>OX421361.1:18686328-20029321 GCA_949126925.1 Cheilosia vernalis
GTAACGATTGTTACTTTGTTGACAAAAGAAAAAACAAAATTTGTAAAAAAAAAAATAAATAAATCGAAATCACTTTCACCAGCACCAGCGGTCACTTGTTGTTTCGTGGAAGGGTTGAGAAAAGTATGTACATGCTCGCATTTATGCACATTGCGCACATAGATGCGCAAACGCAATTCGCCGAAAATGGGAATCTCTAATGAAACAATGACTGGCTGGTGAAAAGTTTGACTTCAAGGAAAATACGAATTGTCAGCATTCAGCAAAATGTACGCGAAATAACAAATTTAGGAATTTCTGAAATTCATAGATGGAAGCGATAGGTTCTTAAGGTTTTTGGCTTCCTACGTGCGATTTTTAGTTATAGTAAAATGAAATGGAAGGCTTTTATTTCTATATTCAAAACAACTCACTTGGTAACTATTATAAGTATATAGGAAAACAAAGGAGGACGTATAAATACTATAAAAGGGTGCTTACAGTTGTAAAGAGATCGCACTATTTGCGTTTCTTGGTATAGAGGGTGCTTTTGACAATACAGGGTAGTACTCCATATCAAATGAACCGACCATCAAATGGGTCAAAGCGATGCTTGTAAGCCGGAAAATAATGGCTTCGTCAGGACCAATCAAAGCATCTGTTTACAGCCGTAAAGGGTTGCCCGCAGGGAGGGTGCTTTCACCTCTACTGTGGTCTCTGGTTATAGATAACCTATTACGTAAGCTGAGTTCCTCAGGCTACAATATTATAGGCTATGCCGATGACCTAGTCATCATCGTTAGGGCTAAAGAAGCAAATGAAGTTACTATACTCATGCAAAATGCCCTTAAGATAGTCCTGGTTTGGTGCCGCAAAGAAAACCTTTCTGTCAATCCCAATAAGGCTATCATAGTTCCCTTCACCAGGAGAAGAAATTCAAACTTTAACAAAATTTCAATCAATGACACACTCATTGAGTATTCCGATGAAGTCAAATACCTTGGAGTTATCCTAGACAAACGACTGAAATGGAACTGCCACATAAAGAGTAAAATTACCAAAGCTACTAATGCTGTATCGGCCTGTCGTCTATGCACGGTAGAATCTGGGGGATTACACCGAAAATCACACACTGGATCTACACAGTCATGATCAGACCCATTATAACATAATGCTTCTATAGTATGGTGGAACAAAGTTACCCAAAAGAACACCATTGCAAAGCTGAACAAGTTACAACGCCTCGCATGTTTGGGCCTTTCCGGCGCAATGCGAACTTGTCCTACAGCTGCTATAGAGGCTTTAATAGGACTAACACCCCTCCGCATATATGCTAAACGCAGCTCAGCAAGCCTGGCACAAAGGGAAGAGATAAACTTTAGTGACCATCCGGAGCTAATGACCCTTATCTCGGAACTTCCGGAACTTGACATGATCTGCACTGTAACTGACCGACTCCCTAAAACGTTATGCTTCAACAGGAAATTCTCCACGGAGATAACTAAAAGAGAAGCATGGGTAAGCAATAACCCACCTAACTGCCAAAACGGCCTAAAGTAGTACGGATGGTTCCAAAATGGACTCGGGTGTGGGAGCTGGCATACATGGGCCAAACCGCAATGTTTCAATACCTATGGGGAAAATCCCCAGTGTATTTCAGGCGGAGCTCCATGCCATTAAGGAATGCGCAGACCTCATAAATCTTTCAGGTATAAAAGGTGCGAACATCCATATATTCACAGACAGTCAAGCAGCTATAAATGCCCTTAGCTCACCAATCATTGTCTCAAAATCAGTTATGCACTGCTTCAATGCCCTCCAAACTCTTGGATCCAGAAACAAAACTAAAATTTGGTGGGTTCCGGGACACGAGGGTTTTGTAGGAAACGAAAAAGCTGACGAACTTGATAGGAAAGGGTCAGAGATGTCTTTTATAGGACCAGAACCTTTCTGCGCCATCACCACTCCACGTTAAGAAGCTGGGAACACAAAATGTGTATCAAACAGTGGGAAGAAATTCCAGGCCTCAGACAGGCCAAAAGGGCAATCGTGCCAATCAAAAAAAAAAAATGCCAAAAAAATCCTAAACCTCAGGAGGCACGATATCAAAAACCTTGTAGGCTACCTAACAGGTCAACACGGTTTGCGATATCACCTAAACAAAATGCATATAGTCAACTCCTCGGAGTGCCGTCTATGTGTCGAAGAAGAAGAAACAGCTGAGCACATTTTGTGCGAATGCCCAGCTCTATCCAGTACTAGAAGAAAATTTTCCTCCGTGAATTACTAAGTCCGGAAATACTGAAGAAGTCCTCTGCTGAAATCATTACCAGCTATATTAGGGAAGTGGAAACTCTGCTGACCTAAACTATTTTCTGGCAATTTCCGGCACAATAGACCTTATTGGTCGACGTGCCTTTTTATCGCCCTGGCGAGTCAGAAGTTTTAAAAAAAAAAATAAAAAAAAAACTACTATAAAACGTACTAAGACTGTGTCCATTCGAGTCTGGACACTTCAGCTGGATAAGTGCGACGGCTTCGAGCTGTGTGAAGACCAACTAAAACCGCTTGTTGCAATAATATTGCCACAAAACAATGCATTAATCATGAGTGCTCAGAGATTTAGCACATAAAAACGACTCCAGATAAACTTTTTTTTTAATAAATGAGTGAATAATTCTCTAAAACTAAAATTCAATAAGCTCTAAAGTTCTTTAATTGATTCAAATAAATCTTTAAAGGTCGCTGTATATGGCCATCTAAAAAAAAGTTCGCTCTTATTTTATGCACCATATACAAAACTTGAGCTTAGTATGCAATTCATAGTGACACGCATCGCACAGGTATTCAAATATATTCAGAACCTGAAAGCAGCATAATATCTTAAAAAACTACTCACCTTACTGTAGGTTTCCAACAGTTGATCGGCAACGCAGTGCGAAAAGTCTGGCTGCAGCCATGACGAGTTACCAACGTCTCGCTGTTCGCACACTCGCCGCGAATATCCTTGATACCTTTTGGGACAGTCGGAAACGATAGCTGCTCCGGGCGCACTTGTCGGCCATCGTACCTCATAGTTCTTTTCAGCGTGACACAACTTGACAATATTTCTGTCAATCACTGTTACGTAAACACTCCTCGACACCGGCGACACACTGTTCGACACCACACAAGAATACTCTGCTGATTTCTGAAATTGAAAATTAATCAAAATTGTTTCAAATGCAACATCATGTAACAATGCTTGCTGTTCACATTGTAATGGATGTGACAATCGCGTCAACCGCTCAGATGGTGGTCCAACAATTGTATCGGCATTCCACAAAATTGCGCGGAAGAACTCTCTCCGATCCGATTTAGCTAGCTGGTCCTGCATCGAAACGTGCCCAACATACAATTTGGTTATTAGGATACCACTGCTGTGCTGTGGCAACGGTCCGATGCAACACTCTACTGTTATCCTACTAACGTAAGCGTCGGGCCGCGGTCGGGTAAAGCACTTAATTAATCGTCCACAGACATAAATTCGCTGTCGTGTCAATCCAAGTGACCACCACCACCGGCCAGTGTTCCGAACTCACCTGGATGTTATTGATTTTCAAAATGCTTCCGTCCGGATATAAATCTTCCCACATCACAGTTTGCGGATCCGATTGAAAGAGTACACCATTCCGCGTCCAGCTGTATCCTAATTGTCCATAGCGTTTGATATCGTTACCAGGCGAAAGGCATCGCACACGCAATGAATCACCGCGATGCAAAGTCACGCTTGCCGGATCGACACGAAGACGGGGTGGAGTCTGAATGTGCACATGGATCGAACGGCACTGCTCCACTCCCCAATCGACAACCTATAGAAAAACGAGAAACGGGAAACATGCGATGAAAATTCGAAAGGCATAGTAAATGAGATAGAGTGAGAGTAAGGATGTAGATTAGATTTCTGTCCTGGCAAACACTCATCGAATGTGTGGCAGCAAAGAAGAGTCTAAGATGTCCTAGTTTCCTTTTGATCTAATTAATTGGGTTAATTTTGTTTGCATGGGCTCCGAGGGTGGTGTGCTCAAAAGATGACAAGTCAGTGTCAATCAAATGATATGAAAAACTCAATTTAAAATACATTTTGCATTCTTAATGAGGGCAAAAAGGTTTTAAGCACGTTTTGCGCTGCTCAAAAGGAAGATGCTCATATAATGCATTGAAATATACTGTGTCTTGTGGAGCAGCCTAGAACTCTTGAGTTGAATGAAAAATGCATTTTCCTTAGTGCCAAAGACTATATAACTTTGGACGAGATGGTGTTTAGACTTTATGGTGTGATAGATGTATGAATTCATTCATTTTTATATGATCAAACGAAAAAGGTATAAAATGCATAGAACGAGTTATAAATATGAAAGGAACCCTTGCCTGTGTCATAAGTTCAAAGCAGGCGTTTGCATATTGACAACTTGCGGTTTAAGGTGTTTGAAGTTAATCGAATTCGAAGTTACTCATGCTTTAATTCTAGCTGCGTTTTGTAGGAGATGCATAACACTCACATCAGTGCATAAACACAGGCTTTATATTTATTCATGTGTATTTTGTCACAAAATACAGAGTTAAATTACATATTTTTTAAAAAAAAATTATTCTGTAGGTACCTGCGTTACTATTCTGTTCTTTTGGAACCACAATTTGCAATAGTTGTTTCAATTGCATGAATATTTAAACTGAAAATGAAACAGGTATAAGCTTACTACTATTTTGTATTACAAAATGTTTTTTTAAAAATGACTACCCTAATCCCGACCTGCGTTAATATGACGGTATAGTTTTGTAAAGATCAACGTCCCACTTCCAATAAAAATGTAACTACATCTACTAATACTTCCTTTTAGCATATATCACCCACTGTTTTTTTTTTTTTTTTCATTTCTGCCAATAATACAATAAACATGCATCAATCTATTTTAGTCAAACATAGAAAAACCTGCCCTAATAAATCAGAAACTTCATCCATCCGTGAATTTGAAGTCGAGACAAACATTTTTTATAGTACCTTCCATATTTGTGTTCACTTTTGAAATAGTGGCCTGAAAGTCGCCAACATCGTGAAATGAGCCGAAAACAAAGAATTTTTGACAAGTCGTCAGCGGGGGCCTTGACGTGAAATGTTGCCCATCGGTAACGCTTATGTACCTTGGGACACCGAAAATCTGAATCTGCAGACACGGTGAAAACTAACAGAAATATGTTTCAAATGCTTTTTTTTTTTGTTCCACGCCTTGACTGGCGACGCGACGTCGGCTCCACCTTATTCTTATAGATCTATAAACATCAATACTAGACGGAGGACAGCAATGAATCCAATTTCTTTGTCATCAAAAAAAAGTCTGGATATAGCTGCAGAAGCAATGGCTCCATCATAACCTTCCAATGAATTTTAATAAGTTCAATCATGTGATTTATCTTAGGGTGGGAGTGGCAATTTACTATCTGAGGTTTGCGTTTGATAGGAATTCTGAGGAGATCTTTGCTTAGACTGCTCCGAGCGGTATGTGAACTGACTTCGCAAGTGAGCAGTGAAGGACTGAGCCTTGCCCGTCCAGCTCGTTAGCATGTTCGTTTCCGTAAACGTTGCTATGACCGGGAACCCCAATCAGGGTAATCTTGAACTGGTCAAGTGAGGACTTACGACTCAGGTTATATTGACTGAGGCGGTAGTCTTGACGGCAGCTTCACTATCAATATAAATATAAATGTCTGGCTTTTGCTTCGGAACTATGTTTGTGCGTAATTTAATTTGACGACAGGCCTCGCGGAGGGCCAATAATTCCGCCTGAAACACACGTCGTATCCGGTAGCCTAAAGGATTTTGAGATGTTTAGAGACTCAGAAAAAACACCTGCACCTACTCCTTATTAAATGATTAACTTTGACTCCAATAAAGTTTAGTAGATAATAAAAATGTTAAAATATAAATCGTCTATATATTTCTCGTTAAATTTTCCAGCATTATAAACTTTATGTCAACTCGAATATGTCCTATGGGAGTGCGTTTAGACAGCCTAAAAAAAGCAATACCAAAAAGCAAGCCAGCGAATAAAATTTTAAATTTGTTGGAAAAGTTATTCCATTTTTTTGCAGACACAATCCTTTTATATCCAAACGTATCTACGACTACCTATACCTATACCTACCATTCCTTTCTCTGAGTTTTTCGTCCCAAAAGCAGAAATGGCGACAAAAAAGGATTCCTAACAAAAAGTGGATGCAAAGTGCCTTTTTTCCTTTATATTCCCCAAGGGCAATCTTGTTTCTCTCTTCACCAATTCCCAAAGATCCTTTGAAGGCAAAACTTTTTTTGTTGTTTTATTGCGTTGAATAGAGTTTTGTCCTTCTGATATGTCAATGAGGTTGTATCTTTTTTTTTTTTTAAAGATCTCAAATCCCAATAAAGCATCTTAGTTTCTTTTATTGGTTGTTTTTATGGATAGTGGGCTTTGAATAATAGTTGGTAAGCTTTCGATTTAGTTTTGGAATTTGAATTAAACATTATAAAGTTAATCTTATTTTTTTCGCGGTTGGTACCTACTTAGCGAGTGAGAGCTTTCTTCCCATACGGAGCCACGTTTTAAATATCTTGAGGTTATAACACACAAATAATATGGCCAAACCATATAGCGACAAATCTGATGAATATACTTATTATGTATGACTAGAGACTGGATATGTCCCCTAACAATATGTCCCCGTTGTAGAGTCATATAAATGTTGAAAAGAGTTTAAAGTTTGAGAAGAAGTAGCCCATCATTAAAAAGACGGAAAAGGTTCAGCAAGGCAAACAAGTGTTGTCTTGTATTTTGGTACTCCTTAAAGGCCTATTTTTTTGTATCGAGTTTTCGTTACAAAAGAAAATATACCTCGCACAGATTAATCCAATTATACAGCGCAATATAAGCTCTGTTTCTATTCACAAGTCACAAAAATCCATTCATTCAAATACCCCACTCGCCAAAACGATTCTCGTAATCCACAGCATGAACGAACGTGCATTGATTTCGCTGAACCACACATTAAAATTGCATTATTACTGCACCAGGTCTTCATACTCAATAAAAGAGACAATAAGCATCTGGACTAGACGCCTTAACTCTGACCATGGTGAAAATCCTCTACGGATTTCTTATTTTCAGTTGCACATGTGATTGGAATTGCACTCCTCCGCCCCATAGAAGCAGTAGAAAAAGAAAACGAAATAATAAAAGAAAAACCTCACTTAAGGATCCACACAAAAATTTATTGAGCCACACCGGAGGCGCATTGGTTTTATACCTCTTCGCTACAGTATACACTCGCCCAGTTGTTGGAAGTTTCACTTAATCCAAAATTCTGGATGCACTCCATTGCCATTTTTTCGCTTCATTTCCTGTGAGGTACATGTGCAACAACTACACTCTAGGTGCTTTTACAGCAATGGCTGGTTCATTTCAAAGGGATAATCGACCGGCGCTTGTCGGAGTGGGGGATTACGTACAACTTGCATGCAGCGAGGCTGTGATTCCCAATGCATGAGGTGGGGGCTTTTTAGTATTATTATCACCTTTTGGGAAAAAACGGATGTGCTGGAGCTTAGGCAAAAGGGAAGGATATTCAAAGAATACACAGGATTCTCATGAACATCCCGAATAACAAGGTAAATGTCTTTTTGCCTCATTTTTGCATGTACCCTTTTGCTATGTGCCAAGACATCCGTGAGCATTTTTAAACGATTGTAATTCCCTTCCCATATCGGCAATATACTCTCATTGCAATCGGAAGCAATTTTGTTTTATGTGTCTGTGAAGAACGTGACGAACAGTGGTGTGCCCGGAGGCGTTGGCAAATCACAACAGTAATTTCGATGTATAGGTACATTGTATATGCTGCATATACAAGTACATATATACCTGTTTTTGGAAAATGTATTCAAATTCATATGTTTAGCAGTCCTGTGCGTATGCACTTGTAAATCATTATTCTGATGACGTTTTAAATGTGCATTTATACAAAAAGAAAAACAGACAAGGCTTCGTGTTTTAACATATCTATTCGAGATTTAGTTATTTCACCTGATGGCCCGAACTTGGACCTTGGAGTCAAAGCTAAATTGTCGGACTTTATCTTGGCATATGTTTCAAGGACTCTAATAAGTGTTCATGTGGTGGGCAGGTGGGCAAATTAATAAATAAATGAATGAATGGTATCTATATCTATAGTCCGATAAACCTTTTCCTGTCGAAAAGTAAACACGAAATAAATAATCTTTAAGCAGATAATTTATGTAATTCTATTTAATTTTAAATCATTATATTAATAGGTACTTGAACTGGTGAACAAAGTTTTGCTACACTTTTTTAGTAGGTATTAATTATGAAATAGGAGAACAAAACTTACATCATTTGAAAAGCAAACATTTATAAATATCATCAGTAGATAAGAATACTAAAACTAAATTAAGAGTTCCTCATGCACGATGCTTATTAGTTAATTGAAAGCAGTTTGGTGATATTCAAATTTTTGCTGCCATATTACCATAGTATACGCCGGTATGGTGGCGGTATGATGGTTTAGTTGGAACTTTTCAAATGCTCCTAAAGTGGTGTGATTTTTAGTGGTGCAAACGTTTGTCTGTTGTACCCAAAATACCGTTTATATAGCAAAATTATAGTTAAGGGGAGTAGCGCAAAATTTATTATAATGAAAAATATTTTTGTTTGTCTATAAAAATATTAGACAATTACAAATAATACAGTTTTTGAAAAATCTAGCATTGACCACTATTTATTTTTAACTTCTTCTAATAGTAATAAATATTTAATTGAATATACATATCTATTACATATCTATTACCAATTCATAAAACCAATTCTTCGTAATTTAGTTTAATATTAATTTAATATTCTTGAAAATAACAGGTTAAAATCGGGTTTCTTTTAATTTAAATTATTTTAAGTATTAAAAAAATTACAAAAAAAAATTATATATGTATATTAAAAATAATCAGTAAAAGCAAATCCAGTTAAAATTTAATAACAAAAAAGTATACTCTAAAAATCTTTATTGCTGATACCTACATTTTCTTCGCTGATCAATGCTAGGAATTTGATGCTCTAACATTGACCACATGCTTGTAATATATAAATATCTCGTGTCACAGTTGATGAAATTTTATATGTATATTCAGTAGGACTGAGAATAGTTTTATAACTAATTTTTATACAGAGGTCGGACCAACAAACTTCTACAGTTTGATAGGTCATCGCTATCTAAGTTAGTGGGAGCTCTGACTGGCCACAACTACCTAAGAAACCACTTAATGAAACTAAATCTCAAAGATGACAACATATGTAGAGGCTGCGAAGACGAGGAGGTCTCTCTGTCACTTGAGGAACAGAACACTTGGAAGTTACTACTTCCATGACGTACATGAACTTTCTGATGTCTCTCTGTCTGATCTTTGCAGGTTTCTGAGGAGATCGGGAATTCGGGATGGCTAGACAGCGTCATATAACCACAAAGGAGGATGATGGAGACCACCGATGGTACACCAACGGTTAACCCCTAAAGAAGGAAGGACATCACAATGGGTCCATGAGGACCTAAGTGAGGTATTGCAGGGCTCATCCTGCTCTGCCGACCCGAATAGATTTCGGGACTTAAAACTCATTTAAGTGGGACATTAGTCCCGAATTTTTATCGTTGAAAATGGGACAAAAGTCCCGAATGAAACAAACAGTTGGAAATATTTTATATTTTATTAACGTTTATGTCCCACTTAAATAAGAAGACCACTCCAAGTGCTACGGTTTCGTTATCTCGATATTGTTTTTGAGTCGCGCGATTTTTTTATTTTTTTTTGATCCAATTCTCAAAAACATCGATTTAATGCCTTTTCTCAGCACCTATGTCCTTTTCTGAATTCGATGTTTTTGAGAATTTGATCAAATAAAAATAAAAAAATCGCGCGACTCAAAAACAACATCGAGATAACGAAACCGGTTTGACTATTTGTTGTAGCATTTGAAGTGGTCTTTTTATTTTTTCTCTAGGCGTATATTTAGGAAATTCGGGACTTATGTCCCTGCGCCACCCATTTACCTAATCTAACCTAATTTTTATAGGTAGGTACTCCTAAGTGTTAAGGGTGTTTCACCGCAAAAAAATGTTTGTTCAAACAAAGTATAAATTACTGAAGTTTTTTTATAGATCAACTCTGCCGATAAATATGTTTTCCAAATAATTTTTATTATTACCTTTTTTATTCTATTCTTTACTCTCAATTGAAAGGGCGACTACGATATTATTTCAAAAGAGAAATATTATGAAAGGTAGCTATGTAGTAGGTATATAAAAAAATGTGTGTGTACTTATGTACATGCGTTAGAAGTTATACTTTTTTACATTTTGAAAAATGTTGACGGATATCCAATATATCGTTCCGATACTGGCGGACAATCATTTATTAAAAATATCAACGTCATAGACATTGACAATCGTTGGGTGGTGCCATATCCACCTCTACTGAGCAAAACATTCCAAGCTCATAGTAATGTAGAGTTTTGTAGTTCAGTGAAGAGCATCAAATATATTTACAAGTATGTGAATGGTGGTATTTGGAGTTGAAAATACTATTGTGACTGCTCCTCCAGTGAATTACAACGATGAAATAACGCTGTACGAAAGCCGTCCATCTTGAAAAGGGTCAGCAGGTATATTTTTGAATCGTTCAGACGCGCTTTTGGTGCCTTTGCTATTTAACATGGGCTCAAACAAAAAAATGGACACTGCAAACAAAGTAGACCTGCATTTACTGTTTAGCAAGACTTAACAGTTAGGATACTTTTGGACCCGCTAGGTGGCGATGTTGTCAATGAAATTTTGTGGATGGGTATGGTTGGTTCCAGTTTAAAAGATAGGACATTTTTGGACCCTTAATTATTAGGTGGCAATTTACAAAAGATTAGAGAGATAGGAAAACAGGTTGTGGCACCTCCCATTAAAAAATAAAAATAAAATTCAAACGGCAAATCCGGATGGGTACAGCTATATAAATGAAACAGACTATACGTTTATTTGTGACCTTGAAGCCCTGGAATGGATTGTTAGAGTTTTACGATTTTGGGCTTAGTAGATTCGTAAGGACTATGTCCTAAAAAATTAAGGAATTAGATTGGGGATAGAACTTTATTTTTTTAAACTCATAGACTAAATATAAAAACGTTTAGTGTCACCAATACAACAAATATTATACAAAGTCTTTAATTTTTTAATTCTTTGTATGTTCCGGGTGAAATTGGAAGTCCGACAGTTTGCAACGAAACGCGTTTGATTAGATTGTGAAGAATCTCAAATGAGCAAAATATTTTGTGGGAAAAATTCAAAACAAACATTGTCATTCTGCGAAATTGAGAATTCCGCTTATTCAGAACGATTTGCCGTTCGTATTTAAGCGTCTTCAATTTCCTGTGCGTCTCGCTTTCGCTATGACAGTTAATAAGTCACAAGGATATTCCTGGAAATTTGTTGCATCAATCTTGAATTACCATGGTACTCGCATGGTCAATTGTATGTGGCGCGCTCACATATGTGCAACCCTTCCGCTCTGTATGTCGTGTACCATAAAGCGCTTTAGTGAAAAAGAGGAAGGTTGGCCTAAGTACGTCAAATATTGCGGTTTGTTTGAAACACATCGACATTGCTATACCTATGCAATGCAATTTACCATCGCCTAAAAGTAGTCAACTGTATCCCTAGTTTTAATTCAGGGTAATTTTTTATATCTGCGAGTTGTTGAATGTTGGTTTCAATGACGTCACTATGGAAAAGAAAATTCTAGTTTTTGAATAATGGAGGGTTGTTTTTTTTTTGTTTCAAAAAGTTGCACTCAAAAAAAACCGCAAACTCTAAAACGTTTTTTTTATATTATGATTTTCTTCGATTGTTTAATGACGAAGTGCTACTATTAATACTCAAACAAAAATTGGCAATTATGTGTGCATCCCAGCATCCCTGGAATCGTTCCTCTATAGTGCGAATATCTCTTTGGAATCGTTCACCCTGTTCTTCATTGAATTCCTATATAAGGGTGATTTTTTAAGAGGTTTAGAACTTTTTTTAAAAAAAAAACACAAAAAATTCGAAAAAATGAATGAAATATTTATTTGAATCGATAGCTTGAACCTTGCAATTTAATGTTTAAAGATAATTTCATGCAAATGTTGACCGCGGCTGCGTCTCAGGTAGCCCATCCGCTGAGTCCAATTTTGGCATACTCTTTCACACATATCGGCCGGTATCTCACGAATGAATGCATGGATGTTGGCTTCCAGTGCGTCAATCGAAGCGGGCTTGTCCCTATACACATTAGCCTTGACAGACCCCCACAAAAAATAATCTAATGGTGTCAAATCGCACGATCTAGGCGGCCAATTGACCGGTCCGAAACGTGAAATTAACTGTTCACCAAACTCGCCTCGCAATTGCGCCATTGTTTCGCGTGCTGTGTGGCATGTGGCACCGTCTTGTTGAAACCACATATCATGCAAATCAAGAACTTCCATTTCGGGCAAAAAAAAGTTTGTTATCATCGCTCGGTAGCGTTCACCATTGACAGTAACGCTGCGATTCGCATCATCTTTGAAGAAATATGGCCCAATAATGCCGCCGGCCCATAAACCGCACCAAACAGTGGCTTTTTCGGGATGCATTGGTAGCTGTTGCAATGCTTCTGGCTGATCTTCACTCCAAATGCGGCAATTTTGCTTATTTACGTACCCATTCAACCAAAAATGAGCCTCATCGCTGAACACAATTTTTCGATAAAAAAAGCGAAAATGAACATTTCGAACCGAGCAGGAATTTTGATAGTAAAATTCAATAATTTGCAAGCGTTGTTCATTTGTAAGACGATCCATGGTTAAATTGCAAACCAAACTGAAGCTGTTTGACAGTGACACGAGGTACTAAACACACGTCAGCTGTCAAAACCAGTGTTGCCAAAACCAAACCAGCTAAAAAATCTCCCGTTATTTGCAGGAAAACCATATAAATAACAAGGGTCGGCATTCTGTATGGCGAAACGTTAAAATGTTTCCGTTTGCACGAAGAAATTTGCATGTTTAACATAGGGCAAATCATTCGTGCGCACGAAAACGTTTGATCGTTTCGCCTTACATAATCTGGCCCAAGATCTAAGTCGCTGGAATTGAGACAAAATCTCTTTAAAGTGATCGTAATCGTTGCCCTCGGGGGAATGTGTTAGAGTTCTGGGGAATTTAAATTTTACGTACTTAATATAAAAATATCACTAAACTAATATAATATTTTATTTTACTTACGCTAAAATAAGTTCACAATTTTTTTAATTGTATCCATTGTCAATTAAAAATTAAAATATTTAAACATGTTCACATGACCTATGGTCGCGTAGCCAATCGTAATTCCTGAAGTTGGTGGCAATGGTCGAAAAATATATTTTTACAAGATCTGGCAACGATATAGGTACTATGTGCTTTAGGAAGAACTACCTACATAGAAGTCGCCTATAATCTAAGAGTTGCTTAGCAAAAGTTTGTGCAGAAACTTTATTTCAAGTATATGCACCGTCTCTAGGTCGACACTGGAGAGTGTAATTTTCTTAACATCTCACCAGAGTCCGTAATACATCAGGTATCAGTTCAGTTCATCTGTTTATCTTGGAATGACCGGCAAAGTTTCACGGAAATCACCAGCAGCTTAGCTCGCTTCAAAAAAGCCGCAGTATACAATGAATTATATCAAATCCTTTTGCTTTCGATTGGGGATTGGTTGTCATTCCAGATCTTTCCAATGTTGCAAATAGAGTTTGAAGTTGCGATGCTGCAATCCCTAATGATTGCAGAGCCATTTAGTGGCAAGTTACAACAAAGTCAAGAATCCTCAATGAAAAAAAAAGACTTCGATGTAGGTAGGCACATTAATCTCAAACATGTTTATTGGATACCTACTAGCATCCATTTTCATATATAGACATTTACTGACAGCACATATAAGCGATTTAGCCCGTATTAACAGCTTAGCCTATCTCAACCGTGCTTATTTCTACATCGTTTGAAACTAAAATTTTTTTCAATAGCGAATAACGTTGAAATAACTTTAGCTGTACAAGTAGTCAACTTTTTCCCCTCGTTTCAAACCTTATGTCTCACGTCCGTCAGGCTGTCAATCACCATTTTCTATGTGAGTTCCGTTTCAATGAATGCGAATTGGTCCGATAATTTTCCCGCAGATAAATACGTTTGCGAGATCGCACGAAACCACGAAAGTAAAGAAAAGGTCGATAAAAAAAGACCTTCGTGCTCCTGCATGGAAATGTGTTAGCAAAACAATGCAATGAATAACAGTATGAATGGCACAGCACATATACAGAAATGGAATCGTGTCTTGGAATATGTCAAGGACCAAATAAGGTTACTCGTCGAATGTGTGAAGCTGCGAAATAGAATAATAATACGCAGCAGACATCTCACAACTCAAATAAAAAGGACTTGAATTTGGTATTAAATTGTTATGGTTTTCACACGCCATAAATTTCAGTTGCTTTTTATTACATTTATTCCACCCCTTTGGCTGTGTGGCCATCGATATCGACTTCGTTTTTCACTTAAACGAACATTGGGTTGGTGCCGTTAAGTAAATCAGGATTAAGCATCTAACCACCCCTGGCGTGTATATCTTTTCAATTGGAACCTAATTAGAACAGAAATCTGTACTTTACTCTGTATTTGCTCTGTACTTGCGTGGGTGTTATTTTGGGGATGCGCTGCGGATGGATTATAATAGTAGCATGTACGCTGTTGCGGGTCAGTTCATTATCTAAAAGGATCAGTCTATAATCCCTTATTCAGTGATGGCGCTCGACTCAAATTTCTTTTTATTTCTCTCAAATGAGAAACTATTCTTTTGTGTGCGGATTTTCCTGAGGATTTTTCGTTGTAGGGTCCTTAATAGTAATGAAGGATACACTTCACCTTAAAAGGACGCTTTACGTGCCAAAGTGCCGAGAGGGTCCTAGTGCGATCCTGAAAGGGCGCAAAATGCAAAAATACTCCAAAAGAGAAAGCAAAATTAACTGTCAAGGATTTCGTTGTTGATAAATTAAAGGACTAATGGTAGAATAATTTGCTAAGGAGCGAGGGATGGTTATGAGCACTGTGCTCTCAGTGTTCAATTCCATTGAGTGACACAACACTTTTCACTTTTCCACTTGAGCCAACTAAAACAGAACGGATTTGTCACTTGAGTCAACTAAAAAAGAACGGATTTGTATTTGTAAATCGACAGCTTGTTTTAGTTACTTTAGTTTCGATGGCCCTACAATCCGGTGTGGATCAGTATTGCAACCCGCTCTGCAGTCAAAAGTTGGAAAACATTGCGCTCAGATCCCTACGGAAGAGAATGATGGTACAGAAACAGAAAGCATTCTACGACTCTCTCGCGAATACGTTCAATGCAAGTCCTCCGAAATGGACTTAAATGAATCTACTAAGCTGCGGGTCGAAACCTCGCCGTTGCTAAAATACGATCCCCGCAATTCACTATATGCCGTCTGCAGATCATATCCAGTGGCGGATTTGCCCTAAGGCACAGTAGGCCCGGGCATAATTCCACAACCCATAAAACCTCCATAATACAGCCAACAGCTACAGCATCTACACCATTACCTATTCATATTCATCCTTCATAATTCTTCTTTCAAAATTCCTGTATCGCTGAGAAACAAAAAAATTAACTCGTTCAAAAATTATATCCCTACAAGTTTTCTCCAGTATTCATCCCCATCGTCATTCGTCACCCGCACGCCGCCGCGCCGGCCGTACATAAATCGCTTTACTGATAATGAGCACGGGCTGTGTTCATTTTCTCTTCTTTTGCATCTTTTCTGTTCTGTTTCCGTTTAGCGTCTAAGTCCAACATACAATCGGCCTTACCATACCTACCAATAATCAACTTTAGTGTCGCAGTTTACGAAAAGACTCCGCACACTTTCAAAAATCCCTTTACCAATAAACAAATATAAATAGTTGCCAGCTTTCGCTAACTGTAGGGTTAAATGTTAGTGTAGAGAAAGCCATGTTTATCTCGGGCATAAGCTAAATAAATCCCCCCTTATTTTGAAGACAAGTGTTGCCCAACCGTCCAAAATCTAGGTATTCAATTTCATAGGTAATAGAAGAGAATTTAATACGCTGTTGTTCAGCTTTTAAATTTTAAATTTTATTCGTTGCAATACAACAATGCAAATGGTTTTAAAGTCTAACAAACTCAAATTTGTACAAATGTATGCACAATATTGAAAAAAATTGTATTTTTGTTTTATTTCAAAACACTAAGCATTTCTGTGTTTTTCTCTGTTTTATCTTGTTTAACCGCTAGGTAGTTTTTGCTTGGTTCTCTTTTTAAATAGTTTGCAAGCAACGAATGGATGCTTAAATTTTATATAAGTTTGCGATATTTCCGCGACTTTCTTGAAACAGAATAGAATTTAAGCTTTTGTCGGTCTTTAAGTTTCCTGAATTAAGTAATATATAGCCATACAATTTTTTTATAGGTTAAAGTTATTTATTTTCAAACCCGGAAGCGATAAGTTTTCAACACGCTTCCTACGTGCGATTGTAATTTATTCTGAAATGAAAGAGCCGGCTGTTATTTCTATTTTCAAAAATATTCACTTGCTAACGATGCAGTTGTGATGTTTAGACCTCTAATATGTTTTGATTTGCATCGTCAGCCTACGAATAAATGAAAGCATTCAAATTAACTATGTTCCGTTAGTTAAATAGTTTTAAAAGAATTTTATTACGACAAAAACAATGCACTCATGCATAAAACAATCGTGAAGTAGTATTACAAAACAATTGAAGCGTACTATAAAAAGTACTGACAATTGTATCCGATCGAACGATACGGCATTACTGATTTGCATAATGATACTAATTGACAGATCAGCGGATATTTTGTGCATTTCCTATTTTTTTTTTTTTTGTGAGCCGAAGATGTCCCACTAGTACCAGGAGTGGCAGGAATAGGAGTTTTGTAACACATTGGAAAACATTTATTTTATTAAAAACAAAACCTAAAAACGTTTTAAATGTTTCATTTAAATGTCCAATGATCCCTGAAATCTCGGAAAATATTATAAACTAGCTTTTAGTTTAACAATTTTCTGAATCAATTAAAAGTGGGAATAAAGTAAATTTATGGACTATGCAGCTAGTCTATAATGATGACTGCTGAGAAAGGGGCGGCACATGGCCTGGGGCCTAGAGCGCCTAGGACTACAAATCCGCCACTGATCATATCATTATCACGTTGCGATCGTTTTGTGTAATGAACGTACAATCGTACGAACGAATCGAACAACTTCTTCGTAGCAAACAAAGTACGGATGTATCGTAAAAGGTTTCACAAAATGGTTTCTTAATTGGGAAGGGTTGATGTTGGCAGCATGTGCGCCATGTTTATTTGACGCTTACTGCGTTTCGAAGGATTTGGATGAGGCCACTGGCGAGTAGTAGGATTTTGCTTGTATTCCATAAAAAATGCTATCGGTACATGAACTTTTCAAATAAAAACGCGTTAATACGTCTCACACAGCTTATTTTATTTCATTTGAAGATCGACCCATCCTTACAGAAAAAGTCTTTACATTATCATCCGCATTCCTAATTAGCTATGTCATGGTTACTTGTCAAAAACTGCTATGTTGTGGACCTAAGAAATACTGTATTTTTTTACAGTGATATCACAATTGTTTCTTACATTTTTAAAATCAAATCGCTCTAAACACGCTCTATTTTGATCGAACGCCATTTGTATAGAGCGGCATTACAATGGTATCTTAGTACATTACTTATACCTTCCGACGGCTGTAATTGAAAGCAAACAATTTAAGGCGCTTACCTCATCATAAACAACGTGCAATTCTTTCAACCGTAAGCGTTTTCTTAGAAAAGCTCTCAGTTCTTTTACCACTCATGCGAGTTAATAAGACTGACAATGGCGCCGCCCTTAAAATTTCACCTTAAAAATGCTAACGAAGTATCTTTTGTTGCGATTCTCGGTAAGGACCAACTAACACCAGTAAACAATCCCCTCTATCCAAAGCACACTATGCCGTGTCACCACATAACCAAACTACAATCTTCTGAAGGTTTCCTTCGAATTGAAATACAATTTTCCGAAAAACAATGCAAGAAAGGTACCTACGTTGGAGTGAGGCAATTCTTTTTGTATAATACTCAGCAACAACGTAAATAAATTGCCAGCGGATATGACAAACAACAAAAAAATCACTTCAACATTTTATGAAAACAAAAAAAAAATTACATAAATGGAAGCGCATAACTTTGAAAAAGTTCACTTGAGGAGCACACAGTTCTTTTGCATCTGCCAGGAACTCTTCGTCATGAGAAATGAACGTGAAACTGCTCTAGGGATGAGAGACCTGCTCAGACAGACACTCACGCCTGTTGCAAGGATGTGAAATGCGACTGACAGGTTTTGTTATTATTTCCTGAGGCTTTGCTTGATACTCATGTACTCGTACATGTTGTTCAACATGAAATTGTCTCTTTTTTTTTTGTTCAAAATTATATACCCGTACCCACGTAGTGGTTTGTGTGTTTCGTCCTGTATGCTGATTTTGAAGATGCAGAGAAGAAAACTTTTGGAATCAGATGGGAAGACTTAATAAAATAAAAATAACTCGTTTTCTGGCGTTCCTAAAGATATCGTCCTGAAAACTCATTTTCAATTTTTAATAGATTTCAGATAATTTTAGACAAACAAAAGTTTTTTATCAATTCGTGTCTTCGGTGTGCCTGAGAAGTTTTCAATTATTTCAACTGGGAAAGTCATTGTACCTACCTATACTTGTGAATTACTGCTTAGAAAAAGGATTTAGTTTGGAAGGTGTTTTATAGTTTTCTCTGCAACCAGAAGAGTGTGCACAGCCAGTAAATAAGTTTTTTAAGTCAGTTTGTCGCCGAGTTTCTATTATGTAATGTACACATAATTTCTACTCTCTCCTTAATCAAGGACTGGGGGATTGAAATTATGAAGATCCAATGACTTTATTTTTTGTCAGGGCATGGGAGACGGAGAACAAGCCAGTACTCGATAATAAATAAATGACAAACTCATAAGATTAACCTTTAAATTTGGTATATAGAAAGTCGGATGGATTCGGGGATAAAATAATTTAGGATTGTTGACAGAGTTCAGGTTTATTTTGAAGAAGTAATAATTTTCAAAAGGAAGACGTCGAAGTTGCTATAAAATTAGGACAATTGTGGGTATCCCCGTCATCATTATCAGCGCACCAAGAAATAGGGGTGTATTTTTATAATCTTGAATAAATTATGGAAAAGACCGTATAGTTTTTTATTTGGATGTCAGAAAAGAGCAGTATGAAATTGAGTTCATACTTGCCAGAGAAGTGGATCATTTAATTAAAAAAAAAAAAAACGCGACGGACAGTTATATGCAAAAGGTCAATAATTTGTCGGTTTCCAAAGTTTGGACTTTGAAATGTGAAAAATATCATTTAAATGACCGTCTGTGGAAGATTCGCAGCATGCAGATCTTTTGATGAGGACATTTTCAACCCCTTTTTCGCACATTTCAGGCGGTATCTGGGCCAAAACTTGAGTAATGTTGGTTTTTATGCGTCTAGAGTTGGGGGTTTATTTGCGTAAGCACGGTCTTTTGCGTAGCCCCACATAAGAAAGTCTAATTTCGTAGTCGGTCGATTATGGCGACCATAGGTAATCATCGCGTAATGCGCGAAAAGTGACTACTTTTGAATAATCACGTTTGTAGTAAGTTTCAATAATTTTAACGCGTTGTTCAATTGTTGGGCGATCCATTATCGTAAATGGGAAACATTTAACTAATATTATGAAACTGCAAGTGACAGCTATGTTTGTGCTTTAAAGTGACGACGTACAAAGCGGAGGGTTTGCACGGCAAATACAATTGGTCAATTGTGAGGAACATTCAAGATTGATGCCACAAATTGCCAGCGATTGTCCTTGAGACTTATTGTCATAGCGAAAGCGAGACTCATGGGAAATTGGACTTAATTCACTTGACGGGGTCTCGAATACTCCACTGCAGCGTTACCGAAACAACAACATCAACATCTCCGTAGGTACTCCCGCACTCCTCCTTTCATATTCGTACTCCTATTTTTTAAACACCTTATTTAAACCTTAATAATTTTAAATCACTTTAAATTTAATGCAAACATTAAAGCACTTTTATCTTCCAAACTGTCCTCAAACTGTATACTCCTTTTTATTAATTATTTCTGATTGATTTATTTTTACTTTACTTTAATCGATTTCTTACGAGCAAACACTTCTTTCATTTTAATTAACGAGATGTCTAGTGCACAAAATAGCTTTTGGGAGGATCAATCCGCATGGAGACTTTTTTATGAACGTTAGTTTTGCGTTTCCACCAATGAATGTGCTTTAGGTATGTCAATTAGCCAAAATCTTTAATAGACTAAACTGTCACTAAAGTGGAAAGTAATCCTGTATTCTATCTATCGATTTAATCTATTAACGTACAACGGATTCCTTCTTTCGTTTCACATATATGAAGAGATTATGATTGTGTAACACAAGAACTCAAAGTTTTGTTAATTTTTACCCTTTCTCACAAATCAATACATGTAATTAATTCTACGGATATTCGCCGTGATCGGGTCGACAAAAACAAAATGTGTATCAAGACTAGAAAGCAGCATATTTACATAATTACGTATCGACACCGCAAGTAATACAACATTTACCTACTTCCAAATCTTGGCATCATCGGCATTTTAAAACTCGAAGACTGAAATTATTTTCTCTCTCTTTCTCAACTTCATAATTTTCCCCATATTGACAGTAACCGATACAAATAGAGTTCTGTACATGGTTCTGATGCAGCACTGCTTGCTGGTACAGAATCTTTGCACACGTGTTTTTGAAATTAAGCCTTCCAATAAAGGTTTCTTTTGGCAGTTATGCTCTCCGACATATTTCAAACACTACTCAGAATTTTATGTTACACTAAGCACAGAGCAGAACCTTTTATAAATTCAGCAAAAACAAAAGCTTTTTTTCCACACAATTTATTAGCTTCTTATTCTAAACTCACTAAACTTTATTCCATATCCTTGCTAATTCGGTACAGAGTGAAGTCGAATAACAGCCGAATTGCACTGTTGCCCATAAACATATCTTATAATTAACATTTGCTTCGCACAAAGGTTCACTTACTTTTTATTATATAACAGATCACCAATTACGCTGCAAACGTTTCCTGCCAACAACTTGCCACTAAAACCGTCTTAGCCACATAAAGATATAAATGTGTCACTCGGCTTTATTGCAGGAGGCATCCGAAATGGATTTTTCCAAGCAAATGTCCTTCAAAAGGAATTAAATGAATGTGTTTAGCGACAGCCAGAAATGACCAGGACCGAGACCAATTGTTTATTACTTTTGCACTACCACGGCTTGCTTTTTTTTTGTCCCAGTATCAGTCGTAGTGAAACCCTAAACCTAAAGGATCATATGAACTCGTAAAATCCTGGAGGTTGTTATAATAATCCCGGTCAATTTCAGCTGCCCCAACATTAACGGAAAAACAAAATGGAGTTGTTAAGATTTAATAAACGGTATTACGGGGAAGAAATTGGTCTGACCGTAAACGAAGAAAATGTGTGCTCTGTCAACAGAAGCGAATTAAAACACTTGTTTCTTACTTTTAAAATTAAACAATATTTATTTGGAACTATGTCCTTTATTATTGAAATACTTTTTACTAATTCTAAAAGGAGCTTAAGGCTACTATGTAGTTACAATAAGACTGTTGATAAATTCATCATACAGTCGTATTTATATACTTTTCTTATCTATCTACAAGGAGACCCAAGCGTACAATCGTCTTGCTTGATAATGAAGAAGAGATAATATTCCAACATTGTATACAAACGATATTATCTCTTTTACATATGTTATCATTGTAGCGTTGTGTGCAAGACTGTACTAGAGACTAAAGATATCATTGAATACAAATAATGTTATCTTTTTTCTCAATATGTCTTGCTATGGATACTTAACTCCCCCCCTTGTTAAACGAAATCGTCCCGATTTTTCGACGCTATTTTTAACATTTCTCTTTCATAAGTTTTGTTATATGCGTCAATCTTTTTTTGTTTTTGACGATCTGTTATACATTGTATAGTTTTTATCATTACGTACGTAAATGCTAGAATAACAATCAGTGTTACAATTGTGTATATAGTTGATAATATCGGTTTTTCTTCAAAAGGAATAATTAGTTTTTTTAAAGTATCTATGTTATCGAATTTGTACATTGTATCTTCTTTAATTATTTGGTCGATGTAAGACTCTGAATTATGATTTCTTAATATAACTTCTTTAATTTGCTTATGCATGTTTTTGTATATTTTATCGTCTAGATTTATAGTATTTTCATAAGTAACTAAGTTTATACCATTAATTGTTTGATTATTTAACTTATGCTTACCGCTTAATAACATAACACCGGATTCAATTTCTAAGTCGTAATCGTATTCTTGTTTAATGTTGCATTTTGAAGTTATATTCTTTAAAAGTGGAATAAGACAATTTTCTTCTTCAAAGTTAATTTCACAAATGTTTTTACTTAGATGATTTTGACAATTTGGTTACATAAGGCAATTGTTTTATCTGTAATGATTTTTCCATGTTTTGAATTTAAAGGTGTTACTTTATACAATTTACATGATTTAATTAGAACTGGATATTTATATATTGTGATGAAGAATTCATCAGTTCTAGCTAATAATATTTTAGAGTACTCAAGTATATTTATTATGGGTACTTGAATTATTTCATGTTGAATAATATTTTTAATGTCATCTAAGTCTAGGCTTTCTGATAAATATTCATTATTTTTTGCTGCATTAATTGTTCTGGTCAATAATAATAATTGTTCGTACACTTGTTCTATTACTAAATGTTCTTTAAGGCTCTGACCTTCGAATTGTTGCAAAATTTGTTCAAATCTAGAATTTATAGTTTTTTGTTTATTATTGTTTTCTATGAGATTATTTATACTCGTTTCTATGTTAACTAAGTCATAATGGTCAGGATTACCAAACACATATTTGAAAGCTGTTCCTAAAAAGTTAATTGATCTAGTATGCCTAGTATGTTCTTGTAATTGGTCTGCTAAATTCTTAATTTTACTTAACCAAATTTTTTCTTCTTGTGTAGGTTGATATTTACTAGTTACGATATTTACGTAAGGTTGAAATATCGAAGTCAGGTTGGTGGCATGTAACAAATAAGTTTGTTCTTTGAATAAATACACGTCATCTGTTTGCGTAAGTATAAACTTCTTGTTTAGTAACTCAGTTATTTGAACGTTTCCTTGCCCTTCTTGACTCTGTACAATTCCTAGTAATGTTAGGAATATTAATATTTTCGTCATCTGAAAAATGATAATTCTTTATGTTATCCTTGTGAATTTTTATTCCTTCTTTAGAGATTACAGTGTCTCCTTTATCTTCTTCTACTATTCTTGTTATGTATCTGGCGTTAGATTTCTTTCTAAGACCTGTGATTCTTACCATTATCTTATCTCCTTTTTTATACTCTCTGTGTCGAGTTCCTTTATTTAGACGTTCGATCACTTTTTTGGATGCTGAGTTTAGTTTATTTATTATAATTTCACTATTGCTATATTTATTTTGATTAAAGAAAATGTCTCTAGGTTTCAAACCGGTAACTGAGTGTATAGAATTATTTAATTCACGCACTGTTCTAAATATTTCTTCGATAAGTCTTGTTTTATTCTGAATTGTGAATATTCTAGACAGTTCAGTTATTGTACCGTTTACACGTTCTACCTGACCGTTCGCTGTCGATCTGTATACTGGAGTTTCTACTTTAGTTATGTTGTATTTCAAACACATTTGGTTCACCATTTCTGTTTTGAATCCCTTCTCGTTATCTGTCATGAGTCGTTCACATTTTGGGAAATAATTAGATAAGACCTCTTCCATAACGTCGTACAGTCTGTTTCGAGTTTCGATTTCCCGAAGGATTGTATATTTAGAATACTTATCTACTGTTACAAGGAAAGTATACTTGTCGTTGAAGTATATGTCCATATGAATGTGTGTTCCCACATGTGTTGGTATTTCTGAATTATTCAGAGGTTCTCTGATAGGTTTTCTTTCATATTTTCCAAATAGACATGCTATGCATTTTCTGTTGAAACTCTTTGCTTGTTTATTTAGATCGGGCCAGTAATATTTCTCTGAGATTTCTTGTATATTGTTACGTAACCCTCGGTGTGCTCTTTCGTGAGTTACCCTTACAAGTTTTAGTTGTTCCTCCAAATTTGTCACGTCTTGAAGTTTTCTTGGTGTGAATATAAATCTTACTAGTGGGAATTCTTTTTTTATGTTTTCACCATATTTGTATATGTTTTCAAATTTCGTATGCAAAGCTACAATCTTTTGGGGTTGTATAACTTCTTTCATCTGCCTTAGTAAAGAGTCTTTGTCCTTAAACTTTATTATGAGTCTTATTTTGTTACTAAAATAGATTTGTGTTTCGATATTATTTGTTATATCTTCAATAAGTTCGAACTGTGCAGTGTATGCATTAAAAGGCTGATTCACAGTTTTTATTATATCATTAGAAGAACTTTCAGCTGAATGTGCTGTTTCTATGGTAGAAGTATTTATGCGTTGACGTGATAATGCGTCAGCTACAAGATTTAGGTTTCCTGGTTTATAAACTAATTTTGCTCCAAAGTCTTCAATGATTCCCTTCCAACGTTTCAGCTTTGTGTTGGGATTTTTTTCTGATACAGAATATATAAGGCTCTGGTGATCGGTATATATGGTTAGGTCTGCTATACCATATATGTAGTTTCTGAGTTTTTGTAAGGACCATATGATCGCTAATAGCTCTTTCTCGTTTGTGCTATAGTTCTCTTCTGTCTTACTCAGTGTTCTTGACAAGAAGTGTATAGGTTGCTTATTCTGACTTAGTACGGCTCCAATAGCTATGTTGGATGCATCAGTAGTAAGCTCGAATGGTTTACTATAATCCGGTTGAAAAAGTTCGACTTGTTCTTTCAAATAATTTTTTAAAATTCTAATCGCTTCTAATGCTGAATCATTCAGATTTAACTTAATATTTTTACTTTGTTTTTTGTTTACTTTACCGTTATCTCCTCGTAAATAT
This sequence comes from Cheilosia vernalis, assembly GCA_949126925.1. NCBI lineage: Eukaryota > Metazoa > Arthropoda > Insecta > Diptera > Syrphidae > Cheilosia > Cheilosia vernalis. Next base: position 18,711,636 of record OX421361.1, read on the forward strand.
AATGTCAGGGGCTTGGCTATGCTTGCGTATCCTTTTATAAACTTACGATAGTAACCTGTAAGACCTAAAAATCCTCTCAAATCCTTTACCGTTTGTGGGACTGGAAAATTTTCTATAGCTGCTATTTTCTCAGGGTTCGTAGTGATTCTACCATGTCTGATTATGTGACCTAAGTATTCTACTTCTTCTTGAAAAAACTTACTTTTCTCATCAGATATTTTTAATGTGGCTTTATTGAGTACGTCGAATACTTGACTTATGTGCTGTATATGTTCTTCCTCAGATGAAGAATATATCAATACGTCATCAATGTAAACGTGTACGAATTTACCTACAAAGTCTCTCAAAATGTCGTCCACGCATCTCTGAAATATGCTTGGTGCATTTTTGAGCCCGAAAGGCATTCGTTTAAAATGATATTTTGCGCCATTTATAGCAAAAGCTGTTTTTTCTTTATCATCTGTTTTGATTTTAATTTGGTGGAAACCTGACTCCAAATCTAATGTTGTAAAGTACTTGGCTTTACCTAAATTTTGAATTGTCATGTTGACATCCGGAATGGGGTATCTGTCTGTTACAGTGTGAACGTTAAGTTTTTGGAAATCAACAACCATGCGCCGTTTTGGTTTTCCTTTTTCGTCCAAACCTTTTTTAGGTACTGTCCATATGGGACTGTTATAAGGACTATGGCTTTTTTCTATTATATCGTCATGTAAGAGTTTCTGTATTTCTTTGTTTACGAATTCGTTATCTGCTATGGGATATGGATATTGTTTAACATAAACCGGATTATCATTTGTGGTCGAAAATTCCACTCAATTATATTTGTACTATTTATTACTTATTATTTACTTATCGTTTATCATGTTGCTTTAATTGTACCTATTCATGTTCATGTTCTTATGTATAAATGTATAAAATCGTACGATGCAACTGCAACTAGTTATTCATATATAATGTACATATTCACTTCTAACATTGTCAGCCAAAATAAAGTAAAGACAGTTCGTTGTCAACCTTTGAAGAGAAACGTCTTTATCTCCTACAAATCAGAAGTGGAATCTGTTAATCCCGTGTAAGAAAAAAAGTTCTGTACAGTCGGCACATTAATTGTTACGTGTAAAGCAAAAACTTTTGTGAACTGTGGTGCATTGAGAAAAATTATTAATTATGGCGACAGCGCGGGTAGAACAATTTATCCAAGAGGCTACGGTTGCTTTGCTAAAAGAAAAATTAACCAGTTTCGGCCTTCAAAGTAATGGTAACAAAGCAGAGTTGAAGCTGAGGTTACAGGAACACGTTGCTGAGTTGAGCGATTTGGAAATCAGCACACATTTTCCCAACGTCGACGATGAAGCATCATCTTTTGCTGAGGAAAATGATGACCTTCAAAACGAAATCGATAGGCTTGCCGATAAAATCAAAAAGCAAGAGGAAATTCTAGCTCTAAAAAAAAAGCTCGCCGCTTTATGTCAACCAGTCGAGAGTTCAACGTGTTCAATCTCATACAAAGACGTCGAAGATATTGTCCCTCACTTTTCCGGTGACGATAATTTCTCTATTAAACAATGGGTACGGAGTTTCGAAGAAGCAAGATCTTTGCACAATTGGGATGAGCAACAATCGTTTATTTTTGCAAGAAGAAGTCTGAAAGGGACCGCCAAATTATTTCTCCGTTCATCCCGCTGCTCCTCATGGTCAGAGCTGAAGTCTAAACTTCTCCAAGAGTTTCACCGAGTAGTTACGTCAGCCGATGTTCATGATACCCTACGGAACCGAAGGAAAAGGAAGGACGAGAGTATTCACCAATATACACTGGCTATGCAGGAGATCGCATTCAATGCAGAAATCGAAGACGAGGACCTCATACATTATATTATTAAAGGAATTCCTGATACTTTAAACAACAAACAACTTCTCCTTACAGCAAAAAGTATCGACGACCTGAAACAAATGCTGAAGAAATACCAGAAAATGAAATACTACGCTGCAGAAAATACACCTTCTTCAACTGCAATACCAACATCGTCTGCCAACCAACTCCAGCGACTACATAAGGATAGGTGCTTTAATTGCAACGAGCCTGGACATATGGCTAACACATGCCCGAAGCCACGACGAGAAAGAGGAAGTTGCTACAAGTGTGGGAAACACGGTCACCTAGCATCGACCTGTAAAAACACAATGTCACCTGCCCCATCAGCAGTTCTCTTGCTCCAGCAGCCTGAAACTCAACCAGAAGAAGACAAAGTAATGAAGAAGACATTATTTAACGACGACTTCACTCTCGATGTTAAGTACAGATTTTTGAATAATTTTACTAATGATGTTTTTGAATTTCAAGCAAATACAATGGTAGATACAGGAAGTCCTATAAGCTTCATACAGGAACAATTTATACCATCTTTTGTTATCTTGCCATTAGAACATGAAAGCGACCTTTACTTTGGAATAAATGGAACTAAAATGGTTATACTAGGGAAAGCTGAATGTGTTATTTATGTAAGTGATAGTCCTGTAAGTTGCATGTTGCATGTAGTGAAAAACAAAACTATGTCTAACTCTGTTGTTCTAGGCAGAGATTTCTTACGAGTTAGTAATATTAAATTAAATTTTAAAAATTCTAAAATTAAATTGATAAATTATGCTAAAGATTACGACAACAATTTAACAAATAATACCTATTCTACAAATTATGCGATTTATGACCTTAATAATTATGAAAACTTAAATAACTTAGAGAATTGTGATGATAATTTCAACGACATATATGACAATAATTTTACGGATTTTCATGACGATAATTTTGCGAAAGATATTTTGAATATAGACACCTGTTATGACAAAAATGATTTTAATTTGAGGATTAATAACAATCTTACACACAAAGAACAACAACGCATTTATGATATTATGACACAAACCAGTTCTGACAAAAGAATTTTGAATCCGAATAGCCCCTATGAAATGAAAATTAATCTATGTAATTCTAATGTGAGTTTTAATTGCGCACCGCGTCGTTTACCATACGTACATACTGTTGAATTAAGGAAAATTTTGAATGATTTATTGGACCGAAAAATAATACGCGAAAGTAATTCACCCTTTGCTTCTCCGATTGTTTTGACAAAAAAGAAAAACGGAACTTTCAGGCTCTGTGTAGATTACAGGCAGCTAAATAGTGTCACACAAAAAGATAATTACCCCCTTCCCCTAATCGAAGATCATTTGGACAGGTTACGGAATAAAAAATACTTTTCATTATTAGATCTTAAAAACGGGTTTTATCACGTAAAGATGGCTGATGAATCTGTAAAGTTAACATCGTTTGTTACGCCTATAGGCCAATTTGAGTTCCTCTACATGCCATTTGGTCTTAAAAACGCCCCGGCAATATTTCAACGTTACATCAATACAAGATTTAAAGACTTAATAGCTGAAGGCAAATTACTCGTATACATTGATGACCTACTCATAGCCACTGAATCCAAAGACGAACATTTTCATGTTCTGCAACAAGTTGCCAAGATAATCTCAGATTTTAACTTAGAGCTTAGGTACGACAAATGCATCTTTATGGAAGAACAAATAACATATCTTGGATATGAAGTCACTGCAAACGGTATAAAACCTAACTCTAATGGTATAACTGCTGTGAAAAATTTTCCCACTCCAAAAAATATCAAGGAGCTTCATTCATTTCTTGGATTATGCTCATATTTTAGAAAATTTATTCAAAATTTCTCAGTTATATCAAAACCACTATATGACTTAATGAAACAAAACGTTCAATTCCAATTCGCAGAAAAAGAGATAAGCGTTTTCCATCTATTGAAACAAAAATTACTTCAATCACCAGTCTTGAGCATTTATTCGCCACAGGCAGAAACCGAACTGCACTGCGACGCCAGCTCCATGGGTTTTGGTGGAGTTTTAATGCAGAAGCAGTCAGATGGGAAATTCCATCCTATCTTTTTTTTCTCCAAGAGATCAACACCGGCAGAGTCAAGGTATCATTCCTTTGAACTTGAAACCCTCGCGATCATATACGCGCTAAGAAGATTTCGCACCTATTTATTGGGCATTAGCTTTAAAATTATAACGGACTGTAAATCTCTAACTCTAACACTAAAAAAAAAAATTATTAATCCTCGGATTTCGAGGTGGGCTTTAGAGCTCCAGGAATACAATTATTCAGTAGAGCATAGAGATTCCGCCAGAATGAATCACGTTGACGCCCTTAGTAGGTGCCATAACATCCTTCTTCTACAACCTGACTCATTTGAGTACGCACTGGCTTCTGCCCAAAATCAGGACACTACCATTCAAAATATTGCTAAAATGTTAGAACGCAAGCAATTACCGTTCTACGAAATAATTAATGGTCTTATCTACCGAAAATGTAAAGATTCGGTTGCTTTTTATGTACCAAAACAAATGGAATATAGCGTTATCCAAACACACCATGATGGACTCTGTCATGTGGGTGCGGATAAAGTATTTGAACACCTTAGAAATACTTACTGGTTTCCATCAATGAAACAGAAAATCAAAGACTATATCAAGTCATGCTTAAAATGCATTTATTTTGCTGTTCCATCTGGGAAAAAGGAAGGTGAACTACACAGTATTCCAAAGGGTAATAAGCCCTTTGATACACTTCATGTTGACCATTATGGGCCCCTTCCAGCTGGTGTAAAAAATCTAAAAAAATACATTTTTCTGGTAGTGGATGCATTCACTAAATTTACCAAGCTTTACTCAGTAAAGACAACAAGTTCTAGAGAGGTCATTCAGAGTTTGCAAGATTATTTTTCAAATTACAGCAGACCAAAACGATTAATTTCGGATAGAGGGTCCTGTTTTACCTCAGATGAATTTTCTTCATTTTGTAAAGATGTTGATGTGACACACATAAAAGTCGCCACTCATTCTCCCCAATCAAATGGACAGGTGGAGAGGACGAACAGGCTTCTGACCGCTATGTTGTCAAAAGAATCTGAAATTGAGCCGGGCGAGTGGTCGAAACATTTGAATAAAATTGAATTCTCCATAAACAACACTATTAATAGGAGCATAGGTGTATGCCCAAGTGTTTTGTTGTTTGGGGTTCTTCAAAGGGGTGAAAGTAATGATACGGTCCGCGAGTACCTTAAATCTCAACTCATTGAGAAAGAACCAATAGATATAGTCGAGGAAAGGGAAAAGGCAAGTCTTAAAATCATACATAATCAAGAAAAAAATAAAATCCAGTACGATAAAAATCACAAAAAACCACATCGCTATGGAGTAGGTGATTATGTGGTAGTTAAAAATGTTGTCACTACTGCAGGAGTTAACAAAAAACTATTGCCCAAATATAAAGGCCCGTATGAGGTATATGAAGTTTTGCCTAACGATAGGTATCGAATAAGAGATTTAGAAAACTTACAAGTCTCCCGAAACCGATACGATGGGATTTCGAGTCCCGAAAATATGAAGCCGTACGTGGTGAGCAATTAAAATCAAAATATCTGTTACTTAAAAACAAGGAACTTTTTTGTAGAAATGGTTGTGTTTTCTCTCAATCAGACACTTATGTTATTTGAAAGCCATCGCTTTCATGATTGTCATTTGATCATGTTAATTAACTGAAAAGTCATTTTGTGTTGAAAATATCAATTAATCCATATTTGTATAAATCGAGTCGATTTAAAATCAGGAATGGCCGAATTGTGGTCGAAAATTCCACTCAATTATATTTGTACTATTTATTACTTATTATTTACTTATCGTTTATCATGTTGCTTTAATTGTACCTATTCATGTTCATGTTCTTATGTATAAATGTATAAAATCGTACGATGCAACTGCAACTAGTTATTCATATATAATGTACATATTCACTTCTAACATTGTCAGCCAAAATAAAGTAAAGACAGTTCGTTGTCAACCTTTGAAGAGAAACGTCTTTATCTCCTACACATTGGTCGTCCTAATGCTTGCTTCTATAGTATCTGTAAAGGGTAACGGTCCTATGCTGTTATTAATCTTCATCAGTCTATCTATGTCTGCTTTATAAATATTATTTTCCCCAATTATGTAATTAATTTTCTGAATAGATTCGACACTGCTTATGGTAGTTAGAGTCATATTACTGAAATTTATTTCCGCGTTTAGAACTTTAAGTCCTTCATATCCTAATATCATATCAAAAGACTGAATATCCTCTAATTCAAAAAATGTTATATTTTTCTTTAATATCCTAACTACTTTCTTTGTATCTACCATAGAATAACCATGCATTGTTTTTATTTTTATAGGTTTAATTTTAATTTTTTCGCTAGAATCGCATTTTCTATTAATGTAATTATGGGTTGCACCAGTATCAATAAGAATTTTATAAATTTCCTTAGAAATAGTACTAGTTAAATTTAAGCAGGGCAACCCGTCTACTAGTTTAAATGATCTATTCTTATGTTATTATTTACCATACATTCCGTTTCATCTGCTTCTCCATATGTACTGCTGACATCGTCTCTGCGTTGTTGTCGGGAGTTATTTACTCTCTGCTGCTTGAAGTTCTGCTGATAAGATCGTTGCGGTCTGTTGTGTGTGTTGAAACTCCCGCTGTGTTCACGTTTCGCTGGTGGATTATATACATCGGGTTTGTATTGATTCCAATTTTGTCGCTGTGCATGTACAATTTGTCTCGAGTTTATCTCCATCGGCTGTGGTCCTTGATTGTGTTGCTGCATATTATCGTATTGCTTCTGGGGTTGATAATTCGTTGTTTGGCTCGAATAATTTGGTCTTCTTTCGTTTCTGCGTTCATGTGGCATATTTTTGTGGTGCTTATCTTGAGTGAGATGTAAATGCCTGTGCACATTATCATGTTCTATTCTGCGAGCAATTGCGAATGCGTGTTCTAGATCATTTATTGTAGCTGAATATAATGATCCTCTTGTAAAGTTGTCACTCATACCATCAATGAATATACGAACTGCGTCGTCGTTAGCATTTTTAATTAGTCTGTCGATTATATTCGGCGGATCACCTGACATAGTGATTTTTGATATTATTAAATTGAGATTTTTATTTATCTCGTCGTGGTATTCAGACAGTGTGCTTCTTTTTTGCGTGATGGCTTTCATCATGTCTTGTAGCACGTATAGAGGTTCTTGATTAGAGTACGTATAATCTAATCTGTTACGTATCGCCTCAAAATTAAAAATTGTGTTATAATTGGTTAACACATTCGCGGCTGCACCCTGTATTTTACTTTTCACTATAGTCAATGCTGCTGCGTACTTACTGTGTGTTTTGAAGTTTTTAATGCTGTCCATTAATCTGGATGCTTCTTCGCGCCACGACCGATAATTTGATTGATCGCCGTTGAAAATAGGTAGGCTTTTAAATGCGTCTAACTGTATTTCACTACCATCTGTATATGTGGTTCTTATTTCCTCTAGCACAGGTATGTTTGGTACTATGCCTAATCCAGATTTTACTTCATTTAGTTTTGTTTCTAAATTAGTGTTTATTTGATTTTGGTTAGTTATTATTGCTGCTAACCTTGCATTCTCTGTGCGTGTGTGCTCTAGGGTTTGTGTTACTGTGTTGCTCCTGGTTTCTAAAGCTTCTAATCTTGCCATTAATACTGCGAGTTGTTCCATTTTGAACTCGTGTCTGTTGTCGTCGAATTTGTGTGTTTTTTTTTCTCCACATATACACTTTCACTGAATTGCTTTGCTGCTTCGTACGAAGAAGCTATATTTGTACCTGCTATGCTAGGTAATTCTTGTAACCGGTAACGCGAGTGTTCTGTTTATACTAGATTTCACTACTTGTTCCCGAGGTCCGCTCGATTGAAGTTAAAAAGTATATTTAACCTCCTGGCAGGATCGCCAATTAAAACACTTGTTTCTTACTTTTAAAATTAAACAATATTTATTTGGAACTATGTCCTTTATTATTGAAATACTTTTTACTAATTCTAAAAGGAGCTTAAGGCTACTATGTAGTTACAATAAGACTGTTGATAAATTCATCATACAGTCGTATTTATATACTTTTCTTATCTATCTACAAGGAGACCCAAGCGTACAATCGTCTTGCTTGATAATGAAGAAGAGATAATATTCCAACATTGTATACAAACGATATTATCTCTTTTACATATGTTATCATTGTAGCGTTGTGTGCAAGACTGTACTAGAGACTAAAGATATCATTGAATACAAATAATGTTATCTTTTTTCTCAATATGTCTTGCTATGGATACTTAACTAGCGCTCCAACTTGAAAGTAGAGTAATTTAATTTCCAAGTGACATATGGGCACTGCATCAGGTAGCTTACTATTTCACGAAACGGGAGCTTTGAAAGGCTGATGAAATGCCCTAGCGCAACTTGAGTGTGAAGGCTACAAGATTTACTACATTATTTAGTACAAATAACTGCACACCAACAAACACGCATTAGGGAAATGTTGATGTCTAGTCAGGTGCTTGTACTTCTGTGCTTTGGGTTTGGCCCCATAAGTGTAGTGAAAAATTCAAGCTGCAATATCTTCTGCAGAGAAGGTGTAAAGAAAAATGTCTGACTGCATCACTCGTCCTATATTATGCAGACCAAGTTCTCTCGCATCATATATGCTGTCACCCTTGTCCTCATCTGGGGGTTGGGATAAATGGAATTGAAAATCAACAATTGCAAAATTTTGAGTTGCAATTCACGAATTATAATTTTTTCCTAAATCACAATAATTTTTTCCTTACGATCAGAAGTATTAATTCGAGCTTCTTTTATTTGTAGTGATTAGCGACATTGTTTGGTGCAATTTACAACTTACGGTGAATTTCTTAAACTTAAACTTTATACAAACTCTAATTGCAAAACATATTTGGTGATTTACCATACGGTATGGCGTCGCATGTATATAAAAAAAAATACTATATAAATAAGTTTTCCTGTTTTCTATGTGCGAAGGTATGCGTCCCATGTTAAAGTCAATTAGACGCACGCATACACTTGCACATAGCAACCTGACAGCTGACTGACACTTCATTCTGTGGTGACATTGGGAAAAATTCAAATAATTGACCGTTATCGGGACGTGTTAAGAAAACGGTGGGTATGGTGTGGTGAATTTAGTACCTACGTATATTTCATTAAAACGAATATATCAGTCCTGTTTTTTTGAGCTTCGATCTCATGTCGTTTTCAATTTGGCTTTTTAGATTTTGATCTGAGATTTCAGATTTGTGCTGCCAAATCGAACATGAAATCTCTATTAGTATATTTTATTGGTTTTTGTGTGTATTGAGTTGGCAGCAAAAAAAAAATTTGCACTTGCACTCGAAATCAATTTCAATTGATTTTAACACATTTATGATTTCGAAATAATTTAATACGCGTAAAATAAATAATTCAGGCAAATCGAACATGAAAACCAATCTCGATAAAAGACATTGACTTTTTGCCAAATCGAAAACGACATCAGTACCTTAAGTAGAATTTTCAGCACACAATTACAACAACTACGCTAGACTTGACACTTCGAGACTCGCAATAGTTGTTGTAATTGCGTGCTGAAATTCCTACTTTACTTTGCTTTCCTGAGATCGAAGCTCAAGAAAACTCCTATTATTGGGATTTTCTTATTTTAGGATTTTTAGGTACATTGTGGTTGTAAATAATGGAAATATTGATCATTTCCAAAAATTAAATAAAATTAGTTAATCCAAATAATTATTTGAAATTTTGCTATGTATTTTTTAGTATACATTTTAGTTTCGATTCTTTCCCTTACAGTTTAAAGAAAATAAATTGATTTTATACTACAAATTGGTTGGTCAAAATTAGTATAAAAAACAACAGGCCACATTTAGTGGATAGCACAAAAAAGTTATTTTCTAAATAAACATTACCCATATTTAGACTGACTCAATTGTTTTCATGAATATAATGTTAGTTTGAAATTCTTTTCTTTATTAAATTGTTTAAATCCGTTGCCTTTTTTCTGTCAACATTCGCCGGCCAAATAACGTTTCACCAAAAACAACAAACGAAAACAAACGCAATACCTAATAATCGAAAAAACAAATATGTCTTATTGTATTTCCACGAATGAACATTTCTCAGTTTATTCCTTTATTTATATGTTCATTATCATTACATTAGTTATTAACCATTTAGCAAAATAAATGTTTTCGTGGTGAAATAAAACAAGAAATTTTAACTGTGGGAACGCATCCATGAGCTGATCGAAATTCACCAAATACACTAATCTCAGTCAGTGTTCTTAGCATTCTCTCTTTATTTTTCCCACGAAGTGAGGGTATTTATCCATTGTCACCGAACTCAAATTCCCTCGATTTGTTTATGAAAAAATATTTCTTCTAAAAGTAAAGTTGGTATTATTCGGAAAGAAACTCACATTAAATTAACCTTGAGTATACAAATCGCAATTTGTTAACATTATAATGATTATTTCTTGCTACTAGAAATCTTATGCTAAAAGAAAAATCTCTTTTTATGGGCATTTAGTGTGTTGCATTGTATTTCGAATGTTTTTTCGTCAGAGACTTAAACAATTTTGATGCTAATTTTTGTTTTGTACGAATCGTTTTTCGGGGAACAAAATTTCCACAAAAGGTAGAAATTCCACGGTGTAGGATGACTGCTGAGTGTCAGTATTTCATTATACCCCCTCCATTCACATTTTTTTTTTTTTGTTTTGTTGCTTCACCCATATTCACCGATACGAAATTTAAGAGAGATTTTACTTTCAAAATTTGCGGGGGAAATCGGGTAGGTGCGCGGGAGCTGACGGTCTATTTAATAGTTAGTTTACGCCAAAGTTTTTGTATGATCATTTCATTTCTGGGTTTTAAATATTAATGCAAAAACATTAAACACACCCACGATGCTTTCAGCGGTTTTATTGCATACAATTTACGAACAATTAACCAAGTGAAATAGCAAATTCCAGAAAACTCCACAAAGACTGTTATTAATCGCTACGATTTTAATCTCCTTTTTTGTTTTTTTTTGTGAACACACTAATCCAGACATAATACTTATTAAATTTAATTTAATTTGTGTTTCATGATGTCGGCTGTTAACAATTATGTAGACGTCGTCGTTGCCGTTGCCGTATGACTGTTTCGTTTTTTGTTTCATATAATCCTTTCAATTCGTCCTTAAAATGCCTACTTGTGCATAAAGCAAACAACTAAAGCGAAACATTAAAACAATCAAAAGAAACCATTTCTGAATGCATTCGGTTCTGTGGATAATATGTGACCCCATTCTGTACATCCCAGGACAAATGGTTAGTCATGTGTTAGTTCGCTTGAGAAGCCAAACAAAAAAATATATATTTATAGCATGGATCTAAAGATACGTTCGAATTAAAGTATAGTAATATTAGACCTTCAATCGTTGGCGGTTACCTACCTTGCATGTGTAGACTCCTTCGTCCATTTTGTTTGCCTTTGTAATTCCAAGTATGGCTGTGTATACATCTTTACTCTCGGGTGGGAGTACAGTTGTCCAAATTTCCCTAGAAAGTAAAATTACTAAATTTAAAGATACTCGGTAAATATAATGTTGTATGTTTTAAAAATGTTACTAAAAAGAACCGATGGCCTTTTGCTATTACACAACAAAATAATTCCTCGCATCCACTTGAATTCACTTGAATTGTATTAAACTGAAGAAGCAATGTAAGTTGAGTAACTTGAAAATTCTGAAAATCAATTGAGCCAGAGGTACCAACTAATGTCTACATAGATTGTAGGTATCTCTGCATGACAGCTTCGTGATAGATATAAGTCATAGAAATTTATGCATTTTTCCGGATTACTTAGCTACAGTTGTTATAGAAAGGGAGTTTCAAAGTTGACATAGATTATTTATGTATGCACATTGCACATCTGTTCAAATGTTGTAAACTGAAGGGTAGGACAACAAAGCGAGGGGTGGCAAACATCGACCGTTTTAGAAAATCCATGTTACATTGCGATGCCATTTGCATGGGGGAAAGCAAGAAGAACCATTCGCGATAGAGGAGTGGCCGATGGCCGGTTTCTGTTGGCACGTTTTGTCGACTTTGCATTGAAGTCATGTTGGAGGGGAAGTCTTGACAAAGAGCAACAAGTTTCAAGTCGACCTTTTCATCGACTTCAAAGCCGCATATGACAGCATAATTGATCCAACTGTGTTACTTAACACTGAAAAGAACGCGCTGCAAGTTGCAGTTTTAAGTAGGTCCCCCGAACTATATTTCAAGCATGCATAGCACATCCTCTGCGACAGATTGTCGGAGCTCCAAGCAGGACTAATGGAGGAGAAAATACAACGAGGAAATTTATGAAATTTTATTATCTTGAATAGAGTCGTGCGAACTGATCACTAACTCCTGCTGGTCAAGGTATTCGGGACAGAAAAGAAACGGAGCTCTCTCTAAGTACAGAAATTGAGGGTATAGAACACAACTTTTTCTAAAAATCGTAACATTTCCATGCTGCATATGAAATAAATATCGCAGATCAATGGCTTCAAACAAGACATTTTTCTGCTGTGTAAAAAACCGACGGCCATTATATCACATCCTGTAAAGGTTTTTCGATATACAACGGTGCTCAGTTGAGAAGAAAAAGACTGATGAAGACGTCATAACTAACCACGATGCATCAACATTTTCTATCATAATTCGTCGACTTATCTATGATTTAAACGTGGAATCAAAAGAAGATAAGTAAATGATGATAATAACGGACTGCCATACCAATTCCCTTTCAGCTCTTTAGTGGAACCAAATACAAACTACTCCTCTTTTCCCATAGTATCAAATAACACATCTAACGAAGCCCGATCAGTATTGGCATAAACATATATAGACATAACTCTGTAAGTCCATGTGCTCCTAACTTTTAATTATGAGTACGCCGTAGGCAGGTGCGTTTATAATGTGTAGGTGTTGTCATAGTCTGCCCTCTTCTATTCGAAGCAGATAAATAAATATACGTACTTACTTACGTTATATTTATGTTTGTCTGGCTAGTAATCAAAAAAAGCTTGTGCACATTTCCCAGAGTGTCAATTGCAGAATGCATAATGCATATATATAAATGCCCAGATTCAATTATAGTCTTTATTAAATATTTCCTTGAGGATTCCCTCAGACGTATCTTCCTTATTTATATGCTTACCAAGATTACACCAGTTGCTGCCGAACTTTGTGTTATTTTCAGATTCGTAGGTGTGATCCCTTTAAAACAAAAGTACAATTGGCCGTATATTTGAAATGCTCAAGGGAAGCGCTCGCCCCATGTATTTAAGGGGTGTCGGTTCAGTTGCTGAAGTAATTACGCAAGTAAAATGACACAAATATCCTCCCGCAATTAATTGCCCACACAAAAGCACACTGAAGATACAACCACTTCAATTTGAATTAAACTCAAATAAATCAAATGAATCGAATGAATCAAGATTTGATTAGAGTCCTTGTGCCCTGCTACGATACACAGGAATGAGGGCACAGTGAGGGCAAGGTAACTTACAGGCTAGAAGCATTTAAGAAATTCTATTTTCCTTCTTGATTACCCTTCGGTAAATGCAAAACACACAATCAGAAACAGGCACAGTACAACACTTACAACGAGACAAAGATACCTTTAAGAATTCAATGAAGCCATTTCTCGTCAAATACTGCCAGAAGGCAAGTTAGATGGCAAAGCTCACAACCGAAGCATTCAAATCACCAATTCCCATTAAGGACTCAGAGACTTATTTTGCAATTTTTGAAGGGCCTCCGGCAGTGTCTTTCTATCTCTCTGCCTCCTCTTCCTCTATCAACAAAGGGAAATGTATACCTTAACAGTAGGTATACCTACTATTTATTCAAGTGCACGAGTACTGTATTTCTCGAAGTAATATAAATTGAGTCCTTTCTCGTTTGTCCGCTAGTTGCGTAGTTCGTTTCCATCACAAATTGTATCCCTCTCGTGGTTAAAGTCGTTGCCAACTCTCATCTTTGTTCAAATCTCTATCCATGCAGCCTCATCTCTCATGCAAGGGGCTTTCTGTTATGTTTTTAATGCGAAAATCCCATTGTCAGCACAGTTTTTTTTTGTCTTCTTATCAAGATTTCTGTTGATTCTGTTTTATTAGATGGATACAGAAAAGGTCCATTGGTCAATAAGGGGAGGCACCCAGCGAATATGTTGGAGGCGAGATCTGTCCCTTACGTCAATGATTCGAATACGAGACTGTAATATCGGTAAGTCATCTCCAGCTTATTTGTGCCTCTGCTTAGTTTACGAGGACCCATGAATTACTGAAGTGTATAAAATCGACTTGGTGTATCCGGCCGCCGCTGTTGTAGCAATGATGAAGTTAATGTTCTCATATCCTTGGAGTTCACTGTGATGTGATGTTTTCCGGTCAATCATTCATCAATTTCTTTAATCCCTCATCCTCATATATATTTAAGACATATGCCAATCTATTTCGGTATGTAAAGACGTGGATCCATAAACAATAATCCCATTCGAACGGACTCGATTTTGCTGAATATTCCAAGGAGGATATTTGCATACGAATTTGATGCAATAACGGCGTTCAAGATGAGGATATAGACTATGGAATAGTGAGCTGATAATGCATATGCGAACAAGACCAATAATCAGCAATCTGTTGCACTGCTATAACTTTGGAGTTACTTGGCATAACCCTAAATTAGATAGTTCTATATGCAAATGATGACATAACGTAATAATCCTTCGATATCCGTTGATGCCTTCCACGCTGATGGAGGAGGCTATAGTTGTTGAATGTGGATTGGGATTGATATGAATGTATTAGGGCTTCTGATGTTATTAAGCAGCATAACTGTAATAAGCCTAATGTTAGAGCAATATCTGATTGAAGCCTGATCGGGATTGCAATTTATCGTGTAGAATCAGGACAAGGGGGATGTAAAATCTGGGAAACTGGGGCATCACCGATTTTGTTTTCATGGTCCCGATTTAGAAGGGAGTGCTCACAGTATCAAATCGAGTTCTTTCCTAAATTACTTTAAGTTGAATATATCCCTTCACTGGTTTCCTGAAGCCGAGACGAAATCAAAAAGATTAACCTGCGAATTAGGGATCATTTGCATTTGCGGCTAAAAAAGATGCCACATTCCCCTACCGACTATCCTTAAGAACCTATTAAGGGGTCTCTGAATATTCCAAATGGGCATCATGTACAGGGAGTGAAAGGAGAAAACCGACAGACATTCAGTCAAAGAAGAACAAGTTCCACCACCCCGTATAGAAGAAGTCGGCTTAGCTATTAAAAAGCTTAAGAACAGCACTACCGCAGGCTCTGAATGTTTACCAGTGGAGCTTTTCAAATACGGTGGCAATAGTTTTGTAGTGCGCTTGCACCAAATAGTAAACCAAAGGCGATCCTATATCTCGAAAGAACTATTAAGACCTGTTTAATGTCGTATATAATCCTGGAATATAATAATAATACATATATATAATTTTTGGCGCAACAGGTGCGTACGGACCCTAGGCCTAGCTTCTCGCAACCATTCGTTTTGTGTGAGTTTTCATTTGTATGCCGATTCCAAACGGCCGACTGAGAAGCTCTTTCAAGACAGTTATACTCTCGGATGTTTGTCAGACGTTCGCGAGAGGTGGCGCAGTGAAAAAACCCTGAGTTGGAAATTGGGTTTTTGAGGGATTCGAACCCGAAACCCTCGCTTAGTAGTCCAACACACTAACCACTAAGCCATTGCGCCTATCTAGATAACAAATTTCAAGTCGAAGTTCACTATCTTTTTA
This sequence comes from Cheilosia vernalis, assembly GCA_949126925.1. Lineage (NCBI taxonomy): Eukaryota > Metazoa > Arthropoda > Insecta > Diptera > Syrphidae > Cheilosia > Cheilosia vernalis. The sequence goes on from OX421361.1 coordinate 18,727,462, forward strand.
TCGACTTCAAAAGTTCAAAGGCGCATATGACACTATTCATCGCCAGGAGTTGATCCAGTTCTGTCGTGAGACACTAGAAAACATGCGATGCACAGTGCAGTTTGGAAGTAGTAGTAGAAATTTTTCAAACACGCAACGAATTTCGATAAGATACGCTATCGTGAGACATCTTCAATTTCGAGATGAATCAGATAGTGCACAGGGAAGGTGTTGACACGGAAGACGCTGTCTTTAACAGGTCCGTCCAACTACTGGGGTATGCGGACGATATCGACATCATCGGTCACCCACAGCGCTCCGTGTGTTTTACGTCGATTGAAGAACAGATGAAATCTGTTGGCCATGAAGTAAATGAAGACAAGACATCCTAATAATAAACAAAAAAGGCATCTGTCCACCGCTTAGGGCAAAAGTTCACTATATTGAAAGAAACAACTTCAAGGTACCTGGTTAAGCAGTTCATCCATTTGTAAGTAAGCATCATCTCCACGAATGACACCCTAGGAGACCATTTGCTACTTTGGTTTGGCAAAACAATTGATGGGCACAATGGACAAAATGTATATGCTTCACAAAACCATTTTACCTATTCCCAGTTCTCTTTTATGTCACCGAGTGCTGTTCGATAAGCAGGTAGGGAGAGCTGATACTGATGGGCTGCTCCGAAAAAAACATTATTCGACGGATTTTAGGTCATCTGTGCGAGGGGGGCGAATATGGAGGAGAAGATACTACCCCGAACTCAATGAGCTCCACGAAGATGTGAATTCTTCGACTAAATTGGTTAAATGTTAAAGGTAAGATGATCTTCGAGACCTAGACCCAAGAAAGACCAAGCCTTGTTGGGTGCCAGCGCCAGCGCCTGTTAAGTACTGGACGATCCTTTTCAAGCAGCCAAGACAACATAATACAATACGACTCAATCATTCTAGTCATAGTCACTAACATTGTCATGCCAAACACATGCGAAAGGAAAAACCCACCGGTATCCATGCACACTCTACCACTCGACGTATTATAACAACCAAGACTTTGTACAACAACGTCAAAACAAAATAAATACCATGTTAACATCACTTGGCAGGCTCCCTCTAATCAGAGCAAATCGTGTGCATCGAATGTGTTCCACTTAAGAACGCATATTTCCACGTGATCTAACCGCACAAATCACATGATATCTCCATCTTCACTGATAAACGAGGCGCTGAACAAACGTTTCATCACTGCAAAGCAATGCGCTCATTCAACACCAAATCCCACTCTCGCCAACAACCATACTAATTGATAGCGAATTAACGAGAGCGGGTCCAGCAAGCAACTGTTAATTAGTTTTGGAGTCCCTCGGCTAGAACAGAAAATAAATCAATTTCGCAATACGTAGTGGTCGCAGCATCCGCACTTAGTAGGCCATGACCACAGGTTGCAAATTACAAGCCTGCCCGAACAGGCAGGCACCCACCTCCTAATCGGTTATATGGCTGAAATATTACAAGAACCCACTTATGGCACATGTCCAAATAGAACTGCCTCCCACACAAAGCACAAGAGCGCAACCCAGCACCGTCACCCGATCCACCTTGCTCGGCACAATGCATCCTGTGCCTGCGCCAGCATACCTGCCTGCCGCCTTTTCAAATGTAATTTCGCCCATTTTGGGATGCATTTTACTTCATCAGTAACCGCAATCAAATTGAATCCGAAAGCCAGCAAAACATCAGAAGACAAAGGGCGGTGTCGAGGAGCGACGTCCAACGGCCAACGAGTAGACACTGTAATGGCTGCCAGTAGGATGTAGGTGCCCACGGTTAAAAGCTCCATTAATTGCGAAAAGGCTTCAGTCGGACATTACACAATGGGGAAAGATGCGAGCAATTGTTATGGCAGAGCGTGTGCGGTGTTGGTTGGGATGAAATACAAGTGTATTTCTATGTATAGTCATCCGGTGGCGGGCCATTACCTGACCCAGGACACTTGCTAAAGCAATTTCCGGTAGTGCCATAAAGAGTTGGTAGTAATAAAAAAGTAAACGCGCAACTGAAGTCGCTTTGCACCTTTGATTTTGTGCCCAATGGATGGCAGCTTGCCACACACCACACACAGACGTCCTTATCTAATATTCACTCCTGTCCGATGGCCTGACAACAATGTACGTCAAGGCAGAGCCATTTGGTAGCTGCGGGCTTTTTACGCCACCGGATGGCAAGTATTTTATTGCACCGAAATGGGAGTAGAGTGATGAGCACCAAAGTATCCTAAAAATGTACCAGTACTATAGCTTTGGTGCGGCTGACAACGACACAATCTTATTAAAATAACTGCTAGGACTATGACCCGTTCCTTTTTACGATGGCCATTTAACTTTGATGTTTTGTAAGCTTCCGCAGGACCGTGTATGGGTGGGCAAGATATGCACATCAGTTTATGGTCCATCGAATATATCTGATAGGCGTGTTTTGAGCTGGCGAAATAAAACCCAACCGACAGCGAGCTGGTTTCAGATACGATGTTACTGGTTATGTGCCAGCAGGTTGCACTTGAAATGATTTCCGAAGTGAAAGTGGAATTTCACGCTTGTTCTATTTTTTCTTTACTTTTTTTTTGTGGAAACTGCGACAGCTAATATTGCGACTTGCGAGTTTCATATAAATACCAATAACTTGAAGAAGGTCACGGAATTCATTTGCAGTGGATTTCAATTTAAATAGATTGGCAACGGTTATCGATCAAACTTCCAGGGGTTGGGAACTTTGTTTATATGTAGGTTGTTGGCACGTGCAGGTACAGAATATGGAAAAGTCGTCAAGCTGCTTAAAAGACTGGCTTCCTTAATCTGAAATAATGTGAAACAAGCTCATTTCTAACTAGATACTAATCATCAATGGTCAGAGAAGTGGAACAGAACATTTGCCAAATAGTTTTCAAGTATAGTTATGACTTGCTATATGGAAATACAGTTTTTTTTTTCTTATTATACACGTCTAAGGGACTAGCGTTAGCGAGCCTTGTTTGAAGTAACGCACACTTTACTTTTGAAAGGCGAGTAATATTAACGTTTTGGCAGCGACATGAGATGGCTGCAGGTAAGAGTTTTTTTATTTTATTAAAGAAAGGGAATTCCAAATAAAGGAGCACTCAGACCAATCCCGGAATACGATGGAGTACTCCAGCAGAATCTCGTATTTTGGAGTAATATGGTCAAATTTCCGATTATGTTCGTTGCTATTTTTATTTGAGAGGCAGAGTATTGCTGTCCCCCAGGGGCATGAACCTACATCACCAAGGTCACGCTACTTTAGCCACTACACCATTGCCATCCCAGATAGGTGTTATAATTTTGAACTTTAACTGCAGTTATTTACACTCGCCTCAAAACATGTCTCCAGGAAGCGACTTTCAAAATCTTCTCTTCCTGTGCTAAAATACGTCCAAAAGTGAGGAAAGTCTGGATTGGTTTTCTTTCATGAAGTGCAATCATGTATTGAATTTCGAAAAATTAGTTCGTTAATTTTTGAAAATTGTCTTCTATGATAGTATCTACCTTAAGAGTGGGCATGACAACGTATAGATTTGATGAAAGTGCATTACCATGTTCCCACCAACGTGATTTTGCTCACGTAATTTATAAATCACGAAAGGCGACTCCACCGAATTGTACGTGATTTAGTTTGACATCCAGCAGAAAAAATTCGTCCACTTCGGAGAGGGTATTTTTTTTTTCGTTGTTTTTCTTTTGTTAAAACACCTCTGACAAAAATAAAACTATTTATGATTGTTGTACTTAGTAAAAATACCAAAATACACCGAAGCACGAAGAAAATTGAATTTGGGATAATATTTTTGACATTTGTGTTGTTTTTTTTTTTGTTTGTTGAATAACATTGAATTTAATTGAAAGCGCTGCAGGTATGTTCGATTTTATTTTGTGTGGATTTGCGATGACAGATACGTAATTAAAAATTAAACACGTCTAAATCACGTAATTAGTAATCACGAAAATGTATGGTAAATCACGTAATTTATGAGATGATTTAGCTAAATCACGTTAGTGGGAACATGACTAGTATGGTTAAGTGAGTAGCAATCTGAAGGGCGATGAGGACTGCATTTTGGACACCTTAAAGAATCACAAGTGTTAAACGAGGAGATGAATCATATGAGAAAGAGAGCAGGGAATTCCTTCCTGCTCTATTAGGTTGCATAGTGTGGGGTGCGGTGCGAAACGCAGCTCGGTGAATGTTGATATTTCTTTTTGGAGCTTACTAGGAAGGGCGTCTTCCCGAGTTCGTGCCTGCGCAGATAGTTTCGATACTCTCATTTGTTCAGTGAACTTTACACAAGAGAAATTATGCCAACTCTTGCATTTTAAAAAACTCACTTTTTTGTGTTGGCTATAAGTTATCACAACAGATCCAGAAACCATAACAATTTTCGCAGATGGGAAAGACACAGCATTCCATTCAAAGCATCCAACATTGCTGACCCAACATATTAAATATAATGAATTGATCTTATTGTACTATGGCAACACTTATATAATTAATACTGCCATCTGTACTTCAAATATATCTTTTTATATTCACCTAACTCACCTAATCTTGTCAAACTATATATTGTTTTAAATATTGATCATTCTCTTTAATAAAATACTCCATTGGATATAGACGTCTAATCTTTCTTTCCTAAGGATTTTTAATCCACAGCCATCGCTAATTATCAGCTCTAACATTCTACACAACATTACACACATAATTTGAATGCACCTCCACCTGCACCAAGTTTTCCTGGAAACCTTCAACTATAAAATATCCGTCATTGTCACCCTAGGTAACGATTAAGTTACTGTTAGATTTTTAAGTCAGTCATTGAATAAAGCTTCTTCTTTTTTAATGAAAATGCGGACTTAGTTTTTTAACTTACATGCCACCCGTTTTGTTTGTATTGAAAATGTGGCGCTTAAAAATAAAATACATTTTATCTTTATCTGCTGTCCAGAGACGAAAATCGAAGAGTAATTCACGAATACCTTGTGAATTCTCACAGCTATAGGAACTGTTAACTATAAAGTTGAACTGTGCAGGCAAATTTTAAGCCACAAATGATTTAAGATAAGATAAGGGGGAATACTAAAACTTTATGAAATTGGATTTTAAAATACACTCCCTAGGTATTGTATTTCCTAAATAAATACTGAAGACCAGTTTTTTTTGGAAATTTTGTATAGCTTTTCAATTTTACTCCAAAAATAATAACAACAGGTCTAAGGTCTAAGTTTTGTTTTCGTAAGTCTCAATTTCCACAAAAACTGGACGACTTAAAACCATATTCTTTTAAGTATTTGTTTGGCTATTCATAGACAGTGAATACTAAATGCAAAGTCTTTACCTAATTATAGACTTTTGAAGAGAATCACTATACCTACATTTTTTTCAATTTTGAGCATTTACATAAATATAGTTGATAACATCAATATTAGAAAACAGAATTCGTTTTTTTTTTTAAACTGGGAAAGCACTTTATTGTATAAGTTAGTGTATCCCTTGATTTGTTTTTAACTTTCTCCATTACGTAGTAAGAGAAAGATATTGGTTTCGTACAAAATTTCGAACTCGAGATTTTAATCAATTCTGATATTACGACGATAGAGGAACTCAAAAAAGTGGGTCACAAAATTCTGTCCGTCTGTCCGTCCTTCCACAGGCCTACAGCCTAAACGGCTTCCCGGATTACGTTCAAACCTCGGATTTGGAGTTTTTGAGCTTACAGCTCGGAAGGTGTTTTTTTTTGAAAGGTATCCTCAATATTAATGGTACTTCCCATACAACATTTTCGTACCAGTTTGATTTGATCGAAAACGGCTCTAACGATTTCAACCAAAATTGATATTTAAGCTTAAGTAGGTGAAGTTACCAGGACTGCGTATCCAGTTTTTGGCTAAAAATTCGAACAACGGTACTTTTGAAATTTCGACATATCTCGAAAACGCTCTATACGATTGTAACAAAAAATAATTTCTAAGGTAATGTGGTCATTTATAACTTAATAGCAAACTCAGTTTTTCTCTACATTATCGTACAATGGATTTTCGAAAAAAGGAATTTTAGTTTTTTTTTCAGTTTACCGGAAAACGGCAGTAGCGATTTTGACCAAAATGCAAACTTAGAGTCAAATGGATGTTTTCAAAACTATTGTGTCCTCAATTTTCGATTTGCTGAAGGCTCTGAAAGTCAGTCAGACTCGCACTAAACGAGAAAGTTTCGTGCGACCCAGTCGTGCACTTTATTTTTTTTTTGTTCTCATTCAAAAATTTCCTTCACGTCTAAACATTACGTCCTTAGTAAAAAGTGCTTGCCCTAGTAAAAATTACTCGTTCATGAATCTAAATATATGTATATCGATATCTCTTTTCTTATTTTTCCGAAATTGTTTGTAACAACAAACTTAAACTACAAGATATTCGTTCCAATTTCTTTGTGATATTCTTTTAAATGAATGAAAAATGTTTGTATACAACAAATATTTGAAAATGTATAGTTTCAATTTTGAATTTTGTATAAATAAATTTCAGAGGTAGGTACATTATTGGTTATTGCGTACTACCTTCAGACCCATTTGAGTACCATATTCTACCGCAATGAGAACTTTATGTGATAAGCTTAAAACTAATTTAGCATCAGGGTTCCATTATGTTGTATATTGATATTTTTCTTTTTTCTTGCTAGATACTAAGCCGATAAAAAATGCTATGCTACAAATGCTTTCCACCAATAGATTTGAGTGAGTTTGAAAGTGTCAGATTGGCGATGCAAGGCAGGGAGGGAAATGTAGCCAGCTGTTTCGTTTATGCTCATAGATTTCTAAAAACCGAAATAAAAAAGTGAAAGACAAGAAATATACGATGATGTTCTGATTTAAGGAATATGCGGCATTCGTGTCAATGCTTAGGTTTCAAAGCGAGCTTTCAAAATTATCCAAGCTTTTTTTGCTTTTTCTCTAGAGCCGTACGTATGGCCCATAGCGGATAGGGCCTGTGGCTAAGCGGAAAATTTTAATAATCAGGTAAACAAGGATGCCTCAAGGCAGAAGCAAATTTCGTCTTTCAAAAAATTGACCAATATAGAAATAAAAACCGGCCAAGTGCGAGTGTCACTCGCGCACCGAAGGTTCCGTATTTGGCTAAAGTCCAACACATCAGATATTATTTGAAATCTATATCATTCAATCTTTCCCCTCTTCATGAATTCATCACAATTTAGTTTAATTTAATTAATTAATATTTTTACTCTCAAAAATTACTCGCACATGAATCTCATTTTCTAATTATTACCTAGTACCCAACCCACGCCAATTTTCCATTCTGTATGCGACCTGTCCCAATTAAAAACTATTGACTAAAAATATATTACTTTTATTTTGTTCTGTAGATACTCCCCAAAAAAATGTATTATATTCCCCAACGAAATTAGCAGGCGGGAACCCTGGTGGGGTTCTGTCTTTGATGGGGTCAATTGTGCACAACTGCGTAGTAGAGATTAAAACTTGTGAGAGCAACGTATTTTACATGGTAAAATTATCTTTTTTGAAAATATCTTGTAAACTATTAACTTTTCGGCAAAACAGTATTCAGCGCATATATAGATAAGAACATGATCTACAAAAAAGGAATTTATGTATTTTTTTGTGAATCAAGAAATAAACCGTTTTTTGGGCGAATGAAAATATTTTTTTCACCAGGTTACTAATTAATCCAAAACCAATCGATGTATTCCTTCCATTGGTATTTGTCGTTTAACTAGAGGTTATACCGGATGTTGTGTGTAAATTTTAGCCTCCTATGTCAATCGGTTCTTGAGATAGACCTGGTAACAAAATTGGCTTAGTGGGTTCGGACAGACAGACAGACAGACAGACAGACAGACAGACAGACAGACGGAGAGACATCCGAGCGAAACTAATAAGGTTACGTTTTTCCCCTTTGGGTACGGAACCTTAAAAACTGTTGTACATTTGTCCTAGTAAAACTTCTCAGAAGGTATACTAATCCATCAAAAAAATCTTGTATATATAAAAATGGATCTTGGTATGTTCGGATGCTTAAAACTCGAAAACGACTGGACCAAATTGGATACTTCCTTCTGCGGATTTGTTTGTAATTGCTCCGCTAAGGTTTAGGAAAAAAGAAAAATTTAAAAATTCTCAACAGGTGGCGTTGCAGGCACACATTTCGATTTTCATGGGGAAAAGCACTTTGAAAAAAATAAACTGGATATAAATCGAGTAGGGAAACTTCCAAAACGAAAAAAAAAATTATTTTAAATTTTAAAAGCAATTGTTGTTGTCAATTATTTTAGTTATTTTCCAAGCAAATTGTTGTTGTCAACAATTTTGAATTTTTTTTTATTTGTTTATGATTACCTACTATGTTACATTCATTGACTTTTTGAAATGAAGTAAGATACGTTGATTTGTTTGATGTGTGAGTAAGTTGAAATGTAGGGGTGATTGAGATGACGAGGACAATGATAACAGGCAACAGGAGTTGTTGAGCGTTTTGAGTGTTCACAATCACGGTACTCTGCTCATTCGTAAGCATGATTATGGGGAGGGCAGCTCAAAGATACCATAACACCTTCCGTACTGGTGTCGAGAGAGAAGGGAGAAGGCTTTCCAACCAAGTTGACAGGTGGGGTTAGTTTTCTTCTTGGCTATTAAAGTTACAAATATTTCGTTTAGAGTTAATCCTTTCCCAATTTTCTTCCTATCCCTTTAATGCCAACAAATTTTAAAATTTTCGCATCAAAATTCAAGCATGTAAAAGTACGGTAGTCCGCAAGCCAAGCAGAAGATCCCACTCCACCGACGAGCTAAGCACAGGCTACGATTTTCAACTGGGTGAGTTTACTACATATTTACTAAGCTCATGGTTTAAAAAAACAAATAAGTTCCCTCCTTGGCCTTTAAATAAAATAAGTCGATATTTTGAAAACATTATTGTGACCACAATAAAAAATACATTGTTTTTAAAAACAAAGGAATTCTGACTTTCAAAGGATAAAATAATAATAATAGTTGAGTCTTACCTCAGGATTTAGGCTTTTTAGTCCGCCTTATCACTCTTGTTTGTGAGTTATTTTGTAAAAGAAAGCTTTCAATTTTAAAATTATGATATGCGTCTCTTAACAAAGTCTTATTATCAATACTCCATTGAACATGTATAAACTGTTACAATTGTATCCGCTTTTGGCGTGTAAGAATGTGGCGAGTGGGGCGTGGGATTGAAAGAGATAGAGTGCGAAATGTATACGGGACTGAAAGAAAATGATTTAACATTTGAAAGGAAGACAAATTATTTTATGCAGCGGGAAGAAATATTCTGTTATTGGCCAACTCAAGCGTGATGAGAATATATATTTTTTGCGAAAAAAAAATGGCCCCCTACAAGATAGCAAATTTCTTAGATCTTTTTTCCATCAACTGTTCTGAAACCACATTTTGCACGGGCGAAGCCGCGGGGTACAGCTAGTTTCTTCTATATAATGAAATGTTTCCTTTTAGTTAATTTATTTTCTTAGTTCGTTCACAGACGAGGTGCTTTCAGCTTCTATCGGTAGTAAAATATCAAATTGCTACACTCTTTACCTAAAATTAATTGACTAAGAACTTACTTTTGTAAGCTGACAATTGATTAAATAAAATAAATAAATAATTAGCGCACAGGTTCATATACTCAAATTATTCGTTTGCGTGGGTTTCTTTTGTTTTTGGGAAGAATGGAAGGGACCTACAATTACTGAATGCCTGAACGCCTAATTGAGAAGCTCTTTATTCATGTGAGTTATACTACTACGTATGTTTGTCGGATGTTTGCTAAAGGGGGCGCAGTGGAAACTGGGAAAACCTTACCTAAGATGTAATTTTTTGTGTTTCCGGAAATCGAACCTGATACCCATTGCACTAATCACCAAGCCATAATGGATTAACCAGGTGGTTAAAACTATCAACCTCGGATATCTCAAAGGCCTTTGATGACGTCTAGTATTAAGTATTTATATAAGCTTAAGAGGTTAGCATTTAAATGATAGTCGTTTCAAATAATAGCCTTCGCTACAAACGCGGTAAAAATCTATGCATTGAAAGAGTTTATTTATTTTTAAAATCCACTATCGCATCGCATTTATGCCCAATTTGTAAGCGCCTACTAAAATTTGTGAAAACAAAAATGTTGTTCAACCCTGGCTGTTACCATTAAACTTGCTCCAAAGACAGTGGCAAAAGCACCCTCTTAACCATAGCACGTGTAAGCAACCTACAACACGACAATTTTGTGTGCAATATTCCCGACAAAAATAGAACAGACCATGTCGAAAAATGTGAAAATCCTTTCATGCATCCAGTGCAGTTCGAGCACGTAAAGTGAATACACACGGTTTTCGTTCCACAACAAAAGTACGCAAGTAAAAAAAAATAAAAAATAAAAAATAAAAAATGTCACTACACCCTGCTTGTTGGGACGATTGGTTCCACCACGACTGGGACTGGGATTGGGACAAGGATTTCTTTCATCACCACTGTAGTTCGAACAACAGCGTCTATGATTTATTCCATCGCCGTCATCATTCGAAATGGGATCCCTGGTGCCATCGCAGCTGCCTAACCAGCAAGGTAACCGTCGACCAGAAGAACGGATTCAAGGTCGTTATGGATGTGCATCATTTCGAGTCGGAGGAAATTACTATCAAAACTCTTAACGAGACTATTATTCTCGAAGGTAAACAGAAGCGAGATCACGACCGAGATACGGGACCCTTTTGTATAAGCCGTGAGTTCATTAGAAAGTACCGATTGCCCCGGGGCTATGATCCTACGACTGTGGCATCGACTTTGTCTTCGGATGGTATCCTCACCATAAGTGCACCAGCTCCACCCAAACAGGAGCCAACCGAGAGATTGGTTTCAATTGAGCCCACGGGTTCCTACTTCACATCGTCGTCATCTGCTAAAGAAGCTGTCGGTGAAAGTCAGGATGAAGAAAACAAGTAAACGGGGAGCCCCGCATATGTAAGCGTTAGAAACGTTATACGGTGGATTGTGTTTGGAATTTGATTGCCATACTGTTGTGGGCTGGGTTTTGTGCGTTATTTTTGTGGCGCTTTCGTGGAACAATAAATTTAGTCGAAATCCTTGCATTCTGTGTTTTCACTTAGCGGCAGCAGATGAGGTGGCTTGGAACATTCTCGTGTATGTTTGAAAATAGAGGGTTGTTTCTCGGAAAATTGTTTCTACGATTTGAATGTATTATATGGTTGGTTGGGTTTAATTTTGTTGTCGGTATTGCTCGGGATCATAAAGTCCAACGTTTTATCGATGCGCTTAGTAATGTTATGGGTTTATGGCCCAAGGGGCTGCACTATATCTGCACAGAGTTTTCTTATTCCATTAAATGCAAGATAGTTCCGGTAGGAAAGGAAAACTTCGTTGTGAAACTTAGTTTAAGCCAGAGGTATGTACTTACACCTATTTAAAAGTAGACAATTATCAAAGTTGGAGGAGACTTTCAAAGGAACTAAGGACACCACCCAACTTCGGATTTAGAGTTTGTGGCCTTACAGGTAGGGTCCGCTATAATTTTTTGCAAGCTAACCTCAACATTAATGGTTCTTCCAATATAAAGTTTTCGTACCAGTTTGATTTGATCGAAAACGGCTATAACGATTTCAACCAAAATTGATATTTAAAGTAAAGTAGGTGAGGTTACCATGAATGCACACGCAGTTTATGGATAAATATTCGAATAACGGTACTTTTGAAATTTCGAAATATTTTGAAAACGGTCCTTACGATTGCAATAAAAATTAATTTCTAAAGTAATGTGGTCATTTATAACTTAATACCTAGCAAACTTAGTTTTACTCTATATTACCGTACAGTGTATTGTTGAAAATAGAATTTTTTTAAAAATTTAGTTTAGTTTACCTGAAAACGGCAATAACGATTTTGACCCAATTGCAAACTTGATCCAAATTGATACTTTCAAAATTATTGTGTCCTTAATTTTCAATTGGAATCACCCAAAATCACCCCATCTTCGATTTCGATAAAAGCTTAAAAACAAAGCATTGCTTTTATCCCGAACAATATCGCACTCTCACACTCAGCTTAATAGTTACGCAATTGTATTTTCCAAACTAAACATTGCAATATTTGGTAGGCATAGGCACGGTTTTGTCTGCATAAAATAACAAAAGCCGCTCTAACGATTTCTTAGATTTTTTTTTAATTTTAAAAAATATGCTCAAAAAGTTCGAAGACGTCAGTTTTTTAAATTAATTCTCAAAAAATACTACAGAAATCGTCGTGATTTTGTATTTTGCAGAAGACCTGTTAGCGAATTCACTAAGAACACTCAGTACATGGACAAAGCAATGCGGCCTGGCGTTAATCCCCAAAAAACCGAGCTCGTCCTTTTTACAAACAAATTAACTATATCACAATTCGAGCCACCAACTCTTGAGGGAATACCTCTAAATGTGACAGATAGGGCGAAATATCTAAGTATGATCATCGATAGAAACTTAATTGGAAGCCGAATGTCAATGAAAGAGTGAAGAAAGCAGCTAGTTTAGAGACTCCATGTCTAGCTACCAAAAGCGCTTCAAGGATTACTAATACCAACCCTTGCAATTTTGGCCATGCACAAATTCAAATGTACCTTCAAAGCGGAAATCGGTATCCATCTACTCAGATGGATCAAAGATGGGCTGTGGAACCGGTGCCGGTATATTCTGGGAGGTATTGAATGTACACTGCTCCATCAGGCTCCCTGAAAGCAGTAGTGTCTTCCAAGCAGAGGTTCGGGCAATCGCGGAAGCATCCCGAATGGTGTCACTGTCGGCAATACCGAGTAATGATATTACCATATTCATTGATAGCCAGGCGGCTATAAAAGCAATTTCAGATATTGAAATAAAATCCAAGCTAGTTCACCGCTATGGCGAAAAACTCAAGGTTCTTTGCTCGCAGCACTCCACGAATATCTGCTGGGCCCCTGGACACAGCGACCAAGCCGGCAATGAGATAGCTGACGACCTGGCGAGAAAGGGATCTCAAATGGATCATGACAGAGCATTACAGCCGATCAAGTCGAGTGGAGAACAAAGTTCGAATGAAAAGCAATAACAGGTGGAAAGTACCAACTACCTGTGAGGTATCTCTGAAGCTATGGCCAGTATATGACAGAGGCCGAACCATCAAGCTTCTATACAGTTTGACAGGTCGTCAATGTCTAGGCGATGTAACATGATGAAACTAAATCTCAAAGATGGTCCATAAGGGCACACCTCACTTTGTCTGTCATTGCCCGATCCTCTGTCACTTGAGGAACAGAACACTTGGAAGCTATACTTCCATGACTTGTAAGAGATTTCTGAGGTTACACTTTCTGATCTTTACATGTTTTTGAGGACATCAGGATGGCTGGACGACGTCGGGTAAACACAAGATGGAAAGACACCAGCTAATCATCAACAACACCAACGGTTAGCCCGAAACAAAGGCATCACAATGGGTCCACAAGGACCTAAGTGTGGTATAGTAGGGTTTACCCTGCTCTACCAACCTGTACATTTTTCAATCGTTATCGCCGTTTTCCGGTAAAGTAAAAAAAAAAAAACTAAATTTAAACAAAAATACTTTTTTCAAAAATCCATTGTACCATCCATATAGAGAAAAACTGACTGCTATTAAGTTAGATATAAATGACCACATTACCAAAGTAATTAATTTTTGTTACAATCGTATAGAACGTTTTCGAGATATGTCGAAATTTCAAAAGTACTGTACAGACAGACGGACAGACGGAGAGACCGGTCAGAATTTTGCCACCCAAACAGAAAATCCTACTAGGTACGATTGTGGTGCACTCAAAAATCTTCGCTTATAGCTCTCTAGCCAGAACTTGGTAACATTGCCTGTTACTGAAAGCTTTAACTTTTAAAAACTTGTATTATTATTTGATGTAACTGCCACATGCGATGGATATCTAAAAGAGGATTTTGTTTTCTTTTATCAGGTATCGAGAAAGTTTCGTTCGACCCAGTCGTGCACTTTATTAGTTTTTTTTTTTATTCATTCGGAAGAATGTTCAATGATTTCTAAAACTGTGATGTTCGCTTGATACATAATGAATTGGGCGATTGCGATGGAATGAAAACCAAATGTTGATTCACACTAATCACTAATCACTTTTTTTAGAAATCCATATAGGTGTTGGGGGAACGTTTTTAATGTCACGGATGAAAAAATCCACCTACAAACAGATGAACTTTGAATTTGACTGCACTATGTTTGGGTGCATAATTCTGATGAGAATGTGCATGCCATTTGACCTCCAATGGTTCCACTATCAGATCAGCCCTTTTTATCAAACATGTGAAAAGGCTCAAAGCTGTTAAGGTTCGAACAACTATTATGTATTTATTTTTTTTTATTTCCACATAACATTTTTTCTGTGGTTAGCTTGCTGTAGCTGGCCAACTGATGAAACTTTAACGTCACAAGGTAATAAAAATACAACAACAGAATCATTCACGCAATCACATCACATTCATGCATAATTTACAGGATGTAATTCATATTTCATTTACAGTTGTTCGTGTTGTTCTTTACACACTGTTGCTTATCCTTTTTGTGATTAAATATATTATTCAAGCTTTTAATCCACTCACCTGATAGCTCTGGACGCATTCACAACGGCCCCATCCTTGTACCACTGAAACTCTATTCGGGACGATCCTTGTGCAACGCATGATATTATAAATTCACTGTCTTCACGAATCGGTGATTTTTGGTTCACAACTGTATCCTGGGATTGAGTGACATATATGAGTAATGGAAATTTGGTATTATTGACAACCATTAAATGAAAGTGTGTAAAATTAAAACGAAAATACAGACAGGGAAATAAATAATGAAGTATATCAGCGTGGTGGTGGTGGTTTTGACGACATCGTTCCTATGGGTGGATGTACATTATGTAGATGTATGGTATTACTCGAGCAACTGAACAGAAATAATGTAAACGGCATTGCAAGGATTTTTCTGAATAATATTTTTTGTTAGTCAAATAAAATGGAATGGTCCCATCTATTGATTGGTGTTACTGTGGAGACAATGCTTGGCAGAGAGTAGGACGAGTTTGCAAAGGATACAAAACGAAACCCGAACAGAAACCAGCATAGAAATGAGCATGCAAATACCGTAGTAGATTAACAGATCATCGTCCGAATAAGTCCTATTAAATATACTGTGGAAACTTTTTAAACATATAGCAAGTAAGCTGATCCGTTAACAGATATTGAGTGATATTTTACAAAGAGATAAAATTTTCATTCTCAGGCAGAACTTAGAGAAACCGCAAATCAACTTACACCACCTGTTTATCGTCTCCGGCGAAACCTACGATATAGCGTTGTGAAAATATTCGGAAAACCATGATGGGTCATGATGCAGACGCATACCTACAATCTACATGGCCGACTACACGAAGTGAGGCCAGTGATATCCAAAGTAAAATTCATTACTGACCTGTAAATTTAGCTTAGGAGAAAGCATGCCCGACGAACGGAACCTCTAAGCCATGTGTCCCATTCACAAGAAAGGAGATAATGCGAACTGCGTCAACTACAGAGAAATAAATCTCCTGAATATCGCATATAAAAATTATCGGCTGTATTATGTGAACTTCTAAAACCGTTTCCCGACAACCTGATAGGTCCATTTCAGTGTTGTTTTGGGCCAAGGAAGTCTATACCAACGACCAAAATTTCACACTGCGATATATAAATTTTAGACCGATACAGAGCCATATCACGTTTCGGCATTCCTGCCAAACTCCTTCTTTTTGCAGGACTACTATGGATAAATCTCGATGCTCCCTTAAAATCGGCAAGCAATTAACGGAGCCCTTTGATGTCGAAAAAGGTTTGAGACAAGGCGATGCGATCTTGTAACTTCTTTAACATCATTGAAATTATCGGAATTTGTCAGTGGTATATTTGGAAGTATTCGGAGGCGAGGATGTGCCAAACTGTAAAAGAGGACATAACGAGAAACTCTCAGAACCGACGATGCGGAGAAACCGTCACCCGTCATCATGGTGACTTCACCTTTCGTGGCGGGAGCCACCTTAACCAACTTGTTGTGACTAACTGAAGGTAAATCGCTGTCCATGGCGTCGTTAAAATTTTCTTTGTTTAGGCATGCGTTCACATAAAAATGGACCTCGTAGCTTGTGACATTATGAATTTCGACGAAATTGGGACTCAGGAGAACGTGGGCGTAGTTTAAAAACGATTGACCGTCTACAGACAGGCAGTTGTATAGCTGACGGACTGCCTGCAGTTATTTCTGTAACCAAACTGGAGATTTATTTGAACTACTGGTAGGTATCAAGGATTTTTTTTTTTGAGAGTAGGGGGCCTGAAAAGTTAGAAACGCATTGAATTGAAAGGACCACAAATCAGCGAGTTTCCTTGCAAATAATTTAACTATGAAAATAGTTCGTGTAAAGAAAGTTCATCATGTCTCAGTTGATAAGTTTGTGTTAGGTAAAACAAGGAAGGAATCAGGACTAAAATAACGAAACTATAGTTAAAACAGTTCATACATACCAACAACTTGAGCGGTGGGTTCTCATCGAAAAGGTGAAAATCGGACACCAGCGTAATATTTCCAATTCTTCCGCGTTCCACCATCCTTGTGATGGCTTCACGTATTCTCAGCGAATCGCTTTTCACCCCAAAGAAATGAAATGTAATGTCCAATCGATTTGACCTACAAAAGGGAACCCATATCGGTGAGCTAAATTATATCCCTTTCGACGGAAGAAACCTATTTCGTGTACTTACGTGTTACTAATCAATTCCAAGTCGCTGATTTTCGTGATGTTGAAATTCCTCAAGACTCTGCTCATCTGAAAGGAAAAAGAAAACCGCCAGAATGAGATACACGTCGTGGCACAACAAGGAAAAACAGATCAAGGCAAGACAAAAGGATAACTACTAAACTTATCAAAGTTTTCGCCAGCTACAAGTTTGAACAACAGCACGAGTACAACGACTGAAAGTCTATTTGTGCGCGTAGCAACGAAATGGGGATTTTCACACCCTCGCCGCTGGTTGAAATCGGAAATTAAGTAAACGCGATGCGATCCTTTCTTCTGGAACGCAGAACAAATGCTGCCCGTTGTTTATTTATAGTTGAAAACTTTGGCCGACAACTTAAAGACGATGGCATCCGCTTTGGTGATTTGTGAGTGTGCGTTAAGAATGTGGTGATAATTAATTAAGCTTGGCTGGGTTTTCCCTTTATACAAAATTCCCGCAAATGTGTTCTTAGCAATAGAATTTGAAATGAAAAAAATTTGAGGGTAGGTTGTAATTTGTTTGATGTTTGCATACCCCCTTTCGCAGTTGATGTGATTTTTTTCTTATAATTGTAAATAGTAAACGTGAAGCACCCCAGACTGTATAGGTAAACTAAATTTCGTTCAGTGGATAATTATCAGCCTTCTATTTCGATGCTTTTGAAGCATTACAATATTTTTCTAATCGGTATTTATTTCAATTTAATTACAGCTAGACGTTTGAATACCTATTCAGCAGAAAACGTTACTTGCGGCGAAAACAAAGAGGACACTTGTATACATGTTTATTTTTAAAAATTTCGTTCTCCGAGATGTTATTCAGTTCTGACATTACGATGATAGAAACACTCAACTCGTGATCGTGAGGCCCGCATATTCTCTTTGTGAGCTTAGAGGCTACATTAGGTTTCTGGTACTTACTACTCAGTTTGGTAAAAAAACGAATAAAGGTACATTTGAAAATTAAATTGGGCTTATATTGAAAACGGTCTATGCGATAGTAGGAAAAATGTGTTCCTAAGGTAAAGTGATCATTCCTAACTTGATACCAAACTCAGTTTTTCTCTATATTATCTACCGTACAATTTGTTGTTGGCAAAAATACATCAGGCATAAGGTTTTCATTAGTTTATGAAAGCGGCCTTTACGATTTCATCCAAAATGTATAATAATAATAGTTGGCGCAACAGGTCTGTAGGGAGAGTATAACTGTCTTCAAAGAGCTTCTCAATTAGCCATTTGGACTCGGAATAAAATTGTAGATCTCTTCCATTCGTCCCAAAAATTAAAAACTCACCCAAAACGAATATAGACCAAATTCTCATTTAAAGTAAATAAGGAATTAACTGCCGAGATGCCAAGATTGCATCCAGCGGATGTCATCGCACAACCTGCCGGAAACAATCACCAAAACGTATGCGGTGATGGCAATCAGGGTGACCGTTGCATAATTCTGAAATGTCGCACGAAAAAGGACCAATGAAAAATAAGTGTCATTTCTATAGCCATCCTGGAAATTTATAATTTTCCCACGATATTTAACAAAGTTTTGGATGTACGATAAAATCAAAACGTCCGGGCACCACTCCTTCAGGCTGTCTGGACATAACGAAGCAAGTGCTGTGGCGCAGAACATTTTTAACACATAAATTAGGACAAGGATAAGGAATATATTGTTTAACTTACAGTACATAAGTGACTGCAGTGGGCGACCGGTTAGTGTAGCAGACTACGAAGGGTTGCAGGTTGCCCCGGTAAAACACAAACTGAAATTACATACCATTTTCTTTTACTATACCCTCACCTGACCCGCAAGAGGCTTACACATATCCCACTGAACCATGAACAATAGGTACTGTCATAAAAATGTTTCTTACTCAGCCAATTTGATATTATGACATAAAATAGATGGTTGAAAAATAAAATCTGACAAAAATCAATGCGCCTGGTGGACAGCATAGAGTCTAGGGTCCTACACTGACCTGCTTCTTTATCTTGTTTAAAAAATGGTCATCCATAAATTTAAAAGTTTTATAAGTGACATAAATATTTTCCTATGCACAACACAACTTCCCGAGTGACTGAATTTACAATGCTATTCTGACACATATTCATTTAAAAAACCTCATCGCCTTTGTATGCTAAAGTGAGTCCTTAAAGCTATGTAAATTAATTAAGACTCAAGAGCAACTCAAAAATGTGACACAGACATATTCTTTTCTTTTTATATGCTTTGCAAATATCTGAATAAGAAAATTGTTAAATAAAAATAAAATTTCCTCAACTTTTACAATTCGCATACTAGGTACCTATAACAGAAATTACAAAAATCAAAGTGCCAGACAAGGACAAACAGCAAGAGAAGCCGAAAAGGAAAGACAGACGTTGAAAGGGATAACCTTCAGAAATCATGAAAAAGAAGTCGTATTCAAATATTTAAGGCGATTTCAAGTGAAGCAAATCATCTTCATCCTTTATTCGCCTAATATAATTTTCCACCTCCTTTTTTACATCTTTCACCCAAAAAGTCACTTCCAGAGAGAAAACGGAAATTTGAAAAATGGATACAGAAACACTTGAGTTGAAAAAAAAACACCTGTATACAATATCTTTAACTGTTCCTTATAGACTTCCATGTTGATCCCTTACCACCACCAGCTCCACCACATCGTCGTCATCATCATCATCATCAACGTCGTCATCGTCCAACTGTAAAAGTTTTGAATTTTTCATCATTCCGCCTTCCATGTTGATGTTGCGAAAATGTACAATGTTGTACATATACGAATGGAGATATATTTTGAAAAGAAAAAAAAATTGAATGGCAGAAGAATAAAGGCCTTTGCTCATACCTCACACCTCACACGCCATGGTGGCCAACAGAGTTGTGGGATGATTGCATTGGTGTAGCCAGGAGTGTTTGTATGTATGTACGCTGTTAGCAAAGGATCAAGTGAGATTCGTTCTTCACCTTGATAGTTTGTAGCTACGTAAGATTGGGTATTTCATATCTATATTTATATTCCGACTCAGGGAATTTGTTTGGGTTTACTTAATAAAAGCATTTTTGTTGTTTTCCACTAAGTTCTGTGTGCCAGATACACACGTAGATAGAAATGAAAACAAAAAAATGTGTACAAGGATGTTGTAGAAATTGTATTTTTTACAGGTGGTGGGTAGTTATAGTGAGTCGACCTTTTTTTGTGACCTCAACCTTCGTAAAATATCAAATATGGTATTGAAGCTTATCTCGAATATATTTGCAATTCATTGCCACTATCCACGGAAAACTTTAGCTAGATTTCAGGAAATTTCTTCTTCTTTTTTTTTTTAGTTGTCGCATTTGATTGGATCAATTTAGTGAAATACGAATGCAGAAATTTACAGATTTCTTGTGTGCAGCAATAGTCTCATATACACGCTATACCTATTGGTATTTGATCTTTGTTCATTGATGGGTTAACCTTAGGCAATCATTTCACGGTCTACCCAGGTTTCGTCATTATAATAATGATCTATTAGTCTTGCAAAATATTGTGAATATTCTTAATAACAATGTGAATTCAATTACTTATGCTATCTGTCATATTTGACATCCACGGAATAAATGAAGTGCTCTTCAGACGACAGACGGCAGCCTGTTTCTTTTTCTCTCTTTTGTAGGTCATAATATTCAATTTTGTTTCGAAAATAGCATAGGTACGTAAAAAACAATTCGATTAGAAAAAATGTGTCGTGTCCGTGTAAGATGTTAACTTATTTTCGTGAGAAACCCAAGTCATATTATAAATAGGTATAGTGGACTGTTAAATATCTATTATTTTATTTTCCATGAAAAGTACCAGTTTCTAAGTAAAGTCTGAAAGACAATAAACAACCCTACATAATTACATAATTATACTTAGCAGAAAACGGGTACAAAATTAAGCAGCCAGCATTTATATAGATACGGCCTCTTTAGGATAACTAGAGTTCGCCCAGGTGGTAGAAAACCAACCATTATAGGGACCTAGTTTATACATCACACACACTTGAAAACAAATTAAATATAGTATAAACTAGCTGGCCCGGCGAACTTCGTTCCGCAAAAATTCGTTAATGTAGTTAATGAAATTAATAATTCCGAGCTTTCGCTTCCGGTCAATTTAAATTCTTTATTCAAAAATTATATATAGGTATATATATTTTTTTTTTTATCCGACACTATGAGAATAGCAAGCGCGTTCTCATAGTAGTGTCAGATTTTTACAGACTAAAAACACCACCCTTCTAAAGATTGTTAGATACTGCAACTAAGATATAACTTATGAAGCAATTTTTCTATCATTAAATAACAACTTTTGACAGGTTACTTTCCAATGAAAGATCCTGCGTGCTCCGCAAATTAGACGCGGTTAATCTTATCTTGCCAAGTCGAACGGTTTCGTTCTTTGTAGTCGGCGCAATAGATTGCTCTCGCCCAAGATTTGTCGGACTGTATTGTTGATATGTCCGATTAGTCGGTTTCTATGCTTTCTCGCGAAGCTTCTAATTTCAGCTTCGAAATGAAATGAAAATGAAATGAAAATGAAATGAAAATGAAATAAAAAGTACAATTTCTCTAAGCACTTTATTTTGAAAAGTTTGTAGAATATTGGCATTTGTTTTCTTGGTGCAACCCCAAAGTTGTATACCGTAGGTCCACACAGGCTTTATCACTTGCTTGTATAAAAGCAGTTTGTTCTCAGTACTGAGCTGTGAATGTTTTCCGAGTAACCAGTACATTTCTCTATATTTGATATCGAGTTCTTTACGTTTCATTTTCACGTGCGAACTCCATTTCAGCTTTGCGTCGAGTGTCATTCCCAGGTATTTGGCCTCGTTTGCAAAGGGTATTCGGGCTAAGTTTAGAAAAATTGGCAAGTCATTAGTTTTTTTTATAGGTGAAATTCACGTGAACAGACTTAGTTTCGTTGAGGGCGATCCGCCAGTTCCTTCTCCACTCATTTACCTTATTCACTGCGGCTTGCAGTTTTGTAGTCGCTTCTTCGATTGTATTACGTCGGCGAACGTAGCAAGGGTAGTGCCGTCTTCCCTTGGTATATCGCGAGTATATAACAAATAGAGAAGCGGACCAAGAACGCTTCCTTGCGGTACACCGGCCGAAATTTATTTTAGCTCCGAGTATTCGTTTCCATTTCTTACACGGAAGAGTCTATTCCCGAGATATGGTTATACTAAAAAAAAAAAATTGTGCGACTGTATCCAACAGTCCCGAAATATACGTGTAAAACCGTGCGTGCGGTATGTGTGTGGCTTGATACACGTCATTGAGAAAAGAGGGAGTTGTAATAACCGTATTCTTGATATATTATGGAATAACAATAATTTATTCGTTCTGTGCTAGTTTCGGTAGAATAGATACAATCGGATTGAAGTAAGATGTACATTCGAGACTGTAATCTATCTAGATTACGCTGGAAGACAGCATCGATGGTTGTTCCATATCGTGTTGTTGAAATTTTCCGGTTGGAGTTCATTCGAAGATTAAATTTACCTATCTTATTTCATTCGGCTTGCATTGCATATTGTAGAGGTGCTGGTCTACGACATTTTCGTAAGTTGTAGTCCAGCTGTGATTTCTGCGTGCCTGGTAATTCACGAAAGATTTGGCACTCGCGAGAGGTTTGCCGACACGTGAGCACGCCACATACAACCGACCATGTGAGAAACATGGAACGCTAAGCTGATGACGATTGTCTTGTTGTCTATCTCGGTCTCCAGTATGGACGACTGCATGATATTCTTTCCCGGAGTTCCGACATATTCTCTCGATTGTTAATATTCCGATCTGACTGTTCGTCCTGATTTTCTGCGGCGTGAAACGCTTGCCCTTCTCACTGGCGGCATGATCAAATTTGTATTGGAATCGCCGAATCCCACACAAACTTTCATCCCCTATATCATCCTCTCAAAGTTTTCTTTTCGAGACATGAAGCAGCCTATGGCCTTTCTTGGGCCCAATCGAAACCATCCTGTCTCGAGTTATGCGCGTAAAAACTCAAAACGCTCAATAACTCTTGTATTGTCTATCATCATCGTCATCTCAAACATTTCAACTTACTCACTCATACAAATGCAAGGATCCTGAAAATACTTGGCAAACAAAAATGATGCATTCAAACTACATTAAACACATCGAAGTATCTACTCCATTTCAAAAAGCTACTTAATACTTGTGTAACATAGTAAACATAAGCAAACTTATTAGGTGTATTTAAAAAAAAAGAAATTTCAAAATTGTTGGCAACAACAATTGCCATTAAAATTAAAAATATTTTTTTTTATGTTGGAAGTATCACTACTCGATTTCCACCCCGTTTATTATTTTTCAAAGTGCATTTCCCCATACAAGCTTTCATAACCTTTTTCATCCCCTCAATGTTTCGTTTTCGCGACAAAAAGTAGCCTATAACCTTCATTGGTCCAAAGCGAAACCGTAAAGCCCAAAATCGTTGAAATCCAACAATCCTTTATCGAGTTATGCGCGCACACACGGACTTCATTGCCTTTTATATATATATATAGATAGATCATCTCTGCACAATCTTCTTTACTAAACAAAAGTCAGGAGTACCTATATGTTACGTTTAAGGCAGTGAAAATGGTGCTTAACTATTTGCCTTCGGCCATTTATGTATAAGACTGGCCCTCCGAACTTCGTGACGCCTGAAATTGATCTAATATTGGACAAATCTGTTAATTGTCATAGTTTAATATTTTCTCCTTCCACCTCTTTAGCGATTCGGCTCCGTTGTATGTTTACCTGGTTCAATACCAATCCAACAAAAAAATCCACTCTTACAACAAGCACCATGTGGCTAAGGTCCTCCTTTGTCACCACATAACAAGTCTGTCTAATATCATTAAAATGCCACCCAACGAATAAAATCCGCCCTTATTTAAACTTAACTAAAGATTTCATTTGGTTCTGTTCAAAGACATCTGTCCATAGAACTGCAAAAGTGCTGGGATGTTTTCAATTCATTACGGCCGAGCTATGTCCCACCTGGTTATGTATCTGATGTAGGTATCTTCAAAAGTTCAAATTTTCCCGAAATGAGCAGAGCTGTTATTTTGCACACCATAATGATGTACATTTGTGTGTATTGTGTTTATAACTTTGGGTGAAATACTTCTCCACATCGATAAAGGTTCCGCTCCGATTGACCTATAGCCTTAGGCTATGTCTTGGGAGCAATCTTTCAAATTATAGATGTCCTTAACCCGACAGTGTTCAGACACCGGGAATCTCCACACGGGTGTCCCCCATAATGGTTATAGATTACCGCAATTGTGTATTGGCTGGCATCATTTGTTTATATGGGAAATGTTCAATCTTGGGCTGAGGCTGCTTCACAGGAAGCACATGTACGCCACGCATGCAATTTGACAAATCTATTCAATTATCTCATAGGAAATTAGGTTATTTTTCGGTGTTGTATTTGAGAATAAATCATAAATATTGTTTGGGGAGATAAATATTAGTTGTTTGCTTGTTCTCTTGGCTTTTGTATTGGGGTAATCATTACGTTGATATTGGCAGTAAAAATAGTGAATTGCGAAGCGTTGAGAGGTAGGATGCATGCATATGTGACATGACAAGACAATGTGGAAAACACGATTGCCATGTCGGAACTGTGTTCTAGGACTCACAAGTCGCCTTATGAGTTTTCATCCATAGTTTTAACAACTCTTCCATCATCATCATTATCATCATATTTTTCATCATTGTATTCCAAAACCAATACTATATTTTTATGGTAACTAATATAGGAAGCAAACAATTTTGATTCGAATCTATTTAAATATTTTTTAAAGACTGCATCAATTGTTTTTTATATCTCGTTGTGATCATTGGTCGTCGTTAAATCAAATTCGATATTCCAAAAATTCATTTAATGGTAGATTTTTATTTAATTTTAATTTCTTTTTTGTTTTCTGTTATTAAGTTAAGTTAATATTTTTAATAGTTGAACACTTGCCACTGGTTGCATTATACCACAAAGTGTACCATTATTATTTCCATATTTCGCTGATTATTACTCCAAGATTTAGGTAATATTCGTAATTATTGTAATAACGTAATCTTAAAAGAATTAAAATATTTAAACAATGTTATACACTTATATCTTATGTATTATCATTTTATCTCTATATATATAAAATTGTTGCAAGTGCGTTGTGACTTTATAACTCACGAACGGCTCAACCGATTTCAATGACTTTTGGTGTGTTTTATTCGGCTATAAAAAAAGAAAAGTTGGAAAATTCTCAACAGGTGGCGTTGAAGGCACACATTTCGTTTTTCATGGGGAAAAGCACGTTGGAAAAAAATAAACTGGATTGAAATCGAGTAGTGACATTTCAAATACAAAAAAAAAATATTTTATATTTTCAAAGCAATTGTTGTTGTCAATTATTTTAATTAATTTCCAAGCAAATTGTTGTTGTCAAAAATTTTGAATTTTTTTTAAATATACCTACCTACCTAATAAGTTTGCTTATGCTTACTATGTTACATTAAGTAACTTTTTGAAATGGAGTAGATACTTTTTTTTATTACACGGTTTTTGAATACCTACATCATTTTTATTTGACATTTATTTTCAGGATCCTTGCATAAGTATGTGTGAGTAATTTGAAATGTAGGGGTGATTAAGATGACGCGGACAATGATGATCGGCAACAGGAGTTGTGGAGCGTTTTGAGCTTGCACGTAGGGGTTGTTACGAAAAATGGGCGTGTAACAATTGTCGTATTCCGCTCATTAGTGAATAGGATTATGGGGAGCGCAACTCAAAGGTACCATAACACCTTCGGAAGGGAAAAGGCTTACCATTTACCAACCAAGTTGATAGGTGCGGTTAGTTTTCTTCATGGCTGTTAAAGTTACAAATATTTCGTCGGTCGCTGATGGACTATATTGTTAAGCATCGTATCTTTGGTTATACTCGATGTTGGATGTATTCGATTGAATGGCAAAAAAGAGGCTTGCCTCATACGCACATTCTCATTTGGATAGTCGAAAGAATGCAACCAGACCAAGTTGATGACATCAAATGTGCCGAGGTTCCAGATCCCGAAACCGATCCAGACCTGCATGATGTCATAATTACAAACGTTATTCATGGGAAGGTTTGAAAATGGTGTCAGTATTTTTATTTCACATTTTCTGTTTCGTGCGAACCAACATACAAACACATGAAAACCAATTTAACAGCTCACTAAAATTCGATTACATTTCGGTAAGAAGTCATTCCCAAATACATTAATACACCCTGTTACTGTTACGGAAATATTATCTGAAATGTAAGAACAGCGCTTACACTATAACCATCAATTTCTACTTGAGTTCTGGACCCGATAGGTGGTGCTGAAAGATAGGATACCACTCTATAGGTGGTACTTTGCAAAAGATAAGCGGTATAGGAAAACGATTGTGCCACAAATCCATTCAAAAATAAAATCAAGCGCTATTTCTAAAGTTATTATAATAATAATAATAATAGTTGGCACAACAGGTCTGTAGGGACCCAGGGCCTAGCTTCTCGCAACCATTCGTTTTGTGTGAGTTTTTAATTTTTTGGAACGAATGGAAGGGATCTACAATTTTATGCCGGTTCCAAACGGGCCGATTGAGAAGCTCTTTCATGACAGTTATACTCTCGGATGTTTGTCAGACGTTCGCGAGAGGTGGCGCAGTGAAAAAAACCCAGAGTTGGAATTTGGGTTTTTGCGGGATTCGAACCTGGACCCCTCGCTTAGTAGTCCAACACACTAACCACTAAGCCACTGCGACCACTATATTTAAACCACTATTTCTAAAGTTACATAATTAAGACTATAATGGACATTGTCAATTGGTATTTAAGAGTCTACATAAAATAGCATGGGCATTGTGCATGCTCGAAATTATTACTTTCATTACATTAACGAATTTGGGCGGAACGAAGTTCGCGGGATCAGCTAGTTATAATTATGTATCTGTAGTACTAATCGAATCTGATCTTGAAATGGGAAATAAAAATAAATCAAATCAAATCAAATACACGGAAAATTCATGAAAAGATTATAATATAACTTAGTTAGGTACCCACTCAGAAATTTTCATTTTCCCTGTCAATTCTTCCCTTTGAATTCTTTAAGTTTTTTCAGACGACAAACTAAAACAGACACAATAATTGTAGGAACAAAAATTTCATAATTTATTTATAAGAATGAATATTTCTCAGCTTATTCTTCTATTTATATGTTGATGCGTTGTTAACCATTTTGCGAAATACATGTTTTCGTGGTGAAATAAAACAACAAATTAAAACTATTGGAACGCACCGCACCCATCAGCTCTCAAACATGGAACACATAAAATACCCTAGTTTCAGCCAGTGCTTTTAGCACTGTCTCTTTATTTTTCCGACGGACCTCGGGTATTTTTCCCCATTTTACGAAACTCAAATTCCCTCGATTTATTTATAAAAAAATGCTCCTTTTCAAAGAAAAATTTGCATTGCTTGGAAAGAAATTTAATCAACCTTCAGTATAGAAATCGGAGTTCTTAACATCGTAATGATTATTCGTGGTACTGGAAACGTTTTACTAAAAGTTAAATCCCTTTTTTTATGGACATTTACTGTGTAGAAATGTAGTTCGAAGGTTTTTTATCAGATTCCTGATATTTCCTAAATTTTGAAGCTGTATTTCTGTTTTGCATGAATGATTTTTCGGGCATCAAAATTTCTACGATGTAGGATGACTGCTAAGTGTCAGTATTTCATTATACCCCTCCATTTAGAATTCGGATATAGCGAGCGCCGCCGCTCATGACGACCTTATTTCCTCGGTCCCTTCACCGTCGTTATAACCGACTTCTACTGTAGTTGGTGATCGGTGTGAATGCATCGACGAGTTTTCGAGAAAAACACGGTTTTCGACTTGGTGTGAAAAGGCTATATACCTCGCCTCCGGGTAAGGAACCCACGCACGGTCAAGTTTGCAGTTGTGACTATATTTTGTCTTTTATAGGCACCCACTTCAAGATCGTTTCGCGTTTGTATAAAGGTAAGAAGTTAAGATTTTTCTTTTAACATTCACAAAAAAAGTAAAGGAAGTATAAAAGTCATTTTCTAATCAATATAAGAAATATGTAACATCATTCCTTTTGAGTTATAGAACATTTCAAAACCTAGAAAAACATTATTCAAGACCCAGGCATAACAAATATTAATAGCCCTAAAAGTTGCTTAATTTTAATTCCATTATAACTGCTACTAAATCCCATTTGCATTGAAATTGTATTTTAACAATGTAACCGCACTTGGCTTTGGTATTATAAGTACTTACATTGCTTTCTCATTCAAAACCGCGTTTCATTGTGCCCATTACAACTTAATAAACTCATTTTAACTATTACAAGCCGGCTCTTATAAATAAAAATTAGATTTACATCATTCCATCTTATATAAGAGATTCAGTGTCTATCCACCCAGACCGAAATCGAAATACCCGTGGCCGTGAAGCGAATGAAAATTACTCAAACAATAAGTATTCCAAATGCGTCCGCACAATCAGGAACAATCAGGTCCAACACGAACCGGCTCAGCATGACAAATTGAACAAATTAAAGGCGGAATCTTTGACAATAATGCCCCTTTCAGGACTGCTTGTTGGGTGAGCTCATTTGCCAATTGTTCACCCATTGTGTGTATATGGTTGTAGTATACCATATTTTCGTAGGCGGCCTTTGTCTTTGGCATTGCAAGACATCAAAGACGTAAACAGGGCAGATGTCGCGATGGTGAATACCTGCTTCTATGCCTTCTTTTGACGTCTTGTGAACAATATGCCGCACCTGCTTTGAAGACCATCCTTGGCTCTTCTGTGTCATTTGCCTTCATTTACGTAGCACTTTATGTTTTTGGCAGGAGTATAATTCATCCATTTTCAGTTTGCTTTCCTTTTGTCTTGTATATGCTTGAGATGTTTTATGCTGCTAAGAGATCAAAAGATCCTACAACAATTTGCTTTGGTAATTATGATGGTCGATAGAAGGTGTTGCTGGCTCATTATTCATTAATCTAATGAACGGTAAAATGTGAGCTAACGAAAAAAATAGCACCTTAAGAAAGCAACCCGATGAGCAATGAGCGAGGACCGAGCTTGGGGGATAATTAGAGTTGCCCAAAGGAGTTTATCCTTTCCAATTTCCAAAATGTATTCAGGCAACACCTTTTGGTTACCTTTTTAATTTTCTCGTATACGTAGTTAGAGAAAGATATTGGTTTCGTATGAAAGCTCGAGCTTGATATGTTAGTTAACAGGAGAGTTAAATAAATGGGTCCGACAGTGCCTTTATTTGCTTTTAATTACTATAGATGGCTTGATATTTGAATTGACATATAAGTAAAGTACCCATGGTCTTCATGCTATATTTATATTTATGCTATATGCTATATTTATATATTTTTTTTTCAATGTGAAAAATTGTTGTTGAAAAATAAATTAATTACTTGGCGCAACTGTGTGCCCTGTGATTAGTTTTCACAACCATTTTTCTGGTGTGAATGGTAAGTAACTGTAGGTAGCTATACTTTGGGAAATCTGCTTTTATTCGGAAACGGTCCCCAATTTTAACAATTATTTATTTTTGAAGTAAAACTTGAAAGCAGCGTCAGATTTGCTCCAAATTTACGTACAACAGATCCAGAAAAATAAAAGTAATATCAGAAACAAGCATCAAATGCTTGTATCTCCAAACCCCTTCCAAACACTTAAGAACTCCTACTTCATTTGTGCTTATACACACTCTCCCTAAGATGGTTTTGTGTGCACAGATTTTCATAAGCTACAATTCGACCAGAAGAATTTTAAATTGGCGAAAAAAGGGATAAGCAGGATTCCAAGAAGTGTACAAGGCCATTCCTATCCCAAGGGTGACCCTGGAGATATAAGATGCCAAGTAGGAGATTTATTAAAATTCACACATAGTCATTGTGGGGTGCAGTCCAAAACGATTTCTGTGTAGAACTACAATTGATAAGGGTTGCCTCTATTCCGACAGAAAGTGTAGAGGTACTGCGAAACGAACAAGCGAACGGAAATGGAAAATTCTGAATAGGATATTTACACCAAAGACATGAAAGAGCAAACATGTCATCACCTGGCAATGATTATTATGACGAAGATAGTGCGAGAGATAAAGGATGTTCAAGTTCTGTGCTTTGAATATAAATTCGAAAGTAGAACGTTAAATAAATCTCATTTGCAGTTCATCGAAATCGACAGAAACAGTGACAAGTTTTCATTTGGCTTTAGCAACTACAGTAATTTGGAGCAGGCAGTTACTTTGCATCCTTTTCGCAAATAAAGGGGAATTCCGTCAGCATAAGTGAAATTTTTGATCTAAAGGCAAATCTCCTGCGGAAATTGTGCTGGTTCTAAGTGATTGCGCGGGGTCGTTGGGCTGATGAAGGGAATGGTATAAGCGGATTACTGTTATTCGCTGTGTCCAACGGGATATCGAAATATTTCTAGTTTTCATATGTAACTCTTTCGGATTGGGGTTTTCAAGAAACGAACTCACCTCAACACCATTACGCAGACTTTCACTTCGATTGTTTTCTAAGACCCACCTGAATGCTATTATACTGTCGCCCGAGAATGTCAATAGGTCCTGAATCTATATGCAAGCCAAATACTGGCGAATTTGTCAAAGCAAGTTAAATATAATAGTTGGTGGAAGGCTCACTGGCTTAGTGGTTGGTGTGTTGGACGTCGTTGGTGTGTTGGTACGCCGCCAATGCTCAGGACCTCCTCCATTTTAGTAAAGCAATTGCGGAACGGGACAGGGTCGATACGGTAAAGCAGCTCACCGAATTTTGGTGGCTTGAGGACGAGGTGAGGGTGGATACGCTCTCCCGGGTAAGTGCGCTACTTAAGTAGGATCCTCCTTAGTTTTAAGCTATATATTAACAGCCGTATTTATTAGATTCCCTTACGACGCCTCTACGATGTTGTTTAGTTAAACTTAAACATCGCGTAAATATTTACGCAGCCTCTACGTGACTTTTCTGAAATTGTGATTTATAAACATTTTTCCGCGGTATAAAGGTAAGAATTTCGATAAACTATTACAGAAAACAAAGAAATCTATTACCTTTTTGCCCTGAAACCGACATCAACTGTGATTAACTTTGTAAATGAAATCATTTTAGTCAAATTATCTTAAACAATTCCGAAAAGTCTTCGAAGGTATTGCTGAAATATCAAACTGCAATCATATATCTGTGTCTTCCTATATCCATATTCCTATTTCTATTTCACCATCAACCGCCAAATTCAATGTCAGGCCATTTGTAGACATATTCACACACATCCTATAAGACATTCCCGACAAGCAACAAAACTGAAGTAGATGAAATAATATCACAAACGCACAATATTTTTTATATTTTCATTTATTGAATATAACTTCAATCTTATAATTGCATATGCAAACGAAATTCGTTTGGCAGAAATTTAGCACAGCATGCGAAATAAACAAACAAACAAAAATTTATTTCACTTTTTGGTTTTGTTTACAATTCGACGACGATCAAATGACATTTTATGCAAAAACACATTTACGTAATCTCTACGCAGCCTCTAAACGCAAATGTTCGCGTTTAACTTACGCAGCCTTAAAGCAGCGTTGCTTAAGTTCGAAAAATCTTTATAAATAACATTTTTTTTTTCCTGCGTAAGGGCATTTTAGAGGGTGCGTAGAGATAAGAAGACTCTACGATGAGTTCATAAATAAGGCTGTAAGTTAGTAGGTTTAGGTTTAGAGTAGGGGGTCTTTGGGAGGGACTGGGCTAGTCGACATGAACAGTGCTTCCGAGACTCGACCGACGCTTATGGCCTCGCTCGGGTCTCGGCGGCACTATAACCCTTGTTGGCGACTGTCAGGAGCCCTTGGACGTATTCAGGATAGTGACCAATTATTATAGATAATTTAGGCTAAGTAGCTTATGTAGTTTTAAGTAGTTGTAAGAAAAGCAAATAACAAAGAATTCAGGTTTTCTAAAGTTTCTTGAAAATTAAGAAAAAAACAAAACAAATTTAAATATAGATAGATTTAAGGCCGAAAGGCAATAATTGTAAGGATATTGATAAGTTTAGAGTGCTCGCTGAGAGCCAGTAGGCTAGAATAAGATAAATTTGAGTTTAAATTAGATTTAATCGTTTTTGTTTAGTATGTAAGTTAAAGAAATAATAATATTTGAAATGAATAAAATGAAGATGCTTTGGACTACTAAGCGAGGAGTTTCAGGTTCGCTTCCAGAAAAAAACAAATTCCATCGTGGGTTCTTTATTCTTTTGATGCACCACCTCTCACGAACATCTGAGAAGCATCCGAGAATTACTTTAGTCGGTGGTAGATATTTTGACAAGGCTTTTATCAAAAACTAACTCAGTCACTATTAACACTAGAGTTCGCCCACTGGTAGAATTTCCACCATTATATTGACATGGCTTATACAAAACAAATTTAATAACTAATTGCAGACAGCATTGTATCTCTGCACTATTTTCCCACAAAAAAAAAAATCACCAAGCGAATATGTTGTGGTTAGGTCAGTGAAAATGGTTCTTAACTTATTTCCCTTCGCCTATGTATATGTAAGACTTTACGAAACTGTACGTAAAACTAATTGCCGCTAAGGTTCAAAGTCGCCAAAAATACAGTTTTGATATTGTTCACGTTGAACCCCTCCAAACTCGTTTTATGCAAAACAGTCTTTAAAATCTCAAGTTCTATGGGTCATAACACGTATAAGAAATAACTATCGATATTGTTTTAAATTAAATAATAATTTAGGTATAATACAGGCAGATCCGCAAGTATAATACAAACACTTTTCCCATTTGCTATGCAATTTATTTGTGACTGCCTCTATTTCATCCTATATGTTCTGGTCAAAACAATAAAGTTCCAGTTTGCTTGAATATTGTACGCTGAAGAGTCCGGTTAATAGCAATAAACTATTTTTTTAAATATAGCACCGCGATAATTAGTTTTATGTCGCCAGCCGTCACCCGTATTTGACTCCCGATATAATCTCTGATACTATACCTTTTGTCAATGCCATTGCAGGATAACATACATTAGTTAAATGAAATCGAGGAGTGGGTGTTTTTGTAATTTCAAGCAAATAAATGCAAATGATGGGTTCGTCACTTGGTGAGCTTTTAACCAGCTTTTGCTTTGTGACGGAGTTCAGTCTAGTTAGTTCTCATTTCCTGATAAGATATCTACGTTTTTTTATTTAACAAAATTTAAATTTTTTTAAGAAAATTATGTTCAAGTTTTGAAGCAAATGTGAGCCATTTATCTTTGGTTCGGGGCATTAAGCCAAAGCCAAAATACTTGAGCCAAATTACCCAATTGGGTACTTTCTACTTAAGCACAACACTGACCCATTTTGATATTCGACGGGGAAAAGAGTATGTCGGCTTTCTTATATATCATTTGTAACGGATAAATTTTTTGATGGACAATATTTACTACATCTACACAGGCTTGGTACCTAACCATGTCCTTCAACTACATAGGGTTATGGTAGAACTAAAAATGACGCTGATGAATATTGCCCCAAATCCCACGAAATGTCTTGTCCAGAATCCTTACGATTTAATGTCCACCTCCCTTCAGCGCCTGTTAATTACAAAATAAAACATAATAAAACTCGTTACTGGCAAGCAACGTAGGCATTAAACAGACAAATTATTAGGCACACCCAATGCTCAGCAATCATTAAGTCAATAAGCACAAATTGCTCATCCATCTAACCTACGTAGACGATAATTACAATACCTTTCAGAAGTGCTATAAAAATAAATGGAGGAGTTCGGGCCCTCGAAAGAGTGAATACTCTCCTCGCGTTGCATCAATTAGCATAGCTAATTAACTCAATGTCGTGGGGCGCGTATATAACGTAACCAGACCAGCAGCGTTAACAAAATCATTATCGTTCAGTCGCCGCCAGCATCAAAGCAGCAGCAGCAGCATTATACAGACTCCGTCGTCTTAGCGATTGAAGTGCTCCTCTCGGATTTTAAAGCAGCAACCTTGAGTGTGACAGTGTGAAATTGTGAAGGCAGAGGCCTTGACAAAAATTGCCTAGCTGTGAATCCTGTGAATTAGCCTGCCCAACGAATAGCGCTATATAGCTCTCTTACTGTGTCCTTTGAACATTCATCTGCCAAAAAAAAGAGGACCCACCCCAAACGAAGTACATGGCATTTTCGCTTTTCAATTGAGATTACAAAATTTCATCGTGACAGCGGATGAAATAGACACAGCGAAGGAGAACAACAAAAAATACAATCCCAATCAGGCCAGAAGCCGACCTGGAGTTGATGCTGCTACATCTCCCCATTGTCCTTTCACCGACCGAAGATATCCAGATCCATTACATCCCCAGCCCGCTAACCAGAACCAGAACCAACTTCGAAATTCATGTAATTTGCCTGCTCCAGCTGAACTGAGCAACAAACAACGATACCAGGAACAGGACATAACAGAGCGCGGGGTTTGTTGCCAACTTTAGGTATATATGTCTATCGTATAATGGATAAATTAAAACACTAGCAAGAGACACACCCGGATATCCGTATGTTGTAATTTCCTCTGCGTAGGTACTCGTACTTGTGTATTGAAAACTTTGCGTGCACTGCAATGTCCTTTGCGTCGGTATTTCTATTTTTGAGCAATCAAGTGATGCCGTTTACTGAGCTAACTATCATCGTTGCAGCTCTGTGCATTGTGGCAGTGTTGCTGTAATTTTAAGCACTAAAGTAAAGATACGGCAAACAGGACACTGTGTGATACTGAGTGTAAATTTGTTAAAACTTTTTTTCTGAAGTGCTTGTGTGAGTTGTATACGCAAACTTGTCGGTTTATTTTCCCATTTCCTTGCTAACGCTCGGAGGCATCCACAGATGAGAAAACTCTACGATAACTGAGCTCAGTGTTGTGGGTAGGATTTTTAATTTTCGGAGTTACAACGTTACAAGACATTTATGAGGAACGCCCGAAGGTAGAACCTAGCGAAACAGAAATATGCCAGGAGGCGTTGTGTTTTTAATAGTCGTGCCGACAGCCAACTTTGAACGTGAACTTGTTTACGGTGAGTAATTTGCATTTTATTAAGGGTCTATTTGTTTTGTGTCCTTGGGGAAGGTTTTCGCTTACTATGCCGAACGATAATACCGAGGATTATACTCATCTCCTACAAGTGCATGCTTTTTGTTAATTGTCTATAACATCTCTTGCTAAAAGTAAGAATTATTACGATATAATTAGTTCGAATTTGATATAATGGTGTAATATTAACTGACAGTGGTCCTTAAAAGGGTTTTAAATCCCCAGCTAACTGACTGTACTAATTTACCAGTGGCGTCTCGTCAGGGTGTGCAAGGTGTGCATTGCACACCCTGATCTAACCAAAAAAATCACTCATCGAACACTCAAATAATAATAACACACATAAATATGATTATGATGTGCTCAATTACACTTTACACATCCCATAAAACCTCCATCACACAGCCTACTGTAATAATACTCATATTCATCCTTCCTAATTTTTCTTTCAAAATTCCTTCATCGTTGAGAGAAACAAAGAGAAAAACAATAAGCTCGCACGAAATCTGGCTGTGCACGTATTCATCAAATAAGTTCATCCAACTCCAAACTATATACCTTCCTTCAGCTACAAGAATTCATCCCCATCGTCATTCGTCACCCGCACGCCGTACCTACTAATGTCGCTTACGCTTTACTTTGATGAACTTGTAGTGAACTCGTGCACTAGCTTTCTGTGCACACGGAATATTCATTATTTTCTTTTGTTTTGTTCTGTTTCCGTAAAGCGTCATAAGTCAAATAGACGTGCAATACATCGACGCTCGTGCAAAAAAAAGCAGTGCACGACAGTCGATCTCGATGAATGAATGAACGAATTTCGCTTTTCGTTTAGGTAGTAGGTATAAGTGGCTGCAGTTTCGTGCGGTGCTTTTGCTTTTTTTTTTTATTATTAACTTGAACAATGGAGTTTTTTTATTGTTTTTTTTTTTATTTTAATTAAGAAAACAATGAATAAATCCGCATTTTTATAAAATATATAATTTTAAAGAATTGCACACCCATCTAAGTAATTCACGCGACGCCGCTGTAATTTACATATCTAATTCTCTACTAATGTTCAAGCATAAAAGCTTCTGATCGGGCCTTGTGTCTTTTGAAAGACCGTTTCACTATATGGTAAAACTTTTGAATACTGCGATAGATTCGGGCGCCCGCTTCTCGTGCTATTACTTTTTTTGTTCTGAGTCTATTTAATTCATCTTCTTTACTAAGCACTATATCCTCGTATAAAAAGCTATGTTCTAGAGCTGACGTTGACCCATTTAGGATTCATCCGCTAGCATCTTTTTGTATGATCATCCTTACTATAGTTCTGAAAAATTCACACTGGCTTGAGATGCCAATGTGTCGGAGTTTCTCGCGTTAATGGTATTTGCTTCCGAGACTCGTTCAAGTCATTCCGACAGTGATTGGAAGGCAGAGCCCCATAACATAAACGAATTCGCCAGCCGTAGGATCAAATCATGTATTAAAGGGGCCAACATCGATACATTGACGGACAGTCTAACAAATATATAGACCGCCTAGCTCAACAATTATTGTCTCAAAATTAGTCCTGTACAGCCTCACTAAACTTTATACAATCTACTCCAGAAACAACGCCAATATATATATATGATGAGTTTCCAGGCGTGAGGGTTTTGAGGACCGGAACCGTCCCAGAAATCATCTAGTAATTCGGTTTTTTAAATCTGGGAACACAGTATATGTATCACATATTGGGAAAATCTCCCATGACTGGAGTCTCTGGCTAAGAAGGCATCGTAGGCAATTAGTAAGCAGGCGAACTATTGCGATAAAGCTCGGCTAATCCTCCGGAATAAACATACATCCCTATGAGTATACATATCCCACCCTGTGAACTAAGCGGATAAAAAACCCATAAAACAGGAGAACGTTAGGTGAATGGATGGATACCACAAGAAAGCTATGGCTACTTCGCTATAAAGCCAGAACAGAAAGAATAACCGAAATTCCCTTTATACGCTTGTTAGCAATATAGTCCCAACGGGACACAATACTCTGCTATCACAAGACAAAACGACTGAGGAAAGAGCTACAATGCAGAGGATCAGAGTGTTCTTGACACAACCCACTTCCTATTTCACTGTCCAGGTCTCCAACACCTTAGAAGCAAATTCCTTGGGGGTTCTTCTTTCATAACCTACATAATCGACCTATTCAGCACATCAACGGACAAGGTTATGAACTTCATCCAAGCTCCAGAAACATGTGTATGTAGCAGCACAGTTGGTATTTAATTACATGAGGTTTACTCGTAGGTGGGGTTACTACGGGTACGGGATTACCTTGATCAGCCGAGGGGTATCACAATGGGCCAGTATTGACATGAGTGTGGCAGGGATTACTATTTAACAAACCATTAACCTTACCTAACTTAACCGAACCCCTCTCTCTCTACAGCACTATAAATTTTAATGAAAAAAAAAAATACTTTGTTTTATAGTTGTACAAGTCATCAACCGCAAGTCAGAAACACTTAAACGTGTATATTTAAGACCCAATAAATCGGATAAGGAGGTTAATACAAGAAAACTCTTCCGATCAAGCTGTATAACATTTAAAGATTTTTCAATTGTCCTTGTAAAAATTGAAGAGCTATACTCCAGACAATTGCAATTCAGTTCAGTGTTTTTGAAGTCGATGTTTTTTTAATTTATTAAAATCTAAGATCAATATTTTAAATTTCCTCTGTGCATTTCTCTAAAACCACAGCTTTTTTTAAGTTCATAATCCATACCATGGTGCGTAGGTTTAGTTTCCCCTACTTTGTGTTCACAATATTTCATCCAAACACTTAAGCAGACCCATTAAATATTAACTGCCGAAAATGGGTGTACCTTTTCCGAAAAGGTCCTGCCGTCATACTTACTATTCATATTTGCTTTAGAATCCATATGCTGCCAAAGTTGAACCCATAAAATTTAACTATTTGAACTATGTCACTGTTCAACTACACTAAAGCCGTATTCAATCGTTCTCATAATTAAGACAAAAGTTTAGCATTTGCCACTTTCATTTTGTTCTTTTTGCTCTGCTTTAAACAATGAAGTCGTGCATCACATGATGGGCACTGGTGGGACGAGTTCTAGGGATTATGGTCTGAGTAGTTTACATCGAGAACAATGGAGGAGTATGATTCAGGCACAATAATAAGAGTTTTGCTTAAAATGGCCCCACTTGATGATTTTGTATTTTGTCATCACTGAATTTGACCTCAAACTGCTCTTAGGCTTTGCTTTTGTATTTTTGTGATGGAAATATATTTTTTTGATTATGTACGCTATTTGTTAAGTGGCATGCTGTACTTGCTGTCTAAAAACAATTATACATGCATGCTTGGTTGGGTAAATTGAATAGTAAATGCGGAAAGGATATCTGTAATCCATCAATTTTGTGTGGGGATTGACATGGGTGGCAGAATTCTTATGGTCCTTGGTTATGTAGATTTTTTGTTCTTTTTTGAGAAATACTAAAGAGAATGAAATGGCGACGTGAATATTATAGATGCTGGCGTGTCTCCATTTGAATCTTGAGAGATGCATGCGAGAAAATTGTCTGACAGCTTGTCTTCCGGTGAAGTCAATTGAATCAGCTTTAAGGGGATGTATGGAGTATGGAGCTATTGCGACAAAGCGATTTATTTAAATGGAATGATTGATTGTCAAAGAAGTATTATATTTCCTTCGTCAGTCTATGTACTTTGGTGAATTCACATTGAAATAACGCATTGGATATCAATTTAAGGAATTGATTTGTATTCCAACTCAATACGTTGTAGCAGTAATCTTTGAAGTACATTTAAAGAGTTATGTGTCATAAAAGGAAGACTTGGCAAAAACGGAGAAACTGTAACAATGTTGTCATCGAGGCTCACCTTTAATGCGGTTGGTACAAAGTACGTCAATGTTATTCAATTTCGGGTTTTGCAGCTTCTGCAGCTGTTTGGTTTGAGGGTCCAGGGTACATCATTCTGGCATGCGAGTCTATTAATTATGTATTATTCGTTACACAAGTACGGTGATTCTAATAAGGAACAAGTCGAACGTCAATACGGAGTTCTTGCTTATTTTGGACAGAGGGAGCCTGTGCCTGACCGAATACCAAACAGTAGTAATTTAAACGACGAATGTTCTCGAGCTTTAACCGCAAAAGGGTAAATGGCCGCGCCACGCACTTGCAGCTCGGAAAGAAAGCTGTGGCGGTCAACACTGTAACCAAAATTATTCCAATTTGAACCAAACAATTTTATTACTTTTACAGTTTTTTAACTAAGTAATTAACCAATTTGTGCGCATACAATTTTTAGTCGCCAGATTTGAATTCTGCACCAACAATATGTAGGAAAACTAAACAATCCAGAACTGTAGTATGTTGATCAAACTTTCATAAATAGTTAAGTTGGCAGTTGGTTGATTGATTTTTCTTTGCATCTTAAAAAGCATATATAGGGGTATAATCTGGAGGATTTGGAAAGAATCTAGGCGACAAGAGGATTGCTTGTTTGTGGTCTTGCCCCCTTCGGGTAGGGGTTAGAATTTACCCGAGGTAGGCATGCCTGTCGTAAGAATCTACTCTATCAAGGTCTGAAGAAAGAGATAGAACTGTTAAAAGAAGAAAATAATGTTCTTAGCAACACTCATTTGCAGAAAGAACGCGAATGTACTCCACCACGCTTGTCTATTCAGGAATACCACACTGACGAAGAAGAGCTAGCACGCGAAACGAATCGGGTCACTAAGAAAAGACCTAGTAAGAAAAGGAGAGCCGGTTCTTCGCCTGAAGTCGAGCCTCTAATAAACGTCGTTGGGGTAACGGAGTATAATAAGTTACACAGCCTCCTTAAAGGAACAATATCATCGAAATTTAAGGTTACGTCTTTGAGGAATAATGCGTGGAAAATTAACGTCGATAACCACGAAGACTACCGGGCGGTGTCCCAAAAACTAAATACCGAGAAGATCCAGTTGTATACTTTTGAAATAAAGTCAGAAAGGCCACATCGTGTTGTAGTGAGGGGACTCCACCCCTCATGCACCAAAGAAGAGGTTATAAACGACCTCCATCCCAAAGGGTTTAAAATTCTTGATGCCGTAAATATTATCAAGAAGGTGAAGCAAAAAACGGAAGAAGATATGGACATCCTGGTAAGGCGTGGACTTCCGCTCTTTATGCTTACCTTCGATAGGTCTGATAATATCGAATATATCTACAGAATTAAAACCATAGTTAATATTGTGGTAAAAATCGAGCCCATGCGCAGAAATCTAAAAATAATTCCTCAGTTTAAACGTTGCCAAGAATTTAATCATACGCAAATGTATTGCAAAAAAGAGCCGCGAAGTGTAAAATGCGCTGGAAGTCATTTCTCCCAAGACTGTGGAGCAAATAAACAATCATCCGCTACCTGTGTTAATTGTAAGGGAAAGCACCCGGCAAATTATAGAGGTTGTGAAGTAGCTAAGGAGTTGCAAAAACAGAGAGATATGCACCCTCGACCTCTGTTGTCAAAAGAAACGCTACTGAAAAGTTACCACCAGGATCTCGAGAAACTTGACGAACAAAGCAAAATAAATAAAATTATTCTCGATCGCTTGGTTAAGCTCGAAAATAATTCACGGAAAACGCGTGCTTCAAAAATAACATGAATGAAAAACCAATGTTAAAAATATGCACTTGGAATGCAAACGGGCTTTTACAAAAACTCGGCGAATTGGAAATATTCATACGCGAGAAAGATATTGACATTTGCTCGATTTCTGAAACTCACGTGAAAAAGGGATCGATTTTAAAAATAGAAGGATATAATGATTTCCACGCTTGTCACCCATCGGGGAACGCCAGAGGTGGATCATCATTGCTTATTAAAGACTGCATTGAACAATACGAAGACCTGAAGATAGAGCTCGAAACTATGCAACTGTGCACGATTCGAGTTAAAAATAGTCAGCGTACTCTTAGAATTTCATCTATCTACTGTCCACCGCGTTCCGCGCTTGACAAAAGTGATTTTACTAACCTGCTTAAATCGCTCAAACCAAATTTCATTATTGGCGGCGATTTTAATGCGAAGCACACGTTCTGGGGCTCCAGATACATCTCGCGAAAAGGTAGAATGCTCTATGGGGCAGGTATGGAATACAGTTGCGATTTCCTCTCGACGGGCAAACCGACCTACTGGCCAACTGATACTTCAAAACTACCTGACCTTATAGATTTTTTCTTTGTGAAAGGAATACCTACCAACCACATTAAAGTTGAAGAGAGCTTTGATCTATCATCTGACCACTCACCGATTATATTAACATTGAGTGTAAAACTAGTCAATAACCTAGAGCCAGCGAGATTAACTGGTAGAAAAACTAACTGGGAAGGCTTTAGGAACGAAATAGCAGAGAATGTTGAACTGAGTGTTCCACTTACGACACCCTATGAACTTGAGGTTGAAGTTGATCGCTTCGTCGAGATCGTACAGATCGCCTCCTGGAATAATACGCCTAATCCAAGGAAAACGCCGGCCAAATACGGGCTACGATATCCTCCCGAAATAAAAGAATTGGTCAACGAAAAAAGGAAGGCGCGTAAGAAATGGCAACAGAGTCGCGCTCCGCAACATAAAGCACATTTGAATTATTTGTGCAATTTGTTGAAGACAGTTATTAAGGATTTTAAAAATCGTGCGATAGGTTCTTACCTTGAAAGTTTAACAGCGAAAAAAGATTCCAATTATTCACTTTGGAAAGCTGTAAAAGGCACCAAAAGGTCCAAAATCCCCGCGCCGCCAATTAGAATTAATCAAAATGAATGGGCAAGGGAAGATAAGGAAAAAGCGGACGTTTTTGCCGCTCATCTAGAAGAAACTTTTAAGCCGTACGATGGCCAAGCGATCCCCGACAATACTAATAGGGCGGAATTACAATCTGACGATTCAACACTCACTAGTGCAACGCTAAGTGAACTAAAACGTGAAATCGAATCCCTAAAACCTAAGAAAGCTCCTGGTTATAATTTGATCACCGGAGAAGTTCTGAAAGTTCTACCAAGAAAAGCATTAATTAAGCTTCTTCATATTAGTTATAAATGCCGCGCTCAGACTAAAACACGTGCCGAGTCAATGGAAAGTCGCGGAGGTCATAATGGTTTTAAAACCAGGAAAACCGCCAAATGAAATAAAATCGTATAGACCGATTTCACTTCTTCCAGTCATTTCCAAAGTCTTCGAGAGAATATTGCTTAGGCGCCTACAACCGGTTATTAAAGACAATAATCTTATCCCTGACCACCAGTTTGGGTTCAGAACCAAGCATTCGACGATTGACCAAGTACATAGAACTACTGACGTAATCGAGAAAGCATTTGAGGAAAAAAAGATTTGCTCAAGCGTATTCCTTGACATCTCACAAGCCTTTGATAAGGTGTGGCACGACGGCTTGAAATTTAAATTACGACAAGTTCTCCCCGCAAGCCTATATGATATTCTAGAATCATATCTCGGGAATAGGCTCTTCCGTGTTAGAAATGGAAACGAATACTCGGAGCTAAAAGAAATTTCGGCCGGGGTACCGCAAGGAAGCGTCCTTGGTCCGCTTCTCTATTTGTTATATACTCGCGATATTCCAAGAGAAGATGGCACTACCCTTGCTACGTTCGCCGACGACACAGCTATCCTAGCAGTAGGTAATACAATCGAAGAAACGACTACAAAACTGCAAACCGCAGTGAATAAGACAAATGAATGGACAAGGAACTGGGATCGCCTTAAATGAAACTAAATCTGTACATGTAAATTTCACGTATAAGAAAAACAATGACTTGCCAATTTTCCTAAATATGGCCCGAATACCCTTTGCAAACGAAGCCAAATATCTGGGAATGACACTCGACGCAAAGCTGAAATGGAGTTCGCACGTGAAAATGAAACGTAAAGAACTCGATATCAAATATAGAGAAATGTACTGGTTACTCGGAAAACATTCCCAGCTCAGTACTGAGAACAAACTGCTTTTATACAAGCAAGTGCTAAAGCCGGTGTGGACCTACGGTATACAACTTTGGGGTTGTACCAAGAAAACAAATGTCAATATTCTACAAACTTTTCAAAATAAAGTTCTTAGAGAAATTGTACAAGCACCATGGTATATTAGAAACGACGATATCCATAGGGATCTCGGAATTCCAACAATCGAAGCTGAAACTAGAAGCTTCGCGAGAAAGCATAGAAACCGACTAATCGGACATATCAACAATACAGTCTGACAAATCTTGGACGAGAGCAATTTATTGCGCCGACTACAAAGAACGAAACCGTTCGACTTGGCAAGATAAGATTAACCGCGTCTAATTTGAGGAGCACGCAGGACCTTTCATTGGAAAGTAACCTGTCAAAAGTTGTTATTTAATGATAGAAAAATTGCTTGATAAGCTATATCTTAGTTGCAGTATCTAACAATCTTTAGAAGGGTGGTGTTTTTAGTCAGTAAAAATCTGACACTAGGTACTATGAGAACGCGCTTGCTATTCTCATATTGTCTTTGGAAGATTTTCACCTACCCTCGGATAAAAAAAAAATTAAAAATAAAAAGTTTGTGGTCTTAGTATGTTTAGCATAGACACAAATCATACTGCAACCCTAAGCTTCGGTCTGCAAGCTTTATTATTTCCTTTAGATAGTTTTATTAGTCAAATAAATTTATTTTTTTCTAATAATATATCAATCTAATCTAGTCAATACCATTTAGTAATGATTAAAAATGGACTAAATACACATGACGGGAAATTCGTTTCATAATCGTACCCACCATCAGCCAGTAGTAAAAAATGATGTATAGGTAGGTACTCAGCACGGGCGACTG
This sequence comes from Cheilosia vernalis, assembly GCA_949126925.1. Lineage (NCBI taxonomy): Eukaryota > Metazoa > Arthropoda > Insecta > Diptera > Syrphidae > Cheilosia > Cheilosia vernalis. The sequence continues at coordinate 18,771,482 of OX421361.1, forward strand.
CTTGTAGCTTATTTCCCCAGATGTTGGTATATAATAATCTTAAATTTGCCATTCCCTTAGCGTACTTCTCTAATTTCACACTGTTTAAGTGGGTAGTGAATAAAAATAATTGTTATAATGTTCAGACGTCCATAAACAGCTTTCATCCCTATGAGTTTGTTGATTACCCCTAAGGGTGCTAATATGATGAGTGTTTTGCTCAGCAGGTTCATTGTTTGTTCATGTCTGCACTGGGTGTTAATATTATGTTTAGTACTAATACGACTGCAATGGCTGTGTGATACTTGATGCGCATTTCTGTTACTAATTGAGAGATTTTATGTGTTGCAAATATGTGGGGAAAGTGGAAATAATCGCTTATAATTTTCAAGTATACAAAAAATGTTAAATTGAAGTCTTAAATTCGATCTCGGTCATACTTAATGCACATGTCGCAATTGATTCTAGTTCGCACAGAGGTAGAAGTTCTACCATTGTAGTGGTCTATACGCAAAATATTGAAAAAATTAATTATACCCATCGTGGAATCTCTGCACAAAAAAAATCAGGCGAATATGCTAAGTAGTTTTTAACTATTTCCATATTTCCCACGACTCTTCCGAACCAGAACGTTGGCTATTTTTCTTGAACTTTCTTCAATATATTGATGCGTCCAATTGAAAACGTTTGAAATGATCAATAGGCATCAGTTCTTGAGTTAATTCGATCTTGTGAGGGTGCGGTCCGAGAGATTACCGATTCTTGTGAACTGAAACCCTAATGGGTGCAATAATTTCGATACTTCGATGCTTTAACTTATCTACTGTCATTCGAGAATATTTTGACACGAATTTATGAACCAAAGCACACACAAACTGAATAAAAATAATATTCGTCACGGGTTTTACGACCGGAAAATGGGTAAAATACTGGGACTATCGACTCAAATGTAAACCAGGACTGGCGTTTTCTCATTCGCTTAAAAAAGGACCTAAAAGTTGAAAAATTCCATCTGACAAAATTCGAATTTATTGTGTTTCTAAAATTATCGAAAAACTGACGCAGAAATGTAGCCAATAAGTTCAATAATTGACGATGCTCATAAATGGACAGCTATAACGCATAATTACACCAAAAATTCAAAAACGAATGTTAATGTGTTTATTTATTTGTCTTTATGTCACCAAAAAACAAAAATCTGACATAGGCCACAATATTAATGTTTAAAGCTATAATTATAAATTTGATACAAAGTAAACGTAAAGCAAACAACTATATGACAGTTAGGTCAGAATTGTACGTACCAGCCGTAGCCCGTAGCAGAAATTCATTCAGAGAGAAAACTCAAAATCAAGAACGAGCTGATTAAATAAAATGAATTGTAGTTCCTAGTGAACTCCTCATAGTTATCAAATGCACACCTTGCTTTAGCTGATCAACTCCTTCGCTTTTTTTATAGTTTCGTTTATTTCATCTTTTACCAGAAGTTTGCATTCTGCTTCGAGAAGTCCACCTAAAAATTCTGTTTTCTTTTTTGAAGTTGTCTGATCGCAATTAGGGAGACAGATGATTATTTTATAAGTATTATTCACAATAAAGGATGAAGCTTTTTGTACCACCTGCTGCTGGAACCAGATTTCGTTCACCTAAATATCGTTTAATTTGTACCAAAAGAAATCGATTGTCACGTTCTGGTACGGACTAATAACGCCGCCAGTCCAGTATCCAGTTAATTAAATGTGGGTGAAGGAGAACGAGAAATATATTCACAAAATGTCAACATTGTTTCGGTTAGGAACAATTTCTTTTGCAAAAGCAATGTCAACTAAACATTTTCTTTTCCACAGGCTATTATATGACACTTCTCCATAAGAACTTATCAACAAAATATAAAACATCTCGTGTTTGGAAACGACAGTTTTTTTATGGACTCGCTCAAAACAGTATTGTTCCTTATCTGTAAATTATATAGCTGCGTATTTTTTTAAATCGATTTCATTCTTGTTTTGGTCAATACAATGAAATTAGCAAACAACATCATGCCCCATAACTACGATAAAACGTATAGAAAAAAACAAATTGTGACAAAGAGCAACACAAAACAATATGTCCCTGAATAAGGCGTCTCTTTTTTTATTGAATACATATTATACATTTTTTATTCACTTTAGTACAAAAACGTTCAAGAGTAAAAAGTAAAAAAATAAAATACATTAATCACGCATAAAATACACATCATTTGTTTATCCTTAATGTTGCATGGTAGCTAACAATAAAAAAAATCCTGAACCCTGCACAGAGATAGGTACCCCTTATTTCACTTCAGTTGAAAAGATCAACCATTAATAATACTCCGCCAAGGAATCTTCAAAGGATTTTTATGAACGCGTGCTATATAGGTACACCAGCAATTTTGCGCAACTCAATTATTTTGAGCTGCATATACAAGTGACTAATAAATTCCCCATTCAAACGGCACATACCTACATATAAATAGTCAATGGATTCGAAAATCGCCTTATATGCGTGAGTGTAGGTACTAATACCTAGTATTCACCCCCATAAAGGGGGTATTCGCTTCTTAAGAAGATCAAATATAACCTTCATGAAATGTCCCTAAGAGATTTCGCGTTACTTGTTTTTTTGCTGTAAACATATTTTATTTGTTGTTAATTCCTTGTTTCTTTCTTTCGACTGCAACCCAAAACAAAGGCAACCAATGGAATCACAATCAAGAGGTTGTCCGCCCAACTCTAGCGATAGTGCCCGGTACAGAAACTGGAGTAGGAGTATCGAATGCATCTGCGTCCGGTAACAACTTGAACATCAATCTTCCGGAGAACAACGCTGTGTTGCGTCTTGAGGTCGAACTACGTGACAAGAATGCACCGAAATACAGAAAGGCAGGACGAAGCGGTGGTGTTACTGGTGGAGCTGGCAGACCGATGTCTGGTGGTGTAAATAGAGGTGAACCCCGGCCACGTGGCGATAAGGATAACCTTAATGTGATGGTGCCAATGGAAAAGGTATGGTACATTTTATCAATTCTTGCTGGGTGAGTTATAGTGTAGTGTAGTTTTGTAGTGGAGAGGCGTGGACCTGGACAGTGACAGATTGATTCTGCACTCGATGTATTGAAGTTTAGTGGATAACTGCTGGTGCTTATTTGATCGATTTGCTCGAAGCTACGGAGATGGTATAAATGGTTCTTAGGGAAAATGATTATTTATTACTCAACATGTGTAGTGTGGGTTGACCAACAGATCGTTTTCGCAACGGGGAAAGATTTAGTTCTATTCTCAAGGGAAATCTTCACGAAGTAGAAGTTTCTTAGCTTCTAAATTACTTTTAAGAAGTCACAGTCTCTAGGGCCCATCTTCCTTAAGTGATACCCGAAATTACCATGTCCTGTCAATCAGTGCTACCCAGCCGCTTTAACCACTCGGAGTCAAAAAACTAAACAAAAAGCGCTAAAACGCGCTAGATTTTTGTTTTCATAGAAAACTAAGAGCTAAACTAAGCGCTAGATCTGAAATTCATGTAAGGACAGTACAACCACAACATATTCAGGGTTTTATTGTTCATAGTAGAATTTACCTTTTTTTGTTAATTAATTTAATATTGTGGTCGCAGTGGCTTAGTGGTTAGTGTGTTGGACTACTAAGCGAGGGGTCCAGGTTCGAATCCCGCAAAAACCCAAATTCCAACTTAGGGTTTTTTTCACTGCGCCACCTCTCGCGAACGTCTGACAAACATCCGAGAGTATAACTGTCATGAAAGAGCTTCTCAATCGGCCCGTTTGGAACCGGCATAAAATTGTAGATCCCTTCCATTCGTTCCAAAAATTAAAAACTCACACAAAACGAATGGTTGCGAGAAGCTAGGCCCTGGGTCCCTACAGACCTGTTGCGCCAACTATTATTATTATTAATTAATATTTTCAAAAAGTAAAAATGTTTAAACCAATTCTTTCTTTGACACCTATTTTTTGTTAAGATTGATTGAGTGCGAGAACCGCAAAAGGGATATTTACAACAAAAATAATAGAGTGGACTTGCAAATAAAAAGTGCTATCACGGAAAGAATTGAAAATCACCAATTGCAACATTTTGAGTTGTAATTTACGAATCGTATATTTTTCGCAAATCACAACGATTTTTTCTTGAATTGATATAAAAATTTGTAATTTGTCAGTGAAAACGGCGAAAAATATCAAATGTTGTTTGTTGCATTTTGCGATTAAAATTATTAGTTCGAGCTTCTTTAATTTGTAGTGATTTGCGAGATTGTTTGGAGCAATTTACAACTTCAATAGGCAAATTTAGTAAACACCACTTTGCTATCTCAAATTGCGAAAAATATTTTGTGATTTACCACCACTGAATGATGAATCAATAAAATCTTATAATAATTCACCACATTTAAATCGAAAACGTAAATTGACGTAGAGAAGTCGTAAATTGCAAATTATTTTTTGTAATTTCCATTGAAACTAACTACATAACGTGTGAAATTTTTTTATGCACAGGTAGTCGACAGTAACGACATACTCCATGGGTCGAAATCCTTTCTTTATATGGATCAATATACATAATATGTTTGTGGTGTTGCAGGACAGCTGCAATCATGGGCAGCGATCGACAGTCGGTATTTAATCTTTGCTTAAGGCAGTCGTTTTTTAAGTATAAGTAGTTCTCTGATAGTGAGTGTACTAACCATTATAAAGCATTCTGGAATATATATCATGTAAGTACCTATTTAATAATGGAAAAAAATTAAACTAAAGTAGGTATATAAATCTGTATTTTTATTTTTTCCAGAATGAAGATATGTAGGTATGTCTCGCTATTAGAAAAGAAGTAAATTGGTATGGATATTAAAGTGTGCAGTCGAAAAGGTTTTTTAAGGTTCGTATCAATACAAGTTCTTCTAAACAATTTGCGTGTATTAACAATTTCAGCATAGACAGAAAAACCACCCCAGACAAATCCCGTTGTCTCCGGACGATATGGCGTCATATGATTCTCAAGGATATTAAGAGGAAACAAAAATATAAAATACGACTATGAATTCTGATTGTAAATCACAAGATATAAGTTGTAAATTGAAAATAAAGTTTTCTAATTTCGCGATAAAACGTTTTTAATTTAAGACGGTGATGCCTCAAATCACTACTCAAGAATCTTAAATTGCAAAATATGAATTGCAAATTGCAAAATATGAATTGCAAATTGATAAAAAGAAGTTGTAATTTACGATTAAGAATTTGTAAATTGCAACTACAGAAGTAGCAAATCAGCACTAATGAGTTGCAATTCAAGACTAAATGGTTGCAATTCGGTAAGGGATGAAATCAAATTTACTACAGAGAAGTGGTAAATTGCGAAATGTTTTTGCAATTCACAACCATAGTAATATCAAATTTAGAACTACTTGTTTAAAATTGCGATCGGTTATGGCAATGTGTATTCCTCGTTTGATCATTATTTACAATGAGAAGTGTTGATTCATGATTTTTGGGGGTCAATATCTTCACTTCTTACAATTTCTAAAATTGCGAATAAGAAGTTGTGAATCAGTAAATCCTGAGCTAAGCTCTAAAACTAGACAAACTTTTCGTGATTCTGCGCTCATTTTTCTTGATTTGATCTTAAAATTTTTTCCGTGATCAATTCCGCTAGGTGCTTAAACTTTTTAAAGCGCGCTAAACACACTAAAAAGCAAAAAAAAACGCCAGATCTAGCGCCGAAAGCGCTAAAATGACAGCCCTGCTGTCAACGCCACCCCCCATTTCAATGATCCTCGACTCATGCTTAGAACCCTTTTTTAAGTGGTGATGGTCGGCCACTTTATTGCTATTTTAGGTTGTCACATTGTTCCACGGTCAAACATCTTCTCATCAGGTGTTCTGCCGCAATCCATTTGTGAGTCACCTGTTCTACCATTCCTAAACCAATTGAATGCAGAGAATGGTTTTGGTCCCAGAAACTTTCCAGTTAACCGCACTGTTTTGTAAACAAGTCCGCCTTTTAATTGCCGTCGATCCCTATGTGTCCTCGTACCCAAGTCAGTGTTACTTCATTTTAAGATGAACACTTATTGAGCTTGAGTACACATTCCAGTGTCAATAATGTGGTGATGTTTGTTTGTTCCATGCATCTGATCACCGCCTGATTGTCCAGTGCTATTTATTTCTTCCCTCCACCTGACTCTCAAGCTAGTAGTCTATCGCATGAAGCAATCATTTTAGCCTGATATACTGAAGTATATTTCCCGAAGCTATCGGCGTAGTTATAGCTCGTCTGACTAGCGGCCGGCAAACGTTTCGCCTTCCATCATGGATCCATCGGTGAAAACCACTATTTCACCATTCCTTCTTTCTGGAACTAATCCCTTCTCAATAAGTGTTTTGTAATTTCTTTCCATAATACTTACCCTTGTTATTCCTTCCAATGGCATGCCCAGCTCCCTTATCTCGTTTTTGACAGGTTCCAGAATCTTCCTATGTCCGTACATTGTACCACGATTGTGCCATTTCGCATCGCGTTTGGGCCACTGTTGTCATAATAAGTAAATATTGGACATATTGGAAATATTAAACGTTGGATTCTTGAAACAAACGCACCTTTTGCAATTTCCAGCAAATTCAGCAGAATAGCTGACCGAACAAATGTCCCAACTTACAACTTAAAATCATTTCCCACGCTTAATTGTTGGGCTAATATTATCTTAAATGATCGGGATTAATTTTATTTATTAAAATAGTTTACACAGAAGTTGCAGAACTAGTGCCGCAAAACTGATTGTGATTTTTTATGGTTTCATAGTAGTGGCTAGCTCACCCGCTTAATGAACAAATATCAAATTGATATCGATATTTGTCATTTTAGAAGCTTCCAATTATCGACATTAAGAACCATTTTCCTATTTGCGGTAAACACCGCACAAAATAAAGGCACAACAGCGGCCTACCCTTGAATCAATACCTACATCAGCTTAAGCTTCGTCCGTTTTATTCCATCGCTGTGGTTATGCACTTGTCGCTACTTATTCAATTGCATTCAGGTCTATATAGAATCGACACGTTGAGCGCGTCCAAATAAGGTGGAGCACCTATTCCACGCACAATACAAATTATCTATACCTTCGTTACAATGTTAAGTAGGTACGCATAATACATCACTAGCTTCTGTCATACACTTTGCTATTTAGAGTTAACATTTGCAGACTCAACATCACTCAGAACCAGTTTTCACACTTTCAGGTGCTCGAGGAACTACTCGGGAAACTTGAAATCGAACATGTGACTTGGTCAACTGGTAAAAAGGGCCATTACTACCATGTCGTATTTCCTCTGTCATCTGGCGAACCGTGCGAAACAACATTACACTGCTTGACAGAGTTGGGCTTCGGGACAAAAGCGAATTCAAGCGTTAGGTAATTTATTTTCCATTTACGCATTTCACTAGCACCAAAGCACTGCGGAGTATTTGTTACGGGCTTGTGACGAAGCACCCTACCTATGAAATTAAATTGGGTGCAGTCGATACAATTGAAATTGAGAACGCATTTATCACACGAACTCTGATGCTAAGATACTTGAAGGGCCGGGGAAACAGTGTCATGCCATTTGTAGCTCGATATCGGCCAAACACGACACTTAACCATTTTACGTAACGTCATCACATACACACATTCCACCTTGATCCAAGGATAGCCTACTATATAAGTCCTTCTCACTTGTATCCGTTTCTTCTTTTTTTGTCTGCTTCCAACGTCCTTCTGGGATTCCATTGTTCTCGTACCAGCGTATTACCATGTAGTGTTAGCTACGATGCTATTTCGGATCCAGCAGCCAACAAAGATGACTACAGGTGAGTGTATGTCTAATGCTTTTTTGTTTGCACTTTTCGATGCACCACACACATCCTTTATCATATACATATTACATTTTCATTTGCTGGAGTTTTCTTCTTCACATGGGAATGGGTTACATACAACGAGAAGCACCGCGCTCAGAACAGATATGTTTCCCAAGAACTTGAGGGGATTTTCTCTTGGTGAAAAATTGTTAATTTCCCTGTTCACTTCACACCGAAAAAGGAATTAACTGGAGGATGCTTGAATACAAAAAAATAAAGCTAGCTTTTCTTCTATGTTTCTTTTTGTAAAGTGAACACGATATAGTATAATCTCCTTTTTGTTGCATATGGTTAATCCCTTAACGTTCCTCATTCATTACGAAGCGAATGCCATCTGCAGCTTACACCCGTGCAACCTGTTTGGCCAGAATATTTTTCTTTTATTCTTGTCTCACTTTCGACTCTAAAATGATATGAGCACGAATTAAAACTGTTAATTATTGAGCTGAAACACTATGTTGAATGCAAATCTTTAGCATGGTAAATTGAAGAGGATTCAAATTAAAATTTCAGTTGCAGTTCAAAGTTCATTGCGAAAACATTTACAAGCAATTCCACAATTTTTCTCCAGCAGGTACGAGACGAGCAATCCTGTCGTTCGCAGTGAACAAAATAAAACGATTGCTTGATGTACGAAGGACCACGCAAAAAAAAAAAAAATGCCTAACCTAAGTACACAAAGTATTTGATTGGACCACGACCACCCTTGAAATAGTTGAATGAACAGCGCTTTTTTTGATCAAAGAAAACCCAATCAACTTTCAAAATTTATAAGGGGATGAATATTTTGAAGTAAAATTGAACCTATACTTAAATTAGGGGCAAGCAGCAAACGTGCTATGCAGTCGTATTAAAAAACGCTGATGCTACAATGGGATTGAAAAAATTACCATGAAAAAGATGACATTTGGGGTAGGGACAAAAAGACGGTAACTAATCACTGATATTGAGGTTCTCTTGAGTCGTAATCATCTTTTCCTTTTAAAGAACAATGCAAGTTCAAGCGGTTGCTAAGACTACTATTAATGAATCGAATATTTAATGAATCGAAATTAGGTTTTCTAATACTAGCGTCAGTTTTGTTTCACTTTGAAAACAAATATGTTCCGCGTTGGATGGGTGGGTTGGTGTATAGGAAAAACATTTGCCCACCGTAATGTAAATACATGCAACCATAGTCGCAATACTTTTAGGTGCCTATTGACATAATCCCATTGACTCTCCTCCTTTTAGTTTAGCTTGGAATATCATGCGAAAAGCTTTACTCTCCCTTCTTAGTCTTGACACACGATACGTGGTAGATCAGATATCCAGCGCCTACAGATTCCTGGGATATCGAGTGCGACAACAAAGGAAGAATACTTTTTAAGGCATACCTATAGAATAGAACAAAACCGAGTCGTTTCCCTATCACCTAAATCACGACATACTATATGACTGTAACGAACACTTGATGATACTCGTTCTGTGAAGTATTTTTGATGAAGTTTTCTCTCTCTCTTTCGGTTGCACTTGATATCATCACCAATTTAGCAGCACAGTGATATCCCATTACTAAAATTGGATAAATATAAATAGCCCCACCTTCCCCACAGTTCAATGAGTCTATAGTGGAAATGGACTCCCTCGGAAATGAAAAATACATTTAACGAATCAGGTTAAGGGACATTTTTCAATCGACTTTTTCGGCTCCCAGTCTGTCTTTGTTACCCTTACAAATTTTTACTTTCTCTTTTTACAAACTCTTCAATTTTCATTCGTTCGGATATCTCAACCACATAAACTTCCACACTGTAACAGCGAGGATGCCGAAGACTTCTCCAAATGGAACAGTTTCGTGGAATCAATTAAATCCAAATTGACGGTGAAGCAAGTAGTCGACGGAGTACGTGCTGGAGGTTCCATATCTTTCGACTATCTCCTGTTAATTGTAACAGCAGAGTAAGTATCGTTGCAACACCGTCCGCATAGAAAGCATTCTCCCCCCATATTATTGTGTAAAAATGAAATTCTATCCCGAGTCTCTTCATTGCAGTTCCTTGGCTGCTCTCGGTCTTGTCGAAAATAATGCTCCAAATATTGTAGCTGCTATGTTGGTTTCGCCTCTTATGGGTCCGGTTATGTCAATTACATTCGGGACCATAATTTCCGATCGTGAACTGATGGTAAGTAACTTGCAATTGATTGTGCTTAGAATGGAGAGTGCTGCCAGTAAGCCAAGTGGTGGAGTACAGGTGCAGTTATTATATTTCTATCGTGCATTAAGTTGGATTGCGAATGAAGAATGCTGTGGGTCAAGAGTGTGTCTTAAAAATAATTGGATTAAATATTAATTGCTTGCTATTCCAATTTTGCTTTGTCTGTTGCTATTAAGAATCTCAAAATTGCTTTAGGTTTGAGAGCATCTACAGAACAGGGACATGTGACTTTAGTTTCACTATAAAAGCGTCTTATTGCAGGTTTGACGGTTTGACCTTATTGTTGTTGTACATCCCAAGACCATATTTTCAACTCGCAACCGACTTTGCATTAGACGGAGAATGTAACAGAACTATTGAATCGAATTGTGTAGAAATAAATATTTACTTTATATTGTTCTGTCAAGTGTTCTTTATTGAATGATAAATGATGAAATCTCTATTATTTTTGTACAATATAATAACTACCTACTACAGTATTATACACTACAATTAGCCATACTAACAAACTCTTTAGAAGTTCCTATGGTTTGTGTATACGCTGTGCCAGTTCCATTCTTTTTGATATATTCCTAAAATAACTTCATTATCAGTTCTGCGATTTGTGCAGTATCAGAAGGAACACCATAGCTGACATTAGCAAAGCGTTTCAACGAACGTGTAAAGAAAGACCGTATATTGCAATGGAAATGGATAGAGAAAATAATCAGTTTGGTTTTATTTTTTTAATCTTGTATATTCGTTGTTTCGACGAATGCTTAGTGGTTTGGTTTTGGTTGTGGTGATGTTGATAGTAGTCGTGTTTTTTTGCAGGTTCCTCAAAGGCGGTATCGGTCACTGAAATTGTTGATTTATTGCTTGTTGAGGATGACGTGAGTGATTTTCGCGATTATTCTGGAAATGAAGATGAAGAGTTTTTGGAAGAGACAAGAGGACGATGTGGAAAGCGATACACAAGACGATATAGAGCCAGAGACGGAGGAATCTAGTTCCTATCAGCGTACGTCGAGTATTATATCCATGACACCAAGGAATATTCGTTTCAAAAATTATCGTGTCTGGGCTGTAACTAATGGCCAAACTTCAAGCAGAACATCAATAATAAATATCGTGAACATTATCAGAGGCCCTACTATATCTTGCGGAGTCGTTATTGAACATTATTGCTGTTTGAAAAATTAGAGACAGATAAAATATTCGAGGAAATTGTAAAGTGGACAAATGCTGAGATATCTGTGAAGAAAGAAAACTACGAAACGAAACTAGCAGCACAACATGAAACTAGTATGAAAGAAGTAAAAGCTTTAATAGGTGTGCTAGTATTATCTGCAGCCCTTTAATATAACCATCTAAATTGTGATGAACTTTTCGATATAAAATGGTCAGGACCAAGTTATGTAGCTTGTAAACGTAAGAAATGATTTAAATTTTTATTCCGATGTCTTCGTTTTGATGACTAAATACTAAGAATACATCGACAGAAATCAATTGTTGAATTACTGCATCCGTGAACGAATAACATGTGCCTGAATTTGTTGTTGCTTGGCTTGTAAGATCCACAAAATTGGTTTCCTTCTGCACAAGCATAAATTGACGCCATTTGGAACATTGCGAGCCAATAAATAAGAGATACCAAAAGAAATCGGAAATAACAGAGGCAGAAAAGTCAGTACACCTATATTCTCCTATTATGGTCCTTTAACAATTCTCTCCTATATAACACGAGTCTATCAATTAGTTTATCTATAATATTATCTTCTTATGATGAAGTTGGAACGGTGTCAACAGAATCCAATAAGCCACACATGGTCAAATTGTATAACGCTATCAAGAGTGGAGTAGACACCTTTGATCAAATCAGTTCGACTATGACAATGTAGTAGTAAACCAATCGGTTGCCAATGTGTCTTTTTTACGGCATGATATATATAACATGTATTAACAGTTATATAATCACAGTCATAATAATTCTACTTTGGGAATTGCATGAAAAACTCGTAACATTAGGAGCCATGGGTGAGAAAACGTGGAGAAATACAAACCATTATTAGAAGGACACAATCCTGAAGAACAATGTTATGGTCCACCAATAGGCAAAAGAACCAAGGCCGTAAATACGGAAAGAAAAGAAAAATTTGTTTAACCCCCTTTTAAGGTTCCGTACCCAAAGGGAAAAAACGTAACCTTATTAGTTTCGCTCGGATGTCTCTCCGTCTGTCTGTCTGTCCGAACCCACTAAGCCAATTTTGTTACCAGGTCTATCTCAAGAACCGATTGACAAAGGAGGCTAAAATTTACATACAACATCCGGTATAACCTCTAGTTAAACGACAAATACCAATGGAAGGAATACATCGATTGGTTTTCGATTAATTAGTAAACTGGTGAAAAAAATATTTTCATTCGTCCAAAAAACGGTTTATTTCTTGATTTACAAAAAAATACATAAATTCCGTTTTTGTAGATCATGTTCTTATTTATATATGTGCTGAATACTGTTTTGCCGAAAAGTTAATAGCTTACAAGATATTTTCAAAAAAGATAATTTTACCATGTAAAATACGTTGCTCTCGTAAGTTTTAATCTCTACTACGCAGTTGTGCACAATTGACCCCATCAAAGACAGAAGACCACCAGGGTTCCCGCTTGCTAATTTCGTTGGAGAGTATAATACATTTTTTTGGGGAGTACAGAACAAAATAAAAGTAATATATTTTTAGGCAATAGTTTTTAATTGGGACAGGTCGCATACAGAATAGAAAATTGGCGTGGGTTGGGTACTAGGTAATAATTAGAAAATGAGATTCATGTGCGAGTAATTTTTGTGAGTAAAAATATTAAGTAATTAAATTAAACTAAATTGTGATGAATTCATGAAGAGGGAAAAGATTGAATGATATAGATTTCAAATAATATCTAATGTGTTGGACTTTAGCCAAATACGGAACCTTCGGTGCGCGAGTGACACTCGCACTTGGCCGTTTTTTTTTATAATTAAATATACCTACTCAGAAAAAAAGGCTTATTAAGCGAAGAATGTTGAGATTTTTAAAAAAATGTAAGCAAAAAGTTATTGCTTTAACAATAATCAATAATATAAAAATGAATCGCAAAATGTGTTGGTAAGCGCATAACTCAACAACGTCTGCACCAATTTTACCAATTCTTTTTTTTTTAATGTTCGTTGAAGTCCAAGGATGGAATCATTTCCGGGAAAACGCTAAAAACAGAACTTTTCTATTTTCCTGCACTTTGAAAAAAAAAAAACTGGAAAGAAATCGAGAAATCGACTTCCAATACAAAAAAACTTATTTTAAATTTTAAAAGCAATTGTTGTTGTCAATTACAAACACATGAAAACCAATTTGACAACCATACCCAAAATACAATTATATGTGTAATTTTATAAGCGAAAACTTATTCCCCACTTTGGTCACGTTCCATTCTGCACTGGAAATAGTAAGCACTCTGATACACTATGCACACTGTTATCTACTGTTAGGGAAACATGTCAGAAATGTAGGAACATCGCTTTCACTATTACCAACAATTTCCACTTGGGTTATGGACCCGATGGGTGGCGCTGTCGTCGATCTCCGAAACCACACAACTGTTTTCAATGAAATATTGTGCATGCTTATGGCTGGTTCCCGGTTGAAAGATAGGATACCATCCTAAATGTGATACTTTGCAAAACATAAAAGAGACTGACGACGTCCGTATGTGCACTCATCTCATAATGTAGCTCGGGAACCAATCGTTCGATTTTTATGATTTTTGGTTTAAATTCTCATGTGCTGCTTTTTATCGAGAAAACAAAATACCTTATGGGGATTAGATTGGGGATAGAAGTTAGGTAGTATGGAGAATCGCATTTGGAAAAATATTGTCACTTCCAATAAATACCTACAAACAAAAAATATGCAAAATTTAAAATTTTTGAATTCTTTAGAAATTCCGTGCTTACCGCTACACAATTTAAAATTGTTAGTCGGCCCAGTTATAATTTTGTTGTAACGGCCTCAATGCACCGCAAGTTTGCGAATGAAACACATCGACATTCAGTTATTTGTATTGCATAAATTTAGGTTTTGAATAAAGAATTTGAATTGACCGAATTACATAAAGCAGCATGTTTGTGCATTGTGCATGCTCGAAATTATTATTTCCGTTACATTAACGAAATTGGGCGGAACAGAGTTTACCGGGTCAGCTAGTTTCTTATAAAAATACCTCGTTTTTAAGTTTTCAAGAATCAAATATTCAGATTATGAATAATATGATTTCCATAACAATTCTTTTACAATATTGCCAACAACATAATTCTGAATAAATCAAACATCATCATAACTATTTGGGTTCATTTTAACCAAAGAGGAATTTGTATGGAACATCGAGTTGTCGTTTGCGGATCTTGCGCAAAGGAAAATTTGTTACTTATCATTATGTTAATCCTTATTAGTTAAATGAACGAATTAAAAAATGATTTGTTTTGTTTTCTATTTTAAGATTGCGACAACATTTTAATTTTAGACTGAAAAATCTTGTACTCACTTTAAGACTGTATAATAATGAAAATTTAAGTATTATTTTTTAAAATCGAGTTCTTCATTTGGCAACACCTTTCCAATGTTTGAGGAAAAAAGTACAACTGTATGCATTACAAAAAGCTTTAAAAAATATATTTTAGTATCATTCATAAAATTGACAAATGAGTCTAATTTGAAAACCAATAGTAAACGCTTTTGGATCTTTATTAAAGCAAAAAACAAATGTATGCGTCTTAATAGTGTAACCTCATCTGATCTGTCAACCATTTGTAACATGTTCGCTAACTACTTTCAATCGGTTTATTCTTGTGCTACTACCACACCTAGAGTCTCATTTAAAAACTCAATGTCCTGGGATTTCGTAAATATTAGCAACTTAGAGTTTTCAATCACTGAAGTTCAAATAGCTCTTTCTTCATTAAAACTAGAAAAAAATCCGGATATGGATTGTATCCCGTCAATTCTACTTCAAAAGTGCTCATCAGTGTTTTCGGTACCTTTGTGTTTAGTATTTAATTTATCTGTTCAGTCTGGAATTTTTTTGAAAGATTGGAAGAGGTCGTTTTTAACGCCCATATATAAATCTGGATCGAAGCATGATATTTTCAACTATCGTCCAATCTGTAAAATTTCTTCTATCCCTAAGTTGTTTGAAAAACTAGTGTGTGACAAACTTACACTTCTCTTAAAAAAATGTATCTCTCCGTCTCAGCATGGATTCGTTACAGGCAGATCCACTACTACAAATCTCTCAATTTTTTGTAATACTGGATTGAATTACCTTGAGAATGGCTTACAATGTGATGTAATTTATACAGACTTTGCTAAGGCATTTGATCGCGTTAACCATAGAACATTAATTTCCAAACTGACTACCTTAGGATTTCACTCCAATATCCTAAAGTGGATTCATTCCTACTTAACCGATCGTATTCGTATCCAGTATGTTCGCATGAACGGAATGCTCTCAACACCAATTTATGTTACCTCTAGAGTACCTCAAGGTAGTCATCTGGGCCCTTCCTTTTGTTTATTAATGACATTCCTGACTTGTTTTTGAGTTCCCAGTGTCTTATTTTTGCCGACGATTTGAAGATCTTCCGACAAATACGTTCAGTTCAAGATTGTATTCTTCTACAAGAAGACCTCAATCGTCTTTCTATTATTTAGTGTAATGACAATGACCTTCATCTCAATGTCTCTAAATGTCAAAGCCTTGCTTTTTATCGTCACCTCTCTCCAATTCCCTTTACGTACGCAATCGACAATACCCCTTTGTCCGTTATCTGCTCCAAAAAAGATCTTGGAGTTATTTTTGACATAAAACTTTTCTTTTGCAAGCACATTGAGTTTTTGGTTGCCAAAGGTAATCAGATGCTTGGTTTTTTACTGCGGAATTCAAAAGACTTTCAAGATCCTCATACTCTTAAATGTCAATTTTTTGCATTTGTTAGATATCATCTTGAATACTGCAGTATAGTACGGAATCCATTTTACGAACTACATTCTTTTAGAATTGAGAAGATCCAAAAGCGTTTTACTAAAGTATCTGTTCGTAGACTGCGAATAAATATTGAAATGCCATCTTACGAGACGAGGTGCAAGTTATTTGGTATCTTACCTCTTTTCAGACAGAGACAATATTTTTCCGTTATGTTTATTCGCGATTTGATAGATGGTCATATGGATTGCCCTTTTCTATTATCATTAGTTGGGTTTTATGCCCCTGCGAGAGTTCTTAGGAATCGCTTTGGTGGTAATTTTCAAGTATAATTTTTTGTATTAAGTATATCTAATCTGGCGAGAACAGCGGGTGTTCTTATTTTATTGAAATAAATAAATAAATGAATAGATTATCTTATTAGTGGTAGTCAGTTACCTGACCGTATCATAGACTGAAATAAGAGCAAACATGTTCTATGGGCAGAAATTAAGATTTAGTTCACAATGAATATAAGAAACTATATAAAAACGCATTTCATGTGGAAACACCTTAAATTCTGTTTCTTGTAGGTATATCTAATAGGGGTATTCACGATTCGATGCAACTGGTCTTGTATCATTGCGAAAATGCGAAAGTTCAAATTTTTTCGTACTACAACAACAAAATATACAGAATAAAATTTCGCAACACTTTTACATTTTATCTACCTATACCCTGACCCGATTGCAACAAAAAAATACAACAGAGTATGAAGTTGACAGTCCATTTAAATTCTTGATTCACGTGTGTAGCTGTCAGAAAAAAATAAAGAGAATGGAAAACACAGTAAACAATTAAAAGCAAACTTTCCCATTTCAAAAAATTGTAAAAGTTTTTATCCGAGGGGGAAGTAATCAATATTTTTGAGTAGTCCTTGACTACAGATTTTCTACTTGTGATTGCATGCGAATTCGTTTGAATACACTGTGATACACTGTGATTCACCATGAATACGCACAGAAAAGTTCCTTGAATATACCTTATTACTTCCCCCTCGTCAAAACAAATGTAAATTGTCCAACTGGAAATGTCATTTGTTTCAATTTTGCTAGACATGAGAAAAAGTGTGTTCACGATCTGATAAAAAAAAAATAATTTCGTAATTTTACTAGGCCTGTTACATCGAATCGTGAATACCCCTAATACAGTATTGACTTGCAAATTTACAATTCCAATTGTTCAATCTGGTCCCAGGAAATATATAATAAATACAATTTAACTTCCTAGTTTCTGTAACTTATCTGAACTCGTTCACCAAAACAAAAAGCAGATAGGTACGCCTCATAGATGAACGAAAACAAAACAACACTTTTCCAATAATAATAACACAGCCCTCCGAATAATCCAAAGAGCTCTTTTAGAAGCACATCTTTGCCAATTTGGCAGATGGCCTTAACGAAATGCATAGAATAAGAATTAACTTACCTACCCAGTTTTGAAATTTATTATCAAAAAACCTTCAGAAAAAGGTCAATTTCACCAACGGCGATACCGACGTCAAATTCTACTGGAGGGATATGTATTGTGTACATGTCCTTCAAAATGGCGCCCTCTCTCACATGTCACATCAAACTTGAGAAAACCGCAAAACACCAAAAGCAAATATATTTTATTTTTGTTTAGGTATCTCTTTCGATATTTATTCACTTAAACTTTTTTCATTATACCTCGGCTCGAAACCTATCTACACTTTATGCCACCGACCACCATGACCAACAGCAGATATTTCATCATAGAACCCCAGACATGATTTAGCCACCGGCAAGCTATACCCATATAAAATGAATTCCAGTCCGAACGTTTATTCTCCTACACGCTGAAGTAATAAATCAGTCCAAATGTTCGCAGAAAAACAAAAATCATAAACAAAAATACGCAGAAAAAAAGTTATTTCAGCCAATAGAGCGCGAAGTGCTCTTCGAGTTTAACTTGTCATTCGCAGCGCAAAAGCGTTTAATATACCCCGTTAGGCTATGGAATAGTGAGCAAAAAATATTTATATTTTTCACATGGGTACTTCTTGTGCAATGTTTTTGACAGCAAAACTAATTTACACAATATATGCGGACGACAGAGAGTGATACAGTGACGGATAGCCAAAAATGTACTTAAAACGCGTAATGAGTATAGGTAGGTACCTACTGGTACTTTCTGGGTACATCTTAGAAAAAAATTATACGTAAATATCATCACTTGAAAACTGCGGATAGTTGCGTTTTATAGGGTCCATTTGGAAGCAGCGGTTGCAAACTTGGTGCTACTGGGCGTTTTTATAGATCACTGATATCCATAGTTTACAAATAACGGTACATGGTCCAACTGTTGTTTAAACTATGGAAATCAATGATTTATTAGATTAGAATTAGACAAACATGAACTGATTTTATTAAATATGTACTCGTAGTTTGATTCTCTCTTGTGGATAAGTCTAAAAATTAAAGAAGATCATCGATTTTTAAAAAAATATCCAGGCTACATACAACAAGCTTATGAGCTTCAGATGAAATATGATCAAACCGACAAAGATTAAATACAAATCGTGCAATATAAAATTTAGATCTACGAGAACCTTAAGTTCTTGAAATGAGACGGAATCAATATCCGCATAACGGCTCACAGCCATAAGATATTATGATGCTTACTAATGCTTGAACTAGTTTTAGTTTAACTTGTGTGGGTAGAATGATTCTAGTAAGCGATGATCCTCTTAGCGATGCTTAGACTGTATTTATAGTTCCCATATTAATTTGTATAATCCCCAGATTTTTTGCGTCGCCTACATATTGGACCTGAAAAGATTTTAAAAAGACAGGAGGAAAATCTGAAAAATGGGGTTCGTTTTTTCAGGATACAGTTTAAGCTCATTGCGTGTAAGCCACCCGAAAAAAGAGCATAGATCGTCGTTAACTTTTGTTATACTATCGTCCTTAACCATGCCAATGGGGAAACTGAGCTACAGTTGGACATCATTAGCATATCACTTGAATATCGCCCCGCCATTATGAATAATGAAACTGAAATTATTTCGAATCTCTGAATATGCAACGGTTGAATAGGTTTTTAATGCGAATATCTGTTTAAACTCTCGCCCTGTGAGCAAGCTCGTGCATTGGAAATGTCCCGTTAATTAGTTTTTGTCATGTTGTTTTATATTAGGTACTGGAAAAAACATAATTATTTTCTTTTGGTTCACTTGAATAGCGTTTAGGGCAAAGCAGGTATAGTTGTGCAAAAATGCTGTATAATAACTTTTAGTCCTTTGAAGATAGTTTCAGTTAAAATCAGCCGCGGTAAACCATTGACAGAGTATGATAATGCTAAAATCAAGGCTTACAGCGAGTGTGGCTTGTCCGCATTTACCGAATAGCTAAAAAAAAAACTCAACGAAACCGCAAAGTCATATCCACATTTTTACGGAACGAGTTCATGTAAGGGAAAAATATAAAAGGGCCAACAATGAGTACCGTTGCAACTACTGGGAAAAGAGCATTTCTGCGGCTGCCGTCAAATTCGCACGAAAAATGCGGGAAAAATAAGAGAAAAAAGCGGTGTTGAAGCAAGTGTGTCTACGGTAAACCGGATTATTTCGATACGGCTAAAATTGAAACAAAAAAAAAAAAAAACACTGCTTAACCCATACCGTAACGACTTTGTTTCGTGGAGTAAGGAATGGTACCGTGTTGTTTTCTGACGGTTTTAACTATTATTCCATGATTTGCGGAAGGAGGTGTTAAGGTTTTGGGAGCCATAGCGTACTATGGAACTTTGAAGTTGCGGTTTCTAATTCCTCGTATGAATGCTACATTGGGGTACTCGAGAAGGCTTTATCTTCTTGCTAGGCTGTTTGGTTCCTTGCCGTGGAAATTCCGCAGGATAACGCACCCGTTCACAACGCCAAAAAAATGTTTAGCAGCAAAACATGTCGTTGTTAGATTAACCACCATACTCCGCAAACCTTAACATTATCGAAAATAAAAATAAATTAGGTATATGATTCCCTACCAAAGAGTATGTATAAATTAGTTTCTAATGCCAAAAAAATATCTTAATTATGTTCCTAGTAAATTTCTAAGTTTAACATTGAAAACTATTTTTAAAAAATATTTTTATGGGGAGGTGCTTTCAAGTGGACCATAATTTGGTTTGCATATTTTGAGTCATATCGATTCAAAATTTATAAAAAAAATTAGCACTGTAACTATGGACTCCATTCCGTCTGTTTTATTTACAGAATAAAATTGAATTAAAAAAAACAAAAAACGAGTCAATGGCATTTTACTTTTAGATAGATTTATATAGATACAAACTATAACTTTTAGAAATGCATTAAATTTCAATTTCAAGTGTAATGGCATTCAACGCTATTTTATTTAAAGTATATTACCTAAATATAGAATGTCAAA
Organism: Cheilosia vernalis; assembly: GCA_949126925.1. Lineage (NCBI taxonomy): Eukaryota > Metazoa > Arthropoda > Insecta > Diptera > Syrphidae > Cheilosia > Cheilosia vernalis. Next base: position 18,792,017 of record OX421361.1, read on the forward strand.
TGATTTTCATAAATTAATACTATTGGTCATATTGAATTACCTATAGGTATATAGATTATTTATGAAAATAAATCTAATCTAATCTAAATCTAACTTCAAACACAAAGCAAAGGGGGGGTGGAAGGTGCTGTTCAAGTGTGCGGCACTGTATTTATGAAATCAACAGTGAGATAAAACGGAAGGTAGGTCATTGATAAGCAGAGAAAACAGTACCAAGAACAGGTCCCCGAGGGACACCATTACCAATCTAGCGTATGAATCTCACAGTCTCAAGGTCAATAACTGCTTCAATTTAAAGCTTTCGAACTTAAAAAAAATAAAATTCGAGAACTCACTTCCGCTTTCCCATCGGATTGCAAATTTTCTTAACACATTCACAAGATCGCTCCTCAGCTCCAACGTGCCTAAATGAGTAGGTACCTATTCACTTTTCACTTCAAACATATTCAGGTAATTACGTATGTTTCGAAAACTTCAGATCCGATTCAGGTCATACTTTCCAACAATCTTTGACATTTTGGAAAATATATGCCGAGCCCGAAGGGGTATAGGGGTGTCTCTTAGGACAGATGTGCCTAATCTTGTCTTTTCCCCAGATTGAAACTGAGACAGATTGCTCAGTGTTCCAATATATGTACATATGTACCAGTAAACTAGTAAGCAATATAAGTAGTATAAATTACAATTTCGGCTTAAACACGTAAAAAGATTAAACTAATAGAGAAATCAAGACTCCCACCCACTTGAAAATTTAAAAAATGGATTTCCAATGGCTCTATTTTGAAACTTGGATCCACATCGGCTTTAATGTAATGGAGCCAGACATCATAGCATAAGAATTATTTCCAAGCGCCATAGAATCGATTCTCAATTTTATTAGATTGGAATTTATCATACGCGATGCGCGTCGTACGAAAACAAGCAGTTTTGGTGACGATACTATTATCTCCGCATGCGGAAATATAATGGAAAAACTAGTGAATTGAAAAAAAACTTTCCGACAGGTCCAAAAATAACTTGCTTGAATTTAAAATTGGCTCGGTTTTCCGTATTGCAGTAGTCATAACCATAACCAATGGATCTACTTTGATCTTTTGACACGGTTTTCTCCCCACTCCCCCATCTCCGTAATCAAACTCAACCTAGCATTCACTTTAAAATTATGGTATCTACCAATGTAGTACAGGAAACCAATTTGGTCCTCAAAAGCATAAAAAACACTTTCATCCTAATTTCATAATTACATTGCATTGAATCCAAACTAATAGTAATTTTAACTCTTACGAAAAGCAAAGTAACACTCTTTCAATTATCATTTTCTACTTCCGCTTAGTAGAACTTATTCCTGTTGCAAAGGAAAAGAAGCTTCAAGAAGGTACTAAAAGCTAGTAAAATTCACTTAGTATATTGTAGCTCAATAAACAGACCGAGATGCAAAGAATTCCAAATAGAAAACTCACCTTATCTCACTCTTCACGTGTCACTGCCTCACTAAGTGCTTTCAAATGAAATTGCGCCACTTCCATTTTGGTAGCAGCACTGCACCGTTGCCTCTCTTTAGCGAAAACTAAAGGGAAAAATGGTTGCTTTTGATTCTGAATCTGGGATGTATGAATTACATCATAATCCCACATTCAATTTCACACTCATATAAGTTGGTAAGATTTAAATGAGAAATAACACCGCTAAATGGATGAATAATCTTTTGTAATCCATGGCATGCTATGCAACAGCAACCCAAAAACCCATACATGTCCACGTCCATAGAAGATGCATTTACACTCACCTTGCATGTGAACTTAAATGTGGTTATCTACCTAGAATGAGTGTACAAGGAGAGTTCCGGCTTTTTAGGGGTGGTGTCATGATACTAATGGTTCAAAAAGTCATTACTATCTGCTAACCCGGCCAGATAACCTAGCTTATATGCTTTTCAATTTCATATATTCCCCAAAGAAAGGGGTAGATGTACCCGCAACCCTTCCCTTCCGAGCAGTGTGTCATGCTGCAACAGCCAGTAACCTCATTTCGCCATGGTAGATGTGTAAGAGAGTGTTTATGAAACTATCCTGAACTACTTTACAAATACAGTTGTTCATAACCACGCTTTTGCACACCCCATCTCTGGGAATACGAGTACTTGACGCATTCAATAAGTCGTCATACAGTAAAGGAACTAAGAAGAAATGCAATAGAGAAAAGAAGTCACCCACTTGTGTGAGCAAATACGACAAAAAAGGGTTCGTCCTTCGGCCTTTCATTGGTAGCCCAACCCACTCGTACATAATGCCATAACACTCACACGAAGGTACGAGCTCCGTCGTCGTCGTCTTGAAAACAAGAGGTATCCACTTGCTGGATGATTCCGGTTTATTAAAGTGAGACTACACCAAGTTAAAGTCATCGTTGCTAGTTGCGTGTTGGAAAGAGTAAAGGAACGCTGTAAGTAAAGTTTAATGCCCACTTTAGGTAGATGTCTACATGTGCTGTGCATGCATGCGGTGTGTTCGAGAATTCATCAATTAAATTTTAATTAATACGTATATACTCATCCATTCCCAAGCTTCTTTCGACCTTTCCCTTGACGTGATAATACGATAGGGGAACTGATTTACAAGAGATGGTACTTTGAAGCAACTTCCAAGGATGTGATTTGAGCTGCGTAGATATGCAATTATGCATGCATAAGTTCACTTAAGACGTTTGTCATAACGTTTTTGTGGTTTCACCAATTCAAATCATTCAATTCTTTGTGATTTGTGCTATTGCTTAATAAATAATTGGAGTTGATGGAGTATTTTCCACATGAGTTAAATAAGGGATTAACTGCTTGTTGATCTGTCTTCCTTACCAATAAAAAACTACACAGACATAGATGGAATTTATTGAATTTTGATTCCCATGTATAAGCTCTGCTTAGAAAACTTTGTGAATTAAACTGTCGGTAGGTGCTGATGTTTTTATTTTCTTACATGAATTGGTCTGTCATAACTAATCCGCAGCAGCGTTGCCCCCTTCCACAATTATAGCATTTTCACTACATTTTTCGCCCTCAAAAAGTCACCACGAAAAGTCCTAAAATATATTCACAAAACACTAAAATTACAAAATTTCAGAAAATACAACTTGAAAATCGGCGCAACACTGTCGCAGTATTATTTTTAAAAAGTGGAACCTATTTGGGGTTCTGAGTTTGTGAATTTTGCTCCCAAGCTATGCAGGAGCAGGTATATAGCTGGTAGCTAATAATAAATTGATGAATTCTGTAATTTCATTCAACATTTTTGAAAATTTATTCTAGCAAATGTATTGCTTGTGACGAGTACCTAGTATTTGGAACATTTATGACCTATGAGGAACTTTTAACGGCAAATTAGCAAAAGTCAACTCTACAAACAAATAATATTTGGAAAGACGTAGGTACTCAGGAAGTTGTAAATACTCTGTCGTATGACGTAATTGCACTAGAAACACCTCCACGCGGCTTGCGTGTAAAATAGGGTATAAAAATAGTATAAGTATAAGTTTAGTACAATGTTCTCCACAGCAGAATCGAATACCAAAATACATCACGTTCCGAGGAGCTGTCTCCTACCGAACATCCAGAGAGTCACACACACAGCATTAACAAAATACCAGGCAGTATGAGGTTGATGGCGAATGAATTTATCAATAGTATACCTACTTGGATGTAAATCCAAAGTGTTGTAGTGAATGGTCTCAATTCACAGGAAGGTGGTTTCACAGTTGATTTCTGAAATGTGGAAGCAATTTTTGGATAGGGTTTCTGTTTGTTTACCATATTTGCTCTTATTCATCGTTTTTATTAATATTTCCAAACAACGCTGGGGAAACCAATGGCATATTAATTTAGTTGCCATTTACTATGAAATCAATTTACTCCTTACTAATTGATTTCAATTCTATATTCCGATATCGGATACCATGATAACTGCAACGCTGCAGAGAGAGAAACCGATTTTGCCGCACACACGCACACAAAATTTAATCCACTGAACGCTGGGAAAATCCAACGATATATACCTACCTTCAATCGAAAATTTTACTTTTTTGAATTGTATGAAATTTAGTGCTCAACTTCAGAATAACGTGCAAATATGATTTATATCTTAAAATCTTTGTACATAATTGAACTTAATATTTAACGAAATCCTATTGCATTAGATGAGTCTGTCAGGCAATCTCGACAATTTTCCATTCAACTGTGAAATCCGGAATTAATTTCTGACAGTACTTTTTTAATCTATTCCGGGCAAACACCTTACAGCCGGAAAAAAGTTTCAGTTTTATTATATTTAGGATAAAATGCTATATTCAGTACGGAGATCGAACGAGGAATAACTTTTGCCATTAGTGTTTCTCATGTGGCTCAGTTGAACTCAGCAGAAACTACTTACTAAGGTTACCTAATGCGTAACCTCTTTCCTACTTTCGAGGTTAGATGAAACGTTTGGATCGGAGTTCTATCGTGGATTTGAGAATTGAATTCCTAAAATGACACTGCCTGGAATATGTATAGTGGCTTTTATGAGTAAAAAACTTAATCGCTAATAAAACAAAAATGAAAAGCGTGCTTAAGCCAAGTTCAACCGGTGCTATGCGAACTGCATTTAATGCATCCTTACTTTTCTACCACTTAATCTGCAAAAAGGATTAAAGAAGACATGGAACATAAATACCCTCATGCTTATCTGAGAAGATGGAGTCAACTCGAACTTTGTTTTCATACTGATGTTCTACAAGAGATAAGCGACAGTGAATCGCTTGGGATTAATTTATCAGACGAATGTCTATCCAAATTCAAAGTCAGACAAAAGTTCAAGGTTACATTACCAGACGGTGTATTTAGAATGGGAATGGAGTAACAAACAACTTTCATGATTGACACGCAGATGAGTCTAACGATTAAGCTGCTGAATACAATCATCTTAACTTTGTTATATGCGAGTATGATTGATAGAGGCTGTTTCGTGTTTAAAACTTAATTCATGCTGTATCCCAATTTACAATTTCACGGCCATGATGCGACTTGCCAGAAACTGCTATAAGAAGGATCAAGTTAATTTAAAGAAAAAAAAAAAATCCCGACTGACCCTAAAAATATCTGAATAAGACACATTCAAGTAAAACTATTTGACAAACGGAGACTACCTACATAGACTAACAAAAATATGTGAAGCCAATAAGTTTTACAAACTTGAATATGAGTTTTGTTTACTTTTTTTTGTTCTTTTTTTACAGTCAGTCGGAATTTTTCGGTTTTTTTGAATTACATCTTCTATGTTTAGCCTATGGAAGGAATACGAATCTAATGACGCCTAACAAACAATCTAGGACTGGGGGGAAACTAAAAGTAATAAGCAAAAGAAGTCTCGCTATACTACTAGGCAAAAATAAATAAATGATGGTCGAGCGTAAAGTAATTCGAGTTGTTTGCAGTCCCAATGGCTATTGGACCTTGAGTAGGATATTTAGCATCGATCTCCACCCAGCTTTGCAATGGCATTGATAAGAAAATTGTGACTACCTCACCTAACCTAAGATAACTGAGATATGAAGACTCCGATTCGAAATGGTAGTAACAACGTAGCAGTAGAAAACCTGCACAAGTGAAATTGGACGCAAGCAACTTGGGTATGGCACCTACTAGGGGTAGTTGAAAACGCGTTAACTAGAAAGTAGAAAGGTGTGTGAGGACGGATTCTACCCTCCATTGTCCTGAAATTCTGTCCATTTCAAGTTAAGCCCAGCGCATAGAATCCGTTGCATCCGCCTCGTATAGGATCCGTCAAAATTGACGTAACGAGCATGTCCCATAGAATCTTTTTTAAAGTGACACCTATCGGGTAAAAAACTATCTATCCTTCAATCTGGAACAAACGACACACATAACAAAGTTTCATTGAAATCGGTTGAGTGGTTTCGGAGACAAAAAACATTGCCACCTATCGGATCCAAAAGTATCATATCTTTTAAGTCATGCTAAACCTGAAATACAGACGAACAAAACAAAAAAGAATCATGAAAATTGGGCCAACGGTTATCGAGTACCGTCATCTTGTTTCGCACCACCTGCTGAGAATTTTCCTACGTTTCTTTCTCCCTAAACCATCCCTGTTTCAAGGCGAACGATTTAAAACGGTCGAGCCGTTCTCGTCTTCTCGAGTTCTTACCCGACTAACGCACAGCAATGGATATCTATATACATAAGTAGATGGAAAGAAAAATCACAAAAAGAATTGTGTTAGAAAATCTTTCGAAAATGCGACTTAAATAAGCTTGTAGTGTAAATTTATGTGTTGATAGTAAAGGTGAAATGTAGATGCACATTTTAATGAAGCATGAGCATTGAGCAACAATTTCCAGTTTGAAAGTTACTTGCAGCTCTTTCTTTTTTCCCACATAAGGCTCTTCGGACATCCACACAAAGAAAGAAATTCTACGATATAAGGAAGCTGGTGCCTGAACTAGAATAACCTGAAGAGACTGATTAAAACACCTTGATTGCCGTTTAACAAGTGAAGTATATATTTTTATTGAACTCAATATATACTTAAAATTAGCTTAGCTTAGCCTAGCAATAATGAAAATAATAATGAAGTTAGCAAAGTGCTGACATCGGAAAATGGATGCATAAAGAAATTAACAAAGTGCTGATTTTGATAAACGGATACAAATATATTACAGACCACAGTGGAAAAAATCAACTGTGTCTGAAGTCTGAAGTGAGGTCATTGCCTCAGTGTAGGTAGTTGTCGCATGTGCTAACAGAAATATTAGACTGCCTAATGAACAGTGCAGCCAACATCCAATTTTGCTTTTGAAATTAACTTCCAATTAGTGTAACATTGAACATTGAGCTGGTCAATCAGTTTGAATTCAAAAATATCTACAGTCAAATCGGCTTTGTGTAATGAGCTTATGTAGGTGCTTTTCCTACCCGCTGTAATTGAGATTAGCTTACATTTTCAACGAAGTAAATATTGATTGATGAACGTCGAACAGACAAACGAACTTCAATTAAAAATTAAAAGTTTTTTTTAGTGCCTTCTGCCATTCGAGACCTTACTCTCTCATACCCAATTTTAACCATAACATAACAAAATTAAACTTTTTTCATATTTTAACGTTTCTTACCAACTCGAGGTCACTGATTGCGAACATACTGTCAGTTTTTTTTTCTGCCAGCTCCAGGTTTTAAGCTACTACGTGTTGTTCCGGATCAGAGTTCAGACAACCAAAGCAGGCGTATTTAATGGCCCACAAATTCGTAAATTGTGAATGATTTTAATTTTAGCAGTGCAATGTCAGAAATTAAGAAAAATGCATGGGATTCGTTCGTTTGAGCTACTGAAAACTTCTTCTGCAATAAGAAGGGTGACGATTACGTTAAGTACGTTGAGAATGATGATGCTGTCGCATTTCCAGCAGTTTGGATGCAACATGAGCATAATTCAAATCGTTTTGCTCAAAATCTATGTGACTTGAGTGCAGAGCAGGGCGAACGATTGCACCAAGATATTCGGACTATGGAGGAGCGATTCAAGGGTCGCAGGCATGTACACATGAAATTTTTTAGAATATTCACAGTAGCACTTCGTCATTCCACAGCCGTCGAAAATCACTTAAAAGAAGACTACAGAGTTTGTAGTTTTTTTTTTATAATTTTTGTACCGTGAGTGCATCTTTTATCAAAAAAACACGCTTCTTATTGTTAAATAAAGTGCACGACTGGGTCGAACGAAACTTTCTCGATACTGGACAAAAGAAAACAAAATCCCCTTTTGGATGTTCATCTCATATGGCAGTTATATAAAATAACAATATAAGTTTTTATATCACTTGATTTGACTTGATTTTTGAGTACGGGACAAGCGTACCTAGTAGCAGTTTCTGTTTTTGACCTAAGGATATGTTTTTAATTTTGATTGGAATATGATTTAAGTTTTCAATTATTGGAAGTATTGCTCGTGATAGACCGATATCTTTAGATAGATTATGTAATAATTCAGGCATTTGTGAATTTGCATTAGTAGTTATAAATTGAATATCCCGATGCTCGTGTGTGCGGTGCAAATGAAATTTTTGTTTTTGTAAAAATATCCAGACATAACAGTTGCAAATATTGCAATGTTTTGTTGGAAAAATACTTTTGCGTAACTATTAAGCAGATATTGTTCCGGATAAAAGAAATACATACTTCGTTTTTGACATTTTATCGAAATTAGCGTTTTCGGTGCTTCGAATTGAAAATTAAGGACACAATAGTTTTGAAAACATCCATTTGACTCTAAGTTTGCATTTTGGTCAAAATCGTTATTGCCGTTTTCCGGTAAACTGAAAAAAACTAAATTTTAAAGAATTCCTTTTTTCAAAAATCCATTGTACTACGATATGGAGAAAAACTGAGTTGGCTATTAAGTTATAAATGACCACATTACCTTAGAAACTAATTTTTGTTACAATCGTATAGACTGTTTTCGAGATATGTCAAAATTTCAAAAGCACCGTTGTTCGAATTTTTAGCCAAAAACAGAGTACGCAGTAATGGTTACCTCACCTACATAAGCTTAAATATCAATTTTGGTTGAAATAGTTAGAGCCGTTTTCGATCAAATCAAACTGGTACGAAAATGTTGTATGGGAAGTACCATTAATATTGAGGTTACCTTGCAAAAAAAAAACACCTCCCGAACTGTAAGTCCAAAAACTCCAAATCCGAGGTTTGAACGTAGTCCGGGAAGCCGTTTAGGCTGTAGGCCCGTGGAAGAACGGACGGACGGACAGACCGGACAGAATTTTGCGACCCACTTTTTTGAGTTCCTCTATCATCGTAATATCAGAATTGATTAAAATCTCGAGTTCGAAATTTTGTACGAAACCAATATCTTTCTCTTACTACGTAATGGAGAAAGTTAAAAAAAACTAAAGCTGATACAGAAAAACTAATAACATATTTGAAATTAGCGTCTAAAATTAACTCAGAATCATGTAAAACATTCCTTGCAACAAACAGACTTGGTATTGACCAGTGCAATAGTAGGTAAAGGTACGCCCAAAAAGGGGTAGCACTAACATAAGTAACACATTTACTCCGAACTGCACCCAGTGCCCCTTTGGAATGTGTCACCATTTCACGATGTCTTTTAAAATATAACTAATTTAAACCAACTTACAACCAAAATTCAATTATCTCTGATTTTAGATAAAGTGTGAATACGTTCGTAATTAGTTTTGATAGTAATCTCTTTATTGTTTTTGTTTGCAGAGAGTCGGCTTCATCGCCCTGGGAGTGGGAATGCTTATTTCGTGTTTATTCGGATTCATTTTTGGACTAATTCTGGGTACAACTGAAATGCCGTGGGGATTCAACGATTGGCCAACCGAGGAAATGCGTGGCAGGTACTTGTGCATTATTATACATTTATACAAATATACCTATTTTTAAGCTCTGGCTTAGAAAATTAAATGCATTCTGGTCAGACTGACAATAAAATAGACCACAACGTGTGTATTATCAGCAGAGTCATCTAGTAGGTGGTGCTGGCGTTGGTGAATTTCCAAAGTTAAATATTGTCATCATACAAAGTCGAAACATGAAACAGGTACCTTCAGAAACACGAGGAGCATGTTAATTCGAAATCTAGAACCATATTTGTGTGTAAGGCGAACATGCATCAATTTCAAACTGTATGTTAATGGTAGAGGTAAACGTGTGGGTTGTAGTTGGGGTATAGGCAGGTATTCGTTTTTATTTTGAAATGTAGTGCATCTCTGTACTGTTGACGTGATAAACACTATGATTGTGGCTTGTACGGCCCCCAGACACCAATTGCACGAGACAGATACAAACGAAGGTTAAATATCTATTCTTATCCAAAATGTAAATTGAAAACAAAAGTAAACACATTATATCCTGTGCCTGCCCCAACAAAATGATAAAAAATTCCGCAATAGAGATAGAGAAAAATAAAACGGACGGAGAGGTTTACCAGGACAGGCATCAATAATTCAGAGTCAGTGTAATGATTATTCCATTTTGTCTCCATGTGTTCCTATTATCTACTTGTTCCCAGTCAGATACCCAGAGCTTTGATGCTGATTATAATATCGATAAATTAGAACAAATAGCATCATTAGTATCATTCGTTTAGATTCGTTGTGACCAGAGAATAAATTCTCAGTTTGCACCAACATGGAGCGCATGTGGGAATTCACTGAAAAGGATAGCATCAGATCCCTCTTTAAATCACGTTCAAGCTGTATCCACTTCCACATGCCTACGTGAGTACGTATAGTTGCAAATCGATAAACAAAAATGTAAATGTAATGAAATGAGGTAGGTACAAAATTATGCCATCAAATTTAATTTTAAATAAAAATATTATCTGTCAATTTGACGGCAATTAAATGTAATCATTAACTGATAACCATAATTGGAAAAATTTATTGTGATGGCCTTTTAATCAAAATCGAATTAATAAGCGTGTTTAATTTACAATAGGAAATATTGTTTAAAGCAAGACCACAAAGCGCGTCTTCTATTATAAGGGTTTGTTTTAAGTTTTGTTTTAAATGTTTTGTATTTAAAGCCACTATCATAATAATAAATAATTAGCCGAGTCCAAATGGCTGATTGAGAAGCTCTTTCAAGACAGTTATATTCTCGGATGCTTGTCAGACGTTCGCGAGAGGTGGCGCAGTGGAGAAACCTTCAGTTGGAATTTGGGTTTTTGCGGGATTCGAACCGAACGGGACCCCTCGCTTAGTAGTCCAACACACTAACCACTAAGCCACTGCGCCGACCACTATCGCAAAGCAAAATTCCTCGAAATCAATTGAGGGTTGCCTATATCTATTTCTGAAAACATAACTCAAACTAAAATTTAATTTTATTAAAATTTCGCTAAGCGCAGTTTTCCTTGTCGCCAGGATTCTGTTCAACTTAAATCATTTTAAGCGAAAAAGGCAATCAATTTGACAGAAAAAAAAGAAAAGAAACTTGAGTAGCCTAGAGTCCATATAAAGACTTTTCTAGTTATGTACTTCATAACCTTTCGTTGCACTAAAAAAAGTGAGTCGTGTGTGAAATCCGATTCAGGGATTAAAGATTATAAATTGGTTTGATTAGAACGGAAGTTGATCCCTGTGTATATTATCGACTCGATGGTGTAAATAGATTGTACGTATAAAATCTATGTCGACGATTTGATGTTGATGTTGAGCCTAATCTTATATTTTAAATTAAATAATGTAAAGAATGCTAACAGTCCAGATCATGGCAAAAGTTGGGGAATTAGGCGACAACCAACTGTTGCACTCTCAACGACTGAAGCTGATTATAATATGTCGGTGGTCGATTGCTAATTCATACGATAGATATCTACTTACAACTAAAATTCAGAAATTTATTCAAATAATAAAGATTTTAAAATTTTGTTTGTATTTACATGTTTTCTTTTTTTTGGGACTATATACGTAATGTAAAATAAATGGTTATTTTAATACAAACATAACTTTTTACAAAATAAAACTAGGTGTAGTAAAAACGTCTCAGTTATTTTTTATTCAATATTAGTTTAAAGAATTGCTTAGAACGCTAATACGTACATACATTTAATATTTTACCTCTCCGACGGTTCATGGCCATAAGTCATACAAAAGTACCTATTGTGTTGTGTCTTTTTTTATGTATATATATAAATATATATATATTATTTGAGAGATATTCGAATCAGACCACCATTGACGGGTCTCTTTTCGTCTCTCTGCCACTATAAATCTTAGCCAGATAGACTCTCTGGATTTCTCCAGAGTTCTTCCCTGGGTTCGATTCCTAGTGTTAACGCTAGCATCTGTTTATGTGAGCTCTGTTTCATCGACTGGGTCTCCACCCAGTGATGCCCCAATATCTTCATTCTTCTGCCAGCCAATGCCGGACATTGACACAGTATATGTGCCGCTGTCTCGGATTCCTCCAGGCATAGTTTGCAGGTATCGTATTCTCTAAGGCCCATCTTCCTTAAGTGATACCCGAAATTACCATGTCCTGTTGATAAAGCCACCACCCATTTCAGTGTTCCTCGACTCATGCTTAGAACCCTTCTTTGAGTGGAGCAGGTCGGCCATTTAATTGCCATTTTAGACTGTCTACATTGTTCCATGGTTGACCATCTTCTCAGATGTTCTGCCGTGATCCAGTTGTAAGTCAGTTGTTCAACCATTCCTCTGCCAATTGAAGAGAATGGTTCTGGTCCCAGCAACTTTTCAGCTGACCCCTGTTTTGCAAGGGAGTCCGCCTTTTCGTTGCCTTCGATCCCTATGTGTCCTCGTACCCAAGTCAGTGTTACTTCATTTTTTGATGAACACTTATTGAGCTTGAGTACACATTCCAGTGCCAACGATGTTGTAATGTTTGCTTGCTCCATGCATCTGATCACCGCCTGATTGTCCAGTGCTATAAGGATATTTCTTCCCTCCACCTGACCCTCAAGCAAGTAGTCCAACGCATGCAGCAATGCAATCATCTCAGCCTGGTATACAGAAGTGTGTTTCCCGAGGCTAACGTGACGGGCTAGTTCCAGCTCTTCTGAAAAGATACCGGCACCCGCTCTGCCATCCATCATGGATCCATCTGTGAAAATCACTATTTCACCACTTCTTTTTTCTGGAAGTAATCCGTTCTCAATACGAGTTTTGTGATTCCTTTCCATAACACGCACCCTTGTAATCCCATCCATAGGCATGCTCAGCTCCCTAATCTCGTTTTTGACAAGTTCCAGGATCTTCCTATGTCCATAGATGGTACCACGATTGTGCCATTTCGCATCTCGATGCAAACGAAGTGCCGTTAGGGCCGCTGTTTTCTTAATAAATAAGTCCAGCGGTAAGATCCCCAGGATCACTTCCATTGCGCATGTTGGTGTTGTCCGTATTGCACCTGTAACTCCTATACATGCTAAGCGTTGGACCCTATCCAGGTGCTTCCTCACAGTTTTCTGGGAAGCTTTCGCCCACCATACAACCGAGGCATAGGTGATAATGGGTCTAGTTATCATCGTGTACATCCAGTATTTTTTTATGTAAGAAAAATATAAGTAAAGCCTAGATATAAGTGAACGAAATAAAAATGGACTACACCGTTCAAAAAAAAAATGCACCAACCCCAAGAAAAACGAAAAATTTCAACAATATGCAATAAACAAAATACTAAAATCGCGAGAGGTAGCGCGATTCTCCTACATAACAGGCCGTTGACAGGCAGTCCAGTCAAACAATGATATGTCAAATTTTCTATATAATAACGAACTATCGTCATTAGCTAAACATTCCTCAATGCACGTGTATTAGATGACGTTCAACTATTTCAGTTGCCTACTTGGTCTTATTAATCACGGTAAAATCTGTATTAACGAAGACCTTGAATACGCCGCCTCTTCCCAGCAAAATAGTCTTATATTAAACCCTCCCAAAACTAAGTCTCTCGTGGTATTAAAGAAAAAAATTGACATTTCGTGTTTTCCTAATGTAAGTCCTTCATAATACCCGTAACGTATGTAGAAACGGTGCAGACAAATAACTTCACGGGCAATAACTTCACTTGGGAAATAACTTCACCTCGAGTGGGAAATAAATTCACTTATTTTAAGTGAAATTATTTCCCATTTAAAGTGAGCAAAAACTTCACTTTTTTGTGGGAAATAATTTCTCTTAACATGCCGACACATAGGTATGTCAGCCTACAATTATTATTCATAAACAGTGGAAAATGTATGGGGGGGGGGGGCGGGGCATGCTGCCCCCCTGCAACCTCCCGGCTTGGAGTCTCTGTTTAGGGGTGGGAGTAGTTGCGAGTTTGGGTGTATGCAAATTTAAATAAATTAGATATACTACTTATAAATAATTTGATTTTGTTTTCCAGTTAGAATCAACAAATTCTCAAATTGTAGGTGGGAAATAATTTCACAAAATTTACGGTGGAGTTATTGCTCACTTTCAGTGGGCAACAACTTCACTTTTTGTGAGTGAATTTATTTCCCGCTCGAGGTGAAGTTATTTCCCATGTGAAGTTATTGCCCGTGAAGTTATTTACCTGCACCTGTAGAAACCGCCAAAAATCTCCGCATGCTGTTTTACCGCACCTATATACCTACTTAAAATATTTATATAAATACTAGCTGACCCGGCGAACTTCGTAACGCCCAAATTCGTTAATATAATGAAAATAATAATTCCGAGCATGTACTGTACAATGCACATGCTATTTTATGTAGACGCTACCTCTTTTGTTGAGATAAAATTGCAAAAATTCCGCGGCAACGAAATCAATCCGTCAACAGGAACATGACCATTACCGATAGTTAGCATAGTTGATTGGAGAACACTTAGGCATATGGAGCATTTAGCAAACATGCGATGTCGTCAGCTGAAGTTTCTTCACATAAGACCACAATATCGATGATTTGAGGCAAGCATTGATCTCATCGGCAGCGGTCGATCGTGGTAGCGTTTGCCGGAAATCGCTTGAGAGTAAAATCAATGCACCCCCAAAACGTCTTGCGTCATTATACAGATCTTTCATATTGCGATTCAGAGTTTCTAACGCACGCTTATGCGACATTGTGCATTCGTCCCAGATAATAATTTTGCTTGCTACCAAAACTTTGGCCATTGCTGAATGTTTCGCTATGTTACATATTGGTTCTTCAACCGCTTGAATGTTTAATACCAATTTCAATGCCGAATGAGCGGTTCGGCAACCTTCCAGCAGCGTAGCCGCTATTCCAGAAGATACCATCGTTGTCAGTGATGGTCTCATTAGTCAAATTTCGTGGATAACGCTTTTGGAACACTTGCCGTCGACCATGCACGGTGATTGTATGTTAATGGCACCACACGGTCCGTGAATCATGTTTGTAATTATGACATCATGCAGGTCTGGATCGATTTCGGGACCTGGAATCTCGGCACGTAAGATGTCATTTATTTGGTCTGATTGCATTCTTTCCACTAACCAAATGAATTGGCAAGCCTCTTTTTTGCCATTCAATCGAATACATCCAACATCGAGTATAACCAAAGACACGATGCTTAACAAAATAGTCCATCAGCGACCGATGAAATATTTGTAACTTTAACAGCCAAGAAGATAACTAACAGCACACCTATCAACTTGGTTGGTAAGCCTTTTCCCTTCTCTCTCTACATCGGTACCGAAGGTGTTATGGTACCTTTGAGTTGCCCTCCCCATTACCCTATTCACTAATGAGCAGAATACCACGATTATTACTCGCTCAATTTTTGTAACAACCCCTAAGTGCAAACTCAAAACGCTCCACAACTCCTGTTGCCTGTCATCATTGTCCATGTCATCTCAATTACCCCTACATTTCAACTTACTCACACAATACTTATGCAAGGATCTTGAAAATACATGTCAAACGAAAATGATGGATTCAATAACCATGAAATAAATCAAAGTATCTACTCCATTTCAAAAACTTACTTAAAGTAACATAGTAAACATAAAAAAACTTATTAGGTAGGTTATATTAAAAAAAAAAAATTCAAAATTGTTGACAACAACAATTTGCTTTTTAAATAATTAAAATAACTGACAACAAAAATTGCTTTAAAAATTTAAAATATTTTTTTTTTTTTGTATTTGAAGTGTCACTACTCGATTTCTATCCAGTTTATTGTTTTTTCAAAGTGCATTTCCCCATGAAAAACGAAATATGTGCCTACAACCCCACCTGTAAACTCTTAGGGGTATAAAAATTAGTTTAAAACCGATTCTCATACCTACTGAATTTACATATAAAATTTCATCCAAATCGGTTGAGCCGTTTCGGAGGAGTATAACCACTAAAACTGTGGCACGAGATTTTTATATATTCCGGTAGGATTGGATTTGTTGCAACGCACTTTGAATTCGCTGTAAGGTGTTCACCTTTTAGCTCCGATTGCTTGAGATTGAATTTGTTGCAACTTAATTAGGTTCGGAAGTTTGGGATTGAATTTTTTGCAACTTGAATGGATTTTTATTATCCTAGGAGTATAAATTTTGTGCAAACAACAACACGCACCGCACTTTGAATGTAAGGTTTTAAATAAAATCTTTTTTCCAATGTTTTGATTACTGATTTAAGATTTATTTTTCAAATTGACTTTCGCTTGCTACGAGTCCCTTTTTCCAAATAGATTATTGTAATTGTCTCGCCTGCTTCCGAACCTAATTTTGTGACAGAATACAGAAGGTGATAGATGATACCTTTGAGAACGCTGGCAGTGGCCAGTTCACTCTAGTAATTTGAGTTAGGAGCAGTGACCAGTTCACTCAAGTAATTTGAGTTAGGATAAGTAAGAGGTAGACAGACCCACGTATGCGGGTAATTTGAATTATAATAGATAAGCGAGATATGGGAATAAGACACGATATAAAATTATTGCATTTTGGGAATATTTTCAATGTAAAGAAATATGCAATTTGAGAAGAAGTATATGAATGGAAGATAGGATAGCTAGTTAGGATATATCTAATAAAGGCATACTACTTGCTATACAAGAAGTTTGCAATGTGATAAGAAGTATGATATATCTGAATGCAATGGTAATTTGAATTAAGCATATTTACGTATGCAACACCATATAACATAATTTTCCTTTAATTATTCTTTTTTTTGTAAAAAAATGCAAAACGCTACTCCCCGTAGGTACTTATTTCATTGCCTACAAAATACAAAACTACACATCACTAAAACCGAAAATCATTCATTCCAACTATTAAATGAAAAAAAAAAAAAAGACAGGCACTCCGGGAGTGCCGACAGAAGTTATTACTTGAACAATTACGTGTGCATTTTTCGAATCGTCAAGAAATACTATTAAATGAAGTGTTTCTTTATTGATTATTATAAACTACTTTACAAATATTATATTACAATTTTCACTTTCATTTAAAGCGCTATTGTGCATGAAAAAGAATGCATATTATTTTACATAAAAATATTGCAATCTGTTGCTTAAAACGTAAATTTAAAAATATGTAGGCATACATGAAATATTGAATTTAATAAATAATTGGTATTCTTTGAAATGAATACCAATGAAATTTATGAATTTTCATCTACAAAAATTACAATTTCTATTTAATTTGTAAATGAAATATCCAATCTTTCTAGCTGCATACAACCATGCACACAAACAAAGTTTCATAGAGATCGGTTGAGTTTCTCAAAAAAATCGACAACAGTGCCACCTATCGGGTCCAAAACTATCCTATCTTTCTAGCTGCGTACAACCATGCACACAAACAAAGTTTCATTGAGATCGATTGAGTTTCTCCAAAAAATTGACAACAGCGCCACCTATCGGGTGTCGGTTTCTCGCTGTCGATGACGCGGTGTCGTTTTAAAAGTAACCCGAATTCATTAATTTCTTCCCATCTAAAAGTGCCCAACGCGCCTAAAGAAGTAATAACTTCAAAAATCGTTCAGACTCAGATTTACTAGCAAAAAAATAGTAGTTCATTCATTTGAACCTACTATTGAAAAAAAAGTAAGTAACTTTTGGTTCAGCTACTATTTTCGTTCGAAAGTATTTCAACGAACCACCCGCTATCAGTGATGGGAATATTCATTCATCAAATGGAAAATAAATATCACATCACACTATTTTGAGATAATGTTTGTTTGTAGGAGGTAATCTCCGGGACTACCAAACCGATTTCAAACATTATTTCACTAATAGAAAGCTACGGGATAGAGTATTGCGATAGGCCACTTTATTTTTTTATCTTTCCATTTTAGATTTTCTTGATTTTCTGCACTACCTACGTGAATGAAACACTGCGAAGCAGCTTTCTTACGTGATAAAAGCTGTGCCTGTTCAAATAAAAAAAGAAAATTACTTTGCTTCATTCATTGGTTTTGCTGTGAGGAATCATTCGTAGGTCGAAAAACATTTTCGCCTGTGTTAAGCCTAAGTTATTATTTTTCATGGGTGCACCAGGAGGCACTGAGAAAACATTTCTCGCAAAATTTAATATTGGCAAAAGTGGGGCAATCTAGAAGAATAGCTCTAGCAGTCGCTTCCTCTGGAATTGCAGCCACTCTATTAAACGATGGGAAAACTGCGCACTCCAATTTTAACCTACCACTAAATGTGTCTTTGGAACATCAGTAAGTATGTTCTATAAAAATGGACCACTTGGAAAATTGCTGCTGGATACATCCTTAATCTGGGATAAATGTGCAATGAGTCGTTAAGCGATCTCAGAAATTCAAGAATCGTCATGGGATGGTGAATTTCGGCAAACACTTCCTATCATATTGCGAAAGGAACACGTGCAGAATGCAGATGTTATCAAAGCATGTCTTAAATCATTTCCGTTATGGTGTTCAATTTAAGCACTTAATTTGCGCAGTAATAGGAGAGTCCATTTGAGTGCAAATAACGATTACGATTTCCCGCAACAACTGCTCAAACTTGGAGAAGGAAAAATAAGTTCTTCAAACAATAATGATAGTAGCGCTGAAATCGAAGTGGGAAATAAATAAGGTCGCCTAGTTCATATTCTGGAATATTAAATGCGATTTACCCTTCTACAGAAAATCTTTTGCAAAGACATTATCGTTGGCTTTGTTCAAGAGTAATAGTATCACCCAGAAACGACACAGTCAACGAAACAAATAATTTTATTTTGTAAAAAGTTCCTGGCCATTATAAAACATTACAAGACAATTGATACAGTTAGCAATATTAAAGGCACACTACACTATACACTACCCACAAAAGAATTTTTGAATTCCCTAAATCTGTCTGGCCGGCCACAATACTACCTAATGTTAAAGATCGGGACAATTCAATCGTAGCGACAATTCTTATCGGGCCAGCAGCCGGGCAACTAGCGCATATTCCACGTATTTCTATGATACCGGCTTGTACTTAGTCTACTGAAGAATACATTTTTTTGTTTAATAAATAATTTCTGTTAACATCTTTTTCCAAAACTACTTATATTCCAGTAAACGGTTTTGAGGTATGTTACTTCTAGGGCCAGCTAAAATTATATGACAGTCGTACGAATTTAACAATTTTCTCTTCACGAGCAAATTAACTCAGGCAGCATTGCAAATTCAAAATATTCAGTATAAAAGTAAAAGCAAGTCCTACAGCCCGATTCGGACTTGTGGGGCCTCACGCCTCATAGGTCAACAAGCTCTTGTGAGGTTTATTGTGATTCACTATTTTTTTTTCAAATTCGACTATAATCCCCAGAACAAAAGTCGCAAAAAAAAATTCAGCTCAGCATGTTTAGTTATAAAAACCAAATCAGTTAGGTTTACCAGAATCATCAGACTCTAAAGTTCCGAATCCAGTTTTTTTGGTATACCTACGGCTTTTTAATGATTATTAAGTCTATTTGAAGCTTTTTTTAAAACTTCCTATACAGGCACTTACCTAGTAATTATAATTTTTTAAATTTTAGCCAAATATTTTGTACATAGGTGTCAATGGGTAATTTTAAAGCTTCGCCATTGTGAGTTCGTAGAATATAGCCTGGATATGATTTTTAGTATTTGCTTTGTGAATTCATTAAACAAATTTGATCAGTAAAGTTAGGTATGTTATGCATAGTTTTCTGGGGTGCAGTTTTCTGGATATAGTAGTTATTTAGCGCGATGAACTATTAAGGCAAGGAATCTTGCCTTCCATCTTCGGGAAACATAAATTGCATCTTGCATTACTAAATCCACTAATTCTCGGGAGCATCTGACAAACATATCAGTGTTCTGAGCATGCTTCTAACTTCTAAGTTTAACCATTCGGGATCAGCTCAAAGTTGTACGTCGTTTTCCTTCTACATAAAAAAACACACACATAGAGTTCTAGAATTTAGGAAAGCAATGCAAATACCATTCATTTGTCAGAAATATTTAATGCATTACTTCAACGTATGTATACCTCGAGTGTCTTCGATATATTAAGTTTCGGGTAGCATTCCCACAAAAAATAGGCATATTGTAGCTGTAGGTAGTCGTATATAGTTCTCCCGGATAAGGGGACCCATAACGATATTTCCCTCTGGATTGCACGCATAATAAATCATCAATCTCTCTACCCAAGGGAGCAAAGTATTCGCTGAAATCTGGGTGTCATGATAATCACAGCACCTTAAAAGAATAAGCCGGGACTTGCGTGTCTATAATAATGGGACGTGGCAAAAATTAAGGATAATCTCGGGTAAATTGGTATATTTTCTTTTCTGTGCTGTGACTGTGAGTGAGTATGCGGCTGTACGTGTTAAAAAACTTATTTATAAGATAGCAAGAAATGTCAATGGTAAATATGAATGGATGTCACTGTTCTCCCGGCAAAATCGAAGACTTGCGAATGAAGTATAATTTATAACTTCGCGACGCCTTACTCGGAATAATTAAATTAATTATTGTGCTGGAATTTTAAATTATTCCGTCGAATCAGGCTAATTATATGTTAACGGATACAAATCTATTTTATTAGGCCGATTAATTGTTTTCAAATGAGTATTACGATACTACTAGCTGACCCGGCGAACTTCGTTCCGCCCAAATTCGTTAATGTAATAAAAATAATAATTCCGAAAACGAACAATGAACATGCTGCTTTATGTAATTCGGTCAATTCAAATTCTGTATTAAAAAGTTATATTAAAAGCAATACAAATAACTAAACTATAGCATTGTTGATGTGTTTAAATCAAACCGCAATGATTGACGTGTCAGCCAACCTTAATTTTTTTTACTAAAGTGCTTAACGGTACTACACGACATACAAAGCGGAAGATTTTGTTCACAAGTGCGCAAAATAAATTACTAAGAATCTTTTTCTTTAAAATAATTAAAATTTTATTTATAGAATTTCTTAGGAGCTAAATAACGTGTAGTGTCAATCTACGATGTTAATTATAACTAACTAAAGGAACCAGAATGTTCCTATATATATATGAGGTATCGATATGGTTTTACGATACCTACCTAAAAATAGATAACGAGTGTTTTCTTGTTTAGTTGGGTCATTCGGCATTCCTCTTAATCTTTTCCCAGAAAGATACTTGGGATGTTTGTTTGGTCCGTTGATACTGAGGGTAGTCCGTCGCCATCTGGTTGGCATGTGTGGTGTCCGTTATTTGTTATCTCTAACATAACTCCTTCCTCCTTTGTCTTTTGTTTCTCCCGAAACAAGTAATTTAAAAAAATTGAATTATTATAACTATAATTAAAGTAATTCCATGCATAATAAGGTTTATGTTTTTGTGTGAATGGAATTTTTCTTCTATTTCGTTTATATTATTTATGTTTAAATCAGTATTTTTTTAATTTTACATTCATATTTGTTAGAAAACGTTTGATTATTAGTTTTTAATGTACAGTTTTCGAAATTGATCAAAGCATTTCTTTTGATTACAATCAGTTTTCTTTCGTTACAATTATTATTTATTTTAATATCGCTATTTATTGCAAGTACTGCTCCTTTCATTAATTCTACGATTACATTTTTATTATTATTTGTTTTCTTAGTACAATTACCTATTTTATTGAGACAATTTACAAGTGGTTTTAGATGTTTTATTTCTTTATTTTCTTTATGGACATAGTAACTTTCATTTATTCTAATCAAAAATTCACTTTCAATATACAATTCTTCATTGTCTTTATAAGGTATTTAAGTAAGGAAATATTTATCAAATGTTAACCTTTGTAAAATTCTCCAATGGATAATTTAATTTTCTTCATCTTATACAGATCAACATCATACTCATCGATTTCTTCAGAAGTTTTTAGACTTTCTATCATTATTTGCAATCTACTAGCTAGTATTATACGCTGGATTTCTTCAATAAGTTCTTTTAATGAGTCTAATCTTCTCTGGTATTCTAGTGGTTTGTTTTCTAGTTTGAGTGTATGTGCTATTGGGTTTTGCTTTGATTATATTGTCGTTATTCTTAAAGTTTGATTTTCTTTCTTTCTGTATGTTGTTGTGGTGTTGGTTATCTAATCTATAAAATTTATATCGTGGTTCAGTTTTATGTCGTTCTGTTCTAGAGTTTTTAACAAAGCCTTGGTATCTCTGTTCTTCGTAATTTTCACGGTTCTCATTCCTTTTATTGATAGTTTTTAGTTTTTTTGTATGAATGTGTTGGTACATTTTTTCTTTAGCAAAATTACCCTTCTGAATTTCATATGGGGTATGTTTTGTTGTTGAGTGAACCGAGTTATTATAATAAAGTGTTGCTTTGTGTACAGCCATGCGAATTTCGTGTATGTTGGCTGGGTGTAATTTTTCCATTTAAAATAGCACGTACTTTTTCAGCAAGTGTTCTATGAAATACCTCTATATCAGAGTTCCCTGTATGACTATTGGGCTTAGAAAAATGAATTTCAATACCTAATTCTTCTAACATTTTTGCTATTCTGGGGAAGTTGAATTCATTATCCATAACGTATCGTTTGGGCTTACCATGCGAAGCTATTAGCTGTAAGATTGTTTCTTCTAAAGTTTCGTGTGAAACATTGGGTACATATGTGGTTGTGGTTAGTTTAGAAAATTTATCTATGCTAGTTAAATATTTTGTCTTAGCTATACAGTAGATATCCAAATGAACTATTTCGTTAATATCTTTTGGTGTTTCTGATAAGCAGAATTTCTTTTTAATGGGGTGCCTATCGTATTTGCTTTGTTTGCAAATATTGCATGAATTTATCACGTCGTTAATTAGTTCTCTCAGATTTTTGAAATAGATTTTTGTTTTTAATCCTTGGTAATTCTCTTCGATTCCAGAATGTCCGGTTTCTTTCTCGTGGTACAATTTAATCTGTTGAACAGCTTCTTCTTCTGAGTTAATGTCTTTTGCGTAGGACATGCATTTTATAAATTTTATCCTATTTCCGTATAATCTAATTAATTGTTGTTGTAGTAAATTGAAGTCACTTTCATTTACTACAGGGTTTACATAAATTCCCGTTATTTTGTTTTCTATCAGAGGTATTAATCTATCTTCTATATCTCTTTGTTTTAAAGAATCTATACCTACGAATATTCTTCGTTTTTTATTTAGCATTTGAACTTTCGTTTGATAACCTAATGTCAGTATTATTTGCTGACTATATATATTTATACAGGTATCTTTTATGGGGAAGTGGTCATTTGCCTCTTCGTGTTGAGAATGGATCGTTGGTTCTACAGAGTCTAAAGCGTTTATTTCTTCGTTATTCAAATCCTCACTAATTAATTGACTCATTTCAGTTGAGTTACAATAGTTAAGTGTATGGATTTCTTCGAATTCATACGGACATTTATTTTTATTCCTATAATTTTCGAAATAAGTTTTCCTGTTATTTATTTCTATAAATCCTTCTCCTAGGTATGTATTTGCTTTAATGGGCTTTAATAGGTTTTGACCTATTATTCCATCGAATTTTTTATTTTTTATTTTCATCAACTTCCATGCCATTGTTGCTTCATGTTCGTTGAATTCAACAGGCACTTTAGTTATGATTTCTTCTTTAATGGTACTAGTTGCATTATTAGCGATTTTTATTTGAGTTGGTATCCGTACAGGATTTCGTGGTATTTCTAATAGTTCAGATTCATCCAGTATACTTGTAGTCGAACCTGTGTCTATTAGGATTTTTAATGTTTTATTATTAATGGTTGCAGTTATTATGGGAAGTGCATCGGTTTCCTCGATATGAGTAAAATATACCTCATGATGTTCTACGTCTACATTATTAACATCCGTGGGCTCTTGTCTTGAATTACTAGTTCTAGGATTATTATAGTTATTCTGCCTATGATGATTATAAGGTTGCCTAAATTGGGAATTATTTCTAAATATATCATTATATTAATACGTGAACATCCAAGCTTTCCGTACGCTTTTTTGGCATTTAATATGAAATGAGGAGAATGAAACTTATCTTATTTGAAAGGTGCTGTGCCATAGATGTGCACAAACACAAAATCGTGGGTATATGTCGCCATTAAGACTGGTAAAATTAAGTTAAGACTTCCCCATACAAAACAGGTACTAAAAGGATTTTGGTGACAATCAAGTTTTCGCCGTCATGTTTCCATAGTAACGTATTTAATCATCTAAGATTAGAACCTGTTGAAGAGAATCATTTACCCATAAAGGTATGCAATTTACCTGCCCCTAAAAATAAGCAATAATTGTAAGAAATTTATTAAGGGGAATTATTTGTCGCCACTATATTACATAGTAACGTACCTATTAAAAACATAAATCATTTTAGATTAGAATCTGTTTCCGATGGAGCAGCTCATTTACGTATTTTTTAACTTTCTCCATTACGTAGATAGTAAGAGAAAGATAGGTATCTTTTATTTTTGTGCAAAATTTCGGACTCGAAATATCAATCAATTCTGATATAACGATGATAGAGGAAATCAAAAAAGTGGATTGCAAAATTCTGTCCGGTCTGTCCGTCCTTCCACAGGCTTACAGCCTAAACGGCTTCCCGGATTACGTTCAAACCTCGGATTTGGAGTTTTTGGGCTTACAGTTCGGGAGGAGTTTTTTTTTTGCAAGGTACCTAACCTAAATATTATATACTTCCCATATACAATTTTCGTACCAGTTTGATTTGATCGAAAACGGCTATAACGATTTCAACCAAAATTGATATTTAAGCTTAAGTAGGTGAGGCTTCCATGACTGCGTACCCAGTTTTTGGTTTAAAATTCGAACAACGGTACTTTTGAAATTTCGACATATCTCGAAAACGCTCTATACGATTGTAACAAAAATTATTTTCTAAGGTAATGTGGTCATTTTTAACTTCATAGCAAACTCAGTTCTTCTCTACATTATCGTACAATGGATTTTTGAAAAAAGTATTTTGAAGTTATTACTTCTTTAGGCGCGTTGGGCACTTTTAGATGGGAAGAAATTAATGAATTCGCGTTACCTTTAAAACGACACCGCGTCATCGTCACTGAGAAACCGACACCGCGTCATCGTCACCGAGAAACCGACACCCGATGGCGCTGTTGTCCATTTTCTGAGAAACTCAACGATCTCAATGAAACTTTGTTTGTGTGCATGGTTGTATGCAGCTAGAAAGATAGAATAGTTTTGGACCCGATAGGTGGCGCTTCTGTCGATTTTTGTGAGAAACTCAACCGATCTCAATGAAACTTTGTTTGTGTGCATGGTTGTATGCAGCTAGAAAGATAGGATAGTTTTGGACCCAATAGGTGGCGCTGTTATCCGTTTTTTGAGAAACTCAACCGATCCCAATGAAACTTTGTATGTGTGCATGGTTGTTTGCAGCTAGAAGGATAGGATATTTCATTTACGAATTAAATGAAAATTGTAATATGTACCTATGTATAATTTTGGTAGATGAAAATTCATAAATTTCATTGGTATTCATTTCAAAGAATACCAATTAATTATTAAATTCAATATTTCATGTATGTATTTGTAAATGTACGTTTTAGCAATAGATTGCAATATTTTTATGTAAAATAATATGCAGTATTTTTCATGTACAATAGCGCTTTAAAT
Source organism: Cheilosia vernalis (assembly GCA_949126925.1). Classification (NCBI taxonomy): domain Eukaryota; kingdom Metazoa; phylum Arthropoda; class Insecta; order Diptera; family Syrphidae; genus Cheilosia; species Cheilosia vernalis. The sequence continues at coordinate 18,817,614 of OX421361.1, forward strand.
GAAAGTGAAAATTGTAATATAATATTTGTAGTAGTAGTTTATAATAAATCAATAAAAAACACTTTATTTAAAAGTATTTCCTGAGGATTCGAAAAATGCACACGTAATTGTTCAAGTAATAACTTCTGTCGGCACTCCCGGAGTGTCTGTCTTTTTTTTTAATTTAGTTTTTTTTCAGTTTACCGGAAAACGGCGATAACGATTTTGACCAAAATGCAAATGGATGTTTTCGAAACTCATATATCGAAAATCCCATCTTTGATTTCGATAAAACTTAAAAAACGAAGCAATGCTCACATACCGAACAATTACTTATAAACGGTTTTCAACTAATTAGTGGTTAGTGTGTTATGTGGACTACTAAGCGAGGGGTCCCAGGTTCGAATCCCGCAAAAACCCAAATTCTAATTCAGGGTTTTTTTCACTGCGCCACCTCTCGCGAACGTCTGACTAATATCCGAGAGTATAACTGTCTTGAAAGAGCTTCTCAATTAGCCGTTTGGAATCGGCATAAAATTGTAGATCCCTTCCATTTGTTCCAAAAAAATGAAAAACTCACACATAACGAATGGTTGCGAGAAGCTAGGCCCAGGGTCCCTACAGATCTGTTGCGCCAACTATTATTATTATTAATATGATTCTGTTAAAGCTCTGGGGGCAAGAGTGGTGTTCTATCGTCCTGCTATGAACTGCTAAACATACTCAGAAATAAGGGATTCTATGTCCATATGGATACTCTTAACGAGAAAGTTTCGTTCGACCCAGTCGTGCACTTTATTTTTCCATGTATTGTAGATGTCGCTCTTTTCTTTTCGTTTATAAAAAACATCAATAAATAACGAGAATAACGAGAATAACAGAAGTACGTTTTTTAGTATACATTCTTATAAAAGGTATGGTCGACCACAAGCGATACTAGTTATTATTATTTGTCCTAATCTGATTACTATTCATATCTATGTTCCTTCTTTGATGAAATTGTTGATTGTTCTGTATAAACTGAGGTCTTTGATTATAATTATTATTTTGATATTGCCTCTGGGGTTGATTTGAATTATTTGGTTTGGGGTTAGGGTTTGATTTTTCGCTAAAGTTCTTATATCTGACAAGTAAGCTATATGCTTCTCTGATGTTATTTATATTTTGTGAGATAATCACAGATGCCTGATTGGCGTTTAAATTACTTATAAATTTATTGATAACAATACTGGCATTATTTGTGGGATTATAAATTAGGCTTAATTCTAGCTTTCTCTTTTTATTCAGCTTCAGCAGTATTTCCTCACATTGGTTATATAGGGTGTGGATGTCTCTGGTGTTGATCTGATGCAGGTCCTGCAGGATTTGGTCAAATGTTTCCGGAACTCCAAAGTCTTCCATCAAAGCGGCTCGTAGTAGAGGCCATGAAGGTGTCACTATTCTTCTCATTGTGTTGATAGCGGCGCCTTGTATTTTGTTGCGGATAATTATAGTTGCATACGGTTTATTGTCTTCCGAGATGTGGGCATATATGTAGTCCACATATTCCACAAAGGATAGCACGTCTTCGTCCGGTTTTCCGGCAAATGAGGGGATTGCCTCTAGACGCTTTATTGCGACATTTTGGTCCGCTTGTGCCATTTTCGTTGGCTTTCTGGAGAACGAGTAAAGTTGGTGAATTGATTAATCGAGTTGTTTGAAATATTTCTTCAAACAGTTGCGATTCTCTGTATCAATTTCCTCTGCGGATTTCGTGTATTGGGCTTTTATAACTTGCTCCTGAACACTTTAACACATTCACTGATTTTACTTCGTAGGTTGTATGTTAATTTTTAAATTTTAACTTTTATCACTGGATATTTTCTCTCACTATAATATGCGGGTAGGTATAGATCTGAGAAATATCCTACCGACTGCGCCAAATAAATTACTAAGAATCTTTTTCTTTAAAATAATTAAAATTTTATTTATAGAATTTCTTAGGAGCTAAATAACGTGTAGTGTCAATCTACGATGTTAATTATAACTAACTAAAGGAACCAGAATGTTCCTATATATATATGAGGTATCGATATGGTTTTACGATACCTACCTAAAAATAGATAACGAGTGTTATCTTGTTTAGTTGGCTCATTCGGCATTCCTCTTAATCTTTTCCCAGAAAGATACTTGGGATGTTTGTTTGGTCCGTTGATACTGAGGCACTGAGGGTAGTCCGTCGCCATCTGGTTGGCATGTGTGGTGTCCGTTATTTGTTATCTCTAACAATCTAACATAACTCGCACGCCACATACGATTGATTGATACGATTGTAAAACATGGGAATTCAATAATTGTTGTCACAAATATCCAGCGATTGTCCTTGCGACTTATTATTTTTTTTTCATAATGCAAGCGATATGCATGGGAAATTGAAGGCGCTGGGAAACCAATTGCAAATCATGGCAATCCATTGCTTGAATTTTGAAGTCAAAATCTTCGCTACCAAGACATTTGATTTGAGATTCTTCACATTCATATCAAACCCAATCCGTTAAAAAAGTTTCGGTTGACTATGGTTGCTCAACAAAGTTAGAACTGAGCCGGCTTTCGAATTAAAAATGGGTAGCGGCGAGTCCGGAACATCTAAAGAATTTAAAAATCAAACTTTTGAAATAAGTTTTGGTGTATTGGAAGTGACACAACCCGTTTTTCTATCCAGTATATTTTTTTACAAAGTGCGGTTGCCATACTAAGTTCTATTCCCAATCTCATCCCCTTAAACTTTTATTTTCACGACAAAAAGTAGAATAATGTCCTTCCTAAACGAATCCTCCAAGCCCAAAATCGTAAAAATCTAACGATCCATTCTCGAGTTATGAGTGCCACACACAGACGTCAGTCTCTTTTATTTATAGGATTACCCACCCGGTTTTTCCGTGCCTTTCATTTGGAACTATCGGGTCCAAAACTATCCTATCTTTAAAACTGAAACCAACTGGATGGGTATCCACAAAATTTCATTGAAATCGGTTGAGTGGTTTCGGAGATCGACAACACCTAACCAATTACTCCGTACATTTTGAAATTAAAATTCTTTCTCAGATTTCCTATCTGTGAATGTGTTAAGAGTCATAAGAGCATTATATGTTTTAACTAATCTTGATATTGATCTTGACTGTAACTCTCTTCGGCCGTCGACTCTCTTTCGTGACGTCGTTTGTAATTTGTACAGGCATGAAGAACGAAAGAAAAGTGTATCCCGAATCAAAGTATGTACAGGTACACAACTGCGTAGTTGAAATTTAGTGTAGTAAAATTCAACTTTTTCAATTGTTAATATTTTAAAAAAAGTAAAAATGCAAAGATAAGCAACCTGAAAATATCTTTTTTTTTGACACTTGATTTGTAAAGATTGGTTGAGCGTGTAACCGCAAAAGGGAGAAACAATACAGAAACTACAGAAATAATATAGAGGGGATAACGTTCTACATGATTATTTGATTGAGTAATTATTTTGCACAGTACTGCAATAATTGAAACTACATTTTGTTAACATAAAATTACCAGAAATAAAGATTTCACGTGTATGCACAATATGCACATGTATCTGCAATAAATTTAATCATTTTGACATGCCGAAGGGCGGATTGTAATTTGTAAATCCATGTATGTACTGAATGTATTGAATGAGAGATGCTTTCGCTGGCTTTGTAGATCCACCAAATTCTAACACAAAAGCCAGTTGAAGAAGCTTTCCTGAGTCAATCGATTTTATAGTTGACAAAGTGGAAAACTTAAAAATTCATAACCTTACAAGAGTTTGCTGCTACATATCTAGGAAGCACTTAGTTTACTTTTATTGCCATAACAATGAATCTTTCCTTGTTTGCTAAACTGTGTACTCTGTTTTAGCTTATTCGCCTATATTTTACGTCGGTAAATTGCATAAATGTTTTATGACAGACTCCTTTTGCGTGTACACACCTCCGTGGCTAGCACCATTGCCACGGAGATGTGTACCTTGTACCTACCATCCACTGTCTGTATTTGCTGGCGAAAATCAAGGTAGCAATTTCGTAATTTATGTTTTTTGCACGTCTTCTTCAATGCCAACCGATCCGACCTCAACGTGACCGGATTGAGGTCGCTATGGCGCCGTTTAAAGTGGATTGAGGTATAGATGGTGACGCATGCAAGGTGTGTCGGTTTTTTTTTTGTTTTTTTTTAATGCTATCTTTGTTGATTACATTTTAAAATAATGCATTTTTTTCCTTCGTTTGGTTCACAGAGGCAACGTTCGTTCACTCTGGATGGGTGTACTGTGGGCACTTACCTCTGGTACTGGTGTTGCTGTGGCTCTGCTACAAGGATCAACTGGACCGCTAATTGGTGTTGCTATATCAGCCTCATTGCTACCGCCAGTGGTTAATTGTGTAAGTACAGATTTGTTTTCTTAAATGTACCTTTTGTTGCTACTCTTTGTATTCCACGGTCTTATGTGGATTTACGAGAAAGACATGTTTTTTTTTTATTTTTACGACGACACACACATTCTAAGTTTCTGTTAAATAACATGAATGTTTAAACAAATTCTTCAATTTGATTTGATTATTTAGTTTCCTCACCCTATAGTGACTACCTACCTATTATTCTCAAAAGTCGCCTGGATCTGGTTCTTATATAGGGCGGATAAAAGCTCTCATGTAAATCCCTGGGATCTTTATATTAATCTTTATCATTATTTCCACTTAAATCCCATATAGGTACGAGATCTTCTTCCACCCCCTAACGACTACAGCTTTTTCCATGCGGAAATCGTGACGATCAAGGAGCCCCTATCGTGGCTGCTGTTTAATGTAATATCCGCAGGGGATATGACCATTTTTACAGATAAATCTCTGGAAAAGGTAACATTGAACATTTGAAAATCTGACCTGAGTTGCCACTTATCTTTTGATGAGATGGGTGAACAATTTAAAATTCATATTATTCAGACGCCGGGCATTAGGGAAATTCTAGATAATTCGATGCCGATAGACTCGCACAACCATGTCGATTCAAAGACTAGCTGTACATACCTCTAGCTTCTTGTAAACTTTAAATTAAAAAAAAAAACAGAATAAATGCTGCTACCCGCAGTTGGTCGACCTGCACCACATAAATGCTCCGTCACAAAACAGAAAAAAACCATTCTGCACCTGAAACGCTCCAACAGTCTCACTATTCTATTAAGCTCCTAGAATATAGAGCACCTAAGTGTCAGTCTATGGTTTGTAAAATTTGCGAACTTTATCTCTTGTTTATTTACTACGACCTAGTTTTGTATTCCATACTTCAAGATATTGTGCCGCTCTTCACGGCGAAAAACAATTTGGACGCATTAAATTGATTGTGTTGTACTTGTATTCACACGAGCATAGGCACCCTGTTAGGTATAAGGTATGACGCCTTGTCCCGATTTTTAGAACATGAATCAACAATTAATTAAATACTGATGTTCCTTTATTGTTATAAAGTGGCAACAAAGTTAAGCTACTCTTTCTTCTTATCTATATCTATCCTTTTCTATTAAAGTATTTTCCTAATTTTTCTCTTTCTTATTAATATATTCTAAAATAAAGAATAAAGGTGCAGACGCGCCGAGGAAATAAATTAGTTTGCATTTTATTTCAACTTACAACTGCTGTCAGTTGTATTCATAAAATTAAACAAGAAAAAAAATTAACCTTTGAAGGAACCCTCCTCTCGTAGACGTAGTTACACGAAAATACTTAATCATTATTTATATGATCAAATGTAGGAACATGTTCCATCTGCTCACACTCGAATCACTTTTGCTTCTATAGCTTGTATCTTATACTGGCAATAAAGGGAACATAACAATTACATTTTATAGCCGTTTTAATGTAAAGTCTCGGTGGTGAAACTTATTAATTAATATAATGTGCTTAACCCTACCCATCTCCGAAATGAGCGGATATAGCCAGATGCCAGATTCAAATCATTTATTTGCCTATAAGTACTGCTGCCTTATTAAGCTGTGATGTTCGCTGAAAGCATTTCGTCGATTAAGTACTCATTCGAAATCAAATCCCATAAAGACTGCGCCTTGACTTAGGCCAAAAAATGATAATCAAATTGAAATTTATTGCCTTCGCCCTGATTAATGGAATCTCCCCCCTGGCTGTCGAAAATAGATCACTGCCAATCCTGTAATTCATATAAAGCGTATTCTTTAAATCTTCGTTTGTGCAAAGGCAAAGGATACCGCTCCTCTTTCAATAAAACGCAGCACATTTTAGGTCCAACTGAAAAAAATCACTAGAAAACGATTCTGGCTCGGTGCAATTAATTTAATGAATTTGCCTGCGATTCCCCTTAATACTCATATTAGCGTCACGATTGACAATACATAATGAGCCTACATTAGAATGCTAAGCTTTGCATCATATTTCATTTCGTAATTAGGTACGTTTCTTAAGATTTAATTACTCCTTTCTCGGAAGTCTAATCATCAACTGTGATACACATAGTACAGCCTTTAGGGAGAGATACAAAAGTGGCGGTAGGGAAAAAAACAGCCATTAATCAACATCTGCTACTCCCATCACAGAGGTAGCTCACTCCTTCCAGTCCTAAAATCTGAGAATCGGAATAAAATAGTCGTGCCAACCCAGTCGAACACAATTAGCCCATAAGGGGAGGAATCGGGTAAAAATAAAATGACATGGAATCATATAGACGTCAACCCAAATATCATTCCGGGTGACACAAACACAAGCATTTCCCACTCCACTCCATCGATCAATACTATTAAAAGTAATTAATCAATGTCTTTTCTCCCACGCCTTTCAAACCCAAAAAGAAAAGAAAATTGTGAACCGAAGGAAGACATATGGGTGCTTTGAAATTATATAACTTAGTGTCGACACTACGAGAGTATTTATGCGATTGCCATTGACTTTGACAGATAGACCGAAGTCAGGACAAAAAGCTGGCAAAATATAGCAAGAATGACATATTGAGTAGATAATAGAAGGATGGCACACAGTTAAGCTGTGTTAACTTTTGGTTAGGTAATCGCTAAGACAATATTAATCAACATCTCAAGATAAGTTTGACTCTGATCGAAATTCAGTTGATAAATGTTGAAAGTTGAATTGATTTTCCTCTCATTTAACCCTTTGATTAAAAATATGACGTCATTGTCGAGCATATTGTTTGTTTGGAAAATAGCGCCATTGAGTGATCGAGAGAAAATTCCATTTGAATGAACACCTTTTAAGGAATGTACATGTAGGTAATATGATGCTTAACTTTTTAAAGAGCTTAATGAATTGTAAGGCTGCGATGATAGGGCAACTCAAATCAGGAAGACCAATCAATTCTGTCCGACGTGCAAAGAAGGAATGTCAAATGTTGAAGCATTATGAATAAAAACTGCCTTGAGACACCTGCAGCTTTTGATATGTTCTGCACCACTTACCATTTACTCAGATGCGTACCAATAATAAAACGTAGTAATTGCTACGAAAATCCAAGTCTGCTACAGATTACAAATTATGTATTTTGTATGGACATTTGTGAATTTTCGATATTTTGTTTATAAATAGATCTGTACCTATGTGCAAAAAAAAAAACAACAAAATACTTATACTTTCATGAAAAAAGCAAAACGTGCTTTGTTTCACTATTTGGACTGTTTGGCAATATTTCTTTTAGATAAAAATATTGAGACACGATCATTCGGTCTTTCAGATCTAAATTAAAACAAAAAACCTCTCACTTATTCTTAGTTTTTCTTCAATCAATTGGTTTGTGTGTCAAAATTATTTCCAACAAGGCGATAGTCGGATCCATTTAGGTACCCGCACCTGAAGAAAAATTAAACTTCACATAGTTGGAAAAGAAAAACAATGTTTTCTGCAGCAATTGAAAGCTTCGATTGCACAATATTTAATTTTCCACAAAAATCGTTCTCAATGGAGATTCTAGAAATTCAAATTTACCTGTGAGGTTTAACAAGTTGGTCGAATCTTCGAGCTTACTTTATCAAAGTATGTTTTTAGTTTTATAAGTGCTACTTTGCTACAACTATTTTACAACTACTTTACTCAAAGCAAAAAATCTAAAAATTGTTTCGTATGAAATATTTACAGTCCTAACGGAGTTTTGTCTGACGTCCAATTTTTGTTTTCTGCAGAAAAGATTCGTTCCACCAATGCTGAAGTTCCTGGCAAACATAGAACATATACCTGTTATAGAACATATACCTGTTAAAAGATTGTAGTCATCTTTGAAACGGTTGAATATTGTATGGTTTGTCTATAGTATAAATATGAGTGTTAAGCGAAATGTTTGAAACCATCAATCGATCCAGAAGTCAATGCACAACGATGTCGTTTAACTGATTTTCAGTTTTTAAAATTTGACGAAAAGATCTAAATTGAAAGCATTCATTTTCTAATCAACAGTTATAACTTTGTTACCGAATTGGTTTAAGAAGGTAGAAAACCCTCTTTTAATTTTCTGTTTTGCAGCAACCATCTGACGTAGGCTTTGGACCATATGTTTTGAGAATATACACGCAAGCGACAAAGCTTTGTTGGTGTCACGTCCAGAAGATTCTGTATATCCCTAAATGTTGACTCTTATCACTTGTGTCAATCTGAATTGCAATCGTGGTTAAAACTATCATATAGGATTGATTTTAAGGCTCAGAATTACGATTGCTAATGTACATGGCACTAAAATGTTTAAAGATCTCTTTTGTTATCGTTATACTATTTTTCGATACGTTAATAAATCACTTACCTTAGGTATGATCAATGTCGGTTGGGCTTTGGGCACATTAAGTGTTTCAGGCTTGTTCAATTGCTTTTCAAAGAAGCGGTTTTATCCTAAGCGACTTGACTGAATAAATGTAAATTTACCATTTGATAGAACTTTTATTTTTTTACTAGTCAATAATGCAGGTACCTCCCATATTCCGTAAAAATAAAGATTTGATTTTCTCAAAAATTGTTCTGACGATTTCAACTAAAGTTCGTAAAAATTCTTTTTACGGTAGTTGTTAAAACCGACTATTTCTAATGGTAAATATGGTATGTGAGTACATAAGTCTATATATAAAAAAATCAAATTCCTTCCAAGACGAACTCATCAACGATATTCCCAAGCCAAAATATTCCAATTTGCATACTTAATCTCATTCATCGCCAAGCCATCACAAAGTATTAGGTTCCCCTGTCTCTTTTCTGACAGACGGATAATATAAAAGTAAATCATTCCTGTGCCTCTTCTGACTTTATGTTCTAATACAGTAAACGTATTTATTCAAACACCTCCGCAATAAAATATAGGTACGCCGTGCTAAAACCAACAGTTGATTACCTTCAAATGATAAACATTAGGAAGAGAAAAACAAAACTCATCAGTTTCCCTTCATGAATAGTTGAGGGGTGATTCCGTTCACCCCTCCTAACAAAATACCAATCAGTATTTGATCATATTACTACAAAGGGTCGTGGTAGCCTTCTGGGCCCACCAAACAATGGAATCAATATTTCTTCACGTAAACATCAACTTAATGCCGTAATAGAAACAAGTTACAAACTTCTGTCGATGAATACCAGAGCTTCAATGCAAACCTGGCGCACAGGAGCGAGGGATGCCACACACACATATTACATGAGCTTATACGACAACGGCAGAGGCCGTCAATTCTTCCACTTGTTCTGGCACAACATGGCATATGTTTATATGTGAATAGGTATGACAAGGAAAGTGGCAAAAGGAAACTCAAATCGTCGATGTCAATGCACGTACATACAAGTAAACAACTTTCACCGCCTTTATGGATGAAAACTATTCTGGATATTTGTATTTTTTTATAACTTATGCTTTATTGGATAACCAATTGTTACTTGTGTACATTGTTTTTCTTTGATCGTAGGGACTCTTTTGGGCTTTGGCGTGCATATGGCTGATTTATCCGGACATCAAAATGCCTCACTTGAAGGGCGAAGCGTATACAGGAAACTCTTCGTATGAGTTCATTTACACGAACTATCTTCCAACGGAATTTTTCATAAGCGGCATTGTATCGGGCCTTCTGACTGTGGTGAACGTGATTTGCATATTTATAACGGCGATTATTGTGCTAAAGATTAAGGAAGTCTCGGCGCCATACACAGCCAGTCCAGATCTAAAGCGGTAAGTATACTGGATACAAATTTCTTGGAAAATATTTAGTACTTCTCTGGTCAGCTGGAAGAAACCTATACCTACTCTTCTGCAACATAACAGAATATTATGCTAATTGAGGGCTTCCATTGTGTTTTAGGCGATTTAGCTGCTAAGACCAATTTAGTGCTTTGCGGATGTTAAAGTTCTTGTCCGAGTTTTGTTTCTTTGACCACGAGAATATTATTATGACCTTTACACCTGTCGCTGTGAAAAAAATGTTTAAATAAATTGCTACAACAGGTCCATTTAGGTAGGCTATAGATTATTAAAACCGATCCCTTGTATGAGAAAGAGTATAACCGTTGCAAAGAGGTAAACAGCCAGTATGACACTACATTTTTCTCTCATTTTTTCCTCATTTTTATCACATTAAATCATTTTGAAATGTCAGCTTCGTGTAACAGGGACAAAATGTGTATTACGAAACGGGTGTTTGCAAAACAACCACAAATTTTTAAATGAATTTATTTTTCAAATTTAAAAATTCTAAATTCATTTGGGAGGATCATTATGTACCTATATTTTATAATTGAAAAAGTGCAGAATGCAGAAGACATGTGGAACTCTAAAAACATTTTGTACAAAAATAAGCTCAAAAAGCAACAGTTATTGAATCGAACAGTTGAAGAAATTAATAAAGAACGGAAGGCGAATGCCATATACCTAATTTTGGAATGCCAATAAAAGGAAATGTTAAGGCAAAGTAAAAATAGATCAATTGGGAATAATTACAAAAATGGAGTACAATTTTACGACAGTTTGGAAGATAAAAGTGCTTCCAAATTTACATTAAATATATGGAGAATTAAATTTATTAAGGTTGAAACAACGGAAGTACGTAGGTATTAAAAGTAGTACTATACTCGTAAAGGAGTACAGTACATACTTTCGGTAACACTGAGTGTCATACGGGCTTTAGTCTATCCTATCGCAACAGTTTCCCGAAATAATTTTAATTAAAAAAAAATATGTAAAAATATGTGTTCTTCTTTCTTGGTTTTCTTTCATACATATCAAATGAATAACTCAAAAGCGAATTTTTGTTAACACTTTTCGCATATTTCATGAATCGTTTCCTTTAACTAGTGTTCAGATCTTTACCTACCTTACCTACCTAAAAAAATTAAAAAACAACCAACCAAACGTTTGATGAACGAGAAAGTTTCTTTCGAGGTCCGGCAGTTTATTTTTTATTGAACTACAAATCAGAGCTCGGCGTGGAGCTCCTGTTATGGTTCGATTTTTGGTTTTGTTTATTAAAGTATTTTAATTTACAGGCTACATGTTTTTTTTTGATGTGTAAACATTTATGCGCGCGGTATTGGATTCTGGTAGAGTAATTCCAAACATAAGACTTGATGCCGGATATGTGTTACGGAAATGCGCCATTGCATATATTTTATCATTGCATATGTTTTTTGCATATGTTTTTATCATTGCATACGTTTTTATAATTGCATACATTTATGAGCTGAAATAAAGCATGTTTTTGAAGTTATTACTTCTTTAGGCGCGGCGCGTTGGGCACTTTGGATGGAAAAAAACCAATAAACTCGCGTCACTGTTACCATCACCGTCACTGTTACCGTTACCGTCACCGTCACCGATCCCAATGAAACGTTGTATGTGTGCATGGTTGTATGCAGCTAGAAAGACAGGATAGTTTTGGACCCGATAGGTGGCGCTGTTGTCCGTTTTCTGAGAAACTCAACCGATCTCAATGAAACTTTGTATGTGTGCATGGTTGTATGCAGCTAGAAAGATAGGATAGTTTTGGATCCGATAGGTGGCGCTGTTGTCGATTCTTTTGAGAAACTCAACCGATCTCAATGAAACTTTGTATGTGTGCATGGTTGTACGCAGCTAGAAAGATAGGATATTTTTGGACCCGATAGGTGGCGCTGTTGTCATTTTTTTGAGAAACTCAACCGATCTCAATGAAGCTTTGTATGTGTGCATGGTTGTATGCAGCTAGAAAGATAGGATAGTTTTGGACCCGATAGGTGGCGCTGTTGTCGATTTTTTTGAGAAACTCAACCGATCTCAATGAAACTTTATTTGTGTGCATGGTAGGATGCAGCTAGAAAGATTGGATAGTTTTGGACCCGATAGGTGGCGCTGTTGTCGATTTTTTTTTGAGAAACTCAACCGATCTCAATGAAACTTTGTTTGTGTGCGTGGTTGTGTGCCGCTAGAAAGATAGGATAGTTTTGGACCCGATAGGTGGCGCTGTTGTCGATTTTTTTGAGAAACTTAACCGAACTCAATGAAACTTTGTTTGTGTTTGTGGTTGTGTGCCGCTAGAAAGATAGGATAGTTTTGGACCCGATAGGTGGCGCTGTTGTCGATTTTTCTGAGAAACTCAACCGATCTCAATGAAACTTTGTATGTGTGCATGGTTGTATGCAGCTAGAAACACAGGATAGTTTTGGACCCGATAGGTGGCGCTGTTGTCGATTTTTCTGAGAAACTCAACCGATCTCAATGAAACTTTGTATGTGTGCATGGTTGTACGCAGCTAGAAAGATAGGATAGTTTTGGATCCGATAGGTGGCGCTGTTGTCGATTCTTTTGAGAAACTCAACCGATCTCAATGAAACTTTGTATGTGTGCATGGTTGTACGCAGCTAGAAAGACAGGATATTTTTGGACCCGATAGGTGGCGCTGTTGTCGATTTTTTTGAGAAACTCAACCGATCTCAATGAAACTTTGTATGTGTGCATGGTTGCATGCAGCTAGAAAGATAGGATAGTTTTGAACCCGATAGGTGGCGCTGTTGTCGATTTGTTGGTATTTCATAATATATTAAGAATACGGTTATTACAATTCCCTCTTTTCTCAATGACGTGTATCAAGCCACACACATACCGCACGCACGGTGTTTACACATACATATTTCGGGACTGTTGGATACAGTCGCACAGTTTTTTTGTTCTAAATATGGCGCTATTATCAAATCGATTTTTTGCGAAATATGGACCAAATGAAAAGTTAATTTTCGTATGTAAATTCAAGAAATTTTTTTATAAGAATGAACAAAACCGCAAATTTACCCAACAGAAATTATCAGGGAAAAATACTATTACTTTTCACTTTCAAATTTATAAATCCTTTTAAATATATTATTTTAGATGCCAGTTTTGGTAATACATCGACTGCAGGTCTAAATTATTAGAAATGAAGCATTAGAGCCACTGGCAAATCTAAAGTGGCATCTGTGATATTCATCAGTTGAAGATCATATTGGGGCGGCTTTCAAGTTGTTTATTGTTCACTAAATACGCAACGCATTATTCCGAATGTCTAGTGTGACGTCCATTTAAAATGTTGATTAATTGAGGCTTGTCGATTTTGGCAGCCATGTTGCTTAGATGGCGTCTGTCAAAAAGTTAATATTTGGTGCCGATTTTCAGCCGTCGCGTGGGTGGCGTCATTGGTTTGTACTTTTTTGAAAATGACATTGGTGAGGCCAACACCAACTGGTGATGACGAAGACATGTGGCTTCGACAGCACAGTAGATGTCCGATGAGCATTTTGCGGAAGCAGCTGTGTTATTTGAATTTCCGCTTCTTGACATCCTAGACCTCTCGCGCATTAGTTTGCAGTGCTGCGAAACAAGTCGTATCATAAAAGAAAAGTCATAGTGATTGATAAGTACCAACTTGTTTCATATTTCCATGCTTTGCTGCTATCTATTTTGTGCCTCGCTAAAAAAAGAACTCTAAGAAAACTGACGGCAATGAACTTCAACCAAAAGCCTTGTTCTCTCGGACAATACTTTTTCTATAAGAAATTTAAGTTAAATAGCAACCCTTTAGAAATGAGCTGCATTTCACTTTTTATCGATCAGATACTCTGCAAGAAATGGAGCACTACGACCATTCTAGTCAACCGCTATTTTACCCCAGTGACCCATTTAAACGAATGGTCTGCTTAAATTTCGTCTGCAAAAGTGCCAGCAATTTGTGTTCGGTCTATAAAAATTAAGGAACGTAATAAAATCTGTACTCTGACGCAACCTTAAACCGAAGCCAGACTAGGGATGAAAATTATTTAAAGCAACAAAGCAAATCGTCTGATAAGGAATATATTCATCCGAATAGACAGCGACATCGCTTTATCTCTGTCACTCATTCATGGAAAAGGAGTTGAACATGTCGTGTTTGGGAAAGAATTTAATTACTTGCCGAGCGGTGACGTTGTGAAATGGTAAAACCAAAATCTCCGCCTCATTTCTTGTTGTATTTATCATACAAATTTCATTCGCAGGATATTCCATGCGCCATTATAATGTAAAAATTCCACAATAATCCGTCTCATTTGGAATATTCTCCCGGATTAGGTCCTTAATATCCTTCATATGTCTTCTCCGACGACATTCATAGTCCCGTCGCACAAAGCGATAATTTCATTTTACCATTTTGGTGCACACACACCCCGAGTTGGTACACGGTGGCGTATGAGTAATATTGAACATTTCAATTATTTATTCTCGTCGAAATCCCCGAAAGTAAATATCATACGTAATAGTATTACATTCCATTTCGTATTCGTACTTATTGCATTTTGACAGTGTAAGAGTACAAGGGTCACATTTATCAGAATTAGACGATTTAAATAAGCCGCAAAAAACCTACATCTACAGAGAGCGTTAGGGGGAAGAAATCTACTGCTGTTGCTGCAAGTGGAACATATTACATTTTACCGCCTAAGTGAAAAAGGGAGTAACGAATTTGTCATTCCTACGGATTAGGTGGCGACAATTTCTCGTTGTGCTTTATAAATTGGAATGCGAGCACAAAAGTGGTGCCAACAGCGAGAAAATCAAATAAGAAATGAAAATATGTTCTTATCACGAATTCATAAAAGTCGGGAACACCGAAAGTTAATTGTGAGTTAAAAGGAAACCAAAAGTATTTGGTTTTATCCATAACAAATAATTATTGTGGACCAGTTTTTGACAGACCCCATCGTGATTGAAATTACCTTCCTTTAATTAATCATGCGAGAAGCATTTAAAATCAAGGACGAAAGGAAAATAATGGTTTCCGTTGGGAAGTAGCACCTCAACAATCACCGCACCACATCTCAATAAAGCTGTTCATTAATCACGGTGGCTATATAGGAAGGAAAACGAACAATGGACCGTGACCATTAACGAGCGGGGGTCTGCTGTAAAGACTTACAACAAAAACAAAGGACCAATCGATTGATTTCAATTTATGTATTTCGCGGGGGTGTACATATTTTCAGTTTACTCCACTCATACTCGTCGAGGCGTGCCCTCATGTGCACATTCGGCACATTCATGTTCAGCTTTCCACAGGTGTATGTTCGGGAAATGTGACTTATATATTGTGTGGAGTGCAAAAAAAATCGAATATTTGTTATTTGGCCAAGCTAGAGACTAAAAATTCAAGTAATTTATTTATTTTCTCCTTTATCTGATCCGAAACCGAAAATTGGTCAAGTTTGGGTTCCTAACCACATCAAAAATAGAGCAGGACGTATATGTACCTATTCTCTATGGAATTATGTATCGAGGAATTTAAATTGTACTGCTGCTTGAAGCAAGTTTTAAATTTATTGTGTTTTCGGTTACTTTTGGATTTTGTGAGAGTTGGTAGTTATTTTTCATCAAAAAGCTGGTAAAATATTCGAGATGGCCGAAATGGCTTCATATGGTAGCAAGGTCGTATGGCTGATGCCCTTTGGTTGTCTTCAAGTAGGTATGCATGAGATGAAGGGCTAAAAAGTTTTTGATAAGTAAAAACTTAATCAGGGTCGATGACCCATTCAGAAAGGTTTAGGTTTTGTGTGTGCCATTAGGGCTCCTGTATTTGGCACAGAGGATGAGGTATCTCCACTGAACATAAATTCAAGCAAAACATAAGTTGATTGTTTTTCCCACGCCTGGCTCGACAAAGTACCTTAAAATACTGTTGCAATAATACTTCCGACGTTATTCCAGAATCTCGGCGGAGACTTTTCCAAAAGGACGTCAAAGTGTTTATGCCCCTATAGTTAAGGTATACCTTTTATCCTGCTTTTGAAAAGGAGCACAATTCCAACAGTTTGAACATCGCCAGTTATTGTGCTACCTTTTATCTTCTATCACCTGATCTCACAGTTTTTTAAATGTATTATCTATGGATTTGACTTTCCTTTATTCCCATTTAGTAGATGGTGAATGTTCGAGGCAGAACTAAATCTTCGCCGATATCCTTTTAAGAATTTTCCTGTCTGCATTTATAGCCAATTGGCAAGTAATTCGCACCTCCGTTTACCGGAAAAAAACCCAAATCCGCAACTGAATCCAGAACTTACAGACTTTCTTCTTCACTCTAAAAGCTCCTTGAACTCCGTGAACTTTAAACCAAGCGGTTCGTTTTTCACAATCAACCGCCATACTGAGCCATTTTGCTCCGCAAACACCACCTGTCGAGGCATTGACTGATGGTGTAAATAACAGCGAGTTTACCTTCACCAGCTATCTAGATCCCCATCTGCGCTGGAATTCCAAAACGATATCTTTCTGTCCTCCTGTCGTGGCTTCGAATACTAAACAAATTTTATTCACCCATTAACGATATCTACTTTATTGCGTGAAGGTCGTTCGCTGAACTTTCTTATTGTCCTTGTTATCTCTTCTTAAATTATGTCCAAATAAAAAATGTTAAAGAACAATTTTACTTGATGGCCTTGTTTGTTTGAAAAAAATCGGAAAGTTATTTATAGTGTTAATGAAATATTTTTAAAAGTATCCTTATTATTTGTCGTCAATAAAAATGGGTACCAAAAATATTCATGTTTATGGCAACACCACTTTATTTTTAGCATTGGGTGTGTTCCTTTGGGGACAAAGAACTAAAAAAAATCCAATAAGAAGAAGGTCGGGGCGATTTTTCCGGATTACGATTTCTGCTTTTAATGTTTTTTTTGGTAAATAAATATTTGATTAGGTTCATGAAGATCTCAGTAATAAAAATAACAGAGAAAAATAAATATTTCTTTCCGTTTAACATCAACTTCAATCCCTAAGCTATTTGCTATTGACTTTCGTTTCATAGCCTACAAACCAAAGTCACCTATTTCTTATCAGGAATGCACACATTTTCTAAGGACTCTAGAGCTAGACTATAAACCTTATTAAAAATCGTGTAATAGCGCGTGCGCCATATTTTCTGTTGGTAAGTGAATATTGAATAACCTTAAAAAAAACGGAATGTTTCTGAAAACAACGCAATCAATTTTCGGCCTCGTTTTCAATCGTTTTCTTTTTGCGAGCTTGACGATACGACACTTGTGCGCTCTCGGCAAAAATCTCTCTTACCCCTTTATATATAGATAGATAGATATGTAGATATATATTCTTTATTTTTACGTTCTGGAATTAACAAACATTGTGCCATATAAAGTATGTCATACAGCTTGGCTTATTAGAGAGAAAATTTACATTTACTTTGTTGGCCACGATATACACAACTGAACGACTATTTTTAATGTGTACAGCGTCGCTAATCCGGAGTGTTTCTGTGTGGAGCCATTCATGGTTAAGATTATACTGAATTCATGTTTCAAAAATATGCCTTACTCTAGTCAATCGGGTGATAAATAATAATTATGTTTTTTCTGGTAAAACTAAGTTAAGAATTCCCAATACAAAATGCTTATCAGTTAATTGAACCCATTTTGGTGATATTCAATAATTAGTCGCCACCATATTGCCATAAATTCAAATATTATTATTTCTATTATTATTATTATTCAAATATTATATCGTCTTATATTAAAACCTATTTTCAAATCGATGTAATATACCCACCCCTAAAAGTCCTCAATAGTGTACTTAATTTTAATTCAGGAGCATATCTGCTAGATGTTGACCACGGCTGGTTTCAATTACGTTATAACGGCAAAAGTGTTTGAAATCGATGCTCGAAACAATTGAATCGGAGGAAGATGAAGAACGAAATGTGCAGAACTTCCCAGGAGAGGCAGACGACAAAGGTAGGAACAAGACTCCGATGATGACGAAAATTATATGAATAAACCTATTAGCCAATGAAACTGATAGTTATTTTGTTCTTAAAGATTGTAACAATTGTTACGAATTTTGGACTACTTTCTTAAAGAGGTAAAACATATTAACCTATAGCTATATTTACATAACAAACAGCCAAGATAAAATAGAACAGTGGGTTAGTGGGTAGTTTATTGGACTACTAAGCAAGGGGTCCCAGGTTCGATCACCGGACAAAGACAAAATACATCTTAAGGTTTTTTCCACTACGCCACCTCTAGCGAACCCCTGACAAATATCCGAGATTATAACTACCACGACATAGCTTCTCATTTAGGCAGCCCTTTGGACTCGGCATAAAATTGTATATCGCTTTCATTCGCCCCAAAAATTGAAAACAAGCACAAAACGAATAGTTGCGAGAAGCTAGGCCTAGTGTCCCCGATTAACCATTCGCCCCAACTATATATTTTTTTCATTTAGTGTGCAATTGACAGGCTACATACCCTTCTTTTAAATTTGAATTATGATTTCATTGAGGGTGGAAATGATCAAGTAAAGGGTCATTCGTTTCGTGGTTTCAAGTTGGTAGTGCTGGCATTTGACACCTGTCAAACTGAAGCTGTCATTTGAAGTGTCATAATATTAGTTTAAAGTTTGCCATTTATGAAAATGGATAAAATTATGAAAACTTACTACAAAAGTGGTGAATCAAACGTAGCCACTTTTCGGGCAGCAAGCGTAAAATTCAGAGGAAATTTGAAGAGTGTGGAACAAAAGACGACCAACTTTGGCTTTATTTGTAAAAGTTAGATTTTTTCTGTAGGGCTACGCAAAAGACCGTGTTTACGCGAATAGTCACCGCATGCTACGAATCTTTCCGAGGCGGCCCTTTGAATGATATTGTTTTTCACACTTAAAGGCAAAGTCTAAACTTTATAATGAAATAAAATTCTCATCAGAAATGTATCGCTGTGTGTGTCTTATTTAGCTTTACTTTCGAAACCGAAAAATGAATGACTAAAATATGTTTTCTGTTTAACCTTTTATATTTTTTTTCAACTAATAATATATTATATACATTTTATACATTATATAATTATAAATTGTGTTGAAATTACTATCTCTTTCTATCGTTCATTATTTGGAATTCTAAACTATGATCACCTTACCTATAGTTAGCAATTTTTTTTTTTTTTTTTTTTTTTTTCAATTTAAGGAAATATAAATAAAAATGTAGATATAACAGAAAATTAAAAAAAAAGAGGTAAGAGTTCCCTCTCCTTTTGATTAAATCTAAATAGACAACACACTACGGAATTTTATACAAACTCCTAACAAGAAAAATTCGTATTCCGCATACACAACGTCAAGTCAAGTCCAAATTTATGAACAAAATTAAAAATTCCATTGGAACTCCTCCTTCTACTCGATATGGGTAGCATTGAAGATGTACGAGTATAAACTTGCTCACTGATTAAACATAAAATATTTAGAATTCAACTACTCACTAGGTACTCCTTGTCCTGTGTGGTGATGCTCAAGCTATGCATATTTATATCCACAACAAATATGATAGTGTTGTGTCAAGCAGACAATTCAGGTAGATTAAAACAAGGAATAATTCTGTTATAGTTCACACAATATTTTCCCATTTTTAGTTAACAAACTCATTCATTGAGAGTTTCTCTCTTGTTTTCGAATATAATTTGTTTTTGTATGTGCAACATAATTTAAGAACATGTCCTTTAATTCACTCTTTACGGTTTACTCTAGAAAATTTACGAGTAAGAACAAGTAGAAATGGAAAGCTCACGTAACAAATCAATCAGATGAGGAGCAAAAAAGGAGGGATTTATACTCCACGCCAATAGGCAGTCACCTTATTAAATTATCCTCACAATTTTGTGCTTTAAAATTTTCAGAAAGAACTATTCTATTGCATAAATTAAAAGGTTAAGGCGACTACAAAATAATACGTATTTTTTATTTTACCCACATTTATAACTAGTTTTATTGATTTTGATACAGGCATTTATAAACAAAACATGATATGGGTTAATTTTTTTCCGGATTTTAAGCATAATCAAGAGAGCGCATCACTTTTTATAAATACCTTAACAAAATTTTCCAAAACTTTCGATAGGTATCGAAAATAATTTGCACTACATAAGATTTAGTCATGATTTAAATAGGTATGCCATTTTTGTTCCGACAGTCGTAGGGTTATTTCGTGAATCGGACCATGCGTCTTTGACCAACGAGTCCGTCGAAAATTTCTACGGACCTACAGACAGACAGACAGTAAATGGATTTTGAACACTTTTATTTGTAATTGGTTACGAAGCAGTTTGTACGAAGAATATTATGTTACCTTAACGGCAACATATGCACATTATGACATTCTTGGTGCACTACTATGTCGCTGCATATTTCAATATAAGTTTCATTCCGTTCCTTTTTTTGTAAAAGTGTACGGAAACTTTTGATATCAACGTGTTAATTTAATGATGCTTTGTAACCATTGAGCACATACCTCTTGAGTCTACTTCGGATGTAACAATTTGTTTGTTTAAATGAATAAACATATATCTAGCAGGTGGTAATGGTGTACTAGATAAAGAAGTAAGATAATATCAGAGTTTCTAAAGAGTTGCACCGAAAAAAGGTCCAGAAGTTCTTCAAACAGAGCCTCAATCGACCTAGCTTATTCACGTTAGTACATATCTACAACTCGCCGGATATTTTTTAATGATAAAATTTCGCTCGTGAGATGGTAAATTTCTAAGTAAACAATAACATAAACTCTAAATATGCACGAAATACATTCACACATTGAAGTATCTACCTACTTAAAAAAATGTTTCTTCATAAAATCCGAATCCATAACCATTACCTTTATTTCGCTGACAAATTTGTTTCTTTTCCATTAATCTATATTTTTTTCTCCACATTACTACAGAATGGGAATTAGAATCAATTAAAACAAACCATGCAAATAACGATGAGGAATAAATAAATTAAAAAAAAGCTGCTACATAACTCCACGGAAAAGATTTTAAAAGTGACAGGTTTATGCAAGCAATAACAACAAGACTAGGAGGCAAACATCCTTCGTCCTTGCAAGTTTTGTGGGACAAGGTTTAAGTAAATATCTCCGTAATCAATGTAGACACCTGAAAATTTATTCGAAAACATAAATTGTAAACGGTTATCAGATTCTGTACTGATTTCTTTCACCTAAAACCTGATAAACAAAGGTATTTGTTCTTCACGTAGGTATAATAAATCAATGGGGGATTTCATGTCTGTTACCTAACGGTGTGAAAACTACCATTCTGATTTTGAAGAAACTTTTTGTAGAAATGTTTATTTAAGCTCCGACAACATTATAGGCTTATGTCGTACCTTTTCCTGATTTTACTGACTCTAACTTGTCATTACTAATTCTAAGATACAGAAAATTTATATATTTTTGTACACATAATAAATCATAGAACTATTTACTGTAAATATCGCTTTCATCGATGCAAGATGCAACATTCTCATTATGATACTTTGCTGAACGTCATCATTATATTGCTAAACGTTTTCAAGCTAAAACTTCAAACAACTTCAGTCATTTTTAAATATAAGTCACGTTTTTCATAATATATAGGTACATATTATCAATACTATCCTTTTTGCAAAATAAAAATTAATAATTGAAATGTCAATTTCTTTTGTCGCCTTTTTCTTTTTATTCAAAACCGAAATTCTTGTATCATCAAAACTATTCGTTGTTATAATGAAAGGATTTGTTTTAAGAAAATCCCCCCAGACGGCTATCGAAAACGGAATGACACACAATTGGAGTGAACTATACTTTTTTATAAAGAAGTGGAAGTCTTGCACTGAGTAACTTTACTGTAGTGGATACGCTAGGAGGTTCTTAAATGAAATTATTTCTGAGTTTAGTGACATGATTAGGTAAATAGACTAGGTGTGCATAATTTTCTAACCTTAATTTCACCCGCCGAACAAAATAGCGGCCCCAGCTAGTACAGGGGCAGATCATGTATAACGATGATTGTCCGGATCTTGTATGACCAAAATAAATTATTTCCTGGTCGATTTTTTGTAGTTATCTTTAGTTTTCATTGGAATCAACGCGATTAAAATTTGGAACTCATAATTTTGCGACCAGTTACAAGTTTTGGAGGTCTATCTTTTCGACGACAGTCGTCTACGTATCAGCCCCCTGAATAAAAATGTAAATTGGTTAGCCGTTTTTAGTCTTTGGTCTCAATTGTTAGCGATAAAGCAAAAGTGGTGACTAACTTGTGACATATACGAATACAAAATTACCTAGGCGCTCTTACCATACGAATGCCTATGCAGCTCACTAAATATGATGACTAAATATGATGATTAAACACTTACAATAGAGTTTGTCCAATGGCAAAAATTCTAACATAAGGAACTTGGCTTATACGCAATGCGCGATACTAATAATCATATATAGTGTCCAGGCTAGATTTTACGAGCTCACAATGGCGAAATTTACAATATAAAATTACCCACTGTGCCCTACAAAATACTTCGTCTGAAGGTTAAACATTATTAGTAAGGCCTAATATATTGTAAAATAAATTACACACTCATACTAAATGTTTACACCACAAAATAAAAATCAAGCGAAGCGGTATGCTGTGTTTAAGGCATGAAAGTGGTTCTTATGTATTTTCTTTAATTTTCAGCCTCAGATACTGCCCAATTGTGCTAAATCAGAGACGCATTCTGTAAGTTGTTCTTTTAAATAAAGTGTTAGGCACCATAGAACAATTAAAAAATAAACCATAACTGGATTTTATTTGGTAAAAACAACGACGGCACGAACTTAATTTTTCAATGAAAGAATTTCTCTCTATCCACCTCATGCAATCCGTTGGGGTTTTTTCTTTGTTAAAGTCTTATTCTCGTGTGTACCTACCAACATCAGTGAACTAGAGCACGTATTCTTCAGAATTAACTAGGCGTAAACTTGTCCCTACACACAAAGAACTAGGCAAGTTCAGCACGACATATTTAGTAAATGACCCACCGAGCACCATATTGTACTTAAATCTTATGGTGCTCTTTGACATTTTCCTCTAATGCTACCATGCGAGGCAGATATACCTTCGCCTGCAATTGTTTTTCCCTTTCCATCCAGCTATAGGCATAAAGCAATTTTCCTGATCACTGTATATTAATCATCTTCATTTTGCAGATTCTGGGAAACTGATCTGCGTACGGTACGCAAAGGAAACCGCTCAACTATACGGCAAAGGAAAACTACGTTCAGGGAGAAGTTATTACCGTAAGTAAACGCTTGTTTCTGGTACACATATTCAGAGGAAGATATCATAGTCATAGTATTTCAATGTTGCCGTTCAAGTCACACAGTCTGTTTTCTTATGTATTGCTCTAAATTAAGAATAAAAGGACGGTAGGGTTGAACGAACGATTGCAAAAGTCATCATACTTTGCCGGATTATGGATATATCTTTTATTTTGTTTTTCTATTTCCAGATATGAAGGCTGGCAAGAACCACGCAGCAGACAATTGGATACGGTGTTGGAACAAGCCCTCAAGGAAGCCACAGACGATGCCACATTTAGAAAGGTCAAACGTATGAGTTATTCGAGCAATGCAGCGGGAGAAGTAAGTTGTGATGCTACATATGACTGGTATTTCACATTACAGTTCCTTGTCGTCACTAATAAACTATGTCGAGATGCTATTTTCTTCTGGTCCCTATATCAATGTAAACAAAATGACATGTCACAAAGTCGACAATTTCACAGGATAATAACATATCCGTTTGCAAGACGAACATTTGCATTTCAAATGCAAGCAAAGTAACAAACACATAAGGCGCCAACATATGGTGATGATAAAGTAGTGTTATCTAGTTGTTGGTTGTGTATGAGTGACGGTTATATTGTTTGAGGGGAGGTTGAAGGAAATGGGTCCACATTCGTGAGCTTATTTTTTTATTTCATGCATCAATTTATTTCTTAGTTTTATTGCACATTACCCCTGTAGAAATAGTTTTCCAAATATATTTTGCACGGTATTAAATTTTAAAATGAATACTCTTTACTTTGGTTGTAATTATACCTATGTTTAATTTTAAACAAAAATTTCACATAATTAATATTAGTTTACGACCAGAGGTTTTTCCAGCGAACAACTATGGGATTCCTTGGAATTCTTCCATAAAGAAAGAACTGATCTAATAGTTTTGAACAGTGAACGATTGTCAAGAAGATGTAGAATTTATTTAAAGTTTACTAACCACAAGGTGATTGACAGAATGCAATTATGAGCAGATCAGATATATTAAATGATGACGAAAGACCGTTCTTTCACTGAAGTGCGAAAGTAATTGGTTTCTTAATAAGTAATACTTACATAAGAGCATAGAAAAACTTTACCTACTGAGACCACCAACTATGGGCGATTTTCTGTTACTTGCCTACAAGCTTAATTTTGAAGAAACAAAATAAGGAGCCCATCGCCAAAAGGTGTGTCACCTCTTGCGAACGTTACACCAACTATTTGGGAAGTAAAGCGAACCATCAAATAAAAATAAAACATTAAAAACTTATTTGCTTATTCAATGACGATGACTTTTTTTGTAATTCTATACTAAGACGCACTTCCGTAGTTTTAACTTTATGTTTGGCTACCAAAAGTACAGTAGGTATTTTTAAGGGGATTATCCCTTCTTTCAAAGTCAAAGAAACTATCCCCTGAAAATTTCCAAAATCCCTTTTTTATCCTATAAACTCCTCTTTTTACCATAGCAGATTTTTAACGATATACGTCATATACTATAAGCGAACCGACCTACCACGCCATTGTGAATTCAACTTTTGCAGGCTGTCTTTTCTGGTGGTTTTATTTTACTTGTGAATTTGTATGTATACCCCAAGTTAAATATAAAATCAAACTTTTTATCAGTGACTTGCTAAAAAGGATTACCAGAAGCAATTTTTTTATTGCCTCTCGCTCCCCTTTTAGGTCACAATTATATCTTGAAAATGAGAATATTGTGCCATAGCTAGATAAGGTCCTAGAGCCAGCTTTTCACTTCGGATGAATTCAGAAAGACGAGTATCTTCTCTGGAAGTATTTCAGAAAGGTTTTGTGATGTGACGATTTCCTCGCCAAGGAGGGCCGGGCATTCCATGAGTATGTGAAGAGAGGATTCATCACTCTCTAGAAAAAGTCTGCATGCAGGGTGCGTGAGGCAATGACCACTTAAAATTCGTGTTAGGTTTCTCAGGTTATTTTTGTCCAGATTGATTAGGAATTAGATTTTCTGGGGCGGAATTGTGGAAAGAATTGTTTGCTGCAGGTCTGTGCAGTTGTTTTAAGACACACTTCATTGGATTCCAAGCGAGCCAGTCTCACAGCGTGGTTTTTGAAAAATCGTTTGCTGGCACCACAGAATGCGTCAGATTCTATGAGTGGGCCTTATCAAACCCGCTGTGGGCTGGGATCCAGTGAATAATGACAACAATTTTTTTCTTGGTAAGCTCGTGGATGGTCGTGTATGTTTCCAGAACGAGCTTCGATTTTATGACAGTTGAGCGAAATCCATGATAGTTTGCTGTCAAGGAAGATTGCTATGCCATAAATCCCTTGATTTGCCAAGGACTGAAGTAAATCGTCAATGAAAAAGGACCAAGAGGGCGAGAGGACACCCTCTAGTTAAGAGTGCCGAGATTTCCCCATCATCGACGCGGGTCTGAATTATTCTACCGTTCCGCATTGACATTATCCATCTTCCAATAAAAGGAAGTACATAGATTTATATTGTAGAGAGCCCGGTTGGTAGACTCAAAAAATGCGTAGTTAAAGGCTCCTTCAATATCCGGGAAAGCGACGGGACAGATTTCATTACGATTGATGGAGGATTCAGTTTTGGTTACTAGGTCATTAAGTGCTGATTCGGTAGATTTACCCGGTTAATAGGCATGCTGAGTGGAATATCTTTCAGGATTAGGATACGTCACAACGGTAAGTGTTATTTTTTTGCTGCGGCAAAGTTACCGTTCTCATTCCTAGACAAATATTACACCTCCGGAGAACAACTTCGAACTTCATCCTCCCTAATTCTTAAACCAGTTCGCTATAGCAAATCTTGTTGTCATATGTCATTCGAAGGTTTTCTCACAGATCGCGATTGCGCTGCAAAATGTCAGATTGAAAATACTTGTCAGTCAATACAAGTGACGTGATATTCAGTTTTAAATACAAACACAAAGGCATTTTTCCACTGTATGTCCCAAATTCTACGCGTTCGTGCGATAGTGTCTTATGGATACATTTTAAATATTTGTTTATCTGTGAATCTCTCTCACAATAGATCTGTATTATTGGTCTAAGTGTGGCCTGACTTTAGACAATTGTTTTACGTTTTAAACTTTCCTAAATGAAAAACTGAAGATGTCGTGGAAATCGCATCGTGTATCAGATGCAATAGTAATTTATTTTGCGGATTATTATCATTGCCAGTAGAACACTAAGCTACTCTGCTTCCGTCTTCTCGTGTCTGAGTAGGTAGTCCGGGGACTTGCTACTAAATGCAGCTGAAGTTGTTTCATAATTTAAGAGTTTGAAGGGAACGACTGTTATTTTTTACATATCGTTGTCAATCGGTTTCTTTGTCCAACCTATGAACAAACATTATGCATCAGTCGCCGTATTAGAACTTTCAGTTTCACTCATTGAATGATATTTGTTTGTCCAACTGATAAACTAGGTTTTGTTTCACAGAATTTAATGAGACACAACATCCATGAAAGCCAGATAATGACGTAAGTAGATAACTCCTAAAGAGTGTGTGTATTTGACCTTTATTCGATTGATGACTCAGAATGGTACATTTATTCTTTCTGCCAGCTCTCAACTCATTGCTTATTTTGTGACATGAATTTAAAGGACAGTTACCAGCACATCCATTGTATCTAAAATCTTTAAAAGTGTCACACCCCATCACTCGGACAAATGGATCCTATAAATCCTGACCGCTGTTTACTTGTAGGATTGGAAATGAATTGATTTTTGTTTTTTTTTGTGTTAACCTCTACAGCAGGACTTTGTGAGATAAATTTGTTCCGAAGGTTAAATGCTATTTCATTCCGAGTGGGTAGCGTGTTTAATAGTTTTCTACTCGTACAATGGAGACTTTCGTTTTAAATCCTGCGGTGGTCTGCAAAAGGGACAGTTAATTAAATCTACGACTTTCATGAGAGTAATCCGCAGAAGGGCTTTAAAACAAAACAACAAACATTTGAGTGAAATATCTCAATCCGTTTAGCTTGGGGATAGATTTAAGTGGTCTACCATTAGTGGAGCTTGATATAAATTGGCCGAAAGCTAGTTCTTTTGTAGATAGGCATATGGCTTGAAGTTAAGGCTTAATACTTAAATAAATACAGTGGGTTCCAGAGGTAAAGTTTTTGAAATTCATCGGCTAAACAAATGTGTATCCAAAAAAATAAAACAGCTTGCCTAAGAATATAGGCAACTTTTCGCGAACTAACTACCAACAAAGTAAGAAACCTTTTGGGGTTGAGAAAAATAACACAAATGCACAAATTGACCGACTTTCATATTATTGACTTTTCACATTCAATAACCAAATCGTTAGTACTTACGTTAGTTAACTTTTCCAAAACCTTCCAGTCCCAGTTAATTGATATATTAAATGTACTCTTTACCATACTTGACATTAACCTCAAACTCAATTAGCTATATAAGCAATGCACTCTTGTCTAGCTGCTTTATTGACCGACTTAATTAAATTGGTCTCTTATTTCTCATTATTTCAGTTGACACAGCGTTTGGCGAATGCAGCGGGCCTTAACAGCAGCTGTACTAATATCGGTGGTACATCCATATCTCCAGCTGACGCACTGGGTTCGGTGCGCAATTCAAAATTAAATGTAGACCTTCAGGCATTAGATAAATTGGTGTCCTCGCTGCTAGAACATCATCAGCTACCCGTGGGAGCACCTACAAGAGCCTCCGTCAAATTGAATCGTTGGCGACCATTGTCGCGTTCAGCCAACAACCTTATGTTTGGTCGACCACCAGTACACGGAAACGAGTTTAGCGGTGGAAATAATTTGAATCTGGGAGCGATTAATAACGCCGCCGGCGGTGGCAGCAGTGGCACTGGTGCTAATAATAGTGGTGGAATCCAACATACATCGCTGATGCCAACTATTTTGGAACAAAATCAAATTCCTGGTGGCAATTCGTGGTCATCAGATCGATCTGCTACAGCAGCTGGCGTACGAAATGTCCTTAACACAATTGCGAATGCACCGCATCGTTTCAGTCAGAGTTTGGGTTCAAATTCAAATCTGGATGAGGAAAACGTTAATTTAACACAAAATATCCTGGAGTAGGAACAACACTGTATAACTACTGTTAATGATTGTACTGCAATATAGATACAATGTCTAATTAGAGTATACACAAGAAATCTTGTTTTCACTTGTTCGGAGTGACCACAGGTGTTCGACTATGGGTAAGTATACGAAGTTGAAATTGCAACTCGATGGTGAGAGTGTGGAATTGAATATTATGTTAATAATACTAGAGCACGGAGTAAGATGCGACGCGATTAAAGTTTTCACGCGCAGGTCTCTTTACATGAGATATTTTGCTATCTTTGCGACACAAATAAAAGAGCCTTGTAACAACAAATCAAGTTACAAAAAATTTGTAAGCACTTCATACAATTTATACACCCCTGTTTCCAAAAATGTCTCTACCGATCGATGATCGACATCGAAACAAGACTGATAATACTCGTATTAGTCACATGAAAATATTGACGATTTTGGCTATACCTAGACACAACTTGCGGTCGGGCTTTTTAGTTCGTGGGGCTATAAGGCTTGTGTATTCCGTTGAAATACGGAAAAACCTTTTGATAAGACCGATTCTTCTTTTGACGACAAAGGCAATGACGTGATGGTACTCGAGGACTCTTAGTACTCCAAATCATTGTCATAATCGACCCGACATTCAACGCTTTCAATTCAACAGAGACATTGTTGTACTTTCCAGAACCAAATTATGAAAATGAGAGCATTTTGTTGTAGAAAATTGTAAATTAAACAGCATTCATTTTTGAATATACAGTCCAAATCGCTTACAACGACATATCGCTTACAACGACATATCGCTTACAACGACGGATTTTTTCCTTGTTTTGAAATAAAATATTGGTTATAACGACTAAGATCGACACAGCTGTTGGTGCGACTGCATTTTTTTCTGAAACGGTAAACTATTTATGGGTCTGTACATGCGATTTATCTGTCTAGACACATGTTACAGCTCACCGTTTGTTGAGATATTATTATTCTTTCGGCCTTACCAATAATCAGCTTTAGTCTGGCACTTTACGAAAAGACTCCACACTTTCCAAAATCTTTATATATAGTTGCAAGACTATCGCTAACTGTAGGGTTAAATGTTAGTGTTGAGAAAGCCATGTTTATCTCGGACATTAGCTTAATAAATCCTCCCTTATGTCATTTTGAAGACAAGTGTTGCCCAACCATCCAAAATCGCGGTATTAAATTTCGAAATAGGAGAGAATTTAATACGATGTTGTTCAGCCTGAGCGTTTACAATTATTTATTAATTTTAGTAAATTGTGAATGTTTTCTGATTCTATTCGTTGCGATACGACAATGCAAATGGTTTTTAAATCTTACAAACAAAAATTTGTACAAATGTATGCAAAATATGGGAAAATATTGCATTTTTGTTTTATTTCTAAACACGTGAAGCATATATTTCTGTGTTTTTTTTTATCTTGTTTTACCGCTAGTTCTGGCTTTTTGATTGGTTTTCCTTTTTAAATAGTTGCTTAATAAAAACTAAATTGTATAATAAGTTTGGGATATTTCCAATACTTTCTTGACAGTCGTCGCAAACAGAATAAAATATATTCTTACTTAAGTTTGGACGGTTCATACTTTTTGCAACAATTCTCAGTACCTTAGGCGACTCAGGTAGATATTTTGTTGCAACCAAACAATTTTTGCAAAAGGTGTTGGTTAACCGAGAATGAAGATCTCTAATGAGACAATGGTTGGTGTGAAAAGGGTTCACTTCGTAGAAAATATAGTTATAAAAATAGAATTATAAGCAATCAGCAAAATACATGCAAAATAACAAGTTTATTAACTTCTGGAGGGGTAACAGGTAGTACGAGAATATGTGTGCATAAAAATGTGCGTTTTAAATTTTTCAGTTCGAATTTCAACTTTTGTCGGTTTCTAAGTTTCCCGAATTAAGTAATATAAAGGCCATACAATTTTTTATAGGTTAAATTGTATTTATTTTCAAACCCGGAAGCGATAAGTTCTTAACACGCTTCCTACGTGCGATTGTTATTCATTCTGAAATGAATGAGCCAGATATTATTTCTATTTTCAAAAATATTCTCTTGCTAACGATGCAATTGTGATGCTTAGACCACTAATAAGTTTTGATTTGCATCGTCAGCCTACGAATAAATGAAACCATTCAAATAAACTGTGCTTTGTTTATTGAATAATTTGAAAGGGATTTTATTACGACACAAATGCACTCATAAAGAAATCGCGAGGTAGTATTAGAAAACAATGGAAAGCGTACCATAAAAGTACTGAAAATTGTGTCCGATCGAACGATAGGGCATTACTGATTTGCATGTGATATTTGACAGATCAGCGGATATTTTGTGCATTTCCTATTTTGTGTTTTGTTTTTTGCTTATAATAAGTCTCAAAGAGCATTGGAAAGATATGTGTTGGGCAAATTTAATTGCAATTTATGTATTCCTTCTTTTAGAATAAAATCCTTCTTATGAAAGAGACCATTGACCTTGTTTTTCACGAAAACAAATTATGAAATTTGAATTCTGCAATGACAACAAAATGTAATAGATTCTAAGAAAGTTGTAGGACTAGTAAATGTGGAGGTCTAATTGTTTATTGGTACCATTTCACAAAAGCTGTACATTTTTACTAAAGCTGACATCTAACTAGTTGTCGACATTAGTGATTGATTATTAGTAAGGCCGTTTATGTTTTGCGCTTACTATTGGTTTTGAGTTTGTTCAATAGTAGGTGGATAAATTAATTAGTGTAAATTTTTCTGTGTGACGAGTGGTCGAAGAATTTTGATGTTATTCGGTTTGCATAAAGTTAAATGTACTTTGTAAATAATTCTCTTATGTTTTAAACATGTACATATATATGTCTGGTACAAATAAAAACTATAAAAATAAATAAAAAAATTGAAAACAGATTAATTTAGGTATGCACCTTGATATCGGTTACGGCGACCTATCGCTTATCTTATAACGACCAAAATCGTCAGTCTCTTGAAGGTCGTTATAACCGATTTTGACTGTACAACAAACTTTGTAAAATACACAATACCTACTTATGTGTATAAACTACGGATTTTGGTTGTATTATTGAAAACCAACTTGCGGTCAAAATGTATTTTCTTACGTAAGATCTACATCTCGATTTTTAGAAACAAATAATAATATAATTTTTGGCGCAGCAGGTCCGTAGGGACCCTAGGCCTAGCTTCTCGCAACCATTCGTTTTGTGTGAGATTTCATTTTTGGAACGAATGGAAGGGATCTACAATTTTATGCCGATTCCAAACGGCTAATTGAGAAGCTCTTTCATGACAGTTATACTCTCGGATATTTGTCAGACGTTCGCGAGAGGTGGCGCAGTGAAAAAACCCTGAGTTGGAAGTTGGGTTTTTTGCGGGATTCGAACCTGAACCCCTCGCTTATGTAGTAGTCCAACACACTAACCACTAAGCCACTGCGCCCTAGAAACAAATAGCCTTTTATTTTTACAGCTCTTTGGCCTCATATAGATATACACACTTTTTTTTGTAAAATCTATGCTCCAAAATAAAAAAACATACACCAAATAATTTGAAATTAATTTTATTGAAGTAAATAATATTAATTAATCCATAAATGGCATATTTGCATTATGTTTGGTCACACCAAAAAAAAAGCAATTATTTCGAAAAACTTTTGTCCCATCAATTAATTTATTAAGGTGAATAGGTTGACTTGTAAAATTCATAATGTTTAGAATAATATAATCATGAAGTATTTTTGTTAAATCAACCACATAGAAACTGCAATGAAAATTTAAATACTACATTATTTTTATATTCACAGCATACTTAAAATACTTCTTGAATCTCAACAACAATAAAAAAAATTGTATTCCGTTGATAGGATTCATACCTAAATGTCCAAGTGTATTTTACGGGTTCTGATTTTCTAATAGCCGATCGATAATAAAGTAAAAATTATATTTTGGGTTTAAATGGATTTTGATTTCATAGTAATGATGAAATTTTATGATAATAAGAAAGAAGTTCTTTTTCCACTTCAATAACTCGTCCTCAAACTCCAGCTGCAACCCAAGTTTACTGTCAGGAAATATTTTGGAGATGTGCTCCGATCTGAGCAAAAGCAGAAGTAAACACTCATTGATTTTGTTTCTTCCAAAACTCAAGAAGCCATTAAGGCCCATTTTATTCACTCGAAGTTGAACACAACACGGGGAGTTTTCCATATAAAAATCCCCAAGTTGTGTTCAACTTCGAGTGAATAAAATGGGCCTAAATGAACCAGGATCCATTTAGCTGAAATGGCTGCGAAGTTATGCGGATAAGCAAAAGGTTTAAGTATCTCGCAATATTGCGCGCAAAAAACACAGAGAAACTGTCACCAAATTTTTCAGAACATGACAAGAAGCACACGGTGCAGTCGATATCCACTTCCCAAAGTTTGTAGCAAAAGTTAAAAATCAACAGCCAAGTGCATAAGGTTCAAACTCGAAACTGAAAAGTCAAAAAGAGGGAAATGGAAGAACGACCACAGTCGGTGCTAAGAATTCGGATGGACCACTCCATCAAACTTTGTTACTCCGCTGTCAGGCGGTTGGGTCATTTTATTGTTTATTTTATTTTATTTTTGTTTATTTTATTCATGTGCATCAAATGAGAACATTCACTACTCTCGCTAGATTACTCGATACAAATTTTAAATACATTAAATACTACCACCAAAGCCTAACATTAAAATCAATTTATTCTTAAATGAGTCCCTACTCAGATCAAACTCAAACAAACTACAATAATTATTAGATTCTCTTAGGCATCTGGTAATTGGTTCATTACAACCATAGTTAACTCTATGATATGGAACATAAAATAAAAAGCGATTTCTAAGCATTCTAGAAGGAGCATAAAAACCAATTAATGATAAAAGAAAAGGGCAGTCGATATGGTTGTTTATCAAGTCCCGAATGAACATAAGTGAAAAATATTGTCTACGCTTAAAAAGAGGTAAGATACCGAATAATTTGCATCTTGTCTCATACGATGGCATTTCGATATTCCATCGTAATCTACGAACGGCAGCTCTAGTAAAACGTTTTTGGATCTTCTCAATTCTATTGGAATGTACTTCATAAAATGGATTCCATACTATACTACAGTATTCAAGATGAGACCTAACAAAAGAAAAGAATAGACATTTAAGGGTATACGGTTCACGAAAGTCTTTAGAGTTCCGCAATATAAAACCCAACATAGAATTACCCTTAGCAACCAAGAAGTCAATATGCTTACAGAAATCGAGTTTTTTGTCAAATATGACTCCCAGGTCTTTTTTATTGGGGAGAGGTTACGACAAAATGACATACTTTGACATTTAGAGACGTTAAGGCGAAGGTCATTATTACGACACCACAAAGAAAGTCTATTAAGATCTTCCTGTAAAAGTATGCAGTCATGTTCAGACTTAATATGTCGGAACACTTTTAAATCGTCAGCAAACATCAGACATTGTGAGTTCAAAAACAGATCGGGTATGTCGTTAATAAATAAAAGGAAAAGTAAGGGGCCCAAATGACTACCCTGAGGTACTACGGAGGTGACATAAACTGGTGATGAAAGTACATCCTTTATACGAACATACTGAACACGATCTGTGAGATAGGAGTGAATCCACTTTAGAAAGTTTGAATGAAATCCGATTCTTTTAAGTTTGGAAATTAAAACATGGTGATTAACGCTGTCAAAAGCTTTGGCAAAGTCAGTATAGACTACATCACTTTGTAAGCTTTTCTCAAGGTCATTCAGCACTGAGTTGCAAAAGATTGCGAGATTTGTAGAGGTAGATCTACCAGCTACAAATCCATGTTGGAAATGGGAGATTACTCCCTTTACGAGAGGTGTATGTTTCTCGTAAATAATTTTTTCAAATAGTTTAAGTATAGGCGATATTTTGGATATTGGACGATAATTGGTAATATCGTGTTTCGATCCAGATTTAAAAATTGGAGTTATGAACGAGTTTTTCCAAACTTTCAAAAAATTTCCTGTCCGCAGAGACAAGTTAAACATTAAACACAGAGGCACGGAAAACGCAAAAGAACACTTTTGAAGTAAAATTGGGGGTATGCCATCGAGACCAGGATCTGCATCTAGTTTTAACAAATAAAGAGCACGTTGAACTTCAGGAATTGAACACTCGAGGTGACCAACATTTAAAGAATCACAAGACATTGAGGTTTCATTCAAGCCACTAGCTGGGGTAGTACTACTCGAATATACAGATTGAAAGTTGTTTGCGAACATATTACAAATAGTCAGCAGGTCTGAGGAGGATACATTATTATGACGCATACAGTTGGGGATACCATTAGATTGTTTTTTACTGTTGATGAAGCTCCAAAAACGTTTACTATTAGTCTTTAAATTAGATTCAACAGAAAGAACGTACTGACCATAAAGAAATTTACTAAGAACATCAAATTCCTTTTGAAGCTTTCGATAAACTAACAAAAGTTCCGGATCATTATTTCTTTTTCGGAACTGTTTATATGTCTTATTTTTTCTATTTTTTAAGTTCACGAGCCTTTTATTAAACCAAATAGGATTAACGCCCGATATAATCCTTACTTTAGGTGTAAACATATCGATTGCCACTTTAACAGTTTCAACAAATAAATTAAAAGAATTATTAAGATCCCCGTTATTAAAAGCATCAAGCCAATTAATTCCTTCTAGATATTTAGAAATACTGTTGTAGTTTGCCTTAGCATAATTATACCTATAATTAATGACACTGGGACTGGGTCGAAAATACTCATAAAATCCAAATTGTAGTGATAAGGCTACATGGAACATAGAATTAGGAAATAGTGGAATCATAGAGTTATTGAGATTAATATTAAGATCAGAATCTGCAAAAACTAAATCTAAAACATTATTGAACTCATTGGCAAAATGATTAATCTGACGAAGATCGAACTGGGCGAGCGTATCAACAACCTCGCGTTCATGATCTAAGTTAACGTTAAAAGGAAAAAGTCTACATTCATCTTGATCAAAGGACCAAACTAAATTAGGTAAGTTAAAATCACCTAGTAGGATGACATGTTGTTGGTCATCCAAATTATTTAAAATTAAGGAACAGTTATGAATGTGAGCTTTATACAATAAATAAGAACTCCTTGGTGGTATATAACTAGCAATTACAATAACTTCAGTATCAGGATCACATTTAATTTTAACTGCAACTTGGTCCACATCTAGAGTTGTCGGAGGTATGGAAACTTCTTCGCTGCTTAATGACTTCCGAACAGAAACCAATACTCCTCCACCCCTTTCGCAGCTAGTAAGAACGGAACAACGGTTTTTGCGGTAGACTTCGTACTGCTCCTTGTTAAACATTTCCTCGTTATGATGGTCCATAGTGAGCCAAGTCTCGGTAAAAACAATTACATCATACTGCTCAGATGATGAGAACAGCAAGACATCACGCAATTTCGTTCGAAGGCCACCAGTATTTTGGTAGTAAAGGTTGAAGTTTAATGAAGGAATGTTGTTGGCTCTTAGTTTTTTGGCTGAGCCTTTTTGACACTAGATCTCTGCTCACAAATTCTTTTACAAGCATGTCTTTTGGGCAAAAGTTTGGATTTACCAATAATTTCCCAGTTGGTTGAGGCGATAACAGTTTAAAGGACGATGACAAACGACCTGGGATGTTATCCGCTGTCAAGCTGTGACACTTTATGTTCTTCGTATCGATGCCTTTGTTAGCAATATAGTTAAGAATATCACTACTCTTAGTACCATACTCCAGTCG
Source organism: Cheilosia vernalis (assembly GCA_949126925.1). Classification (NCBI taxonomy): domain Eukaryota; kingdom Metazoa; phylum Arthropoda; class Insecta; order Diptera; family Syrphidae; genus Cheilosia; species Cheilosia vernalis. The sequence goes on from OX421361.1 coordinate 18,854,102, forward strand.
AGACAAAAATACCGCAAAAGGTGGCGCCACTGTTTTAAGAGAGCAATTCGTAATAGGATCATTAGTTAATCGTTGATCACCAATCATAGGACTATTATTGCAGGATGAAGTGGATGGCAGTGACGATATTAAAGTAGGAGATTCTACTACTGAGATTTCCACAGAAGGGACGACAACTTGTGAGGTTGAGTTTGACCGTAGGATCCTTTTTGGCTGAAGTGGCTGAATCTCTGAAATGGGTACAACTGAGAGATCGCTGGTCAGCTGCTGACGATCCATATTATGATCGGTAACGTTGTCATCATTATTTTTATTTTTCCCATTCGGCAAAAGTTGCTGATGTTGACATAATGGGCTCAGTAGGTTAATCATAAGGTCATTTGAATTCGGCAGTTGTTGTTGCAAACCATTATTGATAGTTATAAAGTTCTGCTGCATACTCTGTGCATTTGCAGAATCGAAATCAAAAATTTGTTGTAGTTCGGAGAATAAAGTTTCAATAATTTTTACATGTTTTTGCAATCTAACAATTTTCCAGTGAAGGACATCAGGCTGTATACTACGATGTTTCACACAATAAAAGCATAGACCGGGGGTACTTATGATTTTATCGACATCCTTCCCTTTCAAGCCAATGCATTTTGCATGAGCTGTGTCTAAACAGATTCCGCACGAGACGGTTATATCGTTCGTGTTTTTCTTACACACATAACATCCAGAGTTTGTCATGATGCAGTCGGAAATAAATAATTAAAATGAATTAGTGTAATTAAGACTGGCAACTCCACAAACACATGGCGAATAAAGATGGTTGGTGAAAATGATGAGACGTGGTTCGTGTAGAAGATAATGATAACAATATAAAGAGTGGTGAATATCAATCTTGCATTAGCGGCAGAGCATACACCAAAGTTGAACTTACACAGAGGAAAGAGAGAAATCCAGGTATACTCCAAATGTCAGAGAAAGATGCAATTAGTTTGATCACTCAAGTGCAATCGTTGTTGTTTTTGCAGTTTTCAAACATGAAACGAGAAGGAACCGTAAGAAACAATCAGTGTAGGCCAGCAAATTGCTTCGTAGGCAGAACATCCACTAGTAATTGAACTCACCGGGATAAACAAGTCCGATAGCTTTAAACTGAATGTGATAGAGCGAGATGGATTCAATGATTATCACTCACTTTAAGCACTCAGTAAAAACAAGAGCAGAAAAACAAGAGAAGAAAAAATAGAGAAAAAATATTCTTTTGAATTTTTTTTTCCTTCTTTTTTCCCAGAAAAAGAAAACTCGCGAATAATTTCAAACCATGAAACAAATTTATGTGGTTTGAACGCAACACAAGTTTCAGTATATTACGATGATTAATAAGGATAAACGCTTTTAAATTGGCGTTGACAGAAAAGACTTCCTAAAATGTAAACCGTATGAAGTTGCGGTAGGTAGTTGACAGCTTGGCTGCTGAGCTTTTCATCTGTAAAATTTAGTTGGATGTAAATATTCCGCACGTATGGAATTGTAGTATCATTTAGTGCATGCACTACAGAGTGAATTCTCTCCAATATTGCATACAAGATATTTTCTGAAATATTTCGTGAATGCCTAAAGCTGGATGCTTATAAATGCGGTTATAGGCCGGGACCAAGTTCTGACACTACATAAATTCCGAATGGACATACCTAATCCACATTATATTCGTCGACTTAGTGGATGCCTTTGATACCTATATAAGGAAAAGTAATTCAAATTCGAGTCTATATTCAGTATCCCCGCCAAACTCGTCTGTTTGTACAGAACGACGATGAAGAAGCCTACCTGCTTCTTGGCAAGAACGTCACAACGCTTGATGTCATCAGGAAGGCATTTGGTATTCGACTTTTAAAACATCATAGGTACTTAAACGAATTGAACGAACCCTAAAAGCAACTCCGGTGATACCTAAATAATCATTCAAAAGTCTAGTCAACAAAGCATTTGTGAATCCTGTTCTGCTCCAGCAGTAAAAAAATGTACACTCTCTGTCTGTTTCTTTCTATAAATTAAAAATAACTTAGTTCTCCTGAGTAGGTGGTTTGAAGACGGCATATACAGTAGATACATAACTGTGGTATATGTAAGTTAAGAAATTTCGTCCATTTGTTGCCGCCATTTATACAATATCCGGTAATCTGCCAATCTAGAAAATCGTTCTCTCGAATAAACAAGAACAATGCGACTACCCACGACATAGCATTCTTTATACACACAATAAGCCAAACATTATACAGAAAAATACTCCTTTTTTGTTAAGTAATTTCGCAGTTCCTTAAGGAAAATGTCCACATTTCCGACACACCGTTCCTTTATAAATCATTCGCAGACGTAAAAGAAACCTTAGAAACGCTACAACTCTGCCTGCAACCTGAATAATGGCTAAATTCCATTCAAACTAATTCCTAAAAATAACTCGTGGTGGTGAATATCTAGATATTCTTCGAAACGACTTCCGTTTGTACCTACGACTACGAGGGCCGCCCCGGTTGCGTTGGAAGATAATTATATTCACATTAAAATAATGAGACTGGAGTAAATTTTTGCGCTCATCTTTTGGAAGATTCCCTTTTCTTTGGTCGTTTGCTTCATGATTTGTGGATGCTGAATTATAATTTGAAAATATTTAAACTTTTGGGACACATTTGTACAATTGTTCAGTTGTTTTAAGAGACGAACGCTGAGATCTTTGCAGTGGGCCACATTTTTAATCAACTTGGCTGAGGCATTATCATTGAGCGGTTTCGTAAGGGCGATTAATTCATTTTTTACGGTTCCTGTGAAACACAACTTAATGAATTATTGTTAATGTTTTTAAGTGGTTGTAACTTTTTGTGTCGAAATCAGAGTCTATCTGTAAATTAAATTACTTTTTAAATGTGCAAAATATGATTTTCATGCTGTTGCGTTCATCTGTTGGAATGGAATAGGCGAAGGAATCGGGGAAAAATTTATTCTAATGCATGTCTAGGGTGGGCTGTAATTACAATATCTAAAAGTTTTGGTATGCCTAGATGTATTCAATTTGGAACAAAATTTTAATAGAAAAATTATGGCTCTGGAAATAAGAAAGGAGATCACCACACCAATCCAGGCCAGTAATTTTATATTCCTAGTCCTTCTTACGGCAATAATTGCTCTAGCTAGAATATTCTATAATAGATTGCCTTCATAGAAACATACACAGAGGCGAGATGAGGCTTGGTGATTTAAAAGTAAATTAGGAATAAAATTAACTGGAGAAGTGAGAGCCTGGGTCTGTAAAGACGTATTACAATTCACAATTACCAAGAAGGATGCGAGAGAATCTTCTCAACTCTACAATTTCAATGAATTTCCATTTGGTTAATACAATTAAGCATGAGAGACATTTTTCAGCCCTAAAAGCCAATAACTAAGTATTTTTAAAGAAAATGTATATAACCCGCTTATTAATTTTTTAAGTTAGCAATAATCCTGATTCCTCAAATAAAACATAATTTTTTATTTCTTAGCTAGTAAAATATTTGAAATTATTTCTGAGCTTATGCTATTTCACTTTTTATCTTATGTAAAAATTAGCTGGGAGGATTTTTTGTTGGAAGACAGAGGATATATTCAGCATATAGGCTGCTAGCCCTTAGCATTGTGTTGCACGAACTATTTTTTGTTTGTTTATATTATAATTCCACCTAATGCTAGAATGTCGTTATCTAAATGTCAACATTTAATAATCAGATCAGAAGCGAAATCAACGAGCTCCACTGCTTAGCTCATTTCGATTTTCAAAATTCGTTTTCCTACAAGAACACTCTACAATTTTTTTAATAGTTGCTAGCTGCCTGAAGCTTTCATCAGTTTGAAAAAAAAAAAAAAAAATAATAATATGAACTAGCATTCGGAATAGTACCTACCTTGTAATCAGTTTTCAGCCGAACATTTGAAGAAGAGAAGTTTTCAACTAAATATTGCAAGATCCTTCACGATTTTGTTTGGAAAATTTTGCAAAAACCTCTTATAAGATTTTGACTAAAACACGTATTGATGATACTCGTAGTAGCTATCTAAGTATTCTACATAAACAAAATTCCGCATCTAGGTTTTCACAAAAAATAAATAAATCCTTTTTAAACTAGCTAGCTATGTACCCAAATCCAGATTTGTGATCGTGTATTTTTGTAAAGCTCATAAAAATGCAAATACAACTACAAACAAATTCCGTTTAGCAAATATTGCCAAATTCTGGTATTTTTCAACGATACACACTCACCTAAGACAAATGCAATCACTAGGAGCTTACATCTTCACAAAATTCCACTTCATTTGAACCCCCACACACGAACTTCAGCTTTTCTTTGGTACAAGTTCACAACACAATACAGATTCAACCGAAATTCTATTTAGTATGACATTTCACAATTGCTTAGACCAATTTTTTGATTTAGTAATTTTGTATAATTTGGAAACAGAGAAACTAGGGAAATTAAATGTACACATTTACCTATCTCAAGTTTTGAGAAAAATGGACAAAGGGAGTTCTCATTAAACGGCGACTATTAAGTCCATGAAGTAACGCTGGCTGATTACGAATAAAGAGGGTAATTCCATAATAATGGGTTAACGAAATCTACAAAATTTACATATTTCTAATTGTTTGGGTATTATATACCTTGAAGCTTGAACTGACCGAACTGAGATGGATATAATGAAAGTAAACAATCAGAATTTCCTAAAATTGGCCTGCAAAGTTCCATTCGAATTTAACCAATTGGAAAATACACATGCAGTTTGGTAGTTTCGAGCTTACAAAAAACTTACATGTCTTTCCAGGATACTTGGAAGCTGTTCCGGTGTTTTCCTTTCCCCTTCAGCTGAACGATAAAATGCAGTTAGATTCGTTCCCAGACGAATAGTTACTTCAAAGCGAGTTTTTCCTGTGCGAGCTGAAATTTTAAACGAAACATCAGAATTAAACAAAGATTGTTTTTTAAAAAGTAATTTTTAACAGTTAAATCAGAGAAACTCACTTAATTGTTTTAACCCTTCAATGCATGATTTTTTTTTTTTGGGTCGAAAAAAATATATTTGATGTAAATAAACGATCTAAACTCAAAAAAAAAAATATAAAAAAAAAATCGGGTTAACCGATTTTCCGGAAAATCGGATTTTCTATATGATGCATATCTGCAACGCCATGCATAAGCGGTATGTAAATCATAAAAAAAAACGTTGACGCAAAAAAAAAATTTCTGGGAACTTATTTTTATTTTTTCAAATAAATAGCTAGCTTAAAAACAAGAATTGAACAAATTGTGTAAACAAAACAATAAATAATAATTAATTTTATATGAAACTAACAGGAACATAAAAAATCACATAAATTTAATTGCGTGCTCATTGTATAGAATTCAGTTCGAGCTCTTTTGCAACTGTTACTCATATTCGTTAAAAAAATGGATAAATATTAAAATGTAAGTAGTAGGGCTATGGGGATCCTGAACCATTCTGCGGCATAGGGGAACACACCCTACGAGAAGAGTTCAGCAAAATGGAAAAGGAAAAAAGAACCGCAGCTTTCAAAAATACCCAAGGCCTGAGGCAGGCTAAGAAACTTATAGGGAATTACAACCTAAAAAGATTCAAAGCATGTATCGGTCTAGGCAAAAACAACCTAAGAATCCTTACAGGTCTCCTAACGGGACACTGTAGGCTTAAAGAACACATGAGGAAACTGGGCCTATCGGAAGAGGGTCTCTGCAGATTCTGCGATGAGAGCGCTGAAACCCCAGACCACATTCTGGAATCCTGTGGGGCACTAACCCACAAGAGGATTAAACATCTGGGCAAGCACCAGCTAACAGATAAGGATATACAAACCATAGACCCACTACTTATTCTCAGATTCATAAGAGAAACTGGTTTGGATGAAGTGCTCTAAAGTTTATATTCTCGCCAAGGCAAAGACAGAGCAAACCCTCAAACACGGTTCTTAATGGAATTGTGATGCGATGGCGCTCTAGAAAAGGGCACGAACCTTTCCAAGGTATAAGCAGGGGGCACAATAGACCACAAGGTCGCAGTGCACTAGACCCTCTCTACTATTATTATTATGGGGATCCTGGCCCACGAAAATGACTCATCGTTCAAGGTCATCATTCAAGGTTATATTGTGTGTGTTTTGGTTTCAAGGTCAATATTCAAGGCTATAATAATAATAATAATAGTTGGCGCAACAGGTCTGTAGGGACCCAGGGCCTAGCTTCTCGCAACCATTCGTTTTGTGTGAGTTTTTAATTTTTGGAACGAATGGAAGGGATCTACAATTTTATGCCGGTTCCAAACGGGCCGATTGAGAAGCTTTTTCATGACAGTTATACTCTCGGATGTTTGTCAGACGTTCGCGAGAGGTGGCGCAGTGAAAAAAACCCTGAGTTGGAATTTGGGTTTTTGCGGGATTCGAACATGGACCCCTCGCTTAGTAGTCCAACACACTAACCACTAAGCCACTGCGACCACTATAATAGTGTATATATATATATGTGTTTGTGTGTATGTATGCGTTCTTCAAGGTCAAGATAAGGCTTGTATGCATGCGAGAAATCAAGGTCAAATACAACTTCCCTTCCCCTCCCACCTACACATTTTGATATCGATACTGTTCAAGGTCAACAGTAGAGTGTATGTATGCATATGAGATCTCAGTCATGAAGACAACTTCCCCTCCCCTCCCACCTACACATTTTGATATCGATACTGTTCAAGGTCAAGATAAGGCTTGTATGCGAAAAATCAAGGTCAAAAAGCTCCTAAATATTGATACTGCTTCTCATGCCCAACGACATAATAAACACACCCTAAATGCATGGTGTTGCAGATATGCATCATAGGCAAAATATGAAAAAAACATCTGTTCTTTGCAAAATTTTAAAATTATTTTTGCACTTATATTAGGACGAACTTGTAAAAAACAATAAAAAAAATACTGACGTGCATTAAAACACTTTATTATTTATATTTACATTAAATTAAACACACCCCTTCTATAGATTATGAGAGCACATGGTCTTGTGACTTCAAGCTCCATTTTATTGCGTTCATACACTTACCAACACATTTGTGAAAATAAAGTATCATCGCGGAACTAACTGGCAATGGAAAACCAAAAAAATCGAGTAGATATCGGCTGCCACTCTCTTATGACAGCTTTTTTGAAAGTATGATGCAGATATGCTACAGTATGCATTGAAGGGTTAAAAAGATAGAAACTGACTCAGTATAAACTGTTTTGCCCTGTCAACATTATAATATAGTGTGCGAGTAGGTAGATTTTGCTTTTAATTTTTGCTCACCAAAAAGTGGTTTTTTACTTCGGTTACCAAACTGCTTCATTTGCAGGACAAAAACTGCTTCGTACGCGAGAACTTTTTTGACAGTTGGCATTCTTCAATACCAACAGAAGATACAGAAAACTTCCCGTATTTTATGAACTAAGCCATATACATTCTGATCGCCAAATAGCAGAGCTCACTCACGGAAAATTAGTGTATCTCCTTTGATTATGGCCAAGTAAACTATAGCGATAGCAAACGATGTACGATGCGATTACCTAAAAAACTGTAGAAAAACAGCGCCGTGCGTAAGTCTGCCCACGGACTGAAATGGCAGAGGGACATTATCGCTAACACAGACCACAAAGCACACAGACTGTACTCTATACTCCAACGAAGACCAGCTATCGAGAGGCTGGAAAGAATTAGCTCGCCTCGAATACGTTAAGAGGAAGCCCTCAATATTAAAAAATACGCAAGCAGACAAGAGGAAATAGAAATAATTAATTTTTTAAACGTAAATAAAGTCGTTCCGAAAATTTAAGGCTTATGTCCCATATTCGACCAGTAAAAAAGGTAGAATTTATGCCCCGATAAGGTTTGGGACAAAAGTTTCTACTTCGATTCGGGTCTTACGTCCAACTTAGGTATGTGAAAATTTGTCCTTTCGGTACTAATATGTCCCTACGACTGTTGTCACAACTATCTACCTCCTACATGGATTTTTTTATCGGTAGCAACAGGCAGCTGTATGAGGAATCGCTGTTGCAACAATAACGTCTTGGGCTGTTTCTGTTTTTAATCTACTGTTTAAACAGTTGCTCTACTGGTATGTAAGATGTAATAAGAATGTATACTCTACATACCTATATATGGGTGAAAAGTTATGCATATTTCTGTTTCGAAAGTGCTCCGCACAATATCACACATATAAAATTGGTGAGTAAAAATATTTTGCTTGGTTTTTATTGAACTTACGTAGGTACACTTGTTGTTCTTACCAGGGGAAATATTTCAATAACAAATATTTACAATTGATATACCAAATGTAGATAAATTAAAAGAATTATTTTCAAAAAAACATGCTCGAACTTTTAATGAGCCACACGTTTCATTCATCGTACCATTTAAATAATATTTAAATTGATAAGAAAGCTTAAGCTCGTATGAGCATAAAATCCAAAACATTACAACAAAATCCCAAGTTTACTTTTTTTGACACCGAAATCCAGCAGAGGCCTACACGCTATTGCGTTTTTTGGTTATAATCATTTGTTTACTACCCGATGATATAAATAGCAATATTTGCGTGCAGCCACAAACTATGGCAACGATTTGCATAAATCACATTAGCGCAAATTAAATTCCACAGTTCTACTAATTATTTGGTCGATCGTGGTGGTTTTAACGATATAGTGTGCTTACACAAATATATACCGCCGGTTATGGTGCTGATGTGCGATTGCGAATTCCGTGGTTGAAAGGATGAGGGTATCGATTTTTCTTGGTTCCAAAAGCTAGAAAAGCTGTTTACGAGTAGGTAAATAAAAATAACATTCAATTAAAAGTAATTGTTTATCATCAAAACGATGAAATGCCAATTAATGAAATGGTAAGCGTGTCACGGACATAGTCCCACAAATGAGGTGCAACGTTCATTGCGCTACACAAAATAAAATAAAGATTTAATTTAATAAAATAAATAAATTCCGTTAACACGATTATGTTGCAATTAATGTGTCTGACATTTAATTTGTCATATTAGTAGGTACTTGTAGTTGAAGTTAAATTATAAGGATGATTTGCACTATAGCAGAATATCAGTAATTAATTTAATTACATTCGAGTTACTGCGAATCCGCTTAAGCGAATATATTTTTGGTTGTTACATCTTTTTAAACTTTATCTAAGCCGGACCAAATGAAAGTCCCTCTCAATTCAACCAACTTCATTATGAATACTCAATGGAATTGCATTTTTGAGTTCATTTAATTTTTTTCTGTCTACATTTAGATTATTTTGTAAGGTTTTTTGGTGAACTCCTTGTGCACTTTATGGACTTTTTCGGCACTTATGTTTGGGATTCGAAATTAATATTTAAATATTTTTGTTGTGTTTCCAGAACTCTAATCCGGAACCATGTAAACAAAGAATAGCTATTTTTTCCATTTTTAATCATATTTCAAGTTGGTATAACTTTTTGTTCACACGCATACCGACATTTTTTTCTAGCTCAGGGAACTCCAGAACTTTGGTGTACAGCATAAATTTGGTAAAAAACAAATGAAAATGGGGTTCTGTCGTATAGCTTATATAAAAAAATGTTAGTTTAGCTATAAAGAAATCTAGAACTATGTATTCTCTATATGCCTATGGCATTTCCTGTGTCATTTGCTAGCTTTAAGCTGGTGTAACTCCATCGAATATGTTGTGTTTGAAGCAGTTCTTAACTATTGACTTCTTTTATCTATATACCTATAATATGATCGAGACACACTTTTTCTCTAAAACGTTTATTCGAAACGAACAAACTGTTTATGACTGCAACCGCAGCTACCACACTGATCTAAAAAATGCACCAAGAAAATTAAAACAGCTAAATGGCTTTAGGAAACTTTCTTGCACGAAAAACAAATAGGAAAGTAATTTAATTGAATTTGTGTTTTCACCTTCACCACAGTGCTTCTGCTTAGATTTCAGTTTGTTCCCACCGGGTTCTAGTTCAATCATGAGTAACGTGTGGAGCAGTGACAACCCACAAATGAATGTAAATACTGTTAAAGCTATTCTTATAACTAAATGCGATTTCGAAAAAAACTGCTTCAGTAGAATTAAGAGATTTTAAAATTGTAGAGTGAAATCTTTTCAAAAATACGAAAAGTGAGGCTGAGAAGATTTACTGTTACCTACTTGCCTAAAAGTTAAATATTGCGCTCTGCTTAAAATTAGGTGCGCAAGCAACAGAAAAATCGTGTTAAATGTCATGAAACATCAAAAATTCATCTAAGTGATGGAATTTCAAAATCAAGGACACCTTACAAATGCGATAGTTCGACCATGTATTCAAGATATTTTGCAGCAAAACAAATTTTGAAATTATTATTACAATTTCGTCTTGAAATATTCCTTAAGTATTGGTAATCGTATGTATAAAAATAAAATAGAATCTCCCACGTTCAAAGAATTCTGGAATTCCTAGAAAAAAATAAAGTTTTATCTCTCAGATGATTACATTCAAATGAATAGCGTTCTATAGGTAATAAAACCTTTTGACATCTTTTCTAGACACCCACGCTGTGTATATTTCTATCTAAGGAAGCCACCCCTGATGCCCTTCTATTAAAAGCGAATTCATAACACCGGTTCAAGATAAGTCGACTGCAGGTATTAAGGAAGAGAAACAGTCAAGTGATATCAGTTCAGCAGCTACTTGTTTACAAACCCAATACAAACCAACTGTTCTTATTTCAACTGCAATTATAGTTATCATTATCCTTTTCAGTTGCTTGAAGTTGAAGGGGAGAAGTGGCGTTTTGAGATGGATTTTAAAATAAAGTGAAAGAACAAAATCGTACAACGTCATGAACACCTGTCTCTGCCGCCACCAAGTACGTATTCATACCATACCATACCATACCATACCACCACGCCATTTTAAGTTTCCCTGTTCAAAACGCTTTACAAATCTACTTTGCCAAATATACGATGATCGTGCATAAATGATGACCAAATAAGATAACGATATGCAAAAAGACGTTTGTTGCTTTAATATGGTCTTGTCTAAAGTCCAGCGTTTTTCCGTCAGAGATCTACGTGGTTCAGAAAGCGGTTCAAACCGTCCTAGCGAGGGAAATAGTCTATCCAGTAATGGAAATTACCCTCTGTGGATAGACAATCAGCATTTAAAGCGATCAGCTCCAGTCTGGTAAACTCAAAATCTGTAGGTCAGTGCCCTTCAGCATTAAGAGCCATTGTGTACAAGAGAAGGAGGCAGCGGATAAAGTGCCCAGATGTGACTCTCAAGTGGAAATACTATTAGCTGAAAGACAAAGCAAAAACGATGGAACCAAACTTACGGCTGCATCATAACTGGTAATTTGTGTCAATAATCCTAACATCCCTGGATAGAAACCAAATCCAAAGATCCATCAACAGATCCGAATGGTTTTCTTTGTTTCCATATACTATTTTAAGGGTGATCTGATCCAATGGGCTTCAATGGTGCAATTTCATACAATGTAAACTGACAGTCTAACATAATCTATCATAAATTGTTCTTAAAAGCTAGGTCTAAGATTATATTTGAACCAGTTGCTGCAGCTATGTATTTCTTTTAGAAAGGACTCTGGGGCTGAATCTTGAATGTCAATAAAACGTAATACTAAGGAACAGATTCCGGAGTTTTATTTACTGCGGACTCGTATCAATAAACCCGCGCAAAACCAACCTAAAATGTACAACTGGAAACAGATAAACAAAAACCGCGATTATTAATGAAGTTTTGTTATATCGTCCCCGCTGTATAGCGCAAGCTAAGTTGGTACATTCCTAGTTTAATTAATACATATATATTTCCATGTACAATTGCAATGTCGAAATCATCTTACCTGCCACTCTTCCACTGCTTATGCTGTTGCTACTCTGCGCCCCGACAACCGAATAACCAAGGGAACTTTGAAAATCGCATTCCTTGTGGCAATCACCTGAACTGTTGCCTGTACAACCTGAAAAGAAAAATTTAAAAACCATTCAAATCTCTCATAATAACTTCATTTCCATAAAATCGATTTCCCGTTTCGAATGTAAATTGTGTGTGGTTTTTCATCAGTAGATACTTACAAGTGTAAATGTTTTCACGCTCAATTTGCTTTGCAGCACTCGGTGCGTTATTTTGAATCGAGTTTCCCTATCATCGGAAAACCAGATTCTGGTCTATTTCTATACAGCAAATATTAGCATACAGCTTCCTTCCTTCCGTTCACCTCAAATCAGTTGGCATATAGCTAATTATGTACGACCCTTGAACTCGAAAGAGTTATTTTATTTGATCGCCCCCTATGTACTGTACGTGCAGCGAAGGACTGGCTTGCCTATACGCCAGTGGTAGAATAGTATATCAAACAATAACATCTGGATAGCCTTGGAAAATGTAAAATGACGTACAACTACAAATGATATGGAAATCAGCATACCCATAGCTCAAGTGTGTATCGTGTCCCTGTGCTATAGACCACACCACAATGATGAGGGTATCACGAGAAATGCATGTATATTGATTCTGCACTTCTAAACAACATTTTGATCTCGATCCAAGGAACTTGACTTTGCTCGACAATGCTTGGCGTCGCGAAACGTTGGTAGCACAAGCACATGCCAAACGACCATAGCTACTCCTCGTAGTTCATGGAAAGCAAATTCAAATCGATTGCCATGGGGCAGGGTAAACAAAACCTTAAAATTACTTTACAAGTGGGGCAATTGTAATTTCATTTTTGCCCAGAGATGACAGCAGCAGCTCCACTTTCTGCAAGGATAACTACCGGGAGGAATTCCTCAAGTAAACTGTATCCGACCGAATGGTAACGAAAGCAGTGGAAGAAGCTGCGCACAGTGGTTGGTAACAAATTTTGCCGACTGGACTTTTCTGCGGTAGAGGGTATTTTTATATTTCTATTTTTCGTATCGCATAGATAAGCAGTTGAAAGGCAGACAGTATTGTGTTCTTTCCCTTACAAGAAGTTTAAAGGGCTTATAGGTGGTTTGCTTGGTGCTTCATTTAAGTACGTGTGCATTTGTTGGCAATATCCACTGACTACTGATGTAGTAAATACGCCTGTTTATGACTTGAGAGGACACTGTGCAAATTTAGTATGTCCAGGTGGGTTTTAAATGCGCTGCTATTGACGTTGAGTTTCTGAGGCCGATGTACGATTGGGTAAAATTGAACTGCAAATTGGGATATATAGAAAATTTAATTATGAAGCAGTGATGAGCTTTGTGAATCTCTCTACGACCGATTTATAGAGAAAAAAATATGCAGTTATATATAAAAAAAAAATCCAAATGAACTGCGAAACTTGTTTGCATCGTTGATATCGACATGTGACGTAAATGTGGGTAGGGAAAACGTAACAGAACTAAATTCGTCTAGCTGACCCGGCGAACTTCGTTCCGCCCAAATTCGGTAATGTGATGAAAATAATAATTTCGAGTATACAATAGAAATAATTATTATTGACGTGTCAACCTCCCTCCCACTTTTTCACTGAAGTGCTTTGCGGTACACGATGTACAAAGCGGAAGATTTTTCTCCCACGTGAGTACTCCCACGTGAGTACGCCATGTGAAGAACATGGGAATTCAAAAATTGATATCACAAATATCCAGCGATTGTCCTTGCGACTTTTTATTTTTCTGAAAGGTATACGCATAGGAAATTGAAGGCTTAAAAAATCGCCGAGTCTGGTAGCGAGGAAAAACAACGATTCTCGCTATATATGGAGACCCATTATGACGAATTTCAATTCGTGAGTTATTGTTTGAGAGACACAGTCACTTTGGTAATAATGATAGCTATTTCAAACTATAATCCTTATCCCCTTGAATTCTTAGATCAAAATCTTCGTTTCCATGACATTTGATTTGAGATTCTTCACAATCAAATCAAACGCGATCCATTTCGGTTGATTGGGGTCGCTCAACAAAATTATAACTGAGCCGCCTCTCGATTTCAAATTGCGTAGCAGTGAGCCCGGAACATCCAAAGAATTTAAAAATTAAACATTTGACATAAGTTTTGTTGTATTGGAAGTATAGCACTACCCGTTTTTCTATCCCAATCTCGTTCCCTTAAACTTTCATTTTCACAACAAAAAGTAGCATAATGTCCTTCCAATACGAATCCACCAAGCCAAAAATCGTTTTATAATATAGGGATACCAACCCGATTTGTCCGTGCCTTTCGCTTGGAACTATCGGGTCCAAAACTATCCAATCTTTAAAACTGGAACCAACCAACCAACAAAATTTCAATGAGATCGGTTGAGAGGTTTCGGAGATCGACAACAGTGCCACGTATAGGATAGACCGTCAGCGCACCTACGGAATTCCCCCACAATTTTTGAAAATAAAATTCTTTCTTTGATTTTCAATTTGTATCATAATAGCATTATGTTTTGACTAATCTTGACTATAACTCTCTTCGGCAGTGGACTCTCTTTCGTGACGTCGTTTGCAGTTTGTACGGGCATGAAGAACGAAAGAAAAGTATTTCCCGGAATCACAGTTTGTACACAACTGCGTAGTTGAAATTTAATGTAGTAAAATTCAAATTTTTAAATTATTGTTAATACATATTTAGAAAAAGTAAAAATGCAAAGATAAGTACCCAGAAAATCTCTTTATTTTGACACTTCATTTGTTAAGATTGATGTGAACTGCAAGAGGTAGAAACACACTACAGAAACTCCAGAAATAATATAGAGGGGATGAGTATTGGTCATTTTATTCCAAACTTAAAAAATTTAATTTAATTTAATCAAACCCTGGTTCAACAAAGAATAATGCAAACATCAAGGTACCTATACAAAAAATCTCAAATTTTTTTAAGTCTGAGAAATAGCTAGATGCAACAAAACCATAGAAACTGCAAATAGTCCACAAAAAACTTTTTGCAAGTGCTAATGGCTTACATGCCTTCTGATGGTACTTGGCAAATGCAGTAACTGCAGTAATTGTTTTGCTGCAATGTTTTATCGGAGAATTGTATTGTACACTAGATTTAACACACGTATGGAGTCATATTCTATCTTGAGGATGGAATGATCGGTGATGGATTTAAGATTTGGATCTCGATCAATCCAATGCATCCTAAAGAGTTCTAGCAAAACACTCAAAACCTGTACAATATACTAGCTGTACCCGCCCGGCTTGTCCGAGCTAAGGAACTTTGTTGCTTAAATATGTTCCTGTCTAAAGTCCCGCTCACATCTAGCAAAGTGTTTTCAATGTTCTTAAACTCGAGGTTAAGTTGAAACAAAACGATGTTGCCGTTAATAATATTTACATGGTGATATAACAAATAAATAATCAACGTTTTAGAAATAAAGAACATTTCTCCAAAATATCATCAATATCAGGTAGAACTTTGGACAAACACTATCTCACTGCAAAAGTGCACATGACAATCAAAATTGAAGAAAAAAGAAAACTCTTCGTACATAGGGTATATTTTCAAGGGCTCTGGGATTGATATTATTTGCATTACTGAGACTTCGTGGTGGTCCGATCCAGAGGATACCAACAATAAAGTGTATTGTGTATACTGAGCAAATCGCAAGGAAGTGTGGTGGATTATCTCCTATTAGAAATTTCAGATGGTATAGTAAAATGTCTCGTTTATGTTTCTTATAAACCAAATCGCTGTCATTCTCCAGATGTTGTTTTTTCTGCATTCCATGTGTTTACTGCACTTTTTGAATTTTAATGCTGACTAAAATGTGATAATAAAGCTCAATGATTACTGGATTTTGCTGCTGCCCCCGGGCTATCAGTGGTAAATTCACACCTCCTAGTCTTCTTGATGTTGTAATGGTGTCAAATCGTGCTGATGTCTTGGATCAAGATCAGCTGTCCCTGGCGGGAATATCTGACCGCGACTTGATATTCTGTACTTATGGTATTGTTATGTCTCGATCCCCCTCTCCTTCATAGTTCGAATTCAGGGATAATGGTTTAATAGACTACAATACCTTACGTTTTGATGCAAGCTTGCTTCCGTAGCATGACCGACAAAGTGAATAATGTTCAATCCCTTGTATTAGACCTCTTTAATGGACATGTTCACCTTAAGACGGTTGCAATACGAATCAGTTTTTTAACAACGCTATCAAAGGTCTTGGAAAGGGTTCTTGTTGATCAAATGTCAGATTATCTGGAACAGCATAGCTTCCTCTCTTCTTTTCAGTCTGGTTTTCGAGCGCGTCACAGCTGTGTTACAACTATGATACAAATTCTAGATGACATTAGAATTAAGTATGATATGGGTCGCTAGACCGTGCTTTGTTTGCTAGACTTCTCCAAGGCTTTTGACAGAGTGAATCATGAAGTTCTTTCGAATGGATTAAATCTCAATCCAGAAAATTGTGATACGAGTGAGCTACCACCCGTGTTTTTAAAGTTTTTAAACAATATTCAAATGAAACATTTATGCACTGTCACAAATCTTGGTTTTAAAATAAACCGCTCACTCTACGCTGTAGACCAAACAAATTGAATAGTTGGTCGAATATATGCCGGACTGCGAGAACTCTGGAAGTCTTCTAGCTTCACCCTTAGTAGATACAAATTTAAGGCTTGTCAAAACATTATTTGTTCCAATTATTGACTATTGAAATATCGTATAAGTTGCTTGTCGCGTTCAACGATGCCATTAGGTATGTATTTGGTCTGCGTCGTCATAACCATATATCGCACTAACACAAACTGGTACTTGGTTGCACGTTTCAACAATTTCTAGATCTTAGGTGTTGCAAGTTCATGCATAATATCTCGTTAACAAAAGATCCTCTGCATATCTCTTCAAAAAACTTAAACTTGCTCAAACCACCAGGACTCCAAATCTTATAAAACTAATTACTTGAACTCTTCGCGTCTCTTTTTCGTCCATGCAACCAGACAATGGAAGATGGAACTCCCTTCCCATCGCAACTAGGCAAATAATTAGAGCTAACAATTTAAAAATGCCGCACTGCAGTATCTATAATTACCTATACTTGACAACAGTAACAACTATTTTAAGTATACATTATTTTCTTTCTCCTTCCTTACAGCTTTTTCTTCCCCCTCTCTTTCTATTTTTCACTCCTCTGCTCGTATAGGTATCTTTAGTTTTATGTAAGTTTTATTTAAGTTTTTGTTTATTCTTCCAAAATCATGTACTAAAAGACTGTGTTCTTATTTGTACTTTCATTTACAAATAAATTGAATTGAATTGAATAATGTATGGAAAGTCTATTTTTACGAATTTTCCAACTTACCTTAAATTTTTTCCAATTTGCTCGCCATATATAGTTCCCTTATGTTGTCAGAAAAACACATACGTATGCAGCCTTGTTTTATGTATTTTAAGATTTCCACATATCCATTCCCATTATTATGTTGCGTCTTTATTCAATATAAAGCCCACCCACCGTCATTTTTATTAATAGCAAAAATGTTCCTCTGTGTATTGTACAGAACTTTTGAAAAGTTTGAAGTCGTTAACGTAGACAAGGTCGTCGGTTCAATTGATAAGAATTCCAAGTCTGGTAACTGTCTATGGGGCCGCTATCCGTTCCTTCTTGAAACGTTGAAATGATTGCCTTGCTTTGCCGGTCTAACGTTTTGTAATAATCGCGCAATGTAGCTTTTTCTTTCTTCGGTGAAAATGATGAGCAATCAAGTATCAAGAAGATACTTCCCTATCGGAATTGAAACTATGATAACTTGAATATTATTTATAGTGCATCCGATAGTAACAGGCGAAACATTTTTGCGGCTCCAGGAAATAACCCCCCAACGAAATAACCCCCCAAATAGAAAATGAATTAACCCCCCAAAATTGGGGAATAATTTCACTGTGAAATTATACCCCAAATCGAACATGAAATTAGTCCCCAAAATGGTATGAAATAAGTCCCCAAGACGGTATGGAATAAGTTCCCAAATAAGTAAGAAAACGGCGCGGGCGCCCTTCTCTCGAATTAATATTAATTTTTGAGGCAATGGTAATTTGCGCAAATTATGAGATGTGTATGGGGGGGCATGCTGCCCCCCTGCAACCCCCCTGCTTGGGTTTACTGTTGGATTACGGGGTGGGTGCGAGGTTTTTTTCTTATATTTTTTGTTGAATTTTCAAAGTGAAATAACTCCCCAATTTGAAGTATGAAATAAGTCCCCAAAAATCCATGAAATAAATTCCCAATTTTGGGAATTTTGGGGGGCTATTTCATTTTCTATTTGGGGGGTTATTTCGTTGGGGGGTTATTTCCTGGAGCCCATTTTTGCGTCCTCCTATTTTTTTTTTTTTTTTTTGTTTTGTGTATTGGGGATTTGAAAACTATATTTATAACTAGAACGGCTGGAAAGGAAGGTCTTTATTGAAGAAACTTTTCATTTGTTTAAAGAAACAAAGTAGCACCTACTATGGATTCAAATTTGTACCTATACACTGAGGTTTCAGTTCAGTAGATTTTCTCTGAATATGTAGGTATACTCAATAAACTCTTTTCTTCCTAATCTGATTTGATTGGAATAAAATTGCATTAATAATTTTTAATTCGGGTAATAAATGGATAGTTTTAAAGTACTTTGAAAAATATCAGCCATAAAATTTTCATTTGTTTCTTTTAGTCTACAAGCAAGTAGGTAGCAAAAGCAAGACCAATAAGAGTGAGCCAAGTGTAGTAAAATAAACGAAATACAGGTTACCAGGCAAGGAGGAAATGATTTTATTCCGTGACAGCAGCGAAAATTATAAAACGAAGTCAAAATCGTGAAGAAATACTAACCACAATATTGTTAATCACACCTACTAAATGTACAATTCATTTCAATTCAAATCGTTCTTTAAGAAATATCAGCATTATGACCGAAAAATGTTTTTAAAATATGTAACCAATATTTTAAAATATCAGAGTTACTTGTTTTGTGAGAGATGGCTACTTCTTCAGAGCATAAGTGGTGGAAATCGGTAAAACAAGGAGGGGCGATTTGCATCACTGCGGTGCTTAATTTCTGTAATATATGTTTAACTTTTATTGCGCACTTTTTAATCTTACCCAGTATGTGCAAAGTAGTTTTTGGTGGACCTGACCAAATAAGATCGAATAAGCCTTGTAAACTGAAGCCAATATAACTCTTGCACCGGTTCAGAAACCTAAAAAAATTTTCACAGCGTCTTGGCGACTTTGAACGGAGTTTGTCCACAAATACGGATTTCAAGTCCATCGGTTCTTCCAATAAAAGAGCGGTTACGCTTTAATGATAGAAGGCATCTTTGACTGTTGAAATCATTAAATTTAACTTTATTAGATGCACCCCATTAAAGTACGCTGTGAGCTAGAAATTTTATTTGCTTTTCATGCGTTGCCGTTATAGTTGTATGAGCAGGGACATGCATTAGGAAACGAATATATAAACTGAGGGACTATCACCACCGAAGGATTTTAATTGGCAGACAAGAGACTGCTGGAGACAAGGAGCACCAGCATATTATGGAGAATTGCAGACATGAAACCGTTCAACGGAACTTCAAATTAACGACCAGAAAGAAACTCTTTGAAGGAGACACGTGTCGCTTCAAAAAGCACCAATTTCTGACAAACAATAATATTGTCTGTCACCACACCACTCATGATTTAACTGCTCACATCAACAGAGAACTCGCTGCCATGGAAACCATATTGCCTGTCATTAAGAAGTTTTCGGTACTTATAACAAAACATAAGACGGTTTATAAGCATTTACATGACCTTGAAAAGAATGGACGAAAGTCCCATGAGTTAGTAGTTAGTGTAGAAGAAGAATAAACATTATTAGAGACGGACTGTGCAAATGCGGTGGTCCCTGGCCCACCAATTCGGAGAGTGTTTAAAAGAATTGGGTAAAGAATAGGTACAAAACCTTATCCAGTGGGTTTACTAGGGTGGAAAACATCTTTTCAGAATTATGGGTGACATTATCTACCATCTGGACGAGTGGATTCGCGAATGTTCAGATCTTTCGGTCCTCTTGCTAATGTGTGAGAATAAAAACTTTTTCGCCCCATGAAATCTTAAATATCCTCAAACACATGTGGTGCTATATGGAAGTAGAGTTATTTTTATTTTTGAGCTCAATCCGACAAATGGCGGTTTATATTTTATAGTATTTTGTACAGTCATTGTTTTTAAAGAAAACATAATTTATTTTTAAAGTGTTGCTTTGGAAGGACTTTTTAGTTATTTAATATTTTCATTATTATTTGCTCCTTTTTATTTTGGACAAATTCTACATGTGAAGTTAGGCAAAGTGCAAAATTTAACTTTTTTATTTAATTAAGCCAATATTGATACATTTTAAGTGTTGAAATAAAAGAGATCATTGCAACCATGCCCTAAGAGACACAATATGGCTGACCGTTTTTCAGTGTTTTTTAATAGTGTAAATAATATTTGGTGAATATGTTAGGGGAGGATTAGGTTACCATCGCCCCAACTCGAAAAAAGTGTAGAAAAAAAAAGAAAAAACCCTATGACAATGTTTACAAATATTTAAAACATTGAAAAATAAATAAAAATGTTGTTTTTTTTTTTTTTTTCATTTGTCACAACTGAAATTTACTACCCAGCCGTGATGTCAGCCAATATGTAATAGTTTTCAGCAATTTTCAGTACAATTTGGTTAGGTGATGCCAGCTCTATGTAGCCATCGTAGAGAATCCATCAGCTAGTTTATTATTTGAGTTATTTTAATATATATTAATAACAATATTTAACTAATATGTTATTTAGTTAGCAAGGTGCTATAGGTAACACACAAGTTGGAGAGTAGTTGCGGGTTTATTATTAATACGGGTGTAGGGCTATTATTTGCTATTTCTTTTTGCATGAGTTTGGTTTGAGTCGATGTAAATGTGGATGTTCAGGGCTCAAGGTATTTGGCATTGTGTGTGTATGCAGCTGAAATAGCTTCTAAAATCAAAAAACAAATAAAGAAACGAAAGACGGCCATCGCCATCTTTTGGTAGGCGCAATTGGCACAGTACATATTATTTCGGTTTTCCTATTTATTTTCGTTTTCTAATCTTGCTAATCGTAAGCAATAACTTAGATGAATGTTTTGAATTCTATTTTTCAAAACAACATTAAGTTATTTATGCTAGCGTTGCCGTTTCCCTTTCTTGCGTTATTTATGCGGTGTAAGTGTGATACGAGTATCTATGTAAAATGTCATCTGTACAACATAATGTTATAACCAATTGTTCATGTCGTATGACCTTAATGCCATAAAGTTGATATAAATCGTATGTTAAAAGGCGTTGCAGGGTTTCAATAGTCCTCTTTCTATGCTGTCGAGTTGCAAGTAAAGGTTTACGTATACCTAGAGCTGGAATAGCGGTTTTTTGGTGCTCAGTTTAGATAAAAGTTTTATTTTCAACGATAACATTTTTTTTTTATAAATTGTCGATTTTAATTTTTTGCTGTCATTTCATCAAAATTAGCTTAAAGAGAATTTCCCAAACTGTGTTTACTTTCCCAAACTGTAAATTTTTTGATCTGGATCAAAATTTGGGTTGGTATTAGTAACTTGTAGGCATTACGTTGCAAAGCGTTTATAATGGACTGAAAGGTTAGACACCTGCTTTGAATTTAGAGTTCTGTTAATTACTATCTAATCTCTCCTTATATACAATCCGCGGTACTAATAATCAATTTTAGTGTCCAGGCTAAATTTTTCGAGCTCACAATGGCGAAAATTTCCATACAAAATTGCATATTGTGACCTAGGAAATATTTAGTGTGAAGGTTAAAAATGATTATTGGTAAGGCCCAATGACGTTAAGTTTTCATTCTCAGCAAACTGAGTATTTTATTTAATTTTTAAAACAAGCGATCTTACAAGAATGTCTTTTACAATGTGGAACTTTAATTATAGTATGTACATATTCCACAATACTGGTTTTAAAAATAATTCGTTTCATTAATTTCCCCATCAAGAAAAGGGTAACTTTAATCGAAGTGTACTTAGAATTTGATCTGTTTTTAATATTCCTACTCGACTCGTAGTATACCTATGATCCTGATTCATCATTCAACGAGAAATTCACTCTGTCCAGTTGTCATAGTAGCTCGTTCAAATTCAAATAGCTTGTTTCCTAGGGTGTGTACCTTTGTACATCAATGGAAAGCAAATTGAACATTGCAACATAAAAAAAAGGTTCTTTTACATCCATGGATACCAACGTCACGTCCTCCATCTCCATCCACTCGGCTGAGATTTAAAGCGCCCCTTTGGACAACAGAATCGATACATACGAGTATATGGCTACATTTACCTTCTGAAGTAAAGAGATGTGATGATAATGTGTTATTTATTTATTGTTCGCTTGTCCACATCAATGGATTTATTCAGGTAGTCTTAGCGATATCACTCCATTTAAAATGTAAAATTTATCACGCATCAGCTTTATTCTATTTTTGTTTTATGTCACAAAATAATCGTATTCGTATCTGCGTTTAAGCCACGTGATGGTGGCATAATGTTATAAGCAAAATTATTGCAATGCTTTATAAAAGGAAAATAGTTGTCTTACCCATTGTAATTTCATTTATTTCAGATATTTCACACTTGTTTCCTTTGAATCCTGGCGGACAATGACATGTAATTGCAGCATCACCTATGTGTCTGTAAATAAATAGAAAAGAATGATTTAGCGTGGGACACTCAAGATTTTGGGAATAGGAACGGTATGTTATAGATGTAGTCAACGTTATCTGTTAGATACTTGGAAACGTGATAAAGAGCGGAAGACCTTTTTTTTCTCCTCTAGATGGTAAGGTCTTACATGATAATAAGCTGATGTGGGAAACCAAAAAATTGGCCGATTTGTAAATATTTTGGCCAAATTTCTGGGTTATGCTGATATTTAAAATTTTAAAGTTTACCAATTTTTTACCATTTATAGCCATCTTTAAAAACATAAGCAAGTTACGAAATATACGACAAAGTCACTTACAATTCTTAACAAAAACGCTTTTTTCCCGACACTCATGATATTTTTGTAAATTTTTAACCTTTGATGATGTTTTATAGTTTTAACAGGTTTATTGATCGAAATAAGTGAGATGGATTTTGTACAACGGATGGATTTTGTACAATTACAAGTCTTTTTTTTAAGTAAAACTACTTGGGTGGCAGCGAAATTTCAAATTGCGTTTTGAAGAATTCCAGTCACTAGAGAGAAGAAAATTTGTAAATAAGTGAGAAACTTAGGTTTCAGGTATAGCTTCGGAGTTTTACTTCTGATGACGTGTGGTGACAAGCACACTCTCTTTTTTTAAGTATATGTCTCACATTACACCATGTCTTGATATTCAAGGCTATTTATGCTTTAGAATTTGATAAAAAGTCATTTTTTAACCCTAATCCTACCAAGGTGTGTCTCGGAGGCACATTCCATTCTAAAAAGCGCAACATTTCTCTAGATACAATTTTAATCGAACTGTGACTTTTAGTATTCTAAACAACTGCTTTTTGATACATAAAACAACTAAAATAAAAGTGAATATATTTACAGAATTTTAGATATATTGATAAACAAACAGGGTGCCAGCCTCTACCACTATGTAATCTAGCAGTATGTATTGAGCATTCGGAGGAAACAATAAATTGCAGAAACTGCTAAGAAAAGAAATGAAATATGTGGGTAAATGGATGTGTTCAATAAAAGTTAATATGAATAAAATGCATAATATAACTCTTTGTTTATACACGTGTTTAACAATTTAATACAGTTAGCTTTACAATCAATTAGAAATACAGTCAGATGCAATGTGCCTGAGAGGCACACCTTGGTATTGGTATGGCATGTAACGAAAATACCTTGGTAGGATTAGGGTTAAAACGAGGCACGACACCTCCAAAAGGTGCATCAAAGTTATTTAAATCACCGTTCTTGAAATTATCGAAAGCTTTTTGTTTTAAAATAGATTGCCTGTTGGAAGCGATTTGAACAATGTAGGCGGCATTGAACAACGGAGTTCGACAACTATTATACAAAAAAACGCATTGTTTGACAAGTAAAGTTGCCAAAATTATAATCATATAGTAAATATGAAGCACTTCACAAAAGGGGGCTAATTTGAATACGACGAGAGGCACATTTAAAGAGCAAGGCTGTTAAATGAAAATAAGATTGACATCCATTTTACTCTTCAAATGACAAATAAACCGCAAAAAAATACCAAAACACTCTTTGGTTATCACAGATTTTGAATAATGGATCAACCAAAATCGATAATATCGTAACCACAGACTTAATCATCTATTACCCCTAGGTATATTTTGAGCTTATTTTTGAAACTTATTGCTAAACTTACTTATGTATAGGTACCTACTTGAATATTTTTGATTGTTACAAAAGGGAGTTCGATATAAGTCACAACTGAAAGTAGGGGAGAGTGGGTATGTATGGCACACTTTTCAGTCAAACGTGAACTGCTTGCAACTTATAAATCTTATCTGCACAAAACATTTTTCTTAATATAAGATAACATTTTGGCAAGCTATCCAAAATATGAAAGTATCCAAAAGTATACCAGAATAAAATTTATAAATCATTTCATGCACCAGAAAACTTTGTCCCATTCCTCCTGGAAGTAGGAGGTATGGGACAGCTATGTGGTGGAATGGGACACCTTACATTACAAGTGTGATTTTTATTTTAAAACCTTTGTTTCTAATGTACTTTGTGTACTAACATTTCTAAGTGTTCTTTGCTTAGACTTTGATGTGGAAAAGCTTTTTTTTTTGTCGGGGGGTGTTACTATCCGATGGAGCACTCAGACACAACTACTGGTCCATTGTACTGCCAAACAGACACCTTACACTACTGTACTTAGGTTACCTAAGGATTAGTGTAGTAATATGATAGTTGTGTGATAGTAATATGAATATCTAATAAATTTAGAATACTTTCCTTTTGTTGCATTAACGTAAAGTAATTAAGATAATTTTTTTTGTAAAGTAAATAACTGAACAATGAATAAAACTACGAATGTCCGAAAGTGCAAAGCAGTAAAAATAAAATGGGTTTTAATTAAAAGAGGTTGAGAGGATGAGGGGATTGAAAAAGGGAAGTATGTTGTTGGAGTAAGGAAGGAGACGATGCCAATTAAGGGGCTGTTAAGGCGAGTACAACAGCCGAGGTAGGGTGGGTAATGAAGCAATTTCTCGCAGGCGTAACAACATCTGACGCGAAGACTGGCATGAGATGGTTTTTGTAACGCTCCAGGGTCAAGCTCCCACGCCCTCCGGCGAGCTGAGAGAGCGGGTGCAAGCATACCAGCAAGGACCCTAGATGGCAAGCAGCACGTTACAAAATGTTCTCGCTTTCCCTAAAGACTCCAGAACCAAACCCCTGTTCGGTTCACGGACAGTGTCCCATTCCTCCTGCATAGAAGTGTCCCAATCATCCTGTAGGGCACTTCAAAGAGATAAAACATAATATCACTTAAAATACGGCACAGACTAAACAAAATTAGGTATAATTCACTTCTTAATATATGATAATATCTATTTAATTCACTTTTTGAACAATAAGTTGACTCATTAGCTTTCCACTGCGTAATTTCAACTGTGCACAAGCCTTGCTTCGTTTACCGGTGGATACAGACTTTAGAGCAAATTTGTGATCTGCAGGAACGAGAAAAAGAATACGACGCACGTTGAGGATAATGCTTGTGTCCCATTCCTCCCCATACCTACCCACTCTCCCCTACTTGCAAAATCTGTCTGTCGCTTTTATTAACTATTTTCTATTCATGAGAATCTTTAAGTTTGAAACTAAAGTATATAAAGTACAGTTTCCTAAAGGTTACTAGCTACGTTATGACATGTTGCGGATTTCCGTTTTGCCTTATATCTATTGGTAGATGTTCAGTTTTAATTAAGTGATATCCAAGATGGTTTGTGTATATCATTATTATTTGTGACGTCAGTCTTCATTCGAATCTTTACTATTGAGCCATGTAGGTATAAAGAGATAGACTCTTTCTCAATTTTGGTATTAAAGTCGTGGTACAGCTTGCAGGCCAAACGAAGAAAAAAAGAGTCAACATCCATTATTAAAATAGGAGACTGTATTTAGGCTTACCTTCGTTATGTCATTGTTGAAGCGTAGCGCTAATTATGTTATTTCTTAATTTTAATAACAAAAACAGTGGTTAAAAACACACAAAGGAAAAAAAATACGCAGAATTGTGTTTTAAAACGTTTAGGAAACTTTCTGGTCCCATTATAAATGTCATCAAAACAAAGCTTCTATATAAACAACACACATTAAAGTTTTAACACATCAAACGGATTTAGACGGTAAACTGTGTGACCAAGACTCGACAGTCAGCTGAACAATAACTCATTTCTATTCACTGAACATATGCCAACAATTGTACTAACTTTCACTCTATCTAGAAAGTGCCCTGGAAATCCACACCACCACCACCACAACAAAAAATATCTACAATTTCGCACAGCAACGTCCTAGAGCACAACAATCTTAAAGAACTACTCCTTGTCCTTACTAAGTGGGAAAGTCCTTTTGTTTTTTCTCCATGGAAATGTTCAATCCACATCTTGTTCCGTTGTTTAAAAAGCGGAAAGCGGATTTAAGTGAACGAAATTGAAAAACTTCACCACTTAGCACAAAGAAGTCGAACTCTGAACCTGCAAAGGAGCGAACGAGTTGTTTGTTACATACAGGAAAAGAAAAACAAAATTAATATCAACAAACCGTCAAAGTGAACAGCCTTAGAGCTCGTGTGGATAACGGTGCAAATCTCTCTTTGTTGATTCAAAGGCTTTTGTGAATGCTTCAATTTATATTGTCATTGGACCTGCTTATTATAAGTCCGCCAGTAGAAGATCAGCACTTCTGTGTCGGATTATGTGTTATATCTGGTGAGAGCTTCCATATCGGAAGGGAATACTCTTGAGGCTGGTAAATAGATATTTGGATCTGGTTAAAGGTAACCGTTGTGGTTGCTTTATATAATACACACAACAAATACGAAACGAGTACCGACATATAATATGACAATTGAATGTGTCGGAAATTGGTTTGCATGTAGGTGGCGGAATTATAATGAAATTTTATTTTAAATTACATTTTGTGCATTGTCATTAAAACCATACAAGGATTTAGCTGTTGATTAACATTCCATTGGAATTTATAGCTATAATAATAAACAGAATTTTGCCAAATCACTATGCGATCATAAAGGATGTAATTTGTCGGCAGTTAGCAAAGGAATGCATTGAAAAACGAACCTCAGTATCCAGGAGCACATAGTATTTCTAACTTGTACCTATTTATATGTTCCTATCCTAAGCCGCATTTTCTATTGCTCTTATGTGAATCTGATTGAAGTTTATAGCGCTAAATTATCTGTGTGGTGGTTTGAATCAAACAGGATTTAAACTGGAGGGTCAACTTCCGTGCACCTACCCGATTTTCCCCGCAAATTTTGAATGACGGCCCTCACCAGCAAGCTCTTTTTTTCCTGTCTGTGAATATGTACCTGTTATTAATGGCCGCGAGGTGGCACTTTTCCAATAACAAACAATTTGTAAATGAAATTGTAACAATAAATGTAAAAGGAATAAATGTTGAGTATAATTTCATAGATAGCTTTACTTGTTTTCCATCCATCTTAGGTGCCAACAAATGTTCATCCATTCACATTTTTTTTTAATATTCTCTACATGAAAAATATTTTTGCAGCTACCTTCGCGAGTTGTTCCAAAAATAGTTTTTAAATATTCCCGAACATTGCATAAACTTCTACATATTACTTGGTGTACTTGGTGTGTGTTGTCAACCTCGTATTTTTAGCACCATATTTGTTCAAAATCTAAATATGATTGGGAATTCTGTGGTCTAATAAGAGTGAAGACTGAAATGTGTTTAAACAGTAAAAATGCAAATTTCATTCACAATGTCAAAACAAAATATTATTCTCGGAAAGAAAATTATTAAAAAGAACGGCCAAGTGCGAGTGTCACTCGCGCACCGAAGGTTCCGTATTTGGCTAAAGTAGGAAAGAATATTCCTACATGTTCTTATTGAAATTGAGAACATATATTTATTTGTTTTAGAAGGTGGAAAGCATCAGCAGCCTAAGTGTCTTTGATGGGGTCAATTGTGCACAAGTGCGTAGTTGAGATTGGTTATGTGTGAGAACCGCAAAAAGGATTTATATTTTATACTACAGAAATAAAAGAGAGGAAACGATTGGACCATATGAGGGCAACGTATTTTACATGGTAAAATTATCTTTTTTTAAAATATCTTGTAAACTATTAACTTTTTGGCAAAACAGTATTCAGCACATATATAGCTAAGAATACGATCTACAAAAAAGGAATTTATGTATTTTTTTGTAAATCAATAAACAAACTGTTTTTTGGACGAATGAAAATATTTTTTTCACCAGATTACTAATTACTCGAAAACCAATCGATGTATCGCTTCCATTGGTATTTGTCGTTTAACTAAAGGTTATACCGGATGTTGTGTGTAAATTTTAGCCTTCAATGTCAATCGGTTCTTGAGATAGACCTAGTAACAAAATTGGCTTTGTGGGTTCGGACAGACAGACGGAGAGACATCCGAGCGAAACTAATAAGGTTCCGTTTTTTTCATTTGGGTACGGAACCTTAAAAACGAATACATATAATAATTATGATTAAACTCCTAACAAAAAGACAATAATAATGTGGTATTTAATTGGATTCCGCGATTTGATCCGATTTCAGATTTGCGTATTCAATCGAACGTAAGAACTCAGATTGTTTTATTAATTTTAAGTGTTGGCATGTTCCATTTCGTTTTTTTATACATAGTTATATTATTTGGCAAATTTTATAACTTTTTATTTTGAAATGTCTACTGATATTTTTATAAGTCTCTCTAAACGATAAATTATTAATAAAAACAAGTGCGCTTTATGAGTTTTTGAAACACAAAAAGTTTCATTCATTTCATTCAATTTACCTAAAAAAGTTAAATGCGCATATAGTTTAATTCGAGAACATCAGTTAGGTAGTATAAACGGATAAAAAAAAAGAATTATTTTTTCAAATAACAATTTAACAAATACATAATACGTTATTGTGCAAGTATATGCATTTTATGCAGGTACCATTTACAGATTTACGTATTTTGTTTAATTATGACTTCGAAATGATAAGCATTGAAATTGACGAAAAACAATTTTTTTTCATTAAAATATACCTACAATAAAAGCTTGAAGTTACAAAATAACTTTTAATAAAAGTGAAAAAATCGTTTAAGTTGATTTTTCTCTAACTAATATCATAAGGTCGATTTCTGCTAGGTGTTGAAAAAAGGACGAAGATTTTATTAAGTATGTGTGCGGCAGAAATACGGCGCTCCTTTCATTTTTTATATAGGCATTAATCTTAGGAATTCCTTTGCCGAACAGGCAGCAAATGTACCGTTTCTGCTCTCAGTTGACCCTATAGTATAGATCGTCTTTGGTTTGAATAGTTGATTATTCGCGATGAAGCTTAAGCCTTTATCAAAGGCAAAGGTGATGAGCATTTTTAAAAAGGATTAGAGACGTTAATTGCACCTATTTGCGCAATGATGCTGATCTGGTTAAAATTGCACTGAATTGACGTTTCAAAAAAATGTTTATACTTAAGTCAATTGGTCAGTTAATATTAAAGTTATTCATTGTTTACATACCGACTTCTACTCTTTTTTATTAAGTTGTCCCTACATTTCTAAGTCTCCCTGTTGACCGGAGATGGGGGGAGGGCTAGTCCCCTATTTGACCATTAATGTGAAACTGAATAGGATGTATTTGGTGTCGGGTGTTTGTTTTAAATGCGTTAATGAGTGAAGTAAAAATTATATTTGATTAACTCATTCAAATGTTGAACAACCCACACAATAACCACAGCGCCGACGTCCTAAATAAACCGCGATTTAATCGGTTCGTTGTTGCTTCATGTATCTTTCTGATATAATGTGCATCTCCGCTGGTTTTTGAAACTATTTTTTTGATCACACTTAACAACTTATTCAATAACAAATACGTGTGCGTATGCGGCTGCTGTTCTTCCGCAATAAAAATGAAATCGCCCGATGTGCACCAAGCACTATTACTTCTCACCCGCTTCATAGCCCCTATAAAATCGTCGAATCTTCGCACAAACAAAACTATATTCGACTTATATTTTATGAATCAGGATCAAATCAAAACACATGTGAATATTTCACAATCTGTACCTCAACACAAGGAATACCGCACCCGAAAAGCTTTTAAAGTATATGGATGAATCAATTTTACGATACTAAGCCTACCGTTACCGCAATGTATTTCATCTCCTTTCAAATGACCTCGGCCACGAATATCGTCACCAAAATGTATCATCGCCCTACAACAAACAACATGTGACGCACAGCCTCAAAGCTAAATCCAAAAGTAAAATATGTTCTACCAAATACATAAAACAACCATAAAAAATCCATAAATCCTTCAAAAACACAAAGTCCTTGTGTAAAGTTAAATCAAAATTCACACAAACGTATCATATGGGGTACGTCTACGTATGCAGATAGATACGCTAAGCAATACTTACTTGCATGTTCCACCGTTTTGACAAAAGTTCGTATGCGGATCCTCACACAATGGGCCCCGACCACAATCCGATCCACTAAAACCCGGAAAGCAAAAGCAGTGGTATGTCCTGCAAAGAGAAAACACAGTTAGCTATGTATAGCCGAAAAAAAATCATAAAAAAAGAAACGAATAATAAGAATTGGGAAAGTCGGTCATTTAAACTATTTTATTATCCTACATCGTACTTTAATCAAAATCCTCATCGGTTGGTAAACGCGTTTTTAAATCCTCCCTTTGGATTAGGTTTCCGAAGAGTTCCGTTGAGCAACAAATAGTAAGACGTGATAACAGTGTGGGCAAGAAGAAATATGCAGTCTGAAGTGATTGACTGCATGTGATTAAGATATCAGTTGTTTAAAAGAAAAATAAATTCAGAAAAAGAGGTGTTGACGTGCAAATTGTGAAAGTGTCATGTGCCAGTGACATTGATCCTAGTAGAACGATAGTTCAATATACCTACATAATTTTTTAAGTATTGTTTCGGGTATATAAAAGAGCCGTGAGTTATGTATACGTCAGCATCCCAAAGCGACAAATATGATGACATATTGGCTGATATAGCCGTTGCCCTCCACGGGAAATAACCATGAGATTATCTACATGCACTGCCTTCTGCAGATGCAACATAAACAAAGGATAACAATTCGCAA
The DNA here is from genome assembly GCA_949126925.1 of Cheilosia vernalis. NCBI lineage: Eukaryota > Metazoa > Arthropoda > Insecta > Diptera > Syrphidae > Cheilosia > Cheilosia vernalis. The sequence goes on from OX421361.1 coordinate 18,885,539, forward strand.
CCACTAAACGTGGGTTGGCAAATATTGTCATTTGACAATATTCAATCAAAGTTAAGAGATAAAAAGAAGTCCAAAATATAGATACAGATTGACTTTAGTTCTGATTGTCGAGGAAGCCGGTTTGCTTATAATAATTACTCATAGTTACGTTCTCATTGAATTGCTAAGTGTAAGAATGGGTAGTACTAATAAAAAAATAAAAGAAAAAAAAATATTTTTTTTTCACAACCACGCCACGACGCAAATAACTCGTGCGGCTCGTGCCATTTATTGCAAGTCGGCTTATGGTGGGGTTGCAAGCCAAAATAACCACTGATCTGTTGTCAAATCGGTTGCTTTTTGAAAAAAAAAAATTTCAAGGAAACAAATTCAAAATCACAAAAACAATTTTTATTGTAATCTCTTTATCTATATAGCAAGCTAACTTTGCTTCAATTTCTTGACGCATTGGGTAGAAGTTATGCACTGAAAGGCTACAGTGGGTTGGTTGAAGGAGTTAATTTGATACGTGAAGTTCATAATTTTTTTGTTTTTTGTAAGGCTATAGCAAAATTATATATTTCTTGTTTTCAATGAAGATAGACATTGGTCTTGTTTAGCTCTCCAAATAATATAATCAACAAAGCAAAGTGACGCATATGGACAATAACTAAATAAGCCAATTACCAAATTTGAACCTCGAAAGTTTTAAGCGGAGCGGTTTTAATTTTTGTTTGCGGATTTTGCTATTTATATATTGTATATCATAATTTGCTTTACTGATGTGGAAGTCAAAATTCTGGTGCTTTTCAAAAAGAAAACAAATCTGTGTTTTCGTTAAATATGGAAGAAAAGAGAATAAGTTGAATTTATTTGCCTAAAATAGTAACCTGTCAGACTTTGAAAATCCGAATTTCGACCCGTGGCATCGGTATATTGCTTATAATAACAGTGCAAATGATAAAGAAAAAATATATCCTGCAATTTTGTCCGCCTATATGCTTTCGGCTCATTTTCGTCCCTCTTCCATGGTTTTCTGAGAAAATAAAATTTGTACAGCAATCTTTTATATTGTAGATACCTACAGACTCTTGTTTTTCACGAAACTAACCACACAACCCAAAAATATTTCAAATATTTGTTTTTCAGTTCTTGTTTTCGCGAGGAAAATCGTTTAACAGAACAGTCTGCGCCAGAATACAATTTCTTTTGCTTGTTCCCGCATCGTTATCGTATTCGCTTACCGTAATTCTGAGTGCAATGTTTCTATATATTTCTATGTATGAAATAGGTAAAACAAATTTTGACAGCGAAAAGGCATTAAAACGAGAGTGGCAAAAATGTATATTGACCTAAAAGTACAGAAAAAATATTTCAAATTCTGCGTACAAAAAGTCAAAACGGATTCACACTTGATGAACATATTGTAGGTACCCGTAAAACCTATCGTGGGGCATTTTCCCAAATGACACGGATGTGTTTGTGTAATATGACTCGCCACTGAAAATTGCAAACACATTTCAGATACCCTCTTCCTAATCAGTATCCTAAAAGGCCACAGACGAATACTAAGGATAACGCTTTTCAGTCTCGTAAGCACTTGAAGAATGTCACTTTTTTCGAAGCGAACTTCAACCTTAAATCGGCAGATTCAATGAAAAAAGTACGATAGACCGGAAAAATCAACTGAATTCTACTGTGGCATTATACTGTTGCTGTGGGAGTTATGTGAGTGTAAAACGTATTAGAATCTGTAAACGATGCAAACAGTTTCTCTGGCCCAACACCCGTTTCCAGTTGAATCGCTGTAGCTGTACATATGGTAGAATTTCATATCCATATTTATTTATTGACGAATCCATTCTATAGAAATGATTCGTATATTTGTGTGTACGGATTTCCGGCTTCTGAAGGATGTATTTTGATTTCTTTTCTTCATCTCATGAAATTTGTTATTTATTTTTATATTTTTTTATGTAGGTGGTCGGAGCACATCCACTTCCTATTGATTTAAGTGAAACCTAGAGGTGGGTTGAACCTTAATGGTTTTTCCACATCTTATTTGTAATCATATCGTCGAATTAGAACAGCATCAGGTTTTAAGGGTAGGTATAAGATGTAATTGATCCTAATTACAAACCCAATAATATGCCCGGTATAAGAGCATTAGTGATGCTGCCCAAATATAAAATCATAATACACAAATATATAAATTCATTTTTGATCTGGAATGTAACATCTGGCAATTTCCTTGCTGTATGATTGGTTTTGGCTTTCGCAGATGAAATTCAATATTTGTTGTGCATTAGCAGTGTGGTCGATGTATAGATATGTTTGCGTAAAAAAAATCATGAAGGGTAATATTTTAAAATGAAATTTATACAAAAAAGTATGTACCTATACCTACTCAAATCCCCTGAAAGCATGCGAAATAAATTAAAACTAAACGCGAGAATGCTTTACAGAAGCACAGCTGCAGTAACAGCACAGTTTTCCGCATGACAATTTTCATTTTTCATATACCTACACATTTTGATTTGCTCTCTTTTCCCGTGGATTTTAGAGTGTTTAGATATCAGAAAGTTCAGTTCTGCATGCGACTGGGCAAATATTTATATGTGTGTAGTTTTTGCACGGAAAGCAAATTTATTATTCACCGATCGGGGAAAAAATACGCGCAACAGTTTACTGACCAACAAAAGATAGAACCGGGCAACAAATTGGAAGCTTTTTTCGACTTTCGCAAAATTTAAATTCGAATTTTTAGTTATGTAGCACCGGATTAAATGTTCTGGCCTCTGGGCCACTTTGATTTTATTCATCGACTTCATTGCTTTGAAAAGGAACAAAAAATCTCTGACTCTGGTCGGTTTTCTGTGGTTAGTGTTTTGAATAGACTATTTGCAAATATTTGCGAGATTATTGTTACGAGCGGAGCCGAATGTGTATTAAAAAGCGTACAGACCAAACATAAGCAAGTGAATTTGAGCAATTCGAAATTTCCCTAGAGAATTTGATGGGGAGTTGGACCAAACTCATGGCCAATTTACTTATTTTATTATTTATTACTATTATCATTATGTACCTACTTATGATGAAGTACAAAATCAAAAATGTTGTCGATAGTTTTAGGCTATGCTATATAGTACCACTCTAAATTCTGACTGACTATATGAAGATCGCTGCCGTGCATACGAAGATTAGGTAAACTTCTATCTTTCGAGTCAGCACAAATCGCGAAGCTCGTGGAGGATGCAAAAGTCGTGAAGTTACAAATCAAATTTTGAATAAATTGATCACACTCCATATATTCAAAAATACCAAAATATGGGTATCCAGTGTTGCCAGGTAAAAATGGTAAAATCTAGTCAAATTTGGCTGTTTGACTGTCACACATGAAACAAAAACATTCAGTCGAAAAGGAAAACTGCTATTTTTTTTTAATCAAAAACATATCTTATTTAATAAGTAATAGAAACAAAAAATATGTCGTACTTAATTTCACAGCATTATTTTCTTAGAAAATTTCAGTTTTAGAAAGAAGTATAACCAAATATTTAAAGGAAAACACACTTATGTACTTTTTGGAGACACTCGCCCTTTCAGAGTTGTAAAAGAATGCATTCTTTGAAAAAAACAAAATGGTTATTATCAAATGAATTCCATTTAATGCAATAAGAAAGAAATGCAATCATAAAATTGCATTCATTGATTTCGTTTTACAACTTTACATTAAAATAAAAATTCTACTACCTATTTCTATTTTTGCATTAAATGACCATTTTGGTTACATTTTTGGGTTTTTAATTTGTCAGAGTTTGTTTACAGTCAACATGAACGATTCGATTGAACGATCATCGTCAGATCGTTCAATCGAATCGTTCATCGTTTTCATTTTGAACAGGTTGAACATGACTGTAAACAAACTCTGACAGCAAATGGCACTTGCATAGCCGAAACCGAAAGACTTTCCATTCTCGGTATGTGTGTCCATGACAAACTCCGTTGGAATGACCACATACACGAAGTCGCCAAGAACGCTGCGAAATGTCTAGGTTTCCTCAAACGGTGCAAGAAATATTTTACCCCTTCTGATCTGGCTGCCATATACAAGGCGTTCATTCGCCCCAAACTTGAGTATAACTCTCATATCTGGTCTGGTGAGCCCAAAACCTCATTGCACCTGCTGGATAGGATACAGAATCGTGCTTTAAAACTTATTGGAGACACATATATAGCGAATTCTATAAATTCGCTCGAACATCGCAGAAATGTAGGTAACATGTCTCTCATTGTTTTATCGCTATTTCTATAAACAGTGCTCAAGCGAAATCGCCAGCTGCATTCCACCCCTTCAACAATTCAACCGCAATACTCGACAAGCCAGGAATGCCCATCAGTTTACCCTTCAGCCTACTTTCGGTCGTACAATATAGAAATGTAGAGATTCTTTCATAAGCCGTACAACACGAATGTGGAATGCCTTGCCCAGCTCGGTCTTTCCCCCTCAGTAAAATTTGCAGACATTTAAAACCAATGCGCATCGGAATCTCCTATCTTCTCTATCCCAACTTCTTTAACGCCCGCGCTGTGTACTTCACAAATTACACCATAAGAGTAGTCATAACCTCTTTAGCGCGTGTTAATTATAAAAAAAAAAAAAAAAAATTGAACTTGTTTATTTTTCTTTGTTTGTTTATATTAATTGGCACATAATGGAGAAATAAATAAGTAGTATGGAATAAGGAATCTTTTAGTATCAAGATACAAGTGAAATGTTAAGTGAAAGTGCCCAATGGACTTTGGAGTGAAATTCCAAACCATATATTGGATGAAGAAGTGCCTACGAACGTGTAGGAATATGCTAAAGTGTGCGAAGGTGTGGTAGAGCAGCAGATTTTGTGTGTTTTCGAAATAAAGATATGTATTTATTAAAACAATTAAAGCGCAAATAAATTTCTTGCATTTTTTGGAACAGATGAGAGTTTTTATTGCTTAGGATCGAGTTGCAAAAAAAAGAACAAATAAATGAAACTCAACCATTTCTTTTTTGCAAGGAATGCATTCTTTTACAACTCGGATAAAAGCGAGTGCCTCCAAAAAGAACATAAGTGTGTATTCTTTTAAATATTTGCTTATAATTCTCTCTAAAACTGATATTTCCTAATTAAAACTGCAAAAATGTACCAAAAACGATGAAACGATTGCAAAATAGCTATCGTTCAATCGAATCGTTTCGACGAGGGTATTTGACGTTTCAATAAGTAGCGTGAATCAACAAAAAACGATGATCGTCCAATCGTTTCGACGATTATCGCTTTTTTGTTGTTACAAGAAGTAGAAGTATCGTCGAGACGTTATCGTTGTATCGTTTTGTGCTTACGCGATTAGAGCCCAGGTCAATTAAACAAATAAATAAATTATTAATTCTAGCAGGTAATTAAATTACATATACGATTAATGAGTCTTTTTTTTCTATATTTTGATATAGGTATATAGTATTCCTTTATACTTTTTTTTACATCTTCATGTAGGTATTTAAAAATTTAAAAAAAAAAAAATTTTTCATCTCGCAAATTATTGAAAAATATATAAGTTTGCTTTGTTTTTATTGTTACAAATTTAAAAAAAATTAATTCAATCAACACTGCGAAAAAAATACAAGATTCAATTTGACTTTTAGCGACGTGCGGCCGCAAATAACTATAATATATTATGTGCACGGCAGTAATCCATTTAAATGCTAAAACCAGTCAAAACCGAAAAAAATCCTGTCAAATTTGACTGGACAACAGTCGAATTGGCAGCACTGCGTAGCAGAGATTGCTAGATGGTAGAAAAACTAATAAAAAGTCGCACGAATATTGAACAAGATGCTCACACTAAGTGTATGAAGCCAAAGAAGAACTGTGTTGGAGTTGCAAACGGAGTGCTGTTATTCAGTTCTTTTATTAAAACATCAAACTCCTTAAAGCAATGGAGAGAAGTCCAAAACTTCGAAATATATTCTGGAGACAGATGTTTTGCAAGATCCTGATGATGAACCAGACGACTGTGAGTTTCTATCAAAGTTCCTATGATGGAAACAAAAATAAATTGGTGTGAATCATTTTTAATGCATAAGTTTGTCATGAAAAATATATTATGTATTTTATTTATTTTATCTATATTCTTCAATATCAGTGTCATATAGGTAAAAGATAGGTAAATGCTGGCTCTTGTGGCAATTTTGCCACAGCTTTACTTAGACCATCAGTTGGATCCACTGTGTCCAGTTACGGGAACCATCGAGTGTGATCCGTGACCGGTGAAAATGAAAACTAAGTTTTAATGAAATCCAAGAGCTAAAACATAACTTTTCGTTATTTAGTTTGTCTCTTCCTTTCTTAGTTTACAGTTATTTGAGGATCAAAACGATCAAATCTAAAATATTTATTTTGAAAATCCGGTAAATATAATCTTAACAAGCAAAATTGTCAAAAAGTCCAACATACCTAGAGGGCGAAAATAGAATCTATTATATACGTATATACTCGTATGTATATTTTTTCCACATCTAAAACAAAAACTACATTTATTTTTCTTGAAAATTTTATTAATTAGGTATAGGTTATTTTTGTAGCTTCTGTTTGATTATTGAAGTCTCTGTGTAGTATCATCCTTTGGTGGGCTTTTGTCACTTGAATGAAAAACTCATCAAAAATGTGTCTATAATAGTGATAGTGACCAATTTTCTTTATAATAAAATAATGATACCTGCGAATAGCATTAACTCATCGTTATGCATAAGAAATTGAACTCAGTATTGTAATGTTTAGTTTATTTTAGCTTTATTTTGACTTTATTTCAAGCTAGCTATTTGTATGCCTATATAAGGTTCCTTTGATAAAAACAAAAGTGAATATTTGTTTTAAATTATGATTATAAGTTTATGATGAAAAATTAATTTTTATTTTAATTATATTTACTATTTCTTCCAAAAATGTGTTTAGAAGATATTTGGTATATTGTTTGGTCTAGTTTCAAAGTTATTTTATGACAATGAAACCAAGAATATTTTTCATAATAGCATAACAGCTAATAGTTTAGTTTTTTCTCCAGCACGTATACGAGAAGATGCAACCAAGTGCAACTTTTTAAGTTCATAGTGTCTAAAATGAAAACTTTTTGAGCCAAACTTTTACTCATTCCGTACTTTATTTAGAGCTCAAGACCATACAGCATCGTATGTATGTATGTCTTCCAAAATGCAAATACAAATCAAGTAATCTTCACGCGCTAAGACATAACGACCTAACCCATCAAATTCTTAACCCTCTCATGCCCGCTGTTGCATATACGCAACATTGTATTTATGAGCCTCTAACTACCGTTATTTTAAATTTTTTGTTTTGAACCGTTCGCAGAAATATAGCTGCATGTGTTGAGTGAGCTTACACCTAATTGTTCGGTAGTCAGCTGCACATGCGTTCAGTTAGTAGCTATTCTCCCGAGAGCGTAGTTGACAAATTCATTGTGCAAAAAAACGTGGTTTTAAAAAAGTGTTAAAAAACATTTAAATAATTACTTCATCCTAAAACCAAGTTCAACAACTAAATAAAGAAAGGTAAGTGAGTATTTAAAAAAAAAACCCGCATGAAAATATTATATAGTTTGTTTCTAATAATTTTGTGAATGTCGTGTTGCGTATATGCAACATTGGTCTATTGTGGTAATTTTCAAAAAATAAATTTTTTTTTTTGTATGCAGATTGTAAGATGCGCCCAAAAGGTCTGACTCAAGCTGAGATTGAAAAATTTGTCAACTTTGATTGGGATGATTCGGCTGACGAGGAATATGAAGAAGAAGAAGATCGAAATATGGACGAAATTATTGAAGAAACTTTGAAAAATTTGGATAACAGAGCTGAAAATGTGAGTGTTGGTTTGATTGATCAATTTATTGAAAGCGAAAATGATGGGGATTTGAATGAAAATGAAAACGTTGTACAGGAGGTGATGGAAAAAATTGATTTGAAGAGTTTGAAGTGGAGAAGTGCCGAGTTTATGGAAAGCGAGACCACTTGGAAAAGTGAATTATGCAGCAATGCGGTGAAAAACCCCATCCAATATTTTAGTACTTTCTTTGCGGATGAACTGTGGCAGAAAATATGTGATGAAACAAATTTATATGCTATGCAAACGAAGGGCATAGAATTGAAATGCACTGTGCCTGAAATGAAAAGGTTTGTTGGCATACTTCTTTACCTTGCAGTTGTGAAAATACCAGCTTATAGAATGGCGTGGGCGGCCAATTTCAAACTAGCAGCCGTTGCAAATGCATTACCAAGAAACAGATTTGAAAAAATAAAACAGTTTTTCCATTTGAACGATAATTCTAAACAGCCTCAGAAGGGAACACCTGAATATGACAAGTTGTACAAGGCTCGGCCTTTGTTGGACGCCATAAAAAAAAAATTCAATGAAATTTCGCAGGAAGAATTCCAAAGTATAGATGAGCAAATGATTGCATATAAAGGTCAACATAGTTTGAAACAATATCTTCCAATGAAGCCCCACAAGTGGGGTTTCAAAATGTTTACGAGAGCTGGTGTATCTGGGATTATATACGATTTTACTCTGTACATTGGAGAAGGAACGTGCAAGACTTATGGCTTGGGCATTTCATCAGATATCGTGCTATTTTTATCATCCAATTTGCCAGTAAACCAAAATTTCAAACTGTTTTTTGACAATTGGTTTTCGTCAATAAGCTTGATGATTGCTCTGAAAGAAAAGGGCATATTGGCCGTTGGTACAATTAGAAGCAACCGATTGAAAAATTGTGCTCTAATCAGTGAGAAAGACCTTCAAAAACGAGGACGAGGATCAAGCGATTTCAAATATGAAGCAACGAACAACTTGATTGCTTGTCGTTGGTATGATAATAAGAGCGTACAATTAGTTTCAAATTATGCAGGTAAGAACCCAATGAGTGAATGCAACAGATGGTGCCGCAAAGAGAAGAAGTTTATAACTATACCTCGGCCAGGTATAGTTGAATGTTACAACAAACACATGGGAGGGGTTGATCTTGCGGACATGCTGCTTGAATTGTACAAAATCAACCACCGCTCAAATAAATGGTACATGCGCATAGTATACTGGTGCATAAATTCATGTTTAGTAAACAGTTGGTTGTTGTACCGCAGAGACATCATACATACAGACCGCGAATTGAAGCATATGCCGCTCATAAATTTTCAATTGGATGTTGCTTCCGAGCTTTTGAACGCAAGTCAAACTAAAGTTGTCGCCAAAAAGAGAGGTCGTCCATCATCACTCCTTTTGACAATGAATTCATCCCCATCATCACCAGCTCCATCACCACCAGCTCCATCATCACCAGCTCCATCATCACCAGCTCCATCATCACCAGCTCCATCATCACCAGCTCCATCATCACCAGCTCCTTCTACGGGCTCTGAATCAAACCCCTATAAAAGAGCTTATGTTGCAGACCCAGCAAAATCACTACGACTTGATGGTAATAACCATTGGCCGGAATGGGGAAAAAGAGGAAGATGTAGAGTATGCAGCACTGGGTTTCCAAGCTGTAAATGCAGCAAATGTAATGTGCACTTGTGCTCCTATCCCCAAAAAAATTGTTTTGTGTCCTATCATACATAAATATAAATAAACGGCATTTGAAAAAAAAAATCAACTTGTCTTTAAATATATAGCACCATTGCCCAATGTTGCATATACGCAACATCCTGTAGCTCTTGAACCAGGACACCTAGGACAATGAAATTTTTGTCAGTTGATATTGAGGTCAACTATAGCTTATATGTCTACTCAAAAAAATTTTAGCCACCCCCATTTTAATTCGGGCATGAGAGGGTTAAATGAAACAATAAGCATTTCTGTCTCACTCTCAATTACGTATGCAACAGGGCTCAGGCCAATTGTCATTCATATCCTGTATTTAATCTATTTAAACTCTTGCGTTGAGCGAGGATATTCATGGGATTAAGAAAAATTTACAAAACAAATTAGATTGAAATTCCTTCAGGCAATATAATATTATACATTCATAAGCTGTTTTTGCTTGCTTTCAATCCGCTCGTTCAGCTCATTCATTCTCGAAATGACTATCTCTTTGCAGAAAGTTCCCCTCGACCAAAAATACATTTCGTTCGCCATCAAGGATGTGGAGGGAAACTTTTCATATTTTAAGTAAGAATCATCTTTGCTGTATATTCCTTGAAAAATTAGGGACTATTTTGTAGCATGTTTGATGTGTCAGACTTATTGTACGACGCGATTGGACGGCTGGCTAAGATGAAGATCAATAAAAAATGCGAAATGTTTCGGGTTGTAGATGGAATAGCAGAGAACAAAAAGCCCAAGGATAGCGAATAAGCGAAGTCAAGTTGTTTTTATCATCTTGTGAGGCATGGGCCATGGGGAGGCAGGGAACAAACTAAATTGGAGACGGTCCTCTTCATTGCAAAATGTTTACCTACACACGTATACTTATAATATAAGTTTCGCTTGGCGAAGTCGAAAAGACAATTTGTTTAGGGTTTCATTTAGCACAGTCAAGTCAACAGCATTGTAATAGGATACGCTCTTATACTTTGACTTGGGCGTATCCTCCAGTTGAAGTTGTTTTTTTTTCTTTCGCATTTCATTGCAGGGGAAAAGTTTTGATATAGATACCTTTACGAAACAGAATGGTTGTCTTAAATAAAACTTCAATTTTATGTGTAAAATAAGGGAAGGACACCTTTCAGTGTTGGTTAAAAATGTTGGGTATGGGTATACGATGTGATGAAACTGTTTTGAGGCGGAGGTGCTTAAAAAATTATTAAAAAAAAATATTGAGTCTAACGGCCATATTATTAATTCAAAGTGTAAATTAGGTTTTGGGTAATTTGACATCAGAATTTTTTACACCCGCTGATTTAAGTCTACATTTACAATATTCACTTAAAAACATTAAACACGCTGGACAAAGAGAATTTACACTCGGAGTTTAAACTGATTCACATAAAATGATAATTATTTTTTGCTGTTTGTCACTTGGAAATTGATTTGATTTGATTTTCAGTGTGCTGAGTTTCATTTTTATTCTATTAATTATGGACTAGTCTCCAAAATGCTGCTTTGTTTAGCCCGAAATATTTCCGAAAACCCAAAACATCGTAATTATTGACGAAAGCAATATCAAAGTATTCGATATACTTAGTCGATGACGACGTTGATTAACCAGCTGCCATCCATTCTCATCTACTTCACAAATGGAAATGAAATCCATTTTTTAAAGCATTTTGCTACATGCTACTTTTTATATTCACTTACATATATATTTCACTTTTACTTATTTTCTGAACGAAGAAATGTCAATAATTTGGAACTAAGTTTAACCCGAGTTAAAAATACTAAACTGGTCTCTGGAGTGCTGTTTAAATTCAATTGGATTAAACGGCGACATATATAAGAAACTAAGCTGATGACTTAATTGGACTTGGGTTTAATTTTTGGAGTGAATAATAACCGCAAGTGAAGTAACATCATTAATAGGTTTTATCCGAAAATTAAAAATAATGCAAATACCTGTCACTCAAAATTGAGAAGTGGTATACTCGGGAAAATCAAATTGTACATAAATCAATACAATAGTAAGAGTTTTTGACGTTATTACTTCTTTAGGTGCGTTGGGCACTTTTAGATTTGAAGAAATTGATAAATTCGCGTTACCTTTAAAACGACACCGCGTCATCGTCACCGAGAAACCGACACCCGATAGGTGGCGCTGTTGTCCATTTCCTAAGAAACTCAATCGATCTCAATGAAATGTTTGTGTGCATGGTTGTATGCAGCTAGAAAGATAGGATAGTTTTGGACCCGATAGGTGGCGCTGTTGTTGATTTTTTTGAGAAACTCAGCTGTTGTCGATGTTTTTGTTCGCTGTTTTTACTCCCAAAACAGTTTTAATTATTTCCTGCGCAATAAAATATCTCCTGACGATTCGAAAAATACACACGTAATTGTTCAAGTAATAACTTCTGTCGGCACTACCGGAGTGCCTGATGTTTTTTTTTTCTATTTTTACTATTAATTAATGTAAACCAACGACCATACCACGCTGGAAAATCGGTTCTCGTCAGATCACCGAAATCAAACAGAGTTGGGTGCGGTTAGTACTTAGATGGCGGACCACTTTGAGAACACCGCGGGTCGTTGGCGTTACACCAGGCTAAAGATGATTGCATTGTGCCGCATGCGTTGGACTACTTGCTTTGACGGTCAGGTGGAGACACTGGACAATCAGGCGGTGATCAGACGCAAGCAAAACATTACAACATCATTGGCGCTGGGATTGGCTGGCAGAAGAATGAAAGATCTTGGGACATCATTGGGTGGAGGAGACCCAGTCGATGAAACAGATTTTTTAACTGATGCTAGCGGTAACACTAGGCTGAAGATGATTGCATTGTTTCGAATGCGTTGGACTACTTGCTTTGAGGGTCAGGTGGAGACACTGGACAATCAGGCGGTGATCAGACGCATGAAAAACATTACAACATCATTGGCACTGGGATTTGCTGGCAGAAGAATGAAAATCTTGGGACATTCACTGGGTGGAGACCCAGTCGATGAAACAGAATTTTCACAGATGCTTAGCGGTAACACTAGGAATCGAAACCAGGAATGAACTCTGGAGAAATCCAGAGAGTCTAGCTGGGTAAGATTTACAGTGGTAGAGAGACGAAAAGAGACCCGTCAATGGTGGTCTGATTCGAATATCTCTCGAAATATATATATATATTAATTAATGTATAACGCCGACGAGGTGCGTAAATAATGAAGATAATAATGGCAGATATTTTTTAACTAAGAGAGCAGTAGAAAAGCCACAGTGCTGTAATTGCGAGCGATTATAAATCTTTGCAGCAATCAGTAATTGCCACTTTTAATTACTATCTATATTTTCATTTGTTATTTACTTTACTTTATATTTTTATGTACTGTATAAATTTACCTAACAAAATTTAATAATATTTAAAAATTATTTCTTTCTGAAATTTCTAATCACTTTGCCTATGACAAATTTAAAATACAAACTTTCCTTGCAAAACTCAAAGACTATTAGATATAAAAGCATCATTTCGGGTCAGCAGTACTTATAAAAGGACAACCGAAATGTTGCTTACTTCATAATCATAATTATTTCGACAAGCGACTCGGTACAATTTGGAATACTCTACTCTACAGCATCTTCCTAGGAGATTCGAGGTAATTACTGTTACGCTGCGATTGACAGTTTGGTGGTCAGAAAAGGCCTTTTCCTCAGACTTCTTCTCTTTCGTAACTCTATTTAATAATTGGATATACAAATAAAATCGTATTTTACATACCTAATTTTAATTTTCTCTCAGGAGGAAGTTCGAGGCTGCAACTTTTAATGGTACAGAAGATTTGGAAAATAACAAACAAATTGCAAATAACATTGGATACAGTCTTCAATTCCCCAGAAACCACAGCGTACCTACCGTACCGCTGCCATTAGAAATCAAATTGGATAATGTGAGTTACCAAAAAGTAATCATATAACCGGAGATACTGGTACAATGGAAGGTCCTGCGTTCAGCCGTATCAGTGTAGGGATGCCAGATTAAAAAATACAAAAAGGGGGACAACGTGAGTATTCTAGGGAGGACAAGTGTTTAAAAAGGGGGACAAATATTTTTTTTTATGATTGATCACCAGAGTCAAAAATATATGAAATAAAAATAGCTTTGAAAGTTTTCTTACACTTCAAATGGATGTGTTCTGAAAGAATCTTGTTAAAAATATTAAAAATTTTAAAAACTTTCAATTGAATGTTTTCTTTTATTGAATTTTGACTTATTAAGGGGGACAGTAGTTTGTGTTAGGTGGGACAAACAGCATTTTTGTATGAAAGGGGGGGCGTATGGCATCCCTATATCAGTGAGAAACTGTGTTAAATAGTAAGTTGATCTCACTAAATTGGTAAAGGTAAAAGTAAATCTGCTCATTTTAGATACGGGCTGGGAAAATACCGCCTGTGTTTTATTCTGATGATTCTCAGACGTTGGCTATAGGATTGGCAGCGAAAACAAATTTTATTTGTAATTAGCGTGTTTTTTTCAGAGCGGGTCTGTATCCCTCTCACCCGTGCTGGTGTAGGAAACTAAAACCCCTGTTATTATTTAAAGCGACCGTCATAAATTCAATAAATTGGGAGTAAAAAAGTCGCTTCAGTAAATTTTAGATCAATATTCAATATTACAATGTCTGCCTTTTCCTAAATAAGTACCGGGTAAGAGGATTGGAATAAAAGCGGTTGCTTTTTGCCACTCACTCTGTTTTCCTTAAAAGGGTATTTAAGTTTACTGATTCAGCTTTTACGGGTAGGTATACAAAATGAATTATTATATTTTAGTGGAAGTCGATTTTGAGGGTCTGGGAATCTTATAACCTTTTTTAGATTGGAAAGCTAAATCGGTCAGAGTATTCAAGTATACATATTTTCTGATTTTAATGAATTTCCGAACTCAGAATGGCAGCACTTTGCATACGAAATTGCATATTGTGACCTAGAAAATATATCAAATCAAGTATCTAAAATAGTCACTAAATTAAATCAGGAAGTGAAAATAACATCAATAGAAACTAAAAAGGCGCAGTGGCTTAGTGGTTAGTGTGTTGGACTACTAAGCGAGGGCCGAGGGGTCCCAGGTTCGAATCCCGTAAAAACCCAAATTCCAACTCAGGGTTTTTTCACTGCGCCACCTCTCGCGAACGTCTGACAAACATCCGAGAGTATAATTGTCTTGAAAGAGCTTCTCAATCGGCCGTTTGGATTCGGCATAAAATTGTAGATCCCTTCCATTCGTTCCAAAAATTAAAAACTCACACAAAACGAATGGTTGCGAGAAGCTAGGCCCAGAGCCCCTACAGGCCTGTTGCGTCAACTATTACTATTATTATTAGAAGCTAAAAAGAGCAAACTAACCTGCGGCAAATTTCTTTCATTGTTCCCAGATTGGACATATTGCCAGGAGACCTACTGTCCTGCACCGGCTACTGAGAGAATCGTATGGAAACTACACCAATTTAAGACCCATGTATTGAAGTCACCTGCGCAAATGCTTACAAACACTGACGACTGTTGTTGTTATGTTTTTTTTTCCATCTGAACCCTTCTTCAAATATACATACCTTCCATATAAAGGCTGATTATTTCCCCTAAACCTTTGTCTATATTTAAAAATACCTAGGAGTATATGGACTCTATTTTGCTTAGATTTGTTTTCTCAAAAAGTCCTGGTAAATGATGGAATACCTAATAGCTGTTAAAGGCTTAAAGGCCTTAAGGTAAACAAATAAATCGTTTGACATAAAAAGGTCGATGAACGATATCCGATATAGCAAACCTATTGATAAAAACTGTACATAAATAAAGCCAAAGACCTTAAAGACTTAATTGGATACTTCCTCATCGATAATAATAATAGGTACCTGCAACAAAATTGAATCCAGGTTGGCACCATCGATAGCAAGTGACACAACTACCTACTATAAAAAGCTCATCTACAGCACATGTTTTCACCTCTACCCTTTCACGATTTTATTCAGTAAAGCAAGTAAATTGATGTCGGGCTGTGATTTCACCCTTCAGTTTAATTGTGAAGTACTTGAGCTGAGAGAGCTCGATGTTGATGGGAACGGTCTTGTATTGCACATAGTAGTCTGTGTGTCGACCTGTCGATCCGATTTGTGTATGCGACGAAAAGGATAGAAATAAGAGCGTATAGTACGAGTGTGTTCTTGACGTTTAAAAAGCACCATGGTAACATTTTGAGAAAACAAAAAAAACCTTGCAACTCTCTGAACTAGACATGTATATTTGTACCTATACAATAATGTATGCAGTGCAGAATTGGCCCAGTTAGAGAGAATTACAACTTTCATATTACCTTTGACAAATCGAATGCGATAGCATGCAACTACATGCACTTTCGGTTTTCATGTTACCTATCTACCAGGTTGTTACCCTTAGTCGTACTTTTAAAATCATATAGTTACATTAATTTTAGGTTAGGTACATGATGCGAGAATCTTGAGCGGTAGCATCCTGTTATGTACAGACTGGGAGGTTGTTGTGTTATTAGGATATTTGAAAGAAGGCCATGTTAAGAAGTCGCGTAGAGAAGTGTGATTCCCTATCGTACCTTCTTAGTTATGTGTGTTAATGTTGGTACGACCAGCGTTTTGGCCAGCATGATACGTATTTATAAAGGGGTTTAGTTGCCCATAAAGTTTGAAGAACAGTTTACGACTAAAAACCATACCAAGATTTTTGCCAGTCTCAACATAATTATACAATAGGAGAATTATGTAAAATTATGCAAGAAAAGTACGATAAGTCCAAAGAATTTCTTGATGTGACCAGGCACTTTGATTTCGCAGGGTTTAACAGGAGACCATTCGTTCCAGACCAATGTTTTCAAGATCTTCATTAATACAAACAGCACCGTGCTCAATAAGACCGATATCAGAACTCAAGTACAACTGCACATCATCAGCATACATCTAAACCTTACTATGGTTGGTGATTGATGGCAGATCATTGACGTACAACGAGAATAACAGTGGACTCTAAATTTAACCCTATGGGACACCATTTAGGGTCGAAATGACATCCGATTGAACATCACCAACTTGAACAATTTGTTTCCTACCTGAAAAGTAAGAAGCAAGTAGTGAGACTGCACCTTGTGAAAAATAAAACAGCTGACGGAGCTTATCACATACATTTTTATGTACCACAGTGTCAAGCGCCTTTGAAATGTTTAGTAATACTAAAAAGGTTACCTTATCTTCGTCCATGCTTCGCCGTAAATCTTCGATGACATTCTTTACTTTTACTTTTAAATTCATTTTTTATTGGTTACATACTAGACAAACGCTCTTAGCGAGGGCTCTAAACCTAACAATATGCTTAAAATTATTGCCTTCCGGCCTTAAAATCTATCTAGAAACTTTAGAAAACTTGAAATCTTTATAATTGGATTTGCTTACACGGTGCCGTGAAATAAGGCCAAGCGAAATAAGGCCAAATCTGACAATTTGGCCTTTTTTCACTTTACAAAAGTGAAATAAAGCCATATTTCAACAGTTGGTCTTATTTCACTCCGACAAAGTGCAATAACGCCAAATTGGTTTTATCGTGCTTTCAAACTATGAAATCTGTATGGGGGGTATGCTGCCCCCCTGTAACCCCCCTGCTTGGGTTTATTGTTGGATTACGGGGTGGGTGCAAGTTTGGTCTTATTACTCAAATATTGTTGGCATTATTGCACTTTGTCCTAGTGAAATAAGACCAACTGGTGAAATTTGGCCTTATTTCACTTTTGTATAGTGAAAAAAAGGCCAAATTTTCAGATTTGGCCTTATTTCGCTTGGCCTTATTTCACGGCACCACTTAAAACTACCTAAGCTACTTAGCCTAAATTAATTGTAATCAGGGTGATGTGCAATCTTATGGACTGGACTAAATCAACAATACCGGGACACCATCTTTTGTCTGGACTTACCCTTTCATGTCTACATGAAGAAATGCCTCCGGTGGGATAGAGCCAGACCGAAGCGTACTCTCATGGTACATTAAATTGGGGTAGTAAGCCCCTGAGATCAGGTTATTATCACTGGCCATCGCCATGGGACAGCCATAAGCGATGGTGGGTCCTATAAGGGCCACGTAGCAGATGACCTTCACCCTGGAATCAAGTTGACTGCTAGGAAACAGTCTCCTTGTCCGAGCGTAGGCCCCCTTAGCCCTAGCAAGACAAGCATCTTTATTTTTGATAAAATACAGATACTGCTCGAGCCAGATGCCAAGATACCTTACCACGGTTTTCACCGCCAAAGGCCGCCCTGTTATCCAATAATTATTGTTAATTTTCTCCAGTTTTTTTCTGGTATCCCCAGAGGTCCCAGCCAACGGAGTTCTGAACAGGATTGTTTCAGATTTTTGGAAGTTGATTTTCAGCTTCCAACCATCGCAATACCTCTTAATTTGTTCGAAGTCACGCTGCAGAAGGATGTTGACGACCTCGATTTTTGGTCCTGACCTGCGTACGCTATAGCATGTCTGAGGGAACCCACCAGATCACTTGTGTAAATATTAAACAGGACCGGAGAATTCACTGCTCCCTGTTGTAAGCTGTTTTTAATTTCGAAAACCCTGCTCAAAGTCACGTTGCCAGCTTTGACAACGAACTTCTTTCCCATAAGCATGTCATAAATCATATACAGCAAAGGTTTTTGAATGCCCAATCTGGTCAGCTTATAGAAAAGCCCCTCAAACCATACGGTATCGAAGGCCTTCTCAAAGTCGACCAGGCAGGCACCCGTGCATTGCTTCTTACTTTTATTCCACTGAATGTCGGAGACCAGTTTTGACGCGGCATGAATAGTGTCATGCCCCCCTCTAAAGCCAAACTGATTTTCCGGAATAATCTTATTTGCTTCAACCCATCTTAAAAAAGATCTACTGACGACTTTCTCGAATACCTTGCTAGCATTCGGAAGCAAATTAATTGGCCGAAGATTAGCAGGGTTTGTCCTATCTTTATCGTTTTTAGGGATAGGGTGTACCACCGCTATTTTCCACTGCGCCGGATAATATGCATTATTCAGCGCATTGTTAAATAGCGTGGTGAAGATATCTATCACCTCTAGCGGCAGGTGCCTTAATACGACGTTTGGCATACCGTACACTCCCGCCGACTTTTTGTTTTTAAGTGATTCGAAGATGAGCCGAAGTTTATCTCTACTCGATGACATTCACTAAGGAGGTTATACAACTGTGACCCTTTATAAAACCCGATTGTAGTGTTGTCAACATGTGGTATTGAGGAAAAGGCTCATTTGATTTTGTAACATACTCTCAAACGCTTTCGATAAAAAGGGTAACATTGAGATGGGCCTAAATTCATTACTCTTAGCGTTTTTTTGGTATAGGTACAATTTTAGCCATTTTCCACTGTTATGGATGTTGAATTAGACTTTGAAAATGTGAATAATGACCGGGATGAGGGGTTGCAATATGAGCTTCAAAAATTGGGGATTTATATCTTCGAACCCGGCTGCATTGTTGAGCTTCTTAGGTTTAACATTGCATGATTTATTAGAATATTACAATTGTATTTTGGGATGTTCTGGGAACGTAAACATGTGTTATTTTTTACTGGAATAGGTACTTTGGTGACTGTAGTATTATGTAGTGTAGGTGTCTATGATTGGAAGTATGGGTTCGTGATATACCGATATCTTTACCCCAGGCATGTACGTAAGAATTCGATGATTAGTTTATATATTTTATATTCATTTTCCATTCTCAAAATTATTTCGAGGCAATTACATGTTTAATGTGGTTGGAAAACGAGACTAGCAGAGTGTGATACTTGCCAAAAAATAAAAATAAAATGATTTCGTAAATGTTATTGTATTTTCATTGACAGTGTGGTATCGACTTTTACAAAAACATACCGTGTGTGACCACAGATTAGGACTCGGATAGTAGTTTTTTGTAAATAATTTTTTTGGAGAAAAACTAAGTACAGAATCTTTTTAAGAATATTTATTATACTTTAAATTTTCCGATCATGTAGGGAAGCTGACGAACCGTGCGAATAGTACACCTATCCACTCCAATGCTATCATCGAAGCAATACCCACCGTAACAGATCAACATAAACAGTTTATAATTACAGTTACACCTAATTACTAAACATACATAGCACTAGGTGTTTTTTTGAGCTTCGATCTCAGCAAAGCAATGTAAAGGGGGAAGTACTTGACACTATAAGATTAGCAATAGTTGATAGGTTTGGTTAGTTTTCTTCTTGGATGTTAAAGTTACAAATATTTCATTTCGTTTAGATTCAATCCTTTTCATATTTTCTTCCCATCCCTTGAATATTCCCAATTTTAAGACTCCCATCAAAATTTGCAGGCATGTAAAAGTACGGTAGTGCGCAAGACAAGCAGAAGATCCCATCCCTCTAACAAGCTAACCACTCTGGCTTAAACAAGCATTCCTGTCTTGCTTTGTTGACCGGACAGCGCTTCCACCGAAATCAAAATTGTGATTCCTGTTTCTCTAAGGTGGAAGGGTAACATATGTTTATATGTAGATATACCTACCGTTGCAATCGAAATTGTTAGAGGAGTTGTTTTTTTTTTAACTATGCAAACAAAATAGTTATTACTATTGCAATGTTCAAGTCTTTTCGGTATCGTAACGTAACTTTATTTAAAGACCTAAATCGACATAACAACTGCCTTAGTACTCGAAAATAAACATCATTTGAATAAGTGCACAGTTTAATCGTTTTCTTTTCGAATTTTTTTTTCAACTTAAAGTGCACAAAACACACTTACTCGTTTTTGCAATCAGAAAGAGTGTTAAGTAGATAATGAATTTGTAACACTCATTTGTTAAATGGGACGCCTTTGCATCATCTGCAACTCAATGCAAAGAGGATTGTTAAAATTCCTCAACACCGTGTACTGGCAGACTGTCTTTGGCCTAGTGTACCGACACTTCTAAGGACGTTCTCACTAGGAGTACAATATATTATGTTGAGTTTCATTCTCATCACATCTCGTGCTCGCCCATTGAAAGTTTGCCTCTATACGTACACTGCTGAAACTGCATTTTGACGCAACATCAAGACCATACCACAGCAAGTGGCAAAACATCAAACAATATGTCGCCGGTTGGCAAATGACTGCGTTTCCTCCCGAAATTCACGTTTTACTGCCTGTGCAGAGCAACTATAAAATGAATTTATCTCCTCGTTCTTGTTTACTGCACCGCATTCGGATGATATCGGCGAGTTGCAATGCATACCAATGCCAGTCGCATTGGAGAAAAATGAATAAATATTATTTTTTATGCAATATTTACAGGCCATAAAAATTGCAGTTAATTTCACTTAACGCTTTATCAGTCGTTGGCTTTCGTAGCCGAAAGCCATAGCCAAAAGGAGGTACCAGTAGACGAGTTCGCCAACTTATTTACAAAATGTATATAAAACCAAACAAAGTATAATAAAGGACCTACAATAGAAGCATTGCTACGATGACGTGTAATAATTGTGCAAATGCATAAATGCGGATTATGCGATTGAAATGCGCGGTGTAAGGGAACAACTTTATTGCATAGGCCAATATAATGCTTCCTTATGTGCAAGTTAAGATACCCGAATATACAATCCAATAGATACAAATATACTAAGCGTCAGCAACTTTGCACGCAGCACATATCTCTCATATGGATATGGTGCCTAAAGATAACAAACAGTTGCTTCCCTCTGAGGCACTGCATTTAAGCATATCAAATATCTTTAATAAATTTTGTCTGCTTCCATCTGAGGCGTTGCATAAAGATAGGAACGTTTTGCCAACCTCTGCACTTTTTCCACTATAAATAGTAGGAAATTATTCGATGTCAATTCAGTTTAGTTTTATAACCCAGAACGTTCGGACAGTTGGCTTCCCCCCACCAGTGGTAAGGGGTCAACTCGAAGAACGATAATAAAGTTTTTTAAAATTTAAAACTCAAACCAAAAAGTTTAATTGGCGCCCAACGTGGGGCATGCTAAAATTTGTAACAAAAAAAAATCCTGAAAATTTATCAAGTAAGGATATGTATGCAAATTAAAAAGTGTGCGTAAAACCCCAAAAACGAACAAGTATTCTTACAAAAAGAAGAAAAGAAAAACAAAAAACCCCAAAACTAACAAGTATTCTTACAAAAAGAAGAAAAGAAAAAAAACCCCCAAAAACTAACAAGTATTCTTACAAAAAGAAGAAAAAACCAACATAAAACAAAAATATATCCTTAAAAACAAAAAAAAGAGTGTAAAAACCAAACATTTTTAAAAAGTGTACTAAGAAAAACATTGAAAACCTTTTTTGAAAAAGTGCTATGCTACCAGAAGAAGAAGAGGAAGTAACAGAACCAGAAGTAATTGGAAACTTCACACCCGGCGAAGAAGACAGCTCTAAAGCCTTAAGTGACGAAGAAGCGACCGCAGATTTTCAAAGACATTTCCTGCTGCTGAGATCCAAGGCAAGGCGCCTTAAGGAAAATAACAAAAAATTGTAAGCAAATTATATAAAAAATATATATATTTTTGTCATAGTTACATTAAGCTTAACTATAATAATCGTAATTTTATTAAATAAATATTGTATAATTATCTCCATTCTGGAACAATTAATAATTCAATTTAAAAATATGACGACAGTAGATAGAACTGAGGACCTAATAACTAGGTTGATAGTGACAAATACCGCCTCTTTAAAGGTGGAAATAGAATCATTAAAGAATCAACTCGCAAGGGTTACTGGAGTACACTCCGTAACTGAATATACACAACAAACGATAGACGACTCCATTCAATGTAATGACACATTGGATGTAATAAAATCACTCCCGGATTTCTCAGGGAATATAAATATGTATGTTAGTTGGCGCGAAGCCGCTAACAATTCAATCAGCTTATATACAAAAGGCAGTAAGAAATATTTCGCCGCGCTAACAATATTGCGCAATAAAATCACTGAAAATGCAAATGACGTTTTAACGAACCACGGTACGGTTCTAAATTTTGACGCTATTATAAGTAGATTAGACTTTGCTTATGCTGACAAGCGTCCTGCTCACACAATAGAACAAGAACTTAGTGTTCTGAGACAGGGAGCCATGTCACTTATAGACTATTATAATGTTGTTAATAAGAAACTTACGTTACTAATAAACAAAACAATTATGACACATGGAACAAAGAGCCAGTTGACTCAAGAATTAAACAATGCTAACCGTCGAAATGCACTAAGAATTTTTATAACAGGGCTTAACGCTCCACTCTCAAATATAATCTTCTCTTTATCACCAGAAGACTTACCGAATGCCTTGGCAAAAGCTCAAGAGCTAGAATCAAATAATACTAGAGCAAGTTTCGCTTTACAACATGCAAGAAACAACAATGTTCAACCAAATCACAACCAAAATAATTTAAGATTTCCTCAGAGGAAATTTGACAATAATAAATTCCCAAAACCAGAACCAATGGAACTCGGAAGTTCCAATACAAAACAAAATTTTAATGGCTACCACCCGGGTAACCAAATGAAAGCAAATAATAACAATAGATATTATAATATGCCAAATAACTTAAAACAAAACTATCAGCCAAATTACTGGCAGAATAATAACCAAAATGCAAATCGACAGATGAATGGTTATCAACAGTTTCCCCAAGGGCCAAGACAGAATTATGTTGAAAAAAGAGCACACGAAAGTGTTCAACACACAGAACAACCTCCAGTAAAAAACATTAGAATAAATAATATAAATGAAAGTGCTTTTTTAGAGAACAGGACAGACTTCCCCATATATACAGAAGAAATGGCGGAACAGGGAGATTATTAAAAATTTTAATCGATACTGGTGCTACAAGCTGTTATTGTAGACCAAATACCTTGTCTAATAGACAAGAATTAGTTATTAAGAAGAGGGTAAGAACCATAAATGGTTATACCATCATTACACATTATTACGATGTTGAAATGTTTTATAGGAGAGTAAGATTTTATGAGATAATAAATCTAGAAAGTGATTTACTGATAGGATATGTCCTATTGAGAGATGCAAATGTTACTTTAGATTTAGGGAGGGGAATTTTAATCCATAATGGAAAAAATGAAAAAATATTTACTTCAGAAAGGAATTCTGAAAGACTTACAAAGAATAACAATATTAATGCAGAAGAAAAAGCTGCTCAAGAATTTAATAATGTTTTGGAAATACAGAACTCTGAAGCGCATGAAATCAAAGTATTAAAAAAACGAATTATAAATAAAATTGAATCAATTCATTCAAATATAAATCTGAATGCATTATTTAGAACAGACGTGAAAGCAGAAATACGTACAATTGTTGAAACTCCTATATGGAGTAAACAATATCCTTATCCTTTATCTGTAAATTCGTTTGTCAATAAAGAAATTGAAACAATGTTGAATAATGGAATAATTCAACCAAGCAAGAGTCCATATAATTCACCTATATGGGTGGTACCTAAGAAAGGTATTAACGAAGATGGGACACCGAAACTTCGGATGGTCATAGATTTTAAGAAACTCAATGAAAAAACTATATCTGATAAATACCCTATACCCGATATAAATGTTATACTTTCAAATTTGGGAAAGTCTAAATATTTTTCAACAATAGATTTAGAATCTGGTTTTCATCAGATACAAATGAATGATTTAGATATTGAAAAGACATCATTCGCTGTGAATAACGGCAAGTATGAATTTTTAAGAATGCCATTTGGCTTAAGAAATGCCCCCGGTATCTTCCAAAGAGCGATGGATGATATATTGCGAGAATTTGTTGGAAAATTCTGCCACGTATATATGGACGATATAATTGTCTATTCGGATAATCTTAGTAACCATACTAAACACTTAGAAATAATTATAAAAACTCTTAAAGACTCTAATATGAAAATATCGTTAGAAAAGTCAAAATTTTATGAGCCTGAAGTTGAGTTTTTAGGCTACATTGTGGCTCACAATATTATAAAAACAGATCCCAACAAAATAGAAACTATATGTAATTTTCCGATACCAACTACACTAAGGCAACTCAGAAGTTTCCTCGGTATGACAGGATATTACCGAAAATTTATCCAAGGTTATGCTTCTATAACAAAACCATTAACAAAACATTTATCCGGAGAAAACGGTAAGATTTCTCAATATCTATCTAAAAAAACTACGATAAATTTGGATCAAGAAGGAATATTAGCTTGTACAAAACTAAAAAATTTATTAATTAACCAAATCGAACTGGTTCAACCAAATTTTAACAAAAAATTTATTTTAACGACAGATGCTTCTAATAACGCTATTGGCGGTGTCTTAACTCAAGAAAGTAAACCAATTATTTTTATATCAAAAACATTAAATTCTACTGAACAGAATTACGCCACAAATGAAAAAGAGCTTTATGCTATTGTATGGGCTTTGAAAAGTTTGAGAAACTACCTTTACGGAGTTTCAGACTTAGAAATCCACACGGATCACCAGCCATTAACTTTCGCCGTCTCGAGCCGAAATCCAAACGCAAAAATGAAAAGATGGCATGCTTTCATTGAAGAGTTTGCCCCCAAGATAATTTACAAACCAGGCACTACAAACGTAGTCGCTGACGCCCTTTCTAGACAATATTTAAATAACCTATCGGATGACTCATCCATCACAGGAACACAACATTCCGCAGAAAGTAGTGAGAACTTATATATTCAAGAAACTACAAAGCCACTTAACCAATTTAAACAACAAATTCTTTTAAGTAAGGGACGATTTACTATTCACGAACAAATTAAAAATTTTAATAAAACAAGACATATTATAGAATATGACACTCCAGAAAATTTAGTTGCAATTCTTAAAGAATTCTTGCAACCAGGAATTGTTGCAATTCATTGCACCCCAGAAGATTTATATGCAGTAAAACAAAAACTAAAAGAAACTTTTAGTAACCGTTTTTTATATACAAAGAACTTCCCAATAGATATAACTAATAGAGAGGACCAAAGCATAATTACAGAACAAACACATACTAGAGCACATAGGAGCTATAAAGAAAACCTCAAACAAATTTATTCCTCTTATTACTGGCCTGAAATGAACAAACAATTTAAAGAATACGTCCGAAATTGTGAAATTTGTAATAAAAATAAATACGATCGACATCCTAACAAAATACCAATTGGAGAGGCTCCAATTCCTAAGAAAGAGGGGGAGCAGTTACACTTAGACTTATTTTTTGCTCAAAAATTAAAATTTTTATCTTGTATAGATTCTTATTCTAAATTCTTAGTGATCAAATTAATTGATGATAAAACGAAACTAGACGAAAAAGTTCTAGAGTTACTACAAAGTTTTCCAGACGTGAAAACCATAACAATCGATAACGAACCTGGTTTTACTACAGGACAGTTCAAGACCTTAATGCAAAGATTAAATATAAAAATTTATTTCTGTGATCCCAGGCACAGTACCACCAACGGTCAAGTGGAAAGAGTACATTCCACACTAATCGAAATTTCAAGATGCCTTCAGCAAGAGTTTTATTTGATAAGTGACCTAGAATCAATTTTTAGGGCAGCCCAACAATATAACAAAACGATTCATTCCGTTATAAATAAAAGACCCCATGAAGTACTTTTTAATAAAATATCACACGAGGATATACAAACAAAACTTTTATCAGCTCAAGAAAAAATGTTAGAAAGAAATAATAAAAAGAGGAACATGAAAATATATGCTCCAAATGAAATAATATATGAAAAGGTTTTTGGAAATAGGAATAAGCTTCAGCCTAAATATAAAAAACAGAAAGTTAAAGAAGACCTAAGAAACAAAGTCAGAATTTATAAAAATGACAGGATAATACATAAAGATAATATTAAGACTTAGTTTTTTCCTTTTAGGAAAATGTTGATGATCCTTCTTCAACTAATTGGCATAGCGTCCGCCGAAATTATTGATTACACAAGAGACAATTACGTACTAATAGAAAACGGAGATACAATAATCTTCGAAGACTATGGAAATTTATTCCATATAACTAATTTGACATACTACAGACTTTTGATACAAGAACAAGAACAATTTCTCAGCAACAAAAATGCATATACAAATGTTAACATAAATACTCACACCAATATGAATAATGACATAGAAATAGAACTTATACAATCACTCTTACAACAATTAGAAATAAATAATTATAGAAACAGAAGAGGAATTAATGAATTAGGAACCATATGGAAATGGTTAGCAGGATCACCGGATCATGACGACTTAGTTCTAATAACAAATAAATTGAATGAACTATCTGAGAATAATAACAAACAATTTACAACTAATTCAGAAATTTTCAAAGCAATAGAATCCCTACAAAAATCAGTAAATAGCCTAGAAGAGAGTTCATATACTAAAGTAACATTTAATATAAATAAACTAATTATTACGGAACTGCAGAATATTCTGCAAACAATAACATTGTCTAAAGTAGGAATTTTAAACCCATCAATTCTAAATTTGCAAGAAATTAAAACAATTACTGAACATGAACACGAAAGACTGACTATATCTGACTTAATGGACGTTTCAAAATTTAAAATAATCCAGGATAAAGATACTATCTTACGATATACATTAAATATCCAATTACAAAAAACAATTGTAAACTATATGAAACAAGGGCCATCAGCCAGAAAGATGGAAAATTTTTAATAGAAAAAGAAGTTGTAAAATGTAAAACAAAATATTTTAATATTGAAAATTGTAAATTAGAATTAACAAATACGTTTTGTAAACTATCTCTAAAGGAAACATGTTTATCCAAAATTTTGAATAACGAAGAAGGACATTGTGTTAAAATTAAAGAAAACAACAAAAATATAGAAATCATCAAAGATGGTGTAATTTTAGCTTCCGGAAATCATACAATAGATGGCCATAATGTTGAAGGCGTATATTTAATAACATTTGAAAACAGCACAACTATCGATAACACTATTTATGAAAACCCATCAGCTGTTATTTCAAACTATTTAAAAACAAATCATTTAAATACATATAAAGTCATTAAGTACATAGAATCTGATAACATTGAATTAAAATTTGAAAATATAAACATAATAAATTCAATGAAAATAGAAATTAAAAAACGTCCAATTTTTTGGACAATTATAATTTTAATTGTAAGTTTTATTATAACAGTTGCATTGTATAAAATTATGTTACGTTGGCATGCGTATAAACAAGAATCCAATGAAATAATTTTTATAGAAATGAATGACAATATTAAACGTTTAACGAAAGAATTTGAAGAAACGGGACGTTTCTCTTAAGAAAGAGGGGAGTTAAGATACCCGAATATACAATCCAATAGATACAAATATACTAAGCGTCAGCAACTTTGCACGCAGCACATATCTCTCATATGGATATGATGCCTAAAGATAACAAACAGTTGCTTCCCTCTGAGGCACTGCATTTAAGCATATCAAATATCTTTAATAAATTTTGTCTGCTTCCATCTGAGGCGTTGCATAAAGATAGGAACGTTTTGCCAACCTCTGCACTTTTTCCACTATAAATAGTAGGAAATTATTCGATGTCAATTCAGTTTAGTTTTATAACCCAGAACGTTCGGACAGTTGGCTTCCCCCCACCAGTGGTAAGGGGTCAACTCGAAGAACGATAATAAAGTTTTTTAAAATTTAAAACTCAAACCAAAAAGTTTAATTTGCATGTTAGTTTTACTGCATGTTTTTAACAACCCGTGAAAGAGTTTCTCGCAATGGTCGCCAATTCTATTCGTCTTGCAAATAATCTCCACCTCTATAAAAGAGAACACATTTTTCTGTTTGTCCGCGAAGAGGGAGTAGGTTCGTAGCGAAACCTCAACAATATATATATTAATCGATTTGTCGTGAGTAGCGGTATTACATAGGATGGTTTTTAGTATCCTAAAGTCCGTTATTGGTCCTTCAAACCCATTTTATATGAGTTTTTAACTAAAAAAAGACCATTTCTTATGGTTTAAACATATATTACTACGAAATGGCCAAACAAATTTGAATATGAATTTATTCTTCGATTAGTACACTTCCCGGTGAAGAGATTGATGTATCAATCATTATTCTCTGAATTGTATAACAGAAGTTATAAGCAAAAATGTTATTATTTGAGACTTACATATTTCACAGATATGCGTAGGTCATTGCAATCAACAGCCTACCAGTGGAGTGCGGACAGCGTTGCCAACCAATTTTGACGAAAAAAAGCCTAACTTGAAAAAAAAGATGCCTTTTTCAATAAAATAGCGCATAAAATATTTTTTTATGTAAATTGGAACAATAAATCAAAAATTAAACACAAATATAAAAAAAATAACAAAAACTTTTTTTTTCGTTTGGAAACACATTCTTTAAGACCGAGCACCGAGCACCGAGGTCTTCTTTTTGCCAAGATTTTTTAAGAATACATATTTAAAAAAAAAAAAAGTCAGTATACGTTGAATCAAAAAAATATATACATACATATATTTGAAATAAAAAAAAAGATGCCTTTTTGGAAATAAAAAAGCCTTAAAGCCTTAGCCAATGAAATAATGCCTAAAAGGCATGAAAAAGCATAGGTTGGCATCGCTGTGCGGACACGTTTATCAATTTTTTTTTTCTTCTCTCTTCTTTCTTTGTACTAGACTACTAGCTATTGTGTAGTGTAGGTATAGTGTGAGTGTCTGGTTAATATTTTTTTAGTTTTTTGAAGTTATTACTTCTTTAGCGTTGGGCACTTTAAGATGGGAAGAAATTAATGAATTCGCGTTACCTTTAAAACGACACCGCGTCATCGTCACCGAGAAACCGACACCCGATAGGTGGCGCTGTTGTCGATTTTTTTGAGGAACACAACCGATCTCAATGAAACTTTGTATGTGTGCATGTTTGTATGCAACCAGAAAGATAGGATAGTTTTGAACCCGATAGGTGGCGCTGTTGTCAATTTTTTTGAGAAACTCAACCGATTTCAATGAAACTTTGTATGAGTGCATGTTTGTATGCAGCTAGAAAGATAGGAGAGT
Source organism: Cheilosia vernalis (assembly GCA_949126925.1). Lineage (NCBI taxonomy): Eukaryota > Metazoa > Arthropoda > Insecta > Diptera > Syrphidae > Cheilosia > Cheilosia vernalis. Next base: position 18,915,284 of record OX421361.1, read on the forward strand.
TTTGGACCCGATAGGTGGCGCTGTTGTCGATTTTTTTGAGAAACTCAACCGATCTCAATGAAACTTTGTATGTGTGCATGTTTGTATGCAGCTAGAAAGATAGGATAGTTTTGGACCCGATAGGTGGCGCTGTTGTCGATTTTCTGAGAAACTCAACTGATCTCAATGAAACTTTGTATGAGTGCATGTTTGTATGCAGCTAGAAAGATAGGATAGTTTTGAACCCGATAGGTGGCGCTGTTGTCAATTTTTTTGAGAAACTCAACCGATTTCAATGAAACTTTGTATGTGTCCATGTTTGTATGCAACCAGAAAGATAGGATAGTTTTGGACCCGATAGGTGGCGCTGTTGTCAATTTTTTTGAGAAACACAACTGATCTCAATGAAAATTTGTATGTGTGCATGATTGTATGCAGCTAGAATGATAGGATAGTTTTGGACCCGATAGGTGGCGCTGTTGTCGATTTTCTGAGAAACTCAACTGATCTCAATGAAACTTTGTATGTGTGCATGTTTGTATGCAGCTAGAAAGATAGGATAGTTTTGGACCCGATAGGTGGCGCTGTTGTCGATTTTTTTGAGAAACTCAACCGATCTCAATGAAACTTTGTATGTGTGCATGTTTGTATGCAACCAGAAAGATAGGATAGTTTTGGACCCGATAGGTGGCGCTGTTGTCGATTTTTTGAGAAACTCAACCGATCTCAATGAAACTTTATATGTGTGCATGTTTGTATGCAGCTAGAAAGATAGGATAGTTTTGGACCCGATAGGTGGCGCTGTTGTTGATTTTTTTGAGAAACACAACTGATCTCAATGAAAATTTGTATGTGTGCATGATTGTATGCAGCTAGAATGATAGGATAGTTTTGGACCCGATAGGTGGCGCTGTTGTCGATTTTCTGAGAAACTCAACCGATCTCAATGAAGCTTTGTATGTGTGCATGTTTGTATGCAGCTAGAAAGATAGGATAGTTTTGGACCCGATAGGTGGCGCTGTTGTCGATTTTTTTGAGAAACTCAACCGATCTCAATGAAACTTTGTATGTGTGCATGTTTGTATGCAACCAGAAAGATAGGATAGTTTTGGACCCGATAGGTGGCGCTGTTGTCAATTTTTTTGAGAAACTCAACCGATCTCAATGAAACTTTGTATGTGTGCATGTTTGTATGCAGCTAGAAAGGTAGGATAGTTTTGGACCCGATAGGCGGCGCTGTTGTCGATTTTTTTGAGAAACTCAACCGATCTCAATGAAACTTTGTATGTGTGCATGTTTGTATGCAACCAGAAAGATAGGATAGTTTTGGACCCGATAGGTGGCGCTGTTGTCAATTTTTTTGAGAAACTCAACCGATTTCAATGAAAATTTGTATGTATGCATGGTTGTATGCAGCTAGAAAGATAGGATAGTTTTGGACCCGATAGGTGGCGCTGTTGTCGATTTTTTTGAGAAACACAACCGATCTCAATGAAACTTTGTATGTGTGCATGTTTGTATGCAGCTAGAAAGATAGGATAGTTCTGGACCCGATAGGTGGCGCTGTTGTCGATTTTTTTGAGAAACTCAACCGATCTCAATGAAACTTTGTATGTGTGCATGTTTGTATGCAACCAGAAAGATAGGATAGTTTTGGACCCGATAGGTGGCGCTGTTGTCGATTTTTTGAGAAACTCAACCGACCTCAATGAAACTTTATATGTGTGCATGTTTGTATGCAGCTAGAAAGATAGGATAGTTTTGGACCCGATAGGTGGCGCTGTTGTTGATTTTTTTGAGAAACACAACTGATCTCAATGAAAATTTGTATGTGTGCATGATTGTATGCAGCTAGAATGATAGGATAGTTTTGGACCCGATAGGTGGCGCTGTTGTCGATTTTCTGAGAAACTCAACCGATCTCAATGAAGCTTTGTATGTGTGCATGTTTGTATGCAGCTAGAAAGATAGGATAGTTTTGGACCCGATAGGTGGCGCTGTTGTCGATTTTTTTGAGAAACTCAACCGATCTCAATGAAACTTTGTATGTGTGCATGTTTGTATGCAACCAGAAAGATAGGATAGTTTTGGACCCGATAGGTGGCGCTGTTGTCAATTTTTTTGAGAAACTCAACCGATCTCAATGAAACTTTGTATGTGTGCATGTTTGTATGCAGCTAGAAAGGTAGGATAGTTTTGGACCCGATAGGCGGCGCTGTTGTCGATTTTTTTGAGAAACTCAACCGATCTCAATGAAACTTTGTATGTGTGCATGTTTGTATGCAACCAGAAAGATAGGATAGTTTTGGACCCGATAGGTGGCGCTGTTGTCAATTTTTTTGAGAAACTCAACCGATTTCAATGAAAATTTGTATGTATGCATGGTTGTATGCAGCTAGAAAGATAGGATAGTTTTGGACCCGATAGGTGGCGCTGTTGTCGATTTTTTTGAGAAACACAACCGATCTCAATGAAACTTTGTATGTGTGCATGTTTGTATGCAGCTAGAAAGATAGGATAGTTCTGGACCCGATAGGTGGCGCTGTTGTCGATTTTTTTGAGAAACTCAACCGATCTCAATGAAACTTTGTGTGTGTGCATGTTTGTATGCAGCTAGAAAGGTAGGATAGTTTTGGACCCGATAGGCGGCGCTGTTGTCCGTTTTCTTAGAAACTCAACCAATATGCGCACTGAGCAAATTCATTTTTTTTATTTTTTTTTATTTAAATTGAGTTATTGTAAGATGTACTGTAGAAGAATTTTTCTGCGGAAACTTTTTTTCCTATTTTTTTTTTATTTTTAAAGTTTTAAATTTTCACTGAAAAGTGCATGTAAACAAACTGCACAAATGGACACGTTCACTTTGCATAACGTTTGTGTTGCAGTGGAGGGGGATGTGTGTGGGGGGGGGGGGGGGGGGTGAATTTTGGAAAATATTATAGGTAGGTATTGCCATATGTCAAAAAGTTAAAACAATTTTGTCTTTTTTTGATTTTTTTTTACTGAATATATTATACTGCTAAATATATATATATAAACTTTAGCTCCAGGCGCCTGCCTGACAGTTGTTGGCATACCCTTAGCGGAGCGACGAAGTCGCGTGATGTCTAAACCCTGCGAAAAAAAGGGTTAAAAACCTGTTAGCGAGCGAAGCGAGCCACGCACCCCATACTTTAAATACACCAGACTTTCTTAAAGGCGCCTGCCTGATAGTTGTTGACATACCCTTAGCGGAGCAGTTGTGCATGTGTATTGAGATTTCGGAAAAAAAAAGGTTTCAAATCTTTGTGCATAAATCACATAAACATGGTTTCATTAAAAAAAATATATTAAAATTTAATATAAAAAAAAGTAAAAAATGATTAAAAAAAAAAAAAAAAATTCATTTCCTCAAAAAAAAATATTATATTTATGTTTTTTAGCCCATTTTAAGCTATAAAAAAATAAAAAAAAAAAAAATTTTTGCTTAGTGCGCATATTGGAAACCCACCCTCTCTCTTCTCTACCTCTATAAAAGAGAACACATTTTTCTGTTTGTCCGCGAGTAGGGAGTAGGTAAGGTACGTAACGATACCTCAATAATATATATAGCAATCGATTTGTCGTGAGTAGCGGTATTACATAGGATGGTTTTTAGTATCCTTACTTCACATGTATGCATTTATTAAAGGACCCAGCAAAGCGGGTACATCCAGCTAGTATGTACTATGGCGAAATAGAGGGTCGTATCAATCATATCGCTAGCATGATTCTCTTCAGAACGAATGCAAACCAATTTGCAAATGTGGTGAAGTCTCGTCAAATGAAGCGCGTTTTCAAGAAGCTCTTCAATGTTTAGTTGACAAAACATAGAGTTTGGGTGACACTGCGACATTACAGATTATTAAATAGGCAAAGGCAAATATTTAACACCAATTTGCACTGCCTTAAACTCATCATATTCGCAAATTTTTTTTTGTTGGGAAGATAGTCCAGCGATGCAATGATGACGGTAACTTGTTTTAAAATATGTTGTGTATGAGCCAGGTCAATAAACTCATAGAATTTTTACCACTGGGCGAACTTTAGTTACAGATTATTTCATCAATCAGTTTATCCCGAAAAAAAAAAAACAAATTTTATTTCAAGGTTTTTTTTCTCTACCTCTCGTGAAGGTATAACTGTCATGAAAAAGCTTTTCAATTAGTCGTTATGACTCGGCATATAATTGTAGATTCCGTCCATTCGTCCCGAAAATTGGACCGAATGATTGTGAGCAGCTCGGATTATGGTATCACGGACCTGTTGCACCAACTATTTATTTATTTACTGTTCAATTACATTTTATATCTCTATGCATGAGATTAGCTTTATTTCCAGGTGTCACTAAAAAATGCTCAGCATATAAATATTTGAAACACGCTGCTGAGGTCAGGAAGTCTGATTGAATTGGACAATGGACATGTCTTCGACTTCCGGAGCTAGATCCTGCAAAACCAACCACGTCTGTATTGGAAAATTTGCAGATAGATGTGGTTGTTCCGGTGGGTATCGGTTGCTTTTCTCGCAACTCTCTCTAATGTTAAAACAAGTCTCAAACGATCTAAGGAAACATTATTGCCCGTGTATTTCTCTACAATCTGCGCATGACTCGTCAGACTATTTCCAGTTTCAAGTTTTTCTAAGCCGAATGTCATTCTTTGAGACAGATTCCCAAACAACGAGGGGAAATTTCAGAATTTCAGTGTTTTTGATCCATATTGCTTCAGAGGTATCAGTGACTAAATTTCCTATTTTGAGAGTTTACTGACAGTCCCCATTTCATTGCCCAAGTACCAAGGACTAGTGACGAATAATGGATTGGAATTGGCAATGCTGGTTATGCGCTGAAGCAACTACTTCGACTCGACTCGATTTTAACTAACAGTCTCTTACAAAGACGCGTTCGAGGAACTGATATGGACAAGAAGCAGCTAAGTGAGTACTCTATCTCATAACCCAATTAAAGGTGTGACCATTGTTTTTAGTGGTACGACTACGCCAAAATACTAAGAGAACCATACCAAGTCGTCTACACTCACCTAGTACCAGTGAGCGCCTTGCAGGCTTTATACACATATGGTTGACCAATTCGCTCAATAGTTAAATCACCCGGTACTTACTCCACCAGTATGTTTGATTTTGCTTAAAAAATAATAGTCTCCCCGACTGTGTCAACTGCGTTTACGTTTTATTTGCTCAAGGAGTCGATCGATGTGTTGATATTAAAAATTGAAGAAACCTTCACATTCCTAGGAAATTCTTTTGACAACAGGTAAGGAAGGGTCTTTTACGACCTTCTAATTTTTTTCTAAGTAGCGGAGTTCATTCAGCGCTTCAAGGCCTTTTGCGTAAGCAGAAAGCTCCATTTCTATAAAGTTATTCAGCAATATATATTCAGATAAGTTCTTTCAAATTATTAGATTTAAGTTACTTTTAATACTTTTAATTAAAAATGATGTACATAGTATTCGATGGGCTTCCTAAAGCACTTCGTTTTGCTCTAGGTCACTTTTTATATGTTTGATTGCTACAAAAATCAACAATCCTTTTCCGATTTCCGAGCATTTATGTGAATTTTTATTAAATTTCAAATTTATGTCAATCTCCCGCCACATAAAATTTAGTTCGGTTTCCTACAAGTTGGTTTGACGTTTAAGTGGAAGAGAAAGTACAGTTCTGAAAGGAATAGCTTCGCGTAATAGTCTGTTGGCGATGGGCATAAGTTTATTTTTGTTTACTTAACGTTGTCCACTCAGTTGCACAATAAAAAGTACCTACATTTCATTCGAGTTGTTGTGGTATGCAATGTAACTATAGGTAGACACTAGACAATGCGGCAAAAAGTTATTTTTTTGTAATCAGACTCATATTCCAAAAACATAATTCCAGTATCCACATTAATACTAAACGTGACTGCAGTCACAAGCACACAGAATCGTACCCGAAGTAAAAGAAAATAGACAAACCTGAGAACGAAGGCAAACTTTTCCCATGTATACCCTCGAAGTTTGCATGCTTTCATTTTTCTTCTATTTTCATTGAATTTTTTTTTTTAGGATTATGGTAGACCAACAAATAGCCACTATTGACAGTGTGCTTAGAAAAGCGTCCTCTTATACGTCCACACGCTATTAAGCTATACGATAGATATGAGTGTACTGATCTACTTGTAGTAAAGTGTACTGGACAAAGGAGCTAAGAAGGTAATAGAGCAGAAATATTGTATTGGGCATTAAGCTTTGGAACATGCTATGGGTGTGGTGGAGGGAAACGTCTACATCTCCAATCTACAATTTTTGATATTGCAGCTGTGGTTTTCTTCTTTTTAAATGGTGTATCTTCCAAGAGAAATAATGTCGACTTCCGGCTAAGGGTTTTGGGTTTATGTGGTTATAGAAGGAAATTCGTTTTGTTTTCTTTTTGTATTAGAAGGAAGATAATGCGATACATAAATGTAGGGTGTGTTATGATAAGAAATACCTAAGATCTTTATCTGTATTTTTAGAAAGTAATTAAATGATAATCTTTGGTATCTACAAAACCAACAGAAAATAATATTCTGCAAAGTTAGTAGCATTTGTTTCCCTACCTTTCATGGTGTAGAATTTATCGGTAAAGTGAATGCGTTTTAAGGCCGCAGTAGGATTGTTTTAATTTAAAAAAGAAAACAATATTTCCCTTAAAAAATATACCTACAAGCTACAACAATTCAAAAATAATGAAGTTGCAGGGATCAGCGCTGTTTAAATTGACTTACAATTTTCCTTAACAAAATTCAATCAACAAATTTATTTTTGGCTTATGATTTCATACTGTACCTACTTATTCTAAATAATTCGTTACTGTACATATTACTATAACAAAGAAAGACGAGAATTAATTATAAAGTAGATATTAAGATAGAACGGCCTCCTTTTATATCTGCTCTCGAAATTGTGATAACTCAACTATTTACAAGCAATTGGAGCCTCTCGAGTATTTAATTTTTAACCATTCAATATAACAAAACAAACCTTAAATTTTGTTATTATAACACAGTGCAATGATTGCGAAAAATAAAAAAGCATATCCACTGAAGTTTCATTTCTGTAAAAACCACCGCCACTGGGTCGAGCACACTTTTCACACCAGGCCAACTTCATGGCACCAATGGTAAGGCTATGCGTGTCTCGACTAAAATGTATCCTTTGTAGAGAAAGATGGCAGAAATCGAACAAATTCAACCCCGAGTAGCAACCTGCCGCATAACGACCCGAAATTTAATACGGCCGCTGGAGCAATGGATGTACTACAAAGTCCTATCTCTAGTTGGGAATGCTGTCTTCCAGCCGCCGAGAACTGAGAAGTATGAAATGAATAAAAATGTTTAAATCGATTTTTCAGAGCATTAGAAACTTGAGGAAAGTTTTGTCAGACGTCGACTTAGGCGACAAAACCCGAACACATCTCTCCAAAGAGAATATTGCTGGAATATTGCTATGCGAAGAATTCTCAAAAAAAATATAGATTCCATTGAAAGTGCAAACCATTTAAGCGGCGTTAAAGAGCGACAATGTGAAAAAAATTAGTGGGTACAAGTAGCTGACACATTAAAGAAGCTATACCTCCATAGAAAAGTAAAGTCTATGGTAATAACGCGCATTCTGTCAAGGAGCTAAAGGAAAATATCATTCGTGAAATCTCGACATCCAGCAAAGCTTTTTGCATGAATTAATGTTTTACAAATCTTTGTGTTTCTGACAAACTAAAAAAATAGAAAAATACATTTCATCTTGTTGGCTCTAAAAAACCGCTGGAAGCATTGTTTTATGGCTTTTGCGATATTGCTTTCATGCTTAGCTCTTCGCATAACTGCGCCGAACAGTCTTGGATTTGATTTCGGCTGGTTATCAATATATGCAATATGCTACTGAGAAATGTACTCTAAAGTTGGTTGCTCTTGCACAGCAACATAGAGACAAGGATTCGATGGCGTTTGTGACGATTACTCGTTATAGGTATAGACATTAAGAAACAGTGGCTCCAGAAAGTGCGTCTACTAAACTGCTACTGCTCTTTCTGGTGTCAATTCAACATAATTCAACCGCCGCATTAAAACGCACTCGGTTCGGCGAGGCCTTTAGTCTTCAGTGATTTACAATTAATTAGTGTTTCGACTTGAAATAAACTTGCTGCTTATACTCGACCAAAGTTGTAAAAAATTAATTTAGTATTAACTAATTTATTATTATATTAGTACGTGAACATCAAAAGTTTTCGTTTCTTTAGACAGCTGTTACTCATTTCATATGAAATTAACTGTTTCCTTTATAAACTCTCCACAAGTAAGTTAGGAGGAAGTAAGTGCTTCTATTTTCTATACGACTTTCAATCGCAAGCCGTTGACTGCATGAAAATTCATTGCTTCTTGTCGAAAGCTCTAAAGAATTTGTGAGCTTGAGAATTCACAACCTTTACATCTCCTCACCTTTTTTTAAAGTCTACTGGTGATCTTACCGAAACTTAAGTCCCTCACCAGCTCCAAATCCTCTTTACTTTGCTGTCAAATTAATATGAAATAGGTGATAATAATTTGACAGCAAAGTGATTTGAGTTTCCGTTCCGTGTTGTTTGACCACTTCGAGAAAACAAATTTTTCACAAGTCAAAGATTTTCTGTATAAGCTCAGGATAGATTTGTTCTTCTAAAAATTGGACTACTAAATTAGTTAAGTAGGTAGTGGGTCGAGGTAATTTAGTCTCCATAGTTGCTGAAAGCAAATCTTAAATGAACTCATCGTAAATATTTTATAAATTATGATTTCATATATCTATACGCTTTTTAAAGAGTAGCGGATGTACCTTTCTTATTTGACCCTACTGAAATGGAACAGTCTTTTACTTTGTTACAAGATGGATACATTTTCTTGTATTTTGTTAAAATTGTGGTAATTTATCCGCATTCGCTTATCAAATCAATCTTTATTTACTTTCTGCTAAGGTTTATGTGCCATTGACGGAACTACAGGATGTAAGGATATGTAGATCCCTGTTCCTCCATTTAATTAGCTCTGTAAGGTCTGCGTTGATTCACCCATTTACAGAATGCACGAAATGTGGGTAGGTATTGCATGGCATGGCGATGCGTTAACGTCCATGCCTATTTCCAAAACCTTAACAGCACATTAAAGTCAATATGCAATCAAGTTGTGCAATGCCAAAAAGGCTTACTTCGAAATTTCAGACTGTAGTTAGGGAGATATAGGTATGAGAGGTATATTGTCAAAATTTTACTCTCCGTTATTGGGCATAATAGTACAACTCCATCGTGGTTGCTATAACTTAGAACCCTGGTAGCAAATAGTTATTTGGTATACCAACCTACTACAATCAAAGAGAAGGAAGATATGGAATGGGAAGAAAGATATTGTGTAGCTAACAAACAGCCGACAGACATAATTTGGAATCGTGTTTACTCATCCGATCCTGGGGTCCAATTAATGTTTCCACGACTCAAAAGACTCTCTCATCTAGACTGTTCACCGATACCGCCAACAGAACTTTACACATCCTGCAAACAGTATCGATTAGACAATAAATCTTGTGATATAATTAAAATACCAAATCTCAATTAGACTTTCTTTGGCCATATTTCCAATTTGCGTACACATTGTTGGAATATAGCACACATCAATTGTTCCTTTGGCTTTATACAAGATTTATCCAGCGCAGGCATTTGCAAGTCAATTTGCTAATCACGTTCTTCGCACATATATCATTTCGACTACATAAGGATTAAGGGACTATAGGGTGGTTCCTTTTAGTTGCACGACAAATGAATGAAAGTTTTGTGCTCACAAGATGTGTGTGTGTTCTTCCATTCACGCAGAAACAAATAATAAACTAAGGAGGCGGCTGAGATTCCTTCGCGTGAGGGCAATAAATTGTCAAGTGGAAGCCTATAAATATAAAACGTTGAGTGTAACAAGCGCACAAGGGAGCAATGCAGGACGTTAAAATGAAATTAATTGCTCGTTCGAGCATTGGATAGAAACTGCGGGCAGGTTCGAACAGTCTAGTTTTATATGGGACACTTGAGCCACTGGAACAAATATTTAATCTACAAATAACAAGGTCGTACTTACGTTAATGATTGCGGGTCCGGACAGAGTTTAAAGAGCCGTGTAAGGGTCATGTTTGCTCTGGAGGGTGAAGGTTTTTTAGTCTTATTTTGATTGTCTCTCAAAAGGAGTTGAACGCAAACATATGTGGAAATTGCTTTGTTGTGACATGTAAACATCTGTAGGTAACACTTCCTGCGAAGATTGGTGTGGAACCTTGCAATTAGATAGGAGTTCTGCAAACCATGGGCACGTAGTGCATGGGTTTTTGTTTATTGTTCAGTCTTATTGACAGAAACAGAAAATATTCAAGGTAGAGAAAAATCCCCCCCAGTTGCTTTGTTACTCGAAGAAGCAGGTTTATAGGTAGTGTTAGGTACATTATATTGTTCAGTGTGAGCTTTATGTCACTGTCCCAGTTAAGTGAACCACAAATAATTTATAGTGTTATTATATTCTTTGAATGAAATTATGCGTACCCTACAAATACCGACGAGTGTAACAGCTAGCCTAGTATTTATTTAAGAAATAACTGTGACCTTAATTCACGAAAGGACCTCAACTGCATTCTTTTCCAGAGGAACTTTTTTCCAATTAGTCCACAGCCTAGTTTCCATTTTATATCGAAAACTCAGTCCTTGAGAATTTTGTAAAGCAAATCGTTCGCATTTCGATCACGAACTCTTACAATCGAGCTGCCCTTTTACGAAGGCACCAGACCCAACCGTCATTGGCTTCATAACTTTATCGAGTAATAAAATTGAATTTTCAAAATTTCTGCTTTCAATTGTGTTCCGAGTTTTTCATTTCCGTCGCGCTTGGTTACAGGCAAAGTCTCTCAGTTTTTCTCAAGAGGATGCAACTTGCTACGAAAAAGAAATATGAACCCTCAGAAACTTTGCTCGCTTGCACTTCTATTGCCGCCATCTATTGTCAAATTCAATTCAAAAGTACTTGAAACTTCCTGAGAACCAGAATCGAATCCCCTTTTAATTGGCTTGGTGAACATTATGTAAGCATGCACAACCCAAGAAGAACTGGACAGGAATTCTTTTCTCGGTTGTTTTAGTGCCAGGGCGCTACTTAAAACTAATTAAATCCGGCGTTTAATCTGGTGTTCGTGTGCACGGTATAGCGCCTAATTGGGAATCTGAATATTAATTGGTTTAATTTAAAATGGCCAATTAATATAATCACTATTGCAGTTAACGATGCAGAGCAGCAGCGCAGCATTGTATCACAAGTGAAAGGATGAGATTGGTTGGCATTTGGTGAGAATCTTATAGGAAACAACGGAAGACAGCGTGAATGCGATGGTAGCAACGTGGATGGGCCAATGTTTTATGGGCGATATATTTTTGGAAATTAATTGAATTGGTCCGGTGGAAGGATCATCGTCACCTACACAAGTGGGTGCACATTTTGCGCGATTATAATAATCATTTTCAGTGTTATATTTTTCAAACTCTCAATGGTGGCATTTTCCATACAAAATTGAATAGGTATTGCGACCTATAAGGTGAAGGTTAAAAATCATTTATGGTAGGTAGGCCTCACTACCTTTATGTATTAGATTTGTTCGGTTAGGATAGTCTACCTTTCATAGTACCTATAGGTAGTAGTAAAATGCCTAGAATAACCTACTCGAAATAATCCAATTAGTTCCACAACATAACCCACGTGAGAAATATAACATCTCACAACCATTGCTTGGAACTAGCCTTAAGTCGTGTGGGATGCGATGAAACTTGCGTGCCTGCAAGGGAGCTTCCACACCGGAGGGAACAAAACGCCTTAGACAAACAAATCTGTTTTTCTGTGTGTTTTTTTGAGTTTAAATACATACCCACATTTTAATACGCGCGCCCACATTGCATAAGGCGAAACAAAACGAGAACAGCAGTTTTGTTTGTTTGTTCCACCCGGTGTGGAAGCACGCTAAGAGTTGAGTCATTCAAAACAATCAACCCGCAGTTGTTCATCGATAGTATAGGTACGATTTGACGCTTGTCATTTCTAATTGTTGAATACTTCATACATTTTGTGTAGGTGTGAAGGGGTGCCATCTGCCTTTTCTGTTCAACGGGCTGCCGAACCAACTATGTTTGCTAGTTATTCAAGCGTATCACGCGTCAATCAACTGCAACCTCTAGGAACTTAATTCTGGCCTAAATCAGACAGTGATTCAACAATTGTACGAGCTTCTTAGAAACAAGCTTGCATACCATATATGATCACAGTAATAATCAATTCAATTAAATTTATTATTATTCCAAAATATAAGGTATACACTTACAGCCTTTTTACAATTAGAAAAAGATAGGAATTATTTTATCTTAATTTACAATGCTCAATTTTAATTCTTTGGACACTAATGTACTAGCCGAAAAAAAATCTTTGTTCAACTAAAGCGATAAAAACCGGCCAAGTGCGAGTGTCACTCGCGCACTTCTTCTCTTCATGAATTCATCACAATTTAGTTTAATTTAATTACTTAATATTTTTACTCTCAAAAATTACTCGCACATGAATCTCATTTTCTAATTATTACCTAGTACCCAACCCACGCCAATTTTCCATTCTGTATGCGACCTGTCCCAATTAAAAACTATTGACTAAAAATATATTACTTTTATTTTGTTCTGTACTCCCCAAAAAAATGTATTATACTCCCCAACGAAATTAGCAAGCGGGAACCCTGGTGGTCTTCTGTCTTTGATGGGGTCAATTGTGCACAACTGCGTAGTAGAGATTAAAACTTATGAGAGCAACGTATTTTACATGGTAAAATTATCTTTTTTGAAAATATCTTGTAAACTATTAACTTTTCGGCAAAACAGTATTCAGCACATATATAGATAAGAACATGATCTGTCAAAAAAGGAATTTATGTATTTTTTTGTGAATCAAGAAATAAACCGTTTTTTGGACGAATGAAAATATTTTTTTCACCAGATTACTAATTAATCGAAAACCAATCGATGTATTCCTTCCATTGGTATTTGTCGTTTAACTAGAGGTTATACCGGATGTTGTGTGTAAATTTTAGCCTCCTATGTCAATCGGTTCTTGAGATAGACCTGGTAACAAAACTGGCTTAGTGGGTTCGGACAGACAGACAGACAGACAGACAGACAGACAGACAGACGGAGAGACATCCGAGCGAAACTAATAAGGTTACGTTTTTTCCCTTTGGGTACGGAACCTTAAAAAAGGATTTGAACAACATTTTTTTGTTAAATTGTGCTCGTAGTGGACTACCGGCATCAAAGAAAGTGAGATTTAGAATAAAATTTAACTGACATCATGAATATAGAATTCGATTTCACTTAAAGTACATTATAATTATTTTTAAGAGATTCAGAAAAATTAAACAATAAGAACGAATGGAATGAGGGAAAGGCAATTAGCAAAAAAAAAAAAAAAAAAAGGCACAAGTCCCCGTCGTTCGTCGTGTTCGTTCTCTCGCCGCTCGTCTTCAACTGCTTTCGTATTTTCGAAATATCAGAGTCCGTTTGACAACCAAGGGTGGAATCGGCTAAGGTGATAGTTGATAATCAAAATACATATATGTTTTGGCTCCACGTAAGAAGATTATCAGATTGACTATCGCATTTTTGCCTATTGCGCATTTTAGGTGTCGTTTTCATAAATTTTGTGTCGTTTTCGTGAGCAATGTAAGTTTTGTAAAAAAGTGTTTCAAAGTTATAAAAATAAAAAATAAAAATTGTGGCAAAATGTTTACTTCATTGGAATTAGTCTATGCCGCAACGAGAAATGAACAAAGTAACCACAAAGAATTCCAATTGCTCAGAATATACACTCAAGAAATAAAGCAAGTATTCTGGAACTTCCTAACCCGATGTATGAGATTTTTTTATAGATACATATTCTCTAAGAAATTATTACCAACATAAATTATTTATTTTAGATTCCTGAAAAATTTTCGAATTAACCAAGAAACGTTCATGTTTGTTTTGAGGCTTTTCAATTGACTAAGGTCAACACATATTCCACCTATTATTCTGCAACTTTAAATCTTCTTGGAGGTGGTTGCTATCAAAGACAAGTTGGGGCTGACTGGGCTTCACCAATGGGTCAAAGTACGGCTGAAATTACAGCTGCGGTCATTAAAAAAATGCAGTCAATACTTTGCCCATTTATGATAAAGTGGATTCAACAAATTCACTTACATTTCTCACAATAAAAAAGAAACATACATCAGCTGCTGGGAAGGAATGACAACGTCGGCAAGGAATTGACGTTTAAAACTCTATAAGTGCTGCCAATAATCAATCAATCTTTTTTTTTTTTTTTGATCACTTTACGCAAAGCAAAGAAAAGTTGATAGTCAAAAACTACAATCAAAAAAGCGATAATCCACTATCGCCTTAGCCGATCCCAGCCCAGTGTAGGTTGGCGTGGAGAGTTTAAATACAGGGGGACATGAATCCCACATTTCCTATACCAAAAGGTATGTACATCAGGCTTTATGAAACAACAGAAACAACAACGAAAGGGATGAATGAGGATTATCTTGAAACAAAAGATCGGTTCTCGAAAAAAGGTAGATTATGTATAGGAAAATGGACTAAATCGGTGTCGGTTTCGTCGTTGCGTATTAACGTATTTGTGCGTTCAAGATGATTTAGATAGTCAGTTAAAAACCCTTAGCCCAGCTTCTCAGGAGAAATAGATGCCAAGCTTAATTTAAAATTCGTACAGGAAAAGGTACCTAAAATGGCCTCTAAATTATTTTTACGAATTCTAGTATGCTATGGAATGCATATAGCAGGTGTGGCTGTAACGACATGCTTGATCGGGGAAAACGCCGACCCCGTTAAAAATACGAAAAGAGAGAAGAAGTTTGCACTTTGAATGAGCACCAAAGAAAAGTTGTTAAATCAGTTTTTCTGTTATGACCATGAAATGCTGTAAATTTTTGCACACCTTGTTAATAAAAAAAAGACCGTCTTTAATTGAGATTTCCATGATGCTTTTTTTAGTTACAGCTTTGTGAGTCCTCTCAACAGTAGGGCTATCTTTGTAACCACATATTCGAAACGAAACGCTTTAAGCTGAATCTGACAACAATACAGTCAACCGTAGCTAGATTACTTAATTATGTTCATCGACTGACATGATTTTTTTGTTCATACATTACATTAGGTACTTTTCTTTTCGTATATCTTCTATTATATAAAAATCAATCGCTGTGTGTTAGTCGGGTAAAGGCTCGAGAACTGCTAAACCGATTTGAATGATTTTTGTTTCATTTTGTTCGTCTTGAATCAGTGATGGTTTAGGAAAAAAGAAAAGTCGGAAAATTCTCAACATTAACGAATTGGGGCGGAACTCAGTTCGCCGGGCCAGCTAGTTTAATTATATATTTCTATATGGAACTGGGCAAGCAAAATTTTAGGTTATAAAGGGTCCGCCAAATAACTTTTTTTTTTCAACTAGTGCTTATTTCGTGAATGGTAACACTTAGCTCATGTCTGATTTGACAGATAATTAGTTTTATCCTTCCGCTGAACGAATATGGTTGTGTATATACACTTGAACAACGCTGGGAAATATTGCGACATTACTTTGAAAATCATGGTTATGTTGCAGAATGTGTGCAAAAAGTGCATACGGAATTTGGAAGAAGAGATGCACCGTCAGTTCCATATGTTCGTTATCTTGTGAATAAAGTGAAAGAAACTGGCATTCTCATCGATAAACCAAAGCGTGAAAAGCCAAAAACAGTGCGTCACTGTTTGGTGCGGAATTTGGTCCGGAAGCATAATTGGGCCATTTTTCTTCGAAAATGAGCAAGGAGTGGTCGTTACAGTCAACGGCGATCGTTATCGGGCCATGTTGAACGAATTTTTGTTCACAAAAATTGAAGAGGAGGATATTGGCAACATTTGGTTTTAACAGGACGCCGCTACGTGCCACACAGCCGAAGCAACACTCGATGTTTTGCGTCCTGTTTTTGAAGATCGCATTATCAGCCGAAGAGCTGATGTCGTTTGGCCACCTCGGAGCTGCGATTTGACACCTTTTATTTTTTGTGGGGTGCCGTAAAAGATAGTTGTTACGCCGACAAGCCAGACACAATTATTGACGCTTTAAAGGACAATATTCGTGAACCCATTGGTGAAATACAGCTGCACACAATCGATAATGTGCTTAAAAACTGGACCGATCGTGTAGGCTACTGCATGGCCAGCCGAGGCAGCCATTTGAATAAAATTATTTTCCATTATTAACCGGAAGGATTTTACTTTCAAATAAAAAAAGAAATTTGAGAAAATATTCAGTAGTTTTTTTTATAGCATTTTCAAAAAAAAAAGTTATTTGGCGGACCCTGTACATGTTAATTGCTTATAAATTCCAGTGCTAACCTCAGGCAATTAATTCATGGAAATCAATACCGATTTGTCCGCTGCTAAAAAATGTGCACATCTTTATTTTTTTATTTTTTTGTTTTGCAATTGTTTTTCAAAATAGATTTAAATGTAATTTCCATTTCATGAGTAGGTACCGCCTCATACCCATTTGCTGACATTTTTTTATGTATCTATAGATATCAATATTAATTTCGTTTCCCATCGGTTAAGCCCCACGTATGCAATTGCATTTTTAATTCATGAATTCACTCAGCGGTGGTCGTCAGCAGGCAATTGAACCCGAACAAATATTCTGTCCCTGTCATTGTCCTGCATTTGATTAGTTCAGTTCAGAGGATGCGTCTCAATGTCGATGTTGTATGCTGACTGGATTGGTTAGCTATGTAGTTATAGGATGTAGGTATCCGTCAAGCACCTGCGCTCTTCTCACGTAGGTAGGAATATTTATTCCTATCAATGACAGTTTGTACTGTTTTATTTAAATTTTACTTTAATTCATTTACCTGTTCTGGTTCCTACCTTAGTTTTTACTTTATTTGTATTTGTTTTGTTTTAAGTTTTGAATAAAAACCTACTTAATTTTTTTAAAAGCGTAAAATGGTACTCGTATTATTTAATTTTTTGCTTCAACCAAATTTGTACCATTGTGGGCACTAGCGTGATAGAAAGTTGTTGTTCAAAAACGTTGCACCGCTTCAGTAATCCAAACTTTTTAAAACATCTCGTTGGAATTCATTAATCTGAGCTTCTTCAAGAGTTGTATTGCAAGAAACGGCTTCAGGTATATTTTCACAAGCAATGTCTTCCAATCAGCGGTTCTGCCTGTGCCTCTGGCTACAGAGCTGATGCAGATGAGATCAGTGTCTGTCAAGGATATCGACATCTACATCGATAGCCATAAGCTGCCGTAGGCACTGAAATCAATATTTCACAATCCACTATTCTAAAATAAATTGGAGCTGCCAAGTGAGGCTGTATGGGGACAATTCTCGTTCCGTGATATTGTGAAGTGAAAAGTCTTAGTTCGATTCTCGATGTAAAAGAAAAAATATGAGCGGACAAAGCGCTTCGGCCCTAAACCAATGAATGACCTTAGGTTAGGTTAGGTTTATGGGTGGGTCCGTCAGAACGAGTCCTGCCGCACCCCACTTAGGTCCATGTGGACCCATTGCGATGCCCTTGTTGGGGGGTTCGCCGATGTTGTTGGCTATAGAGTCATTCCCTCTTGGTTACTCGACCTTGTCCTGCCATCCTGATGCATTTATGAACCTGTAAAGATTAGATAGAGATATATCTGAAAGTTCATGTATGTCATGGAAGTAGTATCTTCCATGAATGACCTTAATTAAGAACTTCGTTACGCCCAAATTCGTTATTGCAATTGTAAACATAATGTAAACATAGCAACCTGATCAAGATGAGGATTGAGGATGAGATGGGAATTGGGGATTGATTTAAATATAGTCGAACGAAAAGGTTCTCGGCAGATAAAAAATTATAAATCGCATTGAAAATTATCGAGAAGTTTTATTTAACAAGTTTAGAATTGTGATAAGCCCCAAAAAAATATATTACTAATTTTACGAAACATTCAAACGTGTAATAAAATTAGAAGAAAGACGTAAGCCATAAATAAAGTAGGTACGGATCGAAAAATTGTTACTGAAGTGCAGACGTATTGCACATATAAAACGGATTTAAAAAAAAATACGTATAAGTCTACAAAAAATAGTAATAATAATCGAGCGAAAATAAGGATAGTTAGAATTCAACTGTTCCAACAACTGAAAGGAGTGCCACTTGTTAGGAGCCTGTGCGTGTGCAGTAAAGAGGTGTGTCGCTATCACTCCAATGGATATGTGTGTATAGAAAACTATTTTTCTTGTGTAGCTCCCGCGCACCTACCCGATTGCCCCCGCAAATTTCGAAAAGAAAATTCTCTCTTAAATTTCTTATCTGCGAATACATGTGAAGGAACAAAGGAAAATAATAATAAATAATACTTAGTTTGTGGCTTTGTGGCGCCTATTGTTGATATCGCTCCAGTTCAAATTACACCACATTTCAAAGCGAAATTTAATTAAAAAAAAAAATACGAAAATAGGAAAATAGAAAATGTTCTCTGCATCTCAACTTCAGAAAATTCTGCAAACGATAAAAAAGCTCGCGATTTTTAACATTTTTTCCAAACCATTTTTTATTATTTGCAACAGAATTTGACCCCAACAGCCTAAACTTCGTATTTGGAGTTTGTAGGCCTACAGTTCGGGGCCGTAACCTCAATATTAGTGGTACGTCCCATAACAAATGTTTATACCAATTCGAATTGTTCAAAAACGGCTCAAAGGATTTCAGATACAATTGATGTTTGAGCTTTTGTAGGTGAGTTTTCCATGAATGCATAGAAAACTCAATTTTTCTCTATATTAGGTATCGTTGAATTAAATACTTTTCTGAGTTATATAGCACACTCGATTTATCGGGTCGTTCTGAACCGTGAGGGAAGTTAAAAAAAATTAACCGTCTGTTTTAATCTGTTTGTTCCTCAACTATCCATTCAACTATGACAATCATAGAGTAAAAAATATGCCACATTATTTACACACAAACAAACAAGTTATGCAACAAAATTCGATTGAACATGTCGCACAAGCAACCTGTGGTCCATACATTTCTCTTTAGAACAGATGAAGTCATTGATAGCATAAGTCTCCATTTAGTTTTTGGTATATAGCTGGAAGCTTCAACTGTAGCAACCGTAAAATATTAACGTAAGTTTATATTACTTTACATACATTTTGGATCCACCAGGAATTTGATTTGAAATCGAATTTAGGATATTGTACAAACAACTTGAGAAAGTGTATTTAAAGTGATATACCCTTATCGACTTGCATAGCCTTTTCAACTACATATTTACCATACATAGTCATTAAGTACACACACCAGAGTGATTTTAACTCTAAGTTGAACATCGCCGTACCAGGCGTACATTCATCCCCGCTTCCATGTCATCCACACCATCGACAAACTGCACTTGGCAAAGCTCGCAAAGCTATCAACTATAGACACAACTTCCCTTCGAAAATAGTATTTTCCTTTTGTTTCTCGCCGCAGCAAATGAAAAGGAAACTAAAACTATCCAAACTTACCAGAGTGGGGAGCTGCGACTTTCCATTCACAGCCAGAATGTAAGTAACATGGAGATACGGGACATATCCCTGTGTTTTGGCCGTGGCTCAAATCTGAAACATAAGAAGGTTTATCGCTCTCATCCAAATCCCGTTTTGCTGGCGCACACGAGGAAACGACAACCATATCCATGCCCGAATCCTTTCAATCCTTTAAATAAGACATGACGTCTACTTGAATATTTCATAATGTGCAAATTTGTGTGGCACGAATGCGCGCTGTGAAATCGGGGATGCATTCGAGGACATCTGCCAAAAAACCTCGCTTTTCTAATGTACACATTCCAGAACTTAATGCACCATCGTCTAAGATGTACAAGTAACTAGTGTGTGTTTGGCTACTTGACTAAATAATGGAAAACTCTTTGTTTTCCGAATTACCGTGGCTTAATATTATTTTTGCTTGAAATAAAAATGCAAATGTTTGTGGCCCGACAATAACATCGAAGGATGAGGACTGCCGGACGGAGATACCTTGGAAACTAAATATTAAATTTCTCATTATATAGTGAAATGCAATTAGTGCATCCGCCTTTTTGCTATAAGACTTTATTTCTTCAATTTTCAGCACACGATGTTCTGAGTCTTCTCGTGGTCGGCCCACAGGAACTCCAAATTCATAGAAGACAAACGTCAGTTGGGTAGGTACGAGTATCTGCTGGAAGGAGTAAAACTTGCAATTAACTTCAAGTTGAATTACAATTGGCCATCCTCTTTTCTGAATTGAATAAAAATAGGAAAATTAATTGTTCGGAGGAGCTCTTTGCTATGTAGAGTTTATACTTTTGCGTCCAGCACTAGTCCTTGATGGTGCTTTGCAGTTGCAAGTAAGATCTATATCTGTTATATAGTCTGCGCGTTTGGTAATTGCTGGAGAACAAAAGGGCATGGCTAATGGGGAAATAATAGCAATAATTAAGAAAAGAAAGGACTATTTTACCGGCAAGCCTTCCCGGTGAAACTCATTTGGGGCCGGATGGGCAGCTACCTTGCCTTGAATAAATTAAATAAACAGATAAGTGCATAATTTTCGGTTGTGGCTTGGCTCCATTGCAATAAAAAAATGTATACACGTAAAATTTAAGCAGAAATTTGGTTTTAAATGAGACGGTTAATAGTTTTAAATTTAGGCAGGTATTCTTTTTGAGAGGGTATAGTCTGAGAGGGGTACATAAACCGATTGTTTCCTATTACGTCGGCTTATTACGATTTGTTCTTAAAATATATACTGAGCAAACAGGGTAAACTAAATAGAAATACTCCCAATGTTTAAATAAATGTCCAAGGCACAAATATGAGACTACTGTCACATTTAATATTTCGCTAGCTGATGCAAGAACCAGGCACTGTCCACAAGCTGGATCTGGCTGTAATTGCAATGCTGCTATAGGTGGGAAAGTATGTTTTGACAAGTTTTAGTAAATAATCTGCGGCAATTTTGCATTTACTCACATTAAGAGTTTTCAAAAGAAAATAATTTTATTTTGAATTTTGCGGGGAAATCACGGAACCTGGCGCTCTACAATATGTATGTAATTTGGGGGCAAGGTTACTGTAAAGGCCAACTTTAACTACACTTATCTCGTGTCTCGTGAGATACTTATTTTGGAGATTACGTTTGACTTACTACAATACCCACACAAGTAAAATGTATGCACAGTTTATGTAACTCCTAAAGTTTTTTTGTTCACATTCGTTTAGGTTTGAGAAACTGTGTTACAACAAAATTATAGCTTGGCAGTCTCAGTGCATGTAGCTTTATTTTCGTTAAGTTGTTTTGACGTTGAGGAAAGTTTTAAAATAGGAGGCACGTATGTATTTCGTGTACCTGTATGCAAATAAATATTGTCCAACACATACTTAAAGGCAGCTTTGTTTAACTTAAAACGTTGAACAAAACTAAATGAAAAAAATAACTTTTTAACTAAGAACCAAATTTAAATAAACCAACCTTTTGTCAGGTAATGTGAGAGGATTCGAACAATCCCGCAGATTTTTTCTAATGTTTCTTAAGTTTACGTGTTCATTTTCCACTTTACTTTCGTCGCTGGTCAACACAAAATAGTTTGTTAGCATTTCTAGTAAAATATTCAGCACAATCTTAACACCACCAAATTCAAAAAGAATAAATAGGAAAATGATTAACGTCAACAAAATAGCTGTCGTTTGATTTCTTTCGTGGAGACGATAAAATCTGTTCGTTTTTAAGGTTACATGAAGCAATAAAATGAAAACGTCAAAGAAAAAGTGTTCGTTCGTTTTTTTTTCGCGCCCACGAGAATTTCTTTCGTTTTTGATGTTACATGAAGCAAACTGTTCGTCTGCACGAAAACGTTTAAACGTTTTCGCCTTACAGAATGCCGGCCCAGAATTCAGAGCAAAATTATTTAAGTGGAGAAAAAAGGAGGTAAGAATTATTGACAAAAATTAAAATTTTTAACGGATATGTATAAAATGCTTTATAGTATCCAACTGCGAAGGATTCGGGGTTTATTGATTCAAATGATCTGAATTTGTTGAAACACAACTTTAAACCAAATTCATTAGCAGCCTCAGAGTCGACAAATTCACCGGCAGCTTCAATTTCACATGAGGCTAAAATCGTAAGTAATACACAAATTAATTACATTTATACCCTGTAAAAAATGGAAAAACCTATATTAAAAGTAATTTTATTTAGCCAAAAAATAAACTTATTTTAGAGATAGATACATTAGTAAACAAGATATTTTAGTAGATAAATTTAAGAATTTTGTGTAATTATGTTTGCTGGAAATAAAATTTATGAATTCTGAATTGCTGTAGTTTCTTTATTTGAAAAATTTTAAATTTACCGACGAATTTATTCTACAACTGTTTAGGAAGTTGTAAAATCAATCTTTAAATATAGGTACTACTTTTAAAGTTTAAAACATTTGGTTTTACAACGATCTATGGTTGGATTAAATATTTAATGTGATATTTTCAAAGTCGAAAGCAGTAAGGTCTACGATGCAACATGGTTAGATTGAAGTTAAAAAATACTAATTCAAAATGGGTTCACTTTAAATCAATACTTGAACGAAGTTAAATTAAAGTTGAAACATTGTATCCATAGTGATTTTAAAGTCGGACGCATTTTGTACGATGCTTTATTATCAAATTAAAGTTAGAGCATATTATTTTTAAAGTTGAATGCATTTTAATCTAAGATGCATGACGGTTGTATCAAAGTTGATAAACGTTGTTTTGAAGATAAATGAATTTGATTCAACGATGATTCCACCTAAAATCAAGGCAAAAACGTGGTTAAATAAAATTACAAAAACATTCGTTTTGAATTAATGTCATATCACTTTGATTTTAAAATTTTCGTATCCGAAGCTAAACCGTTCCGAAAAATCTTTGATTTAAAGTCAATCAATCCTTCAATAGGTAAAGGTACCGTCAACTGCCCTAACATTGACCAGTTTTGAACTTTGACGTTGAATTTTACAGCTCTGTTTATAGATATCCACAACTTTCGACTCTCAGATTATGGGGACTATCGTTCTGTATCATAAAACCAAGGATTTATCAAATTTTGTCGATTCATTTTTGATTTATGTAGGAAAAAGTGTGCGGTCAATGTTAGGGCAACAAGTTCCTAACATTGACCAGCGAAGAAAATGTACCAGCAAAAAAGATTTTTTAAGTATATTTTTTTATTATTTTATTTTTATCAGAAAAATTTAATTTTAACTGGAAATCCTTAACTGATTATTTAATATATATACATTATATATTTTAAAAATTTTTTTAATACCTCAAATAATGTAAATTGAAAGAAACCTAATTTTAACATATAATTTACAAGAATATTAAATTAATATTAAATTAAATTACGAAGAACTAGTTTTATGAAGTATTTAGAGTAATATATTCAATTAAATATTTATAATTGTTAGAAAAAGTTAAAAAGAAGCAGTGGTCAATGTTAGGAATTGTCATGAGCATTCGAATTGCTTTCACAAAAACCGTATTATTTCTAATTGCCTAGTATTTTTATACACAAACTATATATTTTTTAATATAAAATAACTCTAAACTACTCACCTAAAATGTTTATTTTGTTATACAAGCGATTGTTTAGGTATTACGGACCAAAGTTTGCAACACACAAAACTACACTACTTTAGTACCACTTTGAAATTTGCCGCCAAAACTCACATTCATTCGACAGTACTCTTTAACGTATTATATGACATCTGTTGACTAATAGATGAACATGAAAAACCAAGAATTACTTTGAAATCGTACATGAACTACGCGCCAGAGTGATTGAAAACATTTTCCTGTTTTTGGTCAATGTTAGGGGCCTGGTCAAAGTTAGGGCAGTTGACGGTAGTAACATTGCCGTCAGAAGTTAATCTTCGAAGAAAAGTTTCTTTGGGAGGGTTGAGAAATACAAATAGTAGATTTTTTTTTGCTTGGGTTTGAAACAAGATCCTCTACAATCCGACGAGATAGAAAAATACTCGTAGTTATGCTACTTCTGCATAAAAATATGAACACATCCTATCACTGCCCCAGTGGACTGAATGATCTGTGACTTAAGGCACTAAAGCTATGTTCACACGATTGCCGCATCTGCCAATATTGTCAGGTCTGTAAATGAAAAAAATGTCCCAAATGTCTGCCAACCGAGTGAACTGCCAATTTTGTCTACCAATATTTGCAAAAAAGTCATTGCTAGATAATTGCGAGACCGCCATCTGACAATGAAATTGTCAGGTATCTGCCAATCATCTGAACACCGAATTTTATAACTGTCAGACCATTGCCAGACGCTTAGAACATTTGCATACTCATTTCCTATTTGCAGATGTGCTGTGGTTACGACATCTGCAAATATTTCATTTGGGGACAAATATTTTTCATAATCGACCGAACAAAACGAAGTTTCTGTGCTATTTTCTTTGCATTTTTGTGTAGATTGGTGCTAAATGTGTGAATTTCAAACGAGATCGTTGACACAGAAATGCGGAACAGATATTGCAGGTACCGAAAATTTTGCCCAGTACCTAGGTATCGTAGAGTTATTACAAGCCGCTCAGCCGCTGAAATGCTAGCACGCATATTTTTTTCTTGCTTTTGGATATGGAGCGCTTGGTCTGGTAAACTGGAAGTAGCGTGTCCGGGATCGTAGAGGATGAAAGGCTGCAGTGTCTCAGGCAGAGACTCTTCACGGATCGCAGGCCGTTAAGTTTTGGATATGCGGAGTCACCAAAGCTAGAAGATCATCGAATTGTTTTGAAGCCATACGTATAAAATTTCGGTGCAATTCTGGCTCTTCAGCTCTCAATTCCACGAGCAATTTTGCGTAAAGTCCCTCCTGCTGTCGGCGTGGCATCCAATCCTTTGTCCAAACACGCCGAATTTTTTTTTTTGTGGCAATTCATCCTCCTCGCTGCTCTCTAATACGTACGCGGCCAAAACAATCGCAATTGCATTAAAAAAAAATTCTTACGTGCTTCTCAATCAAGACTTCACCACCGAAAGAAAAAAAAATTTTTTTTTTGATATGTCTGACAATGAATGCAAACGGATTTGCAAATATTTTGTAAACAAACATCTGCCAACCGTGTGAACTGGCAATTTTCTACCTGACAACGTTGCCAGAAAAATTATTTGTGGCCAAGCCATATGCAAATGAAATTGTTCGAGTTTGTAACAAAAGCTGGAAACAGTGTAAACACGCAATTTGGTATTGTAAGGTAGTTCGCTATTATCAGATCATTTCCAGCTCATTGCTAGATTATTTGTAGACCTGACAATATTAAGGGTAGATTCATAAATTAAAGACAACATATTCGATTAATTGTTTCTTTTTTGGAAGGTTCCAATGAGATGTAATCCCGTGTGTCATTTGTTTTTCAATATTTTACATTTATAAGCCCGGTCACCATAACGGTAGAATTTCTACCAATGACCGAAATTCTAGAATTTTTAGATAAATAATAATTAAATTAAATTACAATTAGCTATATTAATTGATTAATGCAGAAAAGTAAAAAATAAGATAAAATATACAACATATCTAAATATTTGAATTCAGCCAAAAAAAAAGATGAACAAAAATGAAGCAACTTAAAAAATTGGGTAAAATGCACTCAAAAACTGAAATTGTTTATATCACTGCAATATTCGAATGAGATTAAGGATAAAATACCACGTAAAATACAATTTTTGTGCAGATTGCGCAGAGGATGGCTTTTGTGAATCCCAACACAAAATAATTTGTTGCTACTAAAAGGGTAGCAAAACTTCCATTTGCAAGCTACAGACAATCTTAAGTCTTTTGGAAATCGGCCTTTTGTTTTTTGCATATATGAACTTACGCAACACGAAGCAAAGTTTCGTCTTCTACTTGCTACTACATAATATCATCATCATTATATTAATACGTGAACATCCGAGCTTCCCGTACGCTTTTTTGGTATTTCATATGAAATGAGGAGAATGAAACTTATGTTATTTGAAAGGTGCTGTGCCATAGATCATATTATATTATAATTAATACGTGAACATCCGAGCTTCCCGTACGCTTTTTTAGTATATAATATGAAATGAGGAGAATGAAACTTATGTTATTTGAAAGGTGCACAAACACAAAATCGTGGGTATATGTCGCCATTAAGACTGGTAAAATTAAGTTAAGACTTCCCCATACAAAATAGGTTTTAAAAGGATTTTAGTGACAATCAAGTTTTCGCAGCCATGTTTCCATAGTAACGTATTTAATCATCTTAGATTACAACCTGTTGGAGAGAATCATTTACCCATAAAGGTATGCAATTTCCCTGTCCCTAAAAATAAGCAATAATTGTAAGAAATTTTAATTCGGTAAATTATTTATTTTTTTTCGCCACCATATTACCATAGTAACGTACCTATTTAAATATAGATCACCTTAGATTAGAGTCTGTTTCCGATGGGTCGGGTGCAAGTCATACCCAGTACCCAGACGATTCATCCCCTGCCAAAATCCCACCTAGCGCCAACTAACAAACAATAATCGCATCACCCACCATTAGAATATGGTGTTACCATATCAATCGAGAATTATGTTGTGGAATTTGGAAAGATGTAATATGGAGGAAGAAGATAGTATGAATGTATGTAATGCTATAATGCTAGGTAGGGTATAAGGGTGGAAAATATTTTATGTGTGTTGTACCTGGAATAGAGTTCTACGATTTTTTGAGAAAAGAAATTGGCTTTTAGCTGTAGAGAATTTGAGAAAATACAAGTAAAAAAATCGCGCGAATTTTAAGTCAATTTCTTTTGCCAAAAAAATTATTGTTTTAACTTAAGAGAATCTGAGAAAATTAACGACAAATATTGGCAAAAATATTCATCCATACATGTAGGTATGTCCGTATTCATAAATGAATATAATCTTGGCTCTCATCGCGTAATTTTTGACACAATAGTCGTCGATATCGATACCGTTTTTAGTTTGCTTCATATATGTAACATCATCGTTGGATCGTTCAATCGAATCGTTCATCGTTTTCATTTTGAACAGTTTGAACATGACTGGAAATGGAAACCAACTCTGACAGTTAAAAAATAAAAAAATGTAGGTATGGATTTTTTTTTGGTGTGTAAACATTTATGCGTGTGTTATTGGAATCTGGTAGAGTAATTCCAAACATAGGACTTGATGCAACGGATATGCGTTACGGATATACTTATACATATATATATTGCGCGCTGTTGGAATCTGTTGGAGTAATTCCAAACATTTAACTTGCCGTTACGGAAATGCGCCATTGCATATATTTTATCATTGCATATGTTTTTATCATTGCATACGTTTTTATCATTGCATACATTTATGAGCTGAAATAAAGCATGTTTTTGAAGTTATTACTTCTTTAGGCGCGGCGCGTTGGGCACTTTGGATGGAAAGAAACCAATAAACTCGCGTCACTTACCGTCACCGATCCCAATGAAACTTTGTATGTGTGCATGGTTGTATGCAGCTAGAAAGACAGGATAGTTTTGGACCTGATAGGTGGCGCTGTTGTCGATTTTTCTGAGAAACTTAACCGATCTCAATGAAACTTTGTATGTGTGCATGGTTGTATGCAGCTAGAAAGATAGGATAGTTTTGGACCCGATAGGTGGCGCTGTTGTTGATTTTTTTGAGAAACTCAACCGATCTCAATGAAACTTTGTATGTGTGCATGGTTGTATGCAGCTAGAAAGACAGGATAGTTTTGGACCCGATAGGTGGCGCTGTTGTCGATTTTTCTAAGAAACTCAACCGATCTCAATGAAACTTTGTATGTGTGCATGGTTGTATGCAGCTAGAAAGACAGGATAGTTTTGGACCCGATAGGTGGCGCTGGTGTCGATTTTTTGTTCATAATATATTAGGAATACGGTTATTACAATTTCCTCTTTTCTCAATGACGTGTATCAAGCCACACACATACCGCACGCACGGTGTTTACACATACATATTTCGGGACTGTTGGATACAGTCGCACAGTTTTTTTTTTCTTGAATTTGTTTATTTTGCTTTGTTTGTTTTTATTAATTGACATGGATTTGAGCATTCAATGCAGATATGGATAAGTAGTAAGGAATAATGCCTCTATGTTAAGTGAAATTGTACGCATATACGCAGATACCCAACAGTGTGTATGAACCAACCATAGGGCAATGGACTTTTGGACTGAAATTCCAAACCATATATTGGATGACGAAGTGTGAACGAACGGGTGGGAATATGCGCGCAGGTGTGGTAGAGCAGAATATTTGGTGTTTTTCGAAATATAGATATATATTCCTTCACAATTAAAACGCCAATAAATTTCTTGGAACCGATGAGAATTTTTATTGCAATAAAAAAAAACGCGATGCATTCTTTTACAACTCAGATTAGAGCGAGTCGCCTCCAAAGAGAACATGAGTGTGTTTCTTCTTTTAAATATGTTTTTATAGTTCCCTCAGACCTAATTTAAACTGAACAAATGGACCAAAAACGATGAGCCGATTGCAAAATAGCCATCGGTCGATCGCATCGTTTCGACGAGGGTATTTGATCTTTGAATTAGTAGCGTGAATCAACAAAAAACGATGATCGTCCAATCGTTTCGACGATTATCGTTGTTTGGTTTTTACACGAAGCATTGTTGAGACGATATCGTTCGATCGTGTTGCGATGACACCGTTTCCTATGGAGCAGCTCATTTACGTATATGTATTTCGATATATAGATGTCGCTCTTTTCGTTTCGTTTATAAAAAACATAAATAAATAACGAAAATAATTATTGTAGTAGGTACCTACTTTTTTTAGTATACATACTTATAAAAGGTAACACAAGCGATAGTACCTAGTAGAAATTATTACGGCTGCTGCAGCAATAATAACATATTTTTAAAATGTTCTTATATGCATTGTTTTGCAAAAGTGCAATCGATAAGATAGAAAAGTTCTTTTAGAGTCTGTTTTTGTCAAAAAATGTGAATTATTGTTTTCGTAATTATTCTTTTTATGAATAATCTTAATAAAAGTTACCAAAACTTAGGTAAAGAAAAATTATTATACCTATATTTTTTTAGATGGGTCTACCTAAGTGTAAAAAACGTGAACTTTCAAAACTCCGTTCATTAAAAATAAGACCAACTATTTAAATAATTATTGTAGGTAGTTCAATTTCATAATTTACATTTTTAGGACAAATCCTACAAGAAAAGAAAAAGGTTAACTGGAAGTTAATCATTTCATTCCGCTAGATGAGAGAATTCGCACACAATGGCAAATGTACCACAAAAAAGACAGCAAGGATGTAAAATTTTGCGATATCATGTTTGCAACCACAAAGATATATAGGTTAGAAAATTGTATTTCATTATTAAGAGGTAGTAAAAAAACATCAACATTGAAGTTAAAAAGCAGCCTGTATTTATTGGAGAGAATACAAGTAGCGAAATTTTAAGCGCAGAACTTAGACCTAGCAGACATTATAGGAGGATCTGTTGTCTTTCATTTGCATTTCCCAAGAGACGTAAAGAAAATAATGTAGAGCTTTGTAACTGTTACCTTCAATAATTGTTGGAAAACCTCGGCATACTGGATACCAAAAGTTATCATTGGAACAGCACGTCCTCATATTTTTGTATTTAACTTATGAAGATTAAAAATTGTCCACCAAAAATATTTTGGAGGCGCAGTGTCTTAGTGGTTAGAGTGTTGGACTACTAAGCGAGGGGTCCAAGTTCGAATCCTTCAAAAATCCAAATTCCAACTCAGGGTTTTTTCACTGCGCAACCTCTCGCGATCGCGAACGTCTGACAAACATCCGAGAGTATAACTGCCTTGAAAGAGCTTCTCAATTAGCCGTTTGGAATTGGCATAAAATTGTAGATCCCTTCCATTCGTTCCAAAAATTAAAATCTCACACAAAACGAATGGTTGTGAGAAGCTAGGCCTAGGGTCCCTACGGACCTGTTGCGCCAAAAATTATATTAAATATTTTGGAAATTTTCTCACAAATTTCCGTCCAGGAAAATATTTCTAGTTGTTCCCCAATATAATCCATGCACAAACGGAATTTTTAGACGAAGCCGGAACTTAATTTTCGAATATTCCAATCCGCACACATAACTCACCCCTGGCACACAAAGAACATGCACGAGCACCAGGACTTCTTTGAAATTCAATTTGCAAAAACTTTCCTAAAATTTTCCCAATCGAAAAATACAATAAAAAGTAGGTAGATAGGTAGGTACACAGCCTTTAATCAGGAGATTGGAGGAGGATAATAAAAATATAAGAACACTACTCAAACTCACGTGTAATCCGCACTCGCAAAACAGTGGCCGAGAAATCGACACTGCAGCGCATTGCATTGGTACGGCTTTACTCTGGCATCGACTTCGTACGTAATATTGAACCCGTAAACGTCCAACAATCGATCCAACGCTCTCAAATGGGTGCCTTCCAGAGTACGCATCTCGAACCGAATCTCAAGGTATTGACTGGTAAACTGTATCCAAGCAACTTTTGTCACATCGTCTTCGGTGAGCTGGAAGATCCGATGACTTGGCACTTTATAGTCATCACTATAGTACATGTATTCAGTAAATTTGAGCCCGCCCAAAACGTACAATTGCGTCAGGTACACGACTATGGAGACGTTGGCTCTTGCTCCGGCCTCGGCGTGAATCTCTGACGCATCAACAATCCAAACACACTCAATGGGTGTGTGGAATTTTCGTGGAAAGTTTGGGGTTTGAATGGTGCCAGCCGAGGCGCGATAATATCCTCCGCAAATGGGGGCGGTGTTATTCGTAGTTTCCTCGATATCCTGTTTTTGGGCAAGTGGCTTGGGCAGTATGGGTGTTGGTGGCGTCGTCGGTGGTGGTGGCGAAAATGCACCCGGGTAATACCCCTGATTGATAGTGGACGTGGTTGATGCTCTGGCATTGTGATGCTGCTCCAGATGAGGATTAATTTTATATGAGCTGCTGCTACTACTACTGCCGCTGCCAAGTGCTGATGTAGAAGGCATAGAAGAGGAGCGAAGCCTATCGCTGCCAACCGCCACCACCGACCACCTATCACTGCCAGAAGCTGGTGCTGTGAGTTCTTCGTTTGTGTTGGCTGGTAATACAGCCACCATGCATAGGATAATGAGAAAAAATAATGTCGTCATCGACTATTATTTGCGGTTAAATCCTGCCGGGCTTATGTATAGTACAGACGTGTATCTGACTTCCAGTGCAGGTAATTAACGGCAAAAAAAAACAAGAACACAAACTAGCCAGATGCAAATTAGGGGTTCGGTTTCAATTCGAAGATGAATTTCACAACTGTTGAAAGAGAGCAACGTCCAAGTACATAGTGGCTGGACCAGTCCCCTTGCCGCATGAGTCGATAAGCTAAACACCACTTTATAAGCATTCGCAATTATTTCCAAACATCCTGGTTTGATTGGTGCCGGTCCATAGCGAAAATTTCCTCGTACGGATGTTCGACATCGGATATCGATTGCGCTGGTTTTTGCTCCTTCCGTATTGACCTCAATTTTAGTTAATTACGTGGTTATTTAGGGTCTGTGTGTAGCCATTGGTGAATGTGCTTTTAATGACCAAATCAATGGTCTGATGATGCGTGTCCTGTTCACTTGGAACACAGGAATAGCTCGAGAAATGTATTGTATTTTGTTTGTTCATTGGTTTTGTTGCTGTTTGAGGTACTTACTGTTGATGCAAATCACTTTCAGCACATTTCGTGTGGTAAGATTTTAGTTTTACAGCGTATGACTTAGTGATTGATGTTGCTTTGGCTGAATTCCTGGAAAGATAAATTTTTTACTTTGTTAGATAATGTAAATATTATTTTTAATTTAGTTTAAGGAAATAGATAGACATAAGCGACAAGCGTGCTTGATATGATTATCGCTGTTATTCTGCGATAATCACATGTCATTGGCCAATAGGGCAAAACGCAGTAAGATTATATAGGCATCCCACATAAAGCACACTGCCGTAGCTGTAATGACGCAGCCGAAAAGGAAACACTCACTCACTACATACCTCTGCGTCTATCTGACACTAGCTGGCCCGATATCTTGGTAAACCCTTCTTCGACTCCCTTAAACAGGTATCGAAAAGTGTAGGGAATTGATAACCTTTTTGAATTCCACAGGCTTGATCTAAAATCTCATATTTGATAATCTTAAATAACCAGGTCAAATGAGTTGTGGTAACAAAACGGCACATGGTGATGCTACTTGGGTTAAACCGCCACTCCTACCTACCTACCATGATATGATTACCTAAATATTCGCTCCGCATAGAGACTGTTGTTTAATTATTATACTTGGGCTTGCAAAGCAAGTTTTAGCTTAAATATTTTAAATGTTTATTTTTGTGTTGACAATTATGCGTTCGTAACCCGAAGCCCGAAATTATTACTTCAAGCATTGTACAAACGAAGTACCTACATAGGACAAGTCCAAATGTCAGAACTATTTAAATTTGCCTGCAGAAAGTTTGTAGTCCAGAAATTCTAAAGTCGACTACCTATATCAATTCTTGGTTACTCATGGCTATTTTAATTTATCAAGCAAGGCTTTTGCTTCCATTTATTTCAAGAATTTTTATTTCATTATATCTAGATAGAGTAGCAATTATTACTTTTATTTAATTATAAAATATTAGCTAAGGGGTATAAATGTCTGCCAGATGTCGTAAATTTAATATTGGCTTTACTCTTAAAACATATAATAGTGATAACTAATTCCCGTTGTTATAGGTACCACAGACTTTACTTTTGTAAAACCACCCGCTTTATATGTATTTTTTATTTGCTTTAGACGAAAGCGCTCGGAATAAAATTGTATCTACCCATGCACATTTTTTTTTTGCCGAATCCAAACGCCTGCATTGCGAGGCCGGGATAGGTAGCAAGGTGAGAAATACTTAGACATGTACACTTATATAGCGATTCAAGTTCCACTTAAAATTGTATGTCACAGTTTATGACATAGAAAAAGTAGCCCATAAGGTAGTATTTAGGTAGAACTTAGATCGCTATGAGTAGTATCAGTAAATCTTGTAATTTATGTACATACTTCCAAAAATCGGACCCGGATGAAGGCATACTTCTTTTGATTTAAGCCTGTACAACTTTAGCTCCAATTTTTTAAGTAAGACTGCGGTGGCTTTTCAAGGCCATGTAACTGTTTAAAGAAGTTCAGTCAACTAGGGAGAAGAAAATTCTTAACGTAGTGAGCAACTTAGATATAAATATAGCTTCGTAGTTTTACTTCTTACAAGCACACTATCTCTTTTTGTGGGAGGTAGAACACATCTTTTTCGTTACTGCCACATTGTGGAGAATACTTCCAGCAGGCCATGCGTAATTATATAATAATTATTTATGTAGGTATGTCTAGGTTATGTCTATTTACCAAATTTCAAGACTAAAGCTGTTAATGAAAAACTTTTAAATACTTTTCTTGCACGCGAAGTGACACTCCCGACACTGAATGGAAGCCAATTCTCTGCATAAAAATATAAACAAATAGCTCTGCATAAAATATGACTGAATGTCAGTTCTAACAGTCCTCACCTGACTTGTCTGTCACTTACAGACATTAACATTTTAAATGTAGGTATAGTAGAGGGAAATGTATGCAACTTCAAATTTTCAGTGCGAACGCACCCTTAAACCGATTACTTGGTCGAACAATAATTGTGAATTGACATAGCCGCTGAGCCAACAATAGGCGTTTTTCTTTTTTAGTTCAGAGCACAACCTGAACTGTTATACAAAAAGTTCGTGTTTCTTTTTTAGCTCAGACACTTTTTTTCGCTCAGAGCATAATCTGATCAGAGCGCGCTCTATGAGCTCAGACTAAATTGACTGAGCATCCTGAGTAAAAAGCCGAGTACACATGTACATGCACACTTCCAGTCACATTTGAAGGAGAAAAAAAAACAGGAAAAACAAAACATCCTCTGAATGCTCTGAGCACGCATGGTTCAGAGCGCGCTCATAATGCCGAACTCTGTTCAGTGCTCAGCTCTGAACTAAAAAAGAAAAACGCCTAATGGGTATCGTGTATCGTCATGGGGATATGATTTCCAAAATGCATGTTGCGTATTTGATACGCTGATTTGTTCAATAAGTAGAACAAGACACTCCGCGATAACAATAATCTTTTTTAGTGTCAAGGCTAAGTTTTTCGATAAGCGGTTCTCTACAGAGATCCCAAGTAGAGAAGCATGGGCGAGTAATAGCCCACCTACTTGCCAAAATGGCCTAAAGTGGTATACCTACGGATGGTTCCAAAATTGAAACAGGAGTGGGAGCTGGTTTCCACGGACCTAACCATAATGTCTCAATACCGATGGGGGCTAATCCAAGCGTGTTCCAGGCTGAGCTCGAAGTCATCCAAGAGTGTGCTAGTCACATATACAACACTGGTATTAAAGGCATTCACATCCATATATTCACGGACAGTCAAGCAGCTATTAACGCTCTAAGCTCGCATATTATTGACTCCAAATCGGTACTAAGCTGTTTCAACGCCCTTCGAACGCTTGGCCTCAGGAATAAAACCAAATTATGGTAGATTCCGGGCCATGAGGGTTTTGAGGGAAACGAGAAAGCCGACGAAATGGCCAGATTGGGCTCTGCAGCTCCTTTCACAGGACCTGAACCCTTCTGTTATGCTCCCAAATCTATAAATCTAGCCATCAAAAGATGGGAACACACAAAATGTATTTCATACTGGGAGAGCATCCCAGGTCTAAGACAGGCCAAGCGTGCTATACAGCCGTTCAATAAAGATGCCAATAAAATTTTAAATCTAAACAGGCATGATATCACAAATCTCACTGGTTTCCTCACAGGACATCACCACCTATGATATCACCTAAATAAAATAAATTTAACTGACTCCTCACTCTGTCGGTTATGTCTTGAAGAAGACGAAACAGCTGAGCACATAATATGTGTATGTCCGTCCAGCCCTATGTGGAATCAGAAGAACTATCTTCTACAGGGAGCTTCTCAGCCCTGAAGAGATGAAGAAGTCATCTGCTAGCAGCTTAATTAACTTTATCAGGAAAGTGGAGAGCATGCTAGACTGAACAATATTCTGGCCCTATGGCACAATAGATCTTATTGGTCGACGTGCCTTTAATGCTTAGGCATAGTCAGAAGGTTTTAAAAAAAAAAGTTTTTCGAACTCACAATAGCGAAATTTTCCATGCAAAATTGCATATTGTGACCTAGGAAATATTTAGTGTGAAGGTTAAAAATGATTATTTGTAAGGCCCACTAAGTTCTAAAGTTCTAATAAAGAGTCTTTCATTAGCGACTTGACAATTTCAAACTTCCAGTGTGAGCGCTTTATGTGCTTCATGAAAGACAAACAGTACCTACCTATACATTATGGAAAAAATTCGCTGTTTGGTGTGGTTTTCATGCCGGTATGACCATTTGGGCCATTTCGATGAAAATGACCGTCATGTTACGGTAAAAGTTATTTGCTACAAAGACATTTCGGAACGTTATTCCTTTAAGCAGTTGAATGAATTGGGCATCATAGATATGTGGTCACAACAAGAAAGTGCAAAAAACGAGTTATCCAAGTCTCAGTTCGGTAAACGTGTTATCTCGAGAGACGGACCCGTCTGTTGGCAGCCGAAATCATGTGATTTAACTCCAATAGACTTTTTTTGGGGCTACAGTAAATCGTTGGTCAATGCAAACCAGCCGGCGACTTCAGAGGAGTTCAGGCCTATTTTGAACGAGAAATAGCGGCCGAGTCATCGAAAATTGGGTTTAACGTATCGACCGCTGCAAACGTTCCCGTGTTGTACATATGAACCAACTCAAATTCCATTCATGAATGTTTCGATAGTTATTCAAGCCACTAATTTTTTTTGAGATATCTCAAGTAGTTTGCATTTTATTCCAAAAAGAACTTGTTAAGTCCTTAATGAAAAACCTTTTACTAGCGGACCCCTGCCTACTTTCCTAGCAAAGGAATAATTAATAAAAGCACACATTTTGCTGGCTTCAGTGAGTCGGAGAGCTTCAAAAACGTTTATGGTAGGTATTTGATACGGATCTCATTTTCAAAAATATAAACCATTTTCATCTTTCTAAGTCCTGCACATATTTATTTCACACATTTAGTAAACAAAGAATAATTGTAAGTCGTTGCAATAGTTCGTGAGATTCTTGTGGGCATTTAAGTTCTGTATTCCATTATGCTCAGCCCTCTTGCGCTATTTGACTGCCTTACCCAAGCAACGAGACAAACTCTTCCGCCTGTACCAATAACAGTAAAATGGTTGACGCCGCCATAGGATAGTAACAGGTAGTGTAGACAACTATTTTGTAATCTTTCACTTTGCTCAAACCGCTAAGCCGCACTTTCAAAATTAAAAAAAGAGGATTTCCAATTTATTATTGAACTTGGATATTTACACATCGGCTTTGAAATGGAGCTTCAAGTTCTTAACTGAAATGTGACAGATAAGCAGGGCTAAGCATCTATCCGCCCGCTCTATTATTGAGAACAGTTTTGGTGGCCATCTGCGTAGGAGCTTATTTGCATTCCCATCCGAGAACATATAGTCGTAGAGCATAAGCTACAATAGCACAGCACACCCTGTAACTTGAAACAGTAATTATACCTATATATTAATGTGATAACAAAGCTACAACTGTGATTGTATAAACCGGTCGGTGACGTATTTCAAAAAAATAAAGCCACATTAACCAAAAATGAATGACAAGATTCACTTCAGAGATTGCAAAATCATCAAATAAGTTTACGCTTATCAACAATACATACAGAAATGGTAAACACAAGAACAGATAACGTCAGCTTATCGAAAACAAGTTAATAATCTCGATTTCAGTTTTAAGGTTTCACAAGAAACTTTGATGCAGTATTCAACATGAGCAAGTGGGAGCACGTTCGTCTTCGCATTGAGACCAAGCAGGTATCTATGTCTTTCACCATCAAATCGATTTAGAAATTAAGCCTGTATATATTATTTTAGGATCTCAGTGAGGTTAAAAAAGTTGAGATGACTGACGAACCAACTCTGTCTACCCACATCCTCGACACATCAATAGGAAAAGCGGTGAAAAATGTTATAATAACTGTGTATAAACTAGTCAACGATGCCTGGACACCAGTTTGTCAGTCGGAAACAGACAGCGATGGCCGAGTCTCCCAGCTGTTGTCGCCCGAGCAATATCAAGGTGGAGTTTTCAAGCTTAGCTTCGATGTGAAACCATATTTCGTTGCCAACAAAATCAAAAGCTTTTATCCATTTATTGAAATTATTGTGGAATGCGAATTCGGACAACACTATCATGTGCCCTTGCTTTTGAATCCGTTTGGATATTCCACCTATCGCGGAACATAAATGTGTATCGTTGCCTACTAAGTTGTGTTAAAGTTGTGTTATTCTTGCTCAAGATGCGTAATATAAAATCAAGATAAATGTCTTATATTTAAACAGTTTGTTTGAGTTAGTTATCAAAAGTAAAGCAGCGAGTGGAAAGAGATACCGTAATGGAGATTAGCCTCACTTGTGTCTGACAGTTGCTATATGATCACTGCTCAGTCGCGGAAATGGATCTCGTCTCATGACAACAATAGTAAGAACAGTGATTTCATGTTTAAGAAAACAAATGGGTTGGGTTGTGACTAATTTCGAAAAGACCCTGTTGTCCATTTCCATCCGTCTCAATGGATTGTAAATTTAAATGAGAGGCCTGGTTCATTACGACCGTGCCTTTCGAAAATTACTAATCGAAATTTCATCGATTATAATAATAATAATAATAATAATAGTTGGCGCAACAGGCCTGTAGGGACCCTGGGCCTAGCTTCTCGCAACCATTCGTTTTGTGTGAGTTTTTCATTTTTGGAACGAATGAAAGGGATCTACAATTTTATGCCGATTCCAAACGGCTAATTGAGAATTTTTTTTAAGACAGTTATACTCTCGGATGTTTGTCAGACGTTCGCGAGAGGTGGCGCAGTGAAAAAAACCCTGAGTTGGAATTTGGATTTTTGCGGGATTCGAACCTGGGACCCCTCGCTTAGTAGTCCAACACACTAACCATCGATTATATCGATACTTATCTGGAATAAACCATCCTCGGTGTGCTGCACACCTTATGGTTGTGGTGGTGGATATATATAATATGTACATGGTCACTTCACCTACTACTATAATCATTTCTAGCTTTCACTTTTAGTATTCTGTACAATAAAGGACAATTTAGAGCATCAAGTTTGTACATCCTAAGTCAAGCTTCTTATTCGTTTGGTGTGAGTTTTTAGAGGTGGCAAAATAGAAAAACCTTTCGATGTAATTTGTGTTTTTTGTCGAGCGTAGGATATTGCGATAGACTAATGTAGGAGGGACATTAGTCACCTATTTTAGGAGGGACATTAGTTTATCACAATATCCATTGAGCACCTTCTCACATAATATATATTAGGTATACGTAGGTATGTAAATATCGATACATTCGAATAGGCAGAAAAATTACTCTATACCGTCAAAGATTGTTCATAACTTCTGGTGGCTGGCAAATGTCTGAAATTTTTAGAAATCTTTTCAGAAGGATATGTACCTTACCTAATACATTATGTACATTTCCTTATCGATTTAGCAATGAATGTCACTGTTTCAATCTATCAAGCATTGAATTACGACAACTGTCAATCAAGGTAAGTGATGTATATCTACATGAGTTTTTTTTAAGAGCTATTACATATATACCTACCTTTCTTTATAAACGACCTTTACTTATCTTTTAAACGAATATAAATATAATTCGAACAAACGACTCCTATACATAGTCAAACATCATATAAAACAGCTATAACAAATAAATGCTTTACTTATACTGGTACGCGTTTTACGGCGAACAAGACGTAGACTGCAAGTTAAATAATTAAAACTCTGAAAAGTTACCTACCTTACTACACTACAGAAGCTGATATTAGAATTGGACTTAGGTATCTTTCAGTATGACATATTAAAGAAGATCAGTTGAAACCACATAATATATAACTTTTTCCATTACGTAGTAGGATATTGTTTTCTAACAAAATTCCGAACTAGAGATGATAATCAATTCTTACATTACGATGATAGTGATAGAACTCAAAAAAGTGGGTCGCAAAATTCAGTCCATCTGTTTGTCCGTCCTTTAACCGGCCTACAGCCTAAGCGGCCTACCGGATTTCGTTTAAGCTTCGGATTTTGAGTTTACGGGCTTACAGTTCGGACGGATTTTTCTTTTGTAAGGTAGCATCTATAATTACGGTACTTCCCACATAAAATTTTAGTACCAGTTTGGTTTGATCGAAAACGGCTCTAACGATTTCAACCAAAATTGATATTTGAACTTAAGTAAGTAAGGTTACCATGACTGCATGAAAACTCGAATAACGGTAATTTTGAAATTTCGACATAGGTACATTATCTTAAAAACGGTCCATACGATTGTAACACAAATGCATTTTAAAGGTAATGTAGTCATTTATAACTAAATAGTTTTTGTCTAAATTATAGTACAGCGGATTTTTTAAAAAAGTAATTATTTAAAAATGTAGTATTGTATACTGAAAACGGCAATTACGATTTTGACAAAAATTAAAACCTAAATTCAAGTTGCTGCTTTTAAAATTATGGTATCCTTAATTTTCAATTGGAATCACCGAAAACGCTTATTTTAAAAACTGCTCATATATCGTAAACCCAACTTCGATGAAACCTTAAAATCCAAATACCTAATGCTTTACATTTGAGACAGTATCTAATCCTTCAAATTTTACAAAAAACCGCTCTAACGTTTTCAAATCAAAATATAAATTAAATATTAAATGAGTATTCTAAATATGATTTCGTACTTAATTTTTCTTAAAAAATATTGTATAAATCGGCTTTTTAATTATATCTCAAAAATGATTACAAAAATCCCCATAACTGCAATGCAATTACAGCTTCAACTTATAAAAACCCAGCCCACATTGTTATTTAATGTACCTATACTGCCGTATCAGATGAATAACCCAAAAGTGGATTTAATTTAACACTACGTATTCGTATATTTCATGAACCGTTTCTTTTATCTAGCATCGGTTACCAGAATTTAATAAACTGAGAAAACATCCAACCACTTTTAATGAAAGATTAAGTTTCGTTCGCCCACGTCGTGCACTTTATTTTTTTTTTCTTTGTTTGTGCATTACAACTATACTAGATATGTAATGTCAAATTTTGTTCCAAATGCAAGTAAGTTTTTATTTTACAAATTTGTAACCAAAGCTTTACAAATTGTGGATAATTTTATCACAAGTGAATTACAGCTTTCGTCTACAAATATGTGACTATGAATTGTTTGCCACTTTAATATGCGATTAAAAGGAAATTCTATTCAGAAATTTTTTTCGGCCACTCAAAATTAATTATTGGCTTTTACTGTCACTACAGCCATTATTTGTCTTCGTCGCTAATACACATGTCCGAGAGAAATGTGATTGAAAACCGACTTGTAACTGGAGTTTCTCTTGGGAAACTGTCCCACAATTTGTATCCACAAATATTGTAAATTTATTTCGCTTTGTGTAAAAAAAAAAAATTGTGGAAGTTCACAAAAATAATTTTCACGCCAATAATTTATTGCAATGGGGAAATAAAAAGTAAAACGTTTTCATAAATTTATATTTCTAACGGCTAAAACATTCTAATAACCAGAGTTTTTTGAATCGACATAAATCAAAAGAATTAAGAAATTGTTTAGAAGAATGCTTTTAACTAGAAATTTGTAATTTGAAATGCCAGGAACTATGGAGGTTTATCTTGAGAATTCTACACTTATGACCCACACACCGGATGGACAGGAAATTAAAGGTGATGGGGAATGATTAAAAAATTCGCCATGAATGTGTATATAGGTATAAATCCGTGGTATTGGTTTAACAATATCGGCCATTTTCTGAAATTATACTTTGGACCACCGTTTATCTACATCTATGCGTCTAAACCTGTTATGATAATGGTTCAGAATTGGAGCGTTGCTCCATTAATTCATCAATGCGTTGGCAAAAAGTTAGACAAAAATGTTTGCGCAGATCTTAAGTTACCCACTTATATGATAGTAGCAGAAGGATTTGAAGCCACGCAATAATTTATTTAATCATGAGTTCAACTACCGGACGCTTAAACAGCTGAAAGACGATTTATGTTTTAAAAATCTGTAAGCTGCACATGGACACCAACACTTTTACAAAATAGATCTTTTATATCTACTTCTGAAAAATTGATAAAACTGCCAACTGGTAGTTTTGTAAATAGCTCTAATGTATAACAACCAGACAACAAGATAATTAAAATTGTACAGAACAACTATAAAAGTGAAACTGACAAGTGAAATAAAAAAAAAGGAAAGATAAGAAGCAGTTGATGTTGTTTTTGGTATTCTTGTTCATTGCACATGCACATATGTGTGTGTAAATCAATCAAGAATCAACCGACTTTCTTTACTATCTTCTCTAACAGCTGTTTGCAGTGTGAATTAGCGTTATCAATTGCTGCGCGTCTATTCATTGTTTATTGTTCTGGCGGTGTTTATAATATTTAACGTTTCAATTGTTATTCTCTTGTTCTTAATGACTTCGTGTTGCAACTTTTTGATATGACGTTGAAAAAATGATTTTGCGCAATGAAATGTGTTGCCAATGGTGTCTTATGGAAAATGTTACTGTTAGTATTTATATCCATCCATTCGGTATTTATATGGCTAGTTGATCGCATTCATTGTTGATCTTTCCTTTGCAGATTATTTAGCAGACTACGTATGTCTTTATTCTCGTCCCTATTGTATAGATGTGACATGTGAGGCAGCGCATGGTAATTTCATTTCAATCTGGAGTTTATTCGGGTCTAATAGTTCTGTTGCTGTTCTTATTTATTTCTGCCTTATTTTTACTGTGGAATGTGAGGTAAACTATAAAGATACCTTAAGCCCACAACAACCCAACAAATTAATTAACAAAAAGGTCGCATTAAAATACAAGACAGCTGTGACACTTCGCTATGGCTGAAATTATTCACCTCTACCAGAAATTTTGTTTGTGAAGCGCTGTACGGCGACGATGTAAGCAGTATTAGTTTTTAATTCTTTTAAAACTGCTTCATAACTTGTCACGAAACAATTATTCAATTACCTATTTAGAAAGTTCCTAGGTAGATAACAAGTACAAACATTTCCAATGAAAAAAACACAACAGGTACCTACTAGACGTGAATGAGTGTTGTATATAAAATTGCTTTCTCATATATTGTTCTTTTACAAGAGCACACCATCTTATTATCCTTTTCAATGTTTTCACTATAATGATAATGGCCAAGGTACGGTAACACCGCTGGGGGGTTTTCCATTCGTTTTAAATATTATTTCATTTAATTATGTTTTCTTTTCAGAAAGAACATTTTTATCTCAAGGTTCCTCTCTATATTGAAGAGGAAACACAAAAGAAGCGCAGCAATGTAAATATCACTACACGAGAGTAAAAATGCAGGTGACATTAATTGGAGCAAATTCTTTTCAAAGTTGTCTGCTGTGCGGATATTAAATATGCATGAGGCAAGGTCAAGCAGTGGGTTCCTTCAGTAAGTAATAAAATAAGGGCAGTGCTCCGTGCGAAAGCTGAAGTATATAATAATTATTTCGCTTGGATTATGGCGTGCACTCTAAAAAAATATGCACTAGAAGATTATGGCGAAAAAAAATTAGTATTAACCTACGTCGACGCTACTGCAAAGTTTGAGCCCCAGTAGGAACAGCGTTGCCACTGAAAAATTTCAAAAAGGGGATTAAAAAGGGGCCCGATCCGAACAAGGGACCACCACATAAAATACTGATAGGAAAGAAACTGAAAGAGAAAACACAGAATAGCAAAAAAATAAATTCATTCATTACGAAACACCTCTTTTCATTATGTTTGCATTCTTTTTCGTTTAATAAAGAATAAAATCTTACTTAAACTGAAAAAGGGGACCTTTTGATCATTTTTCAATAAGTGGGGCCAAGGGTCCTCAGGCTCAAAATGGGCCAAACGGCAACGCTAGTAAGAAGAAAGACATTTCTGAAGAACTTTCCTTAATTATTTTCAGCATACAAAATCGTTTTAAAATAAAAACGTATAAGGCGAATGATTGATGACCGCATATTTACAAAATAAATGTGTGCTACTACTCAGACAAATAAAAAATGTAAAACATAATGGGGACATTCGGATTCGTAGTTTAGTAAGTCTGACAGCTGTCTGACTAGATGCGTCGCAGTTTTTATTGGCCCAGAGTGTTCACGTGTACCTATGGTTGTTGCAGTTGACGTTTATGGAGGGGAAGCCGACCAATCTAGTCAAGAAAATCCTGCCTGCGTACTCAGTTGACATTTCGAAGAGTCAAATTTAAAATAAACAGAGTGGCCGTTGTAGAATTCTGAGGAGTCGAAAAAAGGCGCGATGGGAGAAAAAGGTGTGATTTATAAGGTCACTCTGGTAATTTAGAATTTTCACACGATATTTAACA
This sequence comes from Cheilosia vernalis, assembly GCA_949126925.1. NCBI lineage: Eukaryota > Metazoa > Arthropoda > Insecta > Diptera > Syrphidae > Cheilosia > Cheilosia vernalis. Next base: position 18,959,112 of record OX421361.1, read on the forward strand.
AACATTAGTTCGCATAATACTATAATAGTGTAGTGATTGTCAGGCGTGCTACATTTTTAATGTACTTATTTGAAAATAACAATTTTTTTTAAGATTTATGAAGGGCCTTTCCAAATAAAAAAGTGCAAAATCAAGCAAAGGTAAATTCTGCTTTCAAAATTCTGTTCTACGAAATTCTGCTTTCAAAATTCTGTTTTTCAAAACTCTGCTTTACAAAATTCTGCTTTACAAAATTCTGCTGCACAAAATTCTGCTTGTAAAAAATTTTTGGTGTAAAAAATTCTACCTACCTACTCACTTGTTATAGTAGAAGAGGTACAAGGAGTTTTCCTATTGGTTTTAAGTTTGCTCTCTTGGTTTGATAAATATTCTGTTAGTATATACCCTTGTGAGTGAAAGTGTGCTTCTAGAGTGAAAATGAATATATTGTTACATTCAGGCTGGGATTCGTAAAGATAAAACACTATTCCGTTTAACTTCTCTAATAAAATTCACTTTTATTACACTTTTATCGACTATTCTAATATTTCACTTATTAAGTACCAGAACACTATTACTTAAACAATTCTTCAACGTTTCAAACCAATCACTTAATTTACTCTATTACTTTTCACTTATTTATCTTCACAAACTATTACTATCTCGAACTTTAACCAATCACTTTTATAAATCAACTGTCTCGCCCTCTTCTAAAAGCTGTCCTTTTATACCCGCTCCGCCATCTGACGAGAACTTTCTAGCTAATTCTAAGTGGTTCTAGAACAAGGTTCAGTGGTGACAGATTCCAGTCTCCAATTGGAAGTGACACTTGAGTGGAACTTGTTTTGTGACTTTAAGGCCTGGTTTCACCAAACTGTCTAAGGCCTGGTTTCACCAAACTGTGACTAAGGGCTTGTTTCACCACTTAAGTTACACGATACCTTCCACGCCACAATATCCCCCTATTAAACTTGTTCGTCCCGAACAAACTCGTTAACATTTTCACCATTATAACGATGAAGACGATCCACATGAACGACTTTCAGCTTGCCTCTTCCTCGTTGGATGCGATAGACAACGTCGTTGATGCGCTTTACGATTGTATAGGGCCCTTCCCAGTCTTGTTGCAACTTAGGCGATAAACCTTTCCTTCGATGAGGGTTGTATAGCCATACCAGATCTCCTTCCAGGAATCCTGTAGTTGTCGTTTTAGTATCGTACCTCGTTTTCATGCGGTCACTGGCTATCTTAATCTTATCCCTAGTGTCTCGATGTACGTCCCTGATGATATCCCTGAGGTCTGTAACGTAGTCCTCCTCATTCTTGGGCTCTTCGCATGGATATCCAAACATCAACTCGCTAGGTAGGCGGACTGTTCGACCAAATAAGATTTCAGATGGAGTATGTCCTGTGGTGTTATGCACTGCTCCTCGATAAGCCAATAAAAACATGGGAATCTGCTTATCCCAGTCTCTCTGGTCTTCGCCAACGACCTTAGAGAGGTGTTCATTCAGTGTCCTGTTGAAGCGCTCCACCATCCCATCTGATTGTGGATGAAGCGGGGTCGTCCTTGTCTTGTGAATCCCGAGTAACTGGCACACTCCTTGGAAAATCTTCGACTCGAAGTTCCGTCCTTGGTCTGAATGCAGTTCCATTGGTACACCGAATCTGCTTACCCAGTTATAGACGATTTGCTCCACCACGGTTTTAGCTTCTTGATTTGGGATAGCAAATGCTTCGGGCCACTTACTGAAATAATCCATAACGACGAGGATATAACGATTTCCATTGTTTGTTTCAGGAAACGGTCCCGCAATATCAACTGCTATCCTTTCGAAAGGGGCTCCAACATTGTATGGATGCATTTTGCCACGGACTTTCAGTCTCGGACCTTTGCTGGCCGCACATGTAACGCATTTCCTGCACCAAGTTTCAACGTCCTGCCTTGAATGAATCCAGTAAAAGCGTTCCCGCACTTTTTCGAGCGTTTTATTGATTCCCAAGTGGCCTCCAGACACTCCATCATGCAATTCCCTGAGCACTTCCATAACCTTTGACTTGGGTACAACAAGCTGCATTACGAACGACTTTCCATCCGGGCTTTCCCATCTTCTTTTTAGAATGCCGTCTTGTACGTGAAGGGAGTCCCACTGCGCCCAGTATGCCTTCAGCTCGGGGCTCCTATTGGATATCTCCTGCCAGTCTGGTTTTCCCTCATGCTCCTTCCAGGCGATAATCGGTTCGATATCCGGATCTTCCCTTTGAGCCTCCCGTATTTCCCGCGCACTCCAGCCACCAATGGGCATAGCTCTCACCCTTTGAACGGACGCGACATCTTTTTCCTCATGTCGTAAGCAATGTTTGCAATTTGCTTTGCACGGTCGACGGGAGAGAGCGTCTGCATTAGAGTGAAGACTTCCCTTTCGATGTTGTATTTCGTAGTCGTACATCTGCAGCCGTTCGATCCACCTTGCGACTTGGCCTTCAGGATTCTTAAAGTGTAGTAGCCACTTTAAAGACGCATGATCTGTGCGGAGGATGAATTTTCGCCCATAAAGGTACTTATGGAAATGTTTTGTTGCCAGTACCAAAGCAAGGAGCTCGCGCCTGGTAACACAGTAGTTCCTTTCTGGCTTTGAGAGAACTTTGCTGAAGTAGGAAACTACTTTCTCTTGGCCATCGTGCACCTGGGAAAGGACGGCTCCAATTCCCACATTACTAGCGTCTGCATCCACAATAAATGTTTTCCCAGGGGTGGGGTACGCTAGTATGGGGGCGTTGCACAACTGTTGTTTAAGTTCCTTAAAGCTCTTTTCGCACTCACCTGACCATTTGAATTGTTTGCCTTTTTCTGTCAGTTGATGCAAGCTCTTTGCGATCCTGGCAAAGTCCTTTACAAATCGTCTGTAATAGGTCGCAAGTCCCAGGAAGCTTCTCAGTTGATGTTTATCTTTGGGTACCGGCCAGTTTTTCACTGCATCGACCTTCTCCGGATCGGTCTTGACTCCTTTGGAAGAGATGATGTGCCCGAGGTACTTCACTTCTGGTCTAAATAAGGAACACTTCTTCGGGTTAAGTTTTAGTTGCGCACTTCGTAGCCTTTGGAACACCTCCTTAAGGTTATCTCGATGTTCGTTAAATGTTTTTCCTACTACGATGACATCGTCCAGGTAGACCAAGCAGGTTTTCCACGTTAGTCCCAGCAGAACGCGCTCCATTAGACGTTCAAAGGTAGCTGGAGCATTGCACAGTCCAAATGGCATTACTGTAAACTGCCAAAGCCCGTTTCCTGCTGTGAATGCTGTTTTCTCGCGGTCTTCTGGATGGATCTGCACTTGCCAGTAGCCACTCTTCAGATCAAGAGTCGAAAACCATTTGGCTCCGGATAGTGTGTCCAGGGTGTCGTCAATTCTTGGCAAGGGGTAGCTATCCTTCTTGGTGACGTTGTTGAGTTGGCGATAGTCCACGCAGAATCTCGTACTTCCGTCTTTCTTCTTGACCAGGACGACCGGCGATGCCCACGGACTTTTTGAGCTTTCAATCAGTCCTTCCTTTTCCATCATCGACACCATTTCTGCAACCTCCGTCTGCTTAGCCAATGGTAGTCGTCGGGGAGGCTGACGAATCGGTCTCGCATTTCCGGTGTCGATTCGGTGTTGTACGAGATGTGTTCGGCCATACTCGCTGTTCTGCGAAGCAAATATATCAGCGAACTCGTTGATTAAACTACCTGCCATGGACCGCTGCTCCTGATCCAGCTCGCACTCTCCGAGTATATTCTTTTTCATCTCCGATATCTCCGTTGGTCTAACCGGTTTCACACCACTTGCATTGGACAACTTTGTGACCGCAGTAATCGGTACGCACTTTCCAATCACTTCTCCTTGCTTTAGTTTCACGCTTTTGTGTTTCACATTGAGGACACGAACGGGAACCATGTTGTTTTTGGGTTCAACCAGCATCTTTCCGACGATATACCTCTGATAATAATTTTCTGCATCTGGCTCGACTAGGTAGAATCGGTGGCTCCTATGGTCGCCTTCCAGCTTTGTCCAAATAACTGTTTCTGACGAAGGTGGTAGTATTTCGTCCTCACTTACAACTGTCCGTAGAGCTGCGACGTTCTCGTTCCCGTAAACCATCGGAATCTCGACGTTCTTGTACTTTATAACTTGCAAACCGATGTCGAGTACTATATCATGCATCTTCATAAAGTCGATTCCGATGATGCATTCGTCACATATATCAGCCACTAAGAATGCATGGGAGAAGACTATTCCTGCAAGGTTTATCGTCAAGAGTACCTCACCATACACCTTTGCTGTTGCTCCAGTTGCTGTTTTCAGACAGTAGCTGCTGGTGTTGTGCAGCCATGCTTGGCGAGCGATGTCCCTTCTGACTATGGAAGCGGTGGCACCTGTATCGATTGTGGCGACGCACTTTTTCTGGCCGATATGGGCTTCCACTGTCAGACTCCTATTACATCGTTTGGAATGGGAAACCTGAATTGTGGTCCTGGGGGCGTCGATTCCAGATTTTCCATCCGCCGAAAGCTCAAACGCCTCCTCGTTCCTAGCTCTGCAATGTGGACAACTGCCCTGTCTACGTTCGGCTCTGCACTGTCGTTGTAGATGTCCAATTTTGTTGCAGTTCCAGCAACGGATCGGTCCCCTTCGAGAACTGTTACGGTCGACTACTTCTGTTCTCTGGCACGGGCATTCAACGGATGTCATTTCTCTCACGCGGTGAAATCCTTGAGATGCTTGGTCAGCAGCTCTCATGGTTAAGGCAAATGCCAGTACCTCAGGAAGAGTTCTCTTTCCAGCCATTCGTAGAGCCATCTGCAGTTGTCTGTCCTCTATGGCTTGTGTAAATGCCTCAATAGCCATTTCATTGATGACATCCTCGCCGGCATTGGGATAAGACAAGTGCGCTAGCCGTTCGATATCAGCTTGCAGTTGCTGGAGTGTTTCTCCCCTCTTCTGGATTCGACTGCGAAGTTGCACTCTATATACTTGCTGCATATGGTCGTCACCGAATCGCATCTCAATAGCCTTCACCAATGCATCGTAGTCGCGTTGTTTTTCTGCTGAGACAGTTTGAAGCAATTCTGCAGCTGTACCTCGTAATGCGAGTGTTAATGCAATCGACTTTTCCTCGTCGTCCCATCCATTGGTCGCTGCAGCTGCTTCGAACTGTCTCTTATAAATTGGCCATGATGTTTGACCATCAAAAACGGGTGGTTGCATCTCCTTCCTTCTTGGGCAGTCAGCAGAATATTCCCGAGCCTTTTGCTTCTTGACTTTTTCGAGTTCTTTAGCTATGTTCTCGATGTTTGTTCCTTGTTTATGAAACATTTCATTAATTTTCTCAAACTTTGTTTCATGCTCGTTTAATTTTTCATCAATTTCGTCGATTTTTACTTCTAGAACATTCTTAAATTCTTCCACGGCGTCTTTTTGTGCGGCGACAATGGAATTTTTCTGTTCTTCTAAAGAATTCTTTTGTTCTTCTAGAGAATTTTTCTGTTCTTCTAGCGAATTCTTCTGTTCTGCGAACTTGGATTCCATAGAATTCTTCTGTTCTGCGAACTTCAATTCCATAGAATTTTTCTGTTCTTCTATCTTGACAAGAAGCAATTCCATCATAGCGCTAATATCAACGCTTGTACTTACTTGTTCTTCTGCCACGTCGAATAGCATAGTTTTTGGATCTTCTCCGTCGTTTTGGACAGCTTCCTGTAGACGAAGGATGAGGTCACTTTTTCCTCCAGTTGTGGATAGATTCCGTTTTTCTAGTTCACTTTTTAATTGGGGTATGCTTAGTTGCAGCAATATACGACCCATTTTGTTTGTCTCTTGTAATTTAGAAATTCACACAAATTCATTTTTTTTTTCGTTTTTTTTTTTTTTTTAACTACACTTAGACACTTAGCACAGAATAAGTTTTATCCCACTTCTGACACCAATGTTACATTCAGGCTGGAATTCGTAAAGATAAAACACTATTCCGTTTAACTTCTCTAATAAAATTCACTTTTATTACACTTTTATCGACTATTCTAATATTTCACTTATTAAGTACCAGAACACTATTACTTAAACAATTCTTCAACGTTTCAAACCAATCACTTAATTTACTCTATTACTTTTCACTTATTTATCTTCACAAACTATTACTATCTCGAACTTTAACCACTCACTTTTATAAATCAACTGTCTCGCCCTCTTCTAAAAGCTGTCCTTTTATACCCGCTCCGCCATCTGACGAGAACTTTCTAGCTAATTCTAAGTGGTTCTAGAACAAGGTTCAGTGGTGACAGATTCCAGTCTCCAATTGGAAGTGACACTTGAGTGGAACTTGTTTTGTGACTTTAAGGCCTGGTTTCACCAAACTGTCTAAGGCCTGGTTTCACCAAACTGTGACTAAGGGCTTGTTTCACCACTTAAGTTACACGATACCTTCCACGCCACAATATCTTTAATTAAATCCAATAAAGGAAAATATAAGTTGTGCGTGGATGGATATATGTATTATTGTGAAAAATTAAATAAATGTAAAACTTATAATTGGGCGTGTGCAAGCCGAATAAAAAATAAGTGTAAAGCACGAATATTGACAAAAATAAACTGTGATGTCCATACAATTGTAAGACAATCAGGCCAACACGTCCATGAGCCACGTGTTGTGGAAAAATATGTGCAACAAGAAAACAACACGATCAAAGCACTAGCAAAAACTACATGTCTTCCAGCATGCAAAATAGTGCAACAATCCGTTGTTAATACCCCTGAGCATAGCAGGTACCTACTCTCTTCCGTCAAATAAAGCTCAAAAAATGAAAATTAAAAGGGCAAGAAAAGCAACAAATCGAAAAAAAGAACCAGAAACTTTAAAGGACATAGATATTCCTTTAAGTTTATATGTTCTTGAAGGAGAATTGTTCATTTTTTCTGAAGAATGGTTGGAAGAGGAGCATATAATTATCCTAGGAACAAGATCTTCTCTAAAGCTTTTGGAAGATAGTGATTGCTGGATGATGGACGGAACATTCGACGTTGTGCCAAAAATAATGCGACAATTGTTTTCCATTCATGGAAGAGTAGAACGGCAAATAGTTCCTATCATTTTTTGTCTAATGAGCAAAAAAACACGCTCGCTCTATGAATATTTTTTCTCAGAGTTGCATAGAGTTGCCAACGGCTATGGCATTCGCCTGGCACCAAAGCGAATAGTGTGTGATTTTGAGAAGGGAATTTCTTCGGCAGCAAAGTTTTACTTTCCTTCCGCTAAACTAAAAGGATGTTTTTAAGGTTCCGTACCCAAAGGGAAAAAACGTAACCTTATTAGTTTCGCTCGGATGTCTCTCCGTCTGGCCGTCCGAACCCACTAAGATAATTTGGTTACCTGGTCTATATCAAGAACCGATTGACATAGGAGGCTAAAATTTACACACAACATCCGGTATAACCTCTAGTTAAACGACAAATACCAATGGAAGGAATACATCGATTGGTTTTGGATTAATTAGTAATCTGGTGAAAAAAATATTTTCATTCGCCCAAAAAACGGTTTATTTCTTGATTCACAAAAAAATACATAAATTCCTTTTTTGTAGATCATATTCTTATCTATATACTAGCTGGCCCGGCGAACTTAGTTCCGCCCCAATTCGTTAATGTATAATTATGCAATTCTGTCAATTTAAATTCTTTATTCAAAAGTTATATTAAATACTCTAGGTATGACACTTAAAAAGAAAAGAAAAATAACAAAGTTCGGTCCTTAAGTCCACTTTTGCTCTAAATTAACAAAATTCAACTTCTGCTAGTTATTGTGACTGAATTTTGTTGTTTCACTTGAGGCGAACTTCAAGTTGTTGATGATGTGAACTAAATAAAAAAAAAATGTTATGATTTAACAGATAAAGCAAGAGGAAACTCGAAGAAACGCTTGTGACAAATGAGACTTTATATTTGACTTAGTCAGTGATGTTGATTCCGATACTTGAGGAATAGTATTTAGAAAATAGGCATCATTTTTTTGTGAACTGTTTGAACTGTCTTACAATCAATTTTTTGTGAATTCTTTTTTTAGAATCAATTCACACAAATAGATTTTGAAGTTGGTAAATCTGGTACATTCTTTAATCAAAGTCGCATTAAAAAGTTTAATTTACAAATGTGCGTCGTGCTTATTTTCCAAGAACCTACTTGACTTACTCACCAAATCAAAACCTTGGATTATGGAGATAAAAAAAGATAGAATTGCCTATCAATCGAACAAAATTTTTTACCAAAAAGGCATGATTTTTCGAAAAAGGCATAATTTTTTAAGGGTTCAGAGTTCAGTCATGAAAACTTAGATCCGGCTTTGCATCACTGGCGGTGACTCCAATCCAACTATTTCTCAACTTAAAGTCAAATTAAATGCTTTATTTCTTCTAATTTAGACTAAAAGTTAATTTGTTGCCAAAAGTCGCGTCTAAAATGTTTTATTGCTAAGGGCCAATAGAAATAACTGAAGTATATCAATATCGATGTGTGTCAATCCAACCGCAATGATTGACTTGCCACCTATCGGGTCCAAAAGTATCCTATCCTTCAAACTGGAACCAACCATACGCAACAACAAATTTACATGGAAATCGCCTGAGTGGCTTTGGAGATCGAAAACATTACCTATTGAGTCTAAAAGAATGTTATCTTTTAAGTCTTGCTAAACCTTAAATACGTCAATACGAACAAAACCAAAATAGTTTCATGAAAATTGGCCCATCAATTATTGAGATATAAAGTCATCGAGCTTCACACCGAAGGAATTATATTTATAAATTATTGTTATTGTATTATTGTATTTTAGAAGTTAATTGAATTTAAGTTAAAAACGAAACGTGTGCCTACAGCGCCACCTGTTGAGAATTTTATGATTTTTTATAAACCATCTCTGATTCAAGACGAACAAAACAAAACAAAAATCATTCAAATCTAACTAACGCACATATCTATTTCCTTCTACATTTAGAGACACAGGAATCTCAATTTTGACTTCCGTGAAAGGGTTGTAGGGTCAACAAAGCAAGGCAGGCATGCTTGTTAAAGCCTGTGCTTAGCTCGTCGATGGAGTGGGATCTTCTGCTTGGCTTGCGGACTACCGTACTTTTACATGCCTGAATTTTGATGCGAAAATTTTAAAATTTGTTGGCATTAAAGGGATAGGAAAAAAATTGGGAAAGGATTAACTCTAAACGAAATATTTGTAACTTTAATAGCCAAGAAGAAAACTAACCCCACCTATCAATTTGGTTGGTAAGCCTTCTCCCTTCTCTCTCCACACCAGTACCGAAGGTGTTATGGTATCTTTGAGTTGCCCTCCCCATAATCATACTCACGAATGAGCATTTTCCTAACAACCCCTACTTGAAAACTCACAACGCTCAACAACTCCTGTTGCCTGTCATCATTGTCCTCGTCATCTCAATCACTCCTACATTTCAACTTACTCACACATCCTGAAAATGCTTGACAAATAAAAATGGATTCAAACACTATCAAACAAATCAACGTATCTACTCCATTTAAAAAAGTCACTTAATGTAACATAGTAAACTGAAACAAACTACTTATTAGGTAATTTAAAAAAAAAAATTTCAAAATTGTTGACAACAACAATTTGATTGGAAAATAATCAAAATAATTGACAACAACAATTGCTTTTAAAATTTAAAATATTTTTTTTTTGTTTTGGAAGTTTCACTAATCGATTTATATATCCACTTTTTTTTTTTTTTAAAGTGTTTTTTCCCATGGAAATCGAAATGTGTGCCTGTAACGCCACCTGTGGAGAATTTTCCGACTTTTCTTTTTTCCTAAACCATCCCTGATTCAAGACGAACAAAATGAAACAAAAATCATTCAAATCGGTTTAGCAGTTCTCGAGCCTTTACCCGACTAACACAAAGCGATTGATTTTTATATAATAGACTTGCTGGCCCGGCGAACTTAGTTCCGCCCCAATTCGTTGGTGTAATGAAAATAATATTTCCGAGCATGCACATTGCATATATGCCTCTTTATGCAATTCGGTCAATTCAAATTCTTTATTCAAAAGTTATATTAAATACTCTAGGTATGACCCTTAAAAAGAAAGAAAAATAACAAAGTTCGGCCCTTAAGTCCACTTTTGCTCTAAATTAACAAAAATCAGCTTCTGCTAGCTATTGTGACTGAATTTTGTTGTTTCACTTTAGGCGAACTTCAAGTTGTTGATGATGTGAACTAAATAAAAAAAAATTGTTATGATTTAACAGATAAAGCAAGAGGAAATTCGAAAAAACGCTGGTGACAAATGAGACTTTATATTTGACTTAGTCAGTGATGTTGATTCCGATACTTGAGGAATAGTTTTTAGAAAATAGGTATCATTTTTTGTGAACTGTTTGAACTGTTTTACAATCAATTTTTTGTGAATTCTTTTTTTGGAATCAATTCACACAAATACATTTTGAAGTTGGTAAATCTGGTACATTCTTTAATCAAAGTCGCATTAAAAATTTTAATTTACAACTGTGCGTCGTGCTTATTTTCCAATAACCTACTTGACTTACTCACCAAATCAAAACCTTGGATTATAGAGATAAAAAAAGATAGAATTGCCTATCAATCGACCAACATTCTGATAACAATTTCTTGAATCACCTTGTAGGTAAGGCATGATTTTTCGAAAAACGCATAATTTTTTAAGGGTTCAGACATGAAAACTTAGATCCGGCTTTGCATCACTGGCGGCGACTCCAATCTAACTATTTCTCAACTTAAAGTCAAATTGAATGTTTTATTTCTTCTAATTTACACTAAAAGTTAATTTGATTCCAAAAGTCGCGACTAAAATGTTTTATTGCTAAGGGCCAATAGAAATAACTTAAATATATCAATATCGAATTGTTATGATTTAACAGATAAAGCAAGAGGAAATTCGAAAAAACGCTGGTGACAAATGAGACTTTATATTTGACTTAGTCAGTGATGTTGATTCCGATACTTGAGGAATAGTTTTTAGAAAATAGGTATCATTTTTTGTGAACTGTTTGAACTGTTTTACAATCAATTTTTTGTGAATTCTTTTTTTGGAATCAATTCACACAAATACATTTTGAAGTTGGTAAATCTGGTACATTCTTTAATCAAAGTCGCATTAAAAATTTTAATTTACAACTGTGCGTCGTGCTTATTTTCCAATAACCTACTTGACTTACTCACCAAATCAAAACCTTGGATTATAGAGATAAAAAAAGATAGAATTGCCTATCAATCGACCAACATTCTGATAACAATTTCTTGAATCACCTTGTAGGTAAGGCATGATTTTTCGAAAAACGCATAATTTTTTAAGGGTTCAGACATGAAAACTTAGATCCGGCTTTGCATCACTGGCGGCGACTCCAATCTAACTATTTCTCAACTTAAAGTCAAATTGAATGTTTTATTTCTTCTAATTTACACTAAAAGTTAATTTGATTCCAAAAGTCGCGACTAAAATGTTTTATTGCTAAGGGCCAATAGAAATAACTTATATATCAATATCGATGTGTGTCAATCAAACCGCAATGATTAACGTGCCACCTATCGGGTCCAAAAGTATCCTATCCTTCAAACTGGAACCAACCATATGCATCCACAAATTTTCATGGAAATCGCCTGAGTGGCTTTGGAGATCGAAAACATTACCTATTGATTCTAAAAGAATGTTATCTTTTAAGTCTTGCTAAGCCTTAAATATGTCAATACGAACAAAACCAAAAAGTTTCATGAAAATCGGCCCATCAGTTATCGCGATATAAAGTCTTCGAGTTTTACACCGAAGGAATTATATTTATAAATTATTGTTATTTTATTATTGTGGTCGCAGTGGCATAGCGGTTAGTGTGTTGGACTACTAAGCGAGGGGTCCAGGTTCGAATCCCGCAGAAACCCAAAAATCCAACTCAGGGTTTTTTTCACAGCGCCACCTCTCGCGAACGTCTGACAAACATCCGAGAGTATAACTGTCATGAAGGAGCTTCTCAATCGGCCCGTTTGGAACCGGCATAAAATTGTAGATCCCTTCCATTCGTTCCAAAAATTAAAAACTCACACAAAACGAATGGTTGCGAGAAGCTAGGCCCTGGGTCCCTACAGACCTGTTGCGCCAACTATTATTATTATTATTATTATTATTATTGTATTATTACATTTTAGAAGTTAATTGAATTTAAGTTAAAAACGAAACGTGTGCCTACAGCGCCACCTGTTAAGAATTTTATGATTTTTTATAAACCATCTCCGATTCAAGACGAACAAAACAAAACAAAAATCATTCAAATCTATTTCCTTCTACATTTAGAGACACAGGAATCTCAATTTTGACTTCGGTGAAAGGGTTGTAGGGTCAACAAAGCAAGGCAGGCATGTTTGTTAAAGCCTGTGCTTAGCTCGTCGTTGGAGTGGGATCTTCTGCTTGGCTTGCGGACTACCGTACTTTTACATGCCTGAATTTTGATGCGAAATTTTTAAAATTTGTTGGCATTAAAGGGATAGGAAGAAAATTGGGAAAGGATTAACTCTATACAAAATATTTGTAACTTTAATAGCCAAGAAAAAAACTAACCACACCTATCAACTTGGTTGGTAAGCCTTCTCCCTTCTCTCTCCACACCAGTACCGAAGGTGTTATGGTATCTTTGAGCTGCCCTCCCCATAATCATACTCACGAATGAGCAGAGTACCATGATTGTGAACACTCAAAACGTTCAACAACTCCTGTTGCCTTTTATCATTGCCCTCGTCATCGCAATCACCCCTACATTAATTTCAACTTACTCACACATCACATAAATCAACGTATCTACTCCATTTCAAAAAGTCACCGAATGTAACATAGTAAACATAAACAAATAAAAAAAATTTCAAAATTGTTGACAACAACAATTTGCTTGGAAAATAATCAAAACAATTGACAACAACAATTGTTTTTAAAATTTCAAATTTTAAATTTTTTTTTTTGTTTTGGAAGTTTCACTACTCGATTTATATCCAGATTATTTATTTTCAAAGTGCTTTTCCCCATGGAAATCGAAATGTGTGCCTGTAACGACACCTGTTGAGAATTTTCCGACTTTTCTTTTTTCCTAAACCATCCCTGATTCAAGACGAACAAAATGAAACAAAAATCATTCAAATCGGTTTAGCAGTTCTCGAGCCTTTACCTGACTAACACACAACGATTGATTTTTATATAATAGATGTGCTGAATACTGTTTTGCCGAAAAGTTAATAGTTTACAAGATATTTTCAAAAACGATAATTTTACCATGTAAAATACGTTGCTCTCATTTATGTTCTAATCTACTACGCAGTTGTGCACAATTGACCCCATCAAAGACACCAGGGCTGTCGCTTCATAATTTTGTTGGGGAGTATAATACATTTTTTGGGGAGTACAGAACAAAATAAAAGTAATATATTTTTAGTCAATAGTTTTTCAATTGGGACATGTCACATGTCGCATACAGAATGGAAAATTGGCGTGGGTTGGGTACTAGATAATAATTAGAAAATGAGAGTAAAAATATTAAGTAATTAAATTAAACTAAATTGTAATGAATTCATGAAGAGGGGAAAGATTGAATGATATAGATTTCAAATAATATCTGATGTGTTGGACTTTAGCCAAATACGGAACCTTCGGTGCGCGAGTGACACTCGCACTTGGCCGGTTTTTTTTTTTTTTTCATTTCGGCCAAATTATTTGGAGAAGGGTGCAAAAAGAGCAATAGGCTTAAGAATTTCTATTCATGCACATACGTAACTATATAAGAGTTTTTATTTCAGCTGTCAGTAAGAAAGTATGGCAACTCTGAAGATTTCGCTCTCCATGTGCGATTGATTAAGAGTTTGGCTTTTGTTCCTGCTTCCGAAGTCTCACAATACTACAATAGCTTACGTCAAGGCCGTAGCTAGGGGGGGGATCACAGGGGTTTGAACCCCCCCCCCCCCCCGAAACATTAACAATTGCACTTTCTTAAAACAAGAACAGAGTAAATCTAAACAAAAATGAGCAAATTTGGCCGTTAACCAAAATGCAAGAATGTTCAAATCAAATCAAGCATAGCATTGACTTTTTTCAATTAAAAATACCAAAGCACTGTTACACACTACACAAGAATACCACAAAAATAAAATAAATTCCAAAAGTACTCCGGTACTCCCCAACGACAAATTGTACCTATACTCTTATTTTTTTTTATTTCGGATGAACTATTTTGACTTTTCCTTAACATTCCTTTACCTAAAGGCTGGTATGCAGATCGAGTGAAGTGAAATTTTCACTCCTCTCCAAAAAGTGCTGGGAAATAGAGAGTGAAATATTTTGTTGGAGATTTTAGTTGGAGAAATTTATGCAGGGTGACTGAGCTCAAAAGTTTTTTTTTGTGTGGCAGTTACTCCAATATTCTACTCTCGCACTTTTATTTTACTAGACAAGAAAACAACTGGAAGAAACAAATTGGAAGCTTCACTTTTTGTGAATCATGTGATACAGTGAAATGTATTGACTCTTTGGAAGATATTCATCCGTGTTCAACCACAATAACAATAAGTTATTGCTATAAAACCAAATTCTGCAACCAGTATGGACCTACGGGCCAGTTGTGGGTATGACCGCGCCAAACGTATTTCTAAAAAAATTAAGGTGTTTCAAAAATATTAGAAAGAAACATAAATTCATAGTCAATGAATAATTGAGGAAAAAAGCATGTGTTTTAGATCGGCTGAACGGCCCTCCCTATTATAGAAGCATCTCTTGCGTAGGTACCTACTTGACGCGAATGAGTTTCGATTATTTTCTTCCAGCGAACCTCCAAACACACAATGTTTCGTATTTTTTTCATGACAATTTTAATAGTTTTGAATTTGGCTAATAATGTCTGATTTCTAAAATAAAAAGGTGTTACAGATGTCAGAAATTGCATTACAAATATTTATGTCAATTACATGCAGGAAACTCCACCTTATCGACCTCTTAAAAATTCCTTTTCAATTTTTTTAACGTACCCGAGAAAAATTCCCTGGATAGGAAATAGAACAGGAAACAAAGCAAACGAGAAAAAAAAAAGTTCTGTAGGTGGGATTAGCTCGATCTTCTCGGCGGGTTTTGGTTCTTTTCTTTTTTGGCAGTAAAGCCGAGCGATCGTGCTCTCCTAAAAGCGATTCCCGGTGCTTCAGTGATATAAGAGTAATCAGTGTTTTGCATATTTTTTTAAACTGCTTACACCTTCGCACCCAGCCAAAATTGCTAGCCCACAGGTAAAATAAGCAGGTAAGATCACTTAGTTCATTAACCGACCCCTAAATAGGTGATAATAAACTTCTACAGATTAAACGGGCACACGGCTGTAAGTTCTGAAGTCCTATTGATACGCACTAGCCGGCATAATATCAATGCCGTCGGCTGCTAGCATCTCTAATAAAATAAATTAAAAAAAATCAGTGTTCAATCAGGTAATAATTCTCTATTTTTTTTGATACACCTATATTGATAATATTTGTAGCATAGGTATCATTTACCACGCAATTATTTTCCTGGCGGAGTCTATTGATAGTGCCATCATACTCCGCCAACGCTTTAATTGTTTGGGATCATCAAACGTACGACGGCAACTCTATTCCCAAGAGGAAAAAAAAACGGAGAGCGACAAGTTTTTTTATATGTTTGTATCAAATACCGCCCAGTGATACAAGTGCATCCGCAAAACCTAACTAACGGGCAGCACACCAGCAATTCACACAGTTCCTCTCCCAAACAATATCACCCGCTATCGATCCCATTCGATCTTTGATGTGCGTTCGAAACAAGAAAAAAACAAACCCAACTCATTGCCTCATATCAGCAACCGTGTACATGCATACACTGGAAGGATACCGTACGGCAAATCGATAGTGCTGGGCTAGCTGACAGGGAGTAATATGCGATCAGTTTAGACAGAATCGCCGGTTCCTAAACACGCTTTATCGTCATATCTGAAGAAATTTGCTTTCTGCAAATACAAGCAGTTCGGGGTACCGTAGTGTGTAATTTGTTTTTTTTTGTGTGTAGGCCAATTAGTAAGCTTTATGGCCTAATTTTACTAGGGGTAGTGTAGTGCAGAGTCAATTATGATTCCATATTAAGTATCCTTTTCTTTGTATAGTTTAATACTAAAAAAAATCACACAAATATATCAAACCATTATAATTGTAAGTGATAAAATCAGTGACATAATCAACGGTACACGCATGAAGAAATTGCATTCAGATCCAGAAAGGGATATTCATATACGTCGTCCGGGCTGTGCGCACATCCAGAACGAGAACCATCAACATCCGGCGGTAATCAAAGTAAGTTTCATACTTTATAATATTCATAGTCCTGATGCTATCATAATGATTTCCTAAGATTATAAAAATAGGTTACTATTGACTGTTCATACTTAATAATATAACTCTTGAATATTTAAACATAA
Organism: Cheilosia vernalis; assembly: GCA_949126925.1. Lineage (NCBI taxonomy): Eukaryota > Metazoa > Arthropoda > Insecta > Diptera > Syrphidae > Cheilosia > Cheilosia vernalis. The sequence continues at coordinate 18,975,628 of OX421361.1, forward strand.
ACCTAAATACTTACATCTAACTAGGTTAATTTTACAATCATTCACTTTGCATTATTACGTTGATCAATTGAATACTCAAAGCCTAGAATATAATTTATTAAACTACCTAAATCACGCACACATGCACACCCTGAAAACAAATTTACCCCATACATAATTAAACTATAATTTTCTAAAAGTATTATGTAATGAATTCCTACGATATCTTAAAATTAGCTTGCACCCATGAAATCTATTGAATTACACATAATTATATTTAACACAATGGAAGCCTAAGTATTTTCCTTCAATGGGGGTTGATTATGGTATAGATCTCTCACTTTTGTGCTAATCGCCAGCAAGATCAATTTAGGGACAATTATCAAAATACGGATACCCATAATTGTCAAGGTGATTCACTACAGGTGAAGGGGTGGGTAAAGTGTATCCTATGTGACAGTCCATCAGTCATCCCGATGTGAAGCAGTAATTAAGTCACGAGTTCAACAGTAGGTCCGTCCGTTTTACACCTGTTATATTGTTCGTTCATACCCGGTGGTTTAAAATCTTGGCATGAAATATTTTTTTTTGTTTACGATGTGTGTATTTACCTAGGATACAAGGACCCTCCCATATCCGGCGAGCTCAGCCGTGCTTAGCCACAAGCATGCCAAGAAGCGTATCCTTAGGCAATTACCGACCAGGACAAATCTTCATTTGCCAAAAACGATCGTAACAAAAATGGCGCCCAACATGTGAGCATGATAAACGAGGATTAAAATTCGCGATCTTATTATGCAGGCTTAACGTTTAAACGATAAGCAAGTCACTTTATTCTCTTTCGTTTAGGTTAATTTTCAGAATAGTCCCGGTGCTTGGAATCAAATTTTCGACCCGCGTTGCGTCTGGTATTTTAACTGAGCCGAATTAGAAATGTTTACTTGTGCATTAGTCCAACTTATTCGAAAATAATTTGATTAGTTGTTGCATGAAAAGGTTAATTAATTTAAAATTCCATGTAAGTTAGTCCGAAGTTGGACGAGATAAAGTCTAACTTTAGTGCAGAACGAGTTAGACATATTCATTCTTGAAAATTTTGCAACTTTGTTTTGCGAACAATCGATTAATTATTACTGCTTCCCTGTCCGTCCGATTTTAAAAGATTTGCGCAATTAGTGAGAAGGAAACCAGTGTTAACCCCCATAAAGGGGCATTATAATTTTAGAAAAGTTTATTCAATATTTACCAAAAATATTTATTATTAAAGATAAAATGGAAGGAGATTCGTTATCATTACCAAATAAGCGATTAAGAAACAAAAATATTTACTATACAAAACAAAACACTTCAAGAGGTCGTTTTTCGAATAGTGGTAGAAAAGATCAGTCACAGGCTGGTGATAGTATGTCTCGAGCTATACATTCAAAAGCTACCCAATCTAAGGTTTTGAGAACTCCTCAGAATTCTAGACAACAAAACATTTCTAGAAATTCCCCATTGCCAATGTCGCATAGTAGTCCTTCTGCACCACTTCCGCTTATACAATTAGAATCTAACATGAATGAAGACATAACTCCTTCCAGTCTAAATGTGAAAAAGGGAGATACACAAAATGTGTCTAAACCTGGTGTACAAATAGCTGTCGATGTTAGTAACGAAGATGACATACCTTGTTGTAGTAGTAGCGTTCGTAATGGAGGTGTCCGACAAGTCCCTGAAAATATTATGCCGATACAGCATATAGCAAATGGTGCTAGTAGGTCATCTCAAATACCACAGGCTAACAATAATGGAGGGGTAGAGCCAATGGTTGCGGCATTCCAACGAATTTTAGAAGCTAACCAAAAGGTTTATATCAATGAGCTAAAGTCCATTAGAGATACGTTAGTCGATCAATTCGATAAGCTTCAGATTAATAGACAACCAACGAGAACAATAGAAGAGCATCGAGCTCATCGGAATCCACCGTCAAAGTTTGAGCAGTTCATAAATACTTCTATGTCTACAGGACATAACCGTCAATCCGAATTACCAAGTCAAAATTCTAGTCCATCCACTTATTCCCAAATACTCAAAATAGAAAAATGGCAAATATCTTTTGACGGTAGTGACAATGTCCATGATTTCCTTTTTAAGGTGGAAACTTTAAAAGAGAAATCCATGTGCACTTGGAGTAACGTTATGGCAAATTTCCATGTGTTATTGAAAGGTAAAGCTGAAACTTGGTTTTGGTGGTTCCTGAAAAAGAATCCACATGCCACTTATGAATCACTTAAATATGCTATCGTTAAAGAGTTTGGAGATGTAGATAATGATCAGGACATGATCATAAAAATGTTAGGAAAGCGTCAAGGTTATAAAGAAAATTTTGACGATTTTTATACTGCTGTAGTTACTATAAATAGTAGACTTCGTGAGCCAATGAACGATATGAAACTGATAGATTTACTTAAGAAAAATGCTAAGGAAAATCTTGGTGCCTTACTTTTTTCATCCCAAGCTAACAGTCTTGAACATCTTCGCGATATTGCAAGAAAAGCTGAACTATTTCTACAGCATCAAACTTACCAGAGATTTCAGCAATCGAAACGCTTTGTGAATGAACTAGAAGACGCTGATTCACATAAGGGAAATTTCGAACATAAGTATTCCGAAGAGGAAGTAGCAGCATTTGCGCCAATGCGTAGATCCTACCCAATAAAATATCCCATAGATATGTCAAAATTTCGATGTTGGAATTGTGACCAAACTGGTCATTCGTTTTACGACTGCCCTTCAAATATTAGGAATCTGTTTTGTTTTCGATGCGGGGAGAAAAATGTAGCGACTCCTAACTGTCATAAGCATTTGGAAAACAATACAGTGAGCGAGATGGCCACCGGGGACTCTCGTTCGACGAATCCCTCCCCGGGTCCACAACTTCAAATAGAATATTAGATAGCCATAGGCAGTCTAATATTCAAAATTTAAGCGAAGATCTGAATTCAAAAACGCCTGTTCTAAAAATTGCTAAGCGAGTGCCCAGCAACGTAGACTCATCAGTGCAAACTGATAGTCCGGAATTATCATTTCATCAAAGAGTAATCAATTACCACACCGCACGCGCAAGAATATTTGGAACTAATATGGAACCGAATCGTTCTAAAATAACATCAAAAAGAATTCAGAAGTGCCGCAATAGATACACATGTCGCAAACAATATAGAAAAGTCCTTGAAAGTACATTTAGTAATGAAAACACCGATCAAAGACCATTCGTCAACATAAAACTGGGTTCAGAAACGGTATACGCTTTGCTTGATTCGGGGGCATCCGTTAGTGTTCTTGGGAAAAATTGTTTTGAGTTTCTCAAAAGAAATGAAATTGATATCAAAAGTATTAGATCTCACTTGAGCACAGCGGATGGTACGAAACAGAACATCCATGGCTTTTGCAAGATACCAGTTTCATTCAACAACATCACAAAATCTTTGAACTTTTACATTGTTCCAAATCTTCAACAAGAAGTCTATCTTGGCATCAACTTTTGGAAGGAGTTTAAAGTTGCTCCCCAGATAGTTTCGGAACTCACTGTTATCGAAAATAATTTAATTCCTGGCGAGACCAAATTTCACGAGTTAACCCCAATACAACAGTATGAAATAGAAAAAGTAATTTCACTCTTTCCTTCATTCTCGAAGATTGGACTTGGACGTACAAACCTTGAACAACATTCAATTGACACTGGGGATGCTGTGCCCATAAAGGCCAAGCACTTTCCACTATCACCCCCACGTCAGGCTCAAGCCTATCAAGAGCTAGATAGAATGCTCAGCCTCGGTGTCATAGAAGAAAGCAATAGTCCGTGGTGTTCACCAATTGTTTTACTACTAAAACCTGGAAAGGTTAGACTTTGCCTGGACTCACGCAAACTAAATAGTGTAACAAAAAAGGATGCTTATCCTTTGCCACACATTAGCGGACTGTTAAGCAGATTAAAAGACACACATTTCATAAGCGGGATTGACCTAAATGACGCTTTTTGGCAAATTCCACTTGAAAGTGAGTCTAGAGAAAAGACGGCTTTTGCTGTGCCCGGTCGGCCACTGTACCAGTTTACAGTTATGCCTTTCGGGCTATGCAACGCCCCACAAAGGATGAGTCGACTCATGGATCGGGTAATACCCGCTCGTATCCGTGAGAACGTATTTGTCTATTTAGATGATCTGTTTGTGTGTTCGGCAACGTTTGATGAGCATCTTAGGTTGTTGCAGGAGGTAGCATCATGTTTGCACAGAGCCAATCTAACAATAAATGTAGAGAAAAGCAGATTTTGCCAAAGAGAAATCAAATTTCTTGGATACCTGGTAGGCCAAGGCTGTTTGAAAACCGACCCGGATAAATTAGTAGCTATAACTAAATTTCCTATTCCGAAAACGGTTAGACAGATTCGGAGATTTATTGGTTTGGCCGGGTGGTACAGACAGTTTATTCATAACTTCGCAGATTTAGCTGCTCCCCTAACTGACTGTCTCCGTAAATCTAAGGATTTTGCATTAACTGAAGCTGCGACTATTGCCTTTCATAAATTAAAGGATGCATTAACATCTGCTCCTGTATTAGCTCAACCGGATTTTAGCAAAGCATTTACAATTCAATGTGATGCTTCAACGTCGGGTGTAGGTGGTGTATTATACCAAGTAGACGAAGAGGGGCGGGAGAGGCCTATAGCGTTTGTATCACAAAAATTAAATAAAGCGCAAAAGAATTACACCGTGTCTGAATTAGAATGCCTAGCTGCGATAGTGTGTGTAAATAAATTTAGACCTTACGTCGAGGGGCTCCCTTTCAAAATCGTAACAGATCACTCCAGTTTGAAATGGCTCATGGCACAAAAAGATCTAACTGGTCGACTGGCCAGGTGGAGTTTGAAATTACAGCGATACGATTTTGTTATGGAGCACCGTAAGGGGTCATTAAATGTTGTTCCAGACACACTTTCCCGTGTGAATATGGACGAGTTAGCTATTACGAACACGCACTATGAAGTAGATTTGAGCTCCCCATATTTTTTCTCAGGGGATTATGCTCAATTGAAGTTGGAGATAATAGAGAATCAAAATAACTTACCCGATACTTGCGTAACCGATAACCTGATCTACAAGAGGGTTATATTTCGAAGTGGCTCCGATGACGAAGAATTATCTCTGTGGAGATTGTGGTTGCCAAAAGAACTGACGGCAGAAGTGATAGCAAATGCGCATGATAAAGTAGGTTGTCATGGAGGTTTTGCCAAAACTTTGTTCAGAGTTAGACAGAAATACTTTTGGCCGGGAATGGCAAAGCAAATCCGGACATATACAAGCAAGTGTGATGTGTGCAAAGGTGTGAAAGCACCAAACGCTACCCTTCGTCCTCCTATGGGCAAACAAGTGATCACAGAAAGACCAATACAAAGATTGTATATTGATTTGCTAGGACCATATCCAAGAACAAAGCAAGGCAATTCCGTAATTTTCATCGCAATAGACCATTTTACTAAATTTATCTTTCTAAAGCCACTAAAAAAAGCGTGTTCGAAAGCTATTACCAAGTTTCTCGAATCGAATGTATTTCACCTTTTTGGTACCCCACAATACATCCACAGCGACAACGGTAAGCAATTTATTTCGAAGGAATTTGCTAAACTTTTGAGTACTTATAACATCCAACATATTAGGACGGGACTATATAGCCCACAAGCCAATGCCTCTGAGAGAGCCAATAGGGAGATTTTGTCGAAGTTACGAGTGCTAATTAAAAATGAACATGGAGAATGGGATAGATACGTATCTCTGATAGAAAGCATTTTGCGGAGTGACTATCACTCCTCTATTAAATGTTCCCCATACTACGCTCTCTTTGGACAGAATATGATTCTCGATGGTTCTGAATATCAGATACTGGAAAAACTAAACTGTGTAAATGAGTCCGAAGTTCAAACGCTTCCTCATGCCGTAAAGATGGATCTGATAAAGCAGCGTATAAAGCAGAATCTCCAAAGCTCTCATTGGAAGGCAGACAAGGTTTATAATTGCCGATCTAAGCATATAAATTTTGTGGAAGGTCAAGAGGTATTCCGCAGGAACTTTGAACACAGTTCATTTGCCCAAGGAAAAAACTCTAAGTTTTTACCCAAATTCATAAAGTGCCGAGTAAATCGTAAGGTAGGGACATGTCTCTATGACCTTGAAGATCTGAAGGGCAAACCCATCGGAAGGTATCATGCGAAGGACATTCGCCAATAAAAAATAATAAAAACCTGACCTCTCGATTTTCCTTTTTGTTTACTGCTTGTTGATTGTAAACCAAGAAGGTTTGTTACAGATGTCAGAAATTGCATTACAAATATTTATGTCAATTACATGCAGGAAACTCCACCTTATCGACCTCTTAAAAATTCCTTTTCAATTTTTTTAACGTACCCGAGAAAAATTCCCTGGATAGGAAATAGAACAGGAAACAAAGCAAACGAGAAAAAAAAAAGTTCTGTAGGTGGGATTAGCTCGATCTTCTCGGCGGGTTTTGGTTCTTTTCTTTTTTGGCAGTAAAGCCGAGCGATCGTGCTCTCCTAAAAGCGATTCCCGGTGCTTCAGTGATATAAGAGTAATCAGTGTTTTGCATATTTTTTTAAACTGCTTACACCTTCGCACCCAGCCAAAATTGCTAGCCCACAGGTAAAATAAGCAGGTAAGATCACTTAGTTCATTTACCCGACCCCTAAATAGGTGATAATAAACTTCTACAGATTAAACGGGCACACGGCTGTAAGTTCTGAAGTCCTATTGATACGCACTAGCCGGCATAATATCAATGCCGTCGGCTGCTAGCATCTCTAATAAAATAAATTAAAAAAAATCAGTGTTCAATCAGGTAATAATTCTCTATTTTTTTTGATACACCTATATTGATTGCAAATATTTGTAGCATAGGTATCATTTACCACGCAATTATTTTCCTGGCGGAGTCTATTGATGGTGCCATCATACTCCGCCAACGCTTTAATTGTTTGGGATCATCAAACGTACGACGGCAACTCTATTCCCAAGAGGAAAAAAAAACGGAGAGCGACAAGTTTTTTTATATGTTTGTATCAAATACCGCCCAGTGATACAAGTGCATCCGCAAAACCTAACTAACGGGCAGCACACCAGCAATTCACACAGTTCCTCTCCCAAACAATATCACCCGCTATCGATCCCATTCGATCTTTGATGTGCGTTCGAAACAAGAAAAAAACAAACCCAACTCATTGCCTCATATCAGCAACCGTGTACATGCATACACTGGAAGGATACCGTACGGCAAATCGATAGTGCTGGGCTAGCTGACAGGGAGTAATATGCGATCAGTTTAGACAGAATCGCCGGTTCCTAAACACGCTTTATCGTCATATCTGAAGAAATTTGCTTTCTGCAAATACAAGCAGTTCGGGGTACCGTAGTGTGTAATTTGTTTTTTTTTTGTGTGTAGGCCAATTAGTAAGCTTTATGGCCTAATTTTACTAGGGGTAGTGTAGTGCAGAGTCAATTATGATTCCATATTAAGTATCCTTTTCTTTGTATAGTTTAATACTAAAAAAATTCACACAAATATATCAAACCATTATAATTGTAAGTGATAAAATCAGTGACATAATCAACGGTACACGCATGAAGAAATTGCATTCAGATCCAGAAAGGGATATTCATATACGTCGTCCGGGCTGTGCGCACATCCAGAACGAGAACCATCAACATCCGGCGGTAATCAAAGTAAGTTTCATACTTTATAATATTCATAGTCCTGATGCTATCATAATGATTTCCTAAGATTATAAAAATAGGTTACTATTGACTGTTCATACTTAATAATATAACTCTTGAATATTTAAACATAAACCTAAATACTTACATCTAACTAGGTTAATTTTACAATCATTCACTTTGCATTATTACGTTGATCAATTGAATACTCAAAGCCTAGAATATAATTTATTAAACTACCTAAATCACGCACACATGCACACCCTGAAAACAAATTTACCCCATACATAATTAAACTATAATTTTCTAAAAGTATTATGTAATGAATTCCTACGATATCTTAAAATTAGCTTGCACCCATGAAATCTATTGAATTACACATAATTATATTTAACACAATGGAAGCCTAAGTATTTTCCTTCAATGGGGGTTGATTATGGTATAGATCTCTCACTTTTGTGCTAATCGCCAGCAAGATCAATTTAGGGACAATTATCAAAATACGGATACCCATAATTGTCAAGGTGATTCACTACAGGTGAAGGGGTGGGTAAAGTGTATCCTATGTGACAGTCCATCAGTCATCCCGATGTGAAGCAGTAATTAAGTCACGAGTTCAACAGTAGGTCCGTCCGTTTTACACCTGTTATATTGTTCGTTCATACCCGGTGGTTTAAAATCTTGGCATGAAATATTTTTTTTTGTTTACGATGTGTGTATTTACCTAGGATACAAGGACCCTCCCATATCCGGCGAGCTCAGCCGTGCTTAGCCACAAGCATGCCAAGAAGCGTATCCTTAGGCAATTACCGACCAGGACAAATCTTCATTTGCCCAAAACGATCGTAACAAAGGACAGTCGTCAAATTTAAATAATTGAAAGTGCATGGAAATTATACCTACATATTTTCAAACATCATCTGCTGGTTTTGCATGGTTTGAGAAAAACTATGTAAGAGACCATTGTAAGTATCCTCCGGCGTTTTGGGCGGTTTATGACAACTCAAAAGCAACCAACGAAGTGTTTGCTAGAACACAAAACAATGTGGAGGCTTGGCATCGTCGTTTGAAGGTGCTAATTGGCCGGAGTCATGAAGACCTTTACAAATTAATTAAGGATTTGAGAAAAGAGCTTGTTACTGCCAAAGCTGAAGCTGAGATCGCGAAAGATGGGGAGAGATTAAAGAAGAAAAGAAAAAGAATTCTAAAAAACAAGCAAATAAATAGAATTTTAAAAAAGAGAACCGATCTTAGCCATATCGGTTTTCTTAAGAGATTATCAAAAAAAATATTGTTCTCTCTGGCTTTGTTTAGTTTCTTAATGCTGTTGTTTCTTTCATTTTTTTTTTTGGTAATTGCAATTATGAAATAATTTGTCATTTTTTGGGTTTTTTTTTTTTGGTTTGTTCCTGGTAGGTACCCACCTGTGTACCTTTTTTATATGAAATATATTGTAATTTATTGACAAAGTTGAAAAATATTTGTTTTCTTTAAATTCGTAAATTGGAAAAAAAAAATCTGAAATAGCAGAATTTATTTGTTTAAAATAATGCCTGTCAGAATTTTAAAAAGCAGAATTTTGAAAAGCAGCATTTTGTTAGACAGAACAGAAAAAAAGCAGAATTTTGAGAAGCAGAATTTTTGTGTTAAAAGGCAGAATTTTGCAAAGCGAACGTCCCCAATGTTTAACTGGCCCTTGTCGGTTGTTCCAGCTTCTGCGATTGATGAAAATTAATATATCCGCTATAACTTTCGCATATTATTGATTGTCAATTAGCTAGGTAGATATTATGTCTTGTGCATTTTTTCTTAACGTCAGTCATGTTTTTTTTCTTTTTTTTTTTAATTAGTTTTTTTTGAAAGTCACTAGTCTATATCAACAAGCCCCAGACTGTTGAAGCCCTCAAAGATAATATCTGTGAAGAATGCGAGGACCTATCGGAATATGTTCTGGCAAGAGTAATTGAAAATGACAAAAACCGGGCCCGAATGGTCATCAATCTTGGAGGAGGCCACTTAGCCAATATCAATTTCTTGAAAGAGTAAACAAAATGCAAGACGTGGAATAGGCATAACCCTAAAGCAGAACCAAAGTTTCACATTCGTTAAAAAGGTATACAGAAATGAAAAAAATGCTTACGTTAACACCTGCATTGACGGCTTAATTTCACGGTGGGCATACCCACATAAGAGTCACTGAGAAAGACGTTGACCAAACGCCCCAGGGCCAGTACAAGTACCGACCCTGGTGCAATACTTTGGCTGTTCGGTTTGGCAACAGTCAGACCCATTGATAAGGGCGAGGCCCATCTGACACCTCTTCGTTCTGAAAGAACGCAACTTGTCTCCGCATTTGGAATAAACCACAGCCCCCACGAATACAACCTCAAATGATGGGGCTGCACCAGTTTGGGTACAGAGGCTGACCCATCTCCCGTGGTACCATTATACAGCTAATGGTCGAGCTTTCGCAACCAGAAGGTCACTACCAATTTCTATTGCCAACCAAGCCGAGGAAAGGTACGTAAACCTCGAGAAAAATATCAGGTGAATAGAGCATCTTCAATTCCATATTGCTAGCGAAAGCAAGATAACTCAACATCTATTTACCTCGCTCTAGCACTGCTTAATTTGGTGAAGCCCCAATAAGGGCAACACTCAAATTGGGGCAGTGCCAGTGCGCCTTAAAAAGTTCAGCTAAATGACATCAGGAAACAACTTTTCCGCCACATTGTATAACTGTTCCACAATAGCTACTTATTTTGGAAATTATAGGACTCGCCATAAAATGTTCTGCCCTTCCATTCGGCCCAAAAATAAAAGCTCACTAAACGAATCGTTGTGATAAGCTAGGCATATGGTCGTTAGGGTGTCCCATAAAACTTTTTTTGTTATTTTCCCTATAATGAGTTCTAGAAAGAATAGAAATAGAAAAAAAAAATTCAAGGGTACTTTTACTCCTCTACCGGCCGTTCAAATTTTGGGCAAAATTATTTTTTTCAAACTTTTCTCAATAATGCTTAAAATTGTTAAGTTAGCATATTCTATCAAGTCAAATATGTTTTTAGTAGCATTTGAGAGGTTATTTTGAGATCTATGATATGATGGAGTTAAAAAATTATTTTGTTTTGTCTGAAAAAAAAAAATTCTATCTTGTGGCGCTAACAATATTAAATTCCTGGACACGAATTCAACGAAGTTAGTTGTAGTCGTTCTACCCTTAAGAAAGCCGTTTTGGTTAGGAGACATGATAGATTTGCATTTAAGGCTTAAGGATTCGTTCTTTCGAAGAGTTAAATTAAATTCTTTTGAATTTTGAGCATTGATCCTATAATAGAGTAGAATAGTTTTTACTTTTGCTTCCAAGCTATATTGTTGGGTGTTCGGCTAGTTTTCATACTTATTGTAACTTCTATGTATAGCCCTCTGCAAAATGATGTATTTAGACCTAGTCTAGTACTCTAATTCAGACAAATTGAAATACGATTATGCTGAATTAGCATATATTATACATTCTTACATTCTAGACACTTTTAAAAAATTTCAGCACATAATATTCATATCAGTTTTAGTGTCCTATGCTCTATGAGCTTTACAGCACACGTTTCGCTGAATGTTCCCATTAAGATTTCATGCAGGTAACACAAACAAAAGCCATTAATCATTGAATCTTCTAATTAGACAAATTTTGCGTACGACCAAAAGACCAGCATTATTCAAATCTCCTGCATCAATCTAGGTTTCAATTAAAATTCCCATATTTCCTAATTTTGCATACAAATGACTTCATATTGAATCACAGGAACGTCTTCCCTCAAACGAAGACAAACACACATCCTTCTTACAGAGCAATTGCTTAAATAATTTACAAACAACCAAGTCCCTGTCGTACGTACACAATTTGGGCTGAATTCCCCTCGCGATTATTACCGACTGACGGCATTGGTTCCACGAATCCGTGTTCTCGCATTTAGGCCATAAGACAGCCAAGCCAGCGCACATGTGAGATATATTTATGTTGGGCTTGGAATGGAAAAATTCGCACTCAACAACATTGCATTTGGCTGACATTTATGCAGTATTCATTCAAAAAGGGAACATCACTGAATAAATAATTGCTTCTCGGGATGTTTTCATTTGCTCACGGCTAAAGTCATATTACGCAGTTTTAGTATTCCGGTATTTCCTTCTGAATAACTTGAAGCAATTATTCAACTTGGCTGACTTTAGATGCTACCTTAAGCGGGATCGTGAATATTACATGCTATACCGGTCTTCAATAGCAGCTGGCAGCGTCTATGAGGGTTGCGCGGTTTTCGTATCCGGTGTAATGGAGAAATTCAATTGACTGGCTTTCAATAGGGTGTGCATTTTTCTTATGGAGTTTTCTAAGCAAACAAATTAAATTGTGTATTTTTTGTTTTGAAAGGGAGATAAAACGAGTACATGCAAGTTAGACTTCTCAATAGAAACTATTTTCAATCAGCGGGGAACTTCAAACAGTTGCGTCATTGGTTGACTTAATTTTGTCACTTGATTCTAAAATATCTCCTTCATTTCACTTAACAGACGGTATTCTTAGTATAATGATCGTTTTGGCGCGGAAATTAAATTATTGTTTGATTTGATTGAATGGCAACAATTTCAAGTGCAGGAAACCAACAACTTCAGAAAGACAGTTGTACATGCATAATATAGTGAACTTTCGGTTCGCTCACTAAAGAATAAATACAAAGTAGTTAACTTGATATTGGTTGTCCATTTTGAATAACGTCATCATATCTAGAATCTAGAAGTTATCTTAGGTTCACGGAGAAAAACAAGTCATGGTAAAAACAAGTTCATTCCTATACATAAGATAAGATGCTCGCATTTCATTATTATTTACAGAATAATTACAGAAATTATTAGGCTAATATTAAAGTCAAAGTGACGTTTTGCTAAGTATGATAAATACTTTTAAAATGTAAAAATTACTGTTTTAAGTGATTCATTAGACAAAAAAAAAATGTATTTTACTGTTACTGTTTGTTTTCTTGATATTAATAAAGAAACTCGATAAAGGGTGTCTTTTTATTTCAGTAGTTTTTAACAACGAATCGTTATATCGTTTTTTTTTTTTTCAACAGTCTTGGTTAATTTTAACCAATTTTTTTAATCGAGCACTCGTTTGCAAATTAATGCACTTGCAAAAGGAAATTTCTCATAGCTAATCTAAGCCTTGAAAGCACTTAATGATGTTAGGACAGAGAAAGTTCTAAACACGGTCTGCTATTTCGCATAAAATTTAATCAATGGTTCTGTACTCCTTTCAAATCCATGAGGTAGATGTTTTGAAAATCAGTGAAATTGAATGTATTGTTCATTTTGAAAGGATAGAGAGGAAGTAAATTTGAATTAGACATAATATTTCGTCAATCATTTTCAGCCTCTTTCGTAACAAAAATGTATTGGCAATAAAAAACAGAAATAAAGTTATTATATTAAATAATAAAGAATTTTAAATTCAAATCTGACAAATAAATTGCAAAAATTTAACATTTACCTGGTAGGTACTTCTTAGTACACACACACTCGCATGATAAAATAAAAAGTGTCTGTAAAATCTGAAATGATAACTGATTTCTCACTTCCTCCATAGATCGGAATTTGACCACTTAATAACTCTTTTAATTAGAAATACCACGGAAAATGTTGCTGTAAAGTAATAGTTAGCTAAAACAACTCCCTCGCTTTAAATAGAAAGACGGAAAATTTTTTTAATGTATTACTACGGATTAAAAAATATTGTGTTCGGAATTGTGGTTTTTTACGGGCCGTATAAATTTGCCTTCAAGTTGGGCTATATTTAAAAGAGCCAACGACACTTAGTGAACACTATAATGGTTGATTTTTCCGATAAGAAGAAAAGCGCCTTTAACATTTTATAAAAAATTCTTTTGATTTAATTCGGATCCTAAGACCACCAATAAGTTTTGATTTGCATCATCAAGACATTAAAATAAATATTAAATAATTTGAATATAAAATAATTTGAAGGTAATTCTATTACGACACAAATGCACTAATAAATCAATCGTGAAGTAGTAATAGAAGTAGTACTAATAGAAAACGATAGCACCGAAAATTGTGTCCGATAGGGCTGACTGATTTGCATATGATATTTGACAGATCGGCGGATATTTTTTGCATTCCTATGTTGTTTTCTACTTTTTACTTGTAAAAACCTCAAAAAGCATTTGAAAAATATCTATTGGGAAATTTTATTGCAATCTCTGCATTCCCTTTCTTAGAATAAAATACGAGTAGGTAGTCGTTGTCAAAGAAACCGCAGACCTTGTTTTTCACGAAAACAAATTAGGGAATTTGAATTTTGCGATGACAATAACAGATTAGATAGGAATAGATTCTAAGAAAGATTTCGGACTAGAAAATGCGGAGGTCTCGTTGTTTATTGGTGCCGTTTAACAAAAGCTGTACATTTTTAATAAAGCTGACAGCCAACTATAAATGTCGACATTAGTGCTTGATTATTATTAAGGTCAATTGCCTACAACTTGAGCTGGTGAATACTTCAGTAATCAAATGTATTTGGTATATGTGCTATCTACTGTAGGTATAAGTACAAATTGTGTATTAAAAAATCACATAAAATAAGAAAGTATTTTCATTTGAATCATTATATTAATTTTCGTGTGTTATGTTATGACTATTTGTTAAATATTTATTTATTTCAAGAGTAAATTTAAGGTTTTATAAAAATCTCGACAGTTTTGTTCTCGAGACTTAGAATTTTTAGATTTTTTACTTTCTAGATTTTGTCCCATACGAGATTTATGAAATTCATATACGAGATTTTGTCCATTCTATATTTTAGTCGTTATAGATATCGTCATGATCCCCACCACCAGATGTTTTATCCCATATGGCTCGGTAATGTTGCGGTTACTCCTAACAAGCCGACTTTTTCACTCAACTTTTAGACGCGTTTTCTTAGCCAATGAAAATATGGACAGTCATACAAAATGTGTTCAGAAGATTCGTCATCTTCCAGACAGAACAACATTCTGTCGCCGGACATAGGTTCATTTTGTAAATTGTCGTATATATTAGCCCAATACGTTATAGAATATTCCTAAATAATGACTTTAGGTTTGACAGCTATAGCAATATTGGCAGCATGCAGAGCGTTAAAAGATCTAATTATCCTTCAAAGTTAAGTCTGTCTATTACTACCAAGGTCTTTACTCTTTCTGTCCTAATAACACAAGTTGCCTTAATGAGATTTTCATCCAACGTCAAATGTGTTAAATTCATTGCTTTCGTTTACACAAACAAGTTGAAAAACATTCCTTATTCATTTTGATTCCTCTTGGGTTCCAGAGCAATGCTTACCTACTTTTTTAATGAAATTTCACAACTACCGTGTTGAGTGCTAATAAATAATTTACTCAAATCAACCATTGAGTGTCTAATCACCTTTTCCGATATCCGATGCTTCAGTTAGCCGAGAGTTTTACGGCATATCCTCTATTTAATTACAAAGTTAATCGATCCCAAAAGCCACCATCACTATAAATTCCGCAACAGGAATCTACTTCACAATGCAAATCGAATTCATCAGGTGCGACAGGTGATGTTTTCTAAACTTCAATATGTATTCATAATAAGGTTGGAATTAAATGTAAAGCCCATAACCTGCGGCAAACGCAAACGTGGTTTAACTTAATAGCACAAAATCTGTTCTCCATAAAACCGAGCTGGTGCGAGGGTTTTTATTGGATTTTAGTTTGTAATATTATATTACAGTGTGTTGAGGAAGTTTTGGTATTTTAATTATGCAAACTATTATCTTTATTACGTTTTGTTTTTAATTAAGGTATTATAGCTGTATTGAAAATAATTGTTAAAATATGCAGAATTAAAAGTAATCAATTATAAATTCATCAATTTCAAATACAGTGAGATGTAAACTCTGTCAGTTCCCAAACGCAGAACTTTAGTATTATATTATATTAGAATTGCAAAAACAACACCTGTATATTTATAACTAAAAAAAACATCAACGTTTATGCTCAAGAATAATAATTTTCATTAATTTATTAATTTTTAAATGATTCGAGTCAGCCATTAAGAAATAATAAAGAATGTGCAAGAAAAGTATTTTATTTAAGCTAACTATAATTTTGTTAAAGTGCAATAACTTTTCTATTAAAAAATAGCCAATCAACTGAAAATTGTCAAATCGATGAAGGATATCGTCTATAAAATGGAATTTGCCGCCAACTACGAGTACCTACATCCTCTTATTTTAATTTTAAAATTGTGGTATATTCAATATTTAGAAAGAAGTTGTCTATTTAGCAATCCACACATAAATGCAAAAAAAAAATTTCCTTATGACAAAGTTTGTTGCTTTCTTATATTCTTATAATAATTGATATATCTAATTATTCAATTGTTGTGTATAAGAAGATTATTAAGTAACATTTTATTGATTGATGATTTGCTAGAATAATATTGAAAAGTGCTAAAGTACCTACATCAATATATTATATTATAAGCCATGTAAAGCTCGTTGAAATAACTGTATTATAAACCAGAGAACCTATATATAATGGTGATGCAATGTTATTCGTCATTCCAGCAGACCTAGAAATGTAAGTGAGTTCAACATTCAAGAGACAAGGACTATGCGAGCTGGAATAAGAATTCTTTACGCTGGACTTCAGTCAACAATTTACACGAAAGCATAAGACCAATTGATATCCTACGCAATTATAAAGATGCATTTGTATTGTAAAATTACTAAATTCATAAAGTAAACTTTTTGAAAAATCAAAACTGCCTAACCTTACCTAACCTAAAATGCAAAATCACACTGTCGTCGTTTCAAAAAATTGTAAAGTTCCTACACAGCGTCCGGTCTCCGGGACAAAGAAATAGAGCTTTGGCCCCAATACGGTTGATGTAGCCACACGTCTTCATCGTCTTAGATTTCCAGCCTTTGCGATCTTTCATCCGATATCGGTATACCTACGAATATCACGGATAGCAGAGCAAATGAGAGATACCTACTGTGAAGAGATTTTAAGAAAAAGCGCCGACATATTTTGCATACAATTTGGCTCTGCAAAAACTTTGTCAGCTTTGTGAACCGAAGGGAAGAGTATCGGCTTCTTTATATAAGGACGAACGAAGATTGCAATATAATATGTACTTAGGGTACAGTATACAGAAAACTGTACGTCCAAAGCCTTATTTAAAAAAATTAGTTTTGAAACCGGTCAATGTGATTTTTGGCTAGAAATGCCTACCCAATATCAAGAAGCTCCCAAAATTATATTACTGGGCAGAACAAAGAGCCTATTATAATGTAACCCTAACCATTGGACACCTGCTACGTAGCTGTACTATTTTTCCTCTGTTATAGAACTAAAAATATCGTCTTATAAGTTTTACAGTATGGAACATGCAACATCCATTTTTGGCGGTGGCCATGGTGTGGTGGTTGAGTGTTTGCTTGTGCCCCGAAGCGGAGTAGGTTCGAGCCCCAGCGGGGAACAGCAAAAACACTGCCACTGTGACCATAAAGAAAAACGATTAACATCTCAGTTTCTCTACCACTACACCAAAAAAAGGGGTTTCTGCTTGGTAGTACAATGGACCGGTATGGAGTCTGAGTGCTTCCGGGATATGGAATCCCCTTTTAAATTATAAAAAATAAAAATAAAAAAATAATGCAACATACATGCACCGCTAATTTTGTATGCATTTAAAACAATTCTGTAGAACGACCCAACCTAGATCAAGTAAGAAGGCTCTTTATAAGTCCTTGACCCTTGCCTTGCAGCTTGCACATCACACTGTCATTTCCTTTTTGTTAAGAAACGGTTACTGCTTATATACAGTAAGTTTTCCGTGAGTACATTTAATTATTACTACTCAGGTACTAAAACTCCTCGATCATGAAGAACGGTTGAATTATTAATGTTTATATTACCCAAGGTATGCAAATACCGGAGATTGAATTACACGAGCAACTAGCATAGGCAAGGAGTATATGAGTGTTCAAATGTGCGTCTTATTGGTACCTTTGGATACATAAAACTTGAGTTGGGTATGGCGTATTTTGTATCATGTTCAATTTCCTTTGTCAGTGGTTGAGATATTTCCCTCACTTGACGAAGAACTTTCCTGGTGAGTGTTGTTAGTTTTCTGTCATGTAGGTAAGGTATTATATGCATATGAGAAAATTGAATTTTTTCATAACACTGGAGGCAAGAAAAGTGTAGCGAGGTATTTACCTAGCATAATGTCCATTGCTAAATCAATTTCGTTGCGAGAAATTTTTCCTTAAGTGCGTCGTGCTCGTAAACAATTTATTTTTTTAAAGTGACGTTGATAGGGCAGCGCAACATTTTTGTAAATAGACAAAATTTGGATGCCACCGATTTTTTATTTTATTTTTTTTGGTAAGGGGATGCTCTTATCTAAAGTATTACTTTGACTAACAAAATCAAGCCGAACTGACAAGACAAAGGAAACAATACGTAGGTACTCGTTCAGTATGCGAATTAATTGAATAAAATACATTTTTTTACAAATCGTCTTATTATCTTACATTTGATACCCCATTTGTTAAGATTGCAAGGGGTGACTGCCGCAAAAGGGTTCTATTTGTATAGGGAAACAACACTGTTCGTTGTGAGTTCGTAAAATTTAGCCACGACAGTGAAAATGATGGTTAGTTGCGCACATTTTGTATTTTCCTTTGCGTTCAATTGTAGATAGATTTTAATCATACACCGGTTATGAATGGTTAAGAGTTAGGTAGATCCTTAGATTAAGCTTGTCTGTCACTATAGATTCATAATTTTAATTAACTTTAGGTACCAATTTTTGCAACTTGGCGCATTGTCAGTTTGATGTTTTACATTTCAACACTGGCTTGTTCTGGATCCTTCTGTGATTATTGATTTCTCAACCAATACCTCAGACGAAATGACGCATGCATTAAATGAAATGGCTGTATATCATATGGCACCCTCTTGTTTAAACCACATGTTGGTGACATCCATATCTTGAAGGTTAGGCACTTTGGGTTATCATGTCACGATAACGAACACCATTAATTGTTACTGCCTGACCAGCCACATTTTTGAATACGAATGATCCGATAATGAATCCAGAACAAAATCCGCACCAAACCGGAACCGGTTTTGGATTCATTTGTTTCTCAGCAATTACTCGTGGGTTTTCTGAGTCACAAATCCGACAATTTTGATGATTTACAAAAAGCTTAATCACTGAAGAAGATTTTGTTCGAAAAATCAGCATCCAGTTGTTATTTTTCCAAAATTCATTCAACGAACTCCCTTCGCATATAGCGCTCCATTTTAACTAACCCCGAACTGTCATCGGGGCGCGAAATTTAAATTTGCGTGCATTATGGGACAGTGAGACACCCTGTACACATTCCGGCTGACTCGATGTTTATCAGTTCGATAGGCATCGGTCAAATAAAATTTTAATATTGACCTGTATGGAAGGGTAGACGTTTTTGTGTTCATTGCATAGGTTTAGCATAGACGAATATAGTCGACTTGACATACGGTGACATACGGTGACATACGATTTTGAATTCAAAATAATGAACAATACAATGCGAAACAAAGTTCAACACGATTTTGAATAAATAAATTTAATTCAATTTTATTACATTACTTTGTTTGTTTTATTTTATGTATTTAATTTATTTTGTTCATTGAATGTCGGTTTTCTAAATGTAATTATTGAAATGCACTTCCAAAACGCTATTGATATGTTTTTTTTTACGAAAATAGTTCGTATGAACATTGCCTTCAAATACAGAATCAGGAATCACTTGTTATTCTAATGAACGGATGGTCACCATATACACATCATTAGTTCTTATATTGGCCTCTCATATAATATAAAGAGAGGTAGTATGACCACCCACTATGAGCTGTCCACATATAGTGCATTTGCATATACATTCCAACGAATACCATTCCCCCTTGATTTTCCATATCTAATTTAAGAAAGATCAAAAAACTAAGTGAAATAAGAACCAAGAACGAAATACTTTCGTCTGTTACTGCGAAATGTTCAATGTTACCGTTCAATGCATACGATTCGCACAACAGAGATAATGTCAAACGGAAACCCCTAATGAATATTCTAATGAACCGAAATGTTATCCTGTCATGTATTATAGCGAAATCCATTAAATCCCATTTTCATTGAGGACTTCAACGCTTAAAGCTACCATAAATTGATCTAAATTGCCCACCAGCCAATGCCACAAGCTTCAATGGGAATCCGCTCTATATCCTGTCTTCGGTTTTTATCCCGATCGGAATAAAGACTTTTAGTTGTTTGTCGATTTTAGAACTTCGTTTGAGTTCGTTTTTTTTTTTTTTTGTTTTCTTTTGTACTGACTCTCGTTTTATTTTTAATCTTCAGGCAGTGTTGAATCGCAAGAACAGAAGACAATAGCATCAGATGATATCAATTGCCAGTTCGAAATGGAAAAGAACTGGCGGTAATGGTGTGCTGTTTGTCCGTTGAGGATTGGCAAAATTGAGTTTTAATGGTCGATGCGAATAGCGATACAAGTGGAGCTTTGTTAATATGTGCCACCGCTATTGGGAGACTTCTATTGAAAGCAAAAGTTAATTTCGGTTGAAGGTCATAAAGTACCTCCGACTATGCACCAATAGTATTTTTTGGTCCAAAAGATTTGTATTCACTCGTATTATCAAAGGTTCTTTTAGGACTTGAAAAAAAAACAAAATTTCTGTTTGGGTGTTGTATGAATGCGGTCATTCGTCGATCATACAGAAATATTTTGGCTATTTACCAAACACGGACTAGAAGAATGGAGAGACGGTCTCTTACCTAACACGCAATCCATAGCCATTTTTAGACGGAGTCGTTCGTTATATCAAAGTCGGTACGCCTCCCCGACCACAGAAGTGTCTTCCAAGCAGAGGTCTATGGCAGTAACAGCAGCCCTATAGTCTGCTGTAAGAGCAATAACCTTCTTTATCAACAGCCAGGCAGGTAGAAAAGCCTTAACTGCAACAGAAATAAAATCGAAGCTTGTGAAATGCTGTCGCAAAGAACTAGGGGTTTTTGGCACTCAGCACAAGTTATGGCTCTGCTGGGTTCCGGGACATAAAGGCATTCCAGGAAATGAGAAAGCGGACAAATTAGCTAGACTAGGTTCGGCAGCTGTATCAGAACAAGCTGATCCCTCCGTGAATATCCCACCTCTCTCAAGTTTGAAGCAGGAAGAAGGGCCACAATAGAGGCGAACGCTAGATAGGCAAACATTTTTTGCGCCCTCGTAGGAATCGTATCAGGTGAGGAAACTTTTATAGACACAACTCACTTCCTATGTCGATGTTGTGTCTCCCTTCTTGTTGATAGCATATATGTAAGTATATTCCATTCAATATTTATCACATTTTTGCCGCTTCTAAGACGTAGGTTTCAGAGAATTTTTTTTATGTTTACCAACTCGTTTATTTTTTTCTGTTAAGTTATGTAATTAAGTAGTAGATGGTGGCCGTCTACTAGAACTTTATTTTTTTGAGGTGTTCTAGTAACCGGCCAAAATACTGCTGTTCGTAGACGGCCATTTCACATTTATCCATACAACTAAGCCAACTTTTCCTTGCAAAAAATATTATTCTTTACGCTCTGCCACCAAACACCATCGCACCCATATCCTTAAACCAGTTGACGTTAATGCGTTTAAGATAAGTCACTAAAACAAGATTGGAAGCACAAAATGGAACACTTGAAACTGCTGAAGAAAATCTAAACAATAATACGATTTCTGATCATTAGGCATAATAAATGAAATATCGGATGGCACACATCGCCAGTGAACTATCTGTCCACACCTAATAACCTTAACCGAACCGAGCCTAGACATTTGAATTATGTAATTTTAAGTAATATTATTTTAATTTTCTTTGACAAGTCTTAAAAATTGACCTGAACTAGTCGTATTTCTTATACCTCCTACATGTACCATTTTAAAAAGGTGCAACTGAATTGGTATTATTTTACTACGTACCTAAACTCTATTTTTGTTGACAAGTCTACAAAATTGAATTTACCTGAACTGTACCTATAGTTCGTATATGCATAATATATAATGATACCAAAAATGCCCGACTACTGAATTTTGCTGACAGGGTAGGTATACTGGTTTACTTAACTTATTTCAAAATATTAATTTTAATTTTAAATGCAAGAACCCAATTATATTCTATTCTATTTTTTTTATAAAACAAAAATTGCCTATCCAAGAAGAAAAAAAAAAACTTGGTTAAATGGCCAGGTGAATTAGTTATCACGGATCAAAGTAAGAAAAGGTATTAGGTGGCCGAGTATTTGGATGTTGCATATAGCCAAAGCGTTAGCGCTTTAAAACCATTAGCTGAGGGATGCAAATTTTAAAAAAATCACAGTCTGCCTCTGTAGTGATTACAATAATGGATCCGATGATCCTTTTTTTTCAGGTACTGATCAATGCGACACTCGTAAGCTCTGCAGAAAATAGCATACGATTTTTATTTCATAGTAAGAACAGATAGAGTTTAATAAATACAAGAGAACAACAACGTATTCACAAACAGTGGGCCAACTTTCCCAATATGCCGAATCATCAAACGTTTCGAAGAACAACAGTACCACCCTAAACAAACTACTATCGCACCCACTAACATAGTTGTGTAAACACAAAAACACAATTAAGGTGAACACCAAACCGTATAAGAGCTATTAATTGGGAGAACATTAGGACAAATTAAGCGCAGAACCAACAGTACAAAAAAAACACTCGATGTTATCGCATTCGGCAGCGATGATAAGCAAGCACAGTCGAGTGGAGCACGAACCGAGTGAATCAATGTCACTAACACACATACAATGCAACAACTGTTGCACACCCCATCCCCAATCCCCAACTTGAAAGGGAGAGGTGAGAGCCAACCAACTACACTCGCTGAGAAACCAACTGCCTTCCGAGTTCCGATAAGAAGTTCTTCTTGAATCTATCGAGAATCATCGATATGGAGTCCCCGGGAAAACCTTTAGGCACGCCGATGAGTATATTTAAAAGCATACCAACATACCTCCATTGCCCCAACCGCAGACACAGTGTGTAGTGTGTACTGTAGCAAAACCGACGACAAGTCGACAATTTTAATTGGCTTTTGGTAAATTAGTCTAGATATACTTCTGACCGAGTCAGGTGAAAGTTTCGTTTGAACGTTTCCGTGAAACGTGTGTGCGTGTTTGATCACAATTGATTTACGGCTTCGCACCCAGAACCCACCCTTCCATACAGTCCTCATAGGTGCATATATCGAAATAGAATCGTGTCGGTCAGTGCGAGTCTACGGTAGGTCTTTCCATTTGTTGTGTGCGTGAACAAGCAACTGAGTGTGGACTGTGGACCACCGCACCGAGTGAGTAATGAGAATACAGAATGAGCGATGAATAGCCAGCTTCCACGGTAGCATGCAAAAGGGTGATTTTTGATTACCAGTGATAAATAATACTAATCTTCAACGGTGCGATATAATAATTCGCATCGACCACAAAATGGCATGTTTTCCCAGATTGCTACGAAAGAAGGCAGGCTTCAATCCATCCGACGAGCATATTTTTTTGGATAAGAACGAATCAAATGTGGTAAGTAGCCGAAAGCATGCCGGTTCTTTCCGACAATCGTTATCTGCTCTAATTTAATCTAAATTCGTAGGTGTGAGATTGTGAAAATTCGTTGGAATGATTAAATGAATTAAAATTAAACTCGAATTGAATAATAAAAAAATATGTTTGAATGATTGTCAATTTAGCTTCATATATATCCAGCTTATGCTCGTGCGATATAATACTACCTATAGTAGTGTCGGATCTGATGCTACTTGATAAAAGTGGATAATTTGAGTTGAATGTTGATAACGTGCGATAAACACGCGAAGGACGCTCCCTAGGGCCATTAAGTGATTTATCATAAAATCAAATTTGCCATAGGGGTATTTATTTAATCGACGGGTAAATATTTGCATTCAATAGAGATACTTGTGGCGTAAGCCCGCAGCAGGTGCGAACGTTTTTATTTATGTTTGATTGACATTGAGATCAGTGTATGTAAGTGTCGGTTGAAACGTGTAGACATAGCCAAGGTTACATGACAATAACAAAGATGATTAACTGCGGAAATGCTTACCTACACATTCGTATTCGTGTCAGGATAACGATGAGAAGTGAAATTTGAGTTCTTAGTAGTAAAGGTAAAGTGTGCTTTTGTTGAACCTAATATATGTATAAGGAACAAGTTCTATAATTCCATGGTTCCAAAGAAAATAAAAAAATGCCGCTTTGTGATTTCTAGCAAATGTTGAACCCTACACAAAAATGGGTCGGTAAACGTAAACCAAATAGAAGAAGGAGCAAGTATAGTTGCCCTTTCGAATTTGTCGTCTGACTCTGGCGGCTCTACTAACAAGCCTCTTCAATTAGGTTGGTCTTTGGCTATAGGTAGGTAGGTAGGTAGGTAGGAGTGGCGGTTTGACTATTAACTTAAGTAGCACTATGTGCCGTTTTGTTATACGACAACTCATCATTTGACCTGGTTGTTTAAGATTGTTGAATTGGAGATTTTAGATCCAGCCTGTGGTCTTTGGCTAACTGCATCCAGTTGCGACTCCAAGTCAGTTGAGCACTCCTTATACTAGCGCGCGTCTCCTGAGAGCAGAAACGGTAGGTATAAACGGTACATTTGCCTACAAGCTGCTGTTTGGCTGCTGTCCTGCATAGGAATTCCTAAGTATTAGTGCCAAATCAAAGGAGCTCCATTGCTGCCACACGCATACTTAGGAAATCCTATGCAGGGACTTTATATGTCAATCGGGCGGCCATTATTATGGTGTGGGCGACTGTGTTCGGCATTTTTGGTTACATGGCATTCACATCTCAGTTCAGTTTAAACGTTTTTAAGATCTATGAAATTGTTTTTACCAAATGTAATTTCTGATATAATTTTGTCCACAATATCTATCAGAAATCGATCTCATGACATTACTCAGAGAAAAATCAACTTAAACTATTTTTGCACTCTATTAAAAGAGATTTATTTGTAACTTCAAGCATCTATTGTAGGTATATATTTTAAAGGAAACAAATTGTTTTTCGTCGATTTTAATGCTTTCCATTTTGAAGTCATATTGAAACAAAATAGGTATTTTATCACAATTTGGGGAAAGCGTTTGTTTTATGTTGTGGGGAAAAAGCTATTTTAGTTTCAGCATCATTTTTAATCTGTAAATGGTACATTAAATGGATAAATAATTTAATACCTACCTACCTGATTATAATCATATGCACATTTTATTTTTTCGGGTAATTGCCATAATAAATAAATCCTTATAGATCGCCTTTTATTTATGTGTTTTTTTAGCTTCGAACTCAGCAAAGAAAAGTAAAGTAAATTTTTCAGCATGCAATTACAACAATTACTGAAAAACATACTTTGCTGAGTTCGAAGCTCAAAAAAACACGCTTATACTTTAACTTTTTGTATTTCAAAAACATAAAGTGTAGGGGAAGGTCATGTACCTTGGTCCGGATTTCAGTTTTTTGCCGATATTTTAGGTAACGTTTTTTCATTAGTTTTTATTTGTTTTTTTAGTTATTACCTGAAGTCTTATCTATGATAATGCGAAACTACCAAAAGGATATTGCTTACCATTCCAAAGAAAACTTATCTTTTAGATGCTAGCCTCAAACGGTCCAAGGTACAAGACGTGATTGTACCTTGGTCCACAGAGTATTGTACCTTGGACCGAAAATATTATTGAAGGTTTTTCTATAGTTTAAAGGTGAAAACTTTATTTTTTTTAAATAAATAGTAAAAATGGTACCATTCTTATTTCATTTCAAGAAAGCAGCAGGAAAACAAACCATTGTCTTAAAGTTTGTGTGCTTGACAACATTTTTTTTATTTCAAAAAATAGTTTTAAATAAAAAATACTCTTGTTAACGAAAAAAAAATGCATAACAAAGGACTTTAATATTATTTACCGAATTTGCATCTTGGCATATTGTCCTGAGACATAAAAAACAATTTTGTTTAAAAAAATCTAATAACGTGTAACTTTGACCGGACCAAGGTACAAGCGCTATGATAGGTCCAAGGTACACGAACGCCACTTTAACCAAAAAATAATAATTTTGACGTAGTATTTAAAGCACACGCGTACATCAATTTGTTCCTACCAAAAGATAATCAACATACTTAGCGAAATCGATAAAAGTATCGGAAAATAGACATAAAATTAAGCACTACACAACTTCAGAAAATAGATACAAAAAATACTTTTTTCACTGAAAACTATGATTATTTTTTTTTGCCCACTAGTACAGCTGTATAAGTTCAAAAAGAAACTGAGAAGATAAATGAACAGAAGAGTAACATTTCACAGAAGAACCGGTTCTTGTGTGGTTTGTACTTTTCTGAAAATTGGCACTCGGACCAAGGTACAATCGGACCAAGGTACACGAACTTCCCGCTTCCCCTACTTGTTTTTGTTAATTAATAATTTAGAGGGGCTTACAAAAACAGTGGACATTTTAAAATACAACATTATAAAATTAGCAAAAGAATATCTATAAAAACGAATGGAACACGCGAGAACTAAAAATTGATAAAACCATTTGGATTGTTACGTTCGATTTAACAATCCAATTAAATACCATCTTATATTGTATTTTTGTTTGGAGTTTAATCTTTAATCATTATCATATCTTAGAATAATATCTTTTTTTAAAAATTAGCATTTTTCTGTTCCTAAGTAACAACAACCTATTTTTGGAACAACAAAGGAAGCTGCATGAATTTTGCAAAAATATTTATCATGTAAAGAAAACTAAAAAAAAAACCTGAAATGTGAATAGATGAGCATTTCTTGGCACCTAAGATGGATAGAGAACAAGTAAAGCCATCTTAAAAACCATATACCCAACATGTATTCCTTTTACATTTATTGTTATATATTCATTTACAAATTGTTTGTTAATGAAAAAGTGCCACCAGGCGGCCATTAATAACACGTATTCACCGACAGGAAAAATAAGAGCGCGCGAGAGACGGCTGTCATTCAAAAATTTAGGGGATAATCGGTTAAAGGCAAGTGAAGTTGGCTCTCTAGATATAGATCCTCTTTGATCTACTCCAGACGTCACCTACTAGCACACATCCTTGTTGAAACGTGGTGCATGTTTGATATGGATATGACATGACTCGATAGTTCCTGGAACGCCATAGGCTTGACTTTTTTGTAGATATAGCATATAAAGCTTATGGAGTCATCGGAGATGTTTTTTTCAGCCCATATTTGGCTAATCCATACCCCCAACCGAAACCATAAACCATTAAAGCCTGCGGTGTTCTTAATATTTTTTCAAACTAAGAGAACTTCTATACTGATGGTTAATTTAACTTGTTCCTCATTGAATAAACATAAACTATTAGGTACACACTTGCAAAAATTTATTTGATACTAGCTGACCCGGCGAACTTCCTACCGCCCAAATTCGTTAATATAGGTAATGAAAATAATAATTCCGAGCATGCACAATGCACATGCTGCTTTATATAATTCGGTGAACTCAAATCGTCATTCAAAACTTATAGTCATACAAAAGAAATAACTATAGTACATATAGCAATGTCGATGTGTTTCAATCAAACCGCAATAATTGACGTGTCGGCCAACCTTCCACTTTTTCAATAAAGCGCTTTATGGTACGTACCTACTTGTGGTAATGTCCTTGTGACTTATTAATTGTCATAGCTTAAATACGAATGGCACATCGTTCTGAATAAGTGGAATTCTCACTTTAGCAGAATGACAATGTTTGTTTTGAAATTTTCCCTCAAAATCTTTTGCTTGCATGACATTTGATTTGAGTTTCTTCACAATCAAATCAAACGCGTTTCGTTGCAAATTGTCAGACTTCCAATTTCACCCGGAACATACAAAGAATTGAAAAAATGTAACGTTTTAAATAATATTTGTTGTACCTATTGGTGATACTAAACGTTTTTCTATTCAGTCTATAGGTTTTAAAGTGTGGTTCTGTCCCCAATCTAATTACTTCATTTTTTTTAGGACAAAATAGTCCTTACGAATCCTCTAGCGACTAGCCCAAAATCGTAAAAATCGAACAACCCGTTCCAGAGTTTTGAGTGCACAAATGGACGTAGTTTCTTTTATAGATGTACCCATCCATCGTTTGAATTTTATTTTCATTTTTTGATGGGAGGTGCCACAACCTGTTTTCCTATCCCTCTAAAATTTTGTAAGGTGCCACCTATCGGGTCTTTTCGTAACAACCCCTACGTGAAAACTCAAAACGCTCAACAGCTCCTGTCCTGTTGTCTATCATCATTGTTCACGTACGTCATCTCAATCACCCCTACATTTCAACTTACTTCTTTCTCACACATGCTAATGCAAGGATCCTGGAAACACTTGACAAACAAAAATGATGGATTCAAACACCATCAAACAAATCAAAGTATCTACTCCATTTCAAAAAGTTACTTGACATAAACAAACTACTTGTTAGGAAGGTATATTTAAAAAAAAATCATAATTTGTTGACAACAACAATTTGCTTGGAAAATAATTAAAATAATTGACAACAACAACAATAGCTTTTAAAATTTAAAATATTTTTTTTTTTGTATTTAAAGTGTCACTACTCGATTTCTATCCAGTTTATTGTTTTTTCAAAGTGCGTTTCCCCATGAAAAACGAAATATGTGCCTACAACGCCACCTGTAAACTCTTAGGGGTTTAAAACCTATTCTCATACCTACTGAATTTACATATAAATTTCATCCAAGTCGGTTGAGCCGTTTCGGAGGAGAAGAACCACTTTAACTGTGATACGAGATTTTTATATATTAGAAGATAAGACATTAGTTACATTATGTAAGTATCCCAAGTAACAATTTGACTTCGGTAAGGTTCAAATTGGTAATTTCTGTAGGCAACCATTTCGATAGGGTCTCTATAGGATTTGCTTACCGAAGTAGACCGATTTCGAAGCAATTGTTTCCAAAATAACTTCTGTACGTCCTTTGCGAAGCATACACGCAGGCTTTATAGAGGGATATGAAATTAATTTTCTTTAAGATCTCTATAAGACCTCAGAAAATGAGTGAGGAGATGGTGTACACTGTACATTGTATTGCTTCGGTAAAGCTTGTGGTTGGAAGTAGAAGCTTCGTTAGAGCTTCTCACAGAAGGCATTATAGAAGCAATGAAATGTCATGCAATTAACGACTTGCGATTGGAAGTCTTAACGAAATTCTGAAATGTATCAAGTAGTTGAGATTTACCACTGCTACATTATTATGACGAATTAGCCTAGGGGTAGTGTATTGGAGTACTACGCAGCAGGACTCATGTTCGATTCTCAGTGCGACCCGTTGTAAGTAAAATATAAATTATATTACGGGGAGTATTCACTTAACGAAAATTGCAAAGAGTCAATTATAGTAGATAGTTAATGTTTATTAATACGAAAAACAAAATAAGAAATTGAAAAAGTTGAAGAATAAAAAAAAAATATTTTTCTTTTCATATTTTGTGCTTTTGTAAAGCTTCTATAAGGTTTCTATAAGGTTTCTATAAAGTTTCTATAAGACCTCTATAAGGTTTCGGTAATGCCCTACCTGTATAAAGTGCGCCAAATTTGTTTCTTATAGGTCTTATGCAGTTAATATTGCGGGAGGGGAAATAGCTTCGATAGCGCCTTACCGAAGTAAAATTGTTACTTGGGATGTTAAATTGTTTTCAAAATCTTAAGCTTATAATTATAGTGTACCTAATTAAGTCTGACATGCTGCGATTAGCGGAAATAAACACAAAAATCGTTCTTATTTGATTTTCTGCAACATTTATATCTTAAAGTTGACAATAATACTGATTTATCTGTTTTCGAACCTACATACAATATTTATTATTGGTTTCAATGTGGATGTTAACAATATTCAGAACTATAAAACAATATGCGATTAAAAAGAATATTAAATTATCGATGTTGTTTTACTCACTTTCTGAATATTTAAGTAGATTAACTTTGTGATTACAATGATTTATGGTAGGTATAAAGTACATCGGCTCTTTATCATAACACCGCAAACAAATGAAAAGTATTGTAATATTTTTAGTATTTTTTTGAAAACAAAAGAGATAACCATCTTCCTTCTTCAATAAAAGCCTCAAGGCAAATTGTGTAAAAAGAGCGTTCATTTCCTTTTTTAGTCATTGTCTTCCTGTTCCCCAAGTTAGAGTTGGCTGGTTGCGAATTTAAAAATGTACAGCCAAATGAACTAGGACCTTCATTTTATATATTTTGCAGGTTTCATATTATAACGAAAAATTTCGTTTGAACATTATCTAATAAACATAGTTATAATGTATAAGATAAAAGATAAGATAAAATTATTTATTATTCAAAATCAAAATATTTATGTTATATGCCAAACAAATGTACCTTATTATAGACACCGTGAATTAGGAGAGTTTAGTAGATACTAACTAATAGCACTCTAACTTCAAAGCCTGTGCCTAACTTTTTAGACCAGTATAAACGCTTTGTTGTCTGCCTACTAGTACCAACCTTAGAGCGGGCGTGACGCAATTTTTTGTGAAACAGACCCAAGAATTTGCAGTTTGAGAAAATAAACATAGTTTGGGGAATTACCTTTAAACAAAATTTTATGAAATGTCAGCAAAAAAAAATGAAATGCAAGAATGGAATAAACGTTTTTTTGATTGAATCAGTCTCAGAAGCGAGTATAATTTTGCGACAATATTTTCAAATATTGAACGGACGTTAAATAAACTTGCTAACAGAAAATCAATCAAAAAGCCACGCCGAGTTTCCGAAATTACAGAAACATTTTCCAAAATGTTCCGATTCAGACAAACCAGATGAGAGATATCATGGATTTAGAATTTCACTAGCTCACTAGAATAAGTTCCTTCCTTTCTATGATTTGATTATGGGCTCCACCAAGAAGAGACCAATGACAAGAAGCAACCCGACGGAATAAAAAAGGAGATACATTTCTATAGAGAAGTAATTGAAGGGACGACTTGAGTTAACTGATACCTCAAAACAGAGATGTGGTAATAACGATTTAAAGAATTTAAGATTTTTCGAAAATTCAGTAATAAATAAGTATACCGACTAAACGCTATTTCGATACCAAAACATTTGCAAGCTTCCATGGAAACGACAAAATGAAGGTTTGTTTGATATGCTAGGTATATCGTCAGAGTCATCTATTCAATCTTTCAGACGTTAGATCTCAAAAAGAGGTAGGGTAAACTGTACTTATAAGAGAAAAACGAAGTGAAGAGAAAATAAACCGCGTTACGATCCTTTGTGAATTTACCTGAGAGTTGAAGTTTGAAGTAGTGCGCACGTCTGTGTAAGTTGTCTTCAAGAAAAAGTGATTTTACTTATAAGTAAGTTAGAAATCGTGCTTCTTATTTTTGTTTCATTTAAAAAAGTATTGTGCTTTATGAGATTTGTGGGATACAATTTAAAATGCTAATTATTATTATTAATTAAAATTAGTATGTCAATCAAATTTGTGAAACTGTTTTTTTTATAAAAATATTTTTCTTAAAAAAAGGCACTTGTCCAACAGTGAACCAGCTCCTAGTGGTACACAGTGAGCAATGGTAAATATGGTAGCATTTCCCAGCTTCAGAATTACGTATTTTTAGCCCTATTTTATTATCAGCCATGATCTATATAGATCATCGATTTACATGCACTTACAACAACAGCATATGATCCTGCTTCTCATCGAGATGAGATCTGAAAATTATTTCTACTATTGCTCGCAGCGCTGTTTGGCGCTGTTTGTTTCATTCTTGAATGTTGGTGTGCCTGTAAAAGATAGCCATACAGTCACGTTGCCAGACTAAAAAATTCAATACTCTTCATAGCACAAAAAATCAATAAGCATTTTTTACGTCCAATAAATTTCCCGTCCTTGGAGATTTTGCTTTTTAATTCTGTAAAGGTATGACAAACCCAGCGAAATATTCCATAATTTTTTAAGTAAATGTTTAACAAAAAAATGTTTATGAAATGTGTCGCAGTTCGTAAATAATAATTGTTTCACAAGTTTTCCGGCAGAAAGGTGAGAGTTGTTTTTTGTTTTTACATAAAGTACAAATCAGGTACAAATGTCTAGAAAATCTCGGAATATCTAATGAAAAATGTAAACTAGCAGGCTGCATAAATTTAAATTATTTTATAACTGCAACTGTTTTCGCCGAGTTTTTTGGACAAATAGGTTTAAATTTACGTGAAGTGACGATTTTATTTTAACAATCAAACGTATTTTGTGTGTGTGCAGAGAGAGAACTATGGTATTATTGTGAAAATCATAATGCTTTGTCTCAGAATTATTCCAATCTAAGCGGATCAGATGTGTAAACTGCGGTTTTCATTATATTTCGAACTGATTGTAAACACTTTAAATAAGTTCTTAAAAAACTCTCACCTTCAAAAATTAAAAATTATTAATTTGGTTGATATGGCAACACCCCCGACAAGCAACTGAAATGTCGTTGTACAGAATGTTTGCAATATGGCTAGTGGCATGGTCGTATTTTGAAAGCAACTGTTGCCACAACTCGTCTATGATACGTATTGTTTTATTTTCGTGATCTGATTCGGATCAGATCACGCTGATAATAAAATACGGCTTTTATTAAGCATTTAGCAACGACCTTACAGCATTTAACATTCGTTACTATTATTTTTGTGATATTACTGAAGTCCTTGAAAGTCATTTTTGTTAATGTTTTGCTATTGTTTATTGTTGTTATTAGGTACTTTTCGTTGCTTTTTTTACTTATGTTTTTGTACGGTTTTGTTTTTCTAATGTTAATATTAAATAAAAACTGAATTTTTTTGTTGAAAGTTTTTGTTCTTTATTTTTAGTATGGAATACAAAATAAATACTATAGGTTCACTGTGAACTACCCAGTGGTTCAATGTGTCCACCCTCTAGTACAGGTTCTTACACAGTCACTGGGTATCCATTATCCAATCATTTTATATACTTCTCCCAAAAGACATTTGCATATTTACCATC
The DNA here is from genome assembly GCA_949126925.1 of Cheilosia vernalis. Classification (NCBI taxonomy): domain Eukaryota; kingdom Metazoa; phylum Arthropoda; class Insecta; order Diptera; family Syrphidae; genus Cheilosia; species Cheilosia vernalis. The sequence continues at coordinate 19,008,619 of OX421361.1, forward strand.
AAAAGCCCCAAGGCAGTGACACGTTCCTCACACAAACCCCCGTTCATTGCTGCGTGCTAATTCATACATCTTTGATTAAAAGCATCGCCTATTCAAGTATATGTGCCTTTTCATGCTAAATATTTTTTGGGAAACACATAAGAAACACAAAATTCTCTGTCACTTCCCCGTAACAAACTTCACATCCACTGACGATGACAGCACATCGTGACCTCATTACTTAAACTGTGTCAGAATTCGAGAATTATTTTGTGATTTACAAGGCTTACTCATGATTGGCATCTCTCTGAGAGGAGGTATAGGAGCTGGTCCTTTTCTAACTCTTGTACTTGAAAAACTCAAAATGAAAAGTAGTTCACCACTTCTATGATGGTGGAGCTCTTATACACTTAGGTACGTGATGTGATTTTAGATTTGCTGTGACTACATAGTAGGGCCTATTTCCCATGCCGTGAAACTGTTGCGACAGGAGTCCTCCGTAAATTGTGTTTACCCCAGGCGAAAAAAAAATATTAAATTACCTAAATGAATATTTTTCCAACTCGTACTCCCGTGGGAGGCAATCCAATTTTAAATCACAAACCACATTTTTCGGTGTGTGAACGCACGTACTTCCTTCTGCGTATGGATGAGTGAATGTTTGTCCTTGTTAAGGATGTGCTCCCTAGACGGAAATAATTTGCTGCTTATTGCGCTGCAGAGATTCATTTGAATACTTCAAACCGATGGAGAAATTGGTTTCATACTTCAGGTGCGTTAATGGATTTTGTGCACACTCGTCCGAACCGAAGTATCTTAGAATGGATATTTAAAAGCCCGTTGGGATTGCTGTTAGCAATGGTTAAATAATTGAGGGTAGAGGGTACGGGGTACACAGCATAGTGAATGGCTGTTACTCCAGTTAATCGTTGACCTTGTCTACTCGAAATGTTGGGGGAAAAGGAAGTTTCGTTTTATGGCTCTCTTCGATGGCACTCTTGAGATATGTGCAAAAGATCCGTTTGCTTTACTCAGATATCAGGCGGAAAAGTGACGTTGATTTTATTTTGTTTTTAAAATACGCTTGAAATCTTCTTATCAAGTTTTGTTCAGTTTATTTACTGTCCATTCCATGATTGCTACGAGCAGCAATGGGGAGGACGATAATGTATTGTTAATTTATTTTCACTTGAGTCAGTGCAGCCATCGATTCTCAATTTGATTCATGGTTGAAAAGCTATTAACTTTTAAACTGTTCTATGGAGAGCAATAATTGTAAATGAACACAACAAAGTAATTGCGTTAGGGTACTAAATCAATATTGAGTAACCTATATTATATCGATTTGTTATTGAATTCCGATGACTTGACATTCGTTGCCTATGTAAATGCACTACAACTAATGAGAAGTTCTACAAATTGTTTAATGCATATAACTAGGTACATGTACATTAAGGCTATCTTGTTTCTTGTTGGTAGCGTATTTACCAAAGTTTTCTAATCTCTGCAAGAAGGTTGGTATACAAGTCTGGAAAGAAAAAAGAAAAAAAAATTGCACACCCGTAGGTAACTGACTCACTGACTGACAGATCATCAAAATTATGGAGTACTTCCCGACATCCTAAAGTCTTGTTATTTTGCACAACTGTTGGTCTTGTGGTGCAAGCAAAAGAATTAATCGAAAATTTTAGGTTTCTCTATAAGCGATTGTGGTCTCCACAATTTTTCTCAGAATTGTTGTCAATTATATGAAGAGACCGGTAGAGCTTGAAAATGTAAGATTTTTTATTCGACGTACCTGTGTAATGTCATTTTGAAATAATACGTGCATCTTGAAGTTCAAGACTTTCCTAACAACTAGAGTTTTGAAGAGTTTTGGTATTAAACCTTCATGAAGTAAGAACCTGGCGTACTTTTAGATCTCAGTATTCACGACTAACAGAGGTTTTTATATAAAAGAACCTGTCTGTGTTTTTAATATCTATGGTTATGGTCCGATATATTAGTATGCAGATATTTATAATCCACACAATTGAAATGTCAAACATTCCCATACATGATTTAATGCTAGATCTAGCATTTTCGAAAACTAGAAAGCATGTTTTTAAAACAGAAAAATGACAAATTCTTTTATAGCTTTTTGGAAAACTAGACAGAATTTTTTTAAAACAGCAAAATGCCCAATAATGCTTTTCTAGCATTTTTTTGTATTTTTAGATTTTTGCCTTTTTTTACTGGAATTGGTCATTTGTGTACAAAGCTGATATGATTGTATTGCAACGAAGTTTCAGGATGTTTTCCTTCAATACATCAGATGGATTCATCATCATTGTTTCATACATTCTAGAATTTTTTTTTATAGTCTAGCATTTTCCATTTTGAAATTCTGGAAACACTGATAAGAGTGCGAAACTTGAGACAGTTCGATGGTTGGTTGAGCCCCAGGTCCACGGCTGGTCCGGACTGGATACCTTTTAGAGTGCTCGCTCTTAAAAAATGTCTGTATGCTTCTTAAAATGGCATCCATTGCGGAAATGACGAAACCGTGTTAACACTATTATTCTAAAAGAATGCATTAACAAACTCATTGAGTGCATACAGACCAGTTGCTCTTATTCCTTAATTTTACAAAGTACTGGGCTCTCATCGCGTAATTTATCAAACGATAGTCGTCGAAACGATTGCTTCATGTTACATCCTCGTCGTATCGTTCAATCGAATCGTTCATCGTTTTCATTTTGAACAGTTTGAACAAGACTGTAAACAAACTCTGACAGCTAAAAAATCAAAAATATGTATATAAATAGTTTTTTTTTCTTGAATTTGTTTATTTTTCTGTGTTTTTTTATTAATTGACATGGATTTAGGCATTTAAAGCAGGTGGAGAGGTAGTAAGGAATAAGGCAAGTGAAATGTTAAGTGAAAGTGTACGCGTATACGCAGATAGCCAAAAGTGTTTAGGAACCAACCATAGCCCAATGGAATATGCTAAAGTGTGCACACGTGAGGTACCGAGGGCAGAAGAATTATTGTTTTTCGAAATATAGATTTGTATTTATTAAATCGATCAAAACGCCAATAAATTTAGTTGCAAGAAAAAAAAAATACAAAACAAAACTCAACCCGCTTCTTTTTTTGCAAGGATTTCATTCTTTCACAACTCGGATAAGAGCGAGTCACCTTCAAAGAGAACATAAGTGTGTTTTCCTTTAAATATTTTGCTATACTTTTCTCCAAAACTGAAATTCACTATTCAAAACTGAAAATATGGACCAAAAACGATGAAACGATTGCAAAGTAGCTGTCGTTCAATCGAATCGTTTCGACGAGGGTATTTGACGCTTGAATTAGTAGCGTGAATCAACAAAAAACGATGATCGTCCAATCGTTTCGACGATTATCATTTTTGGTTGTTACACGAAGTAGAAGTATCGTCGAGAGGATAGCGTTCGATCGCTTTGTGCTTACGCTATTAGAGCCCAGGAGAAACTTTTCCAACGATTTTCGTCCAACGGAACATGATTCTCTGCATTCATCAATCTGGCTTTAGAAAAACGCACCGTTGCACAAGTGCACTGCTTGTTGTAACTGACGTTTTATGAACAACTTGTCACATTCCTAGATCTATTTCCTAGATCTATTAGATATTTATCATAATTATTAAGTTGATGTATGATTTTTCTTATTTGTCTGGAAATGAAACAAGCCGTCGTTTTAAATGTTATTAGTTTGGACCTCATAGAAACTTTAACGGGTGGGTGTTCTACAAGGTTCAATTATTTGTCCTATTCTTGTCCTGGTTTTCGTTAAAGCCTTTCCATAGTATTTAAATAATCACTAGTAAATATATGGAGATGATGCTTAGCTGCACTTCGGCTCAAAAGCCTGGGTCAACTGCTGGTAGATCATATATTTCCAATATCGAATACCATGTCAATCGACGGAATGGAATCAGATGTAAGGCATTTTCCTTTTACAAGTTTTGGCGGTAATCGATTATTGCGACAAGGCTAAAAACCTATCCATCTTGTTCTAATCTTCTAACCTACAGTTCGGATGTGAAAGGCTAGCGCAGTGCCTGTTTTAGGGCGGTGGGAACTTACAATTGCCAGTATTTTGGATAACACAAGGAAAGTGCAATAAAATCCCGGTGTCCTTTATTCGGTGGCAGAGTTAATTATTTTTTTAAAATTACACAAGGTTTCTTTGAAGCAAAATGTACTTTTTCCCTTTAGTCTTCAGAGTCACTCGGATACCGATTGAAGGAGAATTTGTTTTTTAACCTAACGATTTTGACCAGGGAATTGTGTTCCCTTCCGAATGGGAACTTAACCCGCTACAGTATTGTGAAATTTCATCAATCACTTTCGCAACATTGACAGGAAAACACAGACCAAATTTCTGAAAGGCATTCTTGTTTCCTCACGCTAACATCTTAGAAATATTCGTGTGATTCATGCTGGTATGATGGGAGAAAAACTTAAATTAAGTTGCCGACTAATATTACACATAAATGTGCACACTATACATACATACAGAAGGATTGGGCGAACAATAAATGTGTGTACATAGATAGGGTAAGTTCGGGAATTATGGCGCATCGGGCATTATGGCGCACCTCGCAAATATCATACTTCCCAAACTCTAATTAAAATTAAAATAATACAGAAACTTCAATCTTTGCCGAACACGTGCGCAGTAAACATAGACAGTCGGTACGACGAGTTTCGCTGAATTTCGCTTTGTGTTTGGATTCGTTTTTCTCGGTAAGTATACAACGCAGGTTTTCGGTGTGAAGAGTGGAATGCAGAATACAGTTTTATTTTTGTTGTGTAACGGCAAAAATTTGAAATGAAAAGAGAACTAGGTTTTTTTTTTAATGTGTTGTGAATAAATGATTTTTGTGTAATATGGCGCAGGTGCTTTAAGGGCATTATGGCGCACCCGCGCCTTATGAAGTAAATTATAGTTTCATACCGATGTCCTTCGTCTCTTCCTGTTTTTTTTGTGTTCTGTTTTGCAAAGTTACATTTTGTTATGCATACTATATAATTCTCTAGAAAATCTTGAGATCCAGCTAGCCAACGAGTCGGGTGTGCTCGAAGATTTTGGGGAGAACATTTGCGCTGGATGTGGTGAAGATTACACCACTACAACCAAAAGGGACGAGTGGATGCAGCGTGTCCTTTGTGGACAGTGGTCCCACGACTCCTGCGCTGTTTTCAGATACACCTGCGATGGATGTGGGCGCTTAAATAAAAAAATAAAAGCTAATCGCCATATTGCCCGCATGTAGGGCAATATGGTTTTTTTATAAACTATTTTTAAATTAATTTATTTTTAGTTAATGAATTTGATTTATTATTTTTATTTTCTTTATTTATGTTACTCTTTTGTATAGTTTATTAAAAAAAATAAAAATAATCAAAAAATGTTGTTCGTAGAAAAGTTATTTCAGATTGAAATTTTATGCGCCATATTGCCCGAAGTTACCCTAATATACAACACAGTCAGTAAGTGAGATCCGGTAGGTATAGTGTCATTGGCAACAAATGGATAATTTCCCATAGCTGTAATTTTGCAATCTTCAATACGATCAGTTCGGTTGTATACAATGTTGTTTAAATTGTGAACTTCGACCAATTCACTATTTGCTTTATCCGAAATACAACCATGGACGTTGTACCGTATAACTTTGATTAATCGCTTTTTGTGTTTAACTGCCAATGTCCACAGTAATTACACGATTGATGTCATGCAGTGTGACGAAGGGTGCCGAAATTATACTCGAATAAATAATGGATTATGGTGACGAATGTTTACTTACCATTAACTGGATTGATTTAATTCATTTCAATTATTTTGGCGTCATAATTTAAAACATAATTATATTATGCTCTACGGTCTCGCCGTCTCGGCCAGACACCGATCAAGAACTAAAACTCTTACATGTCATTTTACAATAACACGTATGCCAAGTGTTACCATACGTAACAGTATTAAACGTTGGACTTCAGTCCATAAGATAAGGCGGTAACTAAGATAAAATCTTCGAATAAAAACTAATGCACGTTTGAATCATTGGATTTCTATTTCAATTTCGCGAAATAATTTCCCAAAACATTATTAAAAACGATACACTTCAATTCGAACGGTAAGGGTTAGTAGATAGTGAGAAGATTGTAGAGTTGAAATGTAGATGCCGCTTAGGCGGGAAACTTGGCTTAGGATGAGTTGTCCGAGGATAAGTTGCGATGATGGTACCGTGTCAATTATGCTGTATGTTTTTACTAAAGCTTGGTAACCAACTAATTGTCGAAGTGATAAAAAAAATGCAAAAAACAGCCGAAACATTGATATTTTTCATTGACAAAATTTAGCCGATGTTGAAAATATTAATTTTTATATTACTATGCAATATTAATTTCATGCGTTTCGATGTAATTTCAACAAAGAATTCATGTGGAATTAATAGATATTAGAATTTTAAAATTTTTTTATGTTAAAAAAGGTAAAATTGATATGACATAGTACAATATGATATGTTTAATATTAAAGTTGTGCAATATATATGACACAAACTTTATATTGATAAAGATTTCATTTATTTCTAATGAGAATATTTTTAATTTATATGAAATAAATGTAATCAATTTTATAATGGAAATGTAAAATTGCATATAATTTATGGTTGTTTTTTGCGCCACGGGCTTGGTTTCTATCTATGTCAAAAATACCCAAACCCAGCTTGTACACAACACTTCATAAGTCTGCATCTCTGGATGTCTGTAAGCAAATGGCTTTATTAAAAATTTATATACATAAGCATTGAATTTATGAACTTAATTTTATTAATATTTGCTTAATTAAAGTGTTTAAATAGTGTTTGTAATTTATATTTTTGGCAGAGCATTTGCAGTGATTTGTTTCTAAGTCGGTCCACCTATTTATCTATTATTTTCATTGTTTTTTACAGAAATATTTTTTACATTAAATATTTACTACTTTATAAATGATATACATTTAGTGAACTAATTAAAAGTCAACACGGATAATACTATACAGACGAACCGATCACTACGAGAAAACCACTCCAAAGGCATCTACAGTTTCAGTTTCAGATTCGTTTATTTCGTTAGCAACTGCCTCTTTACATTTTTCATATCAATTTCAATTTACAGCTTCCAAACTTAAACATGCATTTGAAAAAATTTCTATTTAGTGAAATGTTTTTCATAAACTTACAAGATATCTCTTGACGGCACATAACGTACGATTATACAAACACTATCCTGACTGAACCTGTTCCATTTAACGAATCTCAAATCATACAGCAGAAATCAGATGCATGCAGAGAAATTTTATGCGAATCCAAGATTGAACTAACAGCCACAATTATTGCACTAGGACATTCAGTAGCGGACACAATATACATTTAGCCAAATAGTCAAATATTTAAGTCAACGATTTTTTGCAAAGCTCGATAGTCACCATGAAATCATAGTCAGGTAGATGACAGAGTTATTGAATAAACCAATCATTAAGTCACAGCAGTGGCTTTATAAAACAGGCTCTTTAAAAACCACTTTTTTAAATCCAAACTGCAAATCCAACTTTCAAAACTTTTTTCATCATCATCCTCGTTATAATGGTACAACTCTGTACCAATAAAAATAAATTCTGAAATACGTCATATAGAACAGTTTTTAGTTGTTTACATAATAAGAATATATAAAGTTTTTCTTCTGTTTTCAGCAAATCGGAAGATATATCCAACGTGAAGAGTACCCTCTTATTTATGAAAACGGCAAAACAGTGAGTACCTTTGCAATTTTGATATTTTATATATTTTTAAAAGCAATACGCACACAGCGGTCCCGAGTGAAGCAAACCCCTGACGAAAACAATGGGGGAAAACTAAAAGCTGCTGCTCCACAAAACTCCACCCGAGGTACCACTTCATATACGAAAAAGGACCGAAGAGCTCCCATAAGACCTGATAACATTTTGGCACCACCACAAGAAAATAACCTTTCTATACCAATCACCTCAAACACAAACCAAGACTACCACACAATTCGAAAACAAAAAGCGCACGAACATGCAAATAAAATCGAAAAACCTACAGCAACAGCAGCTTTAACCACTGCCAACGAACTAAAAACAGTTCATCCGAAACCGCTGAAAACACACGTCTACTTGCAGGAACTCAAGCAAAAAAAAAACGATCTCTTACCCAGAAACACGGAATCCGAACCAAATAAGGTGGTAATTTTTGTCGGCGGAAAACAATCATCAACTACAGAGTCCTTCAGAGGATTGAAATCTAGTGGCTTTGCGGTGCAGCCAACGGAGAAAGCACCACCTGAAGCTCAAGTTGAAGTTCACACGTATCCTTCGGGGCCATATGTCGAAGAACCAAAATTGCCACTGCAGCCGACTAAGCCAGCACCTGCAACAGAAGCGGGATTAGATGGAGAGGTGTCTTCCGCGAGGGATGTTAGCGGTGGTACTAGTGGTGATGTCGTCGCCAACAGAATACAAATTTCAACGCACCATCAAAAGAACAACAAAGCACAGACCAAAATAAACACTCGACAGGATAATGAGGTTTTTATTCACACTGTTACACAAACACACCCACACTCACCTGCACTTACTTGCAGGCGCACTAACCACATACCTATTTCACTTGTTTGCCACTTCTCGCTGGCGCTTTAGAGCACAACACTGCTTAGCATGTCTTCAGTGGTGAAAAGTTTAGTTTCCCTTAGACTTTTTGTAGTTTGGCACCCTTCTTATGTAGTTGTAGTACCATTTCTATAGGGGAAGCCTTTATACGCAAGAGTTGATAAATTCTCTAACTTTTTCCCGTCTTTTGTCAATTTCAGTTGCATCAGCAGCAGCGGCCGCCCTACCATGTCGAGAAGAAGAAACCAGCAACCAGCTTGGGACGGGACTCTGGTGTACAAATCGAGGTGAGTTCACGTTGGGGGGACCTACACGTAATCCTTTTGTAGGTATTAGGTTTCTGTTTGTACACAACAAAATGAGGATTTGAGAGAATTTTGATGGATTAAGGGTTGTTCTTATGATTTGTGTGCACAAAGTTGGAATTAAGTCTGTGTAGACTATAGCAATTTGTCCTAAGATTAAGTTGGTCAAAACTTTATTAAAATTGATTTCAGATTAGCTATTAGTAAGTATGTGTGGATGAGCATGTGTGCCACTAAAATATTCTGGAATCGGATAGAATTTTCTCCTTGGGCGATTTGGATACATGCATCAAAAATTATAGCGCCGAAGCAAATTATTGAAGGTTTTCCGTTAATCAAGGTAGATCCTATAATCTACATTAATATAAAAAAACTTTTATAAAGAATAGAAGGTAAATTAGAAGGTTGTCGGAGTGTGAACATCAATAAAATCCAACAACTCCCCGACCGAAGGTGCTAGCCCTCTTAATGAACATAGGGTATTTACAGCACTCTGGCACATTTTGACAACAACTTATAGATAAAAAAGGAGTTCCTAAAATATACAGAAATCAATGCAGCAATTCTTTCAAAGTACTGTGAGATACGCAAATATATCAAGAAAAATCGTTGGCGACTTCCAATCTTTTGGTTGTTGAAACAAACACATTCTTCTCTGGAAAGTTTCGCATTTTTTATCAAGCTTAATTTGTTTTTAAAACAAGGGAAACTATACCGGAAAAATTAAAGCAGCTTTTACAAAAGATTGAAAATCCAATTGTAAGTTGCCAGGAAAACTGAAATACGAAAGTCTTGAAATAATATTTTTCCCGATATTTTTGAGCTTTTTGTGTTCGCTTACTGTTTGAACACCGAACTTGATAACATAGGTAGAGTAAACACTAATCCCGAAATTGAAATTTTGACGGAAATAATAAGAAAAGCGGCTCCATCTAAACCACAAGCAACGAATAGAAGCAAGTGGAGGAAGCAAGAGTGGTTCGACATCGATTGCCTGAAATCTAGACAGGAGTCTTTTGCTTAGGAACCTTAAGATTCCTAGGTAACAATATAGACACCTTCAAAAATTTAAATGCGGATGCAAACAAAATATATAAAAATGTTTGCCGCACCAAAAAGTTTGCTTGTGAACAACAAAAAATGCAAGCATTAAGTTGTACTAGATCCTCACCAGACTTATGGAAGGCGGAAAGACAAATAAATGGAAGGAATCATGTCGTTGCGCCGACTTTACAATTTTACATGCCGAACAATTAAAAGAACATTTTAAGAAATTACCTAATACCAAACTAAGTTCTCCTACAGGCATCTTAAAATATTATTTTAGTCAATATTGAGTAGTACAATTCCAACTAATTTTTTTAATTAACTTGATGAGTTGTACTATTTAATATTCGGTTTTTCAAATTGCATCCTGTTTTCTATATTGTGCAATCAAGATAAGCGTCATTAGCCGCCATTCAGCATTTTACAAAAAAAAATTGAAAACAAAAGAGTGATTGTAAAACATGAACGTACACGTATTTGTATACCAATCTCTGCTACTAACTTGCAGCCGTAAACGAAAACTGCGGATTATATTCTGTGGCGTACCATTTTATATACATCATATTGATGATATAAGGAAAAAACAATATTAGCTTTATTTTTGTGTATACCTGTAGGTTTTACAGATGTTCAATATTTTCGTTAAGCTTCGTAAATCATTTGTTTCTACATAGAGACTTTTAATAGAGAAAATAACGCAGCCTCTAACTACTTCCCAGATTTTTGAACAGTTTTCAAATTCGTACCAGATATCTGATTTTTTTTGGAATCTAGGCAAAACATGATGGTAATCTTTGACTTCCGTCGTAAATAAGAATTACTGTATTGCAAGAATCATTGTTTCACTTCACAGTTAACATTTTTTAACTTTCTCCATTACGTAGTAAGAGAAAGATATTGGTTTCGTACAAAATTTCGAACTCGAGATTTTAATCAATTCTGATATTACGATGATAGACCAACTCAAAAAAGTGGGTCGCAAAATTCTGTCCGGTCTGTCCGTCTGTCCGTCTGTCCGTCCTTCCACGGGCCTACAGTCTAAACGGCTTCCCGGATTACGTTCAAACCTCGGATTTGGAGTTTTTGGGCTTACAGTTCGGGAGGTGTTTTTTTTTTTCAATGTAACCTCAATATTAATGGTACTTCCCATACAACATTTTCGTACCAGTTTGATTTGATCGAAAACGGCTCTAACGATTTCAACCAAAATCGATATTTAAGCTTAAGTAGGTGAGGTTACCATGACTGCGTTCCCAGTTTTTGGCTAAAAATTCGAACAACGGAACTTTTGAAATTTCGACATATCTCGAAAACGGTCTATACGATTGTAGCAAAAATTAATTTCGAAGGTTATGTGGTCATTTATAACTTAATAGCAACCTCAGTTTTTCTCTATTTTATCGTACAATGGATTTATGAAAAGATTTTTAAAAATATAGTTTTGTCTAGTTAACTTAACGGCAATAACGATTTTGACCAAAATGCAAACTTAGAGTCAAATTGATGTTTTCAAAACTATTGTGTCCTTAATTTTCAATTCGAAACAACGAAAACGCTAATTTTAGAAACTGCTCATATCTCGAAAACCCCATTTTCGATTTCGATAAAATGTCAAAAACGAAGTATTTCTATAATCCGGAACAATATCATACAGTCAGTTGTATTTTTCCAAATAAACATTGCAATATTGGCAACTGTTATATCTGGATAGTTTTACAAAAACAAAAACTTCATTTGCACCGCACACACGAGCATCGGGATATTCAATTTATAGCTACTAATGCAAATTCACAAACGCCTGAATTATAACATAATCTTTCTAAAGATCACGAGCAATACTTCCAATAATTGAAAACTTAAATCATATTCCAATCAAAATTAAAAACATATCCTTAAGTCAAAAACAGAAACAGCACTAGGTATACGCTTGTCCTGTACTCAAAAATCAAGTGAGGAGTAAGAAGTAAGATCTTATAAAATAGTACAGTAGACGCTTGCGACATTGCCAGTTACTGAGAGCTTTAACCTTTAAAAACTTATATTGTTATTTTGTTTTCTTTTGTCTAGTATCGAGAAAGTTTCGCTCGACCCAGTCGTGCACTTTATTTTTTTTTGCGACAATATTAAGCGAAACGTAGGATGTTTACTTAGAATAGCCTACAGCGCTTCAACTAATCAAATTTGATGGGTAGTGACATTTACTAACAAACTATGCCTTCTCATTCTTAAACAGGACACATTCGAATCAAAGGACAGCACAATCGATGCGCCCAGTCGTGTTGAAGGAGGTGTACTAAGAGCCAGGTCCAAATTATCTGACAAGAAGAGTATCGATATCGAAGTTTTCGGAAAGGATGACTCGTAAGTAAAAGTGAAAAACTTCTCTTTCCTAGACGACTGATCAATTTCTGTGATAGCACTCGCAAACTTATTCGCACAGCCATCGAGAAAAACGATTTCCTCAACAATTACATGGATAAAGACAGAAAGGAAATGGTGATTGATGCCATGGAGGTGGCCACCTACGACGAAGGTAGCTACATTATTCGCGAAAATGAAGAGGGATCCGAGATATACGTTTCCGAGGAGGGATACTACGATGTTATCAAGGCAGGAAACATCATTGGCACGATCGGACCCGGTACGGTTTTCGGCGAACTAGCGATACTTTACTCTGCCAAACGATTTGCATCCATCAAGGGTAAGATTGTTCCCTTTGCTCGCTATATGCACTGACTTAAATATAAATTGTCTTAGCTGCCACCAAGGCAAAGGTATGGAAAATTGATCGGGTGAAATTCCGAAACATAATGCTCGTCTCAGGATATAAGCAGAAGGAGGAATATCTGCAGTTCCTCAAATCCTCACCAATACTCAAAGATCTGTCGAATGAAGTTCTTGTTAAACTGGTTGACCTCCTAAAGTTGGTACGTTTACTTGTATGATTTAATAATTCGTTTATTATCACTTCTCTGTGTACCTAGTAGCGGTTTTACCCGGGGAACTCTTGCATAGTGCGCCAAGGTGAGGTGGGTAATGAGTTCTTTATCATTCGCGGTGGCACCGTCACAATTAAAAAGATCCAGCCAGATGGCTCCGAAAGAATTGTGGCGCACAGAAAACGTGGCGACTACTTTGGTGAGCACGCTATTCTGAATGCTGATGTCCGTCAAGCCACTGTCTATGCGGATCCACCGGTAACCGAGTGTCTGAAATTAGATCGAGAGTGGGTTTGCGTTAGCTACCATAAACGTATATATGCTGATATTTGCTTTTCTATTACAGAACAGTTATTAACTATCTTGGTACAATACCACAGCTGCGAGAGAAGCCTGAAGATAAGCCCACAGAGCGGGTTTCAGCTGTTCGACATTCTGAGTTCAATAAAGAGTATGCTGATATAGAGTTGGGAGATCTGAAAAAAGTTGCAACTCTGGGAGCGGGCGCATTTGGGCGTGTAGATTTGGTCACACATACTCCGACATCAAGAACGTTTGCGTTAAAAATTCTTCGAAAGATCGATGTTATTAAGCAGGACCAAGTTGAGCACGTGTATAGCGAAAAGCAAGTTATGATGATGTGCCGTGGGAGTCCGTTTATTATCCAGTGAGTACTTCGTTTGCATTTCGTTTCACAGATTTTTTTACTTCATATGTAGGTCGAACCTCTGTATACATGTTTTCCTCTGTATCCACTCTTTACTAGTTTTGCTTAGGGCCGATTGATTTTCGGCGTGGTTGGGCAGAATGGTTCAATTTGTTTATACACTAAAGCATATAGTAAGTGGTCAATGAATTCGTTGTCCTACTGTGGAATTTTGGACAAGTTGCTATGGTTGAGGTTTTGGTTGCACACGACAAAAAATGACTAGATACTATACCTATGGCAAGAATATGAATTTTCGGAATTTACCTCGGAACTAACATTTCCACAAGCAAAACAACTCTATTAAATTTTAATCATACGTTGAGATTTTTCAATGAATTGCCGACAAATTTATTTCAAATATCATTGTGGTGTGCTTAACTGATAGGTAGCTATGGTTCTGAAGTGAAATAGTGAATGTACATAGTAATTTCACATGGAAATATAATGTTTGAGTTCGTAAGCAGTGTAATGTCATAATGGAAATTATGGAGAAATATTCGACAATAAGTTCCCAACAATTTTTGAAAGGGAAACCTCTATTCCAATAATCCCTTGACCCTTGCACACATACCCTGTGCTGAATTTGGATCATTGATTTTTGATTACTGTGGCGTATACGTATTTTCTCTTAATTCGGCAATAGGCTTGTAATGCCAAAGGATTCGCCTTTAGAAGTTAGCATAAGCCGCCTCCGAAAGCCGACTACTATTATGTATTGAGTTAAACAATCGGTCAGGTTTAAATCCATTTATTAACTGACTCTATGTACAATATCTACTTAACTCTAATATCGTTAAAAGTATTACACTACATGGCTCTACTTAATACATGACAGACACCACATGGCGATTACTATGAACAAAATAAATAAAAATTATAAACTCCAAAGGAATCTTTGGCAAACAAATTTTGGGAATTGTAAGCTCTAGCTTTAAATTTGTTTACTTATCTGGCTCAGATTTCGAGACCTGCTATGGAATACCCGCCACTGGGCAGGCAGCCTCGAGGTACAACCTCGATGAGCACCAGCATCTCCTGCACGAGAATGGTGATTGATTGATTAATGGGGTATAGCAGCTCGAGAATTTACTGGACCTGCTTAAGCACTTTACACTAACTACCATTTTAGAGGACACGCGAGAAATTGAGTGAAAATTACTGGAGAAAGAATTGTCGGTGTTAAAGTAATTGAACGGCAATCGAATTGGTTGATGGAGAGTAATATTTTGTCGCCTGGAAACTGTTTTGGCCCATACACCAATGACATCGTTTACTTATGTGGACGACTTTTTCAATCAATCTTACATCCAATAGATCCGTTATTAATTTTTAATACTCAACTCAGAGTTTAGCCCTGACATTTATACCAACCTTTTGCAAAAAGTCGTTTCTTTATTGCCACTTGAACTATGCACAAAAGATGAATTCCCCCACAGTTTTGAACAAATTTAAGCTGCTTTTTATGGCAACAATAAAAAAAATGTGAAACTCGTTTCATTTCAAGTTGGACGTTATAATAAACAGATTCATTATTTGTCTTCTATTCATCATCCAAATGTTCTATCATTAGATTCTTCATCACTTCAAGAGTTGCTCTAATTTCTTTTTTTTTAAATGTGAAGTAGTAAATAGTTAACTGGATCTTTGTCAGGTTAGTTAGGTATTACTACTGTAGAGTTAATAAATTGTAAGCCCACAGATTTAAATATTTTAGAGCCTAAGCACTGGGCCTTAGCCTGGGCACTCATTCCGTATGTCGATTATCGCCAGACGATAGCGTTTCGACGAAAGCTTTGCTTCACGTAACTTCAATAATCGTCTATCGTCCAGACGATATCGTTTTGATGATTGAACATTTGCTTCACGTAAATCAATAATCGTCGAAACGCTATCGCCCAGACGGTACAATTTGAGCGATACCTAATAAGGTATCGTTTTGCATTGATTTGTATGTTTTGCAAACTACTGAAGAGTTTTTATTCAATTTTAAGATGAATACTAGACTTTAGATATTTTTCAAATGCTACCAAATATAATAAATAACGACTTATGTACATTCTAGACTTATGAACCTCATGCAAAAGTAAGAAATATTGTGAAAGGGTGTATTGCTGTTTGCAAAAAAATTTAAACATTAAATTACATATTTTCATAATACTCATGTTGATTTAGAATTATAATTGGAAAACGGAAAAGTAGTTATTGCAAATGTTTATGCTGCCCTCCATAACATTTGTATTGATAGTGATAGTACAGCAATCGAAGAATACTAAGTGGAACCTTTCGACAAGTAGGTATCCCGACTGAAGCTGAATAATACATATTTTCGATGTTATTTATTATTATTAATAAACTATGGAACAAATTTGAAATAATTCCACTTTGCAATTTTCAAGTTCTCTGGCATCAAATACAAAATTGTTTGCCAAAAAACTCATTTATGACATTTTAAACGACCGACGTCTGAGGTCTGATTGGAATTTTCATGTAGTTTGAGGGTCTCTGAAAGACATGCAATGCTTTCAGTGCTCTCACGATTTGTATAAAATAAACGATAGACGAGACGATAGTGATAGAGTTACGGAAAGCAAATTGGTGACGAGATCGTTGACTACTATCGCTGAAACGATTATCGTTCTCAGAGTTAAGGAATGAGTGAGAATTTTCCCAATTTTCTTTTTTCATAAACCATCCCTGGTTCGAGACGAATAAAACACACCAAAAACCATTGAAATCGGTTGAGTCGTTCGTGAGTTATAAAGTCACAACGCACTTGCAACAATTTTATATATATAATAAAGACTAGCAAACCCGGCGAACTCCGTTTCGCCACCAGATGGCTTCGTTTTTTGTAACATTTCGTTTGAGGATTAAAAGATGAAGAAAAATTATTATTTTTTTCTTGTATTTGAAAATGAAAAATTTTATTTCATTTCACAACAGTAATGAATTAATTTCGATTACAAAAATGAAGTGTAATTTAGTTGAACTTCTCTAAGTAAAAAATGAAAGTGAATCCAAAGTAAATACTGAATCGAAGCGTTATACGTGTCCGCAAATTATCCGTTTCATTGAAGTGCTCTTTGGTAAACCACACAAAGCGGATGGTTTCCCAACTCGTGAATACGCAACGTATAGCTGCCCATGTGAAAAACAATGATTTTCTAAATGAAAAATTGCTTGCAGCTGTTCAATAATTCGTCTCTTTAACTGTTGTGTTCCCTGTATATTGCACCGCACATTCAGCTGATCCACCATCGACGAAATGAAATATATTTGCAGAAATTGATGCGGTTCATCTGGTGTTGGCTGACCTGGTGAACTTCGTACCACCTAATTTTTATCTATTTGAAGCTTTTTTTTCGATTTAAACTTAGTTTGGTGATTAAATAAATTTTGTTAGTAATTCAAATTAATTCAATGCCTTTTATTTTCCTGTAAAATAGATGATATTAACATTCAATGCAAAGATTTGTAGTAAAAAATTGCAGTCGTTTGAATTCGAATGGTAAGTCCGTTGGAATCATCGGGATGCGTGGAATCAACACATCTTCTCCTCTATATTCTGCGGTATGCCCGGAAAAACACTTCGAATGAGCTCTTCCTTAGAATCGGTCATGTGGCAGAAATCAGTGGGCAAAGTGATAAGTCCGGTCGAGATATCAACTGCAATCTTTTCATTACCAATGTCCAACAATTGCTTCGAAAACACATCTGCAGTTTGATCTCGTCAATCGGGTGTCTTGACATGAAGCCATAAATTTCATGCTTTCAAGCACGCATTTAGTTCGTCAGCTGTAATTGATCGTGGGAATAACTGGAAGAGTCTCCCGAAAATCACCGGATAATACAACCATGGCTATTCAAAAAATGTTTTGATTGACACGAAGATCTTTCAACGTCCTGTCCACCGCCACCATTGACCTTTTGTGGGGCCATCGTACATTCGACCCATTTGCATCATTGTAAAATCTTCGCATTTTTTTTTCGAATTTTCAAGAATGTGTCTGGTTGATTTGCATGTTCAGTGGCAATATCAATGCTGAATGTGCAGTTCGGTAGCCTTCTAACAAAGTTGCTGTTATTCCAGATGAAGCCAATGCCAGGGCAACTCATGCTGCGATCAAATCCGTGCCAAAAGCAATGAAAATAAGAACGTTTTGGCAGTACCTCTGGGAGCACCCAGAAAGTAAATGCTACCAGTTCTTTTGTTCACAGCTTCCATCAAAGAGTCATACGCAATCATTTGTTGTCGATTCAATTGCAGAACATTTTTACGAACTGCTTCGGCTATTGCTGCAGTATCGTATTGTTTTGTTGTTCTCTTTGCAATTCGTGGTTGAATGCATCGTGTATTGGACGATTAGGTGATATCATGCCCAACTGCGCACTTTATTCGCCATCAATAAACACTAACTCTAAAAGAAATATTTGTAACTTTAACAGCCTAGAAGAAAACTAACCACACCTATCAACTTGGTTGGTAAGCCTTCTCCCTTCACTCTCCACACCGGTACCGAAAGTGTTATGGTAGCTTTGAGCTGCCCTCCCCATAACCCTACTCACGAATGAGCATAGTACCATGATTGTTACTCATTCATTTTTCGTAACAACCCCTTCGTGAACACTCAAAACGCTCAGCAACTCCTGTTGCCTGTCATCATTGTCCTCATCATCTCAATCACCCCTCCATTTGAACTTACCCACCTATTCAAATGCAAGGATATTGAAAATAGGTACTTCCCAAACAAACATGATGGATACAAACAAATCAAAGTATCTACTTCATTTCAAAAAGTTACTTAATGTATAACATAGCAAACATAAACAAACTTATTATGTAGCTAGCTCTAGCTATATCGTATATTAAAAAATAATTTTTTTTTTGTATTTGAACTACTACTACTCGATTTCTATCCAGTTTATATTTTTTTCAAAGTGCATTTCCCCATGAAAAACGAAATATGTGCCTACAACGCCAACTGTTGAGAATTTTCCGACTTTTCTTTTTAACTTTTTTCACAAACCATCCCTGATTTAAGACGAACAAAACAAAATAAAAATCATTCAAATCGGTTGAGCCGTTCTGGAGTTATATCGTCAGGAAGGAAAACCCGACTTATTTTTATATAGTAGATTTATTTATTTATTAACTGTTCGATTCCAAAACTGTTGCTTTTTTAGCTAATTTTTGAACAACACGTTTTTAGGGTTCCACATGTATTCTGCATTATGTACTTTTTCAATAATTATAATATATAGGCACATAATGATCCTCCCAAATGATTTTTGACATTTTGTCGTCAAAGTTTTTGAAAATAAATTCGTTTGAAAATTTGTGGTTGCCTTGCAAACAATTGCTTCCCCTTTCGTTATATACACTTTGTCCCTTTTGTACGAACTTTAGTGTTATACACGCTTTACCAATAAACATTTTTTAGTCCCGACTTTAAATTTAAGTAGTGCACAACGGAACAATTTGTTTTTATTTTCTTTGCAAATTTCGCAATTGTGAGCTTCTGTAAATTCAAATTTAGATGTATTATTAGTACGGCGCAGTCATATATTTACAGTCCTATTTATAAACATCTTGTAGAGTCTGTTTAATTTTACACCCTTAAAATGTCCGTTTTCTTGAAACACTCTCCCGATTCCAATGAAAAGATATATAGAATGCATTTTCTGACCAGCGATCGGGCCATTTAATATTGCTAAAACATGAAAGTGGTTTTATCATTATGGTGCCTAGTGTTGCATAAGAGTCCTCAAACCCTGTTCGCACATAAAGTTTTCCCTATACAGTAGATTGGATGCTTCTGGTTAGCTCCCTTAACGATATACAAAATCGTATCCTGCTTTCTTTCAGATTTCGGGAAATCTAATGCCCGTTTCGATTCAATTGCTCTCCACTTTAGAGCAATTCAACTGAATGCAAGGCTCTCGAGTAAATCAATACATAAAATTCCACGTGCGTTGGTATTTAATAGCCCTCGGGTAGAAGGGGAATTATCGAAATCTTTACAAATCGTATTTGACCCAAAAGTTGGTAAATTTGTTATTATAGTGGTTTGGGATTAAAAGCCCATAAGGTGTACTTGAATTCTCAAGAAAATCAATACTAAAAGATAATGAAATAAGAAGATGAAGTTGAAGTTCTTTAAAGTGGTAGGACTAACGATTTTCTGGCTCAATTCCCCGAGACAACTCAAATTAAACTTAATAAAAGCGAACTTTTTGCAAATGTCATGGCCCTTGATATTGTCCACATCATCTTGTTATACGAAGCCGAAACGTACTTTTTAAATTAATTATAGTCCCTCATTGTTTTCGTGCGCAGCACTGTGAAGTGCACAAGCATTGTAACACGACTACCACCGAGACAGAATAACGACAAAGGGAAATAGGAAGTACTACAACATAAAACTATTTGACTCTTCCGTTTTCTCCATAGATTGTACAAAACATTCCGCAATGATAAATTCGTGTACTTCCTTATGGAGCCTTGCCTTGGAGGTGATGTCTGGACAATAATGTCCAAGCGGAAGTATTTCGACGAGAAGACTGCCCGTTTCATAGCGGCATGTGTGGTGGAAGCGTTCGAGTTCTTGCACAGTAGGAATATCATATATCGCGATCTGAAACCCGAGAACCTTATGCTCAATAACGACGGTTACTGTAAGTTGGTGAGTAATCTACTCGTCCCATTTTTAGTGGCAAATAATATTTTCCCGACACCTATTTGCAGGTTGACTTTGGCTTTGCCAAAAGAATTCTAGAAAATCACAAAACCAACACATTTGCGGGCACACCAGAGTACGTGGCACCCGAAATCATTTTAGATCGAGGACATGACAAGTCAGTCGACTACTGGGCTCTCGGCATACTTATATTCGAATTACTCGTTGGAAAATCACCATTTCGTGGTCAGAATCAAATAAAAATCTATCAGCAGATTCTCGGGGGAATCGATGTCATACAGATGCCATCGAGAATACCGAAAACCGCACAAGGTCTTATAAAGCAGCTGTGCAAACAGATGCCTGCTGAACGACTGGGTATCCAACGGAAGGGTATCCTTGATATCAAACGACACAGGTGAGTGTATGAAAGGACTGTTGGCTTTTTTTTTTTTTTTTTTTCAATTTCCGCTGTGGTCAGATGAATGAATAAAAAAAGAAAAATAATTAATTTTATTCTCCACCGGCAGTTGGTTCGATGGATTCGATTGGAAAAAACTGAAAGCAAAAATCCTACCCTCACCCATTAAACGCCCAATCAGCAGTAATACCGATTTGCAATACTTTGAGCCGTGCAGTGCGGATAATGACGAGCCGCCCGATGAAACCAGCGGTTGGGACATTGATTTCTGATGGACGATGGCCGAACGCGATTTGCTGTAGTTTTTGTCTCTTAGAAATTAAGGTCTGGAATAAACTTTCAGAATGCGGAGTAGCAAAGTTGTTTTTCAATTATCGCAAATATTGTTAGTGTTCAGTACTTTTTCCCTTCCGATTAATTAATTTGTGAGGAAAGCATTCCTGTGGGATATCAGAATAAAAAAAGATGCTTCACGCGAATTGTTCATTTATTTTTACAGCTGAACAGAACACCCTAAATGTCCTTAGGGTGGCAGTGAACATACATATATCGAAAAAATTAACAAGTGTCACGTTAATTAAAGATTAATATACACATGTTGGTGGAGTTTTCACCCCGTTACATACGCAACTTTTAAATTCATTTTCCATCGGAAATTAATTTATTATTAATTGTGTTGTGCTTATACTTAATTGCTTATACTCGTATGAAACAAATAATACATTTGTATGGTAATTGCATTCGAATGGACTCAGTACAGAAAAAGTTTATGTGAAAATGTTGTTTATACCAAATAGTTATTTAAATAAATTTGTTTATACATTTTTTTACATAATAAATTAACGATAATAAAAGAGGGAGAATTATCAAATTATCAAATCGTTGACAGTATTAAAACTGTGAAAACAAAAAACATATGTCATTTTATTTCGCGATAGATAAGTTCACTTGTATATATTTTCCGAACTTGGAATGGCGAAATTTAGTTTAAAGATGAAGGTTACATGTGAACAGGCCAGAAAAAATATTGGGTAGAGAAAAGTGTAACTTATTTATTAAAGCAACTGCTTTAGTGATCATACGATGAGCTTATGTAGATGGGGAAATTGTCGTTTGCAGTAGACCAGAGCTATTGACTTGTATAAGAGAACATCTTATCTCACCATTCGCATATATGCTGAAATAGCCAACATCAGCCTGATATTTACGTTACCACTTACCACAGAAGATAAGTATCTACGATGCTACTAAAGGTTGCTTCTGCGAGTTCCACGACAAAATAGGTATATGAACTAAGTACAACGTGTAGAACGTACTTTGTAATTGTAATGCCACCAGGATAAGCAAGGAGAACATATTTCGTGGTAAAATTAGAAAATAAAACACAAAACCACGTCTGAAAAAGGAGTTAAGCTAATTGACTTTGCTGCGGAATGCTAGATGTTACTATAGAAAACACACGACTTCCTCACCTCAATATGCACTAATGGAACATTAGTTTGGCTGTCACCAGATCATCAAAAAGTCATGTCCGTATACTTTCCGAGCGACCAACATACACTCGGAACAATGCCTTGTTGTCACCAAGGTATGAATGCGGATATCCAAAACGACAAACCAACAACGAAATACTTTTAGGAGATCTAACCTTAAACGGCTACAATTTTAACAATGCGCGTAGTAGGTATCGAGAAGTCCTATACAGCCAGCATTGAAAGCTGAAGACCATTGGCATCGATGCCAAGAATCCACAGAAACGTCTTAGCGGATGTGCTTGGTGAAACCAATGGAATCAATGGTTCAAAGGAATCAATGGTTCTATGAAGGTTGTGGGCAAACAGTGACGCTACTGAGAACGACGTGGGCAGTTAGTGAGCTCTAAACTGAAATAGGGAATGGTATTGTCTTCTCAGAAAAATAAAGAATATAAGAATTCGCATTAATTCAGAACTTACCATTCAAACAGGACTTCCGTGTCCACCCAACCAAAATTGAATGAGGAAAACAATAACTTGAAGGAAATGCAACAAGACTGTTGAGTCAGGCGGCTAACCAGCTGTATAATTTGTGTCAATATTAGGCGACTTAGTGAAGAATTGAAAGTGCATATACCAACTCATCTTAAAGCGTAGTACGCAGATGTTCCGAAACGAAAAATCCAAAAATCTTAAACGGGAATCTTATATTGATAAATGCTTTATTTAATGTCGGCAATTATGTAACGAATACAATATCAGGTAAATGTCTGCCTCTGTTAGTCTCACAAATCTCCTGAGCACGGCGTCGAATTGAGGTTGATAGATTGTTTTGAACATTTCCTTGAGCAACAGAAAATTTATTTCATTGTGAGGAATACATCGACTTCAGTTCCTTTCCCACGCATCGTATGATCTCAAAACTTGTATTTCCCAAGAACAAGAAATGTCACACCAGAAAGATCCATTTAACAATAGGATATTTTTTAACTTAAGGAAAAAGTAGAAGCCATTAAAGCAAATGACACCCAACTCAAAAATGATCCCCAAATTCGGGTCTCGTTTATTGAATGTTACTTCGTTACAAAAATTGACCAATTTGCACGTTCACTCTGAATATTATAATCAGCTTCACCATAGCCCCGCAGAAAGGACGGACAGAATACTTAACTGAATTGTGACTAAATTATTATTTTCTTCGGTAATTGGCTGGTTCACGTGGAAAACTTAATTTAAATTCGCATCTTAAGTGACGATGCTTTGGTTGGATGACATGCGGTCTATTAGGTACAACCCACAAAGAAGTCTCGTTCTCGTTTACAACAAAAGTTTTCGCCAACAAATTTCTGAAATTCTCCTGTAGTTGCTAAAACTCCCCGGTTGCCACCATGTGCGCATCGAAAAGCTATAGATATTTAACGAACCATGAAATCAGCACTCTTAATCCTTTCTCTCTTGGACATTCCTCTGCCGTGGGTATATTCATGTCCCGCATTTTCCCTTTGGCTCTACAATTTTTTTGGCTCTGAAATTACTAGCTAAATTGAAAATTCACGAAACGAAGCGAATAGTTGTTGGGGGATGCTTCCCTCGTTGTCCTTGTTGATTTACTTACTTTTGTATACGTAACTCTACAAAGAGATGGACGGAAACAGACAAGCTGTATGGTTTTAAAATGAAAAGAAGTGCAAGTTGAAATTGGGTAATTTACATTTATTTAAATTTCGCAACAAATTGAACAAGGGAGAGACACAAAGGGAATATATAGTCGTAATATGGTTGAAGGAAGGT
Organism: Cheilosia vernalis; assembly: GCA_949126925.1. Classification (NCBI taxonomy): domain Eukaryota; kingdom Metazoa; phylum Arthropoda; class Insecta; order Diptera; family Syrphidae; genus Cheilosia; species Cheilosia vernalis. Next base: position 19,032,653 of record OX421361.1, read on the forward strand.
TATTGCTAGAATTAAGTTTTGTCGCCAATAAAGTATTATAAAGAGGGAGTTCACAAAAATCTAAAAAAAAATAGCTTCAACCCTTAAACCATATTTTCATCGCATGAAATGCATTTTAATTAATCATACGAAAACTCTTCAGGTACAGCTACAATTGTTTAGTATAAATAAGTCAATTGCAAATAGGTTTAAGAGAAGAGTGTAGAAAAAGCTTTTTATCTCTTTAATAGCATCAAATCAAAAGCGATCGAAATTATATTATATTATTACAGCTGCATAAAAATGTTTCATAGTTAATTTTGTAAGAATACACTATAATGGTATGTCTTGGCGTATCCCTCGTATACAAGTAATAAAGATACACGCGTAAAAATATGAAAAAAGACAGGCATTCCAGGAGTGCCGACAGTAGTTATTACTTGAAAAAAATGTTCGAATCGTCAGGAAATACTTTTGAATGAAGTGTTTCTTTATTGATTATTATAAACTACTACAAATATTATATTACAATTTTCACTTTCATTTAAAGCGCTCTTGTACCTACATGAAAAATAATGCATATTATTTTACATAAAAATATTGCAATCTATTGCTTAAAACGTACATTTCCAAACACATACATGAAATATTGAATTTAATAATTTAATTGGTATTCTTTGAAATGAAATACCAATGAAATTTATGAATTTTCATCTACAAAAATTACACATACATATTACAATTTTCACTTAATTTGTAAATGAAACATCCTATCTTTCTAGCTGCATACAACCATACACACATACAAATTTTCATTGGGTTCGGTTGAGTTTCTCAAAAAACGGACAACAGCGCCACCTATTGGGTCCGAATTTATCCTATATTTCTAGCTGCATAGGTACTAACATGCACACATACAAAGTTTCATTGAGATCGGTTGAGTTTCTCAAAAAAAATCGACAACATCGCCACCTATCGGGTGCAAAACTATCCTATCTTTCTAGCTGCATACAACCATGCACACATACAAAGTTTCATTGGGGTCGGTTGAGTTTCTCAGAAAATGGACAACAGCGACATCTATCGGGTGTCGGTTTCTCGGTGACGATGACGCCGTGTCGTTTATTCGGTGACGACGACGCGGTGTCGTAACGCGAATTCACTAATATCTTCCCATCTAAAAGTGCCCAACGCGCCTAAAGAAGAAGTAATAACTTCAAAAATATTTTTTCAGGCGAATTGCATGTTCTTTATTGAATACCAAAACTAAAAGTACATTGATTTTCTTACTGCTACTTATTGGCTATCTTTACTGTGTCATCACTCATCAGTTACTGACTTTTGTCAAATCAGCAATTTGAGTTATTGCATGTATTTCCCAGAACTGGGTCGTCGGTGCTATTGTTGATTAATTTAATTTTGTTCGTGTTAACTTACAGTCTGTTTTTTAAGCATAGTACCGTTTTCTTAAGCTACGAAACTGTGAAATAGTTTTTTTTACAATCACCAAAAAATCACAAAATGTAAGTCTTAAATTTCTAACGTGCCAAAAACAATAGACAACGCAAAACATCGTTGATACAATCACAACCCCTGCGTGTAATTAACAAAAACCAAAGATAGGTACTCTTGCACTATATATCAAAATTGATTCTATACTCTTTTCAAAACGTGACACTTAGATTTTTGGTTTGTCTAACAATTTAAAAGAAAAAAAAAGTTCAAAAAACAAGACCCAAAACAAATTCAACGTAAAAGTTCGTAAAAAAAATCAAACAAAATGATAGTCTGGTCAAGTTTTGATTTTTTTCAATGGAAATATTGAATCATCGTAATAATGCCGATTGCGAATTATGCTCTGATAATTTGGTCGTCAGAGGAAAACCGACTAAGAGTGAAAACATCGAAAGCGGTTCTGATCATGATATGTAACTTGAAATATCCACTTGAATTTATCCATCAAACTACTAGAAGAAAATATTGAAATGGGCCCGGATAACGATTCTAACAGTGGAAATGAATTGATCGGTGGTTAAATTGCTTACATGGACATTTTTGATTGAATAAAATTAACACAGCTAAAAGTACTCCTTTTTGAAATCCATTCATTGCTTTATTTAATTGTTTACGCTAAAAGTATATTGTTTTTGCTCCAACAAATTATCGGAGCGTTAGGTACCTATATATCATGTAGGTATAGGTATGTAGGTTTCTTGTTGGGTTAATCTGTGCTGACAAAATCAGCAAATCTTGATTGAATTTTGTTCTTATTTATGATGAATAGTTCGAGTATAATCCGACGCTTTTACTTTATTTTATATCTATACTTTTGTATGTAAAAAAATACTTAGTTGGGGTAACAGGTTCATAAGGATTTTTTGGATTTTTAGAATGAACTGCTATAGGTACCTAATTGAGAAATACATGATTGTATTTGATTATTGATTGTTTTTTTTAGTTATTTTTTTCTTAGCTAAAATTAAATTAAAATCGGACAGTTTATCAATGTAAACCTTTTAAAATAAAAGTTTATATGTAAACCTTTTGAGTCCAAAGGCGATTTTAAATAATTTTGTACTGTGCTGCTGAATGGAAATTGTAGTTTGATGAAATCTGAATTTAAATGTTTTCGTTTAAGCTCAAGGCAATTGAAAAGATTTATATTTTTACAGTTGTTTTTATGGAAGTTTAGTGGTCAGATACGCGATTTCAGTGTATCTTTAATTAAGCTTCGTAGGGATGCAAGAAGTTAAGACGTTTTTCAGATTGTGCGCCTCAACTTTTTTGTATTCGGAACATTTACATACAAGAAATAGTTTCAATTTTTTTTAAGTGATTACTTCTTTAGGCGCGTTGGGCAATTTTGATATGGGAAGAAACCAATAAACTCGCGACACTGGGGGAAAACAATCTAAAAAGGGAAAACAAAGTCTTTTTTACCCGACTGTACTCAGGGAGGGTTATGTGTTTCGCGCGTATCCTATGTAAGTTCCTACGGGACGCCCTGTAGCCCAAACGGCATGACCGATTTTAAAGAGTGGGGCGTCATTAAATTGGTATTCTTCCCCGGAGTGTCATAGGCTAAACATATTATAAAAAATATTAATTAAAAAAAAAAAAAAAAAAACATTTTTTCACACAAATGTCCGAGAGAAAAATGTCAAGATATACTTTCTGATGTATTGACAACTTCGGTCTTGTTACATAAGCATATCGAACACTACATTTGCGATCGACATGAAATGGAAGTGCTTTAAAGATTTTCGTAAAGTACTCCAGCCATCACTCCTAAATCGTTGACAAATAAATATAATGCACACCATTCACAAAAGAAACGGTTTAGTACTTTTTTTGTAAATCAACCTACATTTTACATATTAAATTAAATTTTTAATTGTTTGATGGAAATTTAACTTTGTACATATTTTTAATCATTTGAAAAAATTGTAGTTTGCGTCGTACTTACTAATAAGAAATTTTAAACTTTAAGGCCCGGTTTGTTCAATCTTGGTTATCTTAAATCGGAGGTTATTCCAGCTGGTAACCAGCGAATGTGTTTGTTCAGGAAAATTTTATTCAGAGAATCAGTGATTTGGTTAGTTAACCAGAGAAATCGATAACCAGCCGATTTTAGCCGGTTAATGAGATTTAACCACTGATTTTCTGTAATTTCGTTTGTTCAAGATTTTTTTGGGACTACTATTCATTTTGACGTAGGTATATGCTACACAAAAATGTCTGTGCAATATTGCGCAAACAAAAAGAAAAATACAAAAAAAAAGAATGAACGAATATAATATGTATAATGCAAAAGATAAAATTTCTTACATCGAATTTGTTGACGTTTGCAACTGGCACATACCACATAATATATAGAATACACTACAAACCAGTCAATTGAAGGTAGGGTAGGGTATTTCTAACAAATAAATGGATGAATAACGATTATTTTCAACATTTTAAGCCAACAAAGTACAAGCATTAGAGGAAATATTGTTACAAAATTTATTGGGTATTGGTTTTGGATTTAAAAGAAATCGCTTAGAAGAGCGTCGAAGACAACACATATTCAAATCGCACGAATATCAACACAAAAAAGAGCAAGTGACATTTTCATGTTCGATAGGCACACGAAATCTGAAACCTGAGAGCAAATATTAAGAAGCCCAATCGAAAACCACATAAGATAACTAAAACTGAATACTACATTCATAAAAGATCTACCTAAACAAATTATTTATTTATTTATAACAAAAAATTAACCAAGGATTCCGTCAATCACTGAACTGACAAATAAATTGGAAAAATGGAACGATTTGTTGGAAAGCTATGGTTTGGTGACCGAAGTGAAAAAACGCTCAACAAACACTCATTGGTTATCACGGATTTATAATCATTGGTTAACCTAAATCTATGGTAACCCAACCAAGGATTTAACCAGCTTTGAACAGACCGGGCCTAAATCTTACGGGTTACGGAAGCTCACAATTGTGGAATTTGTATGGAAATATATTTCCTCCAAAAACTTTTTTAAATAAAAAAGTTAATTTAAAAAACCAAAAAACCCGACTGACTATAAAAAAGATTGAAAACCATTAAAACAAGACACTTTCAAGTAACTAATTGGCAGTCGGAGGCTGCGCATATTTTTGTCAGATTGTACGACTAACCAATCTAGCTACCGCACTTAATTACGAATTTTAACAATTGAGATTGGTCTGGCCAATCGCTTACTTCAGTTACCTACTTCATGACAGGTTAGATTCAAAGTGGTCATTCGGTTCGCTTTCGCTTTCCAACTTCATTATAGCTTTGCCATTTAGTCGCCTTCGTCAATGTATGATGACAATATATTTGCTGAAGAGTTTTGCCAAAGAAAAGCAAGACATATTCTGAAATATTGGGCCTGAACTCGCTACGAACATATACAGATATATCTACACACACACTTTATTATTTGTTAAAGAAGTCACTTGTGGAATACGAACACATCAAATTCGTTAGACCTTACTTTGCCGTACAATCAACATTGCAGTTCATACATAAAAGGTCGAAAGACTAGAGAAAAAATCTGCAAGCTTATGAGATTGTAGTGAATATAACCGGCTTTATAAGACTACCTACACAATCTGACAAAAATATGCGCAGCCTCCGACTGCCAATTAGTTGCTTGAAAGTGTCTTGTTTTAATGGTTTTCAATCTTTTTTATAGTCAGTCGGGTTTTTTGGTTTTTTAAATTAACTTTTTTATTAAATTAAGTATTTGAAAGACTAAATAGACTATTTTTAAATAAAACAAAAACACGAAAAAAAACTGTTTACTTTCACTTTGGCTGGAATTTTGTTTGCGACAAATGTATTTAAAAAAAAGATTCTTATGACTTTGGGGTAGAAAATGGCTGCTTGACTTCACAGTAGTGCAATGTACAAACTTTAAAGTATATATTCATACGTACTTCATTTAGACGACAAATACGATGAATTATTTCCAGAATTTCTAAAAATATTTGCCATGACCTTTTAATTGTTAAGTGCTGTGAAGGCTGTACCTATATATCATTTTGAAAGGTAACATTTTATGTTTAGTTATTGTGCTACGCTTAAATTATATTATTCAAGTTATACCTGCTAAAAATTATTAATGAAGCCTACATAAAGTGCGGTTTTATAAGACTGCATCAAAATAGTAAGTTGTTTTCTAAATAAACATTATTCATATCCTCGGCTAACTCAATTGTTTTCATTAATTAAGTTAGTTTGAAATTCTTTTGTATACCTATAAATTTGTTTCAGATTTTGTAAAAAATGTAATTTAAATTTATTTATGTTTTTTGTTATTACAAGGAAACTTCATGAAAAGATTATTGCTCACAAATCTTACCCATACTCAGAAATGTTTCCCCCTGAACACCAACCTATTTTAAATTTTAATGTTCCTTTTTCCTTACCAATTTTTCCCTTTGATTTGAAATTGTTGAATTTTTTATGTTTTTTTTTCAACCAGGGCATACATCTTACACGGCAAAATATTCAAATTATCCGAGCAAAACAACAAACGCATCAAGGTTTACTAACTCAATTATTATAGTTATTAACTTCCAGAGCTGTAGCTAGAGTCGAATATGAGGTAGAGCAATACAGGTAGGGCGAAAGTTAAAATTGTATCATAATTGATCTGCCATCGAAGCACGGACTTCTAAATCAATCACCATGTATATCATTGACCTCTTAGGACAGTGATGTACATTCAATAGCTATTCGTAGACAAGGAATTTCTGTGACAGAGCATGAGCATGGATCTAAGAACTATTAAATCATCAATGATGAATAACAAGCGAACAAGATGGTTGAACTTCCAGATTTGGATGTAGATATTCACATCTGAGTGAGAGTGAGGTAATAATTAATTGTAAGGTAGTAACAATAGATACGACCAAAATTACCATTTAGTTTAGATCATATTGTTTCTGCAAACTTATTATAATAATTAACATACTAATAAAAAATATTTAAAACAAATGAATTTTACGATTTTTAAGGTAGGGCATTGCCCCACAATGAAAATTATAAATGCTTGTCTAAAGATATTGGAAATTTTGGTTGTTTAAAAGAATTTCTTGTATACAGTACCTACCTAATCATCACACATTCTTAGTAGGTACATAAATGAAACCTCAAAAAAAAAAAAAAAAAATGTTTCAAGAGCATTAAAGTATCTATATATTACAGACAGACTGGCATTGAAGCGAAAACGGAAAACCATAAGTATAACACTGTTTGTTTAGTCTCACTCCCTCTCCCACCTCGTTGACTGGTATATTTTCTCCTCTAGCTTCAAAACAGGATGTTGCAGTTGCATAATATATAATTTCTTGGGCCTTCCCCTTCTTTATGCAATCAACCTCCTTTATTTGCTTAGCGCCTTATCTATGGTATCCGCAAATCACAGATCAACAGATTGATGTCTACTTGAACGTGTTGTGCTTCGAAAGTGTTTCATAATGAGTTTTGGTCGCTTTTTTTTTGCCAACCACTCCTCTCTCTCTCGTTTTTCGTTCAAATGTTGTATGAATTAGAGCGGAACACTGGGACTGGGTTGAATTCATATATTGGATTTGCTGATGTTGGAGGTTTTCGCATTATTGTTGTCTTTTCTGTTCACTGAAAGTTATAGAGTTTTGTGTTGTTTTATTCTTTTCATTATTATGAATTCTCATGCGAATGTTTGTTGTTGTTGTTCTTTTTATTTCTATTTATGCCTCAGCTCTCGTGTTAGAAGAAGGATATTTTCTAGGTCGTTGAAGTCATAACATTAAAGTATTTTCTGTCTGCCACTGCCACACCCATAATTCATTTGTTCAGCTTGCGTTTGTTTGTTCAGGACTATAGTAGCAGAGAGGATAATAATATGTGAAATCGTGGCCTCGTATTCATTTAATGTTAAAGGAATTGGTGTTCCTTTTGTAAGTTGTAGCTTGTAGGTACCTACAAACAGTCAAAGCCTTTTGCAATTATTGTTGTACGGAAATTAAGTACGATTAGCTAATCCGTTTTGTGTAGCATTTTCGATTTGTATTTATGATTGATTTCGATATAGGTATTACCTACTATTGCCGAAGTCAAATTGAAGATAGGTAGATATGCTTACATATATTGAAATTCCCTTCCAGTAATGGATCTACAGATTAATTTTCTCACAATAAGGCAAGAAATTGAAGTTGTAAACAAAAAGAAACAAGACCGGCGGCAAATGTTTGTTGGCAAGAAAATTAAAGGGACTGCCAGTCGCTCTAGAAATGAACAGCAAATATTTCGGATAACACACTCATCATGGAAGTAGCATGTAGACCAGTGTTTATCGAGTTAAACGCCACGAAAAAATAAAACACTATACTTATTTCTATGTATAATAGAATATAGGTAGGGTAGGTAGGTAGGTACCTAGTAGGTGTGTTTTTTGAGCTACGAGTTGGTATCATCTCAGTAAAGCATAAAGTAAATGTGCAAATAAAAGGTTGCCAGCAGCTGTTAAGGAAACTGGTTTTATTGCTGGAATATTGGCAGCTGTCCTATTTTGCAACTTCTTGACATCCTGTATATACACAAGAACCAATCATTTCACATGGAACAAAAGCAAACCGCGGGGATGTTCGTTAAGTGAAAACTAACGAACAATATTTTTTAATGATTAAGTTTTTTTTAAAGTTTATAGAAATTCTATGGAAAGATTTCTCTTTGTAGACTGTATTAATTATAGAAGAGATACACGAAAAGAATTGAAAATCACCAATTTAACAATTTTAAGTTGCAATTCACGAATTATATATTTTTTGCAAATCACAACGATTTTTTGTTCAATTGATATAAAAATTCGTAATTTAAAAATGAACACTGCGAAGAATATCAAATTCTGTTTGTCGAATTATGCGATTAGAAGTATTAATTCGAGCTTCTTTTATTTGTAGTGATTTGCTACATTGTTTGGTGCAATTCACAACTTCAATAGGTCAATTTCTTAAACACCACATTGTAATCTCAAAAAAGGGGTTTCTGCTTGGTAGTACAATGGACCGGTATCGAGTTTGAGTGCAAAAAAAAATTGTGATTTATCACAACTGAATGATAAATCAATAAAACTACATTTAAATCGAAAACGTAAACTGACGTAGAGAAGTCGTAAATTGCAAAATATTTTTTTGTAATTTCCATAGAAACTAACTACCTAACGTGTGGAATTTTTTTATGCAAAGGTAGCCGACAGTAACGAGACGACACGCCACGCCACAGCATGTGCATAGTCGATGTATCGTAATCGTTTTAAGTAGTATGGGTGGATGTATGTATATGTGGTGTTCCTGATGGACAGTTGCAATCATGGGCTGAGGCAGACAGTCAGTATTCAATCTTTTCTAAAACCAATCAAGTTAATGTTGTTTAAGTATAACTAGTTCTTAGTGGGTGTACTAACCAAACCATTCTGGAATATACTTTGTAAGTACCTACCTATTGAATAATAAAAAAAGTTAGGTATACCTAGAAATCCGTAAGTTTTTTTTTTTCTTACATAATATAGGTTCATCTCTCTCTTATGAAAGAAGTATAAAAAATGTAATCGAAAAGGATTGTTAAAAGGTTCGTATCAATGGCAAGTTCTTCTAAGCAATTTGTGTGTAGGTATTTTAAATTTCAGCATTAGATAGAAAAACCACCCAAGACAAGTCCCGTTGTGTCCGAACGATATGGCGTCGTATGTGTCTCATTGATATCAAGAGGAAATCCGACTTTAAAATAATGTATTCGAAAATACCTTTTGTAAAACACGAAATATAAGTTTTAAATTCGAAATGAAGTTTTCTAATTTCACTACCCAAGAATCGTAAATTGCAAATTGATAAAAATATACAGAAAAGCGGTAAATTGCGAATTGGTCTTGGAATTCACAACCATAATAATATGAAATTGATAACTATTTGTGTCAAATTGCGATCGGCTATGACAACATGTTGTATTGCGAATAAGAAGTCGTGACAAGACAAACTTTTCGTGGTTCTGCGCTTATTTTTCTTGATTTGATCTTAATTTTTTTCCGTGTAACACCTGTAAAATTTTAGTTCCGTAAATGAGCAAAATAAAAGTTCGTGATAGCTGTTTTTTGTAGTCTTTGTCGGTCACAAAAAAAACAAAAATACTTAAATCAAAAGGTAAAGCTAAGGTCAAAACATTTCTTGTGATTAATACGACTTTAAGAAGTATGTAGATAATTATGGTGAGTAAAAGTACTATTTTCCAAGCTTAGGAACATCCTGCCATTCACAACCCAATCGTTTTATGTAGGGGAGGCACGCCAACAGTGAGACATTTTTTTTGAAGTTACTGTAACATAAAAAGTTTTCAAAATATTTTTAAATTCTAATATGTATCCATTTGCGTCGTGTTTCACCTTAACTTTTGCATATCAAATTTAGTATTTGTGTTTATGGAAAAGAATTGGTGATAAAAAAGTCTGCAAAACTCTTTTGCTGATACCACAGTGAGACAGGTAACTTAAATAAATATTATCTTTGTTTGCTGAAATTAAGAACAAATAAATATTTTGCTAGAAAACGAAAGAGAAAGAATAAAGAGAGCAAATGTAAAAGATAACTGGCTGCCGGATGAGTAGAAGAGATAGGGAAGTGCAGTTGAAGTCGGATCGTGAGATCGTGATACAATAAAAAGCGAGTGGTCTCTGTGTTTTTTTGAATTCAATTGTTTAATTTAAATTTAATTTTCATTTTTTTTTTTTTTATTTTTTTTTTATCCGAGGGTAGGTGAAAATCTTCCAAGGACACTATGAGAATAGCAAGCTTGTTCTCATAGTAGTGTCAGATTCTTACTGACTAAAAACACCACCCTTCTAAAGATTGTTAGATACTGCAACTATGATATAACTTATCAAGCAATTTTTCTATCATTAAATAACAACTTTAGACAGGTTACTTTCCCATTTTAAGAGCACTTTTCCCCATTTTTCAAATTTAGTGAAAAATTCCCCAAAATGGAGAAAAATCCCCACATCTGTCATCGGTGGTTCAGATGTGAACCTTTACTCCCAAGGTTGCTCTTGCTGGGATCTGGGAATGAATTCCTAGTATGAGTCTTCGAAGTATCAATTATAGCGCAGTTCTTGTAATTCGTGCTGAAAATCCTGCTTTCTAATATAAAATTGTCTTAAAGAAAAACGTAAATACTGTCGACTTTGAACAACTGTATGGGTATTTTATTCAAAATTGAAAAACCTCTCAGTCATTTACTTTTACATTTAATCTAAACTGCTGGTGGTCAATAGCAAGACAGAAATCAAGTCAAATGGTCCCTCATCAGCAAAAGGTTACGAACCACTGATGCAGAAAAATTGATAATAAAGCTGGAAAAAAATCTGCCTCCTCAGACGTGTTCGTTTTTTTCCTGTCTTATATCGCTTAGAAGACATCGCTGCAGGCACAAAGGCCGCCTTACAGAAGGTATAGTACATGTTTTGCACTTCGTTCGCACGCAAAAAGTTTGAAAGAAAATTATCTTTAAAGTCGGCAGACACAAAAGTTTGCAAGTTGTGATGAAAAATCGTTGATGTTAGCTCGGTTAAAGCTCTTGTGAGTTTGAGATTCCATTTTAACTCATCAGACAGGATTGAACACAAACATATTACCTACACTAAAGCACCGCCAGGATTCCTGAGAATATAGGCAAAAAATTAAATAAATATTTGTCTGAAGGTAGTGAGAAGTAATTTCTCAACTGAAATTGGCTCTTTTCTTCTCTGGCAAGCATTTATTTTTATTGCATATGGACTGGTTTCTACTGCAGTAGCAGGTCATTCAAAATATATGTCTGTCTTGCGACTTATCCATTTCCTTTTTTCATTGACCTCAAACTCGTTTATTTAACACTATATGATTCAGCTTTTAGAAACACACTATGTATTGTGCAATTTAAAAGAGTTCTTTTGAAACTTTTCAACTGTACTTTAATTGAGTTCTGAAACATAGATTGTGCTTTGTTGGTAGGAAATATCTGCCTACTATCCTCAATAGATAGGTGAAGCTGAAGCCATCCGAACGGGGTCTAATAGAAGCTTTAATAGCATTGAAGAGTGTTAACTTGTTGGTATATAACCGAGGACAAATCTAAATGCATGCTTACATCAAATAAACAAAATATTGTCCGCTCTCTATGATCCTAGCGATAAAATGCAAAGACTGGCATGCCTTTGTATTACAGGGGCTATGAGAACTTGCCCAACCGCAGCTATGGAGGTGCTATTGGAACTAGCTCCTTAATGCACCTTGAGGTTGAGAAATGTGCAAGAAAAACGATTCTAAGAATGGCCAAGGAAGGAATAGGGAGAGGAAAGTGCATCACCCTGAAACAGTTTGACGTACTACTCAAATAACAACCATTATTGGCGACATCATCAAAAGATTTGATATCCAAAATAACCTCGACAGAAATAAAGTCAACTTTAATATAGCTATAACGTCAGACAGCCAAGCTGCTATTATGGCACTTAACTTACATCATTAGACCAAAACTTGTATGGGAATACGAATACCTACAAAAACTTAGTGAACTATGTAGGGTGACTGGCCACGTAGGCAGAGAGTGGAATGAAATGGCCGACTCCCTAGCAAGAAAGGGAGGATCAGAAACTTTCATACTTCCTGAACCATTCTGTGGAATAGGGGATCACGCACCCCCAATGAAGAACTTAGGAAACTAGAGAAAGAAAACAGGGAAAAAATCTGGCATAACACTCAGTCAGGCGAAGAAACTTCTGGTGGGACAATACAGCTGGAAAATATTCCAAGTTTGCATCGGCATGAGCAAAAACAACCTCCTTATCTTAACGGGCTTCCTAACGGGTGCACTGCAGACTCAAAGAACACCCTAGGAAACTGCAAATATCTGAAGAAGGTCTCTGCCGATTCCGATATCCAGAAATCCCAGAACACTTTCTGGGATCATGCGGGACACTGACCCACAAAAGACTGAAATACTTGGCAAGTACCAACTACATGATGAGGAAATACTGTCACTGGAGCCAACTCTCATCCTTACACGGAAAAAAAAATTTTCTAAACTGTAAGTAGAAGTTTCTTAAAACAAGAAAATAAAGTACGGTTATGGTCCAAGCCATTTATTTCTTGTTTTCAACATTTTCTGCGAATGATTTAAGAATGAGAGAAAAAAGGAAAATTTAGAAAATAATTTTAAATTTAAGAAAAGAATTCTTTAATTTTCTCAAGAATTGTTTTCTTCCAATAAGAATTTTTTTCTTAGCTCGTGCATAGGTTTTCTTGATCCAAGAAACTGATCGCTTAATGAGTTATGTGACATAAAGAAATTATTTCTTAAATCAATAACTTTGGTCTTTGATTCAAGAGCCGGTTTGTGCAGAATGACACTTGTAATCAAGAATTATTTTCTTATACAAAAAACTTTTTCCTGAATTCCAGAACAATTATTCTTCATCCCAGAAACAAATATTTGAATGCAAATTGTCTCCCCAAGAAAATGATTCTTACATGAAGAATTTATTTCTGGAATTCTGAAGAATCATTCTTGATTCAAAAAGTAAATTGTTAAATACGAAATTTTACCCCAAGAACTTTGTTGTTACATCAATAAACTTTTTCATAAATCGTGCAGTATCATTTGAATCTCAGAAACGATTTGTTAAATACAAAATGCACGCTTAAGAACTTGTCACTTATATCAATAACTTTGTTCTTAAATCACGCATTTATATTTCTTTACAGTAAATAACATTTGTACCATCGTATTCTTGATATAAACAAATGAAGATTAATTCGATTTCCTGTTATCGACTAGATACTTACTTATGGATTCTGTAATCGATCAAATATTCATAGAAATAAAAAAACAGTTGATTAATAACTTCTAAGACCAAGAAATTTATGCTGTATTAAAATATAATTTAAAAAATCATATAGGTATTGTATATATGTGTATATATCTGAAAAGAAAACAAAATTAAGTAGTAGGGCTTACAATTTTTATCTCTTTTTTATTTAGAAAAACAAGTTAAATATGATTGGATAAATTCCCAAATAAATTTGCATTCGCCCTGATATTTGAGATCAAAAACGTAAATAATTTTGTAAGTGCAAGAAAGGGCATGGATAAATGTGTTGAATTTATAAAAAATGTCATCGTATACTGAATATACGCGAAATGTTCACCTTCTCCTTCCACTATGATTATATAGGGCTGGCACTTCAAATCAGGGAACTTCGCCTTTCTAGATGATACTGCATGGTGAAGGTCGCTTGCTGTTGGCACACGTTGTATGAGTGCAGCTTGTCTGTCCGGAATGCTGAATTTCCATATCTTTTTGTCCTTGCCCTTAGTCTACAATATGTATATCCCGTCGGTTTTTATCTAAAAAACAATAATAAATATTTATATTGTTAAAAAATTGAATGAACCCGCATTTATATCAAATAAACCAGGATTTTATTTTCAGTGAACACAAAATAGGCACTATGAACTATGATGAATTGTAAGAAAAATATGGTTTGGATCAAAGTAATTATAAACAAAATTGCGGAATTAAAATCTATTTCTACTTCGCAAAAGCGATAAATCCAGTTATTTGTTCTAACGTAAACACCCCTAAACATATAAGCACAAATAAGATTTCAATTTTTACCCACGATCAATTTTTGAAAAGCAAGTAAATAATTTAAAGCTTTGGTTTATTCAGCAAATTACCACTAATACACTGAAAAAAAAATCTATTCTCGATTCAACATACAAATTACAGAAATAATGGAAAACTCTTAAACCACATCGAAAAAAATCGTGCTTAAAAACTATATTTAAACATATTGAATATTAGGTACTTACCGAAATATTTTGAACTATTTATTAGTTCCAGGACACTTTTCTTTTCTTTCAAACACTTACGGGAGAAACTATCTTAACACTTCAACTGAACCGACTCGATTTAAAGTATACAATGGAATGAATTGACAGGACTGTTTATGCATGATTGCATATCGAAGCAATACAAACATGTCGTTGCCCTGCGTAAGTGCTTGTTCAGGGCGAAGCTGCATCGAAGAGAAATTGTTTTCTTAAAGGCTACTTTTATTTCTATATGCAAGCATTTTTTGCTTGGAGGAAGAAAAAAAAAGAGCTACCCCATTAACTGTTTTGTGTTTGTGGCGTGTGCCACCCACCTGGGCGCATCATTTACAGTGGGGAGAAAAAGTAGAAACATAATTCTCATATTTATATTTTATCTAATTTTTTACCAGAACATAAAATTGAGCATGAATTTAATAAAATAACTCCAATCGATATTAAATATTGCTTTAGGATTTTGGAAGTGATTAAATAAAAATAAAGACTGTACGATTCTAAATTGAATCTCATAGTTAGAGATGATGAAGGATGAGCATTGGTTTAAATGTGGCTGCAATAAGACAAGAGGTGTAAGTGGATGATAAAAATTAAAGCTAGTACAGCTTGTTATCTATGTGCACAAGAGAAGATACAATCCGCGATTTTATATTCAAAAAACCGGCCAAGTGCGAGTGTCACTCGTGCACCGAAGGTTCCGTATTTGGCTAAAGTCCAACCCATCAGATATTATTTCAAATCGATAATATCATTCAACTTTTCCCCTGTTCATGAATTCATCACAATTTAGTTTAATTTACTTACTTAATATTTTTACTCTCAAAAATTACTCACACATGAATCTCATTTTCTAATTATTACCTAGTACCCAACCCACGCCAATTTTCCATTCTGTATGCGACCTGTCCCAATTAAAAACTATTGACTAAAAATATATTACTTTTATTTTGTTCTGTACTCCCCAAAAAATATATTATACTCCCCAACGAAATTATGAAGCGACAGCCCTGGTGTCTTTGATGGGGTCAATTGTGCACAACTGCGTAGTAGATTAGAGCATAAATGAGAGCAACGTATTTTACGTGGTAAAATTATCTTTTTTGAAAATATCTTGTAAACTATTAACTTTTCGGCAAAACAGTATTCAGCACATATATAGATAAGAATATGATCTACAAAAAAGGAATTTATGTATTTTTTTGTGAATCAAGAAATAAACCATTTTTTGGGCGAATGAAAATATTTTTTTCACCAGATTACTAATTAATCCAAAACCAATCGATGTATTCCTTCCATTGGTATTTGTCGTTTAACTAGAGGTTATACCGGATGTTGTGTGTAAATTTTAGCCTCCTATGTCAATCGGTT
This sequence comes from Cheilosia vernalis, assembly GCA_949126925.1. Taxonomy (NCBI): domain Eukaryota; kingdom Metazoa; phylum Arthropoda; class Insecta; order Diptera; family Syrphidae; genus Cheilosia; species Cheilosia vernalis. The sequence continues at coordinate 19,048,427 of OX421361.1, forward strand.
CTTGAGATAGACCTGGTAACAAAATTGGCTTAGTGGGTTCGGACAGACAGACAGACAGACAGACAGACAGACAGACAGACAGACAGACAGACAGACAGACGGAGAGACATCCGAGCGAAACTAATAAGGTTACGTTTTTTCCCTTTGGGTACGGAACCTTAAAAAGCGAAAGGTCAAATTCGAATATTTCTGAAATGTTTTTCCACTTCTGCTATCCACTGTGTTGTACAAACGATTGCCTTCTTGTATTGTACCGTAGGTTCTTCATATAAGATTTTTTTTCCAATAAATATGAACGAAGTTAACATAACCATTACACCTTGATATCGGATCTTTGTATCTGTGTCTGGTTTCTGTTTGGTGGGGTACAACCGAACACATATGTCTCACTCTACGCACAAGCAAAACATTTTGGTGCCGGAAAGTCAATCAAAAGTAGAAATTGTTTTCTTTTGTTCTGCATGCGTTTCTCGATATACGAAATTGTTTCTTATATCCCAGAAATATGAATGAAATAAACAAACGTTGATATCGGATGGCTGTATCTGTGTCTGGTCTGGCTTGATGGGGTACAACCGAACCTTATTTTCTTCATATAGGAACTTATTTCTTATATGCAGAAGATAAAGAAGTAAGTTGAACGTCAGCAACAGTATATCCAAACAAACAACTCATACACTTCCTCTCCTTACCACCTCATTATTCTTATTATTAAACGGGCAATGAAATCAATCAAAAGTAAACATTTTTTTTAGAAAAAAATAAATGTAATTAATAAAAGACCATAAAATCGATTTAAAATATGGTAGCATAAAGTCATATTTGCTGGAATAGTTTTAATGAAATTGCTGTAATTATTTTCTTGAAATTAGAAAATCTGTATTGGTTGCAAATAAAGTACAGACTTCATAGTATCAAATAATTACTTCTTGATTTCAGAATATATTTCTTAAGTTTGCTCTAAAAAATCGTTTTTTAAATCAAGAAATATTTGATCGTTTTGGTTAAATGATATTTTTTTACCTCTAAGAACTATTTTCTTGATTCAAGAATTAATGTTTGAATACTTTTAAATTAGATTCGAATGAAGAAAAATTTGTTAATTCTAAAAGTTTCTGGATTCAAGAAACGAAATTTCTTTGTGTAGAAAATAATTTTCTTTCCGTGTAGATTCTTAAAGGAAACTGGGCTGGAGAGAGTGCTATAGGATGGATTTCTTCCGCCAAGGAGGAAAAAGAGTAAAAGAACCTCTTTTAAAACAAAACCATCATGAATCTTACAGCCTGGATAAGAAACGACGTTCTCAAAATCAGGGGACGCTTTAGAACGCCGTATACCATTAGTCGCCTCATTTGTTTACTTTCTTATACTATACACATGCATATACACAGTGGGAGGATGATATTATTTGGTCACAGAAATTGGAAATCCAGGTATTATAATTGCAATCCCAATTCTGGCATTTCGACGATTTTAATTGCAGCTAAAACATGCTAAAAAGCTTAAAGGATTTATTAAAAAACTTCGTGGTATAGTTTTCATATAACGTGTTGATAAATTACGACAAAATTCCATATTTTAATTTCCTTTATAATTTAGTACGTAATTTTTACGGTTTTTAGAAAAATATAGAAGCTGAACCTTAAAGTGAAATTTAAACTTTTGGCCAAGTTGCAGTGAATGCTACCATTTGTTTAAAAAATAAATTTGTATTTATATTATTTTGCAAAATGCAATCGTCCACCTTTCGACTGAATGGATTTAAGAAGACTAAGCTCTAAGGATATTTGCAACTCAGACAAATTAAATATTGTCGTTTACCTTTCTATTTAAATAATATCTGAGCGTGGAACTCAGCTTCTGATAAATCATAAATTTGTGGCACGAATTCATGGAACCTACAACTTGTTGCGGAATGCGTAATTACACTGGGATGAATTCCATATTTTCGTATATTAGTCAAAAGTTGGAATGTTATAAATCGTTTTTGTTTCAACTCTTTTTTCGCTCGTTACTTGGGGTTAACCTAAAACCTCCAGCTTTGTGTACAACTCGTTTGACATACATAAGGTATTTCTTTTGCATTTATTTATCTTTTCTTTGGTGTAACTTGAACTAAATGCACATTCATGCATTCGTAATGACAAAAGTTGCCGCTCCACCTACCTTACTTTCTTATTTTTCTCCATTTTTTACTGGAATAACCTGCATATCGTCACTATATATTCAGTTTTATTTCCTGCTCCTATTCCCTTTCGACCACAGCATCCGCAAGTTCATTTGCTTCCTAATTTAGTTTACTACTTGGTCAACCCATAATTGGAAGAAGTAAATACAAATAATAACAGTAGATATGTACATACGAGTTCGCTTGATCAAATATGCAGATATGCATGGGCATTGGGCACCTATAGAGAGAGCTGAAAGAATTCAGGAAATAGAGACAGACAGCAGTCATTGATTACGAAAATCGATTGACCGTGGAAAGATTGTGACATGTCCCCATCGGACTCTGCAGTAGGTACAAGGAGTAAGTGGCCTTTCGCATGTAAAGATAGTTGATCAAACCAAAGTCGCTTTGTGTTCTCGGCATGGCTGATGGAATGAAGGAAAAAGAAAGCCATTTTTTGCAGTTTTTGCAAATAAATTTGCGATTGAAGTGAATACATATGTATACATCATAATGCATGTTCTTTGTTCATGCTGCTGGCTCGTTCCCGTTGGAAAAGTTATGTCTCTGGATTTCATAAAACGGATGAAAGCTATATTATGCCGAAATGTAACATCATTCACATTCAATATGGTATGGATGAAGGAGGTGCTGCTAGAATATGAATGAAGTTATTTCGAGAACCAATCAAAAGTTGAACACGAGCATGTAACCATGTTAAGGATTTGATTTTATTAAAATGGGGAAGAAAATAAATTAAATGCAAATCGAAAATCTACAAGCGGCCGAGTTGATTACAGCGTTTTTATGTAGGTGAAGTCACGCACAAGCCTCACTGTACCGGTTGCCGTGTTTAAAGGAAGCATCAGTACATTTTTTGGAAGTATATCTAATTTGATCCCCGAAAAAATCAAAATTCCATCTTTTTTTTTTCCCACTGCGCCCCCTTGTGCAAACGTCTGACAAACATCCGGACCGGAGTAAATGTGTCATGAAAGAGCTTAGCAGTTGGCGTTCGGACTCGGCATAAGATTGAAGATCCCTTCCATTTCACACAACTGAAAAAATCACACAAACGGTTGTGAGAAGCTAGACGCCCAGGGTTCCTATGGACCTGTTCCGTAAACATTTTTTTTTGTAATAGATATGAAGAGAAGTAATCGTATTAATTTTTCCTTTTTGGTGGCGCGTACACTGTTCAAGGAAGTAGTTATTGCATCATCTATCCCAACTGTTCCATCTCCTTTTAATAAAAGTTAGGGATATCCAAACATCCGTTTAAACATCCGTGCGTATAACTCAACATTTTCAGAGGTAACACTGCTGAAATACACAACTACATATAAAAAATATACTAGTAGCACGATAAAACTAAATTTATTTCATCAAATCAAAAAATATCAGCAACGATTATACAGAGGTACTTCGTAACATTTCTGCTTTGAGGTGGAGCGTGCATAAATTATAACAAGACTTCGATTAAATTGTTCGATTTTATGAGAAGTTAGTCTAAAAAGTATTTGAAATACCAAACCAAATTAAGTTTTTGCGAAGTGCAGTCACCTACTCTCTTCAGAAAGCAGACGTTCCACTTATCACATAATCCTGGATGTATTTTGTGTGTTGATAAATAAAATATTTGTGCAGAAAATGCGAATCTGCTCAGAAGAGTAGATGAATGAAAATGAGCGCCAATTAAATGGAAAGCTTCAATCGCTTCAACGCTGTGAAACTGAAAGTACTTCATAGTTCATACCAAGGGGTGTGCAAAATAGGTATGGATGAACAATTTGTGAAAGCCGGTCTAATGTGGTTCCAAGAGTTTGCTATTGACCATGTTTTGAACTAAATAAAAATAAACTGAGTATGGATTTGGAAATGCATTTAAGTAGTCAATTAAAACAAAAAAAAAATCACTTTTAGAGAAAAACTAAGTATGACACATTATTTATACATTAGCTGCAGCCTATTATGACGGTGTGTAAACATTGATTAACTTTGACATTTTTCTACAGATTGACTTGAGTAGAAAGTTTTTGAAACGTCAATTCAGTACAATTTTAACGACACGAATCGCATCAAACCCAAATAGTGCCGTTGTACATTGAAAATTGTCTTTTAGTTGTATTGTAGCTCAACGTGCATATTATCGTTGAAAATATTGTGGCTATAACAATGACCGCCTGGCCATACTATTCGTCATCGATTTCGGTGGATGTTGGCTCATTATTTCTGCAAAACAAATGTGTGAAATAGGTCTGGACGGTTACTGGTTTGCAATGCAGTATATTTCAAATATTGCTCAATATTATTGTGAAATATATTTCAAATATTGCACAACAATATTGAGCGTCTAGGGGCCGCTTTATGGTCATTGGATTTTATACTAACCAGTACGCAACGATGCAACTTTTTTGTACAAAAATCATTGGTGATAGGAAGATTTAAATAAGTGATATAAAAATATTAAGGCGCCTCTAGACGCTCAATATTATTGTGAAATATTTGATATTGCACAATATTACCTATTGTTCGTCTGTAGATAACATTGCAAGGTTGTGCAATATATATTAGAGAAAATCAAAATGCTTTGAAATTTTTTGCGCAATTTAGAAAAATTGTATCGTCTGTGGGTAATATTGTTCATTTATATATCAAGTGTCGATAAACATAAAGAAACATCTCCCCGAGTCAGTGGCGTAGCGTGGGTTAGTGCCGCCCTGGGCAGATCCAATTTATGCCGCCCCTAGTAGTTTTTTCACACACTAAAAAAAAAGCTTTGTGTACGGTTTCAACCAGTTTTTCGTACGCATATTATGTATGTCAATAAAATTGGTAACATTTCTAGATGCATTTTACCAAGTTTCTACTAAATTTCTTTTTGCAGTGAAAGGCCCAGGTGAAAACGTATTATTTGTTTCTTATTTAGAGGGTGTTTCACAGTTGGGTATTTTTTGGTAACACATATGTACAAGTACATACCTACGTACGCACAAATACGTTTGAGCAAAATAAAACAAAATAACACGAACTCAACATAGAAGTATATCTGCAATGTAGTAAAATGTAGTTGCTTACTAGGGAGAAGCTTTTATTTGATTTTGTTGCTAAGCAAGGAATGTCTCATTACTTCCTGTGAAGCAGTGTTAATACTGTTAAACCTTGTAAATAAATTTGTTGAGTAGGAAAAAGAATCCGTTTCATAGGTTTTATATATATTTAAAAATTGTAGCAGCTCCAAACTGCCGCCCGGGCCTTGTGCACCCTTGCACACCCTCGCTCCGCCACCGCCGCGAGTGAAATGTATCTATCAGTCAACATGTTGTCTATACACAAATATCAGCGGTCAACTGAATTATTGGGAAAATATTGCACTGTCGGGGGCGCCCAGCCAATAATATTGTGCATCATATTTCACAATAATATTGAGCGTGTAGAGGCCGCTTTACCCAATAAACTTCCTTAAAATTTGGTCCCAATATGGTGACCATTTCTTCAATCACATAAAAGGGGGCACTTTTTGAAGTGACAATTGACAACAGTCAAAATTTATAGATTTGATAAAAATAATTCACTTGGTGCAATACTAAGAATTATATAGGCTAGATTTGCGAACTCATAAAATGGCGAAATTTTCCATATAAAACTACATATTAGGCGTTTTTCTTTTTTAGTTCAGAACTGAGCACAGAACTGAGTTCGAGCATTATGAGCTCGCTCTGAACCATGCGTGAAAAAGTGTTCAGGGGATGTTTTGTTTTTCCTTTTTTTTTTCTTTGTGCATCAAATGTGACTGGAAGTGCGCATCTATATGACTGTGTAATCTCAGAATGCTCAGTCAATTTATTCTGAGCTCATAGAGCGCGCTCTGATCATGCTCTGAACACAAATTCGAGCTCTGAAGTATATGAGCGAAAAAAGAAACACGAACTTTTGTATAACAGTAGGTACAGGTTTTGCTCTAAACTAAAATAGAAAAACGCTAGGGCCCTTCGTGTTTGAAAATCCAAGGAGGTGACTTCAGTAAAAATGGGAAAATGTATTGTGTTCTTCTAGTAAGGACATAGTAGCAAATAAAAAAAGTTAATTTAACAAACCGAACAAGACGCTATACCTAACTAATTGGCAATCGGAGACTAAGACTATACCTACACAACTAAACAAAATTCTGAGTACCCTTCGACTGCCAAACATAGTGCCTTGTTCGGGTTTTTTGTTCTTTTAAAATATTTTTTTTTATTTTTTTTAGTCTCACTCTTCGAAATCGGTCAAGCCGTTTGGGCTATTTTGTAAAAGTTACATTTTTTATTTAAAGTAAGATTAACTCAAAAGTTAAGTGGATAAATTGTAAGTCAATAAACCAAAAGTAGTTAGCCACAGTAAATAAAGTCACAACAAAAAAAAAATAATATTTTTTTTTATGGTTGTAGGTTAGGGTGGAGTGAATTTTACTTTTACTTTAAATCCACTTGCATGGGTGGGGTAAAGTTGCATCAAGGGATAAGAAAGTAACCTGAAAAAGAAATTTTCCGATATTTCAATTCCATATACTGCCCCATCCCCTTCAAAATTTGACTTATTTGAGTGCTATTCAAAGCTGAAAATTTCCAAGAAATCAAGTAAAACGGAAATAATAACCGGTGGATTATATCAAATTGTATTTAAACTAAGTCGAATAAGATAAAATAACAGGGAATTGGAATATAAAATTCATTTATTGAAGTAAAAAAATAAAAATAAAAACTATTTTTGAGGATAATGCATTACTGCAGGGAGTAGTCCTTTTTCGTCCCAAAAAAAGTATTATTTGACGTGACTTCAACTTAGCCCTTATGAAACCATCTCGTCGTATAGATCCATAGACGAGAGGCTTCCGTTACCAGTTTAACACATCGTTCGGTAGATTGAGTGTGGCAGGAAAAGGCCTTTATTTTTGCGACTATATATTTAAACTTATTCCGGTCCAAAATAGCGCCTTTGATAGTTTCATCACTAAGCGGTGGTTCTGTTACATTATCCCAGTTGGTCATAGAAAAGAATGCACCGAAAAATTCCGGTATTATATCTAATACTTGATTAGATAGTAAGTCCCTTTCCTTTGTGCGTTCTCGTCGTATTTTGCTCCTATCTATGACATTAGATGTATTATTTGGCGATATCAGACCAACATCTTGCAATGTGGCGGATACAATGGCGGCTCCTGCGCGATCAGAGATTCCGTACCGATCCAGGGTTCTTGCAGGATCAGCAGTACTGGTGCCTTCAAAATAATGTCAAAAATAACTTGGGCTTCTTCTTTAATTTTATGGAGTTTTAGGCGATAGCTTGCAACGTCTTTTCTTCCCTTGTAGGGCTTCAAAATACCGCGATACTTATCATGGTAAGATTTTATGTTTGCCAAAATAGTGTGAAGTTCAACTATGCTAACTTAAGAGCCACTTCTTCATCACTTGTTTTAGGAACTGAATCTTTGAATGCATTGTTTTTATTATGGCTCCCCCAGAGAAAACATCTCATAGCATCTTAGTATGATGGTAAAACGTTGCGCGGCAAATCACACCCAGTACCGAATCTAGGACAAATAACTTCACTTCTTAACAAAGACATAATCTTACGCAATTTAGAAAATATATATTCCAATTAAACCTTTTTATTCAGTCACAAAATAACACTTGCCTCTAGACTGTCAAAACATTATATTCAAAACTGCATGGTAATCTAGTGCAGATAATTTTTTTTTAAATGGTCGAAATTTGTTCGCTTTTTAACATTTATTCAAATAGGGTGGGGCAGTATTAAACGTTAACATTTTGAAAAATTATTTTGGTATCTGTTACAAGTAATGCAACTTTTCCATACCCAGGGCTTTTAATTTTCACCACAAAAAAAAATGTTCATACAAAACCACTCCACCCTATTGTAGGTATCTTTAAAGATACACTTCTATTTAATGGTACCAAATCTTCTCACCGAGTACTTAGTACCTACTCCCAGATATGGAAGGAATTAGCTACACATAAAAAAAAAACACCTTCTCGCTTCAACTCACTGAAATCTAGCTTTATCGCTGGCCAGGAGTTTCATGAGAAGGAATGTTACATGTGAGGCCATACACTGAAGTGACAATATATATTGTATTGCCATTTCCACGTGTATTGTCGCGTGCCACTTAAATACAACACCATTATAAAAAGAATTTATCATTCCATGTGTTTACCTACCCAATTTGCGTATACCCATATATTTCAAAATATTGGTTACAACTCCAAGAAGCTGAGCATGCGGAAGATGCGCCATTAACTTAAATAACGGTATCTGGTTTCTGCAATTATTTCCCCCAGTAGTCAATATTGATGTATTGTTGTTTACTGAGGATGAAAGAAAAGCAAATAAAATCCACGCAATTGCGCTACAGATACATAATATCAAACCACTATACCAGTTCACTTGTATTGATTTCCTTTGATAAAGATAGATTCCTTGAAGCTTAGGCTTTTGCGATTATAATTTTATATTATTTTTGGTTGTTGTTGTAAGCTGACTGATATATCAATGAAAGATTGGTTTGTAGGTATTATGTTTATTAAGTATTTATAAACAAGAGGCAAATCCACTTAGGTAGGATACAGTGAGAATCAATCAGTGGCTACATAAGTAGTAATGGATAAAGCTCAAATTACCAGATGCCTAAGAGAATCTAATAATTATAGTAGTATGTTTGAGTTTGATCTCAGTAGGGACTCATTTAAGAACATGTTTTTTTTAACGTTAGGCTTCGGTGGTAGTATCTAGTTATTTAAGTATTTAAATTTTATATTAAGTAATCTAGCGAGAGCAGTTAATGTTTTCATTAGGCTACTTCGCCTTCTATGTCGACTTACCTATGTTTGTTCTTTTTCAAAGCATATCGTCACAATAAGCGTCTCATATTAGTTTTTTATCGCAACCTCACCATTTATGTGCACACCAACTTAATTCACAATTTGACTTGACAGCTGTCAAGGCACTGCGCCCGTCCGAAGTGGAATTCTCAATCGAACTGACAATCTGACATTCCGCCAAGAACCACTCCCAGTGGCGTGCTGCGTACTGCGTTAAGCGATTCGTTTTTTACCCAAACTACATATGACTGGTGTGATTGAACAGTGGAGTTGAGTTATGGTTTTATTAACCAATAATGCGTTTTACATTATGAAATGAGTAGAACGAAACTTATATCATTCGAAAGGTACCTACTGTATGTATAATATATGTCGCCGTTAGCACCCAATAACCCCAGTGCTTTTATTCTCCTGTTTGTACCAGCGTTGGCAGACGGTCAAAATATGTTCCACCAGATAAATAAGAAAAGCCCAAGGTTTGGCTGCTTTCTCCAAAAAACCGCTAAACTGTTAGTCATTATTTTTTTTTTTTTTGCTTAACCTTAACCAACTCTGATGAAATCGTTGTTTATAAAATTTACAGATGAGGTTGAAACAACATATTCAAGGAAACTATAACTTTTTTCCTAATGAAACCTTTTTAGATTTAGATTTAGGTTATTTTTATTATTTTTTTAAAAAACTTGTTTTGTAAACAAAAATAGTTCAAAGATATTAGCACAACTAATTTTCATTATCAAATTTTGCTTTGGAGGGCCGATCAATTATGTAACTGCATTTTAAATTATCGCACACATTTTAAGTTTACCAAAAAGTATGTTTTCACGAAATACAAAAAAAAAAACACAGTTCTCCCCACGTCGATCAAAAAAACCTAAATGGGGAAGGGACGAAACCCTAAACCTGGCAACACTGATCAGCACATCTGTTTCAACATTGATAAATTATCGGCATTTTTCAACTGACCTAGTTTACGTTTATTTTGAATTATAAGTTAGAGATAGAATACCTTATTATCTAAAGAATAAGGGACAGTTTTTTTTATTTGCATAAATCATGAGTAAAATTCATATTCAAATTGGCTTATTTTTCCGATATCTAGATGTCGCTTTTTCTCTTTTAAAAGAAACCACATAAAAATGGAAAAACCTACTTATAAAATCATTAATTTACTAACTTCTTCCCTTATATTGTGAGCACATAAAATTACATAAACACTGTTCTTTTTTTTTTTAAAAAAAAAAGGGAAAATCCATGGAATAAAACACAAACAGTAAGAATTTGAATTTTCCGACTCGAAAACCCTTAATACATTTACGCACAATGAAGAACAGTACCAAAATAAGGTTACTTTTTTTTATGTTGGTGAGTAGTATAAATTTACCAATCCTGGCACACAGGGAGCAGGGAGCCATTCTGTGACGTCATCCACATATCCGAAATATCTACAAACTACAATCTGAAACAGCTGTTCATATGACCGAGTTCAACCAATCAAAACCGAAATAGATATAGTCAGACAGTTTTTTTTTTATGGTGTTTTTATTTGGGGTCATTGACCGTGGCGATTTTGATGTTTTAGTTCAGTTGCAGTCAGGCTGATATGAAATGGTATTACTTTTTTTTTTTTATTTTTCTTGGAAGTTGTGTGAAAGCAATTTGAATGTAATTCATTCGATCTGCATATGATCTAAAAATAGAACCGAAACGAATGCAGACAGCCGAACTATCTACAATCTGACACAGCAGATCATATGTATGCGTTTAACCAATCAACCCCCATACACACACTAATTGTTTAAAATGTCTTGAACGAATCTTATCAAGAACAACATGTGTAATAAATTGTGGTTGGGTTTCGTTGCCTTCCGATAGGAGTACGTGATGCATACATGTTGATAAAAGATTTTTTTATCTAAGTGTAAACAGTCGTAGTGTCTGCTACCACTGAAAAATAGCATTGATAAGGGTGGGATTGTGAAAATTGATCTTTTACGACACTGCTAGTAATAAGTGTTTATTTTTTTTTTTTTTTTTTAGGTTTTTAGTTGTGGTGGGGGGGGGGGGGGGGGGGGTGGATTTTTATTTAGTTCAGTTGCAGTCAGACTGATATGAAATGGTATTAGTTTCTTTTATTTTTCTTGGATGTTGTGTGAGCACAATTTTGATGTGTTAGTTTCAGTTACAGTCAGCTTCAGTGTTGCCGTTTGGTCTCTTTATGAAGCTTTTGAACCTATTGAAGCTCAGGACCCCTGGTCCCCACTTTTTAAAAAATGATCAAAATGGTCCCCTTTTTTCTGTGTAAGTAAGATTTTATTCTTTATTGAACGAAAAAGAATGCAGACATATGAAATGAAGTGTTTCATGATGAATAAATTTGTTTTGTTTTGTTATGTAAATGTAATTGTGGCTCCGTTTTCTTTTTTTATTAGTATTTTGTGTGATGGCCCCTTTTATCGACTCGGGCCCCTTTTTATTACCCTTTTTCGAATTTTTTCAGCGGCAACACTGACTCAGGCTGACATGAAATGATATTAGTATTTTTTTATTTTTCTTGGAAGTTGTGTGAAAGCAAATGGGAATGTAATTCATTCGATCAAGTCAAGTGGTTGAAATAGGACATACTGCTAATTCGCGCTCTCGTTATCATCGCAATATAATATATTAATATGAAGGGTTTTATTTGTGATATTTGCCAGATGGAATTTTCCTTAAATAAAAATTTAAGGAGACATATTTTGAACAAACATAAAAATAATAGAATGCAATGTAATATTTGCGATAAAGTGTTAAACAGGAGTGATGCACTATTAAATCATAAAATTAAGTATCATAGTGTGCGTTCGGACCATCACATTACAAATGTGAGTGTAGATAATGAAAATCAAGCGACTACTTCTTCGGCGGGTTATTTAAAAACTAAAATATGTGAAGAGTGTAAAATAGAGGTTCCAAAAAGTGTATGGTACTCCCACATTCGCACAAATGTACATAAAAAGAATAGTGCAAAATCATGTGAGTCATGCGAACAATTAAAGGTGATCAAAAGCACTTTCAATAACCGCATACAGACATTAATGTATGAGAACAAAAACGAAGAAATCATAGAACCTATGACATTCTTAAATCAATCCGAAAATATAGTTTGTGAAAATTTAAACCGGCTTCTAAAAATACATTCAAACTTCAAATTTAATGTTGAGCTCTTTGGTGAATATGTGAAAATACATAAAACTGATGAAGAAGAAGTTATGGTAACATCAATAAAATCATTTCAATCAAAAATGTACCTTGTCCAGTGTGCCGTAGATTTAAAGTCGCTCTATAAAGAAATGTGTATGAACATTGTTAGAAAAATGGAAGAATTTCAAGAGAGGGATAGTGGATGGTCATTAATAAGAATTATCCACATTGAAATTAACATGAGCGAATATAGACCAATTAGAGGGTCACAATTTATAGTACTACCAAGTTTTCTGGCAAATAAAAAAGCGTGTATTAACATTGAAAATAGTGATGAATATTGTTTTAAATGGAGTGTAATATCAGCAATAGTACCATCAAACACTAACCCGCAAAGGATATCATCGTACAACATAAATGACATTACAGAAAGAACAATTTCATTAAATAATGGAGTGACACTTAAATTCGGAGATTTAGAATTTCCATTAAAAATAAAGGATATAAAAGCATTTGAACTATTAAATACAAATATAAGTGTAAATGTTTTCGGTTACGAAGAGGAGAATAAGAAGATTGTGGGTCCTTATTACATCACGTCTGAGGAAAAGGAAATCCATATAAATTTGTTGCTGTTACAGGATATGGAGAAATACCATTATGTATGGATTAAGAATATTTCAAAGTAAGAATGCATAATACATATTAGTTTCTGTACTTTTTTATCAATTTTCTTTTTAATTTCAGACTATTAAATACTCAAATAAGAACAGATGGACATAAGTTTTTTATATGCAACGGATGTCTTCAATATTTCGGTAACGAGCATAATTTCAATACGCATAAGCTAGAATGTAAGAAAATTGTTAGTAAATTACCATCGATTGAAGAGTCTTATTTAGAATATAGTCATTATGAAAGACAGATGGATGTTCCATTTGTAATCTATGCTGATTTCGAATGTATTCTTAAAGATGTAGATACTTGCTTTCCACATCCAAATATACCATCTACTACTATAGTTCAGGAACATACACCTTGTGCATTCAGTTACTTTATTAAGTGTTCCTTTGACGACACATTAAATGTGTTCAGAATCTATAAAGGTTTAGACGCATCAAAAATGTTTGTAGAGTTTTTAATTAACGATGTTCAACATATAAATGAAAATTATTTGTCTGTTAAGAAGCCGATGAATTCTCTTACTGAAGCCGAACTAAAATTTCATAACGAAAGTCAATTTTGTCATATTTGCAAAAAATCATTAGATAATAGTCGGGTAGCAGATCACTGTCATCTAACGGGTAAATACAGGGGCCCAGCTCATAATGAATGTAATTTAAAATTTCAAATAGCGAACTTCATCCCAGTATTTTTTCATAATTTTTCGGGCTACGACTGCCATTTGTTCATAAAAGAATTCTCAAATATTCCAGGTAATATAAATGTAATTGCAGTGAATAAGGAAAGGTATATATCACTTAGAAAATCAATTGATCTTGTTTCTGATAAATCGTTTGAGATTCGTTTTCTAGATTCTTTTAAATTCATGGCATCTAGCTTAGATGCTTTAGCTAAGAATTTATCAAAAGATGATTTTAAAATTGTTCGCTCGTTTTTTAAGTCTGATGATGAATTCAATTTAATGACAACAAAGGGAATTTTTCCATATGAATATGTAAATTCATGGGAGAGATTAAGTGATAAAACGCTCCCACCACTCGATAAATTCTTTAGCACAATTAGTAATTCTAGTTGTACCGAAGACGAGTATAAATTTGCTAATAAAGTATGGAAAACCTTCAAGTGTGAAAGCCTATTAGATTATTTGACGATTTACTTAAAAGCTGACGTTTTATTATTGGCTGATATATTTGAGAATTTCAGAAAAATATGTAGAAATATTTATGGTCTGGACCCCTGTCAGTATTACACATCACCTGGTCTATCATGGGATGCCATGTTGAAAGTAACTAAAATTAAATTGGAACTATTAACTGATATAAATATGTATACGTTTATACAAAGAGGCATTCGAGGTGGTATTGTGCAATGTTGTTGCAGACACTCCAAATCGAACAATAAATTCATGAAAGATTTTAAGAAAGAAAATCCGTCTGAGTATTTAATGTATTTGGATGCTAATAACTTATACGGTTGGGCAATGTCACAAAGTCTACCCTATGGCGAATTTGAATGGATAGAAACCGATGACTTTAATGTATTCAATATACCATCAGATTCACAATACGGTTACATTTTGGAAGTTGATTTAGAATATCCAGATCATCTTCACGACGATCATAGTGATTTTCCCTTTTGCGTGGAGAATAAGAAAAGTCCAATTGCTAAATTTAGTAAACTCATTTCTGATTTAACAAATAAATCAAAATATGTTATACACTATAGAAATCTTCAACAATGCGTTAAACAAGGGTTGCAAATTTTAAAAATACACAGAATTTTGAGATTTAAGCAATCATGTTGGCTCAAAGAATACATTGATTTGAATACACATCACCGTACATTGGCTAAAAATGATTTTGAGAAGAATTTCTTTAAATTATTGAATAATGCTGTTTACGGAAAAACGATGGAAAATGTAGACAAAAGAAAAGATATTAAAATAGTAACAAATTGGGAGAGTTGTGGAAAACGGTTAGGTGCCCGAGCTCTGACAGCCAAACCTAACTTTCACAGTTCTAGCAAATTTACGGACAACATGATTGCTATTGAAATGAGACGTGTTCATGTAACTTACAACAAACCAATTTATTTGGGTTTTAGTGTTCTTGATTTATCAAAATGGAAGATGTATGATTTTCACTATGAATATATGAAACCAAAGTATGGTAAAAATATAACTTTAAATTATATGGATACTGATTCTTTCGTATATTCTATTAAAACCGAAAATTTCTACAATGATATACTGATGGACATTGATAGCAATTTTGATACATCGGATTATCCATCTGATAATAGGTATAATATACCAAATAAAAACAAGAAGATAATCGGAATGATGAAAGATGAAATGAATGGTGAAATTATAAGAGAATTTGTCGGTCTTCGATCTAAAATGTATTCAATTGCTACTGAAAATAGTAAACAAATTAAGAAAGCTAAAGGTGTTAAGAAAACTGTACTAGATGGTATGAATATAGATGATTACAGAGATTGTTTGTATAAAAAGAAGCTATTTTATGGGAATATGTACATAATTAGATCAAAGATTCATAATATATATACACAATCTGTTAATAAACTTGCACTTAGTTATGTAGATGATAAAAGATATATAATGGAAAATGGTGTTAATACCCTTGCATGGGGACACTACAGTTTAGAAAAATAAAGATGAAAAAAAAAAAAAAATGTTCTTTGATTTTTATTTAATGCACACTTTTAGTTTAACTGAAAATAAGCTTAACCAATTATAATAAAACATAAATTGAAAAAAAAGTCTCTTTTATTTTTCCTCGCTTGATTCGAATATTGTTTTCATGGAAATTAGTTCTCAGGTTAAGTAAGTATAGTACAACAACAGAATAAGAAAACAATACTAACAATACGTTCTTCAAAGATAAGGTATAGTACACAGCCTACATACTTTCTGGAATGCAATGTAGTCTTCTGAGATATTGTATACTCTTTCCTCACCCTCTTGGATAATGTATGCTACATTCTATAAACATATCAGCTCTTTAAGATCATGATATGGTATGAGGAGAAAAATTCATCAAAGCAATAAACAATAGCATACTATACTAACAAATTAATGATACAGCTTCCTTCTGTGAGGAGAAAAAGTCATCGAAGCAGTAAGCAATAACGTCCGTACTATAATAAAAAATTAATGCGTTGTCATCATAAATTTCATTATTTATTGACAATCGACACCAATAGTCAAAAATCATGTGCAATGAATCCTACAGTCATAGCTACCTACTATCCCTTATTCATGCACTTACAATGCCTCTGCTAGTGAATGAATGCTAGATGAAATAATGTAAAATGTAGACAAAAAATTATATGCTATGGAGTACCCTAATTATGATAGAAGTGTGTAGCATATCGATATAATTAAAAAATAATTTTTGTTGTTTGTTTTTTTTCTTAACCTTTCAGATGGTTTTTTGTTTTTTCGTCAATTTCTGGGTTGCTGGTTTCGTTTCTTTTTCACTATTTAGTTAGAAGAAATTCGTTATGAATTAAATGTCATTGAAATTGATAGCAATCGTAATGCTGACATCACATCAACAATCAAAAACTACATTTCTTTAATTAAAATTGAAAGTGAGATGCTGAGCAAAATTCAGACATAAATGTTATTGGTTCCTTTTTTAATTTTTTGCATGCCCCTAACTAAGATACTGGAATTTGCTGAAGACTACAAGAGAATTATTCTAAATTTCTCAATCTATATACCAGTGAGAGTAGAAATACTTTCATCAATATTCATATTTATTATTGTATATGAAACAGGTTTCAAATAGATCTGTTGAAAATAGATCAGTTTATAAAACAGATCTGTTTAATAACAGTGCTGTTCTATTTCATACAGATCTGTTTAATAACAGGGCAGTTTAATAACAGGGCTGTTCTATTTCATACAGATCTGTTTAATAACAGGGCAGTTTAATAACAGGGCTGTTCTATTTCATACAGATCTGTTTAATAACAGGGCAGTTTAATAACAGGGCTGTTCTATTTCATACAGATCTGTTTAATAACAGGGCAGTTTAATAACAGGGCTGTTCTATTTCATACAGATCTGTTTAATAACAGGGCAGTTTAATAACAGGGCTGTTCTATTTCATACAGCGCGGCTTAATACAGGAGCTGTTCAAAACAGTATGTGGTCCGAATCTGACAAGACGGTAAGTTCTGTAGTATCATGAAGATATCATGTAGATCGTGCAGATCCGCAATAATAGCTGATCAGATTGATCTCACCTGAAATAATAGCTGATCAGATTGATCTCACCTGAAATAATAGCTGATCAGATTGATCTCACCTGAAATAATAAGCTGATCAGATTGATCTCACCTGAAATAATAAGCTGATCTGATTGATCTGATTCACAATAATAGCTTGATTGATTGATCGGAGATCAATCAGATCATCTATTTAGGTGAGATCAATCCGATCAGCTTATTATTTCAGGTGAGATCAATCTGATCAGCTATTATTTCAGGTGAGATCAATCTGATCAGCTATTATTTCAGGTGAGATCAATCTGATCAGCTATTATTGCGGATCTGCACGATCTACATGATATCTTCATGATACTACAGAACTTACCGTCTTGTCAGATTCGGACCACATACTGTTTTGAACAGCTCCTGTATTAAGCCGCGCTGTATGAAATAGAACAGCCCTGTTATTAAACTGCCCTGTTATTAAACAGATCTGTATGAAATAGAACAGCCCTGTTATTAAACTGCCCTGTTATTAAACAGATCTGTATGAAATAGAACAGCCCTGTTATTAAACTGCCCTGTTATTAAACAGATCTGTATGAAATAGAACAGCCCTGTTATTAAACTGCCCTGTTATTAAACAGATCTGTATGAAATAGAACAGCCCTGTTATTAAACTGCCCTGTTATTAAACAGATCTGTATGAAATAGAACAGCCCTGTTATTAAACTGCCCTGTTATTAAACAGATCTGTATGAAATAGAACAGCCCTGTTATTAAACTGCCCTGTTATTAAACAGATCTGTATGAAATAGAACAGCCCTGTTATTAAACTGCCCTGTTATTAAACAGATCTGTATGAAATAGAACAGCACTGTTATTAAACAGATCTGTTTTATAAACTGATCTATTTTCAACAGATCTATTTGAAACCTGTTTCATATACAATAATAAATATGAATATTGATGAAAGTATTTCTACTCTCACTGGTATATAGATTGAGAAATTTAGAATAATTCTCTTGTAGTCTTCAGCAAATTCCAGTATCTTAGTTAGGGGCATGCAAAAAATTAAAAAAGGAACCAATAACATTTATGTCTGAATTTTGCTCAGCATCTCACTTTCAATTTTAATTAAAGAAATGTAGTTTTTGATTGTTGATGTGATGTCAGCATTACGATTGCTATCAATTTCAATGACATTTAATTCATAACGAATTTCTTCTAACTAAATAGTGAAAAAGAAACGAAACCAGCAACCCAGAAATTGACGAAAAAACAAAAAACCATCTGAAAGGTTAAGAAAAAAAACAAACAACAAAAATTATTTTTTAATTATATCGATATGCTACACACTTCTATCATAATTAGGGTACTCCATAGCATATAATTTTTTGTCTACATTTTACATTATTTCATCTAGCATTCATTCACTAGCAGAGGCATTGTAAGTGCATGAATAAGGGATAGTAGGTAGCTATGACTGTAGGATTCATTGCACATGATTTTTGACTATTGGTGTCGATTGTCAATAAATAATGAAATTTATGATGACAACGCATTAATTTTTTATTATAGTACGGACGTTATTGCTTACTGCTTCGATGACTTTTTCTCCTCACAGAAGGAAGCTGTATCATTAATTTGTTAGTATAGTATGCTATTGTTTATTGCTTTGATGAATTTTTCTCCTCATACCATATCATGATCTTAAAGAGCTGATATGTTTATAGAATGTAGCATACATTATCCAAGAGGGTGAGGAAAGAGTATACAATATCTCAGAAGACTACATTGCATTCCAGAAAGTATGTAGGCTGTGTACTATACCTTATCTTTGAAGAACGTATTGTTAGTATTGTTTTCTTATTCTGTTGTTGTACTATACTTACTTAACCTGAGAACTAATTTCCATGAAAACAATATTCGAATCAAGCGAGGAAAAATAAAAGAGACTTTTTTTTCAATTTATGTTTTATTATAATTGGTTAAGCTTATTTTCAGTTAAACTAAAAGTGTGCATTAAATAAAAATCAAAGAACATTTTTTTTTTTTTTCATCTTTATTTTTCTAAACTGTAGTGTCCCCATGCAAGGGTATTAACACCATTTTCCATTATATATCTTTTATCATCTACATAACTAAGTGCAAGTTTATTAACAGATTGTGTATATATATTATGAATCTTTGATCTAATTATGTACATATTCCCATAAAATAGCTTCTTTTTATACAAACAATCTCTGTAATCATCTATATTCATACCATCTAGTACAGTTTTCTTAACACCTTTAGCTTTCTTAATTTGTTTACTATTTTCAGTAGCAATTGAATACATTTTAGATCGAAGACCGACAAATTCTCTTATAATTTCACCATTCATTTCATCTTTCATCATTCCGATTATCTTCTTGTTTTTATTTGGTATATTATACCTATTATCAGATGGATAATCCGATGTATCAAAATTGCTATCAATGTCCATCAGTATATCATTGTAGAAATTTTCGGTTTTAATAGAATATACGAAAGAATCAGTATCCATATAATTTAAAGTTATATTTTTACCATACTTTGGTTTCATATATTCATAGTGAAAATCATACATCTTCCATTTTGATAAATCAAGAACACTAAAACCCAAATAAATTGGTTTGTTGTAAGTTACATGAACACGTCTCATTTCAATAGCAATCATGTTGTCCGTAAATTTGCTAGAACTGTGAAAGTTAGGTTTGGCTGTCAGAGCTCGGGCACCTAACCGTTTTCCACAACTCTCCCAATTTGTTACTATTTTAATATCTTTTCTTTTGTCTACATTTTCCATCGTTTTTCCGTAAACAGCATTATTCAATAATTTAAAGAAATTCTTCTCAAAATCATTTTTAGCCAATGTACGGTGATGTGTATTCAAATCAATGTATTCTTTGAGCCAACATGATTGCTTAAATCTCAAAATTCTGTGTATTTTTAAAATTTGCAACCCTTGTTTAACGCATTGTTGAAGATTTCTATAGTGTATAACATATTTTGATTTATTTGTTAAATCAGAAATGAGTTTACTAAATTTAGCAATTGGACTTTTCTTATTCTCCACGCAAAAGGGAAAATCACTATGATCGTCGTGAAGATGATCTGGATATTCTAAATCAACTTCCAAAATGTAACCGTATTGTGAATCTGATGGTATATTGAATACATTAAAGTCATCGGTTTCTATCCATTCAAATTCGCCATAGGGTAGACTTTGTGACATTGCCCAACCGTATAAGTTATTAGCATCCAAATACATTAAATACTCAGACGGATTTTCTTTCTTAAAATCTTTCATGAATTTATTGTTCGATTTGGAGTGTCTGCAACAACATTGCACAATACCACCTCGAATGCCTCTTTGTATAAACGTATACATATTTATATCAGTTAATAGTTCCAATTTAATTTTAGTTACTTTCAACATGGCATCCCATGATAGACCAGGTGATGTGTAATACTGACAGGGGTCCAGACCATAAATATTTCTACATATTTTTCTGAAATTCTCAAATATATCAGCCAATAATAAAACGTCAGCTTTTAAGTAAATCGTCAAATAATCTAATAGGCTTTCACACTTGAAGGTTTTCCATACTTTATTAGCAAATTTATACTCGTCTTCGGTACAACTAGAATTACTAATTGTGCTAAAGAATTTATCGAGTGGTGGGAGCGTTTTATCACTTAATCTCTCCCATGAATTTACATATTCATATGGAAAAATTCCCTTTGTTGTCATTAAATTGAATTCATCATCAGACTTAAAAAACGAGCGAACAATTTTAAAATCATCTTTTGATAAATTCTTAGCTAAAGCATCTAAGCTAGATGCCATGAATTTAAAAGAATCTAGAAAACGAATCTCAAACGATTTATCAGAAACAAGATCAATTGATTTTCTAAGTGATATATACCTTTCCTTATTCACTGCAATTACATTTATATTACCTGGAATATTTGAGAATTCTTTTATGAACAAATGGCAGTCGTAGCCCGAAAAATTATGAAAAAATACTGGGATGAAGTTCGCTATTTGAAATTTTAAATTACATTCATTATGAGCTGGGCCCCTGTATTTACCCGTTAGATGACAGTGATCTGCTACCCGACTATTATCTAATGATTTTTTGCAAATATGACAAAATTGACTTTCGTTATGAAATTTTAGTTCGGCTTCAGTAAGAGAATTCATCGGCTTCTTAACAGACAAATAATTTTCATTTATATGTTGAACATCGTTAATTAAAAACTCTACAAACATTTTTGATGCGTCTAAACCTTTATAGATTCTGAACACATTTAATGTGTCGTCAAAGGAACACTTAATAAAGTAACTGAATGCACAAGGTGTATGTTCCTGAACTATAGTAGTAGATGGTATATTTGGATGTGGAAAGCAAGTATCTACATCTTTAAGAATACATTCGAAATCAGCATAGATTACAAATGGAACATCCATCTGTCTTTCATAATGACTATATTCTAAATAAGACTCTTCAATCGATGGTAATTTACTAACAATTTTCTTACATTCTAGCTTATGCGTATTGAAATTATGCTCGTTACCGAAATATTGAAGACATCCGTTGCATATAAAAAACTTATGTCCATCTGTTCTTATTTGAGTATTTAATAGTCTGAAATTAAAAAGAAAATTGATAAAAAAGTACAGAAACTAATATGTATTATGCATTCTTACTTTGAAATATTCTTAATCCATACATAATGGTATTTCTCCATATCCTGTAACAGCAACAAATTTATATGGATTTCCTTTTCCTCAGACGTGATGTAATAAGGACCCACAATCTTCTTATTCTCCTCTTCGTAACCGAAAACATTTACACTTATATTTGTATTTAATAGTTCAAATGCTTTTATATCCTTTATTTTTAATGGAAATTCTAAATCTCCGAATTTAAGTGTCACTCCATTATTTAATGAAATTGTTCTTTCTGTAATGTCATTTATGTTGTACGATGATATCCTTTGCGGGTTAGTGTTTGATGGTACTATTGCTGATATTACACTCCATTTAAAACAATATTCATCACTATTTTCAATGTTAATACACGCTTTTTTATTTGCCAGAAAACTTGGTAGTACTATAAATTGTGACCCTCTAATTGGTCTATATTCGCTCATGTTAATTTCAATGTGGATAATTCTTATTAATGACCATCCACTATCCCTCTCTTGAAATTCTTCCATTTTTCTAACAATGTTCATACACATTTCTTTATAGAGCGACTTTAAATCTACGGCACACTGGACAAGGTACATTTTTGATTGAAATGATTTTATTGATGTTACCATAACTTCTTCTTCATCAGTTTTATGTATTTTCACATATTCACCAAAGAGCTCAACATTAAATTTGAAGTTTGAATGTATTTTTAGAAGCCGGTTTAAATTTTCACAAACTATATTTTCGGATTGATTTAAGAATGTCATAGGTTCTATGATTTCTTCGTTTTTGTTCTCATACATTAATGTCTGTATGCGGTTATTGAAAGTGCTTTTGATCACCTTTAATTGTTCGCATGACTCACATGATTTTGCACTATTCTTTTTATGTACATTTGTGCGAATGTGGGAGTACCATACACTTTTTGGAACCTCTATTTTACACTCTTCACATATTTTAGTTTTTAAATAACCCGCCGAAGAAGTAGTCGCTTGATTTTCATTATCTACACTCACATTTGTAATGTGATGGTCCGAACGCACACTATGATACTTAATTTTATGATTTAATAGTGCATCACTCCTGTTTAACACTTTATCGCAAATATTACATTGCATTCTATTATTTTTATGTTTGTTCAAAATATGTCTCCTTAAATTTTTATTTAAGGAAAATTCCATCTGGCAAATATCACAAATAAAACCCTTCATATTAATATATTATATTGCGATGATAACGAGAGCGCGAATTAGCAGTATGTCCTATTTCAACCACTTGACTTGATCGAATGAATTACATTCCCATTTGCTTTCACACAACTTCCAAGAAAAATAAAAAAATACTAATATCATTTCATGTCAGCCTGAGTCAGTGTTGCCGCTGAAAAAATTCGAAAAAGGGTAATAAAAAGGGGCCCGAGTCGATAAAAGGGGCCATCACACAAAATACTAATAAAAAAAGAAAACGGAGCCACAATTACATTTACATAACAAAACAAAACAAATTTATTCATCATGAAACACTTCATTTCATATGTCTGCATTCTTTTTCGTTCAATAAAGAATAAAATCTTACTTACACAGAAAAAAGGGGACCATTTTGATCATTTTTTAAAAAGTGGGGACCAGGGGTCCTGAGCTTCAATAGGTTCAAAAGCTTCATAAAGAGACCAAACGGCAACACTGAAGCTGACTGTAACTGAAACTAACACATCAAAATTGTGCTCACACAACATCCAAGAAAAATAAAAGAAACTAATACCATTTCATATCAGTCTGACTGCAACTGAACTAAATAAAAATCCACCCCCCCCCCCCCCCCACCACAACTAAAAACCTAAAAAAAAAAAAAAAAAATAAACACTTATTACTAGCAGTGTCGTAAAAGATCAATTTTCACAATCCCACCCTTATCAATGCTATTTTTCAGTGGTAGCAGACACTACGACTGTTTACACTTAGATAAAAAAATCTTTTATCAACATGTATGCATCACGTACTCCTATCGGAAGGCAACGAAACCCAACCACAATTTATTACACATGTTGTTCTTGATAAGATTCGTTCAAGACATTTTAAACAATTAGTGTGTGTATGGGGGTTGATTGGTTAAACGCATACATATGATCTGCTGTGTCAGATTGTAGATAGTTCGGCTGTCTGCATTCGTTTCGGTTCTATTTTTAGATCATATGCAGATCGAATGAATTACATTCAAATTGCTTTCACACAACTTCCAAGAAAAATAAAAAAAAAAAGTAATACCATTTCATATCAGCCTGACTGCAACTGAACTAAAACATCAAAATCGCCACGGTCAATGACCCCAAATAAAAACACCATAAAAAAAAAACTGTCTGACTATATCTATTTCGGTTTTGATTGGTTGAACTCGGTCATATGAACAGCTGTTTCAGATTGTAGTTTGTAGATATTTCGGATATGTGGATGACGTCACAGAATGGCTCCCTGCTCCCTGTGTGCCAGGATTGGTAAATTTATACTACTTTGGTGCACAGACCACGATGTATGTACATGTACACGTACAGAGGTAAATATTTAATTTCGCTGTGATCGAAGTTTAGCTTTTCCAACAAGCAAAAGTTACTTCGTACTTTATTTGTAACCTAAAATCATTTATATAGCTAAAATCGCAAACAAGCGCACAATGTGGTTGTACTTGCATGCAAGTTGTTTCATACCTCTTTAATTCAGTCTGCTTTTGTTGGCTTAGAATTTTTGAATAAATTCAATTTGGTTACTTAAAAAACTGTGAAATAGAATTCAAGTTTCTGCAATGGCGGCGGGATATACGAAATACCTCCACAAATTCAACAAATGGAGTTTTATTATAATAGAATTATATATCAAACACAGAGATAGTACGTAGCTGTTTACGTTCGCACAACTGCAAAATAGCATTTCAGTTTAAATTTATTGAATATTTCTTTCATGATTTATGAAACATATAGTTGTTTTTAAGGTTCCGTACCCAAAGGGAAAAAACGTAACCTTATTAGTTTCGCTCGGATGTCTCTCCGTCTGTCTGTCTGTCTGTCAGTCTGTCTGTCTGTCCGAACCCAATAAGATAATTTTGTTACCAGGTCTATCTCAAGAACCGATTGACATAGGAGGCTAAAATTTACACACAACATCCGGTATAACCTCTAGTTAAACGACAAATACCAATGGGAGGAATACATCGATTGGTTTTGGATTAATTAATAATCTGGTGAAAAAAATATTTTCATTTGCCCAAAAAACGGTTTATTTCTTGATTCACAAAAAAATACATAAATTCCTTTTTTGTAGATCATGTTCTTATCTATATATGTGCTGAATACTGTTTTGCCGAAAAGTTAATAGTTTACAAGATATTTTCAAAAAAGATAATTCTACCATGTAAAATACGTTGCTCTCATAAGTTTTAATCTCTACTACGCAGTTGTGCACAATTGACCCCATCAAAGACAGAAGAGAGTCACTGGTGGTATACCACCAGGGTTCCCGCTTGCTAATTTCGTTGGGGAGTATAATACATTTTTTTTTTGGGAGTACAGAACAAAATAAAAGTAATATATTTTTAGTCAATAGTTTTTAATTGGGACAGGTCGCATACAGAATGAAAAATTGGCGTGGGTTGGGTACTAGGTAATAATTAGAAAATGAGATTCATGTGCGAGTAATTTTTGAGAGTAAAAATATTAAGTAATTAAATTTAACTAAATTGTGATGAATTCATGAAGAGGGGAAAGATTGAATGATATAGATTTCAAATAATATCTGATGTGTTGGACTTTAGCCAAATACGGAACCTTCGGTGCGCGAGTGACACTTGCACTTGGACGGTTTTTTTATATTTGTAATTGGTAAAGAAAGATCAATTAAACACTTCCTCTTAATTATAACATCTATATCAGAATGGCTAAAAACTGTTCAACAACTTACTACTAAACTAGATTTATGAAATCAGCTTAAAATAAAACTAGATTTCTCCAACGTTATTTTCGTAAGGAGATAATGTGGGAAAGAGAAATTATCTTGAGTGTGTTTGGTTGTACACTTGATGTTTGTTCTGCAAATGACCCAGCAAAACCTTTTCTTGGTCACAGAATTAATTTTAGCAGCAAATTTCAGCTATCAGTTTCAGGTAGCAATTTATGATTTGATACTAAGTACATATTTTTGAGGATTGTGAATAATGGAAAACAGTTTGCGTGAAGAATTCTTCTCTTCTACAATTGTGATTTGCTCACATTATGTGCCAAAATTAATTTCTTTGCAGTTTGCCCATTCGCATGGTCCTTTACAGGATCAAGTAAAAATGAAATATTGAAGTTTATTTGGGGTGTGTAGATAGAGATATAAATTTTAATTCCAACGACCAGTCAGCTTTTGGCAATAAATGTTACATGCATAATAAATAGCTACTCAATTAAAATTTGCATACGGCCAACAGAGCGATGTTTACATTTCAGAAACATATGGTAGGCATATAAAAATTATTAAATTAGTTTCATATTAGAGCAAAGTTCTAAATCGGTTGAATTTTAATGAAAAATATAATTTGACGACAAAAGCCTCCATTGGCTACAAATGTGTGAATTAATTGGAAGCGATACAAATACAATTTGATCAGTTCGATTCCCATGGTGAAATAGAATAACTGTGCAAACTCTACTCTAGGTGGAAATTACTCGTATACCTATACCTACCGCTCTTAAGTAATTAAAATTAATATGAGCTGCTACAAAAAAAAACATTTTAGTTGTTAACATAAAAACAGTATGTTATTGTTACGATATTTACTTACGAAAATCGCAGTCACGCTTCCATGCAAGTCTGAAAATAAAAAAAAATTGTTGGTATGTACCTTATACAGAAAAATGTTGTTTTTTTCTTTTTTTTGTGAGGAATAGGAAAGGTATTTTTGTATATAATTGGTTTCACATTTATCCTTGAAAATTCATAAGAAAATAGATACTCTGAGATGTAATGTTTGAAGAAAGCTGAATACAATTATTCTAACTTGTGTTAAATTGGACTGCTCATTAAGTACCTAAGAAACAATTTATTTTTATTATTATTATTAATTAATCGGTAAAAATACACTGCAAATCTTTTATATATAATAATTATTTATTATTCTTTCGGGATGAAATTCGATGATGTTATAACTCGATCACCCCTGTAACGATTTTAATGATTCTTTTTTGGTTTTGTTCGTATTGCTGTATTTCAGGTTTAGGAAGAAAGAAAGTTCAATGATTCTTGCTACCTATTAATATTTATTTTGACTTTTCTGTGTCAAAAATGAATAAGCAAACTAGGTAGCTATGTGCGGTCTAATTTTGTTTTCAAAAAGTAAATTGGTAAGATCTAGGATTTAAGATGAATGTATTATAGATACGTTTGTCAACAGTCCTGGTTTGTTTTTGATTTCGTGCATCGGTTCATCACTTTTATACAATCATAAAAAGCTTTACCGCTGACAAAATAGTTATTGAAAAAAATTTCAGTAATTTTCGATATTGGAGCGATGACTATTGTGTACATTTAAAGATTAAACGGGCGGCCCTTGCTGTGTCCTGTGTGAGTGGAATTGTATCCATTAGATGCACCTTCGGAGACGTTAAAATCCATTTTGGATCGGGTGACTTGCTAAAGAGCATTCGCCCAATACAAAAACTGTTTCCGTATGACTTCGTTCGGAACAAAAATCGTTTAAAAAATTGGTTTCATGCCGACTTGCAACGTAATTTTTCTTTTATACACCAAGGAAACACGCCTGTTCTAACAATGGCAAGGGATTCTACACTGATGCTCAGTTCGGATTAGCAGTTTCAAGGACAAATTTACCATCGGGTGGGTGCATTCTTCACAGCAAATAAAGGCGCACTACAATATGTGCAACTGTAATTTCCTTTCTTCGGATGATGATCAAGCCGATAGAACAGACAATAGAGTGACAAAAAACGTGATTCGACAATTGCAAAAATTATTTAAGGTAAACAATGTTTAAACGCCGAAGGAGAAAATGAACTCCGACGATCGCAGATTTGTCTTCAAAGCTGTGAATACAACCACACTTTGAAAAAAGTAGACTGCAAAGAAAAACCGTATACTGTCACTTCCCAACAACAAAAAATATTTAAAATTTTACGTTTTCTACACAATTTGAAATTTCAAGTCGGCTTAGTTATATAATTTTGTTGCGCAACCTCAATTCACCGAAACGTTGAAACGAATGGCGTTTGATTTTATTGTGAAGAATCTCAAATAAAATGATATTTCAGAGGTGGATGGTGCGTGTTTCTCGAAATTTAATTTTGTTTGGGATAGTTGCATAAACACAAATTAACTTTAATCATCAACGATTTGATAATTTTAATTTGAATTCGCATTGACCCAGGTGAACACACTACAGAGCCCAAAATTGGAAATTTTTTACCGGAAAATTGTGACAACCCGAAATTTTATTTTTTCGTGTGTAACGGGCCCTATATATGAAAATTAAATTTTGTGTGTAAAGGAGAAAATAACGATTCAAAGGAATGACAAACACTTCAGAATTGGCCATCTTCTAATGAAAACCTCCTCGAAAATTGCGTTTTCGCAAAAAGAAAATGCAGTGAGAGCCACCCGAACCTTAAATTTCCCGTGTGTGTCGCTTTCGCTATGACAATAATTTATTAATAAGGTGCAGGGACAATCACCGTATGTTTGTGGAATCAATCTTGAATTCCCATTTTCAATTGTATGTGGCTTGCTCAAGTGTCGACAAAAATTCCGCTTCGTATTCAATGAAAAAGCGTAATTTAGGCCCCGACACGTCAATCTTTGCGATTTGATTGAAAACCACCGACATTATTTTTTTATACTTCAGTTTAACTTATTATATAATTATTTGAAGCAGCGTGTGCCTGTGCATGCATCACATGCAATATCACTTGACCATATTATTTAAAAAAAAAAACGTATAGGTAATAATGATCACAAGAAAAAGAAACAAAACACAATTTTTAATTATTCAAATAGGTTATGAGTAGAAATTAAAATATAGAACCTAAGAAGATCACATTTTTTAGTATGTAGTAGATTACTTACTCACTCTTTCGGCAAGTTGCGACACATTCTGCTTCTACGTAAGGTGATCGCAAAATAACTATACAAATTTGGCATCACTTCATCATTTTAATAACTGTCATTTTCCTGGGAAATTTTTGTTATTTAAAAAAAAATCTTCAAAATACATAAATTGCAGAGAAAAAATATAAGTTGAAAACAAATCAAATATAGAATTATCTCAACAAATTGTAAACCAATTCACTTTTAAAGGACACAAGCCGCCTCCGAGAAGGTTTAACGTTACAGCTAGTTGCAGAATTGGTGATATATGCGTTAAACTTAACCCATCTGGCAAGTCAAGCAATCTCAAGATATTTAGAAAATTTTCTTTCAATAAACGTAATTTTTTAAGAAACTAAAAGGATAGGTACATAAATATGGATACCGTAACGAAAATATTATGATGAAACTCACATTGCATTTGGAAGTTGAAATATATTTGATTTGGTCCGTACGTTTATTCTTAGGAGTCGCACATTGGAATAATTCCTATCTTCTTCATTATCTCTTAAACGAGTAAATAATTGTAGCGAAGTAAACATATTCACAAATTATGCATTATTAGGTGCCACGCAAAAAAACGATGGTCCCAGTGATAATCACCTTACATAGAGCGAAAACTGTGATTGTTACAATCAACTATCTCATATCGCCTTAAAGAATTCCATCCCAGGAAACATATATATTTTTTTTCTAAATGAACTAGTTCTTCCGATACAATCTGTTCATTATTATTATGATCTTCCCCGTACTTATACCTAATAGCATGGATATTTGATTTTTGTTATTGAGCGCGATAAATAGATCGTGCCAACCAAAGGTTCCGTCCTATTATTTTAAAGTAAAATACTATTTCAAAAGTGACACAGAGTTAAGACAATTCAAAAATGTTCTTGTATGGTTCTCTAATTAGACACCTGCAAGTAAAGGGTTTTTCAACAGGGACGCTACAAAAGTAGAGTGACAGGGACAGCAAGCGACGCCGAATTTCTTGCCGCTCTTTTGACGTTTCTCTTCAGTAGGGCTTGCTATTTCATGATGAAAAGATATACGAGCCAACAACCAGTCGAAATTATTAAAATTTACTACCGAAATTCGAGTCAGTGGCCTCAACGTTAAGAGCGCTACGTTCTTCAGCGATGAGGCTCATTTCTGGCTGAATGGCTTCGTCAATAAACAAAATATTCGGTGTTTGTCAGGCAATCCACACGTACTCAATGGGTCATCATTGCATCCCGAAAATATTGTGGTTTATGGGCCGGCGCGGCGGCGCGTCATTGGGCCGTACTTCTTCCGTGATGATCAATACCGGCACGTTACTATGAATGGGAATAGCTACCGTTCAATGATAACCGAATATTTTTGGCCTCAATTGGATGATATGGACTTGGAGGACATGTGGTTCCAACAGGACGGTGCCACAAGCCACACAGCGAATGTCACAATCAATTTATTGGAGACCAAGTTTGGAGAACGTGTTATCTCACGAATTGGTCCAGTCGCTTGGCCGCCTCGGTCGTGCGATTTTACGCCGTTAGACTATTTCCTGTGGGACTATATCAAGTCTACGGTCTATGTCAATGATTGAAAAACCATTTACAACAAAGATGATTTTGTTATGGGAAATAGTGAAGAAATTGAAATTCTGCGTAAATTTGTTTTTTTAAATTCTATCGACAAAGTTGGGGACGAGCCAAAGATTTTTTACAAGCCAACAGCGACCATTCTAAGAAGCAACTAAATAAGCGCGTTAATATTTGGTAGGATACTTTACTACCAAAGTAAGGAAGGATACTGCCACGTCGACCCTTGCAAAGAAAGAGGCATTCAAAGTTTGGTCAAAGAATCCCTTTATATACGGGCATTGGAATATAGCCATTTAGAGATAGTACCTATGTAAGTATGCGGACAAATTTATTTAATTCCTAAAGGTGCTTTTGTACAAACGTCGTCGTAAGGTTAGAATTTGTCTAACGCACTATCTTGCGTAAATACTTAAGCCTCACCTATAACCCCTGTACAAATCCCATCTAATAGAGTAATCATTATCCCTTTCGCAATATTTCGCTTGTCTAAACCAATTTTACTTCCATTTTAAACTTTTACCCGTAATGTTCTTTCTATTAATCGACTTTCGACAAAAAAAAAACAGCAGAAGCGCAGCCAACTTGCTCAAAATCCTGAAATCTCATTATCCCCTGGATAGGAGCAAAAAATAAACTTGGATACAAAAATACGAAGAAACGAAGCGCTCCTATCCCACTTTAGAATACATTCCCAACTATATTCATTGGTTTTATCCACCAAAGCCGTTCAGTCTGTATGCCAGAAAGCTTAATTTTAAAACAAAAAAAAAAAAACATCAGACTTCGAAAAAAGCAAGCAAACAAATCCGCCAAATTATTTCCCTCTATTTTGCTCCGATTTCCTAAACCGTTTTGTGCTTACAAAAAAAATATTCCAATATCCTTTCTTCGCAACTTTAAAAGCCTTTTTTGGTTCGCCTTGCCAAAGAACAATGCACTTAATCTCTTTATTTTATCGTTTGGTTGGATACTTCTCCCATATCTCCTGCACTCACACACCCACTCTAACCAAAATCCTATATAAATCCATCTGGGACATTTTCGTTTGAAGTAGCCATTTTTTTGTTATTATCAAATCCTCTCCTTCTTTGCATTTGATTCTTGTCCCAATAGGTGATGAAGTCGTCTGTGGTTTTATTATACACGCTTAATTTAGCAGTATTTACGGTCCTATGAATTTCGTTCTTTGAAAATTGGTTAGCCTTTTATTCTCTCTAATTAGGGACGCTTGAAAAAACGTTTGTCGGGATGCATATTAATTGATGGTGAACACTGTTGTCTTGTCTTTCTTTTTTTTTTTTTTTGTGTTTTTCATTTTGTCTATTTTAGCCGGATGTCCTTTCATTCTGATAATGAGTTTGCCTTTTAACGCTATCATTAGTGTTTAGAATTTGAATAGATTTCGTTTGATTGTGTACTTTGATATTGAAACCAACTTTTGTGATAAATCAACCTCTGTCATTAGGCGAAGAGTGTTTGATCTTCATTGTGATCCCAGCTACTAATTAAAATTTCAATTAAATTTGGAAACAAAGTTAACGTCACTCAAAATTAATTTCAATTTTCAATTTGATGGCTTTTGCGTTTGCTTCCTAAATGAAATTAGCAGCGTTGGAGTTGTTGTTTGCCATCAATCTTGAGTGGGTTTGAATGTTTGCGGGTCTAGAAATGTATTTGCTTTTAAGGAAAGATGTCGTGGTTTTGGTGGCGAACTTTCTTATTGGAATTAGCCAACTCTTTGCACCTTTCTATATTATATTGGAGTTTTATAAAGCTAAAGATGGACTGCAAAGATTGGACTAAGTCAGGTATTGTATATGAAACATTTTGTTTCTCTTGTATTGAGCTTGTGTACGCTTTATTACACTTTTTTTTTTCAACATTTAATTAACTCACGCCTTTCTTTCAGTCTCTTTTTTTTATAATTGACACCACCAAGGGATTATGGCTGTTATTGCGATGTACATAGAACATAAATACGGGCATTAGGTAAATTGGAATAGAGAAGATGGAGAATTTCGATGTGCATTATTTTAAAATGCTTGTAAATTGTGCTGCGGAAGTTAGGCAAGGAGTTCCATATTTGTGTTGTGTACCTTCGGGATATGACTGAATATCTATATTCCATAGAACGACAGAAAATGTATGGTTTAGTGAAGTGAGTAACCTTTCTCAAATGAGGAGAGTTGCGGTTGAATTGCTGATGTGGTCTCGTTTGAGCACTATTTGTTAAAACACAGTTCCACCGAATTTTAAGTACCTATTTACTGTCTTACAATGTCGGAAATTTATGAACTTAACATAAATTTTCTGTTTCAATTCTAAGACGAATGAACAGGACGATGAGTCATGGAACGAGTATTAGAAGCTCAGCGCCTACTGTCTTGAGCAAAGGAGTGAATTGAGTTAAAAGCATGTGGATAAAGGGTCTTTTATAAAAATTAAGTCGAATCGGAGACTTTGAAAATATCTTTTCTATCCATCTTCGACAACAGAGCTTAATTATAAACTCTGTCAAAAACCTTTGAAATAGCAAGCGCAACAATCTTGTTTTTACCGGATTGATGTAGAGACTGGTCATTAAATCAGCACGGAACTATACTTCTAGTCATAAAGTAGGTTCTATGATTTAATATGCTTCATAAACTGTAACGGTGGGTAAGGATCTAGAATCCTCTGTGATGGATACGGATGGCACGATCGCGATGCTCGGACAAGCTCACCGTATTGGTTTCTGAGCTTGTTACCGTCAAAATTGTATGTTCCTGCGCTGACCCCTTCGATGCTGTTGTCACTGTTGTTGATTAATAATTATAGCAATTTGAATTTAACAAACTCTTTACAGGAACTCTAACAAATAGCAATAGCGATAAAGTTATGAAAAGCGCTATAGATACGAATTAGGCTTAAATTGACACAAAATAAGTTTCGCCGGTATTTGATGACCTTCTGTTGCTTGTGCTGATATGGTCCTGGCGATCGTCACACACAAGTTGTGTTTATGAAAAATTGTTTGCATGTCGGTATGGTCCAGCGTCATATACCCGGTGATGCAGCATAAGCGTCCGAGGGGAATTATCTGCCTGATGAGCGCACGAGGTTTGCGATAATCTGTCGTACTAAGCACAAATTTTAATCTCGAATTCAAATTTACGGAAGCTCACAATTGCGAAATCGGTATGGCAAATATGTGAACTACTTAAAGAGTCGATATGTTTATTGGTAAGGAGCAAAACTCGGCTCTGTATGCTCTCGATTTTCCTATAGGTGCAGCAGCGGATCGCGGATGGTAAGGTAGAACGCGAGTTGTTGGTATAACCAATCTCATTCAACGTAAAGGAAAACTTTTCTCCTGCACATAATTTTTTGTTAACAAGAAAGAATCGCACAAAAATTAGGTACGATACGTTATTAATATCGTATAGAATGAATTCTTGAAGCTGAATCATAACAAAAAATCGCACGTTTCGCAATAAATTGCCACAACTGTCCGAGTACCTGCCGCAGTAAATATAGAGTACCTAACGCTCACATTTTAAAACAAATTAGATACTTCAAATCGATTATTTATTCGCAGAATATTTTTTATAATATAATTAGTTCTTTATTTATCATATGATTCATTCACTGGAAGTATTCCATTATAAATTTTGAATTCAGTTTATTATGATAAATGACAATATCTCGTTACTGTTCCAAAACATTACAAATTAACTCAATCCAAACTTCCAATGAAGTTCTTCGGAAATTGGAATCCAAAAGCCAATTCCTCAGGCATAGCCCAAGCTCCTTTGGTCTGAGACATTACTAATTTGCACCCGTTTTTTATTTCTCTTTATTTATTACCCGATACTAAGGCGATATTTCGAACCGTCCAATTTTCAATCCATCCCATCACGAAGTAGTCAAGAACAAATGTAAGCCACCTCCATTCCTACTTGTTGGCACATTCCACTGAAATTACCCGTAATATTTTCTAAAAAAATTAATAACAGAAAAACTCACAGCAATATCGCAATATCATTTTCCGTCCACGGACTAATCAATCAAAGAACGAAACAACAACAACAAAAATTATATACTTCCAACAATTTGATTCTTGGCAATGGTCTGTATCTGTAGGTCGTCGGTTGGAAGAAGGTCAAATTGAAAAGGGGAGCAGAGTTAATCGGGGATAAAACTGTACAACGATGCAAAATGAAAAATATAAAGTATTGAAGAGAAAACATCCTTAAAATAGATTAACCCAGTAGAACATCCAAGCGGTGCGTGCTAAGGCAATCAATCGAAGGCAGAAGCCATTTACACCTCATGATTTCAATTTTGATTTCGTCGAAAATTGCTTTCTGCCATTTTTTTTGCTTTTTTTTTGTTCTTTTGTTTAAAGTACTTTAAGCCAAGGAATTTAGTTATGGAAAGGGGATTTTCTTTTTATGTTATTTCTCTGAGCGGCAATTTAAAAAGATGAGTGCGTGAAAATGGCCCACTGTGTGGGAAGTGTGTGTGTGCGCAGTTTTCGTAAGGTGCGTGTCTATTGTCGAACCATTCGTCATGTTGTGATGCTGTTTACACTTAAATCAGACTTAAGGCATGTGACTTGCGGAATGTGTAAAAAATATGTTCTTTGAATTGAAACCGAACCGAAAGGCTCTGTGTCTAAAGATGACACAGTGAGGTTATAGCTGCCACCAAATTGTACATCGTGTGATGTAGGTATTTTGTGAAAATCTATGATAACAAGCATGAGGATAAATGGAGAAAAAGTTTCAAGTGTTCACCACTTGTTTGGCAGCAGTGGTTAATTTGTAAAATAAGCAACGAACGGAGGGCACATCCTCAAGTAACAATTTAATTTCGGTAAGATTCAAATTTTTCATTTCTGTGAGAAATAGTTTCGCTAGAGCTTCTTTAGTATTTGTTAAACGCAGTTGATCAGCTTAGTAGTTAAGTTATAGTTATTTTGACTATCTGAGTCAACTTTTGTCAAAATTTGCAAGTTCTTTAAAATATGAAGCATATAACAACTTATATTGGACACTACATAACTTTTGATTCAAAAAACCGTTTCTGTTGTGCGTACAGAATGCAAATATTTGAAATGCTGGAATATAAATGACTATAGTGGCTACTATTGTCAGTGATTACCTAATTATTATCTATCTACTTATTCATTGTGGCCATATTTATTTTCTTTTAGCTCTACTGTAGCTACTTACAACAAGATTGATAAGTAGTAATCAATTATATGAATCAATATGACCGATAGTTATTTTTTTTACATTTAAAGCTATAAATCATTTTATAGAAAAACGCTCTAGTACATTTTGTATTCTACAACTGGCTTTCAATGCAAATAACTTTGGGCTAACATTTTTATATATGTCATTAATAAGGAAGCCAAGGACAATTTCCACCTTCAATAATTTTTATTGATACTCAAAGTTTAATTTATTCCATTATTAGGTAGTGTAAGTGTCTGAATCATATAGTAATTGCTATTTCAGGCTATGCTTTCGTATGTTTCTACAAATTTACTCTGAGCTAAAGTCGTAGCTATGTCTAGACTTTAACTCTTCTGATAGGGTACATAAGTTAGTTTGATTATTAAATATATGGATACTTATTTATAGGACTTTTTTCTGATTTGTAATATTCGTATAGGTACCAACATTTTTCCGAAGTGATTGTTTTCACAATAATATTAACAAAGTTATACGCGTCTTTAGTATGAAAGTCAGATCTTTCCTTTTGGTATCTACCACCACCACTGTTTCCACATTAGCGATTTTTTCGCTATTTCTAGAGTATTTTTAAAGCTCTCGGCGATTTTTA
This sequence comes from Cheilosia vernalis, assembly GCA_949126925.1. Taxonomy (NCBI): domain Eukaryota; kingdom Metazoa; phylum Arthropoda; class Insecta; order Diptera; family Syrphidae; genus Cheilosia; species Cheilosia vernalis. Next base: position 19,084,855 of record OX421361.1, read on the forward strand.
ATAAAATGTTGTCGCTAAAAAAATTTTTTTTTAAAACGTTTCATTTTTACTTCACATTATTTTTTTGTTATCTTGAATTTATTGGTTGTTTTTTTTAATTCAGTATTTAATTTGATTAATAATTTAATAATAACCAATTTATTTTAAAAATAAACACATATTTTTATGAACTTACATTCAAATTGACATTTTAGCGATTTCTAGCGGATTTTCGCAATTCAGAAACTAACATTTCTAGCGGATTTTAGGTTATGGTCTAGCGACAATTTTTTTTCCTCACGGCAACACTGACCACCACATTCATTGTTTTATTCACTTTGTATTGTACTCGACCTTGCACATTCGGAAGTTCGCAACAACTAATAACCACTGCCATAAGCAATAAATTCATGTTCTGCTTTAATGTAGTACTGTGTCCTGAGACTGGTAAGACCCTGTAAAAGAACTGTTTATGGAGTAATCTGTCTCAGTACCCTTATTTTGTCATTAAAAATAAGCTGCAGCAAACGCATCTCAGAGCTTACAGCAACTTCTCTTGTCGGTCGTAAACTCTTTCAACGAACGACGGACAAAAAGAACACATCCGTCTGTCGGAAATAAAAATTACGACGTCGATCAATACCAGATATCAGAAATAAGATGACATTAAAAGCGGAAATCACAGTTGCCGTTCGCTGTCTGTCGCAATAAACCTATAACCCAAAATCGAAATGAGAGCGATAGCATGCTCCTCGGAAAACATGACTAACGCTTAGGGACAGCAGAGAAATATCATTCAACAAAGGGGGATTATTGTGTGCTGTTCTAGTCTTGAAAAAAATAAATTTCCCGATATCTGTAAAAGCAGCAGAACATTTCCATAATCCTTGATCTTTCTTTCTTTTGTGGTTGCTTCATGCTTATCCCGACCAACTTGCATCCTATGAGTGGAACCGAAAAATAAAACTTTGATAAGTTCGAGGTGAAAACAAAGGACTTAAAGTAAAATAAATAAAAGTTGAGCATCATTAATCATTGCATTGCGGGTACAATAAGGAAGGAATCTGTAGACGACCGGAAGCATAAGCTTCTCTCGAGTTGTTTTTAATGCTTTCATCAGCAGCATGACCAACGAGTTTTCTAATTTCGTTTGTAAAATCATTTTCAAGGTGATATCTTGGTCATTAATCTTTATTTGATTCGGTTCGGTTTTTATTGCCCATGGAAAATTGTAATTGAAAACTCCTAACCCAGATCGGCGGGACTTTCCGTGCCCTATTTGTTTTGTTTCATTTATCGTACCTACTGGAATTTCATTAAAAGTTCTTAATTCTCGCAATATGCAGTAGGTACTTAATAATTGTGACCGACTTTTTTCTGTTTTTACGTTTTGTTCGATTTGAGAGGTGAGTTCGAGCTTCTGAAATTATGTAGGCCGGTCGAGATTGACTTTGTGAAATAGGAATAGGGAAATGCCCTTTAAATGTAGCTTATAGTTCCATGAAATGAAGCGCATACCGTGTGCTCATTTCACAAACAATCCTGGCAGTCATTTGTGGCTTCGAGGTTCGAGCGCGTTATTTGTTCTTACCTCCCAAGCCTACTGTGATAAATCTCTGAAGTTAATTATTGATAGTTTTTTTTTTTGTTCCTCGTATTTTTTCCTAAATATACCAATTTAAAAATAAAATGCCGCAACAGTTGCTTAGTAATACAATACATAATTTGGTTTCACTCAATTAATGAAGCTTTAAATAATCAGGATACCCCCACCACCATAGGCTTTGCCCATATAAAAGGGATAAAGGGATATTTAAAATGGAAATTTATCTACATTTTAAAAGGGGGTGGTCAAAGCGTTTGTTGAGATTGAACTTTCAACTATTATGTCAACTGTTCGGCAGGAGTTTTCAGATTGAGGAGAAAAGTTCAATGGTTATTTGTCCTTTTATATGAGTAGGATACAAGCATGGATTCCACAAAGAAAATATTATACACAGAAAATTCATACAATTGACAATTTAAGTGCTTTCGAGCTTAAAAATAAATAAATAGTTCGCGCAGCAGAACCATAGGCTTAGCATCTCAAATCCATTCGTTGTGTGTTAGTTTTTATGAGGAGTCCAAACTTCTAATTAAGAAGCTCTTTCAGACAGTTATACTCTCAGCGCAGTGGAAGAAAACCGAAAATTAGAGTTTGGGCTTTTTCGGGATTCGAATCTGGAAACCTCCGTAAGAAGTCTGAACCCATACTAATGCACGGCGTCGAGAAGTTCAAGTTTTTATTTTATATGTTATAGTTGAAGGTTGTGTACCTTGGTGCGTTTGTACCTTGGTCCGAATACCATTTCTCAGAAAAATACTTAGCATGCAAACAGTAGATTTTCTTTGGAATGTTTCTTCTTAACCTGACTGGATACAGGGAGGGTTATGTGTTTGCGCGTATCCTATGTACGTTCCTACGTGATGCCCTGTAGCCTAACGAAAAAAAACTTTTAAAAAATATGAACAGGACACATTCAAGTATACCTATTTGGCAGGCATAGTCTCCAATTGTCAATTGGTTAGGTATCCTTGAATGTATATTGTTCATATTATTTTTTTTTTATAGTCAGTCGGGTTGTTTGGTTTTTAAATAAACTTATTTTAGTTATTTATCTTTCTTTTTAAAGAAAATTGAGAAAACCTGATTTTGACCACAAAAATTTTATAGCTTATTTCCTGGTTTTGTAAAGTAGTTTAGTATTTTTTGTTCTGTTCCTATAGTCAAGTCAAGTGTATTTATGTGGTTTTTATATAATAGTTCGTAGTTCAAATTTAATTGTGATTTATTTGAATGGAATTGAGATCAGTAAGAACAATATGATAAACAATATTTTTTGATTTGTTTTCCGGCGTAAAAACTAACCTTCAATGCGATAAAATGCAAACTTTTGTCGAGAAAAAAATTCGCGATATTTTTCCGGAATTTTCCAAGTTTTCCACTAAGAATTTTCTATTTTGCCATTTGAAAAGCCATACCGGAACAATTGCACCCAAAATTTTCAAAATGTTTCATGCAGAAAATAAATCTTCGATTTTCTTTCGTAAAGACCTTTGAGCCAAATCGGCCCAGCCGTTCTCAATTGATAAATTAGGTACCATACATGTTTTACACCATTTTTATATAGATAATTTTACATTTTAAAGTTTTGTTTTGCGTTTTTATTACAAAATTGATCGTCTTCATCTTTTGAGAATAGGGAAGCTTTCAATGGACCGAGGTACAATCACATCTTGTACATTTGACCGTAGGAGGCTGCAATAAAAAGCTTCGGTTTTTTAAGGAATGGTAAAAAAATCCGTTTGATATTTTCGCTGTATAACAGATCAAATAAGACGCAAATTAATTTTATTGATAAGCATAAACAAGGGGATTTTAAAAATATATTTAGGAACAATATATCTAAGTTAGTTCTTAGTTATTTTATTTAGCAATAATGCCCATGACCCAATATAGAGCGCCGCACACTGGGGCAGAATAGCCTCAAAACTGCCATCAAATCAACTAAAGCTGTGAGATTTTTTTAAGTGGATCTATCGTTTTTATTGGTATATGCTATATATAAAAAAAATAAATTTAGAAAAAAAAAATTTTGTTATTAAAAAAAAAAAAACCAATTTTTTGTTTATTATAATTTATTCAAGATAGAATAAAGAATCGTCGTCGTCGTCATTATGACTGTCGTCATCAATATCTACATGAGCTGTTGCGTAATCATTTTGAAGGGGTGGAGCTTTCAACATAAAAAGTGCTTCTTTAGGATTATTTTTGACTTTGTTTTTGACTGGCTTGTCCTTACTGGTGATAACAGGATCGGAGCTCAATAAAAAAAGTTAAAAATATCCCTATTAGATTTTTCTCTGCTACAAAAATAAATTATTAGAAGACATTCCTAAAAAAAAATAATAAATTTTGATTAACAATGACGTTTTAGTATAATTTTTATCTTTTCGCGAAGTACCTTAAAGTTGGTCTATTTCGTGAAGGAGCAAAAAGGAGCAGGAAATTTCAATTGTTTTTAAGACCTTAAACAATAACGTTTATTTTCGTGTAATTTTCATTGCTTAATATTGCTTAAAACCTAATCGAAATATCTATTGTTAATCAATTTTCTTAAGAAATTACTATAGATCAAATTTTGTCTTATGTACAAAAAACTATTTATGTAATGAAGAAAAAAAAATCACTTAAACACAGTTACATACCTGAAGAAGAAGGTTCCATACCTAAATAACACCAAAAAATAATTAACTTTACCGAAAAAACTAATCTGAAAATGAACGTAATTCACTTATAAGAATTGCTTGACCTGCAAGACGTGAGTATAATCTACCGTTGTAACGAACCGGTTTTGTTGTGAATGTTTTAAATAGTGTGCAACTGTGCCCTAGTTAGTACTCTATGTAAGTAGTATATATAAAGCTTTCCCGCAAAAAAAAATTAATTTTGTAATTATCGGCACTTTTTGGTCGTTTTGCCCCAATGTGCGCCGTAATGATGGCACATTAGTAAACAACACAAGGAACCTTTGTAATAGATACCGCTACTATCAACATCGTGATAGGAAAATATGTTAAATAATCTTAAATTTGTTCAATCTTTTATTTAAATAACCGAAGCAAATAATTAAGAACCACTTTCACTATATTGAAAACACAAACTTTGCTATGTTTTTTTTTTTTAGGGAAGACTGTGCAGAAAAAGTACAATGCTGTGTGTAATTTGTTTTACAATTTGATCTGTTATCCGGATAGAAAATGGTAGAATTTTTATCATTTGGCGAAATCTTTTTTTTTTTTAATTAGATTAAGTGGACCATAAAATTGTTCATAAGTGAGCAGGCTTTTTAAAAAAAAAGTGAACGTTCACTATGAAGAGAAAGATGGTCGGGCCGCCGACAAATTGAATTGAAGAAGTTGCAAAATGCCGCTTTAGTAGGTTCTCCGATATGGTAGCTACCTTCTTCGGATAGGTATCAGACAAGAAAAAAATCATAATAATAATAATAATTTAATCTCCAAATGATAATTAAGACCCCTAACAACTTACTTCAAACTTTGGATAATTAATACAAAGTTACGCAGGAGTCTGTTCAAATATTCATTAATTTTAGTCCAGTTAACTTTATCTTAGATATGATGAAACGGATTTCATCAATATGATGAACAAGAAAAAGAATTCATCATTCATCAACTTTGTTCATCAACATTATGAAAAACTCATCAATATGATGAACCGAAATTCCTGTTTAATTTCATCAATGTTACGAATGTATTCATCATACAAGTTTGTTCATCAATACGATGAATACTTTCTGTTCTGTCAATTTTGTTTTCAAAATTGAAAATTTTGAATTTGATGAAAACGAAAATATGAAATAGAAATACTGATACCAATTTAAACGTAAACGCATAGCTTTCCCTATTTAATGGGAATGATGAAATACGTAAACCAACATAATGTCATGAAAATGGTAATGCAGGCAGTATTATGTGATTTTAATAATAGAATTTCTTCGTATCCGAAAGGAAAACATTAAAACGAAAATCAGTTTTACCACGAATGTCAATAAGTTGTACTGGCAAAAACTCACGCACTCAAGAAATATTGACGATTTATGATAGGTATTTAATTTTATTTCGAAGCTAGGTACCTACTTCTATGTTTACAGGTACTATTTTTTTTTTTTATAATGGATCCCAATTAGAATCAGAAAACGGCCATTTGCCTGCCGTATGTATTTATTGAAGTATGGGCATAGGGTGCATGTGTTTGAAATATGTTTTGAGTTCTTTTTTATTACTTAGTCATAATCAATATTTAATTGATCCATTCTCTTGAATTTTCTAATTTTAAAGCAGGAGAGAATATGTAGGTAGGTAAAATTTGTTAAATAATAATATTAAACTGATTTTGAAAATATTTGAATATGCGCCTGGGCCTGTACATACTTTTTTAAAAGTGACTTAATAATATGTACATACATATTTTATGTATATGCAATGATATCCCATCATTAATATAGCGGTGAAGAAAATTCATAATTATTCTAGCTTGGTGGTGGTGGTAAATCAAACATATCTATACTGAAATCACCTACAACACTTTTCGATATTTACGTTTTTTTTTGCAAATTAATAAGCGACTCGATATCAAAAAAATACGCGAAGTTAAAAATAAGTTTTACTCATGATTTAAATTTTTATGTCGCTATTCAAATTTAGAGCAAACAATTTGTGTCGAAAAACGTTCTTTTAAAAAATAGTAACATCATTGAAATGAAAGTAGTACGTCAAAACCTCCCAGAAATATGTATGCACCTGGTATGAATCTATACAATAATTGCATAGTTACCTTTAAGAGTAATTAAATTGCGTTCCTTTTTGGGTAAATGAGGCGCTCCATTGAATATAGGTTCTAAACTTAAATTATTTATATTTTAATACGTGGTAATATTGCGGCGACAAATTGAATGTCAACGAAATGCTTTAAATGCTTTTTAACTTAATTTTCATCCAACTGATTATACATACTATATAATACAAACAAATACTTAAAATATATTAACATAAATAGATGCTTTTTGTTAAATATTGGTAACACATTATGTTATGCGAATAATCGAAGTTAGACTATAGCTTTATAATAGGTATATTTAAACGAATATTGAATTTGTTTACTTCATTAATTGTTTTCAACTTTATCTACTGCAGTTTATTTAGCAAAATTCGTCGCCGTAAACAATTTTGAATATAATGTTTAAAATATAAATGAATACTTTTTGGGAACATTAATTAATAGATATAACGATATGACGAGATTTCTAAAACACACATATCGACTCTTTTAAGATATTCTTTGTTCATCATTAAACCATTTACATTTTTTTCTATGCCACCCTGTGTAGATACTTTATGTAGGTTTACCATGTCTTGGCAACCCTAATTCAGTTGTACATACATTTTTTTTTATCTTTAACTACACTTATGCTACACTACTCGATACGTTGAACGCCGTTATCAATATGATGAAAATTCAAAACTTGAAATGATGAACTTAGTCCATTAAAATATGCGGAAAATACTTATCAGAACCCTGTTATATAAATCTATAAATGCACTTTCTTCATATTGAAAAACGGTTCATCAATTATTGTGAAAAAGTTTTCAGGAGTATGTTCAATCACATTGGTGCAAAGTGCGTCATATCAATGAATGTCATGTTGATGAACGCCATTCGGCAATATGACGACGTCTTTTTTTTCCGTGTACCTACTTAACTCGTCTGCATAATTTAACTTAAGTAATTTAGGATAGTACCAACCGGGTGGTAACTGGTGAGTTCTTTCGATTTTCCAATAAAAACGCTTCATTCTGAAAGTTCGGAAATAATGCATTACGCTCCATTTGGATACCCATGCCCAATTGCTGCCATCATGTATTTTCACATCAATTCACCACCTAACTAACACATGGGTACATTAAACATCGCACATTCGAGTTATTATATCCTTTTTTTCTAGATCAACTAAAACGACAAAAAGCCCCAGAAAGTCAAGTCAATTCCTGCTGAAATGTCCCTGGCATAAAACGAATATATTCTGAAGAGTTATTGGCATTCGCATGGCCAACGACAAGGCAAAAGGGGGCCACATTGCGGCATGGCACTAAACTCGGGGAATGTTACCCTTTTGCTACTCGGGTTGCGTTATTTATATTCCGTGTTTGCTTATTCTGACCAACAATGTGGAAACCATTTAAGATTTCATCTCTCAACAGCATCCAACTTATACTGGATTTATGGGAAAAGTAAGCCATCGAGAATATCTCACAGATTTCTACCTCCTAAGAGCTTTATAATGGGGTATTTTAGTAAATAAACTCGGATCGGTTTTGGTCTAGAGATTATGATTTATACGCCATAACGACTGGCAGTTAACATTGGATGGATAAAGAATGAAATCATTAAAAAAAAGGTTCCAATGTTTGTGTTATTACGAAGAAGATGGGCTCTAAGTAGGTGTATTTCTAGAGTCGTTCTCGATTGCAAACGAACATAGATTTACGTATTCATATGATGACATGTGATTTAGAGTTATACCAATAAATGGGGAGTATAAATGGAATCGGAATGGTGAATAAATCGTAGAAACCATTGAATAATAACAGCGCTATAAGCTATGCCGACTCCTATTGATAAAGCATATTCAAAAAGATGCAAAAAATGTAGTAGTTTGAGTGGATCTTAAGCCAATTTCGGTGTATTATAAGTGGCACTATTAGGAACCGAATATTAAAGGAACTAGATCTTAGGTGTGGTTAAACAAGTTGTGTCTAATTCACATTTGCCGAATTCCAATCGCAAAAGATTTAAGAGGCTCAGACCGGCAGAAACGATGATCTCACGGCTGAATTTCTTTCAAAATTTTAGAGAAGATAAGAAAAAAAGGTTGTTGACTCTGCAGGTCCTACAGGTTTTAACAACCATTCTTTTGCTGTGTGTTCTAATTTCTGGGATGAATGAAAGACATACATGTTTAAACTGAGTCCAAACGGCTTATTGAGCAGCTTTTTTATGACAGCTGTACATCCGAATGTTGCTCAGACGTTGAAGAGAGGTAACGAAATAAAACAAGCACATTTAGGATGTAATTTGTGTTTCTCCGGGAATTGAACCTGTGCTCCTTGCTTAGTGGCCCAGGGCACTGAAGGTTTTACAGCCGTTATCACTTTTTCTCACGACTTTTAAATACTCTTTGAGAAAAGATAGAATTCTCTTGATAGTAGAGAACATCCTCATTCATGTTAGTTATGAAGACTCAGGAACCTTACTGCGACCAAAAAACCGAGAACTGAGTACATAATTTATCGTCTATCCTCAGTTTCGATGAGAGGTTCTCAGCACTGTTTTACAAACTGTGGTCTGGCTTTTGTTCGCCCGACTGTCTATGTAAGAGCTTTCAAGTCTTCACGTACAAGGCAAATGTTACTTATGTATAAAATATATATTTCACAATAAAACAAACAGATGGCATGCTTCCGTAGAGCCAAATGGGTCGTAGGGTAAACTGTCCAGCAGTGGACCAATTTGTGTTTAACTAGATTTATTTTATAAATTGTTTGTTTAATCTTTAAACGGTTTGAAGGTACTTATTATATGCTTTATTAGCTTTGTATTTAACTACATCCAGCTTTAGAAAGATCGTAGAAAATACTAAATTTTGAGATTTTTAAAACGCACCTCAACTGGTTCCCTGTGTACTACAGGGTGGACAAAGTTCCGATTTGTTGACTGCAAAAGGTTAGTTGTTTCCATATTTTCGAGAGGGGAAAATCTGTACTTTAACATAAAATACCGACCTACACCTTAAACCATGGTCAGCAACCCCTGTTGTATCCGTACAAGTAAGACAACTGCTCTGTGTCGTAGTCACGTATGAAGTGTTTATTTTATATTTTAGTTTCAAATACATTTCTTTTACATTTAATTATAATGTTGCTAAGGAATATTTTATATGTACAGTAGTTCAGACACTACATTTATTCTCTTCTTTTTAATTAAGTTTCATTGAAAAATCGTAGCCCTGGAGATATGATGGTATATTTTTCTTTCGTATAATTCGAGGTGATATTTGTACTTCGGACCTAATTTATTTGTTAGTATCTGCATTTTTACTACCACTTCATCTCCTTCTTCCATATCATTTGTTTTTTTTTTTTTTTTTTTTGCGTGACACTTTCGATCAGCTTATTCTTTTCCTTTCAACTTCATTTCTGCGTCTCTATCGCGCAAATCATCATCGATTTCTTTTCTTTGCTTAACTAATGGTAATTTTTCACATAATGTTTTGATTGAACATTAATTTAGACGGTGTCTTCAACCGAATGATTAGTTGATCTGCACATCAGCAAGAATTTTTGCAAATCTTCTCGCCAACAACAACATCTTCTCCTGGTTCAAGTGATTGAAACAGCGAGTATTTTCAACAACATATTTTTACAACATCTTTCTCCTGTTCCAAATTTATTGAAACAGCAAGCAGTTTTTTTTTTATGTTATAATAATAATAATTAAAATTATAACAATGCTCCATCTTTTGAGCTAGAAATTTATTCTACCAATGATACCGAGGTATCATTTTTTTTTATTATAATACTCCATCTTTTGAGTCAACAACAACAACATCTTTCTCCTGTTTCAAGTTGATTGAAACAGCGAGTATTTTCGATGCTCCATCCTTTGAGCTTACAACACCTTTTTTTCAACACCTTTTTCCTGTTCCAAATTTATTGAAACAGCGAACAGTTTATTCTATTTACAATTTACATACCTAGGTATTCCTTTTTATTTTTAATATGTGGATTCGTCTGCTCCTCGTCGCCAATTGTTGTATCCGTACAAGTAAGACAACTGCTCTGTGTCGTAGTCACGTATGAAGTGTTTATTTTATATTTTAGTTTCAAATACATTTCTTTTACATTTAATTATAATGTTGCTAAGGAATATTTTATATGTACAGTAGTTCAGACACTACAACCCCCTTTTGCTTTTCTCTGTACAGAAAAACCGCCTAATAAATTCAATCATTTGACACAGATAACGAAATAAGCACATACCTTCATAATTTAATCCTTCCGCTCCATTCTGAGTCCTGAAACCGACACCAGCCAAATAATTTAACGATGCATAAGCACCAGTCCATGTGTGAAAATTAAGGGCTTTGTCTGTTCCCAGGAAATAAACGCACGGCTTTTATGTCATAAATTAGCACATTATAAATCATTGACCAAGCAAATCCTTCGGTAATGTAAATGCTGGGCCCCCCGCCCTCTGAACAAAATATACCAGATCCATTACTGTACGTTAGTTACTGCGTCTATTATCTCCCATGGACCGTATTCATTATGAAGTTTATCAGTTTTCACGCATTATTACGCAGCAATTTGTAGGTATGCCTGATACATGTATACTTGGGTTATTCGAATTCCACCTTAAACGTTAAACCACCACCAAAATGAAGCACGGCCAAAAAGCTAAACACTATTAACAATACGCAGCCAGACTGCAAATGGTTTGCGTCGACTATATTCAGCAGAGTGTACACTGTACATGTACAGTACAGTGCACAGGGAATATGCATGGGCAAGCATCTTTTTACTATATTAGCTATTGGGAATTTTTTTTTTTCAGTAGATCCGAATTATGATGATGCTTGTATAGGAATAAAACAAAGGAAATAATGTGTTAATATGGGCGGTTTTTGACTAATCATATAAATAAACATATATTTTTCAAGTTACTACCAGAGGTAAGAAACATCACGAATGGTTAAGATACGTATTAGCTTCGTATATATGCACAAAGGTATTAGTTATTTAAATCAGTAGCAGAAATCAAAAAATGTAGCGAAAGCAATATGAATTAGAGTTAGACCTTAAACAAGTTTTCTTACAGAAAGAGGAATATATTTTTGAATGATTACAATGTAAAGTCTTCTTTTTAATAAGATTAATAATCTTTGACTATTTAGTTCGATCAGCCTGCCGGATTATAACGGGTGATTTTTTAGCTGGTTTGGTTTTGCCAACACTGGTTTTGACAGCTGACGTGTGTTTAGTACCTTGTGTTACTGTCAAACAGCTTCAGTTTGGTTTGCAATTTAACCATGGATCGTCTTACAAATGAACAACGCTTGCAGATTATTGAATTTTACTATCAAAATTCGTGCTCGGTTCGAAATGTTTATCGCGCGAAAATGTTCATAGCGATGAGGCTAATTTTTGGTTGAATGGGTACGTAAATAAGCAAAATTGCCGCATTTGGAGTGAAGATCAGCCAGAAGCATTGCAACAGCTACCAATGCATCCCGAAAAAGCCACTGTTTGGTGTGGTTTATGGGCCGGCGGCATTATTGGGCCATATTTCTTCAAAGATGATGCGAATCGCAGCGTTACTGTCAATGGTGAACGCTACCGAGCGATGATAACAAACTTTTTTTTGCCCGAAATGGAAGTTCTTGACTTGCATGATATGTGGTTTCAACAAGACGGTGCCACATGCCACACAGCACGCGAAACAATGGCGCGATTGCGAGGCGAGTTTGGTGAACAGTTAATTTCACGTTTCGGGCCGGTCAATTGGCCGCATAGATCGTGCGATTTGACACCATTAGATTATTTTTTGTGGGGGTATGTCAAGGCTAATGTGTATAGGGACAAGCCCGCTTCGATTGACGCACTGGAAGCCAACATCCATGCATTCACTCGTGAGATACCGGCCGATATGTGTGAAAGAGTATGCCAAAATTGGACTCAGCGGATGGGCTACCTGAGACGCAGCCGCGGTCAACATTTGCATGAAATTATCTTTAAACATTAAATTGCAAGGTTCAAACTATCGATTCAAATAAATATTTCATTCATTTTTTCGAATTTTTTGTGTTTTTTTTTTTAATTTCTAAGCCTCTTAAAAAATCACCCTTTAGAAGCGTGTTTCAGTTGGTACTGGTGGTAGAAGTGACTGTTAAAAATGTTACAAATATGGCAACAGCTCATTCTTTTACTTCGTTTTCACTGATAGCAAAGCGTCAGCAAAAGCAATATCTGTCGTAGAGATAAAATCGAAGCTCGTAAATATTTATGCTGAAGAACTAAGAATTATTGGACGCAGCTGGGTTCTCGTTCCAGCTGCCAAAACAGAGTTCTTCACTGATAATACTTACTCCGACCTACCTTACCTTTACGAACAGCATACTAGTAGCTGCAAATGGATAAAGAAATAAGCGGGACTCCTGCGACGTAAAACTGAAGGTATTTGAAAAACTAACGGAAAATGGTTCTATATAATATAATTTTGCGTGATAGCCTGAAGCTGCACTAAGAATACGAAGGAAATACGAGAACAACTTTCAATTACATATTTTTGACCGAAATATCTTTTCGAAATGTGCACTTTTTCGGCTGCTAGAAAACCCTTTAACCCTGGAAGTAGGGTAAAGGTGTCAACAGTGGATCATTTTTTACTTCTTGCGCCGTAGAGCTCGCATTTATAGTAGTATAGCTATTCATTTTTTTCCACAGCTTTTTCAATGTTTTATCCTCATTTTAATCATAAGAACCCGAAGCTTTATTTATGCTGAGATAAAAAAAAAAATATTTAAAATTACCCTTCGCATGTGATCCACTGTGTACTATGGGTGTACACAGTGAATCAGTGCATGGTACACAGTCAAACAGGGATATTTAAAATCAATTTATTCAGTAAAAACACAAGTTTTTTTCATAACATATGTATCAAAATAAAAACTCTTCAAATATAATTAAAAAAAAAATATAAAAAAATTAACAGTTGCTAAAAATTATTGCTATAAGCTTCTATCGAACACCCGTATTTGAAAAATGAACATGGAATGCAAAATTTTGAAGCATCGAAGGATTTACTGTGTAACACTTCCAACTGATTCACTGTGAACACTGCTCTCATTTCACAAAAACATGTTAATAATTTATAAAATATTTCACCAAAGTAATCAAATCGAAAAGAATTGGCAAGGATATATAAGCAAAAGTACAAATAATATACTAAAATGAAGTTACAATACACACTTTTTATAAATAAGATAAAAAATAAAACAGAAAAAAAAAATTACTTACCTATGCAGAAAACACAAATACACGAGTATAGCCATCTTCGACATCGCAATCGCGCAGACTGATAGTCTATTGCGAGGGGAAGTAAAAATGTGTTCTTTTCTCTTTTTCAGATTTATTTTAAAATAAAAAGAGACGTTATGAGAGCAAATGATTCACTGTGTACTCTGATTCACTGTTGACACCTTTACCTGCATGCTTATTTTCATACGTATGGGACATGCTTCGTCGAATCGACGACGGCACTAATCGACATGGTCATACAGATGACCTATGTACCAAATTTTTTGGAAGTTGATTGTTTTCAGTTGTTAAGTTTATTTAGCATAAGAACAAATACAAAAACATACATTTTTTTTATAACTCTAACCTAAAAATTACATTTTGTCAGCCTTATTTCATTTTCATACTTTACAAAATACTCCACAATAAAATAATAAAAAAAAACCTAAGGCACATATATTTCATTAAAACTGATTGCATCTCAAAAGTATTATAATAAACTAAAAAGGAACAAGTTTTCATGACAATGAGGTTCAATTAAATACTAGAGGCACAAAGCTCAATTTTGTGCTCCCCACATAAGCAAACATTACATTTTGCATAGGATGATTTTGTCATTCGTCGCTTAGAAGAGGGACAAATTTATTAGGATTTATTTTATCAGTACTTTCTTTATTTTTTTTTTTTTTTTTTTTTTTTTTTGTCGGAGGTTGTTACTATCCGATGGAGCACTCAGACACAACTACTGGTCCATTGTACTGCCAAAACGGACACCTTACATTACTGTACTTAGTTTTCCCGTCTTTCGAAGAAAGATTAGAAGGAGCATTATGTTTTTAATATTATTTCGCAATTGGTATTTTCAAAGTTGGTATTTTCAGTCTATCGGCTAAAACGCTTAAGTTACGCAAAGGACATGATTCGTCGTTTCGACGCAGCTGCACGCCAGCACTCACCACCAACTTTACCACGACAAGCGCTATACGAAAAAAAGAGGACAAAACAAACCGAGATAAGAAAGAAAAACTGCATAATGTGAACGAAGGTAGTCGATTCGACGCAGCATATACTTCTAGGGTTAAAATTCAAATATAAAACTCAAATAAATAGCATCAACTTCATGGATCTTATTCGTTTATATTGTGTCATTAGTGCTCGTTAGCATTTTGACCATCAACTATTTATCCTGTCACTCCATTCGTCAGATATTTTAAGAATTTCCTTGCTAACCAAAAATTATTTTGTTTTGGCTTTCTGTTAAAGTAACTACCTTAAATTAAATTGGATATAAATCCAATATTTAGTAATTTAATTTTCACAATCGTTCATACGTCTACATGCTCCTACAACTCCAAATGAATACCTAGGTAATACACAAGATTAACGGATAGTTACTTTACTTATTTGTTGTATGCATATTGTGTGAATATCTATGACACACGTCCGCACTGTGCGACATCAGTGACGATGATAGCTTAACCAGTCATGAGCAGTGCTACCGAAAGTACTACAACAATAGGAGTATTGTACTCCTTTCTGCTGTACTCCCGTACTCCTCAAAGACAAATTGTACTCCTATTTTTAATTTCGGATGTAACTATTTTTACATGCCTTGACATTTCTCTACCCAGTAAATTGCAAGACTAATTTTACTTTCTGGATGTTTTATAAAGATTTTATTTGCCATTGTTGATTTTGTTACATTCGTGTCGGGCATGGGCACAAATCCTCATTCTCTGGTCCTTCACGTGGGCGCCCGCCTGAAAATGGCTAACCAGTCAAACGGTTAGTGTCAGCCAAGGATTTACACTAACGTCTCAATCGTTTGTCGTGATCCATTTAGTTTGAGGTAGGAGTAAACCTTTAAATCCAACCTAATTCCATAGGTGGCGTGAGCAGATAGCAAACCGTACCCAAGGATGAAAGGCTGGGGGTAAAACCAGTCGCGTACGAGCTCCCTCAGACGCCTTGGCGAGGGTCTGTTGTATTTAGCCCTGCCCAGGTATGGCGGCGCTGCCTGGGTCGACCTTGTTTTTTCCGGCCTTACTCGTGGGACCAATATGCATAAAAACTTAAAAAATAAATTAAAAAACACAAAGAAAGGAATTATTATTCCAGAAAGGGAGGGAACAGACTCCACAACGCCGGCGATGGAACTGGGAGATGATTCTTATGAATCTGAACCACAGTCATTCTTCTCCGGCCTGGAGAGGGAACTTGAGGAGGTACTGCTAGCTAGCGACAGTGAGGATGCGGACTGCACACTCACTGACGCTAACGTAGCGGGAAGTGAGGTGGCTGGTACTCTCACTTCGGTAGATAGAGTTTGCGGTGGGACAGCTTGTACTCCCACCAAAACAGAACAGGGCAAAGGCGATTTGGCTGGTACACTCGCCTTAGTAAATAGGGATAGCAACGAGGTGGCTGGTACTCTCGTTGATATCCCTAAGGGCAATAAACCGACTAAGGGGACTGGAGGCGCAGTAGGCAGGCACTCTGCTGCTTCCAAATCCCCCGCAGTCGCGCAATCAGGGTCGAACAAAAACGCACACCAGCTGAACAAGCTTCTGACGCGCAATGCCCGACGTAAGGTCGAGAGTGCGAAGCGCAGAATTGAGCAGTTCAGGGGGTGTGACGTCAGTTCATTAAGCGCCTGGGATAGGACACAACTTGAACGGGCCAAGGTAACAATGACTGCTGAGGCTGCCAAAAAATCGGCAACCGCGGCGGTCGTGGTTAGGGTAGTAGCTCAAGCGTCCACTAGTGGACTAGCACCAGCCAGTGAAAAACAGGGCAATAAGGATGGAGAGGGGGCCGTGTCTGGGGAGGTCAGAGAGACCCTCCTGAGCAAGAGGAGCAGATCTGACGATGTCGTTGAGCCGAGTGCAACAAAAAAGGTGAAGGCTGGTACTTCGCCCGTGGTGCACCCGGTTTATGACGCGAAAGACGAGCTCCTTATCGCCATCATCAACGAGCAGGAACCGAGCGGCCGCCTGACCATGGAACAGTGGTTAACTGTCGAGGAGAAGTTTCAGGACGCTTTGTGGAAGAAAATGTCTTCCGCAGAGTGTGGTGACCTTCTCTTTGACGGCGCTGGATGGGATAGCGGTCGCAAGGTTGTAGCTTGTGGAAACAAGGTATCGGTTGACTTCCTCAGGGAGTTTGTGCTGGGGATTGGCGAGGTATGGAGCGGGGCCAAACTCAAATGCGTAACCGTGGCGGAGTTGGCTAAGTACTCTCCGCCCAAGGCATGGGTATGGGTACCGCTGCCGTACACATATCCCGACAAACTACTCGGCCTTCTCCACATGCAAAATAGGGAACTAAAGGCCGACACCTGGAAAGTCCTAAAGACAGGACCCAGAAGGCAATTTGGCCAGCACTTCCTGCTGAGCCTTACCAAGGAATCGCTCCCATCCCTCGAAAAGACCAAGGGGATGGTGCGCTACAGCATGGGGAAGGTCATGGTAAAAGTCATGACCAAGGGAGCCGAGGTGGAAGAACCCCAAGATGGAGACGATGCAAATAAACCTGCATCACAGTAAGGCTGCGACGGCGTGCTTGATCAGCTATGTAATCAAGCATGACGTTGCAGCCGTACTGATACAAGAGCCCTGGATCAACACGAACAACAGGATCCAGGGGCTCTCCATAAGGGATTATACGCTTTACTTCAAAGCTAATGAAAGTAAAATTAGGACTTGTATCCTACTAAAAAACAATATAAGGGCATTTCTTTTGAATAATTTCAGTGACGGAGATCTAACCGCAATATCTTGCGAGAGAGAGAGGGGCAAACCGGTGTGCCTGGTATCGGCTTATCTCCCGTATGAGTCGACGTCGGTGCCACCCGATAACCTAAGGCAGCTGCTGACCAGAGACAAATGGCTCTTCGTCATAGGATGCGATGCTAATGCGCATCATTCGCAATGGGGAAGCAGTGACATCAATGCTAGAGGTGAGTGTCTTTTTGATTTTATCTTATCGACTAAACTCACTATATGCAACAAAGGCAATACCCCAACATTTGTGGTACGGAACAGGCAAGAGGTGCTCGATATTACTCTCGCATCTTGTACTGATTCGCTCACAATTGGGAAATGGAGGGTTTTAGAAGAGGCATCCCTTTCGGATCATAAGTGGATTCGCTTTCAGATAGGCTTCCACAGTAAGGCTACGAACACCTATCGTAACCCCAGGAAAGCTGACTGGAATAGGTACGAATCTATTGTTAGGCATCAGCTAGGAAATGAAATACCATTCATTGAAACGTCGCTAGACTTAGACAAGGAAGTTGATAACTTAGGAAGGATAATGAACAAGTCTTACGAACAAGTTTGCCCGCTCAAAAAGACAACCAAAAGGTCCCAGCCTCAGTGGTGGAACAAGGAGTTAAGCTCCAAAAGAAGGCAAGTTAGACATTTCTACAATAGGGCCAAAGTTGTGGGGGACGACGTTACATGGGATCTGTACATAGAAAGTAAGAGAGAGTTTAAATACTTGATCAGGCAATCCAAAAGAAAATCTTGGAAGATTTTCTGTGAGGCGATCACAGATACTAGCGAGGCATCCAGACTTCGTAAAATGTTAGCTAAGGACGCGGCCGTCCCTGGTTTTATTAAGAAATCGGACGGTTCGTGGGCCGAGAGCAGCGAGGAAGTTCTGGAATCACTAGTGGAAGCACACTTTCCAGGAAGTAGCGCGCCAATAACTCCATTACCTAATGGATATAGCATTGGTTCGGGATTAGATGTAAGGGTTGTTGACAATGTCATCACTGGGAAGAAACTGCGATGGGCCATTAAGTCCTTCGCTCCTTTCAAAGCACCTGGCCCCGATGGCATCCTACCGGCTATGCTTCAAAGGGCGCCAGAAATAGTTACGAATATGATCGGAAATCTGTTTACACACTGCCTGCGATTAGGCTATGTACCCAGGGCATGGAGAGAAGTACGAGTGGTATTTATACCCAAAGCGGGTAAACCAAGTCATACTTCAGCGAAAGACTTCAGACCTATTAGTCTGTCGTCATTTCTCCTCAAGACACTTGAAAGGCTTATCGATATCTATATAAGAAGCAAGTGTTGCAACGGAACTCTATGTAATGCTCAGCATGCATACTTGAAAGGTAAATCGGTAGAGACGGCTCTACACGAGGTAATAGGCAAAATTGAAGGCAGCCTTCACCAGAAAGAATATGCATTAGCTGCCTTTTTGGATATTGAGGGTGCAATCAAAAGCGCCTTGGAAAAGATAAATGTCGAGCAACGCATCACCAATTGGCTATGCGAAATGCTCTCGACGAGAAACATCAATTCCACTCTCGGAAACAGTTCGATAAGAAAATCTGTTACTAGAGGCACCCCGCAAGGAGGGGTTATCTCTCCCCTCCTCTGGGTGCTGGTCATAGATGACATACTTAAAGAATTAAACAATGCAGGTTTCAAAGTCATCGCATATGCCGATGACGTAGTAATCATTGTTCAAGGAAAATTCCTGAACACGATGAGTGAACTTATGGAAACAGCCCTCAATAGGCTTAGATTATGGGCCGAAGGGTGTGGACTACGAGTCAACCCGGAGAAAACCGAGCTCGTACTATTTAGTACAAAATACAAGATACCACCCTTCAACCTGCCCAGACTTGATGGAGTGGAGCTCTCTCTCTCGGAGAGCGCAAAATATCTTGGCACGGTATTAGACAGGAAATTAAATTGGAAACTTAACGTACAGGAAAGAGTCCGCAAGGCTTATAATGCTCTCTTCATATGCAAGAGAACAGCAGGAAAGAAATGGGGCATGAAGCCGTCAATCTTATATTGGCTATACAAAATGGTAGTAAGACCCATAATTACATATGGGGCTCTTGTCTGGTGGAAAGCCACAAACAAGAAGTATGTACGGGATATGTTGACCAGGGTACAAAGAACAGCCTGCATTGCCGTTACGGGTGCTTTACGTACCACACCAACGGCTGCACTGGAGGCGTTTATGAATCTTTTGCCACTGGACTTACAAATAAAATCAATTGCAGGAAATAGTGCGCTACGGCTCACTAACATTGGGCTCTTTAAGAACAGTAGGATAGGACATAGCAGTATTTTGAAGGAATCATTCTCCGAAATACCGGAAAAGGCGGATGAAGGTCTTGGTACACTAGATTTTGACACACCGTATGATGTGTTGTACCCTGACAGAGAGGATTGGTATAGGAACTTGGTGTCGAGGGTAAATGAGACCTCGATATATACTGACGGCTCCAAAACCAGTGAGGGCACAGGGTCTGGTGTATTCTCCAATGAACTGGACTTACATCTGGCCCTGAGACTTCCGGACACATGCAGTGTGTTCCAGGCGGAGATTCTAGCAGTACTCAAAGCTGCGGAGGTACTTGAGATGAGATCGATATCCAACAAGAATATCGCCATCTACATTGATAGTCAGGCTGCGCTTAAAGCGCTAGAGTCACATACCACTAAATCTGAACTAGTAAGGAATTGCCGCACAATGCTCAAGGCATTATGTTCGCAGAACCGTGTCAGATTATGTTGGGTACCTGGGCATCGTAATATTGAAGGTAATGAAAAGGCCGACGCTCTGGCCAAGGAAGGAGCGGAGCTCCCACCTAACACCATGATTGAGGACATAAGACCACCAATGGCCGTGGCTAGAAGGGTTGCTTTTGAAAAAACTTCCCATTTAGCAGCCACAAGATGGTCACAGCTAGATGGTCACAGGGTCTCAAAGGCACTGTGGCCCATTTTAAACCGGAAAAAGTCTGAAGAATTACTCAACTTCAGTAGAACCAAACTTAGGTTAACGGTAGGAATACTCTCTGGACATTGCCTTCTAAGGAAGCATGCCATGAGACTAGGACTAGCTAACTCGGACATATGCAGGTATTGTGAGGACCTACAAGTCACGGAAGACATCTACCACATTTTATGTGAGTGTCAAGCAATAGCTCGGAGTAGAAGGAAGCACCTTGGCAGGTACTTCTTTAATCACTTAGAGGAGGTTGGTTCCTCAAACAATATTGGGACCATTATTAAATTCTGCAGGGAAATTGATTGTTTGGGCGATTTGGTTTAGGTTTTTAACCGTAACGGTTCCCTGGGGATGGCGATGGGCCCACTATGGTGCCTGGTCTTTTTGTGATGAACTCACAACCCCACTCAACCTAACCTAACCTAACCTACATTCGTGTCGTTCGTTACAAACAATTGCGGATCCTGTAAATTCAGTATAGGTAGATGTTGAAACTGTGTTAAACAAACTGATTGTTGATTGCACTGACGAACACTCATTTTGATAATAAAGTCTTATGGCGTGAAATAAACACCAGATTAGACAGACGCCACCAAAACAACAAAGCCGCCATAGGCTGTCTTGCGACCAGTCCCAATTGAAAAACTATTGACTAAAAATATATTATGCTTTTATTTTGTTCTGTAGGTACCTACTCCCCAAAAAAATGGTTTATACTCCCCAACGAAATTATGAAGCGGCAGCCTTGGTCATGAGTAGGCTACCCCTTTATAATTGTCAACTGAACTGTTCGCGTGACCAAGGCAAATACAAACTGAAACACATCAGGATCATTTGCGCATGCGATTCATTCAAATCGATAGCCACCACAACAAGTGTATAAACGTTCTCATCAATGACAGACAAGGAAAAAATTAACAAAATTACGAGTAACGATCAGTAGTTCCTCATTTTAGTTCGCAACAGTTCATAATTTCACCCGCAAGTACAGATAAATATGTCAATGTTTACAAGGAACAAATTTGCCCCTTTTCCGTTTGAAAATGAGTAGGTACAACAGATTCACCCGTTTTCAAAAAACAGCTTCGACTTTGGCCATTCACTCTTCTAATGGTTTCAAAACTGAATACATACAGTTAATGAATTTATTAAATAAAATATACTTATACGAATATTGCAAGATTTTTTATTTCTTTAATCTGAAACTGAAAATTAAGAGCATTTTCATGTTCGTCAAAATGTTTGTCCTCAATTTGAACAATGTCCCACTTTTTTCAATCTGGTAACCCTAAGAAAAGATGTAAGTGGTTCGCAGTCTTATATGCACGTACTTTGGAGTATATTCTCCGGTCTCTTAGGCTGAAACCACACCGGATGGAACAAAACACCTTAGACAAACAAAACTGTTTTTCTGTGTGTTTCTGAAATTTAAAAACACACATTTAAATACACTCAAAAAGGCGAAACAAATCAATAAAACAAAAACATTTTCTTCCACTACCTATGTCAAACATTACACGTGGCCTTATGGAGCAACGTACACCGTAATAAGCAAAAAATCATTGGAAGTATGGCAAAAACACTATCAAACAGTTAAGGCATGTTTAGGAGAGAAAAACAATCAAATAATGAGAACGCCCATACCAAACTAGTCAAACAGGCAAAACAAAATCAAATGCTTGAAGCATGTGAGCGACGACTATCGGTAGGTATTTATGTTTCATTCAATCATTTTCTGTAAAGTGCAGCGTCAGCATGTGTGACGTCGGAAAATGATTGTTTTTAATTGAAAATCGTGCACAATATATAATTTTAAATTAAGAGACAAATTGTGGCTAGAAATTTCTGTGGAATGGAAACTGATATCATTCGATAGGTTCTCTGCGATAGATGTGAACACAGAACACCAAATGTTGCCGATATACATACAGCCTTATTTATAAACTCATCGTAGAGCCTGCTTATCTCTACGCACCCTCTAAAATGCCCTTACGCAGGAAAATGTCATTTATAAAGATTTTTCGAACTTAAGCAACGTTGCTTTAGGGCTGCGTAAGTTAAACGCGAAAATTTGCGTTTAGAGCCTGCGTAGAGCTTACGTAAATGTGTGTTTGCATCAAATGTCATTTGGTCGTCGTCGAATTGTAAACAAAACCAAAAAGTTAAATAAATTTTTGTTTGTTCGTTCATTTCGCATGCAGTGCAAAATTTCTGTCAAACGAATTTTGTTTGCATATGCAATTATAAGATTGAAATTATATTTAATAAATACAAATATATAAAATATTGTGCATTTGTGATATTATTTCTTCTACTTCAGTTTTGTTGCTTGGGGGGAATGTCTTAGGATGTGTGTGAATATGTCTACAAGTGGTCTGGCATTGGATTTGGGGGTGGTTGGTAGAATAGATGTAGGAATCAATATGGATATAGGAAGACACATAGATATATGATTGCAGTTTGATAATTCAGCAGTACCTTCGAAGACTTTTCGGAATTGTTTTCGATAATTTGAGTTTTTACTGTGTAAAATGATTTCATTTACAAAGCTAATCAGAGCTGATGTCGGTTTCAGGACAAAAAGGTAATAGATTTCTTTGTTTTCTTGTTCATCGAAATTCTTACCTATTTAGACACAAACCTCGTTTAGTAAAATTACCGCTGGAAAATGTTTATAAATCACAATTTCAGAAAAGTCACGTAGAGGCTGCGTAAATCTTTACGCGATGTTTAACTAAACAACATCGTAGAGGCGTCGTAAGGGAATCTAATAAATACGGCTGATAGTCTTTAGTATGTAGATAAAATGCGGTTAACATTTCCTCACATAAAATTCTTGGCATTTGGCAAACAAATAAACGAGAAAATGTTCAAAACACACAGCCGCCCAGCCAAATTTAAATTTTCAGAGTAACGTGTTAAATTGTAAATCAAATAACGATTCATAAGTAGGTATAACTTTTTTCAAATGACATAGCTACTATAGGTATAGCTGCTACTTTTTCGTTAAAAAGAAATATAATTTTCGACAATAGGGGTACGTTTTTGGTATAACATACCTTATAAAAGTTATTTTCGATTTTCGACTACATATACAAGCAAGACTAGTATTTACATTGATTTCCTACATTCTGCACAATGTGACAGTAACTTGTAACGATTAACATGTTTCTGTTTCCTATTCAGATATTTTGGTTCTATTTGAACAATAAAACAACTTTGCTTATTCTACTTTAACAAAAAAAATTCTAGTTAGTTTTGTTTTATTTTTTTTCTATAAAAATCTATACAAAAGGAAAATTATTTGTCATTCGATTTATAGTACCTATACCTACTGGTTGCAATCGTAGTGAATTCAAGGAAGAAAATAAGGGAATTGTCTCTATAAAGGGAAAAGTGAATTTAAAATAATAAAATTTCTTAGATCTAACCTTTGCTGAAGCTTAAGTGGTGACAATAAAGGTGCAAGTTATTCCCTAAATCTAAAAATTGCATGGCTTCTAATTTACAATGTTACAAGTCTGATGATAACAGGAAATAGACACAGCAAGGACAGAAAATAATCAAACATATATATCTATATATATGTATATAACAAGAAGTGGTGAATAAATAATAAAAAAAAAAAAAAGGAAACAATCAACAAAAAGAAAATAAAATATATCCCAGCATAATCAAATGAAAAATTTCTAATCAGTTCAAACCAAATAATCAAGTTTAAGTTTTTTAAATTATAATTATTATTGTTATTTTTTTTTTTGTTTCTTCGTTCTTAAAATTTATTCGTGTGCAAGTTCGTGTATTTAAACAGTATTCCTCTGAACCTTTATCAAGATTTCGTGCGCACGGATATCAACAAAAAAAAAAAAAAAGAATCAAAAGGTAAATAATTATAATTTATTATTATTATACGAACTTATATACTATAAAAAAAAAAATGCAATTTAAATATGTAGTTTTAAAATTTTTAATTTAATTAGTTACCCATTCATTTTTCTCTTTATTATTTTTTTTATTAAACTTAACTTTATCTAAAAAAAAAAAAAAAAAAATTGCTAAATACTTATATATTATAATCTAAGCCATGTTTAATTACATAATTATAATTTGAAAATTTTAACTTTAAATATGATGGATTAAATTTTATTTAAACAACCCATAAATATGACGTAAATCACTTAGAAGATTGTAAATTCAATAAGGGTAGATACCTAAAAATAATGGCCAGTGTATTTACATGGATGGGGTGGGAGGCCAATGAGTCTTATTAACAACATTCTCCAGACTCCAGATCCAAGTAATTTCTTTTTCACCTTTGATCCAAGATCGCTCTAAATTTCTTTATTTTTGATTTTTAATTATTTGTACTGTGCTGTCGCCAGAACCAGCCCTTAGCCGGGATTAAACCATCAGATTTGCGAACACTTTTCATAGCATAGTTACAAAATGGCGCCCAACTTAAAATTTTGTTTTTAGTATACATGTTTGTTTTGTTAATTTCATTTCTAAATTGAAAACAAATGTTCTACTCAGTGACGTATAGAGAATAGTTTTAATTCATTATATCCTAAGTAAAACATTTGTTTCTTCACATCCAATATAATGCATTCTGTGTGACTAATATAAAATTTTGTTCAAAATAATTTTCATTACCACAGAGTTGTCATAAATATTTTGCTTCATATTCTAATAATTTGAGAGACCGTATAGTTTAACATGGTTGAAACATATGCATCAAATATCTGAATATAATATATCCCCCGTATTAATAAACGACGAGCAGCGGCGAGTTAGCACTAACACACATGTTAGCTTCAAATTCCTATTAATAAACGTGTGTTTGGTTTCACTGACATTTAAAAACGAGCGGATAACTTAACTCACCGAATTCGGCGTATAGAGAGCGGATAACTTTTTAACTCAGAGAGGGTGAGGGACTTTACAAAATCTCGAATCCTTTTCGGTGATACGAATACCAAAAGTTAAGGTTTTTGTTTATATTGGGTTTGCAAATTTGTGTAGATAAATTTGGGTCCACATTTTGAATAATAATTATATACAAAATATATCCTGGGAACATAAATAATTTTCAAATGACAAGACATCAATATTTGAATGACGCTTGACATCTGAACATTCTACAAGAGAGAATCTGAGAGAGAATCGGTGAATTTCTGAGCGCAACAACCGATTGAAAAACGAAATATGACAGATGTACTAGAATGTTTAGTACAATTCCGTGTAGTGCTGCCGTGCGTTAGGTGATAAAGAGCGAATAGCTAATATGTAGATGGAATATGTTTATTAATAAGAAAAGTTAACAAACGGATATGGTCACTATCCGTCTGCCAGCTAAAACACGTGCTAGAGAGCGGATAGCGTTTTTTTATTAATACGGGGGTATATGTATATATTTTTTTTTGGTCTTTGGAGGAGGGAACTTGCTTGGACGATTTATTACATCTTCTAGTGCTTGCGTCAAAATATTTATGGGTTAATACTTAATTAATTGGTTAAACAAATAAGAAAAATAGCTATTATTAATATTTGCTCTTAAATTTGGTTGATTTCTTGATTTTTCAATAGTTGATTATTTTTTTTTAACCATTTCTAAATTATTTTTTTTGGTTTGTTTATATTTTAAAAATGTTTGCCACCGGTATTGATCCCAAATATCTTTCTGAAGACATGCTCAAATTTGAGTATGTTCTCCGAAAGATAGACCCTTCTTCTCCTAATGCTGTTGTTAACTTGGGGAGAATGTATGAGTTAGAGAAAGATAATATGAAATTTCCCGACTGTTATCCAAAAGTTGAGAATACTATTACGGCGGAGTTAGCAATCATTACTAAAGAATTAGGAGAAGCAATTAAAATCTCTAAATCTTTATTAGTAAATCACAATATTGATGACGTGTTGCGAGTAATGTCAACACTAAAGTTTTTCTTTAATCGTTTGAAGCTTTTGGAAAATACTTATCCTAATTTATCAAATAAAACCGATTACTTAATTTCCATTTGTTCTAAAGAAATCGAGTGCGCAGAAACTTTTTTCGAAAATCATAAACCCGCCGAGGATAAAAATGATGAGGCAGATTTAGAAGAGTCTTTTAGGCATCTTCAATTGATAGTTGAAAGCGATTTCAATTCTAAGAAACCAGATTTTCAAAATTCTAAAAATAAATTGAATACCGATTTTGAACCTACCATTTCAAGATTAAGACGCAATATTCCAGTTTTTTCTAGCGATGAAGAATTCGAAATTCCTAGTCCAAGAAAGAACAAATTAAAAAACGATGTTGAATCCTTTAAAGACCCCATTGCTAAGTGGGATTTCAAGTTTGATGGCGGATTGAATGGGCTATCCATTGATGAATTTCTGTTTCGGGTAAAAGTGTTGATGAAGAGAGGAGGATACTCTTTCAATTATCTTCTAGAATCTTTCCATAGACTTCTCTCTGGAAAAGCGAGTACTTGGTATTGGCACTTTTACCGCCGAAATGCTAATTTTACTTTGGGAGATATTTGCGATGCTATGCGCCATGAGTTCAACCATTCGCTCGATGACGACGAGTTATATCGTCAAATTATTGACCGGAGCCAAAAACTGGGGGAAAGTTTTATGGATTTTAGCCAAGACATTTGCAAAATAAATTATCAAATGCTAAATCCTCTTCCGGAAAGTAGATTGGTCGAAATTATGAAGAAAAATTTGTGCCGAAAATATCTTCATATGATCTGGTTTCAAAAACCAAGAACTATTTCTGAATTAAGGGACTTGGTTAAAAGCTCCGAAAAGTTTTTTCATCCAAGCGATTCACAAAAGTTCAAGGTAAGTGAAATGGAGCCAATAGAGGATAATGATGTGTTAGAAGAAGTAGCCGCTTTTAACAATACTCTCAAAAAAGACTCACACATTATTTGTTGGAATTGCGATCAATATGGTCACTCCTATATTGATTGCAAGTCTGAAAAATGGGTCAAATTTTGTTGGGGATGTGGCAAAAAGGGTATTATAAATTCTCATTGCTATACTTGCCGTCAGGGAAACAGGCAGATGAATGCAAAATAGGCCGGATATTTGCATTCAAAAATATTTCATCTTCCGGTAACCACCCAAATATTCCTTCTTCAAATTCAATTTTTATTCTTCAAAATTCAAATTTTAAATCGGATTCAAAAAGTGTTATTCCCGTTAAGTTTCCAATTAAACCATACCATGATCGGCTTCGTGACTATCAAATAGCTAGAGCTCGAATATTTTTAAATACGGCTCAGAAATCAAAATCCTCAGTACGTTGTAGAACTCATTATAAAAATTTAAAAAATAGTAAGAAACTTATTTCGGCCACAATTTTAAATGATTCTGACGATCCCAGACCTTACGCAAGAGTTAAAATTTTTGGTAAAGAACTGATGGGACTTTTAGACAGTGGTGCCAGTATCACTTGTCTAGGAAATGGAGGTTTAGACATACTTCAAAATACAAATGTTAAAATTAATAAAATTTGTTCCAATATTAAGACAGCTGATGGAAATTTGCATAACGTTTTGGGTAATATTTCTGTTCCAATTACTTATCAAAAAGAAACCAAATTAATAACTGTTTATGTTGTCCCAAATCTAAAACAAGATTTGTATTTGGGTGTAAACTTTTGGAAAGCATTTAATTTGGCTCCTTCAATTTTTCCTCAAATTTCAGAAATTATTTGCGATGATTCAAATTTACATATTTTGACAAATGAACAAAATTGTCGATTAAATTATATTGCAACAAAATTTCCATCATTTATTGTTAAAGGGTTGGGGAAAACAAATTTAGAGGAACATGTAATCGATGGCGGGGATACAAAGCCGATTAAACAACGACATTACCCTGTATCGCCCGCTATACAAGCATTAATGTTCGAGGAGATTGATCGGATGCTTGCTATGGATGTCATAGAGGAGAGTGAAAGTGCATGGAATTCTCCCGTGGTTCTTATTCGGAAGCCAGGTAAAAACCGATTATGCCTTGATTCCAGGAAAGTAAACGCTGTTACTAAAAAGGATGCATATCCTTTGCCAAATATTGACGGCATATTAAGCAGAATTCAGGAAACAAGATATATATCAAGTATTGATTTAAAAGACGCATTCTGGCAAATACCTTTAGAAAAGAACTCTCGGGAGAGGACAGCATTCACGGTTCCAGGACGTCCATTGTACCAATTCAAGGTCATGCCATTTGGATTGTGCAATGCACCACAACGGTTGTGTCGCTTAATGGACAAAACCATCCCATCTAATCTTCGAGACAATGTGTTTGTATATCTAGACGATTTGTTGGTTATGTCCCCAGATTTCGATTCACATGCTCTTCTATTAGAAAAAGTTGCTAATGCATTAAGCAGGGCAAATCTTACGATAAATGTAAGCAAAAGTAAGTTTTGCTTTGAGTTATTTGGGATACATTGTTGGTAACGGTGGACTTAAAACCGACCCAAATAAGGTCGCCGCAATAGAAGACTTTCCAACCCCAAAAACGGTAAAGCAAATCAGACGTTTCATTGGAATGACAAGTTGGTACAGGCGTTTTATTCCGAATTTTGCTTCGGTTTCTGCGCCCATTACAGATTGCCTTAAGCAAAATCGAAAATTCAATTGGTCTGAGGAAGCTGAAAACAGCTTTAATGAGCTAAAGTCCGCTTTGTCTAGTGCAACTATGCTATATCATCCAGACTACAATCGCCCGTTTATCATACAGTGTGATGCAAGTACATCAGGGGTGGGAAGTGTACTGTATCAGGTTGATGATGATGGATCGGAGTAGAAGCCGATAGCGTATATGTGTCAGAAATTGAACTCAACACAAAAAAATTATTCTATCACAGAACTGGAATGTTACGCTGCAGTTTTGAGCGTAAAGAAATTTCGAGAGTATATAGAGGGGCTTCCATTCAAAATTGTTACTGATCATTCAGCACTTAAATGGTTGATGAATCAGAAGGATTTAAGCGGTAGGTTGGCTCGTTGGAGTCTAAAGCTTCAAGGATTTGATTTTTCAATTGAACATAGGAAAGGAAAACAGAATGTGGTTCCTGATACTTTATCAAGAGTTTATGCTGCTGATGCGATTGATACCTCTGGTTCAGATATGCTTAGTATCGACTTAAGTTCTCCGGAGTTTAAATCTGACGTATACAAGCAACTGATAAAAACGATAAACGAGAACCAAGACAAATTGCCTGATCTTCATGTAGCAAATGAATTCGTGTACAAGCGTATGGAACCTCGTACTGGAGATATTGAAATTGATAATCAGATTTGGAAGCTTTGGATCCCACAGGGTTTAACTGAAAGTTTAATTTCTTCTGTTCACAATCCACCCAATGCTTCACATGGTGGATTCGTTAAAACTTTATACAAATTGCGACAATTTTTCTTTTGGCCTAAAATGGCAATCCAAGTCAAACTTTATGTTAAAAATTGTGATATTTGTAAACAAACTAAATCTAGTAATTCTGTTCACCAACCACTTATGGGAAATCAAATTCAAGTGGATCGTCCTTGGCAACGAATTTATATTGACTTCTTGGGCCCCTATCCTCGTTCAACTTCCGGTAATTGTTTTATTTTTATTGTTTTGGACCAATTTTCAAAATTCATGATGCTCAAACCATTGCGAAAAGCTACTTCAGAAACCGTTATAAAATTTTTGGAGGAAAGTGTCTTCTCAATTTTTGGTGTTCCTGAAAGTTTGTTTTCTGACAACGGTAGTCAATTTGTTTCCAAATTATTTGAAAAATTTGTAAAAGGATACGGAATAAACCATTTAAGAACCCCTATTTATACTCCCTAAGCAAATGCCTCTGAAAGGGTAAATAGATCAATCATCACAGCAATACGAGCTTATATTAAGCAAAAAGACCATAAGGAATGGGACAAGTATCTCGCTCAAAAAGGAAGTGCATTAAGGTGTACTGTGCATGAATCGACTGGAACTTCTCCTTATTTTGCTTTATTTGGTTCGCACATGATAACTCACGGATCTATTTATTCAGTCATTAAAAAACTTTATTCTCTCCAGGGGGAGAATATTGAAGTTTTACCACACTCCTGCAAGATGCAAATTATTCATGAACAAATAAAAGACAATCTTAACAAGGCACATGAAAAACACAAAAAGGTATATAACTTACGGTCGCGAAACATTAAATTTTATCCTGGTCAAATAGTTTTCAGAAAAAATTTCATTTTAAGTAATAAATTCAAACATCTTAACAGTAAATTTTGCAACAAATTTATAAAATGCAAAATTCGAAGAGAAGTTAGTAATAACATTTATGAACTAGAAGATATGAATGGTAATTTAGTAATCGGAAAATTTCATGGCAAAGATTTGCGCAGGTAGGACCAAATTATTATATATACATATAACTAAAATTAAAACCGAAGTTTTTTTTTTTTGTTATATACACAACATTGACTATAAACGTGAATTTCATTTTTATTAACAAAATTCACTTTTTTAGGGGTGGGAATGTGTAACGATTAACATGTTTCTATTTCCTATTCAGATATTTTGGTTCTATTTGAACAATAAAACAACTTTGCTTATTCTACTTTAACAAAAAAAATTCTAGTTAGTTTTGTTTTATTTTTTTTCTATAAAAATCTATACAAAAGGAAAATTATTTGTCATTCGATTTATAGTACCTATACCTACTGGTTGCAATCGTAGTGAATTCAAGGAAGAAAATAAGGGAATTGTCTCTATAAAGGGAAAAGTGAATTTAAAATAATAAAATTTCTTAGATCTAACCTTTGCTGAAGCTTAAGTGGTGACAATAAAGGTGCAAGTTATTCCCTAAATCTAAAAATTGCATGGCTTCTAATTTACAATGTTACAAGTCTGATGATAACAGGAAATAGACACAGCAAGGACAGAAAATAATCAAACATATATATCTATATATATGTATATAACAAGAAGTGGTGAATAAATAATAAAAAAAAAAAAAAAAAAAGGAAACAATCAACAAAAAGAAAATAAAATATATCCCAGCATAATCAAATGAAAAATTTCTAATCAGTTCAAACCAAATAATCAAGTTTAAGTTTTTTAAATTATAATTATTATTGTTATTTTTTTTTGTTTCTTCGTTCTTAAAATTTATTCGTGTGCAAGTTCGTGTATTTAAACAGTATTCCTCTGAACCTTTATCAAGATTTCGTGCGCACGGATATCAACAAAAAAAAAAAAAAAGAATCAAAAGGTAAATAATTATAATTTATTATTATTATACGAACTTATATACTATAAAAAAAAAATGCAATTTAAATAGTTTTAAAATTTTTAATTTAATTAGTTACCCATTCATTTTTCTCTTTATTATTTTTTTTATTAAACTTAACTTTATCTAAAAAAAAAAAAAAAAAAATTGCTAAATACTTATATATTATAATCTAAGCCATGTTTAATTACATAATTATAATTTGAAAATTTTAACTTTAAATATGATGGATTAAATTTTATTTAAACAACCCATAAATATGACGTAAATCACTTAGAAGATTGTAAATTCAATAAGGGTAGATACCTAAAAATAATGGCCAGTGTATTTACATGGATGGGGTGGGAGGCCAATGAGTCTTATTAACAACATTCTCCAGACTCCAGATCCAAGTAATTTCTTTTTCACCTTTGATCCAAGATCGCTCTAAATTTCTTTATTTTTGATTTTTAATTATTTGTACTGTGCTGTCGCCAGAACCAGCCCTTAGCCGGGATTAAACCATCAGATTTGCGAACACTTTTCATAGCATAGTTACAAACTCCCATACAAAAGAACGTTCTGCACTAAAAACATTAGATTACTCAAATGTGATTTAAATTTGCAAAAGCGTAATAACAAAAACTTACAAATAATGAATTAAATGAAACCCATTCTACGTAAAAATTTATTGAGTTGACTGCAGTCTCATTCTGATGTCAACAAAACCAGCAAGGTCGTTAATTGGGGGGGGGGGGTCACAGGGGTTTGAAATTCTTGACAAGTGCACTTTTTTACTACGAGAGTAGAACAAATCCACTGTGGAAGACAAAATGTCATGACCAACCCGAGACACTGCGTTCACAGGACGCCATGACACCTTTAGGAGACTGCAGTAAAGATTTTTTCCCCAAAATACATCGGCTTTTAAAAATGTTGGCAACCTTACCAGTATCGACATAATTATGTACCTACACCAGAAAGAACGTTTTCGACGATGAAACGCTTAAAATTTTTTTAAGAAACTACGGGTTTAGCCTTAATGTCGATTCGTCGGGAGATAGAAATTGTAGAGCCGTTATACTTTCTGCTATAACTTGGTTAAATAAAAAAACTTGCTTTTTTAATATTTTTGTTACACGACTTATTTTATTTTTTTTTTTTTTTTTTGACTCTTTGGGCTACTGTGCGTACTTCAAGCTTCAATCACTTAACAAGGAATGAACTTACGATGACATGTGGTGCTTAAAGCTGATGTCTCGTTTTTGTTCCATTACCATTTGTTTTAAACGTGGGTTTATCGGCGCGTTTTATTGCGATTTCGTGTAGAACTTGTTCCCACAAAATAATACGGACGAAGTAATTGCTGTATTTGCAGCAAAGAAGGCCAGGTGATTAAATTTAGTTTGTTATGTTGAATATAGCTACCTACTATTTTTAAACTATTCCTACTTTTGTTAAATTACTAGTTAATAACAAAAATTAAATATGAAATTTGAAATTATTTTATTTTTTTCAATCGCTTCCAACCTTTATACTAAAAAGTTATTTTTTAAATAACGGGTGATTTTTTAAGAGGTTTAGAACTTTAAAAAAAAAAAACACAAAAAATTCGAAAAAATGAATGAAATATTTATTTGAATCGATAGTTTGAACCTTGCAATTTAATGTTTAAAGATAATTTCATGCAAATGTTGACCGCGGCTGCGTCTCAGGTAGCCCATCCGCTGAGTCCAATTTTGGCATACTCTTTCACACATATCGGCCGGTATCTCACGAATGAATGCATGGATGTTGGCTTCCAGTGCGTCAATCGAACAAAAAATAATCTAATGGTGTCAAATCGCACAATCTAGGCGGCCAATTGACCGGCCCGAAACGTGAAATTAACTGTTCACCAAACTCGCCTCGCAATTGCGCCATTGTTTCGCGTGCTGTGTGGCATGTGGCACCGTCTTGTTGAAACCACATATCATGCAAGTCAAGAACTTCCATTTCGGGCAAAAAAAAGTTTGTTATCATCGCTCGGTAGCGTTCACCATTGACAGTAACGCTGCGATTTGCATCATCTTTGAAGAAATATGGCCCAATAATGCCGCCGGCCCATAAGCCGCACCAAACAGTGGCTTTTTCGGGATGCATTGGTAGCTGTTGCAATGCTTCTGGCTGATCTTCACTCCAAATGCGGCAATTTTGCTTATTTACGTACCCATTCAACCATTCAAGAAGGTCGAGAATGCCGATCATAAAATGGAAGCAGCGCGCGATGAACATTTCGAAATGAGCACGAATTTTGATAGTAAAATTCAATAATTTGCAAGCGTTGTTCATTTGTAAGACGATCCATGGTTAAATTGCAAACCAAACTGAAGCTGTTTGACAGTGACACAAGGTACTAAACACACGTCAGCTGTCAAAACCAGTGTTGCCAAAACCAAACCAGCTAAAAAATCACCCGTTATAACTCGCCAGAATCGCTGAAACTATACTCACGACCAAACATTTTAAAGATACCGTACTGGGAAGCACGAAAGTTTTGAATACCTGCATCTTAATTGGGTGCCGTGAAATAACGCCGAGAGAAATAACGCCGAATTGGAAAACTCGGCGTTATTGCGCTTTCACAAAGTGAAATAATGCCGAATTTCAGAATTCGGCATTATTTCACATTAACAAAGTGAAATAACGCCGAACATTGTTTGTGAAATAAAGCCGAAGCAAATGGGGATCATGACGTAATCTCGAATGACAAAAATCTCGAAGGCTAAAATTCTCAATTTGAAAATTCAACAAAAAATATAAGTAGAAAACCTCGCACCCACCCCGTAATCCAACAGTAAACCCAAGCAGGGGGGTTGCAGGGGGGCAGCATGCCCCTCCATACACATTTCATAATTTGCACAAATTACCATTGTCTCAAAAATTAATATTAATAAGAATGTATTTATAAATGCAAAGTGAAATAAGGCCGACTCGGCTTTATTTCACTTTAGCAAAGTGAAATAAGACCGAACATTTAAATTCGGTGTTATTTCGCTTTCACAAAGTGAAATAACGCCGAATTTTAGAATTCGGCGTTATTTCTCTCGGCGTTATTTCACGGCACCTCTTAATTGTAATAATCAACGTTTCACAAATTACCAAAAAAAAAAATTGAAATTAGAACAAAAGGATTCTTTAAAAAATCGCTGAAATCATCAAAATCAGTTAGACCTTTTTGAAAAATACGATCTCACTGCGTATTACGATCAAAATTTAAAAAAAAACAGAAGAAAATGTCACTAACTTTTGATTCCAATGGGCAAACACCAATAAACATTATAACGTTTCCACATTTAGCGAGAGAAGTCTCACTTCTGGTGTTGTAGTCACAAGCAGACTCTACCTTTTCTTATACACCGTCCATACGTGAAATTGCTTTGTTATAAAATGACAACGACATGCTATTGTTTTTTATCCTCCAAAAGCGATAGATAGTCTCAATATTCACTAATTGATCATTAGACACAACATACATACGTGATGATTTTAATGCAAATTCACCAAGTGATCACAAAGATGAAAATAATTTACGTTTTTGAATAAGAAACGCGTATCAAATACCATCCCCCGCCTTCTATACATTATATAGATGACTAATTACAGTAACGACTGCCATTGCCTGTTGATTCTGTAAATGAAAAAGCCCCGAATGTACATTCAAAGCAAAGTCATTTATTACGCGAGAAAGTTTATTTCCCCGTCGTGATTAATTAACGTGCTTGGATGTATTATGGGTAATGTTCGAACAAAGTTGATAAGCCTCTGTACCTTCGTATTATATCATATACATTTATACAGTGTGCAAGGATCCACGTGATAAATTTATTGAATAACTTTTTGAGTTATTGGTTAATTCACTTTTACTAAAATCATTGTCTTGCAGATTCCTTTGCGCAAGCATTCTCTTCTCAAAGAAACTCAAATCAACAATTAGTTGTATTTCTCCCAGACATAGCGACGCTCTGCCTTACAATCTCGCATTCTGGTTAGCTCTAGAAAAAAAACTTAAAAACTTTAAGCTTATTAGTTATTACAAACGGCTATCGTACAAATTATCTGCTACGACTACTGATCAGAATCGGGAAAGGCAAATCGTGTAATGAAAAACTGTTTACCGTTTACTCTAGACAGACATAGTGCTTTGATACCCATCTTCTGGGTGTAAGGTTCAAAGGGTCGGTTTTAAATTTTTATTGAAATTAATAAAATTTCCCGCTAGGACATACGCTCTGAATTTTACAAAATTGAAGAGTAGGCTTTTGTGCGTATGTCCTTTTTATTAGTCTCCCAAAGAAGAAACCATTTTCATGGTAGCCATCACCAGAACGGTGCTCTGCAATAAACAGTGAACATAGAAACGGAGTTCCTTTCCGCAGGACTTCGGAATGTACAAGGCATTCTGCATAATTTCGAATCATTTGTGCTGTGACAAGACAATTGCAAAGACAATTTTCTAAACGAAGTAATAAAACCGTCATATACTGGCCTTTTCGGAGAACCTTGATTGCAACCCGCCCTATATGTATCCCAAGCCAATGGCCGTTGAATTAAAGTATTTGTCCATATATACGAGTACCTAAAGGTAGTTTTAAGTATAGTAGTAAGGAATAAGGTTGTGTGTTTAGTATTAAGACCATTTGACAAGGGCAGCATCATTTTGAGGATGACGATGAAATTCAAAACAAGGATCTGCCAATGAATGTTTATTTCACTTTTATGCTTCAAGGACGATAATGATGCCTTCGTACGGCTAAAATACCAACCGGACAAGAAAATCAAAACGGCATTGATTGTGATAAACACTCCGGAGTAAACAAGGGGTGAAAATTAAATCGTGTGCCAGGCCTTGGGACATTTGAGCAAATTTTAACCCTTTTCAGATGCGACTCATACTTTCTATTTATTTAAAATTCGTTGTATTTATAAAGGTATTCGTATGTATTCGAGGCAGCTGGATTAATGTAATGTAAATCACGTATAAGCATTGCGTAATTAAATGGAATCAACTAGCTTGCATTTTAGAAAAAAATTCTCACAGGGTGGTGCAATAAATATCTACAACTACCAGCAAAAAGAGGGCAGGATAATACCATCAAAATTACACTTAAAAGCGAACATGCTAGCATCGCTGATGGTGGCCTTAAAATCGCTGGGAATAAAGTCAAATCTGAAATAAATGGCTATATTCCTATGTGTGAGGCCCATCGATTTTAGAGAGGGAGTTTTGAATATTGGCAACCAATGCTTATTTTTAGATTGGGTTTTTTTAAAAATTGCTTTATTTCACTATGTTTGACCTTAGAAAAAAAGGAGCGCAATTCAAAAAGTAGATCGCCGAATATTTTAGGTTCTTTCCGCGGTTGACAATTCAAGACAGACCCTTACAAGTGGTGGTCAGCAAACACAAAACAGTATCCAACCTTTCATAATTTGCTAAGATTTATTTGTCATTTCCCGGTAGCAGTGTGCCTGTGCATACCTAGTGAGCGGCTAGTTTATAGAAGCAGGTGTAATCTATGAAGAAAAACGCAATCGTCTGCTAACGACAAATGCTGAAAAAATGTTTTAATACATCATAATTTACTGCTGGTAAAATTTAAATATTAGCATATTAATTTTTTGCTTAAATAAACATCTTTGTGAGCACTATTTTGTGTTTTTTTTATGATTTGCTATTCGAAAAGCTTGCAATATTCGGCCGAATACCGAATAGTGAAAAAATGTGGAAAATGTGGCCGAATAGCCGAATACCGAATAGTTGCCGAATATTCGTGGCATCTCTACTTTTTTTCACACGCAACCAAAACAAATAAAGTGTGAAGTGAAATAGATTCTGTTCGTACATAAAAGCTACAATTTTTACTTAATTAAAATATTAACAATTGAAGCAAATTGAATTTTTGTATTCAATAGAGCTTGCACGGGCACCCTGTTCTAAAAGTAATGAGCGTAAATGGCTTCATTGAACAACACCACACAATGTTCTTATGAACGACTGTAATTAGTACAAACCATCAATTTTCGGCTTAGCTGTTGGGTTGATTGCGTTAATTAGATGGGATATAGGCGGGGGTAGACTGCTACAGTAACCCTACCGAAGACAAACGGTCAACTCCTACTCTACGCTACTACTCGTAATTTATCTACAATTCGACGTAATTGGGTTCGACTGTCTCGGACACCCTTCGGGCCTTCTCAAGAGGCATTAATCACAGCTTCTCAAAAGAATCTAGTACACATCAACAAGGCTCTACAAAATCTGGCCACCTTGCCTTCCCCTCACTCATGTGGTAGATATTACAGTGGATTTACAAACCTTGTCTATGAGTGTGTTTTAAGACAGCCACCTATAACCTGACCCAAGCCAAATGGAATGTTAAATGTGTAACATATTTCTTAAGCATGAATGGGGAGTTTGATGTTTGAATGGGCGTGGCAAAAATTTGGTCACAAGAAAATGAATTAGGTACACTTAAAGATTTAATCCGAAAGGACGAGTATTTTGATTTACCTGCATTTTCATGAAATGTAAATAATGTATATCAATATTTGACTACCTCGCTTCAATATTTGATGTGTCATCCTTATCCTTATCCTTATCCTTATCCTTATCCTTATCCTTATCCTTATCCTTACTAATAATAAAACTGTAACTTTTTTCAGGCTTTAAATAGTTTGTGTGCTAAAGGCACAAGAAGTACTGCACGAAATTGATTTCGGTTTTCACAATTGCATTGAAAATTGTCGATATTAGAATTTAGGATAATGTTTAATCATTATCCGCTGTCCGGAAGCGGAGATTTAAGCTGATATCTAACAAAAGTTGTAATTCTCGAATGCCTTCTAGCTCCTAGCTTTGGAATGACTCAACCGAATAAAATAGGTTTTTTTTTAATATAAAGTTCAATTATGTACAAAGATTTTAAGATATAAATCATCTTTGTACGTAGTCCTGAAGCTGTACATTAAAGCATTAAGCATTAAACTATAAATTTTATACAGCTCAAAAAAGTAAAATGTTCGATTGAAGCTAGATCGTTGGATTTGCCCGGCATTCAGTGGAGGAAATTTTGTGTGTGTGTGCGGCAAAACCTGTTTCTCTCTCTGCTGAATGCTGTATGCTTTTTGTTTCTCTTTTTTTTCATACACCTTTTGTGCTTTGTGTTGTTTTTTTTTTCTCACTTCTTTATTGAAATTGAACTGGTGATAGTGGAGAGAGTGGAGTTGTGGCCTTATGGGTGGAGTATTAATGTGGTGCATGGGTGGGAGGGATATAGGTCAGGTCAGGTATGTAATGTAATTGAGATTGGGAGGGAGTCACACTCAATTGTGATTTAAAATGCGCTATATTGATTGTGATCTGATGATGCATGCCACGAACGAATCCCGTTTGTGCTCGGTATTGTTTTTTTTCGTATGCATGCATATGCAACTGCACCTTTTCTGCCTTATGTTTTTTTGAGGTTATTATTTCTTTAGGCGCGTTGGGCACTTTTAGATAAGAAGAAATTAATGAATTTGGGTTACTTTGAAAACGAAACCGCGTCATCGACACCGAGCGACCGACACCCGATATGTGGCGCTTTTGTCGTTTTTTTTTTGAGAAGCTCAACCGATCTCAATGAAACTTTGTTCGTGTGCATCTTTGTATGCAGCTAGAAAGATAGGATAGTTTTGGACCCGATAGGTGGCGCTGTTGTCGCTATTTTTGAGAAACTCAACCGATCTCAATGAAATTTTGTTTGTGTGCATGGTTGGATGCAGCTAGAAAAATAGGATAGTTTTGGACCCGATAGGTGGCGCTGTTGTCGATTTTTTTGAGAAACTCAACCGATCTCAATGAAACTTTGTATGTGTGCATCTTTGTATGCAGCTAGAAAGATAGGATAGTTTTGGACCCGATAGGTGGCGCTGTTGTCGCTATTTTTGAGAAACTCAACCGATCTCAATGAAATTTTGTTTGTGTGCATGGTTGGATGCAGCTAGAAAAATAGGATAGTTTTGGACCCGATAGGTGGCGCTGTTGTCGATTTTTTTGAGGAACTCAACCGATCTCAATGAAACTTTGTTTGTGTGCATGGTTGTATGCAGCTAGAAAGACAGGATAGTTTTGGACCCGATAGGTGGCGCTGTTGTCGATTTTTCTGAGAAACTCAACCGATCTCAATGAAACTTAGTATGTGTGCATGGTTGTATGCAGCTAGAAAGACAGGATAGTTTTGGACCCGATAGGTGGCGCTGTTGTCCGTTTTCTGAGAAACTCAACCGATCTCAATGAAACTTTGTATGTGTGCATGGTTGTATGCAGCTAGAAAGATAGGATAGTTTTGGACCCGATAGGTGGCGCTGTTGTCGATTTTTTTTGTTCGCTAGGGAAATTTAATAATTTGAATGTAATGTGGTATTCGATTGGGCGCTCTGAGAGCACTTTTTTTTCTCTCAGAGCAATTTATATGTTCGCTTGGTACAAATAAAGCAATCTTTTTCAAATTTCAGGGCACTTTTGCGAACCAAGATATTTTTTCAGATTTACCAATAACAAGTGCGTTTGAATTTGACAACTGGTAGAGTTTGTTTACATTTTAGTGATTTTTTTCTCCAGCAAAGAAAGGCATTGCATCGAGTGAATCAATTTTTGTAAATTATTTATGTATAAATATTTAATAATCAATCGGGACGGATATTTCTAATGTTTTAATACAAAATTTAACCAGTGAATGGAAATCGCTTAGAAAAGTGTCGAAGACTGTACATATTCAAATCGCACGAATAGGTATCAACACAAAAAAGAGCAGGTGACGTTTTTATGTGCGACAACTACATAATTAAAAAATCCCTACTATTATAAAACTAAGTCATTCTTTCCTTTGTTTCTTGCTACACGTCACTTACAGCGCCGAAGTGGGTTTGTATAGCTCTTATTATTTTGTTTTAAATTTGAAAAGTGGAACTCTGGCGAAGCAAGGCGAGCACGGGTCAGCTAGTCAAGAATAAATGTATAAAAAATGGGACACTTTGTCAATATAAGACAGTTCATATTCAATTTAGTTTGGATTCAATCAAACAGCTGTATTACTAAATTAAAAATAAGTTTTCTTTGTTCTAAGAAATATCAGACTTACCTAAGTTTTCAAAATTTGAGCATTAGGATATCATGAAACGTTATATGTATACGGTTAAGATTTTTAACTTTCTACATTACGTAGTAAGAGAAAGATATTCGTTTCGTACAAAATTTCGAACTCGAGATTGTAATCAATTCTGATATTACGATGATAGACGAACTCAAAAAAGTGGGTCACAAAATTCTGTCCGGTCTGTCCGTCTGTCCGTCTGTCCGTCTGTCCGTCCTTCCACAGGCCTACAGCCTAAACGGCTTCCCGGATTACGTTCAAACCTCGGATTTGGAGTTTTTGGGCTTACAGCTCGGGAGGTGTTTTTTTTTTGCAAGGTAACCACAATATTAATGGTACTTCCCATACAACATTTTCGTACCAGTTTGATTTGATCGAAAACGGCTCTAACGATTTCAACCAAAATCGATATTTAAGCTTAAGTAGGTGAGGTTACCAGGACTGCGTACCCAGTTTTTGGCTAAAAATTCGAACAACGGTACTTTTTAAATTTTGAAATATCTCGAAAACGCTCTATACGATTGTAACAAAAATTAATTTTTAAGGTAATTTGATCTTTTATAACTCAATAGCAAACTCAGTTTTTCTGTATATTATCGTACAAAGGATTTTTGAAAAAAGGAATTTTAGTTTTTTTTTTCAGTTTACCGGAAAACGGCAATAACGATTTTGACCAAAATGCAAACTTATCTGTCCTCAATTTTCGATTTGCTGAAAACTCTGAAAGTCAGTCAAACGAGAAAGTTTCGTGCGACCCAGTCGTGCACTTTATTTTAATTGTGCGTACCATGGTGCACTTTGTAAAATCGGAGCTTCCAGTATATTTTACTTCAAATGAATGAAAATATAACTTAAACTTGAGCTGTGCATGTGCAG
Organism: Cheilosia vernalis; assembly: GCA_949126925.1. Taxonomy (NCBI): domain Eukaryota; kingdom Metazoa; phylum Arthropoda; class Insecta; order Diptera; family Syrphidae; genus Cheilosia; species Cheilosia vernalis. The sequence goes on from OX421361.1 coordinate 19,126,603, forward strand.
TTTCAATATTTGCCCAGCCCACTTATTTTACATTCGATATCTAATAGACAACAATCGACTGCATAGCTACCTATTTTATCTTCAACACCAGTTCAAAGTTCCCTAACAAATTGAATTCATATTTTCTCTAAGGAACGGGAACTTCCACGAATCGATGATATTTACTGAGACACAGGTGACCTACTTTCTCAATTCAGAGATTTACTACGTTCGATCGAAAGGCGCTATACACGCGATAATCTGCTTTTTGCTTTCAATCCTTTTCTCATTCCTACCGAGACCCATTCAAGTGCTAGCTGCAAAATCATTAACGACCTTTCGCCACACAGAGTGGGTAGGCATACAAAAAAAAGAAAATTCCATAATTTAGGAACTTTTGTTTAGTCTGCAAGAGCCTTGAACTCTATGTTTTTGTTTTCAAAATAAATAAAAGCGAAATTAATTTTTCACAAACAATAACCACCACTAGTATGAGGCAATGCGACATATATTTTTATTTTTGCAGAAAACATATTTTTCAAATCGCCTTAATCTTATTGCGGGTACCGAGCAAAATTACTCGCAAAAAAATTATATTCCACCCTATTAAATACACACACAAATAAATAGAAAAAATACCCCGATAGTTTTCAGAAAACGAATAAAAAGAATCATGCCTTTGTCCATATAGACGAAATCCAGCATAATGTCGGGCGCAAGGCCGATATTTCATACTTTATCACCACTAAGCACACAAACAATGGAACTCCAAGCGTAAATACCCCTATAGTCTCCGGAGACAATAAATAATAAAAATTCTCGTCTAGTTGTGTCTATACTCAAAAATAAAATAAGGAATTAATTTGTACATTTCACAACAACCGCTGAAAATGTTGAAAAGCGACTAAAAACATACGCAATGGATTTTTGACAAAATTCAAACATTACTTTTATAAACCGTTGACTTATAGTGGTTTTAAAAGATCACACATTTAAGGGCGCCCAATACTAAAGATCCGACCGACTGAAAGGAGACCCCATCTTGTTTAAGTGCGGTAGAAATTAAGGCAAAGTTCAGCATGTAGATATTTTTATAGCAATAGCTTAGGGAATTTCGCTTTCTTGCAAAACATAATCGGCCTTACTAATAATCAATCACTAATGTCGACAACTAGTTAGATGTCAGCTTTAGTAAAAAGGTACAGCTTTTGTGAAATGGTACCAATAAACAATTAGACCTCCACATTTACTAGTCCTACAACTTTCTTAGAATCTATTACATTTTGTTGTCATTGCAGAATTCAAATTTCATAATTTGTTTTCGTGAAAAACAAGGTCAATGGTCTCTTTCACAAGGAGGATTTTATTCTAAAAGAAGGAATACCTACATAAATTGCAATTAAATTTGCCCAACACATATCTTTCCAATGCTCTTTGAGACTTATTATAAGCAAAAAACGAAGCACAAAATAGGAAATGCACAAAATATCCGCTGATCAGTCAAATATCATATGCAAATCAGTAATGCCCTATCGTTCGATCGGACACAATTTTCAGTACTTTTATGGTACGCTTTCCATTGTTTTCTAATACTACCTCGCGATTTCTTTATGAGTCCATTTGTGTCGTAATAAAATCTCTTTCAAATTATTCAATAAACGGAGCACAGTTTATTTAAATGGTTTCATTTATTCGTAGGCTGACGATGCAAATCAAAACTTATTAGTGGTCTAAACATCACGATTGCATCGTTAGCAAGAGAATATTTTTGAAAATAGAAATAATAGCTGGCTCATTCATTTCAGAATGAATAACAATCGCACGTAGGAAGCGTGTTAAGAACTTATCGCTTCCGTGTTTGAAAATAAATACAATTTAACCTATAAAAAATTGCATGGCTTATATATTACTTAATTCGGGAAACTTAGAAACCGACAAAAGTTGAAATTCGAACTGAAAAATATAAAACGCACATTTTTATGCACACATATTCTCGTACTACCTGTTAGGCTGTACTTGCACCCCCAGAAGTTAATAAACTTGTTATTTTGCATGTATTTTGCTCAGTTCTGATAATTCTATTTTTATAACTATATTTTCCGCGAAGGGAACCTTTTCAATCTCGGTAAACAAACTCCTTTTACCAAGAGTTTGAAAAGGGTTTGGTTGAAACAAAATATCTACCTGAGTCACCTAAGGTACTTAGAATTGTTGCAAAGAGGTATGAACCGTCCAAACTTAAGTAAGAAGATATTTTATTCTGTTTGCGACGACTGTCAAGAAAGTCTTGGAATTATCCCAAACTTATATAAAATTTATTTTTTATTAAGCAACTAACTAGGAAAACCAATCAAAAAGCAACAGAAAGAAAAACACAGAAATATATGCTTCACGTGTTTAGAAATAAAACAAAAACGCAATATTTTTCAATAATTTGCATACATTTGTACAAATTTGTGTGTGATAGACTTAAAAACCATTTGCATTGTTGTATTACAACGAATAAAATTAGAAAGCATTTACAATTTACTAAAATTAATTAATAATTGTAAACGCTCAGGCTGAACAACATCGTATTAAATTCTCTCCTATTTCGAAATTTAATACCGCGATTTTGGATGGTTGGGCAACACTTGTCTTCAAAATGACATAAGGGAGGATTTATTTAGCTAATGTCCGAGATAAACATGGCTTTCTCAACACTAACATTTAACCCTACAGTTAGCGATAGTCTGGCAACTATATTTGTTTATTGGTAAAGGGATTTTGGCAGGGCCGTCTTAACCTAGGCTGGGCCCTTGGGCACACAAGAATTTGGGGCCCTTTTGGAAAGTACAAAAAGCGAATTATCATAACATTTTGTTAATAAGTGTGACCAATTATTATAGGTAATCATTAATCAAATACAGTATAATATGATATGTCATTAATGATATTAGAATGCTGCTGGTTTTTTGGTTATGATTACGATAACGGTTTCTTTCGGGATTTCTGTTGAGCAAAATATTCTATTATATCCTTAAAGTCAATTTTTTGAAGGATATCACTTTCTATGCACATAATTGACAAATTACTCAAACGTTCTTGTGTAGCGCGAATTTGCCTACACTGCATTTAGTAATAATTCAAATTACGCATTCCAATCCCACGGGCAACTAGGCTGCTGGTCATAGGAAACCATGCTGCTGCGTCAGCTCATTCCAATCGGCCACGAGCAGCTTATTTGCTCGTCATTGGATACCATGCGATAGATAGACACATTAGGTTAGCGGCATGGCCGCATAAGATGATAATTCATTAAAATTATTCAATAAAGAACCACTAACGTAATCGGTTTTCGTTTTCATTATTACACTTGTAATATTGTTTTTCGCAATTTTTTATTCTCTTGAGCTGCGAAAATGACATCTTGTTTCAGCACGGATCGTATCGTACGCGTACCCATGTACGGCATGCACATATAGGTGTTCCATATCACCAAATTATGTACATGAAAAAACTGATTTCTTATGGCATCAAGTGATTCTTAAAGATTATGCCTGCTGCTGCTGCAGTATGAGAATCGCATATAGCGATATCTCTATACTTCTTCCCACTCCACCGGCTTCCATTATTCGGTAATTATATTTATTTTGATTTGCTTTTGCTGTGTTATAAACTCACATGGTAACATGACCAACCGTAAAAGGCATAAGGCAGGAAAGATCTTTGCCTACACAAATGAATGGAGCGAAGTGAAAGGTGCAAGAAAAAACAAGAGCCTTATTCTCAACGCTTATTTGAAAGGCTCCTTGTCTGACAAGGAAAAAATATGAACCAAATTTTTGTACAGGAATAAGACATCAGTATACTTTTATTCTCTGTGCTGAAAGTTTTATACATCATTCGGTGATTCCCCCAAACAAAAATGTTTTGAGAATAAATGTATGAGAGAAATTGTCGGTACTTCGGGGCCCCCTGAGAATGGGGGCCCTGGGCACGGGCCCCGTGTGCCCTTATGGTAAAGACGGTATTGGATTTTGGAAAGTGTGGAGTCTTTTCGTAAAGTGCCAGACTAAAGTTGATTATTGGTAAGGCCGAATGGCTTAGAAGTGATGAACACGCAATTATTTATTTATTTCATTTGATTGATTGATTGACAAATTGTTGGTCAAATTTACTAACCACTCATTTTACATGTTTTAAATCAGTAATGGAAACGTTTTCAAGTGATTGCAGAAATGCTGCTTTCCGGAACTTGAACTTCACGACATGAACATCCATGTCACTTTAGGCAGGCACTCATCGGGGACCATATCTGGGTCATTGAAAACAAGAAAACCCACAGTTGTTATTGATTTTCAGAATTGACATAAAGGCACACACTAGAGAAAGATACTACAGTATTGGAAGGTAAATTTAGTGTTACTTTATTTTTGGAAATAAAAGATAAAACCCGTCTACTTTAATGTCATTTGGTTTTTATTTCACTGCACCCATAAGACAACTCCCCTATAATGTTTTTTTTTCATGCAACTTTAAAACTTGCCCCTTTGTACTTTTTCAAAAAAAAAGGCGATTGACCATAAAATCTAAATTTATTTTATCAAATATTGATTTCAATGGGCTTGTTCCAAACCAGAGAAAATCGTTAAATTGGAGATGGACAAAAATCACTGGTAACTCTTTTACAACTTCGTATATTTTGCTTTTATCTGGAGGATAGCAACATATTATGATTTATAAATGCCAGTAAGGTATAAAATTATGTAAAACTTAACTTATATAAATGTTGGTCTACGAGGGGCGTTCAATGTATTCTCGGTATCAGGATGATTTGATATTGTTGTGGGTAATTAAAATATACTCGTACTAATTAAGTTGCGCTAAACAAATTATTTATATTAAGGACACTGAGACTTATGGTGACAAATTTAGCTTAAAAAATAAGAACATTGATCAACGCTTGGAACCATATCTCCTCGGTTATTATTATATTTAGTACGGCGAGCTTCGTTCCGCAAAAATTCGTTAATGCAGTTAATGAAATTAATACTTCCGAGTTTTCGCTTCCGGTCAATTTTAATTCTTTATTCCAAAATTATATTAAAATAAATACAATTGAAATAACCGCAGCGATTTACTTGTCGGCCAACCTACCGCTTTTTCACTGAAGTGCTTTATGGTACACAGAATTTTTCGTTCCATTAGCGGGTACGTACACGTTCCATGCGAGAGATTTGGGGACACGTGAGCACGCCAGACGCCACACACAATTGACCATGTGAGAAACATGGAACGATATGCTAATGACGATTATGTTGTTGTCTATCTCGGTCTCCAGTACAGACTGCATGATATCCTTTCCCGAAGTTCCGACTTATTCTCTCGATTGTTAATATTCCGATCTGACTGTTCGTCCTGATTTTCTGCGACGTGAAACGTTTGACCTTCTCACTGGCGGCATGATCAAATTTGTCTTGGAATCACCGAATCCCACACAGACTTTCATCCCCTATATCATCCTGTCAAAGTTTTGTTTTCGAGACATAATGTAGCCTATGGCCTTCTTTGGGTGCAATCGAAATTATCAAGCTCAAAATCTTTAAAAACTAACCATCCTGTATCTACTCCATTTCGAAAAGCTACTTTATGTCACATAGTAAACAAAGTAGACTTATTAGGTGTAGGTATTTAAAAAAAAGAAATTTCAAAATTGTTGACAACAACAAATTGCTTGGAAAATAATTAAAACTAGTATCGCTTGTAGTCGAAAATCGACCATACCTTTTATAAGTATGTATACTAAAAAACGTACAACAATTATTCGCGTTATTTATTTATGCTTTTTATAAACGAAACGAAAAGAGCGACATCTATAACATATGGAAAAAAAACTGCACGACTGAGTCGAACGAAACTTTCTTGTTAAGAGATATCTACTCTTGTCCATATGTCCATATGGACATAGTATCCCTTATTTCTGAGTATGTTTAGCAGTTCATTAACTACGATGGACCATAGCCGGGCGATAGAACACCACTCTGAGGGCAACTTTTGAGTTTTAACAGAATCATATTAAGAATGCTTACATTATCTTTATTATGTATTTGGGTCGAAATCATTAGGTAGACCGATTTCGATATATATGTCGAAATTTTAAAAGTACCATTGTTCAAATTTTTAGCCAAAAACTGCCTTGCTATGCTATTGCTATAGTTGCGACTCAATTTTGTTGTTTCACCAGAGGCCAGCATTAAGTTATCGTTAATGTGAATTAAATAAAAAAAATCGTTATGATTTGAGTTATAAAGCAAGGGGAAATTCGAAAAAGTAAAAACGCTTGTTATTTGTCTAATTTGACAAATTTTGCACAATGAAATTACAGCTGAACCGACTCTCAATATGGGTTCCATGTACTATAGGTTCGTTGTACTTCCATAGTAGAATATTAATTTTTTGTCTTTTCTCTATTGCAGTGCTTTGCGTTCTTCTTTAGTTTGGCTTCGTTGATATTGTTTGTTGTTGACTTGCTCGTCGGCCAATACTTGTGCGTCTTGGCATTTTCAAAAAATTACTCTCAATAACTACCTATTAGTCCGGGCTTAAACTTTTTATATTTGAGCTTTACCTTGAATCAACTTTATAAAAGCAATGAAATTGTTGAAGCGATGCACAAATTAAAAAACAAACCAGCACTGTTGACAAATTCTCTGTTTTCTCAATTAATTTTTTGTAAAAAAAATAATGCCGCACATCGTAGTTTGCTAATAAATTTTTGACAGTGAAAACTCAAAATAAATATAACTGTGACGTTGGAATTCCTAGTTTAGTTAAGTCTGACTAGATGTGTTTCAGTTTTTACTGGCCCAGATTGACGTTTATGGAGGGGAAGCCGGCAAATCTAGTCAAGAAAATCCTGCCTGCATCTGCATACTCAGTTGACATTTCGAATAGTCAAATTAAAAATAAACAGAGTGAGAGTCGAAAAAAGGCCGGTGAGAGCAAAATGTGTCATTTCTAAGGCTACTCTGGTAATTAAGAATTTTCGCACTATATTTAACAACCATTAGTTCGCATAAGACTGTAATTGAGTTGTGATAGGCAACCATGTTCAATTTTAAATGTAGGGGAGGCACGCCAACAGTAAGACATTTTTTTTTTTAAATTACTGTAACTTAAAAAGTTTTCAAAATATTTTGAAATTCTAATATGTCTCCATTTGCGTCGTGTTTCACCTTAACTTTTGCATATCAAATTTAGTATTTGTGTTTATGGAATAGAATTGGTGATAAAAAAAGTCTGCAAAACTCTTTTGTCTCACTAATGGGACACGTGCACATACAGTGAGATGTGAGGCAGCTGATACCCAACAGTGAGACAGGTAACTTAAATAAATATTATCTTTCTTTGCTGAAATTAAATATAAATAAATATTTTGCTAGACATTAATAATTAATTTGAAACATCCTTAATGCACTTTCAATATTGACTACACAGACCACTGTAGGAGTTGTCTCACTGTTGGCGTGCCTCTTTTTTTTTTTTGTCAATTTATGAAGGGCCTTTTTCAAATAAAAAAATCACAAATCAAACAAAGAATACAAAAACAGTTCAAGTTGCCTTCAACGCGTTCGGATTCATATTCCCGACAAATCTAGTTGAAGTTTTACATAAACTAGGTATCCGAATACCCCCAATAGGAAAAATCATTGGTTGTCAAATCAGGACCTTTCGGCGATTTTCCGGAATTTTGTTTCGGCCTGAAAAACTTGAAATACAGCAATATGAACAAAACCAAACAAAAATCATGAAAATCGTCGAAATGGTTATCGAGTTATAACATCATCGAATTTCACCCGAAATAGTTATATAAATATACAGAAGATTATCTATGCTAAGATATTTCTAGTTCCTCCTTCTAATAAAGTGTTATCCAGAGTTTCCGTGTGAAAACGTTGCTCCTCTCTTTAAAGGGTTGGAGTAACACATTTTGATTGGAATATTATCAAAACACAACAGGTATGAGGTCTTTTCGATTTCCAATGTTAGATACGGGAAGGATATTTTCATATGTGTATATCAATCTTCAGACCAGCTGATTCACGCAAACAAAAATTGTTTGCAAATGGGAACAGGGATAATGCGCGGAGCAATATGCCAAATTATACCGAATTGTAAGGCTTGCCTACTCAATAAATCAAGCTTTTTCTTACCCATCGGGAATTTGGAAATATCCCCCGCAGCCGCACACGAACATCAGGCAAACGTGTAAAGCGAAAAAATCAAAACCGTTGAGTTGAGATGAAATATTGCAAGCCGGAAAAAAAACATTCTAGAGCAAATGATTACAAAGGAGGTGGAGAGGTGAGGATAATGGAGTGAGAAAAACAATAACAATGGTTTGGGGAACAAGTTGGATAATGCGAACACGTTCCACCCATTAGGGAGTGAGCAACAATAAATATGCACTATTGGGTTTGCAAATAACAAATAACACTCTTGTGCTTTATGGTTCGATGTATAAAGGTGCTAGGTAATGCGGATTAGGTATCCTATTTTTTTTACAACGAATGTGGAATTGGTTATGGAATTTATGCAAATGAGGCATTATTAGCATATATAATAATATGCAATGTATAACTAGCTGACCCGGGGACTTCGCTTTGCCTAAATTCGTTAAAGTAATGAAAATATTTATTCCGAACATGCACAATGCACATGCTGATGCAACAAATTTTCAGCGATTGTCCTTTCGACTAAGTAATTGTCATAGCGAATAAACTTAAATCGTTTACTTGCATGACATTTGATTTGAGATTCTTCGCCATCAAATACATAAAACGCGTTCCGTTGCACACTTTCGAAGGATTGAGCTTGCGGAACAGAATTATAACTTGCATCCAAAGAATTTAAAAATTAAACATTTTAAATAATTTTTATTGTATTGGTAACACTACCCATTTTTCTATCCGCCAAGCCCAATAATAATTTTATAAGTGTCACGATTAGGGTCAAAAACTGTCTTATATCTTTCAAACTGGAACCAACCATACCCATTCACAAAATTTCATTAAAATCGTTTGAGTTGTTTCGGAGATCGACAACATCGCCACCTATCGGGTCCAAACGCATCCTTTCTTTTAATCCTGCTAAACAGTAAATACAACAATATGAATAAATCAACGAAAGAATCATGAAATCGGGACCAGTGGTTATAAAGTTATAACGGCAATCCCCTCTATATTATTTCTGTAGTTTTTGTAGTGTGTTTCTCCCTTTTGCGGCTCACACGCACAACCAATCTTAACAAATCAAGTGTCAAAAAAAAGATATTTTGAGGGTGCTTATCTTTGCATTTTTACTGCCTGTACAAATTACAAATGACGTCACGAAAGAGAGTCGACGGCCGAAGAGAGTTACAGTCAAGATTAGTGAAAACATATAATGCTCTTATGAATCTTAACACATTCACAGATAGGAAATCTAAGAAAGAATTTTAATTTCAAAATCTAGGGAGGAATTGGTTAGGGTTAGGTGTTGTCGATCTCCGAAACCACTCAACCGATTTCAATGATATTTTGTGGATACCCATCCAGTTGGTTTCAGTTTTAAAGATAGGATAGTTTTGGACCCGATAGTTCCAAATGAAAGGCACGGAAAAACCGGGTGGGTACCCCTATAAATAAAAGAGACTGACGTCTGTGTGTGGCACTCATAACTCGAGAATGGATCGTTCGATTTTTACGATTTTGGGCTTGAAGGATTCGTTTAGGAAGGACATTATGCTACTTTTTGTCGTGAAAATAAAAGTTTAAGGGGATGAGATTTGGAATAGAACTTAGTATGGCAACAGCACTTTGTTAAACAATATACAGGATAGGAAATACAATACAACAAAACTTATTTCAAAAGTTTGATTCTTAAATTCTTTAGATGTTCCAGGCTCACCGCTACACAATTTTAATTCGAAAGTCGGCTCAGTTATAATTTTGTTGAGCAACCCCAATCAACCGAAACTTTTTTAACGGATTGGGTTTGATTTGAATGTGAAGAATCTCAAATCAAATGTCTTGGAAGCGAAGATTTTGACTTAAAAATTCAAGCTACGGATTCCGATGATTTGCAATTGGTTTCCGAGCGCCTTCAATTTCCCATGCATATCGCTTTCATTATGAAAAAAAGTAATAAGTCGCAAGGACTATCGCTGGATATTTGTGAGTTGTGACATCAATTATTGAATTCCCATGTTTTTCAATCGTATCAATCAATCGTATGAAGCGTGCTCATGTCTGAGCAAAATCTTTCGCTTTGTACGTCGTGTACTGTAAAGCACTTTAGTGAAAAAAATTAAGGTTGGCTGACATGTCAATAATTGCGGTTTGATTTAAACACATCAACAATGCTATACTTTAGTTATTTGTATTGTTTTTAATATAACTTTTGAATACAGAATTTGAATTGACCGAATTACATAAAGCAGCATGTTCATTGTTCGTTCTCGGAATTATTATTTTTATTACATTAACGAATTTGGGCGGAGCGAAGTTCGCCGGGTCAGCTAGTCCTCTCTATATTATTTCTGTAATTTCTGTAGTGTGTTTCTCCCTTTTGCAGTTCACACGGTCAACCAATCTTAACAAATCAAGTGTCAAATAAAAGATATTTTCAGGGTGTTTATCTTTGCATTTTTACTTTTTTTAAAATATAAACAATTGAAAAAGTTGAATTTTACTACATACACTAAATTTCAACTACGCAGTTGTGTACAAACTATGATTCAGGGAAATAAATATTTGTCTTTCATTCATATGCCCGTACGGCGTACATACAAACAAGATGCAAACAAAAGAGAGTCGACTATGGAAGAGAGTTACAGTCATAAGAGCAGTGCAAACATAATACTCTTATGACTAATACTCACATGGATAATGGATTCACATATCACATTCACACTAAAGTATTAAATAGATAATAGAGTGTCAGGCGCCGCGTTGCCAACCAATATTGACGAAAAAAAGCCTAACTTGAAAATATCCTCTCTATATTATTTCTGTAATTTCTGTAGTGTGTTTCTCCCTTTTGCAGTTCACACGGTCAACCAATCTTAACAAATCAAGTGTCAAATAAAAGATATTTTCAGGGTGTTTATCTTTGCATTTTTACTTTTTTTTAAATATTAACAATTAAAAAAAATTCATTTTACTGCATTAAATTTCAACTACGCAGTTGTGTACAAACTATCCGGGAAATAAACTACAAACGACGTCACGAAAGAGAGTCGACGGAAGAAGAGAGTTACAGTCAAGATTTATGTAAAACTTCCTGACTACGCCTGAGCGATGAAGGGCACGTCGACCTATAAGCTATAAGATCTATTGTGCCATAGGCCCAGAATAATGTTTAGGCGAGCAGATTCTCCACTCTTCTAATAAAGTTTATCGAGCTGCTGGCTGATGACTTCTTCATCTCTTCAGGGCTCAGAAGCTCCCCCATAGAAGATAGTTCTCCTGATTCCACATAGGGCTGGACACTCACATATAAGTGCCCAAGCTGTTTCGTCTTCTTCAAGACACAACCGACAAAGTGAGGAGTCGGTTAAATTAATTTTATTTAATTGATATCGTAGATTGTGATGTCCTGTGAGGAAACCAGCCAGATTTTCGATATCATGCCTTCTTAGATTTAAATTTCTGTTGGCATCTTTTTTGAACGGCTGAATAGCACGCTTGACCTGTCTTAGACCTGGGATATTCTCCCAATATGAGCTATATTTTGTGTGATTTGGGAGTGTAGTAGAAGGGTTCTACGTCCGAGCGTTTGAAGGCCGTTGAAACATCTTAGTACTGATTTGGAGGCAATAATAGGCGAGCTAAGGGCGTTTATAGCTGCTTGACTGTCCGTGAATATATGGATGTTTAGTACCTGTGTTGTATATGTGGCTAGCACATTCATGGAAGGCGTGAAGTTCTGCCTGGAACACGCTTGGGCTAACCCTTATCGGTATTGAGACATCGTGGTTAGGTCCGTGGAACCCAGCATCCACTCCTGTTTCCATTTTGGAACCATCCGTATACCACTTTAGACCATTTTGGCAAGTAGGTGGGCTATTGTACGCCCATGCTTCTCTACTAGGGATCTCCGTAGAGAACCGTTTTTTGAAACTTAAAGTCTTTGGAAAGCTGTTACCGTGCAGATCATGCCAAGTACTGTAATTTCAGAGAAAAAATCCTTTAACTCAGGATGATCGCTGAGAATTGTCTTTCATTTCGATCAAACTTGCCGAGCTGCGAATTGCCCTTTGCTTATGTATGTATATGTGGAGAGGTGTTAGTCCTATTAAGGCTTCTATAGCCGCAGTAGGATAGGTACGCCTACGCATGGCTCCGGATATACCAAGACATGCTTAGAAATGGCGTTCTTTTGTTTTGTTTTAGTCCGCCATACTAAAGAAGCTATGTTATGATGGGCCTTATCGTTATTGTGTAGATCTTAACACCAGATAAGAAATCTAAGAAAGAATTTTATTTTCAAAATTTTGCGTAGGAATTGGGTAGGTGCGCTGACGGTCTATCCGATGCGTGGCGCTGTTGTCCATCTCCGAAACCACTCAACCGATTTCAATGAAATTTTCTGGATTACCCATCCAGTTGGTTCCAGTTTTAAAGATGGGATCGTTTTGGATCCGATAGTTCCACACGAAAGGCACGCACAAACCGGGCGGGTACCCCAATATATAAAAGAGACTGACGTCTGTGTGTGCACTCATAACTAGAGAATGGATCGTTAAATTTTTACAATTTTGGGCTTGGGGGACTCGTATTAAAATGGCATTTATGCTACTTTTTGTCGTGAAAATAAAAGTTAAAGGGGATGAGATTGGGAATGGAACTTAGTATGGGAACCGAACTTTGAAAAAAATTAGACTGGATAGATAAACGGTTAGTGCTACTTCCAATACAACCAAACTTATTTCAAATATTTAATTTTTAAATTCGTTGGATGTTCGGGGCTCATCGCTACACAATTTGAAACGAAAGTTTGATTTGAATGTGAAGAATCTCAAATCCAATGTCATGGAAGCGAAGATTTTGACCTAAAAATTCAAGCAACCATTATATAATTCTGCGGATTCTGATGATTTGCCATTGGTTTTCAAGCGCCTTCAACTTCCCATGCGTATCGCTTTCACTACGTGCTCACGTGTGACTGAAAAAGTGGAAAGTTGGGAGACACGTCAATCATTGCGGTTTGATTTAAACACATCGACAATGCAATACTTCAGTTATTTATATTCCGCGATACCAATAATCATTTTTAGTGTCCAGACTAAGTTTTTCGAACTCACAATGGCGAAATTTTCCATACAAAATTGCATATTGTGACCTAGGAAATATTTAGTGTGAAGGTTAAAAATGATTATTGGTAAGGCCAATTGTATTTAATATAAACTTTTGAATAAAGAATTTGAATGGGCCGAATTACATAAAGCAGCATGAGCATTGCTCATTCTCGGAATTATTATTCTCATTACATTAACGAATTTGGGCGGAACGAAGTTCGCTGGGTCAGCTATAGTATATATTTAATATGTTTATTGTATATAGTACATAAATATAATAGAATTTAATTTTTTTTTGTATTTGACATGTCGCTACTTGATTTCAATTCAGTTTATTTGTTTTCAAAATGCATTTCCCCATACAAACTTTCAGAACATCTTTCAACCCTCTGTCAAATGCGGATGCAAATTCGATAAAGTTTATAGCGATGGAGCTTGGATGAGAGCATTTAACGAATGGACTTTATGGGCTATAGCACTATAGCAGCCATACTGACCTGGTCAAAAAAAAGAATATAACGGCTGAGATCGCTGGGGTTCGTGGAGTGTATGGAAAGCAAATCAAGCTTGACGAGTCCTTGATTTGAACAACGTACCAAAGGAAGAACCCAACTTTGGTAGCGCGCATAATTTGAGGTCCACAGAATAACACATTCTGGCTTTTTAATCGTTAAGCAAAATATTGTGCGAATGTCCATTATAGCTGCAAAAGATGCACACCATAAGTGCATCATTTATAATTTCCTTTTTAAACTGATGGAGCGTATTTGCTCTCAATTTTAAGTTTATCGTCGAAACAAAATACCTCCAAAACTAGGAACTAAGCTTGATGCAGTACATTTTCAACAAATGTAATAAAAGCTGACGGTATTTAAAAAAAAATCGCCCAGGTTACTTACTACGGTCACTTACATTTCAATAATGATATCGTCTAAACCAGTGACTCCCAAAGTTGTCCACGTGGACCCTCAGAGGGTGTTGCGACTTGCAAAGCGCCGCCCGCATTGTCAAGACCTCATAACAAAATTGAACCAGTTAAGAAACCCCTAACTTAAACCTGTTTCGTTTGTGTTCTGCTTTTCAATGCGAAAAGTACAGCAACCCGACACACATCTGGTGAGCTCACCAACAATCATACCAAGTGCGGCATTTTTTTTTTACAATCAATGAATTTAAAATCTGCCCTCGATTGTCATCCATTGTTACATTTATTGTGCCTGAAAATAACTGTCCTTCGGTGGCAGCAGGCTAAAGCCAGATTTCCGCTACTAGCTGGTCTATACGAACGCAGGTAACACGAAGTTTATTTAAAATTTGCATTCTCTAATAGCATTTCTCGAAATATGAATCACAATCCCTGTCCATCAGTCGTTTGATTTGATTCTATTATGTCGAATAAAAAATAGGAAGTAAAGAAGGTTTGTGCTCAGATGACTGTTTATCATTTTTCTTTGCATAAATCCGAAGTGATTATATTTTTAATTAAAAAATGACCATACCAAAATTAAAAATAACGAAATTCATTATCCTACCCTAGTTACGTCAATTTAAAGCAAACTAATCCAATTCACTAACCCATAAATATACACAACTGCGCCATCACTGACAGATGTCGTCGCCCCTTAATGTGTTTCGCAGTCGACCCTCTCCTGTTCGCGCTACACATAGGTACCTATACATGCAATCTTAATCATGTTTAAGGAATCAGTCGAATTCATTGAACTTACGTTTTGCACTCCCTTTTCGTATCACGATATCGTTCATAATTGGAGCTCACACGCCAATTGTGACTAGAGAAAAAGCATCTCATCCACAAATTACCACTAAGGAACTCACATAGCTGCCGCATTTGCATTTCAGCGGCTCGGTTTACTGAGACTTGCCAACTTACACTCGTGTAGCATCCGTCATTGTCTATCGCTGCAGCCGCGCCATTCCGTGATCAGACCGAAATTCAAATTTATGTCTGATCTGAATTGGAAATGTAGCGCCAGTAATTTGTGGTGCAGATAAATGGCTGAAGGGCTTTAACGGCTTTTGAATCCTTTTCCTTTGGTTACGGGATAGTCGCTTTATGTGCCCACTGCTCAGAGCTGTCCCTCCCCGTGCACATGCAAGTCAACTGGATTATCGCTATTTCGTGTTGCATAGAAAAAAAATCTTTGGCGATTTTCATCATATTCAATAGTGAGAGTTCTACCAACAACATTCCTTATAAGTGTACCTACGGATTTATTGCGAAATTGCGGAAAAATTCCTCCATTTGCCTTCCAACTTCCTCTTGAGCAAATATCATGCAAAACGATAACTCCATTGTTTGGTGATACACTCTTTCCGGAGTTATATTCTCGGTTACTCTTCATTAGGATTGGGTCCACAAGATAGATTGCCACCTATAGGTATATGAAGAATATAATTCAATTAAACTTGCAGTCGACAATTTGTCATGGTCACGGGTAGATGTATAGTGCACATGGGTAGGACCAGTTCCTTGACTTAGCAGCTACGAAAATGTATTTAGAACCATTTGAAAATGCAATCGTTGGCTCTGTCTGACTGCAGTTTCACCAGACACGGATAACGGAAGGAGAAGATTTAAATAATTGAAAATTCAATAAGCGATAACATGATATTTTCCTGTTTGTGGTGTGTGACTGCTACGTCCTCTCGGATATTGGAAATGTTTTTAGCTATTGAAGGATTATGCTATAGGTAGTGCTAAGACTATATGATGCCAACTGGAAATTCAATCCAGCACTGGTATTGTATACTTGTGGAATGCTGAAGTGACAGTGGAAATTTTCATCCTAGTCAAAAGGATCCTGAATAGGATTCCAATCCTGTTTTGTGGCGGAAATAAATTTCTTTATTGAGCATTTGGATCGAAGTGGAAAGGCAGATATAGCTAGCCTGGAATATAGCTGTATGTGTTCAGATGCAAGTGCTAGATGGAAGACGAATCTGAAATCTAAAACCTGGTATTTTCTTGTGTCAGAGAAGTCATGGTGCTCTTATCAGAAGGTAGTCGAACCACCTGTACATAAGAAGCTATGCTATTTCTGTCAAAACAATCGACCTGTCTGTTCAAAATAATATTTCTTAATTGAGGCGTACATTTTTCAGACAGACACAATTTTGGAGAGTGGAGGAGAATATTCAATGATTTTACGGGCTGTACCTACTGCAACTTAGATTTGGTAGAAAAGAACAACTGTTGATATGGATAGGTCACGTCGATCAAAATGAGTTTTTAAATACTCCTCAGATAGGAACTTCAACTTACTTGGTTTGTGTAAAGAAGCAAGTTATAGTCAGGTTAGGACATGGATCCCTTGTATACCGCGGGCTTAAAGAGCCATCTAAAGTACATATAAGGTAAGGGGCAGACCTTTATGCACTTATCGATAGTTACTTCTATTGCAATGGAAGTCTGATAGAAATAGCTTTCTAGGTGAATATTTGCTTAACCAAATAGACGTAACCACAGACATTGCACTGCAAAAACAGCGCTCCTCGAGTCTCCGATTTTATATGTTTGTTTATTATTAAACAAAATGGACTTGACTAATAATTGTTTTTAACCTTCACACTACATATTTCATAGGTCACAAATCACAATATGCAATTTCGTATGGAAAATTTCGCCTGGGCGAAGTTCTTAAGCGTAATGGGTTGTTGCAAGTACGTATAAAAGGTAGAAAATATCCATGAAACCGTTATCAAAATAATTTGGAGAAATGATAGAAATAGAAACTCCAATTAACTATGGCATGGCAGGTATGGTCACATCAATTTAGGATCTTTATTTAAACTGCAAAACGAAAACGCTTTGCTAGATTTAATCCATAATACAGAGATGTGTGACAATTGTACAGACAATTTCTCTCGTAAAGCTTTTGTTTATTTCGCCGAAATGCAAGCGAGTATACCTTAATATTTCGAAACAATTCATCTATAGTAGATAATGAAACCGGTAGAAGAATAAAAACGCACAGAAGCGATAATGGAGCTGAGTTACTAAGCAAAGATTTCACACACCTTTAGCTGAAAAGTAGAATAAAAAAAAAAATTAACCACTTCCGCTGCTGGCAAATATACGTTAAATTTTAAATTATTCGTTGTGTGTGGATAGTATTTTAGTTTAAAATATTTATGAAAAATGAACAATGTATATTGGGGAAAACTACAACGTTTTAAGCAAATTTCCTTCAGTTACTTTAGAAAAATTTCCACATGAAATCGAAGTTAATAATACTCGAAAGCGGATACACAACCATGTTTGTCCTAATATGTTTTTAGTATATACAACATCTCACCTAGGTAATTTTATTAACTAAACACATTATATTATTTGTTTTTCAAAAATATATTTAACTAACCAATAGCATTCAGTAATGTTAAAATGTGGTTTTCCCGAACTCGATCTTATTAAACCGACCTCCACGGTTGGCAGCAGTTGTCATTATTTATTTTATATTATTTGTATGTTTTTGCATGTCACACAGACTCTTTATTATTGACATACCTTACACCGATAGGAAAAAAAATGGTGAATTTTAAAAACAAAATGAGGGGCCAGCGGCAATAGGATCGAGAGTTGGGGGTCTCAGTATTGTTCTGGTACCTAACTATCATTGAAACCAACAGTCAACACCTAGGAGTTATATTCAACTAAATTAAAATTAAGTAAGCAATTGACTTCCAGGTGTAGGTAAATTGGGCGCAGGGACATAAATCCACGAGACATAAGTCCATAATGGACTAACGTCCCACTTCGGTGGGACATAAGTCCACTTTTTCATTATGGACTTATGTCTCATCGAAGCGGGACATAAGTTCCGAAATTGTTTTGTCGAAGATGGGACATTAGTCCCAAATTTTACGATAGATAATATTTAGCAAAACGTCGTGGATCTCCAATAGGCATCGAATACTTCAAATTATGCGCACGCGAGTTGCTACCATTGTATTATGAAATATGTATTATGAATGCAACCCCCCTGCTTGGGTTTGCTGTTGGATTACGGGGTGAATGCGAGGTATGTATTTTACTTATATTTTCTGTTGAATTTTAAAATTGTGGGGTGGAACATAAGGCCCAACATTTTTGCTTGGGACTTATGTCCCGCTTCGATGAGACATAAGTCCATAATCAAAAAGTGGAATTATGTCCCACCGTCCACCGAAGTGGGACACAAGTCCATTATGAACTTATGTCTCGTGGACTTATGTCCCTGCGCCGGTAAATTGCATTCCTTTGTGCACATCTATGTACAGTCTTTAAAAGGCATAAGTTTAATTTTACTCATTACATAAAAAGTACTAAAAATTTACGCAAACTTTTAATGTTCACGTGTATTTATTAATACTAGTATCGATGAAGTGTTTTTTTATTGATTAGTATAAACTACTGTTACATCGTAATGCGGAGCTGTAAATAGTTCTGCTGTAGAGACTGTGAGCCAGTCGATTCGTAGCCGCGGAAGAGGCAAATCAATAATAAACTACTCGAAATTAAACAAACGGTGTCGTGTTTTTCTTTCTTTTTCTGGTTTCGATTCTTTTTGCTATTTGGGTTGTAATATTTCACCTCTCAATATTACAATTTTCACTTTCATTTAAAGCGCTATTGTACCTACACGAAAAATAATGCATATTATTTTACATAAAAATATTGCAATCTATTGCTTAAAGTGCACATTTACAAATACACACATGAAATATTGAATTTAATAATTAATTGGTATTCTTTGAAATGAATACCAATGAAATTTATGAATTTTCATCTACAAAAATTATACCTACATACATATTATAATTTCCATTTAATTTGTAAATGAAATATCCTATCTTTCTAGCTTCATACAACCATGTACAGTACACATACAAAGTTTCATTGGTATCGGTTGAGTTTCTCAGAATACGGACAACAGCGCCACCTATCGGGTCCGAAACTATCCTATCTTTCTAGCTACATACAACCATGCACACAAACAAAATTTCGTTGAGATCGGTTGAGTTTCTCACAAAAATCTACAACAGCGCCACCTACCGGGTCCAAAACTATCCTATCTTTCTAGCTGCATACAACCATGCACACACATAAAATTTCGTTGAGATCGGTAGAGTTTCTCAAAAAAATCGACAACAGCGCTACCTATCGGGTCCAAAACTATCCTATCTTTCTAGCTGCATACAAACATGCACACATACAAAGTTTCATTGGGATCGGTTGAGTTTCTCAGAAAATGGACAACAGCGCGCCACCTATCGAGTGTCGGTTTCTCGGTGACGATGACGCGGTGTCGTTTTAAAGGTAACGCGAAATCATTAATTTCTTCCCATCTAAAAAGCCTAAAGAAGTAATGACTTCAATAAAGTGCACGACTGGGTCGAACGAAATTTTATAGTTAAGAGTAGATATCCATATGGACATAGAATCCCTTATTTCTGAGTATGTTTAGCGCAGTTCATTTACTACGATGGACCATAGCAGGGCGATAGAACGCCACTCTGGGGGCAACTTTTGATTTTTTAACAGAATGATATTAAGAATGCTTATATTATCTTTTATATGTATTTGGGTCAAAATCGTTATAGTGGTTTTTGTAAAATTTGCGAATTAAAAATTAAGGTCACAATAATTTTTAAAACATCAATTTGACTCTGAGTTTGCACTTTGGTCAAAATCGTTATTGCCGTTTTCAGGTAAACGATAATATAGAGTAAAACTGAGCTTAGTTATAAATGACCACATCACCTCAGAAAGTAATTTTTGTTACAATTGTATAGACGGTTTAGAGATATGTCGAAATTTCAAAAGTACCGTTGTTCGAATTTTTAACCAAAAACTGGGTATGCAGTAATGGTAACCTCACCTACATAAGCTCAAATATCAATTTTGGTTGAAATCGTTAGAACCGTTTTCGATCAAATCAAACTGGTACGAAATTTTTATATGGGAAGTACCGTTAATATTAAGGTAGGTAACCTTGCAAAAAAAAAAAACCCTTCCCGAACTGTAAGCCCAATAACTCAAAATCCAAAGTTTGAGCGTAATCCGGGAAGCCGTTTAGGCTGTAGGCCCACTTTTTGAGTTCCTCTATCATCGTAATATTATCAGAATTGAATAATATCTCGAGTTCGAATTTTTGTACGAAAACAATAGATATTTTTCTCTTACTACGTAATGGAGAAAGTTAAAAACTTAAATAAGCTGCAACATCGGAAACAGACTCTAATCTAAGATGATTTTTATTTAAATAGGTACGTTACTATGGTAATGTGGTGGCGACAAACAATAAATAATTCCCCTATATAAATTTCTTACAATTATTGCTTATTTTTAGGGGCATGTAAATTGCATACCTTTATGGGTTAATGATTCTCTCCGATAGGTTCTAATCTAAGATGATTCAATATGTTACTATGGAAACATGACGGCGACAAATTGATTGTCACCAAAATCCTTTTACTATCTACCTGTTTTGTATGAGGAACTCATAACTAAATTTTACCAGTCTTAATGGCCACATATACCCACGATTTTGTGTTTGTGCACATCTATGGCACAGCACCTCTCAAATGACATAAGTTTAATTTTCCTCATTTCATATTAAATACCAAAAAAGCGTACGGAAGGCTCGAATGTTCACGTATTAATATAATGATAATCACATATCCAACGACCAAGAACTAATTATATCCTTATGACATCTCTCTGTATTTATTCGACCGAATATTTCATCTACGTGAACAACATTTGAACGTTTGCTATTTATTACTATACGATATCTTAATACAATGAAAAATGCAGAACTCGGCAAGCACAGCAAGTAGTTGGCAGTCGACAAGCGACATCAATTTTGGAAGCCGAATTATATAACTTTATCGAGCGACTCTATCTGCAAACATATCATCAGATACCATACTGTTACAAGTGCAAGCATCTGTTTTCCTTTAACAAATAAGGCATGCAGCTATATACTGGTTCAAAAATTGTGGAGGAGTGTTAAAATTACCAATTGTGACCTACAAAATATTTAGGTTAAAAATGATTATTAGTGAGGCGTGAGGCACAATGTCACTTTTTCAGTTTGCACCAAAAGGTATACAGTATACGGTTTCCCCTTCATTGGAAAAAGTTTTAAAAAAGTCGCCCTGAAAATGTTGGACGAACGTTATTGGCCTCTAAAAGTCTATAGGTTGAAGATTTTATCATAAGAATTGCATGTAATGGTGAGAAAAATTCAACTCCGCAAACAACTTCACTTCAATAACTACCACATGAAAACTACAGGTAGTGCTTTATCGAGTTTAAAACACGAGGCTCTTATGGGATCAAATATTTGGAATACGTTAGCCTACAGAAGCATTACCTACGTCAAGAAGCTGGCGGAAATGTTCAATGACCTCATTTAGTCAACACTATACCAAGAGCGTACCCCAGTTAAACAACTTAACTCGTTCCAAAAGATATAAGACCTCCATATATTATTTCCGTCCACCGCAATTAACCATGGGTCAGAGATTCAATTAAATAATTCATGATAAACGTTACTATAAATGTATACTATACCATTTAGATAAACAAGTTGATAACACAATAAACCCGAAACTTGTGGAGGAAATCATCCTTTACGGGTCATTTCTCTCGTCTTAGGAGGAAGTTTATTTATTTGACAGTCGGAAGTGTGCACACCAACTGAGCGGGGGTAGCAGACAGGAGTCAAATGACCCAAGGGACAACACGAAGGAGTGTTCAACCAGTTTGTACCCTGAAATCAAAACCGTTCAGAACATGTAGTATACACATGGTTTAGCATTAAATACATTTTGCTCAACAAGAAATATATAATTGTTAAAATACCTACAAGAAGTGGACATAATATGGACACATGTCTTACAAGAAGGGATATTGGAATATTCTGCTTTAACATGCGATCACATCCAATAAGGGGCGTGAACACAGAGTGAGACAAGTGTTATACCACTACCACAATGTGAATATAATTGTTCCCAGACTTTGAAGACTGTTTTCCACTATTTTATCAGGACAAACAAGAATCCTTCACAACATTTATTAAAAGGTCCCCTTGATGATTTCCTTTTGTACTGGACATACACTGCCGATCAACCAAATAGACTCAGACTTAATTTTTAAGAAAATGGAGGTTATTATTTTATTTTAAGAATATAATTTAGAAGACTTATTTTTTTATTACGCACTATTGAATTCTTAATTAAACAAAACAAAATTGAGCGTTCTAAGTTGAATGGTTAATTAAAGAAAAAAAAACTTTTTGTAAGTGAACATCAAAAGTTATCACTTGTTATCACTCAACCAAATATAATAAAAATAATAATTTGTGGCGAAACAGGTCCGTAGGGATTCGTTTTGTGTGAGATTTCATTTTTGGAATGAATGGAAGGGATCTACAATTTTATGCCTATTCCAAACGGCTAATTGAGAAGCTCTTTCAAGACAGTTATACTCTCGGATGTTTGGCAGACGTTCGCGAGAGGTGGCGCAGTGAAAAAACCTCTGAGTTGGAATTTGGGTTTTTGCGGGATTCGAACCTGGACCCATCGCTTAGTAGTCCAACACACTAACCACTAAGCCACTGCGCCTACCAAACCAAATATACTCAAGGTTAAAAACTTAATATAAATCACAGATTTATTGAAAAAAAAAAAAATAGTATCAAATAAGTTATTATAATGCTTTAATGCTAAATTATAGTGTGAATAACCACCTTTATTTAAAATCACTTCATAAATTCGGTCAGGGACTGAATCGTAGAGAGCCTTCTGATAGTCCAAGGACACTTCGCTCCAGGCGTTCTTAATGACAGATTTTAATAATTCTATATCCTCAAATGGTCTACCGGATTGATAAACTTTACGCGAAAGCCATCCCCACAAATTCTCTATAATGTTGAGGTCAGGAGAATATGGAGGCCACTCCATTAAGTTTTGGTCATTTATCCGCACTTCTTTCGAGCAGTATGGATTGGGGCATTTTCCTGTTGAAACGTCCAAGATAATGGTTCAAAAAGGTTCGAAAAATTGGGGAATGCATTTTGGAGCAGCTCTTTGTATCTTATTGCGTTCATCTTAGATGAAACGAATTGAATATCAAATGTTCCATAATAGGATATGGCACCCTATACCATTATACCCCCCTCACGACTATGGTGACGGGTCAAAAATAGTGTTCTTCCTTTCTCATATCATGGAAGTAGTAGTTGAATCCATCCGGTCCATCTAAATTTAAGCGTTTTTCATCGGAAAAAACGATTTGATGCCACTCTTTATTCCATGCCATGTGACTCCGAGCAAAGAGACAGCGAGTTTGCTTACGAATTAGCGGTGGTTTTTTTTTTCAGTTTTAACCTCTTAAGATGTTTTGACTTGCGGATTGCTTGTCCTTTCCAGGAGGGTTTTTTTTCATATTTTTTCCGTAAGCCGATGGGTTTCTTAAAAAGTGGCAAACAACAGACTGACTTCTAGAAATTTTTTCAGCGATTTGTCTGGTTGAAAGACTGCTTGGTCGATACGCCAATATTTTGCCTCTTTCTTCCGAAGATAGTGCTGCTCCACGCCCCATTTTGTGTTAAATTATTCAAAATTCCCTGTTTCTGATCTCAGTAAAGGTAACCATATAATCAGGTTGATGCGATTTATACTGATTTAAGCAAAGGCAAAATGTATGGTTTCTTGGTCTTATTTCGAAAAACATATCTGTAACCTCTGACGTCCCCCAGTAATATAGGACCACTACTCGTCATCCTGTTTGTGAATGATATCGTTCAATTTTTACCTGTGCCTTGATTTTGTGCGGTTTTTTCCGCAATGGCGGTGTCGGAAAGTGTTCACGTATAGGCGGATTCTATAAATGTGTGAGTGATATCGCAAACTGACAACTTCCAATTTTTCCTGTTCTTATAGCTTTGTTCCTGGATATTCCAGGCGAGCTTTCCCACACGCAACCTTTTTAGGTTGTTGGATGTCGGGTGAGAACAAACAACAGCGTAACCGTTGTGCGACAATTTGGTACCTTTTTCGAGGACACTAATACAATTTGTTGTTCCTTTTCATTAGTTGGAAAATTCACATTTCAGGACTATTCACATGAGAGACAATTGCGAAAGAACTGCGAACAAACGAATATTTATGACACTTAAATCACTTCAATCGTTGTTCAATGTTAACTCCGATAGAATTTGTTCATTCGTGGGTTTGTGGATCCGCGAATTTTTTATGTGGATTCTGAATAAAGTGTGACAGTTCGCTGCAAGAATTTTCAATTGCTGTAATAAGTAGTTGTAAATTGAGCTATTTAAATCGATTGAGAGTCCGATTTTTTTTTAGATTAGACTTTAGATTAATTTAATTTAATGCTTTGGTGGTAGTATAAAAATCAATTTTCAATTCATAAATACAATTAAATTCATGCGCTAATGTGAATAGTACTTCAAAATGAATATGTTTTAATTATAACGCGTAGATAGTGTAAAGCCGGCTAATACTTGTCAAATATTGGGAAAAAATACTAAATTTACGTAGCAGCTTCAGAAAAAGGCACATTTTTCTTTCATCACCCCTTTTTAGGGACTTTTTAAAACTAAATTGAAAGAGATCTTAAAAGTATATATAAAAATGAGTTGATATAATTTGTAAACAATATTCAATTAATTGTTTATATATTTATAAATAAAAATCAAAGCTAAAAAGTTTTCATTTTAAAATTTGTCATTTGAAAACGAATTGCATCTAAAGTACCTACTGTCTAGCTTACCCGCAGAACAACCTTAAAGACATCTAATTCTTATGTTATTTGGTTGTTTTGGCTTTATTTATAAAAGAAACGTCGTGAGAGAGTGATCTTTTTACAGTCTATATTGTATTGTGAAACTAAAACCAAAATTTATAACCTTTCTCTAACAATCCGGGAGATTGTTGCGAAATTCTGAAAAGTAACAAAAAAAAGAGCGGTGAAAGAAAAAAGTGTCATTTCTAAAGCAACTCTGCAATTTAAGAATTTTCGCACAATATTTAATAATTGTTGGCTCTCCTAACACTATAATCGTGTTCTGATAGACAGCAGCGCTATGTTTTATAGAAATTCATTTGGAAATCACAGCGTTTCTAAAATTTCCAAAGTGAATTTTCAAACTAAAAAAAAGGGAAAAAGTAGCAACAAATAGTATCAGGGTCCTCGAAAAAGTACCAAATTATTGCACTACGGCCACGTTGGTCACAGCGCGCGGCTCACTCATACATTCTAATCCGAATCGGATCGTTCCCTAGCAACATCGCCACCAAAAATCAAGGCACTAAGTGCTATTTGTTGATGTTTGCGGATGACTTTAAGATGTATATGTCGTCGGGTAATAATATTTGTCCATTTCACCTCTTAAATTAACATCTTCAAAAATTTCATCTGTGGTGCTCTGAAAGCTACCTACCACTCTTTAATCATTTCGAAGTGTTATGTTATGATTATGACACATTTTCTCGCCGTAAATCGCCTATCATGTATGTGTACGTATTTCTTTGATGGTATATAGTCATTCCCCGTGTTTATGTAATTAAAGATTTGGGCGTGTTTTTAGATCCGAAGCTATCATTTAATTACCATGTTGAGTTCATCACAAACAAGGCAAACAGAACATGGGGAATGTTAATTCGGTATGCTTGTGAGTTTTCGGATGTTTATGTTCTAAAGACCTTGCATATCGCTTTTGTGCGGTCTATATTAGAACATGCAGCTATTGTGTGGTGTATGTATTATAGAGTTCATATAACTCCTTGGGTCGAGGATAGCAACTAATTTAATTTTATCTTAATGTGAGTTGATGAGCAATATTTTTAGTCAATTCCTGAGGAGCATAAATGAATAAACTTGAAGAACTAGAGACATATAATTAGCCATGTGAAAATACAGAATTTTCTAGATCCAACCCACAAATCGACATTGTTTGACCTTGTGACCAATACCGTCTTCACCATAAGGGCACACGGGGCCCGTGCCCAGGGCCCCCATTCTCAGGGGGCCCCGAAGTACCGACAATTTCTCTCCCACATTTATTCTTAAAACATTTTTGTTTGGGGGAATCCCCGAATGATGTATACAACTTTCAGCACAGAGAATAAAAATATACAGATGTCTTATTCCTGTAAAAAAATTTGGTTCCTATTTTTTCCTTGCCAGACAAGGAGCTTTCAAAATAAGCGTTGAGAATAAGGCTCTTGTTTTTTCTTGCACCTTTCACTTCGCTCCATTCATTTGTGTAAGCTTTCCTGCCTTATGCCTTTTACGGTTGGTCATGCTACCATGTGAGTTTATGACACAGCAAAAGCAAATCAAAATATAATTGCCGAATAATGGAAGCCGGTGGAGTGGGAAGAAGTATAGAGATATCGCTATATGCGATTCTCATACTGTAGGTAAACTTTATCGCTTCACTGCATTCTGTGATTGAAATTGATAGTGTTATTTGAGAGCAAAAGATAAAAATTCGGTGCCTAATTTTGCCTATAGTTGTGACAACGCAAGTTGTGACTTATTAATAGTCATGGCAAATGCCAAGCGAATTTGAAATTGCAGACGTCTGAACGGAATAGATGAGTCTGAAGCTCTGAAGGGATCATTGGGTTGGGATGAGAACAACTTCACCTTCAAATTTGCCGTTCGAAATTGAAGCTTCAAGAACATTGCCCATATTTTTTTGATGTGTAAACATCTAAGCGCGCGTTGTTGGAATCTGGTGGAGTAATTCCAAACATAGAACTTGCTGCAACGGATATGCGTCACGGTGCTTTATCATTGCATACATTGCGCGTTGTTGGAATCTGGTGGAGTAATTCTGAACATAGAACTTGCTGCACCGGATATGCATCACTGTGTTTTATCACCGTCACTGTTACCGTTACCGTCACCGTCACCGATCCCAATGAAACTTTGTATGTGTGCATGGTTGTATGCATCTAGAAAGATAGGATAGTTTTGGACCCGATAGGTGGCGCTGTTGTCCGTTTTCTGAGAAACTCAACCGATCTCAATGAAACTTTGTATGTGTGCATGGTTGCATGCAGCTAGAGAGATAGTTTTGGACCCGATAGGTGGCGATTTTTTGTTATTTCATAACATGTTTATTAAGAATACGGTTATTACAATTCCCTCTTTTCTCAATGACGTGTATCAAGCCACACCGCACGCACGGTGTTTACACATACATATTTCGGGACTGTTGGATACAGTCGCACATTTTTTTATTACTATTTACCTACATGATGTCATTTGAAAGCACGAATTGAGTTTTGCGAACTTTTACGCAAAAACAATTTAGATTGAGATGTAGCTCCAGCCAATAGTGCTTTTAATGGTTCTGGCGGCGAATTCATTGGTAGCAATACGACTTTTCCAGACGCGCAGCAGAAACCAGCCATCACCGATTCACCTTTGTATTTGAGTGCATGAGTTGGCATTGTTTGTTCATAGCACCGATTACAATTTGCAAATGTGACGAATAGTCGATGTCCGACTCTAATTCAAACGCAAGGCGAAGAAGTGAAGCAAACGAGATACACTTGCAAACGATGTGTTCTGAATGTGTCGGGAACTCGTTGACGGGCCAGTCTTTGTCCCAATGCATTAGCTCGAAGGCGCTCGTTGCGTTGCTCATGACTTTCATTAGAACGTGTGATTGCAGCCTGGTTTCTTAAATTTGCATTGTCCGTCAGTTGATTTTCTGCCGATCTATATAACCGACGGTTCTGGACTAATTGTGAATTCCTAGTCCGTCGACCAATATTTCCTCCTCGTCCACGAAGACGTGGCATTGTTTTATATACCTAACTTATATATGAATATAATACACTTAATATTCACTGAATTAAAATGTGAAAACAACGAAACACACTTAACATAATGCACTCAAATTGAAATGTCGAAAAATGAACGAAATCCTGTGCATGTAATTTATATCTGAATATAAATCGCTCAATATTTACGTAAATGCGATACATATAATATCAAAACACAGCTTACAAAAAAATGAAATGCATTGAATGAAAACATACACAAAATGAATGAAATGAATGAATGCATACACAAAAATTCATTCAAGTCGATCCAGCCGTTTAGTTGCATTATAGATAAATTTGTGAATCTAAACCATCCAGGGAGCCACCCAAACGCATACAAAAAAATTCATTCAAATCGGTCCAGCCTTTAGGAGGAGTTCAGTGATATACACGTGTAAAGTTGAATTTTATATATAAAGAAGATTAGATTTAAAAGCAAGCTGACAAAATCGCAACTTGAATTCTCGTTTAAGAAGTCTGATTGCGAAAAGGAAATAAACGTCAATGTTATCTAAACATAACCTAAATATTCTGAATTTTCGCAAATAAACCGTTTCCTAGAATACAAATAGCCTGTGTATCATTAACTAATTAAGAAACGGTCCCCATATTAATTCATTGCAATGTGCTCAGTCTTAATTGCAATTCGAAATATATCCAACGAATTTAGCATTTCGGTATTCGACATCAATGCCCAATGATTTCAGCACCATCTGCAAATTGTTTGTGTTCGCGTACAAGGATACATTGATACAATAAAAAAAAAGGGACAAAAATCTGATAATTAAGCACATGTGTGTAAAGCTGGCACTTGGGCGAGGCACATTATTGATATTCTTTACATACCCTTGCCTACCCGGGGCAAAGTGTTATGTTTCAATTGCTAAAGAGCTACGTATGTGGAAGGTGTGCGTGCGTTTATCTGTTGAAATGTCCTCATCCTGTTATACACATGGCTCGTTTGCGAAAACGACTTTAATGTGACTACAAATTGGTTAATTTAAAAGCAGGTACAATTATTGTGCGAATGTTTCGACATTAAGCGATCTGAGTGTACGCAGATTATTCTCAGTTTTACAACAGCGTTATGGATAAAAAAATATGTTCAAAAGCATAATTTTATCTGCACAGTAAATTTGTATATTTTGTCTATGGAACTTAAATGTTAAATTAACCAATTAAATTTGCATAAGATAGGTTTTTCTTTAGAAGATACATTTATTGGCTGAAAATGGTCGCTTCAAACTCATAAAGAACTTGAAATGAACTGTAAAGTTTCAGTCGTAGATTTCCTATGAAAAGGCTGGATATATTGAACCAACATTAATAGGCCCATGGCTATTTTATTTATTTCGAATGTTTTCAATATCATAATTTTGTTTTTCTTTCCATTAGTTTCTTAGGTTTTGTGATGAATTAAGTATGCACTTAGGACACAATAGAAACAAAGTCATTTACTTAAGCTAATCACTATATAAAAATAATTTCAAAACAAGGAATGAAACGTGCCATTTATAAGCAACAAAGAACCAAATGGGAGTACAGAAATCATAGGAAGGCTGCCTTTGTTATTTTGAGTAGATAACTATAACAAGCCGACGCAAATAAGCCTAAATCGCAGTCTGTTGAACGGAGGCTCTTTGTAAAGGCTCCAATCAAAATTACTGCAAAAAGCGGCGTAGTCTTTGCTAATAACGTCTAAAATTCGACAGAACGCCAGGAAATAACGACAAATTTTAGGGAAAAAAGCCCAAAATTTAAATGGAAATTACGCCAGAAAGAGCTTTCTTGGAATAATTCCCAAATTGGTTATTATTTTAATTTTATGACGTAATTTAAGGCAGTAATACAGCCCCAGATTGGAGTAACTTCAACTGCCATTCCAAATGACAGCAAGTGTTTTCAGAGGGTCTACTCAATTTTGTTATTTTTAATCATTGGTTATTCCAGCTGGTAAGTAAATAAATAAATAGGTACCTACAAATAAGGAGGTTAAAGTAATTATGAAGATTATTAATTGCAATAATCAATGACATACCTACTAAATAACAAAACTTCCTATACATATTTATATTTTACAACTCATATTTTGGTACACAAACACACAACACAATCCTCCATACAAAAAGTTTCATTTGAAAATATTCATTAGCATTCAAATTTGCGATACCAAGTTCCCTGCCTGCACACACGCTTATAGCACTTTAGCGTAAAAATTTGTGCTACCAAGTTTCATACAATCTATATAAGAGTGTTTGACTCTTTAATACTTAGTTTATGGTTTGACTACCAGCCCTTTTAAATGAACGGAAGGGTTAGCGCCAGTGTTAATAACTCGTGGGAAATTTACCTTTTTGTGGGAATTTCGATGGTAAGAAACCGTTTCGTGGGAAAAAATAGGATTTCGGAAAGATTTTGTGGGAAATTTGGTCAACTTACAAAAAATAAAATCTATCAAACGTAATATCATATTAGTAGGGGAGGCACGCCAACAGTGAGACAACTCCTACAGTGAGACACTCAATATTACTCCGAAATGACTTGTTCGAACACGTTGCCCCCTGCATATATAAGAAGTGTGACTGTGTTTTATCATCTGTCTCACTTCTCATCAAGTTCGGGTGTAGTGTAGACCGGCTATGAGATTGAAGCTCACAAAACACAAGAAATCTTTTTTTTTACAATTTTCGGCGAAAGTCAAAAATTGTATATTTCGAGGTAATTCACAACGAGATGTATTTCTATTATTTTGTTTGGTCTGTGTAGTCAATATTGATAGTGCATTTAAGATGTTTCAAAGTGTAACTTTGGAAGTATTTGCATTTTTCTTAATTTGGAAGGATTCGCTAACAGTGAGACAGTGTACATCGACAAACAGTGAGACAGTGTCAAATGTGGCCGATATATCATTTGTTACCCTAGACGACAATAAAATTGTACTACCCGAGGCTACTCCATGTGGCCATTCGAGTAGGCAACAAGGAAGCATAGGCACAGTTTGGAATATCAAATTGATGTTCGCTATAGTTTTTTGTTTATTTCCGTTTCTGAAGTCTGAGATTTATTTTTAATTATGTTTTTACCTATGTTTAGTCACTGAAGACTGTTTTTTAACATTAAAAACTTAATAAAAAAATTAATGTTTAGAAATATATTTATTTATTCTTAATTTGAGCTTATTTAAGTTACGTGCCTCACTGTTGGGTATCAGCTGTCTCACTGTATGTGCACGTGTACCATCAGTGAGACAAAAGAGGTTAGGAGACTTTTTTTATCACCAATTCTTTTCCATAAACACAAATACTAAATTTGATATGCAAAAGTTAAGGTGAAACACGACGCAAATGGATACAAATTAGAATTTCAAAATATTTTGAAAACTTTTTAAATTACAGTAATTTAAAAAAAAAGTGTCTCACTGTTGGCGTGCCTCCCCTACTACCTTATTCTGTGTTCACAAAACAAGTATAAAATTACAATTAAAAAACACGTAAGAGGATAAGAGTATCACATTTTTGTTTCCTCTTTCGTACACATTTTACTTACAGCCTTATTTATAAGCCCAACGTAGAGTCTGTTTATTTTTACGCACCCTCTAAGATGCCCTTGCGCAGGAAAATGTGATTTCTAAAAAAAATTCGAGCTTAAGCAACGTTACTTTAGAGCTGCGTAAGTTTAACACGAATTTGCGTTTAGAGCTTGCCCTTGTATAGAGCTTACGTAAATGTGTTACGTAATTTATTTCGCATGTTGAGCACATTTTTTTTTTTTGTGTTAAAATTTCGTTTGCAAATTACTTTTTTATTTGAATTAACTATGTGGGAATTTTGTGGGAATTTTGACAAGGTTCAAAAGGGATGGGGAATGGGAAAAAATTAGCTGTCCGAGTCTGAATGACTGGTTAGCGCAAACAAATGTGATAAAACTTAAAAGTGGGGTGTGCGTGTGTGTGTAAATATTGTGCGTTCTCTTTTTTTTTTGTACTTTCGTATGTTTCTCTTACTAGTGAAATTGCAGTAAGAGAATGCATGTGCTTACTTTTGTCGTTACTTGATTGAGTGTTATTGAATCCCAAAAGTCAGTGTAAATTTTTTAAATTATTGTTTTATATTTGCGGGGATTATAAATGTGAGTAAATAATATATTTGTTGATTGTAATGATTGTGGGTTGTAGTGCTTTAGAATATGAGGGCGCACCTTGTTCTATTTTTTTATTTGTGAAAAGTGAGATGAAAGTATTTGTAACGAAACTTCGGCCGTACCGTAACTATAATTGCCCACCCGAAGGAGGCAGATGGAAAAAACGACCTATGTTATCTGAAAACCTTCCGCCCGCTATGCTACCCCTATGACCCGAGGTCACAGGACTCCTCAGGTCAGTCCGGGCAGCTGGAACGGAAGGGTGTCCAGGCCTTAGTAGCTGAGGCATGCTAGCTCCTGCACGTCCTAGCTCGTCGGATGGGAGGGTCCTTGCTACTTCAGCGCTGAACGGTGTTACGTAATTACATGCCACAGAAGAGATGTAGGTATCTGGAAATATTATTTAAAAGAGGCGCGAAAAGCTCAGAATTCGTATCTTCTGTTTATCGTAGTTCCCTAGGGAGAGGCGGGCAGAAGATGTAATTGCCGCCTGAGTGTGCCCACCCACATCCAAAAGGATATAATCCTTTTGACATCCATGGCTATCACGCCACTCAATATTTGTGAAAGCCCCTAACTTGATCGGTATAGCAAAGCTAATCACACCCTGTCGTTATCTCCTCCTTACCCTCAGGTTGGTCACATCCACCTATAAACAAAATTTAGTGGGATACCATGATCCTCAGAAAAATCTCTTCCCTTGAAATTGTAACGGTATGCTCATTACCCGCGAAGAAAGACTAACCCAAAACTGAACTAAGATCCATTTCCGAATAAAACGTGCAAAGGAATATAATTCATTCCTAGCAGGAATACAAGTTTATTCAAAAAGGAACAAAAAAAAAATATATATCTATGCTTAATATAATCTTTAAGTATGTATCCAAATAAAAAACATCATTAATTAAAATTCAGGTCAATACTTTTGAAATTCTTATGACTACCTTCCTATAATACAATATAAAGAGGAAAAAAAAAATAAATGAAACAAACTACGAACTACCTTAAATCTAAATGAATTTATAATTAACGCCAAAATGTTTCGATATGCAAACACGAAACCATCATATGTGCAACAAATAAAAACAATACAAAGATATCGCCAATCGTTACTTTATTAGAATGGTCGACAACTCTAATTCGGAGTATATCTTTTCGGAACGGAATAACTAGCCAAACTAATATTCGGAACTTTATTATTAAGTCGGCGTTCTCTTTCCGAAGGTGATTAGAATTCGGTTTAGATACTTTATAATTTCAAATGATTTTTGATGATCGTACACACCGTCAAGAAATTAAGAAGGAAAACAAAAACAATAATCAAAATTATGTCCTATCTCAATTGATATATGTATATATATATAAATCTAATCAATAGCTGATCGCTCACGATGCACATAAAATATAAAAGTACAGAGAGAAAAACAAGATCACTTACCGGAGAACTATCAAAAAGATTTAAATTGATGCTGAACGAAGGTCCCAGGGGTGAGGTCGACGAATGTGCACATTGTTTACCAGCCCGTGGATGTTGCAATTGTTGACGTATTCTTGTCGTACGCTTTTAAGTCAACCGACAGGTTATCTAGTGGGAGTAAATGGTTTTATATGCATTTGAGTGAGCGTAACTTATAATTTACAAAACAAATAAACTAATCGATTACTTAACTAAAATTGTGGCCCTACTGCTGATGACGGTGCTGTTGTTTCGAATCGACGATACGAGAGACGATGTTTCTTATCAGCTGTACGGTTGTGGCTGCTCATGTATATCGTTGCGGCAGTTGCCGTTGCTGTTGTTGACTAGCGAGAATGTTGGCCATGAAATTGTTCGCTCTGTGTTGTTGGTGGCGATCGCTGCTGTGGTTTGCTGCCGATGAAACTCACAGATTATCGAGCATAATTTTGCTGGTCGATGACGAGGGGGGGATTCATCCAGATAAATTCCTGATCGTTTCGCTGACGTACTGCTGGCGGGGAAGTGTTGCTGCTGGTAGGATTTTTTTTTTTACCTTTCTTGTTATTTGGCGGCTTGTTGTTGTTGCCGGTTAATAATTTGCAGTTCTGCCTTTCGTATGGGGAAGCTCAAGATCTTGGGTTGCGTTGGGCTTAGGACGAGGGATGCCTTCGCACATCAAAAACACTGGGTGGTGAATTCTGCCGAATTTTATCTGCGTGGATCTTCGCAATCGTGGCGACGATTTGACGTGCGTGGTTATGTGACGTTGCGCACGTGCTGGCGGGCGTAGCTGGGGTGTGGACTCGGTTTTGCGTGAGAAGTGCAGGGTTTTTTTTTTTTTGTTTGGTGGGTGGTATTGTTAGCGTGACAAAGCGCTGCCTTCGAGCTTTGCTACTTTTTGGGGTTTCTTTAAAGCACTCACGTGGACGTTCGATTTCCGTGATTAAAACACTTTTCCGATACCCTTGTTTTTGGTTATGGGCGGAAGATTGATCACTTTTTATTATAATCCTTGTTCCTTTTTTTTACGATTATTATAATCAGCGTTTCGCCACTATCAATTGCACTAATTCCGTGTTTCTAATCACTGATGATGAAATTAATTGCGCCACTATTAGGTACAGTCACGACTTACTAAATCAAATCACTACCGATCCAGACTACCGCACTGTTAGACAAGCCAGACTTAAAAAGCGTGAAAATGCGCGTCCCAAAGGCTTTTATACGAGCGTGGGATATATAAATTTTGCGGTATGCATCGGACGATGCCACCGTTTTTCGTTCTTACATATAATCATACCACTCTTGGGGAGATTACATGTAACTTGCATATGCAATTACCATATAACCAATTTCTCCTCACGACATTTGGGAGAAACGCCGCCCACTCCGAAATAGTGGCGAACCTAGCCTAGACACCCATCATTATAACCATATCTCTAAACCAGATTAATAATTCGAAGATGAGTTCCGAATATGACAATTTATTACCTATATTAACCCAAGATCTCCACATGGAACATCGCTTTCAAAACTTAATTGTAATTTTGCGTGGGAGAAAATATAGAACGTTTCCCACAAAACTTGTTCTTATCACAAGCGCAAGCGCGTGTTAAGAATAAGTAAAGGAACGTTTCTCAAATTCGCTCCGACCCCGCCCTGAGATACTCCAAAGTCTCATGTTCAGACTGCGCTAGCCGGGGGCGTATACGTAACAATTTTTTTTGTTTTCATTTTTTTTTTTTTAATTAAATTTTTAAATCCTTACTATGGAAAACTCCGGTACGAACGCCCTTCATGTTTTCCAATTCGTACAGGTTATGACCAATACATTTACGCACCTTTTCCTTCACAAATTTTAAACACAGCTTTGCATTACGATGCTTAGTGGCATCACTTAAAATGAAGTTCCTCGATAGTATAGTGGTCAGTATCCCCGCCTGTCACGCGGGAGACCGGGGTTCAATTCCCCGTCGGGGAGCCACCACCTGTAACGAAACTTCGGCCGTACCGTAACTATAATTGCCCACCCGAAGGAGGCAGATGGAAAAAACGACCTATGTTATCTGAAAACCTTCCGCCCGCTATGCTACCCCTATGACCCGAGGTCACAGGACTCCTCAGGTCAGTCCGGGCAGCTGGAACGGAAGGGTGTCCAGGCCTTAGTAGCTGAGGCATGCTAGCTCCTGCACGTCCTAGCTCGTCGGATGGGAGGGTCCTTGCTACTTCAGCGCTGAACGGTGTTACGTAATTACATGCCACAGAAGAGATGTAGGTATCTGGAAATATTATTTAAAAGAGGCGCGAAAAGCTCAGAATTCGTATCTTCTGTTTATCGTAGTTCCCTAGGGAGAGGCGGGCAGAAGATGTAATTGCCGCCTGAGTGTGCCCACCCACATCCAAAAGGATATAATCCTTTTGACATCCATGGCTATCACGCCACTCAATATTTGTGAAAGCCCCTAACTTGATCGGTATAGCAAAGCTAATCACACCCTGTCGTTATCTCCTCCTTACCCTCAGGTTGGTCACATCCACCTATAAACAAAATTTAGTGGGATACCATGATCCTCAGAAAAATCTCTTCCCTTGAAATTGTAACGGTATGCTCATTACCCGCGAAGAAAGACTAACCCAAAACTGAACTAAGATCCATTTCCGAATAAAACGTGCAAAGGAATATAATTCATTCCTAGCAGGAATACAAGTTTATTCAAAAAGGAACAAAAAAAAAATATATATCTATGCTTAATATAATCTTTAAGTATGTATCCAAATAAAAAACATCATTAATTAAAATTCAGGTCAATACTTTTGAAATTCTTATGACTACCTTCCTATAATACAATATAAAGAGGAAAAAAAAATAAATGAAACAAACTACGAACTACCTTAAATCTAAATGAATTTATAATTAACGCCAAAATGTTTCGATATGCAAACACGAAACCATCATATGTGCAACAAATAAAAACAATACAAAGATATCGCCAATCGTTACTTTATTAGAATGGTCGACAACTCTAATTCGGAGTATATCTTTTCGGAACGGAATAACTAGCCAAACTAATATTCGGAACTTTATTATTAAGTCGGCGTTCTCTTTCCGAAGGTGATTAGAATTCGGTTTAGATACTTTATAATTTCAAATGATTTTTGATGATCGTACACACCGTCAAGAAATTAAGAAGGAAAACAAAAACAATAATCAAAATTATGTCCTAACTCAATTGATATATGTATATATATATAAATCTAATCAATAGCTGATCGCTCACGATGCACATAAAATATAAAAGTACAGAGAGAAAAACAAGATCACTTACCGGAGAACTATCAAAAAGATTTAAATTGATGCTGAACGAAGGTCCCAGGGGTGAGGTCGACGAATGTGCACATTGTTTACCAGCCCGTGGATGTTGCAATTGTTGACGTATTCTTGTCGTACGCTTTTAAGTCAACCGACAGGTTATCTAGTGGGAGTAAATGGTTTTATATGCATTTGAGTGAGCGTAACTTATAATTTACAAAACAAATAAACTAATCGATTACTTAACTAAAATTGTGGCCCTACTGCTGATGACGGTGCTGTTGTTTCGAATCGACGATACGAGAGACGATGTTTCTTATCAGCTGTACGGTTGTGGCTGCTCATGTATATCGTTGCGGCAGTTGCCGTTGCTGTTGTTGACTAGCGAGAATGTTGGCCATGAAATTGTTCGCTCTGTGTTGTTGGTGGCGATCGCTGCTGTGGTTTGCTGCCGATGAAACTCACAGATTATCGAGCATAATTTTGCTGGTCGATGACGAGGGGGGGATTCATCCAGATAAATTCCTGATCGTTTCGCTGACGTACTGCTGGCGGGGAAGTGTTGCTGCTGGTAGGATTTTTTTTTTTACCTTTCTTGTTATTTGGCGGCTTGTTGTTGTTGCCGGTTAATAATTTGCAGTTCTGCCTTTCGTATGGGGAAGCTCAAGATCTTGGGTTGCGTTGGGCTTAGGACGAGGGATGCCTTCGCACATCAAAAACACTGGGTGGTGAATTCTGCCGAATTTTATCTGCGTGGATCTTCGCAATCGTGGCGACGATTTGACGTGCGTGGTTATGTGACGTTGCGCACGTGCTGGCGGGCGTAGCTGGGGTGTGGACTCGGTTTTGCGTGAGAAGTGCAGGGTTTTTTTTTTTTGTTTGGTGGGTGGTATTGTTAGCGTGACAAAGCGCTGCCTTCGAGCTTTGCTACTTTTTGGGGTTTCTTTAAAGCACTCACGTGGACGTTCGATTTCCGTGATTAAAACACTTTTCCGATACCCTTGTTTTTGGTTATGGGCGGAAGATTGATCACTTTTTATTATAATCCTTGTTCCTTTTTTTTACGATTATTATAATCAGCGTTTCGCCACTATCAATTGCACTAATTCCGTGTTTCTAATCACTGATGATGAAATTAATTGCGCCACTATTAGGTACAGTCACGACTTACTAAATCAAATCACTACCGATCCAGACTACCGCACTGTTAGACAAGCCAGACTTAAAAAGCGTGAAAATGCGCGTCCCAAAGGCTTTTATACGAGCGTGGGATATATAAATTTTGCGGTATGCATCGGACGATGCCACCGTTTTTCGTTCTTACATATAATCATACCACTCTTGGGGAGATTACATGTAACTTGCATATGCAATTACCATATAACCAATTTCTCCTCACGACATTTGGGAGAAACGCCGCCCACTCCGAAATAGTGGCGAACCTAGCCTAGACACCCATCATTATAACCATATCTCTAAACCAGATTAATAATTCGAAGATGAGTTCCGAATATGACAATTTATTACCTATATTAACCCAAGATCTCCACATGGAACATCGCTTTCAAAACTTAATTGTAATTTTGCGTGGGAGAAAATATAGAACGTTTCCCACAAAACTTGTTCTTATCACAAGCGCAAGCGCGTGTTAAGAATAAGTAAAGGAACGTTTCTCAAATTCGCTCCGACCCCGCCCTGAGATACTCCAAAGTCTCATGTTCAGACTGCGCTAGCCGGGGGCGTATACGTAACAATTTTTTTTGTTTTCATTTTTTTTTTTTTAATTAAATTTTTAAATCCTTACTATGGAAAACTCCGGTACGAACGCCCTTCATGTTTTCCAATTCGTACAGGTTATGACCAATACATTTACGCACCTTTTCCTTCACAAATTTTAAACACAGCTTTGCATTACGATGCTTAGTGGCATCACTTAAAATGAAGTTCCTCCGAAAAACAATGTCGCCTACTTTATGATTAACATTTTTGCTTCTTGTATTGTAATGATTTTGGTACGTAAGATGGGCGTTTTCTAATGAATCCTTGATATGATTATGCAGAATATTCATTTTAGATGGTTTAGGTAAAGCTTCTAGCTCGGAATTATTTAACGCATGTAAATCTTTTAGCAACTGATACGTGGAACCATGCTCGACCATTTTCTGCCCGAAGAGCGCTTCGTAAGGGGACATATTAATTGCTGAATGAACAGCTGTTCGTAGCGCACATGTGATCGCAGGTAATTGAGCATCCCAGTTTGTCTGTCCTGGGTTTATATATGAACGAACTGCTGCGAGTATCGACCTGTTCACCCTTTCGCTGGCATTAGATTGGGGGGCGTAAGAAGCGGTTTTAATGTGCCGGATACCAAAGGCGGTCATTAATTTCTGGAATTCGTGGCTTATAAATTGCTTTCCATTGTCTGTCAGGATTGTTTCGGGGACACCGAAGAGGAAAAAAACATGTTCTTTTAAAAATTTGGACGTCGTATCCGTGGTAGCCTTTTTTAATGGTTGAACGATTACGAATTTGGTTAGTTTGTCTAACGCAATAATGATAAAGGTATTTCCTGATTTGGACCTGGGATATGGTCCAAGGAAATCAAGGTAAAGATGCTGGAATGGGCGTTCGACGACGAACTGTTTACCCATTGGAGCCCTAAGTATCGCATTCGGAGCCTTCGCCGATTTACACATATCACATTTGCCGATGAACGATTTAACCTGAGCAGGCATATTTGGCCAGTAAAATCGCTCCCGCAAGCGGTACAACGTTTTCCCGATTCCGCCGTGAGCAGCTCTAGGTGGTTCATGAGCCAAACGAATCAAGTTTTCTGTGAGCTGTGGAGGTACCCAAAGTTTCCATATCAAGTCATCCAGAAGTGGATGGCCCGTGCAATGTTTGACCTTTTTATAGAGAAAGTTGTTCGATACGCGTAGGTCCGGCAATTGAGAAGAGTTTTCTTTGACGGTATTCACTAGAGAAATGTACTCTTCTGATTGGAAGCTGGGATCTGTAAGATCAATCTGCAGTACTTCTAGCTCATTCTCTTCAATTGACCTTACGGACTCTATCGCATCTACTCCATACACTCTTGACAGGGCATCAGGAACCACGTTCAAGGATCCCTTGCGGTGTTCTATGTCGAAATCATATCCTTGTAGGTACATACTCCATCTGGCTAACTTTCCACTCAAGTCTTTGTGACTCATCAGCCACTTAAGACTTGCGTGGTCCGTAATTATTTTAAACTTATGCCCCTCTACGTACGCTCGAAATTTAGTGACTCCCCAAACTGCAGCTAGGCACTCGCGTTCGGTCACGCTGTAGTTTTGTTGTGCGGCGTTTAATTTGTGTGAGTAGTAATAGATGGGTCTCTCACATCCATCTACGTCCACCTGACACAACACGCACCCAATACCCGTCGCCGAGGCATCGCAGAGAATGACGAATTCCTTGCTGTAGTCTGGGTTGACAAGAATGGGGGCTGATGTTAGCATTACCTTTAATTTATTGAACGCTTCCAATGCCTTATCGGTAAACTCGAATTTTAAACCTTTCTTCAGGGTATCGGTCAGAGGAGCTGCTACAGACGAAAAGTTACTCACAAACCTACGGTACCAGCCGGCCATACCTAAAAATCTTCTAACTTGCCTGGCAGTTTTAGGAGCTGGGAAGTCGGTTATGCTCTGTATCTTTCCAGGGTCTGTCTTCAAACAACCGTCTCCAACTATATAGCCTAAATACTTGAGTTGTTTGTAACAAAATTTCGATTTCTCTAAATTTATTGTCAATCCTGCATCTTTTA
Organism: Cheilosia vernalis; assembly: GCA_949126925.1. Lineage (NCBI taxonomy): Eukaryota > Metazoa > Arthropoda > Insecta > Diptera > Syrphidae > Cheilosia > Cheilosia vernalis. Next base: position 19,167,491 of record OX421361.1, read on the forward strand.
ATCGTTGTGCTACTATAGACAACATGTAAATGTGCTCATCAAATGTACGTGACGTAACCAGCAAATCGTCCAAGTAGACGAAAATATGTTCTCTGAGTTCGTGAGGTACCACTTTGTCCATGAGCCTGCATAAGCGTTGAGGCGCATTACAGAGGCCAAAGGGCATGACTCTGAACTGGTAGAGGGGACGCCCGGGAACGGTGAAAGCGGTCTTTTCCCTTGAGCTTTGCTCCAGCGGTATCTGCCAAAACGCATCCTTCAGATCCACACTAGAGATATAGTGTGTATCTGTCAGACGCGATAGCAAGCCCTCTATATGTGGAAGAGGATACGCATCCTTTTTGGTGACCTTGTTCACTTTCCGTATGTCCAAGCACATCCTGTCTTTCCCCGGTCGTTGTATCAGAACGACAGGTGAACTCCAAGCGCTTGAACTTACTTCGATGACACCAAGTCGTAGCATGCGATCCAATTCCACATACAGACTCTTTTGCACCGCTGGAGATATGGGATAGTGTCGCTGTTTGACGGGTTCAGCCGTCCCGGTGTCGATGATGTGCTCCTCTAAGTTGGTTTTACCCAAGCCCAGAGTTGCAGATGATGGGAACAAATGTATGACATCTTTAAGTCTACCGGACTCTTCGCTAGTTAATTCACGTGCATCTGAGAGACTTCCTACAACCTTCGATTCTGGAAATCCTTTCGGGTTTCTGGGAAACAAATGCGGGGCAATGCCAAATAATTGCCAAAAGTTGACTCCTAAGAATAGGGGTTGTTTTAACGAAGGTACAATAAAAAGTGTTAATTCATGTTCATGGTCTTTGTATGTGACTTTTGTTTTTATATAACCTACAATTTGCTGTTTATTTCCGTCGGCGGTCTTAACTTCAGATTTAAATTTCGTAAATTCAATATTTTTCTTTAAAAGGATATTATAACCTTCCGAACCTAAACAACTAACCGCTGCCCCACTATCTAGTAATCCAGATAACCATTCACCAAATATTAGTACCTGTGCATACGGACGAGGATCATTTGGATGAAGATGGATTTCTGAAACTACCGAAGCTGCTTTATGTAGAAGTTTCTTGTCTTTGAAACGAGAACGTAACTTCTTTATCTTTTTCGAAACGACATGCTTCGAATTTCCGAAAATTCTATTTCTTGTCTCGTAATAAGATTTCAAGCGTTCGTGCAGAGTTTTTTGAGGTACGAGTGTCTTGCAGGGTTCGGAAACTAATTCCTTTACAATATGAACCGACGACGGTTCTTTCCTTTTTAAAATTGAAGTTGGTGGTATTGGAAAAGTTGTATTTTCTAATTGTCCGGATTCCTCTGATGAGAGCGAATTGTCCCGGACGTCAACTGGCTCCTTTGAAAGTTTTCCGCGCAACGAGGACATTGCGGAGTGATTGTGTTCTCCTGACCACATTTGTAGCAGAACAAGCTCCTCTGCTGACTGGTACATTCCTTGAAGGAGTGTCCTGCGAGTTTGCAGTTCCAGCAGATCAAGGCGGCTCTGGGACGAGATGTAGCGACCGCATCGACTGAATGAAGCGAGGTGCTAGGCACCGGATTCTCTACCAGCTCCAGTTCGCTAATCATTCGCCGGTTTGGTTGGAAGTGCGAAACTCGGGGCTTCGGAATATCGTGATCGCCGAAATATTTTTCCAATTTCCTACATACATATACCATCTCTTGTAGGCTTTCGGTATGAAATGTTATAACATGTTCACCGATCCTCCTATTCACATTTTGTCGTATAATTTCGATAAGATCCCTATTTGGTTTGGGACGTCTGAGCCTGGAATTTAATTGCAAAATTGCCGTATAGAAATCATCAAAAGGTTCTGATGATCCCTGATGACGATCAGACATTTTTCTTAATAGCTCAGAATCCGATTCAAGCCCACGAAATTGGTCAATCAACGCCAAGCGTAGAACAGGCCAAGTTATATTTTGGTTGGATTTAATAAACACCCAAAACCAGGTTTCTGCTTGTCCTGAGACGAAATGGTGGAAGTTCCGGACTACCTCTTCCCAAGGAATACCGTACCCTTCCCTAATGCGATCCAAGCGAAACAAGAAATCATCAATCGTTATATTCCGGTTGTCGAATTTAATACCCCATTTATGAAAATTATGGGTTTTGGAACTCGATGATGATGGAGCGTTCGAATTCGAAATCAGGTTTGATGGTGGTCTGGATGGATTCGCATCCAAACTCAAATTATTAAGTTGAGCTAAAAAGTTATCTGCATTACTCGTTCTGGACTCTACATGGTTTATAGGAGGTTCATTCCTTATGTCTTGAATTGGTTCTTGCGTCTGAGGCGTATGCGGTGTTTGTGCATTCAAAAGTTCACGCATCATGGATGCAAATTCTGAGCGAATATCTGCCCTACTTTTCGATAATTCTTCACGAATGAAACGCAAATCATCTGCCCTGTTCAGTCCTACGGTTGCAGTTACCACATCTTGAACGTAGCTCGACAGTCGTTCCCTCTCATTCGAATCTTCTTCCTCATCAGATGCAGGAGCATCTTGAGATACAAACTCAATTGAGGGTCTGGGAGCTTCTGCAGTGAGATTTTTTCGCGTGGCTTCCATGGAAGCTATAGCTTGCGCTGAAGTTGTTGCGACTTCGGATTCGAATACATCAACGGGTCTGCTTTGACTGCGCTTTTTAGTCGGTTTCGGACCGACTGACATAACGGAAATATTCTGCTTGTCCTTTTTTTTCCGAAGAACATAATCGGATTTAATGCCTACTTTACTGCGGTCAGCCATTATTATACAGTACGAAATTGCAAAGCAAGGAAAAAAAAAATGATTGCGCCAATATGAGTAATAAAAAAAAAATATATAGATATTTACGAGATACTCGCTACTATCTATCTTTTAGAAAAAAAATTATAGAATGAACTTCAATAATATTGGGCCAAAGCCAAAAATATGCTTAAACAGAAACTTAAATGATACTTGGAAACTTGATCCAAACTATCTTTTCGGAAAACAACTAAAATATCTGGAACCCAAATTAAAATGAGAAAAACTTATTTATAAATGGTTATAACAACGAAATCAAAAGATTTATATCATAAAGTATTCGGTGGATGTGACTTTTCTAAAGGACTAAATCGAGAACAAAACGACGGATCTGATTAGGCTTATATCTCCCTATAGAATTTCACTACAAAAAAAACTTTGTCTTTCGGATCTAATTTGCATGCGTATGAAAACATGTTCGACGGAACTCAAGGCCATGCAGCTAGCTACCCGCTGCTTTAACGAGCGATGTTGCCGGTCATATGCCTTATGGTCCTTACTTTCTATAATGCTTAGATGAGAGTACAGATACAGGAATCACAAAGGGAATTGGAGAATCGAAGCAACAGACGTAGCGGAGAAAACTTCGATCCACTACCGGACAACGAATCCTTCCGCCCTGTGACAGTGTACTGAAAAAAGAAGTTGGTGTATCTACTATTTGCAACGGACATTGAAAAATGCTCAATCATATTCAACCGGACAAATATGTAGACCTTCGCACTAGTTCAATTACGAATACACACGTATCGCGCTAGTTTCGCAACGGACGTAAGCATTACACAAGAGATGCCTACCGGACAAAACTGTGCATCGTGCAATCAAAAGAAAACTTTATAGCAACCTATAGCATATAAGAAAGCTAATTAGATATACAAAAAAAATACGAAAACTGAGACAAATCGGGCCCCACGTTGGGCGCCACCTGTAACGAAACTTCGGCCGTACCGTAACTATAATTGCCCACCCGAAGGAGGCAGATGGAAAAAACGACCTATGTTATCTGAAAACCTTCCGCCCGCTATGCTACCCCTATGACCCGAGGTCACAGGACTCCTCAGGTCAGTCCGGGCAGCTGGAACGGAAGGGTGTCCAGGCCTTAGTAGCTGAGGCATGCTAGCTCCTGCACGTCCTAGCTCGTCGGATGGGAGGGTCCTTGCTACTTCAGCGCTGAACGGTGTTACGTAATTACATGCCACAGAAGAGATGTAGGTATCTGGAAATATTATTTAAAAGAGGCGCGAAAAGCTCAGAATTCGTATCTTCTGTTTATCGTAGTTCCCTAGGGAGAGGCGGGCAGAAGATGTAATTGCCGCCTGAGTGTGCCCACCCACATCCAAAAGGATATAATCCTTTTGACATCCATGGCTATCACGCCACTCAATATTTGTGAAAGCCCCTAACTTGATCGGTATAGCAAAGCTAATCACACCCTGTCGTTATCTCCTCCTTACCCTCAGGTTGGTCACATCCACCTATAAACAAAATTTAGTGGGATACCATGATCCTCAGAAAAATCTCTTCCCTTGAAATTGTAACGGTATGCTCATTACCCGCGAAGAAAGACTAACCCAAAACTGAACTAAGATCCATTTCCGAATAAAACGTGCAAAGGAATATAATTCATTCCTAGCAGGAATACAAGTTTATTCAAAAAGGAACAAAAAAAAAATATATATCTATGCTTAATATAATCTTTAAGTATGTATCCAAATAAAAAACATCATTAATTAAAATTCAGGTCAATACTTTTGAAATTCTTATGACTACCTTCCTATAATACAATATAAAGAGGAAAAAAAAATAAATGAAACAAACTACGAACTACCTTAAATCTAAATGAATTTATAATTAACGCCAAAATGTTTCGATATGCAAACACGAAACCATCATATGTGCAACAAATAAAAACAATACAAAGATATCGCCAATCGTTACTTTATTAGAATGGTCGACAACTCTAATTCGGAGTATATCTTTTCGGAACGGAATAACTAGCCAAACTAATATTCGGAACTTTATTATTAAGTCGGCGTTCTCTTTCCGAAGGTGATTAGAATTCGGTTTAGATACTTTATAATTTCAAATGATTTTTGATGATCGTACACACCGTCAAGAAATTAAGAAGGAAAACAAAAACAATAATCAAAATTATGTCCTATCTCAATTGATATATGTATATATATATAAATCTAATCAATAGCTGATCGCTCACGATGCACATAAAATATAAAAGTACAGAGAGAAAAACAAGATCACTTACCGGAGAACTATCAAAAAGATTTAAATTGATGCTGAACGAAGGTCCCAGGGGTGAGGTCGACGAATGTGCACATTGTTTACCAGCCCGTGGATGTTGCAATTGTTGACGTATTCTTGTCGTACGCTTTTAAGTCAACCGACAGGTTATCTAGTGGGAGTAAATGGTTTTATATGCATTTGAGTGAGCGTAACTTATAATTTACAAAACAAATAAACTAATCGATTACTTAACTAAAATTGTGGCCCTACTGCTGATGACGGTGCTGTTGTTTCGAATCGACGATACGAGAGACGATGTTTCTTATCAGCTGTACGGTTGTGGCTGCTCATGTATATCGTTGCGGCAGTTGCCGTTGCTGTTGTTGACTAGCGAGAATGTTGGCCATGAAATTGTTCGCTCTGTGTTGTTGGTGGCGATCGCTGCTGTGGTTTGCTGCCGATGAAACTCACAGATTATCGAGCATAATTTTGCTGGTCGATGACGAGGGGGGGATTCATCCAGATAAATTCCTGATCGTTTCGCTGACGTACTGCTGGCGGGGAAGTGTTGCTGCTGGTAGGATTTTTTTTTTTTTACCTTTCTTGTTATTTGGCGGCTTGTTGTTGTTGCCGGTTAATAATTTGCAGTTCTGCCTTTCGTATGGGGAAGCTCAAGATCTTGGGTTGCGTTGGGCTTAGGACGAGGGATGCCTTCGCACATCAAAAACACTGGGTGGTGAATTCTGCCGAATTTTATCTGCGTGGATCTTCGCAATCGTGGCGACGATTTGACGTGCGTGGTTATGTGACGTTGCGCACGTGCTGGCGGGCGTAGCTGGGGTGTGGACTCGGTTTTGCGTGAGAAGTGCAGGGTTTTTTTTTTTTTGTTTGGTGGGTGGTATTGTTAGCGTGACAAAGCGCTGCCTTCGAGCTTTGCTACTTTTTGGGGTTTCTTTAAAGCACTCACGTGGACGTTCGATTTCCGTGATTAAAACACTTTTCCGATACCCTTGTTTTTGGTTATGGGCGGAAGATTGATCACTTTTTATTATAATCCTTGTTCCTTTTTTTTACGATTATTATAATCAGCGTTTCGCCACTATCAATTGCACTAATTCCGTGTTTCTAATCACTGATGATGAAATTAATTGCGCCACTATTAGGTACAGTCACGACTTACTAAATCAAATCACTACCGATCCAGACTACCGCACTGTTAGACAAGCCAGACTTAAAAAGCGTGAAAATGCGCGTCCCAAAGGCTTTTATACGAGCGTGGGATATATAAATTTTGCGGTATGCATCGGACGATGCCACCGTTTTTCGTTCTTACATATAATCATACCACTCTTGGGGAGATTACATGTAACTTGCATATGCAATTACCATATAACCAATTTCTCCTCACGACATTTGGGAGAAACGCCGCCCACTCCGAAATAGTGGCGAACCTAGCCTAGACACCCATCATTATAACCATATCTCTAAACCAGATTAATAATTCGAAGATGAGTTCCGAATATGACAATTTATTACCTATATTAACCCAAGATCTCCACATGGAACATCGCTTTCAAAACTTAATTGTAATTTTGCGTGGGAGAAAATATAGAACGTTTCCCACATATTACAGGGCTTAGAAACAATGTTCTATAGATCGTAGTGAAAACCATTAGGTTCATTCGCGTACGCGGTTTAAATCGAGCGCAATCGCACAAAGTCTATCAATATGGATTGCGTGCGTGTTCGTGCGTTCGATCATACTCGCATGTTAGTCAAAGCAGTGTGAAATCCCAGATAATTTTACCACGGTCAATTATGTTTGCGGAGTGTGAATGCCGTCGACGCAGGACGAAGAAAATCGGTTTTATTCTACTCTTTGGCAGAGGGTGGCAGACTCTCCGGGTGTGCGGGATGCGATTTGAGATGGTTGTCGTGTCTTTAATCAGATTACATTGCCAAAGGGGAAAAGTTTCCGAAAAGAGGGCTCCTGGGACATATTCGATTTGAATTTGACGCCTTAAGTGGAGTTGAAGTTGCGCCGAGAAATATGAGAGAAATTCCTAATCAACCAGAAGGTGGTCGTGGTAGTATAATATATAAGCGTAAGAAAAGCGATGAACAAAACTGATATTTTGTGGGGTAATATAACACGTGATAGACAAAGATTGACTGAGATCAAACAATTAATCTTCCAGGATGATTTAGTGGTTCGTTTCAAATAAGTACCTATAACCAATTGCGCTTAGCTTAAACTAAAGCAATTTAAACACTCACCACAAATCTTATTCAACAGCAACATTCAAAATTTCAAATTCACTTAACGAATTCAACGAAACTCAACGGCTTTCTCTTTTCTCTCTTTGAACGACCGATCACTCGCTATCGCTATTCGCTATAGGCAAAAAAAACACGTTGCTTTTTGCTACTGCAATTGCAATTTCCGAATTTCGCAAATACTCACTATTTTCACAATGGAAACAAACGGAAACACATATTAAATCAAACTTCATTAAACAATTTAAGGCGAAAACCACACAAATTTTATTTTAATCGATTATTTACCATAGCAACAATAACCGGACCGAAGTTGCTCACTCCTCACTCGCGAGCTGAAAATGAAAACTGAACTGCAATGACAGGTAGTGTTACCAACCGTGATTTCAGTTATGATTTATGAAGCCAATAAACTGTGAAATGTGAATTTCTTAAAAGAGTTAATTGGCTTTACCAGTAAATGTTTTTAGTTTCGACTCAAAATTTTAGTAGTTCGCAGTGGCTATATTTTCGCAATTGTGAGCTTCTGTAAATTTAAAGTCGAGACTAATATTTTTTGTAAGTACGGCGCATTATGTCTTAAGAGCGGAATTAAAGTTTTAGTTGCTGCACTTTGATTTTGAGAAGAAAAAAACACTGGACATACGAAGTCTTATAAATCAAATGCTGTTAGTGTGTTAGCGCATCACCTGAGAACTGAGGTTGGACCAAATTGACACTTTTTTTTAATGTTCGCTAAATCAAAATAGGAGAAAAGATTTCGAAAACCAGAAATCAAAATCGTTCAACCCCCAAACCCCCTACCTGCGTTCGCCGCTGTTCAGGACCCATTATGGAAGTTCTCCTTAGAATTTCTAGTGTTGGATACTAAATCCAAGAATTATAAATTACATTAGGTAATGCTTATCGAAAATAATTTTTTTTAGCTTAAAATAATCTTAGATGGTATACAATATCATACCATAATATATGGTGTTTTGCAGATCGGCCTTTTGTTTTTCTTTTGCGCAAATATGGATTTACGCGACACGAAGGAATGTTTTGTCTTCTACTTACTACTATAGAAATTGTTTCAGCTGATGCAGCAATTATAACATCTTATTTATTTGTATAGATATTTATATATTGCGATGCTTTTGAAGTTTGAATTTTAAATTACGTGTATAATTAAATTCACGTTAACCGACATTCTGTCATGAACTTATGGCTTTTGTCCCATCGATATCATATGTAAAAATTAAGCTACTATTTATCTTTGCTGTGGAGAAACGGTGTTCAGACTAGGGACGCTAAAATTTAGCGCGAGCAGGCTTAGTGGTTAGTGTGTTGGACTACTAAGCGAGGGGTCCCAGGTTCGAATCCCGCAAAAACTCAAATTCCAACTCAGGGTTTTTTGACTGCGCCACGTCTCGCGAACGTCTGACAAACATCCTAGACCTAGAGTATAACTGTAGTAGTATTTGTACGAGTCAAGCATGCGACTCACATTGTCATTTGTATTTATCTACCCATATATGTATAATGTATATATTTCTATGATTACCGTTTACACCAACAGTGTTAAATTACATTTAAGTTTGTAAAATGTGTTATATATGTGTGCCCTCGAGGGCACGCATACGTAGGTAAGGCATGTAGAAGAAAAGAAAGAAGAATAAAGAGCGGCAGTTTATCGTCGCATTTACTAGTGGTTGGACGTGTTTCATTTGGCGAAGTAAACTTAAAATCTATAGCGTGGACTATAATTTCTCGCAAAGTAAACTTAAAATCTATAGTGTGGACTACAATTTCTCAGAAGTGGGATAAAGTGAAAAAAAAACAACCCTAAAACTGACTTTGAAGTGTTTTTTTTTTCCCCCTACGCTACGCAGTGATTCAAATTTGAACACACGAGTTGTTCCCCCTACCCAAATTTTTTTTTTTCCTTTCTTTCTCTCCTTTTAACCATGGAAGAAGAAACGGTGAATCCAGACGACTACACGGTAGCGGGACTAAGAAGTTGGCTGCAACAGCTAGGCATGCCAAGCGACGGAAACAAAGCCACTCTGGTTGTTCGCCTAAATAACGTTCCAATAGAAGAACGAGGGGAACGGCCAAACAATATTCCAGCAGAGGGAAAAGAGCGACAACGAGAAGAACAACAACGAGAAGACGAGACCGAACAGCAATCGACGAGCGGTGCAGCTGCAGTTGACGTGAACACATGGACAAACAAGACAGTCGATAGGAATGCCAATGAGAAGAATATGGATAGACAACCACAACAGATAGAGTGGATGACGCGAGAGATTGAGCTACTGAGGAGGGAGAAGGAATTCATGAAGAAAGAAAACGAGTTTTTACGACGGATCGCAAAGCCGAATGATAGAGGTGAAACTGATGAAAAACAAACAGATGGTGTAGCAGCGACAGGAGAGTTCACACTGACGCAACAGTTTGGGTTGTGGAAGGAAATGTTGCCGGAATTCGACGGTGTATCCAATATTGACGTTTGGCTGGCGCAATTAAGAAACCTGGAAGAAGTTTACAGCGTGGGAAAGAATAACCTACACACACTTTTTGTGGCAAAATTAAAAGGAAAAGCCCAAGAATGGTTGCACGCACAGCCAAATTTCTTAAAAGATGACGTCGGTGTGCTGGTAGAGGGATTAAAAGAGGTGTTTGGCACGAAGCAGAACAAAATGGAAACGAGGAAAAAGTTCGAAAGCCGAAAGTGGAAGACGAATGAATCGTTTGCAGAATACTTCCACGGCAAAGTTAGACTGGCGGCCGGACTGGAAATGGACGAAGAGGAGTTCACGGAATATGCAATCGAAGGTTTCACCGACGACAACATGAAGCTGTATGCCCATGTCCAGGGATTTACAACAAAGGCAGGACTACTTCGAGCGTTCACCAAGGTCGTTCAAAGGAAGGAGCAGACAGGATCGATTGCGAGCACATCCAGCAGCAGAGAGACGGGATCGACAACAGATAGTACAACGAGGGGAAGACAAACTGGAGGACGCGCGGTTGCAGTTAGGTGCTACAATTGCAACTCGTTGGGACACGTAGCAAGTGTGTGCTCCAAACCAAAAAGGGAATACGGGGCATGTTATGCTTGTGGCGCCATGGGACATGTGGTTGCAACCTGTCCCGAACAGAAGTCCGCAGTACACCAGCTGTCAGAAGATGACAAATCAGAAGATTATGTAAGACGTTTATATTTTAAATTCACGATTGTTCATGATAATATTCCTTTAGATTGCCTCATAGATTCCGGAAGTCCAATTAGCTTGATCAGGAAGTCGTGTATACCCGCTAACGAATACATTTGTCAATGTAATATAAAAAAAAAATACTTTGGATTAAATAAAAGTTTGATTAAAATATATGGAATGTTGTCGTGTGTCGTATTTTATAAAGAGGTCGGGATAAAAGTAAACCTTGTGGTAATGGACGACGAGTCGACGAGCTATGAGGCAATCTTGGGGAGGGATTTTTTAAAGTTAGGGAAATTCAAATTAGTTTCGCAACTCGAGGATAGTACACCTAAAGCGTGTGTTGTAGATAAAGATAATGAACAATTTGAAAGACAACTGATGTTCATAGACTGTAGAGATAATGATAGCTTAAAATTAGATTTAGAGGTTGGTGATAACGTAAGTTACATGCATAAAGAAAAACTTGAAACGCTGTATAAGACAAATTATTTATATGCCGAACGCCCCCCGGAACCGATAGTTAAAACTCAAATGAACTTAACACTGAGTGACGTGAGACCGTTTCATTGTCGACCGCGTCGTTTGTCGTATGCCGAGAAAGGTGAACTTAGTTCGTTGCTAGAGGAATATGTGAGTAAAGGGTACATTAGAGAAAGCGAGTCTGAATATGTTTCGCCGATAGTTTTAGTAAAGAAAAAGACAGGGGAGCTTAGAATGTGCATAGACTTTCGTACCTTAAACAAAGCAACCGCAAAAGATAGCTATCCAATCCCGTTGATCGACGATTTGCTAGACAGATTAGTAAACAAGACTATTTTTTCTAAGTTAGACCTTAAAAATGGATTTTTCCACGTATATATGCACGAAGATGCGGTAAAATATACGTCTTTTATAACGCCATTGGGGCAATATGAGTTTTTGAGAATGCCGTTTGGCTTAAAAAATGCACCGTCAACATTTCAGAGACACATAAATAAAATATTTGCGGACATGATCAGAAATGAAGAGGTTATTGTATACCTAGACGATATAATGATAGCCACGACGACATACGAAGATCATTTTAGGATACTTTCTGAAGTGTGGAAAAGGATGGTAGAAAACAGATTGGAACTGAGAATAGACAAGTGCAAATTTTTACAAAAGAAGATTAAATATTTAGGCTTCACAATTACGGGAGAGGGCATACAGGCAGACGATAGGGGTATCGAAGCTATAAAAACTTTCCGGTACCACAAAAAACTCATGCGGTACAAAGTTTTTTGGGCCTGTGTTCTTATTTTCGCAGGTTCGTTAAAGATTTTTCAACTATAGCGAAACCATTGTACGATCTGACCAGAAAAGATAGAGAATTCAAGTTTGGTGAAAAAGAACTAAAGGCCTTTGAAAGTTTAAAAAATAAACTGATAGAATCACCGGTGTTGGCACTGTATAGTCCGAAAGACGAAACAGAGCTGCATTGCGATGCGAGCGCATTGGGATTTGGAGCAATCCTTTTACAAAGAAAGCAAGACGGAAAGTTGCATCCAATATTCTATTTTTCAAAAAGAACGACCGATGCTGAGTCAAAACTTCACAGTTTCGAGTTGGAGACACTGGCAATAATAAGTGCTTTGGTCCGTTTCAGGGTCTATCTACAAGGCAAAAGGTTCAAGATAGTTACTGATTGTAACTCACTAACTTTAACTTTAAACAAGAAGGAACTCAATCCCAGAATTGCCAGGTGGGCGCTGGAATTACAAAATTATGATTATACCTTGGAACATAGAGCGGGCACTCGCATGCAACATGTAGACGCGTTAAGCAGGTCGACAAATATTTTGACAATAGAAGCGAACACTCTCGAGGAAAATCTAATGATATGTCAAGGAAGGGACGAAAGGATAGTTAAGATTAAGGAGTTATTAGAAAGATCGGAACATACTTTATATGAAATGAGAAACGGAGTGGTATATAAAAAGAAAAACGATGGTAGCGTTGTGTTTTTTGTACCAGAAGAGATGGAAAGTCATATTTTGTATAAATACCATGATGAAGTAGGTCACGTAGGTACAGATAAGGTGTTAGAATTAGTTTCGAAAAGTTATTGGTTTCCCAAGATGAGAGAAAAGATAGGAATGCACATTAAAAACTGTTTAAAATGTATTGTTTTTTCGGCTAAACAAGGTCGTGAAGAGGGTTTCCTCCACAACATCCCTAAAGAAGGAAAACCATTCGAAGTAGTGCACGTAGACCATTATGGTCCAATAGACAACTCAAGGACGGCAAAAAAATACATACTAGTAATAACAGATGCTTTTACAAAGTTCGTAAGACTCTATCCGACCAAAACTACAAATGCTAAAGAAGTAAATCGAGCGTTAGTAGACTATTTTAGGGCGTATAGTAGACCGAGGTACGTTGTGTCAGATAGGGGTAGTTGTTTTACTTCTGTGGAGTTTAAAGAATTTTTGTCCGAGCAAGGTGTTCAACACATAAAGGTCGCGACAGGCTCTCCCCGAGCCAACGGACAAGTGGAGAGAGTAAACAGAAGTTTAGGACCAATGATAGCGAAACTAGTAAAACCGGAAGAAGGGATATTTTGGGATCACATAATAGAGGTAGTCGAACATACACTTAATAACACGGTAGGTAGGACTATAAAAGAACATCCGAGTGTAATGTTGTTTGGAGTAAATCAAAAGGGCAAATGGTCAGATAAACTCAAAGAAAACTTGATAGAGCTAGAGTCAAAAAATGAAAGAGATCTTGCGAGGACACGCAGTAAAGCAGTTATAGAACAAAAAAATTCTCAGGCATACAACAAGCGATACGTGGATAAGAAACGGTGCAGGCCCACAAAATATGAGGTAGGAGACTATGCTATGGTAAAAAATTTTGACTCGCACCCGGGTGCATCTAAAAAACTGATACCAAAATTTAGAGGACCATATCAGATTGTGAAAGTCCTACGCAATGACAGATATTTACTTAAAGACGTTGACGGTTTTCAACAGTCACGGCTACCTTATCAAGGCGTGTGGGCGGTTGGCAATATGAAACCTTGGTTGAACAAAAATAGATAGGAAAAATGATTGTAAGTCCGAAAGATCAGGTGATCTTTATGGTCAGGATGGCCGAATTGTAGTAGTATTTGTACGAGTCAAGCATGCGACTCACATTGTCATTTGTATTTATCTACCCATATATGTATAATGTATATATTTCTATGATTACCGTTTACACCAACAGTGTTAAATTACATTTAAGTTTGTAAAATGTGTTATATATGTGTGCCCTCGAGGGCACGCATACGTAGGTAAGGCATGTAGAAGAAAAGAAAGAAGAATAAAGAGCGGCAGTTTATCGTCGCATTTACTAGTGGTTGGACGTGTTTCATTTGGCGAAGTAAACTTAAAATCTATAGCGTGGACTATAATTTCTCGCAAAGTAAACTTAAAATCTATAGTGTGGACTACATAACTGTATTGAAAGATCTTCTCAATCGGCCGTTTGGAATCGGTATATAATCTCACACAAAACGAATGCTTGTGAGAAGCTAGGCCTAGGGACCCTACGGACCTGTTGCGTCAACTAATTATAATTATTAGGATACTTAGCTTAAAGTTTAAAGAATTAGGTATAGGTACTAGTACCTGATATGGAATGCAACATAAATGCCTGACAAAATATCCGCACTTAAAATTAAACATATTCGAGTAATTCTTATCAGCTTTAATATATTATTAATTTTTTTATGATTTAAATATGACCCTCGTAGCTCTGATAATAAGAAATACAAATCCCTCGCCCACCAGGTTATACGTTGTTGTTGCTTCAAAGGACATGCAGACTTAATAAAACGACCCAGTACTTCGTAATGGACGTTATATTTTTAATGTTTCCCATAACAACATTGGTACATTTAATTTGGGAGCAATAAAACGATACAGCAGCGCAGTGATATATTATACAAACTTATATACGGCAGTGAGTTATCCGTGCTCACTGCTATCTTCCGGAATTCTAAAAAAAATAATAATAAAATAACTCAATCCAAGGGGTGGACCTTTAGATAGATACGAGTATATCTCTTGATATATATCCAAAAACTGCTGGGAGATGCAAAAGAAAGCTCTGTTCCACGGGAAATAGAGTGGAAAAAAAAACGCTATGGATTCTTAAGAAAGCCAAATCGACAGTGGTTTTCCCTCGAGCTAGAGCTTACTCTTTACCGGGGTTAGTGCCGTTCGAGATAATTACTCTGGGTATGTAATAAAATGCTGGTAATAAAATCCACACATAATAAACATTATTTTGCTCCAATAAAAATATACACACCCTAATTTATGAGATGCGCAGTATATACCTTGCAGTGTTTTCTTTATAAAAGAAGATTCCATAATTGTCAACTTAATGGGTTGTCGATGGTTTGTTTTTTCGAAGAAGTGTCTGAATGAATAATTTCGGAGGTGATTTAGCTCTAGCGTTGACAGTTCTGTCTTAGATAAACATTTTCCAGCCAAATGTATGCGTCCTTTTGAAAATAATAACTCGTTTGAAATTCATGCGTAACCAGAAATAATTTTTCCTCTGAATCCCATTACAATAAATGATTCCGCAAAAAATGAGCGTCAACAAGGTGTTGCCTTTGCCAAGATACTCGTATATGTAAAGTCTATAATCTTCGGTTTTGCTTTCCATTCGACTATGTGCACTGTAGGCAGTAGATAGTATATTTTATTGGCCCTTGGCTTGTAGAAAATTAAAAGTTTTGTGGTTGATATCAGTTACCCAACACTGAAATAGTTATTTACGATGTACCTACCAGCGGAGTAAAACTGAGTACATTTCGACCCGAAGTGAGAGTATTCGCAGGCAGACTGCAGACAGCTAACATTGTTCATTTATACTTCTTTTAAGGCCTGCTTTGTTATTTCACTGTTTTGCCACTATTTAATAACTAAGAAGCCGAGTATATAAATTATAGCGTGAAATTATTACCAGATTCGCACAAATATAACGCTTCAAATTTACTCATAGTATAAAATGATGTATATTTGTATTGGGTAGACCGAATAAATTTATAAATCGTATAAAGTATACTTAAAAGACAGTATACTCGAAAGATCAACGTCGCATCAAGTGAAAAATACGAGTACAAACTTTTCGAGGCAGTTATGAGAGCAATTATATGTTATGCTGCTCAGGTGTGGAGTAGGTATTTATTAATACAAAGTTGTGGAAAGACTATTAAGGTATTTTGTAAATAAAATACAACAACTTATATGTACACTTCTTGGAAATAGGGTCCCTCCATTACACTTGCTTACGCTAGGGATGCAATTCACCTATATATTGTTTTGTCCCACCTAATACGTCGTAAACTCGTGCTTCAGAAAGTAGTCGATGACTACAATGTTCAACTTATAGAAGTGTGTACCATCCTGGAAAGCGACTCTTCCAATTTAATGGGATAAATTATTTGAATTTGATAATTTTGTCAGGAGACATTAAAGTTTTGCTGAAGAGCATATAACGGGTGATTTTTTAGCTGGTTTGGTTTTGGCAACACTGGTTTTGACAGCTGACGTGTGTTTAGTACCTTGTGTCACTGTCAAACAGCTTCAGTTTGGTTTGCAATTTAACCATGGATCGTCTTACAAATGAACAACGCTTGCAAATTATTGAATTTTACTATCAAAATTCGTGCTCGGTTCGAAATGTTCATCGCGCGAAAATGTTCATAGCGATGAGGCTCATTTTTGGTTCAATGGGTACGTAAATAAGCAAAATTGCCGCATTTGGAGTGAAGATCAGGCAGAAGCATTGCAACAGCTACCAATGCATCCTGAAAAAGCCACTGTTTGGTGCGGTTTATGGGCCGGCGGCATTATTGGGCCATATTTCTTCAAAGATGATGCGAATCGCAGCGTTACTGTCAATGGTGAACGCTACCGAGCGATGATAATAAACTTTTTTTTTTGCCCGAAATGGAAGTTCTTGACTTGCATGATATGTGGTTTCAACAAGACGGTGCCACATGCCACACAGCACGCGAAACAATGGCGCAATTGCGAGGCGAGTTTGGTGAACAGTTAATTTCACGTTTCGGGCCGGTCAATTGGCCGCCTAGATCGTGCGATTTGACACCATTAGATTATTTTTTGTGGGGGTATGTCAAGGCTAATGTGTATAGGGACAAGCCCGCTTCGATTGACGCACTGGAAGCCAACATCCATGCATTCATTCGTGAGATACCGGCCGATATGTGTGAAAGAGTATGCCAAAATTGGACTCAGCGGATGGGATACCTGAGACGCTGCCGCGGTCAGCATTTGCATGAAATTATCTTTAAACATTAAATTGCAAGGTTCAAACTATCGATTCAAATAAATATTTCATTCATTTTTTCGAATTTTTTGTGTTTTTTTTTTTTTTTAAAGTTATAAAACTCTTAAAAAATCACCCGTTAAATGAGTTGGCTTATTCTGATGAAATAAAAACTTCATACAGGCAAACTGCACAATCTTATAACACGCATCATGCATAACCTTGTCCTCTGTAAGCAATTCTCTGAAATAAATCAAAGACTATTATGATGCTTATGATGATTATTTAATACATATAATTACAGTCACGTAATTTTTTTAACCAAGAGTACCTAGGTACGTACTTAAGAAAGGCTTTCAAATGAACACCCTCTAATTTTGGGCCCAAGTTCTGTCGGGCATCCTGCATCCATCTTAAGGCCCTAGTTATGTATGTGAAAATGAAATTTTTTTACGTTAAGGCGTTCATAGTGAAAATTCGGCCAGAAAAATGTTTCCCCACAATTACAACAAATCAGCCGCCACTGATTGGATTTCATCAGAAAAAAATCCTGACAGATGGAACAGTAAAGAAATAAAATATTTCAGTATAATGATTTGTTTTCTTTTTTGTGAAATTGACTGAGAAGTAGATCGGCAAACGTTTTTCGTACGAAAAAATGCCAAAATTAATTTTCTGGAAAATTCAAAGATATTGGTTTATTTTGTACTTATAAACTAACTTTGTAATTTACAAGCAACACTTTAAGAACAATATTGAGTTCAACCTTTAGGCACAGACAATAAATATACAGCCTGTACAAAATGTTGGTCCCTATTTTTTCCTTACCAGACAACATTGTTCATTGCCTATTGCCTTACCAGACTAGGAGCGTTAAGCGTTGAGAATAAAGCTCTTTATTTTTCCTTGCACCTTTCTCTTCGCTCCATTCATATGTGTTGGCAAAGAGCTTCCCTTACGCCTTATTTATGGTTATGGTTGTGCCTTGTGCGTGCATGTGAGTTTATGACACAGCAAGAGCAAAACAAAAATTATATAATAATTGCCGAATAATGAAAGACAAAAAAAATAATAATACAACAAGTAGTAAGGATTCGTAATGCGAAGGCGACAACGAAATGGTAGGTATTCTGCATTCTGTAATTGAAATTAAAAGTGGGCTACGCGCTACGTGTTATTTGAGGGCAAAATATTTATAAAAGTGCGGGATTTACTGTTGTGGTTTTAGATTTGGCTTTTCAGATTTTGATCTGAGATTTCAGATTTCTGCCGGCAAATCGAACATGAAATCTGAATTATATTAATTTTTGTGTGTATTGAGTTGGCAGCAAAAAAAAACATTTTTGCACTTGAACTCGAAATCCATTTCAATTGATTTGCACACATTTATAGTAGCATTTCAAAATAATTTAATATAAAAACTCGATTTCATATGCGTAACATAAATTATTCAGTTAAAAAAAACAATCCTTCTAACGATAAACAATTCGTAACCGAGGCTGTGTGTCATAAACATAGGTGTTAGTGAAAGTGTTTGTAAAATCTAAGAAAAAATTGAGATTTCTCAAAAGTGATCTCTTAGATTTTTGTGGCAAATCGAACATGAAAAGCAATTTCGATCAAAAAAATTGATTTTTCCTCAAAAAGATTGATCTGTTCGCCAAATCGACTACGACATGTGTTTGTGCGGTTCTGTTTAAGAGGGTTTTTTTGGTTGTTCGGTAGAAATTATTGGGTAAATTTCAAATTAACTGGTGCTGACGTATTTCATCCTTAAGATTAACAGAATCCTATTTTATTCGTTTTTGTGTTTGTAGTTCGTTTCGTTAAAAATTTACAAACATTTTTAACTTTATCCATTACGTGATAATGCGATGATAGAGGAACTCAAAAAAGTGGGTCGCAAAACTCTGTCCGTCTGTCTGTCTGATTGTGTCCTTCCACAGGCCTACCGCGTATACGGCTGAATTGTTTCGAAATTTCGGCATATCTCCAAAACAGTCCATACGATTGTTACAAAATTGAATTTCAAAGGTAATGCGGTCATTTATAACTTAATGAAAAAATCAGTTTTTCTCTATAAACGTACAATAATTTGAAAATAGTAATTTTTAAAATTTTGTATAGTTTACTTGACCTGAAAACGGCAATAACGATTTTGACCAAAATGCAAACTTAGAGTCGCATTGATATTTCAAGATTATTGTGTTCTTTATTTTAAATTCGTAGAACCGAAAACGCTAATTTTAAAAACTGCTCATATCTCGAAAACCCCATCTTCGATTTCGATAAAACTTTAAAAACGCATTAATGTATGTTGAATGCTGATTTCAAAATTGTAAACAAAGACATTGAATTAGTTTCTAGTATTTACTGCCCTAGTAATTCTTAATCGAACACTGAAATCCAATTCCATTCATGAATAACATTCGACATGATGTTCAAATAGCCTACCTAAAATACGGACTGCACATCAATCCATGAGCATAAATGTTAATTATTTGTTCATCAAAATACAAACACGATCCACTAACATTTTCGCATGGGTGCGATACGATTCGTGCTGAAAAGCGATAACAAATCCACCCCTAGTTAACGAGCTAGCCGCACAGACGCACAGCCATGCAAACGCAAAGCGCAAGTTAAAAAACATTTTAATGTTTCTGTTTTTTTTTTTTTTTTTTCATTTTTTAAAATTATGAAGCTTTTAAAAAGCTTTTTCTTGAAGTAAATTTCGTTTTCATATCCCATTTCTTCCCATATGGATAAGACATCTGTAGATTTATTGTCTGTGCTTTAGGTTTAAGTGGAAACGGTTTAGTTTAACGTATGGATATAACTAGGGCCTAATATACAAATATAGACAATCTATTTAGTCGCGTTAATAGACCATCTAGTCAAGATACGCCTTTTCAAGGGTCTCACTAAAAATAATTTGTAATCTTCACGCTAAATATTTCGTGGATCACGGTGCGTATTTTTATATGGAAAATGTCGCCATTGCGGGTTTGCAAAATTTAGCAGTATCTCGGAGTTTTGTTAAATGTCATGATACGATTTCTGGATTCACCCTACTAGGTATATAATCTAAAACTGAAATTTTGAGCACGCATATCTGATTTGGGTTCAGAGCCCATAGGCAAGGATGCAAAGGAATTGAGTGTCTGAATAGCATAACTAAAAGTTCAGAAAATAATAATACGAGCTTCAATGATTTTATGAAAGATTGTCCACGTTTTTCACACTCAAAATTTGAAGAAATACTTGCCTATTTTAAATACTCTAAGCTTTGTGATCGCACACACATCGAGTAGAACCAGGGTATAACGTAATACTCCTAGCTCCCTTAACTATTTTAGCTTTAATTAATCTAAAGCTAGGTGTTGCAAAAAATCTTAAAAAAACTTCATGCATGCGTTATTAGGTAAACACCAGCAAACATTTTTGTTGTATTAAAATGTACCTATTTAACTACCTATACGCGTTTATTTAAAAAAGTTATTCTTCTTTACACTTATATTTTTTCCTTGGAAACTCTTCTTCAAACTATGTCACATACGATTAACAAAGAAATTTAGTCAGCAGTTTCTTAGCAGTTTAGTTTTCTAGTCCTGAACCAGAGAAAGAGAGCTGCAAGATTTAAATTTTATGCAAAATCTAATATTATAGACGATTTATGTTGAATCAGCATACGTATGATGAAAAATGTGTCCCAATCACAACTTATCGTGTAATAACGAAATTTTCAAAGGAGTCAGATTGTGGCAAAAAAAAGAACATGTCGAATGAAAAATCATTAAGGAAACTGACAAAAAATATCAGAGAGTTTTGGCCAACACAAGTTGGAGGATTGTAAGGCAAACTGGACCAATCTGCGGGTGTCCTTTAAAATGAATTTGACTAAGCATCGCGTCAGTAAATCCGGGCAAGCCACCAAAGAATCGACTGAGCCTATTTGGAAGTATTTCAAACAAATGTTGTTTTTAGAAGTTAATGATGATTGGTGAATTTTAATGATAGAATAATAACATTAACATTTATTTTTAAAAACAACAGTTATATACACTACAGTGTTTTATACTACACGTACATTTCACCAGAATCGCAGAAAATTGATAAATACAACACGCACGTACCTATCCTAATATCGCGATCTCTAAATTTTTTAGCATACAATAATTAGGTCTTCAAATTTGTCAACATAACGAATTCAACATAATCGTGTAATAGAGCATCATGCCCCAGACGAACATATGCATATTTGCTGAGAATTGTTAGCTTATGATTGTCAGCATACGTATGTTTAATGTTCAATCAACATATTGTCTAATGCTAGCTTAACTCTAAATAAACAGAAATTATTAAAATGCTGACATTTGAGTTTGGTAAGATGACTACAGTATTGGACACTACTCAGGAAATTGCTATTGTCGTATTGCAGTATAAAAGCAATCACTTGATCTATGAATGTCATCACCTTCAGGCTAACTGTTCAATCACGATCCTAACCGGACCCGAGGAAAAGGAGAAGTATGTTGTATTTGAGAACCGAAAAATGAGAGAAACACAATAGACTCATGCATTGTGAATTCACAAGTATAAAAACCTTTTTGGACCTAACGTTAAAAAAATGGAAAGCTCTGTATAGGGCAAAAATAATTTTGGGAAATACAGTCAAAGAAGTAAAACTGCAACATATCTCAAACCGAAGAAAAAATAATGTTCACAAAACGGAACTTACAGCACCTATCCACATTGATTTATTTTTTACAAACAATTATTGCTAAATTAAAGACATATTGCATATGGATTTAAAATATTTTGTTTATGTTAAAATGGTTGAGGTTATGTATATTTTCTCCTCTCATGTTTTCATATAATTCCTTTCTTACTTTTCTGTCAAATGTAATGATGAGATTGTTATTAAATTGAATTAATAATTATATGAAAAATAAATCAAGCCAAAGACATACCGTAGCTTGTAGGTTCTAACAAATAAAATAAAATTTAATTAGAGACACGGGAGTTTGTTCACAGTCATATAAATAATTAGGTATAAACATTCCGAAGCAGTTCAGTTAAGAAATTTTCCAAATCACAGAGTCACAAAAATAATTCAAAATTCACAAAACAGGTATTTATAATGTTTAATCCAAATTAATACCAATAGCTCCTTTCTTAAAACGCACAGTTTTGACATAAACTTTCAAAGCCGTCAGTAAATAACCCTAATCTGACTTTGCTTACATTTATAACACAGTCCCTGCTAAAAATTATAACTGACAAGCAATTTTCAAAAAATTAAATATACACGACCAACAGTAGTTTTCGCTTATTCACTTTTTAAAACTGCCGCCAGTATTTATTCGCATTTCCCAAATGAATTCAGTTTATTCAGTTCAAGGACAACCGCAAGCAGTTTGCGAAGTTCTCGGAATAATAATTTTACCTTGAATCTATAAATGGGAGTTTTTCATTTGAGCGTGCAAACTTTTATTAAAAAAAAAATTTTAATGAAATTTTTATTTAAAAAATACAACTATAGTTAGCTAGGTACTTACATTCACATTTGGCTTTTTGTCGGAAACGCCAAAGAGAATCTAAGCCAATTCAGAAATCAGAATGCAATTCCAAGGCTAAATACTACTGCCCCAATTTGCACACCAGAATATTCAAACGGAATTTTTATTTCACAACAATTGCCTCAACAATCACCGAAAGACACACAGAAGATGCTAAAGCAAAACATCACAACATTAACGGACAGGGAATATATGTAGCACGCTCATAAATATATGCGATTAAAAAGAAACTTTTCCGTATCGCTTTGCTTGGGGTAGAACGTAATTCGTTTCCACTCACTTATGAACACACAAGAACGTATAGAATTCAGAAAAACTTTAAACGCTATTGCGAAAACTCATTCAACCGCCATTGACACTTTAGGATACACAGAGAAAACGAATGCAAAACACATGGAATGCCAAATGCTTTTTCCGACTCGAAGGACCACCACCCTTCACTTAATGGTTAAGCGGTGAAACGACATCAAATGAAAAGCAGTTGAATTTAATTCAATTTATTTTTCGGGCTTAAAAGCCGTAACACGATTGCACTGCACCATTACACTCGTTTAAACCTCCAGCACACCACTCCGTTTACAAATTAATTAACAATTTAATCTTTTGTTTCCCTTTTTTCACGAAAATTATCTGTGGTCACACACAAAGATTAATCACTACACAATTATGCACATCATTCACCAACCACCGAAGTCGGCTTTTAATTATCCTTCAAGAGGATGTTTGCTTTTTTGTGTTTTATATCCTTGGTATTAATACTGCATACTGTTACTCGTGTGTCCATAGGAAAGGTCAAGGAAATGAGCGTGCAAAATAGCTATCTCCCCTTATGTGATGGATCAAAGTCAAGAGACAACGACAAAAATTAATCCAAAGAGGAAAGTCAAGTTTTATGGGTCAAATGACCTTGCAATCGTGCCTTGTGTACAATGTTGAATCGGTCCAACGGGTGTCACCAACGAAAGCCGTTCTAATTGTACCAATTGTCCAACAAATTACTCTTTCCGCTCTCCTATTAGGGATGTATGTGTTTTTAATTAAATTGTCAGTCGAGAAGGGATGCGAACAAAAGATCACGCGACGTGTAGTGAGACTTTTTTTTATGGTTACTGAGACGAACGGGCGAATTTTATACCAAACCCAAACTTTAAGTTGGTTCTCCCGTCTAAGGATTGGCTACATTCGCGAACAACCGCACGTAAATATAGCATCGAACAGGGGATTCGTTTTTTTCCGAAACTATGCGGTAGCCAGCCCGACCAAAGGAATAGTCACGATTCAACTGAAGTTTTCTGGACCACACACAATGCCAGCTATCGCAATGTAGGCACGAGATACTGATGCGCAGCCTCCTCCTCGAAATTTTCAGTAGTGGATTGTGAGTTCTGTCGGAAAAATGAATGTGGATTCTGTAAGAATTATTTGCAGATTCAGACAACTAGGACATTGGCGGATGCTACAAGTTACACCCGGCTAGATGGCTTCAAATGGCATTGGTTCCCACAATAAATCAAGAAAACAGAGAGTAGAAATCTGAAATGGGAGCCGTTGGTTCAGGAAATGCTGTGCATTTCTACGTTCGCCAAAAAATGCTGTAGTCCATGCAATTAAATAATGATAATGTATTTTACAACGTTTTCGAATATTTGATGTAGGTATTGCAGAATTTTATAAATTCTCGTAAGTATACGTAGTAAGAGAAGGATATTGATTTCGATCAGAATTTTGAACTGTAGAAATTAATCATATGAAAGCCGAGCTCAATACATTAAATACCTACACCAAAGAGGATGTCAACAAGTTATCTTTTGTGTGTTCGACTCGTGGAACTTCACCTACAGTGCACTTGCTATGACGGGCGAGGGCGACTTTTTTTGGCAGCGCTGCGACGAGAGGACCGAAGTCGCTGTGCAATCAATATGATTTAATTTTGTATATACTGTATCGCTGAGCAACGACGTAACAGAAGCGAAGAATGTTTGATTTCAGCTGTCGATTTTGATGATTTGGAAAAAGTTAGATATTATGGGTGAGTTTCAAAATTGAATTTTAGCAAAATTAGAAAATTAAAATAAAGACTAGGTAATTAATAAATATAAATAAAACCTGTAGCTTTTTTGCACAAATTTCTTTTTTTTTGGTTAATCGTACTCGAAATTTTTTTAGCAGCAAATCACGGGATGATCACAAACAAACGTATTACCAAAATCGGTGTGAATGTTTGCGAAGATTTTTACGCATTATATAATTAATAAAATTCACTATTTAATTAGGTAGGTGTAGGGTGTATACGAAATCGTCGTTTGTCGGTAAAATCTGTATAAAAACACAGTTGCATCCGTAAGACCGCCTTTAACTCTAGAACGGATCGTCCGTGTTTGTCTATGCCTAAGGAAGGTTCATAAGGCACGACAATTTTAAAATTTTAGAAGGAAATTGAAAAATTTGTATCTATTTGTTAAAATTCAACATAAGTTTAACTATTTCGAAGATTTTCTTTACGGAAACAATTTTTTAGCACGGTAACAGGACTTTCAAGTAGACAGCACTTGACAATGGCATTTTTGCAACTAGTTCCTTCACAATAGGGGTATTCACGATTCGATGTAACAGGCCTAGTAGAAATGCAAAATTTTATTTTTTTTATCAGATCGTGAACACACTTTTTCTCATGTCTAGCAAAACTGAAACCAATGGCAGTTCCAGTTGGACAATTGACATTTGTTTTGAAAAAAACTTTTACAATATTTTGAAAGGGGAACATTTGCTTTTAATTGTTTACTACGTTTTCCATTATCTTTATTTTTTTCTGATAGCTACACACAGGAATCAAAAATTTAAATGAACTGTCAAGGGCTACTCTGTTGTATTTTTCGGTTGCAATAGGGTCAGGGTATAGATAAAGTGCAAAAGTGTTGCGAAATTTTATTCTGTATATTTTGTTGTTGTAGTGCGAAAAAAAGTTACACTTTCGCATTTTCGCAATGATACAAGACCAGTTGCATCGAATCGTGAATACCCCTAATGACTTGCCGTAAATGACCACCCGTCGGTCGCTCAGACTCGCCGCTCAATCAATAGTCGCACACTACGTGGCCAAGCACTGGTCATTGGTCAATCCACAGAAAACGGAAAATCACGTCTATTTTATTTTTTTTTTTTTTTTCACTGTCTACCAAACATCGAGAGTAGGTAAAACTGTGCTGGACAAGCTTCTCAATTCAGCCGGTCGGATTTGGCATAATATTGAAGATATGTAGGTCATTTCCTTTCGTCCCAAAATATAAGAACTTACAAAACGAAATTTTTGTGAGGGTCCTTACGGACCTGTTGCACCAACTATGTATTTATTGTATTTGTTATTTTTGTTTGTATTTATCGTTTGCACAAAATGTTACACTCAATGCTTACAATAGCCAAAACACATTTTTTGCTGAGTGTCCCCGAATTGCACGCCTATAAATTCTAAATCAAAAGTTTGAAAGAAATCCGCCCAGCCGCTTAAGCTCAGAAGACAAACTTAGGGAAAGAATTACGAGATATATTTTTTTTTCTCTCTATCATCGTATCTAATGTCCGCACTGATTAACATCACGAGTTCAAAATTTAGTTCGACTACAAGAATTCTGGTATTTTACTTTTTAATAAAGTTAACGAATTCTAACTTACTACTGATAGTTCGTACTCAGTGCCTCTTTTAACTCGAAAAAATTGTAATAAAAAGCGGCTTCGAGGGAGCAATACAGATAGGTACTACCTCTGCTCTGAGACTGAAAGTCTTATTAGTTTTTACTCTACAAATTGTATGTAGTAAGGAACAAAAGTTCAAAACGTACTTTTGGACACTCTTGACATTATGGTTATAAAAGCTGGAGTATTGTCCGCTGAAGGATATTGCAAATTATGGACAGGACTAAAAAACGAAGCGTTGCAACTCATACAAACAAAACATTTCAAAAGCTGTTTTTCGGCACTCATAGAAGTTTAAGTTGTAAAATTTTAAGCACTTATCGTCTGAACAATATATAGCACATTGTCTGGACAAATCAGTTCAGAATATGAGAGGGTAGAGGGATTGCACAGTCAGCCCCCTAACGCTTATAAAGTTTTGAAGCTCGCATCTGCAATACATATAAGTAAGTGAGTGCTATTTGGCTCTGGCGTAATTGTTTCGGACGACTGCAAAATGACTCGCATTTGCAATACCGAATAAGCCGGCTAATACAATCTAATATATAAAATTCTCGTGTCACGGGGTGCGTAATTGAGCTCCTCCGAAACGGCTCGACCGATTTTCGTGAATCTTTGCAAGGATATCGGCTAGGGTGGAGAATCGGACAACATCTATTTTTCATTCCCCTAAATGTTAAGGGTGGTCCACCCTTAAATTTTTTTTTGTATGTATGGGGAAATGGACTTTGAAAAAAAATAAACGGGGTGGAAATCGAGTAGTGATACTTCATATACAAAAAAAAAATTTTAATTTTAATGCCAATTGTTGTTGCCAATTATTTTAATTATTTTGCAATCATATTGTTGTTGTCAACAATTTTGAAATTTATTTTTTTTTAAATACCTACACCTAATAAGTTTGCTTATGTTTACTATGTTAGATTAAGCAGCTTTTTGAAATGGAGTAGATACTTCGATTTGTTTGATGGTGTTTGAATGCATCATTTTTGTTTGCCAAGTAGTTTCAGGATCATTGCATTAGTATGAGTGAGTAAGTTGAAATGTTTAAGATGACGATGATGGCAGTCAACAGGAGTTGTTGAGCGTTTTGAGTTTTTACGCGCATAACAAGAGACAGGATGGTTAGATTTTAAAGATTTATAGCTTGATAGCTTCGATTGGGCCCAAGGAAGGCCATATGCTACTTTATGTCTCGAAAACAAAGCTTTGACAGGATGATATAGGGGATGAAAGTTTGTGTGGGATTCGGCGATACCAAGACAAATTTGATCATGAACTTCGGGAAAGAATATCATGCAGTCGTCCATATACTGGAGACCGATATAGACAACAACACAATCGTCATCAGCATAGCGTTCCATGTTTCTCACATGGTCAATTGTATGTGACGTGCTCACGTGAATTTCGCCGGGCCAGCTAAATCTGAATCCTGAATATTTCTTTAGCGCTTGGTATTTGTAGTAAAACTGATGTTCATTAAAGTATTTTCCACTCGGGTACGGAGATATGCTATTATTAAATTCACATTATATTACCTCAATTACCATTTTCATGTTCGTTTAGGTACTTTAGCATCCCCATTAAAGAGGGAAGGTTGTGTGCTTACGTTTCATATTGGTAGGTACCAGTATTTCTATTTCAAATTTTCTTTTTCCTGCGAACCAACTTGCAAACACATGAAAACTAATTTGACAGCTCACTAAAATTCGGGAACATTCCGGTAACAAGTCATATCCAAAATACCATTATATGTGTTTCCCGAAATAGTAATTTTATAAGCTAAAACTTTTTTCTCACTTTGGCCAACGTTCCATTCTGCACTGGAATTAGTAAGCACTCTGATACACTATTCACACTGTTATCTACTGTTACGGAAGCATGTGAGAAATTTAGGAACACCGCTTACACTATAACCAACAATTTCCACTTGGGTTATGGACCCGATAGGTGGTGCTGTCGTCGATCTCCGAAAACACACAACTTTTTTCAATGAAATATTGTGCATGTTTATGGCTGGTTCCGGGTTGAAGGTGATACCTTGCAAACCATAAGCGGAAAGCGGGTTGTGGCACCTTTCATTCAAAAACCAAATCAAAAGCTTTTTCTAAAGTTGTATAATTGGGTAAAATAATAAATGGACATGGTCCAAATAAAGCACTTTGAGAAATCTGTGCAAGACTTAAAACGAAATGTACGTTCAAAGCCGGGTGGGTACAGCTATATATAAAAAAGACTGACGTCCGTATGTGCACTCATAACTCGGGAACAAATCGTTCGATTTTTATGGTTTTTGTTTTAAATTCTCATTGGCCCAAAAAAGAACATAATATTGTGCTACTTTTTGTCGAGAAAACAAAATTCGTTATGGATATTATATTGGGGATAGAATTTAGTATGGAGAATCGCATTTTGACAAAAAAAAATTACTGGATAGTGTCACTTCCAATAGGTAGATACAACAAAAAATATGTAAAATTTTAAATTTTTTAATTCTTTAGATATTCCGTGAGGCGCAGTGGCTTAGTGGTTAGTGTGTTGGACTACTAAGCGAGGGGTTCAGGTTCGAATCCCGCCAAAACCCAATTTCCAACTCAGGGTTTTTTTCACTGCGCCACCTCTCGCGAACGTCTGACAAACATCCGAGAGTATAACTGTCATGAAAGAGCTTCTCAATTAGCCGTTTGGAATTGGCATAAAATTGTAGATCCCTTCCATTCGTTCCAAAAATGAAAACTAACACAAAAACGAATGGTTGCGAGAAGCTAGGCCTAGGGTCCTTACGGACCTGTTGCGCCAAAAAATATTATTATTATTAGATATTCCGTGCTTACCGCTACACAATTTGAAATTGTGAGTCGGCCCAGTAATAATTTTGTTGTGAAACATCAATGCACCGCAAGTTTGCGAATGAAACACATCGACATTGCTATACTTCAGTTATTTCTATTGCATAACTTTAAGTTTTGAAAAAAGAATTTGAATTGACCGAATTACATAAAGTAGCATTAGCATTGTGCACGCTCGAAATTATTATTTTTATTACATTAAAGAAATTGGGCGGAACAAAGTTCGCCGGGTCAGCTAGTATAATATATATGTTACAAATGAAGTTTATCAATTTGGTGGGTTTGTCCAACCTCACACTCGCTTCATTTAGAAATAGCCACGCAACAGCATCCAGCAAATAAATATAATACAGTAAAAACAAAACAACAACTGGAATTATTTTGGTGTCCAAATATAGCTACTCCCTTTCGATTTCATATTATGACCGATGCCTCAAAATACATAGGTAGTACAATATCCATGTTAAAGGTTTCATCAAAATAGAGACCCAAATGGCGTAAATACGCAGTCAATAGCACCAAAAGTCATCACAAAACAAGGTAAAGACGATATTACTACTTATGATTACGGGGGCGTTGTGAAAAATTACTTCTTAGAAGCCATAGAAACCAATGAGATCCATAATACCTGTCGGAGTATTTAAGAAATAAAATTAAGGTAGGTACCTGTACTTAATTCCTGTCCACCCTGACGTCCTCTTACAAAATGCAAAAAAAAAAAGACAAGTAGGTATGTGTTACGTACTTTAGCCTCTATTTATTCTATATTTATGGAAATGAGGAAATATGGGTACAGCTCTGCGCCAAAAAGGCAACTAATTGTAGATGTCACTAGATCCTTTTAAAAGGCAGCCATTAATTTGAAGGTAGATAGGACATAAACAGTCAAACAACATCTAAACAGCCCAAACCAGTTTTAAGTCCGTAAAAGTTGAAACAAAATTAAAGCACTCGGTGGTTAAATGATGCACAGTTCGGGGAGAACCATTTTCTTTCCAAACAATCTTCTCTAATCTAACATTACCAGCTCTTTTCCAAACTAAAAGTTCCTGTCGGAGCGCATCCTTTCAATGCTACGTATGTATACAATACATACGGATTTCATGGCCGAAGGAAAGATAAATTAAAATTCCTATCTTAAACTGTCAATGGCTGACAATAGCAATTACGATAATCAAATGGAAATAATGGCCGAAGAAATGTAAAAACGAAAAGTCACCACCCTACACAAGCTACATCAACTTATCAGCATCGCACTCAACCCATTCTACTGCTCCGAACGGAGGGCGACTGTCTGCTACCAGATGCAATGAATCCTGATGCTCATTAAGTTCTCTTGTGTCACCCGCCCCGCCTGCGACTTCCATTCAATCTTAATCAATAATTGAACTTTTGCTCTCTGTGTGCTTAGTGGGTCAATGCAGGAAATCGATTTTCGCAATTTTTCAATGAAAGGCTGCCTTCTTTTTAACAGGAAATGAAAGTAGAAATTGACCCTTGGGCTTGGTACAGATTGGGTATATGAGGGTGAATTCCAAACTGCGACCGGGAGAATTTCGAAAATTTCTTGATGTGATTCGATTTAATTCGATTTTTCGTGTTATTGAAGAAGGACTCAGTCCCTAGAAATAAATCCTGCAACGATAGTCGTGAAGACTTAGACAGTTTTTGCTCTAGTTTTTAAGAATTATATAAGGGAATTGAAAAAATTGACAGTTTTTGACCGCATAAGCTGAAGTCTCGGTTAAAACCGTCAAACCGTGCTAAGAGCATGGGCCCTTCCAATGGAAATCGTGGCCACCGGTAGAGGTAGAGTTAGAAATGAAATTCGATGTTTTTAAGTGAATTCGCTTCGTTTCTGTGGGCATTGATTTGAGCATAGACTCCAACGTCACATCAGCTATGAATATTTTATCTTTTTTATACCCAATATCGCTGTATCTGCGCAGTTGGTATTATCTATTGCTCTTTTTTGTAACAAGGACATCACCTTAAATGATGCTAAAATCGGAACAGCAAACAAATTCATGTTGGGATTGGTAAGGATGGAGAATTCTTCACATGTAACACCTACTTCCGTTTTCTTGTATTTTAATATTTTCCGTTGACTGGCTTTAAGGCTTATGCCACAAAAAAAAGGAACAACTCTGTAGACGTTCACGAGCGTTGACTTCCATCTGCTAATGTTTTCAGGGCAATCAAATAAAACAGACCAAAATGCCTTCGGAAGAATATGCAAATAAGAGAGAGGAAAAATCAAAAATGGCATTTCTAGATTCAGTAGCAGACAAGGACGACGTAAAACGAAATGAAGGTTTTTTTTTCGCCTGAAGTAGTCACCTTCAAAGTGTGTGTGCCTTACTCCTATGGGTGGAAATAAGAAACTTTCCTCGGCATACGAAAAATTTGCATTTCGTCAACGTCCATTTGGTTGATGGTATCTAAATGAATGATCTGAAATCTTTGTATTTCTTTGTAGCACTCGATGTTCTATAAATACCCTTGATTAAATTTGAACTTTAAATTGTCGTGACAGCATACAGCTGGCGAAGATTTAATTCAGAATCAGATTATTGAGGTATTACAGATCAAACGGAAGTCATGGTGGTTGGTTTATGAAATAAAAGGGGAGTTTACATACCTATATTTCATGTTGGTTTGCTTATTATAAAAGATTTGTTGCAGTATTGCGATTAAGTTTCTATTGTACAAATATTTTATAGAGCTATTATTATGTTCAGCATCTAAACCAATGAATTTTAATTGAAATGCGTGCTATGGGGATTATATAAAACTTTGTTAAGGCATGTTTTGTAAAAGCCTAAAAAATTAAAAGAAAATTTTACAAGGAAGCAGACTATCTTCGTTACTTTCAATGTTACTTTTTATACAAAGATATTTATTCCAATCAGATCAGAAACTCCCGCTTTTCTAATCCTTGTAGGTACACACCTACTCAAATATCGTGTAAGCTATCAAAGAGCCTAATATGAACAGAACATGCTTTTTACTGACAGCTTAATGCCCAAAACACATGTGCAGAAATTCTGTACGCAGCGCAGAGTGCAGTGCTGCAAGTAAAACAGATGTGCAGAAAATTGTTTGGCATCCATTGCATCGGCTAATATGGCTACGGTCATTCGCCGACTAAGCAGCTGATGTGTTTACATCCAAAACAAAAACAAACACAACCAGCAGTGTCAAAAGCCGATGATGCCAAATACTTGAAATTACAATTTATTTTCTTTTGTGTTGTGGTATGTTTGAATTTTGCAGCAAATTTAGAAATAGAGACATGTTGCAGTACTGCAGTGAGTGCAGAATTTACGTGTGTCTATAACCATATCATCATGTGTATTCTAATCTTGCTGCGCAGTGAGTTCTGCACATGTGTTTTGGGCATAAGCCTCACATTATTATTTGATGCACTGTCATCTGAAATGAATATGTTTATATGCTTTCCGATTATATGCACATTTGAAAAAGCTGCCTGATTTTTTTACTGATAAAGATAAATCTCACGTGCAAAGATAAATCTCACGTGCACGGGCATTCTGTGCAAATTCTTCACTACATGCAGAAGTTCTTAGTTTGTTATAAGAAACAATCTAGACTTTAAGGTTTCTAACTCCCCTGGGAAAGGAGAAAATAGAAGCTTATGTAGTTTTCCATTGCGATCATCGAATTATTTTAGATCTCAGATTACCTTGCAGCTCAATCACCTGGGTCGCTCACACTCGTTGTAAACACATACCTCTGTGCCTCCAAAATATTTTCCCATGATTGTCGTAAGAGTTTTATGTTAGTATATAAGATTAATGGCGATTGATGCACAAAGTTGTTTAAATAAATCGAAATAGAGGTTCAAATTGCTATTCTTGTTAGGCTTGATACCACCTGAGTTCTTAAATTTTTATAATAATTTACTATCTTCTGAAGCCGCGATCGTTGGTGATCCCGATTTTGTAGACGAAAAATGTTTGGAGGAAAAAATATCTAATAGAAATTAAAGGTAGCTTAAGTATTTGCTTTTTTAATTAGGGCTACATTTTTTATTTCCACAATCTGTTTTTGTCAACAGAAACCGTTTTTATTTTAATTCTTGACTAATTTCTGTTAAACAAAACTTTTACAAGTTGTAAGAAATGTGAAGGTCCTAAGGACCTAGTCATCGTTGCAAGTAATTACTAATTTTGCAGGATATTATAAGATAACAATATGGGTCCTAGCTCCTAGTTCCCATATTTATTTTACGTTATTATTTATGCTACGTGAAACAAAATCACAACTGAGCAACAATTGTCTATTCAGGGCATTCGCTTATGGAACTATTTTCTTGTCAAAAGCGTTTGACCTTTTACGTTTTTTTATTCCATTTTAACATTATTTACGTGAGACTATCAACTTTTTACTGTTCATTAATTTTTAATTCTTTTTAAAATTGCTATTTGCACTCAATGCACTCATTCCTTAATTATTGAATTTATTAATATAAAGCATGTGCTTGTGCACTTCTGAAGAAAATGGTTCCTTTTATTTTCTTAAACACAATAAACACTCTTAGCCTTAGTTAGAAAATCATGTTGTTTATTGGGTCATTATTCACTGAAATTAAAACACTAGTTTAACAAAACTAAATAGTAATAATAATAAAATTCAAAAACCGATTTACATGTTTTGACAAAGCTATGCTCATAAAAACAGAATCACAAATCTATTTCGTATAAACTAACGGGTGATTTTTTAAGAGGTTTAGAACTTTTTTTAAAAAAAAATCACAAAAAAATTCGAAAAATTGAATGAAATATTTATTTGAATCGATAGTTTGAACCTTGCAATTTAATGTTTAAAGATAATTTCATGCAAATGTTGACCGCGGCTGCGTCTCAGGTAGCCCATCCGCTGAGTCCAATTTTGGCATACTCTTTCACACATATCGGCCGGTATCTCACGAATGAATGCATGGATGTCCGAAACGTGAAATTAACTGTTCACCAAACTCGCCTCGCAATTGCGCCATTGTTTCGCGTGCTGTGTGGCATGTGGCACCGTCTTGTTGAAACCATATATCATGCAAGTCAAGAACTTCCATTTCGGGCAAAAAAAAGTTTGTTATCATCGCTCGGTAGCGTTCACCATTGACAGTAACGCTGCGATTCGCATCATCTTTGAAGAAATATGGCCCAATAATGCCGCCGGCCCATAAACCGCACCAAACAGTGGCTTTTTCGGGATGCATTGGTAGCTGTTGTAATGCTTCTGGCTGATCTTCACTCCAAATGTGGCAATTTTGCTTATTTACGTACCCATTCAACCAAAAATGAGCCTCATCGCTGAACACAATTTTTCGATAAAAAAAGCGCGATGAACATTTCGAACCGAGCACGAACTTTGATAGTAAAATTCAATAATTTGCAAGCGTTGTTCATTTGTAAGACGATCCATGGTTAAATTGCAAACCAAACTGAAGCTGTTTCACAGTGACACAAGGTACTAAACACACGTCAGCTGTCAAAACCAGTGTTGCCAAAACCAAACCAGCTAAAAAATCACCCGTTACATAATGTTTGTTTACCTTCTTGAACATTTTGTGAATTTATGTGATAGAAAAACATTTTATTGAAATGAAAAGTGGATATCGATTTCCTAGAATTGAGAAAAAGACTTTATAAATTCAATGTTTACAAATACCTTAAGGACCATTCACATGAGCGCGAACTGCGAATAGGCGAATAGGCGAACTGCGAACAAATCAATTTATCTGTATTTATGAATTGAAAATTGCTATTTGTTTCACCACAAAAGCTTTATATTCAATTAATCTAAAAAAAAACCGAGACTTGATTGATTAAAATACCGAAATGTACAATTACAGCCATTCTCCCGCGAATTGAAAATTCTTGCCGCGAACTGTCACACTTTATTCAAAATCCACATAAAACAGGCGCGATCCACAAACCTGCGAATGAAAAATTCGCTCGAAGTTAATCTTCAACAATACAAATGATTCGCGGGTACCTGCGACTAAAAAAAGTTTTCATGTAAATGAAGTGTCAGAACCTTCGAATATTCGCCAGTTCATGGTTCGCAATTCGCTCTCATGTGAATGGTCCTTTACGTTTGATTCTGATCAAATGAGGACATAAAGTTTTTATATACATAGTCAAATGAAAGACATGGGGCCTTAGCAATAAACATTTTTAGTCTCGACTTTAAATTTACGGAAGCTCACAATTGCGAAATTTGTATGGAATATATAGCCACTGTAAACTACTTAAATTTAGAGTCGAAACTAAAAATGTTTATTTCTAAGGCCCATGGACTCCATAAAAATACGAGTTTTCAACATTCAAAAATTATTTCGGAATACACGATTTTGAAATTAATAAGTTAACTATTTTGTTAACATAACAAATTAAGATGTACATTCTTTGTAACTCTAAAATATTTTCCTTCTCGTTGTTATTACGAAGTTTTAATGCAAATAACAAATTTATTAAAAATCGTTCAGTGTGGTTAAACCAATTTGTTTTGTATTGACAAAAATAAATTGAATTAAGCCTCATTTTCAATGACTTGATGCCAGCAATTGTTTTGGTCAAACCTATCACAACCTCCCATATTCTCATTATGGGACTGAGACTTTTACTTTTTATCACTTTTTTCATCAAATTCAAGTTCAATGTTATATTTTTTCAAAGCTATCCATATGTAAAAGACAATTTGTCACTTTAGATGACGCCACAGTCATAAGTGAACCCATGTAGAAAGAATACGCCTATTCAATCAATACCGTTTTTCGGCTTATAATTAATAAGCAGCTAAGCTAAAATCACTTGGTACGAAATCATAGTTTGGGGTAATAGTATCCACCTACGTTATTTAACGTGAGTTAATGTGTCATAACTAAGGCTAAATGTGGTTTCATGGAATTTCAGATTAACTCCACAAGCCTTACTAAGAACTCACTCTGTGAAAGCCGAAGGTTTGGGTCTTCTTGAAAGCACATCACCATTAATCACAATTGGATTATTTTTACACACAGAAAATATAATCCAAAATCAATTGATATCCTTAGTAACTGTCAGGAAGGAAAAAGGGCACTCATTGCGAAAAATGCAAAAAGTGCAATCTATCAAGGAATGAATTTTAAAACCAAACCTAGTAATGGCTATTAGTGTCCGCCACCACTTCTCGAAGTGCATTAGCTTAATCCTTAAAATGGAATTTATATTCGGTTCGGACATTGAGCAATAACTCATACTTCGTGCTGTTCAGAAGAACGCCACGCGAAGTTGGACGTGAGAATGCGGCAAATCAAAATTTACATAGCATATCGATAAATATGTGTTCGTCTCACATTACCTCCGACAGCACGTTAGTTTCGTCTCATCCACACACGAAGGAAGGCAAAAATTGCATTCCGACAGGAATTTGAGTAATGAGAATATGAAGTCAGTTTTGATCTAAGGAAGTGAGGAGCATATCGCATATGTGCTCAGATTATCTCTCTCTGGTCTCATGTGGCAATTTGTCTCTTGGACATACTGCACGTATCGGTTTAATGCATATTTCATATGCGCGTTTGTGTGAGTGAATTGAATTTGCCAACAGCCCCAAGCTTTTAAGAGATGTGTTTCTGTTTTTGCTTGCACAACACCATCAAAGTCAGATGCAAAATGTATGTTACATTTGCGGACCAGCAGTTATATAATAAACAGGTTGTTGTTTGTCTGACCCAATTGTGTTTCTTTGTTTATTATCTAATAGCTTGAACTATTCATTTTCATAGGTAGGACATCGGTCCTACAGTTGAAATTAATTTAGTTTTACAATTTTTTTTTTTTTTTTTTGTATTTCAGTTGTCCACTGTTTAAGTGAATTATTCTATGCCACTTAAGAAGCTCGGAATCCCGTGCCTAATAATTTTCATTTTCGTTTAGCTATGCTTAAATCATTGTTAGGACGTCCCTTGCCTTATTGCTTCTAGTCGCCAAATTCATCAGCAATATGTTTTTAATGCTTGGAAAAATAAATAAACTCTTCTTAATCTTTTAACGAGATTTTTAAGTACATAGTTAACCTACTTCTAAATCAGCATAGTAGCGAAGCCTAGCTTTATGTCTACTTGGCATTTTTCCCACTTCGTCCTTTAACATTTTTTCCTACATAAGATCCTTATGAAATCAGTGTCACATACGTTTTAACAAGAAAAAAGCTAAAGTTCGACTACTGGAGAATTCGCATTTAAAATTTCAACAAAAGGAGAAATGATACTCTGGGATTCGTGCAAATCTAAGATTATTGTGTACTACCGCAGAAAATACGTAGTAAAGAATGAATGAAAACGAGAGGGATAA
Source organism: Cheilosia vernalis (assembly GCA_949126925.1). Taxonomy (NCBI): domain Eukaryota; kingdom Metazoa; phylum Arthropoda; class Insecta; order Diptera; family Syrphidae; genus Cheilosia; species Cheilosia vernalis. The sequence continues at coordinate 19,204,834 of OX421361.1, forward strand.
AACGGATAAAGCTTAATGTATGAAAACCATATCAGCTTTGGTGTCTGGTGGAACTGACACTTGGAGGTAGCCTCCCCTTGCTGTTGCATACGGCCATGGCTCCGTGACTAGCCCTCCTCAATTGCTATTAAGCTAGTCCCTACAGCATGTTACGCATACTTATCTACTGACACATCAACAGTTTTTGCAAACGGGTAGCGCTGGAATTAGACACCAGTCAAACTCAGCTGTCATGTGAAGTGTCATAATATTAGTTGAATGTTTACCATTTACGATAATGGATTGCTAAGCAATCGAAAAACGCGTTAAAATTATTAAAAATTACTTCAAAAGTTTCGATTCAAACGTAGCCACTTTCGCGTGCATTACGCGACGATTATGGTCGTTATAATCGACCAAAATTTGAAAGGAGGGGAAGCGGTACTGATGTCTGAAGGCCTGTGCATCATGCACGCTCAGTCGAAAATATTGTTGCTGCAAGTGCAAGCGTTGCTGATGACCCGAATTTATCGATTTCTCAATTCGGAGCGATATGGCCGAATGATAACCGGTCTCGGCCGGCGATTGAAGATCATAACTTTGACGTAATGTGGTTCCAACAATACTGGCCAACAAGCCACAAAACACTACCAATTATTGATTTATTTCGTGAGAAGTTCTGAAATAAAGAAGGTCGCATAATTTCACAATTTGGCGACGTCAAATGGCCAAATCATGCGATTTGACACCGTTAGATTTTTTGTCTGTGGGGCTACGCAAAGGACCGTGCTTAGCCGAATAATTCCCGAACTCTATAGGGGCATTACACACGAACATTACTCAAGTTATGGCCGGCATACACTTGAACTACCAAAATTCAAAGGGATTTCGCGATCCCAGCGTGGTATCCTTTTTTCCTGTTTCGCCCAAATTAATCTCAGTTAGCGGACCGACTAATTAATTGGGACAATTGCGGAAACTTTTATGAATCAAATTAGAGAAAACGAAATAGAATTGATTCAATAATGATTATGGGAAAAATGTTTTGCTTACGTGGCTTCAATACGAGCTATGCCCCAGAAATCGGGAAACAGAAAATAGCGATTAAAAATGTTATCTAGCTTTTATTAAACACACTACAAACGCTAAAAAAATTGGTCTAGAATAGGTAATTTTTTTGTCAAAAAAATTAAAATCTGCCTTCCTTCAACATAATTTGTTTTTCTCTTGCAGAAGAAATATATTTCAATGTTATGTATGTATGATGCATGTCTGCTGCGCTGAGGAAAAGGTTAAAGGAAAAAAATTTAGAAAAAAATAACTTGAAAAGACCAACTAAGGAAATTGTATAAACGTTATATGATAAATAATACTTAATTGAATCAAAAGATAACAACAACCCACCCAAATACCAGAACGGCTTAATTTTTATACCAATGGTTAGCAAATGGTATCGGGAATAATAATTAATGGACCAAACAAAAATGTCTCAATAATTATGGGGAAAAGCGACAGTGTTCTCCAAACTGTATGCCATTAAATAAATAATGCACAAGCCTCATCTACAACTCAGGTATTACAGGCCATTTGTTCACGGACATTCAAGCGGCTATAAAGGCCAGAATTGCTGTGCTTTAAAAATACTCCAAACGCTTAGCACAAACCAACGAATATCCGTATGAACTTGCAGAAAATGCCTTGAAATCCTTTTTATAGGACCTGTGAGTTTCTGGGTAAATTTGCCTTTTAAAAGCTGGGAAGAACGGGTGCATTTCATATTGGGAAAAATCACAGATCTCAGAAAGGCCAAAAATCGAATCAGCCTTTCAAATAGGATGCCAAAAAGATACCATTGGATTTATTAATAATCGATTTTAACCTTATTACATCAGATATTTTGTGCATCACAATGGTTTATTTTGTATGTAAAATTTCGCCATTGTGAGTTCGTAAGAGTGCCTTGGCATTGCGTCAGCGGAAAGCATAATTGGTCTAAGTCACAAAAACGAAATTTTACAGGAGACAATAATTTGGTTTCAAACTGAATAACTGCCATACTTATTGACTAGTTCACTGCTCATGTAAATTTTTTTTAATCCTTTTTGCAATTCTGTTTTCAAAAATAAAAAAACCTGCTTTATAAATAAATTTTTACTATTTATAAATAATTTCAAAAACAAAAACCTCCAAAATGGACATAGAACAATTCCCATACAAGTGTGCCTTCTCGTGAAAAAAAAATGGACTTAGAACAAAAAATGGTAGTTAGAACAATTGAGAACAACGTTGTTGTAATGAAAGTGATTACTCACCTCTGCATTGCTGTGTTCTATGTCCAACTTCGAATTGAATTTTAATCAAAAAAACATTATTTCTTGTTATCTACTCAGACAAAAAAACAAAACGTATAACATTAAACAAAAATGTATTTATTAAATTAATGAAAAATGAAAGCTTAGCAAAAATTACAGTTAATAATTCATACAAAATAAGTTAAAGAAAAGAGAAAAGATTTTATGTACGTCTTATTTAAGACGTAATGGATCTGGATTACTATCTGAGTTTTCGCAGTATCTCCATGTGGTTGTGAGGATTCACCTTCAGCTTCAATAGATCTTCCTTTATCAGAGAGTGCACAAAGCATAAATCTATTAGAAAAGAAAACTAAAAACAAATTTGAAGCCAATAAAAATGTTAATTAGCACCTATTTTCTTAGTTTTTTGCAGCTTCTTCCACATCTTCGTCTTTATCAGACATTATGCAAACGTGAACTGCTGGTAACTTATAAATCATATCTGCACAAAACATTTTTCTTAATATAAGATAACATCTTGGCAAGCTATCCAAAATATGAAAGTTTCCAAAAGTACATATACCAGAATAAAATTTATAAGTCATTTCATGCACCAGAAAACTTTGTCCCATTCCATGTGGTGGAATGGGACACCTTACATTACAAAGTGTTTTTTATCGTAAAAACCTTTGTTTCTAATGTACTTTGCGTACGAATATTTTTAAGTGTTTTTTGCTTAGACTTTGATGTGGAAAAGCTATTTTTTTGTCGGGGGGTGTTACTATCCGATGGAGCACTCAGACGCAACTACTGGTCCATTGTACTGCCAAACAGACACCTTAACGTTAATGTTCTCTCTCCCAAAGACTCTAGAACCAGACCCCTGTTAGGTTCACGGACAGTGTCCCAATCATCCTGTAGGGCACTTCAAGGAGATAAAACATAATATTACTTAAAATACGGCACAGACTAAACAAAATCAGATATAATTCACTTCTTAATATATGACAATATCTATTTAATTCACTTTTTGAACAATAAGTTGACTCATTAGCTATTTTTTGTTTCACTCAAATTTTACCCAAAGATTTTACTTTTTATGCACAAATTACCTTTTTTGCTTTCCACTGCGTAATTTCAACTGTGCACAAGACCTGTTTCGTTTACCGGTGGATACAGACTTAAGAGCAAACTTGTGATCAACAGGAACGAGAAAAAGAATACGACGTTGAGGATGATGCATGTGTCCCATTCCTCCTGTGGCCCATACATACCCACTCTCCCCTATTTTTGTCAGTTACAATACCGTTTGAAATTTTAGCAATGTATACTTCGTTGGAGATAGACCAAATGAGAATTCGTTGTCACTTAGAACAAAATTGCCTAGCGAATCGTATGCACAGTATTTAATTCCCAATTAGTCTAAGTGATATTGTAAATTGGACTTAGACTATTTTGGAATTTTTTTTTTGAAACATGAAAATGTATAAAAAACGTTCTACTCCATATAAAAATGGCACTTTGAACGATTTGGAATGAATTTCGCTTGAAAAATTTGGCACTTAGAACAAAGAGGTTATAAAATATCTGCTGAACCGAAAGAGGTAGACCAAAACGGATTTCAGATTCAGAAAGAGCACACTCAAATTAGTAAAACTGCATCATTACCTGATTTTCGATAAAAAGTGGATATAGAACGATTTTGCTTTCCGCTGACGGGCATTATCTTCTATCTTCTATATACCTATATAATTATTTTCGGGTGAGACTCAGTAATGTTATAACTCAATAAAAAATGAGACGATTTTCATGATTCTTTTTTGATTGTGTTAGTATTGCTATAGGTGTATCAGATTTAGACAGAAATAAAATTCCAGAAAATCGCGATGCGGTCCTGATTTGGCATCCAATGATTATTCCTAAATATTTATTTTGACTTTTCTGTGACAAACTACATACCTATGTGCCTATTATTTCTTTTCAAAAAGTAAATTGAGAAAATCGAGAATCTCAGAATCTACGTTTGTCAACAGTGCTTGTTTTTGATTTTGTGCATCGCTTCAACAGTTTCATAGCTTTTATACGATTGATTTAAGGTACAAATTATATGTAAAAAGTTAAATCGCGGACGAAAAAGTTATTGAAAAGTAAACTTCAGTGGTTTTTTGAAAAGGCCAAGACCAATGGGCGCAAATATTATCCGACGAACAAGGCAAGCAAGTCAATGACAAATATATCAACGAAGCCAAACTGCTAGAGAAGTCCACGGAATAGGAATGGGAGAATGGGACATCGAATTAGACGTGATCAGTGATGCTAACCCGATACCGACGTTTTTATGCCTAAACCTGAAAAAAAATTATGCCTTTTTCAAAAAATTACATGTTTCACTATGGTAGGTACAGGGAACCTAAATGCTTTTTCTCTCTGCAATTTAAGAAGCCAATCAGAGGCCCAGGTTCACTCCGAAGAGTAGCGCCACCTAAATTATAAAAAAAAAAACATGAAGTTAAGAAAGAATTTCTTCCCACTTTTTTGTGTATAATTTTGTTTGACGTCGGGTAAGTCAAGTTAAGAATTTAAAATTTTCGATCAAGAACTGAACAGTTATTTTGTCAAATCTGTATCGAGAGTAAAACTCTACATCATCCAGATCTTGAAATGGATTTGTTCGGGTTTTATTCTTTTGTTTTTCTTAAAAGCTCAAAATCTTCAAACATTTCGAAATTTTCAAATATATCAATATCCTGAGAAAACATTTCTTGAAAAATCTTCAAAAAAATTGTAAATTTGAATTTTGCAATAGAAATGACAGGTGGGAGAGGATTGAGAGTCTATACTAAGGGATAATATGTACTTTTTGTGGTTTTAAATTTATTACCAGGTAACAACTATAAAGTGGGTATTTTGTCGACTATAATTAGAAAAAGACTAATACGGAAATGTCACGTACTAAATTAATCATAAAGTGGACTTTATCCGACTATAATTTTGCGCCACTATATTCATCTTGTTTGTTAATTAATACGATCAAAATTTGTAACCAAAAAAAGGTTGAACCGAAGTTTAACGACTAATATCTCACAGCTGATTCAAACGAAAACGAGTTGAGTGTCGGTGTGAATGCATCGACGAGTTTTTGAGGAAAACGCGGTTTTGGGCTTGGTGTGAAAAGCCTATAAAGCATTTTAGTGAAAAAGCGGAAGGTTGGCCTATATGTCCATCATTCCGGTTTGAACGAAATACATCGACATTGCTTTAATTCAGCTATTTCTATTGTTTAAGTAGATATTTGCATATAAGTTTAGAACAAAGAATTTGAATTGACCGACTTACATAAAGGAGCCTATATATATATCATGCACGAGCATGAACTAAAATATTGTAGGTTACCTATGCTCATCGCAGCTTGCGGTACCTATATACTTTTATAAAATGCATTCAGTGGACCCATCGGAATGCCGACTATGTATGTCAATGTATATCAATCTTACTAAAATTCTAACCATATAAGCACAAAATATATTTCAGGTCGACGTCAGAAGGAGCGTTTCGAATCTTTAAGGGACATATATCTCGTTGAGCCTCAGCACCCGTGGCCCCCAATTTTTTTGAGAGCTGGAAGAAGATTTTATTCATTATTATCTACAAAAAAAATATATAAAAGAAAAAGTTTTGTTTTCTTTTAGCTGTATTAGTATTTTATGTGGGGACCCCTTTTTAAAAAAGATAAAATAATACAAAAAAATACTTACATGCATTACCTACCTAAAACATTATTACTGTTTCAACAAATCCAAGAAATATCTATTTATCGTTCCCCTACGAGGGTATATGCATTGAAAGGCATAATGTAGAAGGATAATAATTATTACAAAAAAAAATTTTAATTAAATCATGTGCTTGAAGGAGTATGAAATAACTCGAGCTTTCAATTTCAAAAATTACGGTCGTGGTGACTGACAAACTTGTAGAATCGAAAATAAAATCATCTAGGTTGCCGGGATTATGCACTCCTTAATAAAGAAACAGTTTATAAGACAAAATACTACTTAAGATAAAAAGTTATTCGATTAGTGGAGCTTACTCATCTCCATCGTTGAGTGAAAAAAAAATTCCATGTGATAAATCTGTAATTCATCATACCAGAATTAAATCAGTCATACAAAAGCGAACATAAAATCACCGAACTCTTAAGCTGACTTAAAAAAGAGTACTTTATCTTTGAACCACTTACTGGCATTTATTTCTCACATGCATATCTAAAAGCTGACAACTTTTCAATCATCTCCCCATCTCTTGTCGAAAAGTCCCTAAGAATTATGCACAAAATTTCGCCCTTAAAGTACGAGCGAGTCGAAAAAATTTAATTAAAACTTTGATCAATATTTATCTTTCAGATTGAGTATTACCATTCTTGCCAATTATTCTACAGAGCAAACCAAGAAAACCACGACGAAAGCAATCTAACATCACAATAAAAAGAATGGCTGTAGACCCATTTTTTTTTTTTTTTTTGCTATTGTCTCCATTTCCAGCAATTTCGTAATGAAGACACCAAAAATCCTTTTAGCCCAGTGTAAGCGTGAAACGAAAGAAAAAAAAAGTAAAAATAAACAAAAAAACAAACAAAGTCCAATGAACACACAATAGCGAAAAGCCAAAATATAAACAAAGCTAAAAAAATTAAAATTTCTACCACAATGGTGCCGATGATGATGCGACGACGACGACGACAAAATTTGACTCTTATCCAAGAGCATTAAAGTTTTCTAATTGCATTTTAATTATAGCTATAAAGAGTTTATCAAACATGGGCAAAGAATTCCGAGATTCACATTGAACAAGCAAAAAATTAGAGGAAAATCTAAAACAACCTGCAGGCATTGAGGACGAGTGCTGAAATTATACCATTGCCTCGCAGCCTCCTCACTCAGCGCTTGTCTACTAACATGCCCAACAGCTGCAAATAGCATTTGTCAAGTCAAAGCGAAGCGATACTAACTTTTTGAGAGTACTACTTTCACTTTTGTTTATTGTTATTATTGCACACGCTAAATCTGTATGTGAGAGGGGTGGGTTGTGCCATCCTTGGCCAAGGGTTCTTTGAGTCCTCATGAGCCGCTGGATTGGGTGGGCAATGGTACTCTTGGTTTATTATCTTGATGAAGTATACGAAAAACATTTCCCCCGCCTCACATGGATCTCGGTAGAAGTTTTTTGGAATATATTTTGGCAGGTTAAAGTGGCACTTGTCCCCACATACAAACAGACAACGACAGATGCCCATTCGGCCGTATATACAAAATGTATAACTAAATGTCATTTTGTTAGCAGTCTCGTAGTTGAAATTGGTATAGGTTTTTCGGTTCGGAAGAATAGGACTCGTCGTTCGGGTGGCAAGGATAGAACTGAGCGGACATAGGTATTGGGGCTTCTTCAACAGCTTGCTCGAGGGGATGTGGATTGTATCATGTGTTTTTGAGTTGCTAGTTTTCATTAGATGCAGCAAATTCAGCAAAACAGGAAATGGTACCAGTTGAGGGATGAAGTGTATATGAGATGTAGGTGGGGAGGAAGTGTTGAGGTATTTCGTAAATTTAATTTGAAATTTCAACTCATTTTGTAGTAGGTTTTACGGTCGAGGGAGAACTTATATATAGTAACATATTGTTCGTGGGGATGACCGTTTCGCAGGGCTAGAATATTAAGTTGGCGTTTTGAAACTAGCTAATAGAAGATTCTGCTTAGTTACAAAAATTTTACACTGACACCAAATCTATAGCTGCTGTCGGGAAGCAGACTAATCGAATACTGCCCGAATATCGCTCTATATGTTTTGGTACATGTCTAGAGGTACCTACTTAACGAATTTATTTTTCGAAATTCGACATGCGCGCCCCAAAAGACAGACAGCACTCATCACCTATCAGTATAACTTTTCAACGGCGGAGACATTACTTTTGCAAGACCCCTTTTCCTTTAAGACAAGTAAATATTGGAAATCGCTTCCTGGGGGACGATTTCTATGAATTGAATGAACAAATTTGATTTTTTTAGAGACTTGATGGAGTTAGACCGAAATAAATTATAGGGGTCGAAATGGATATGACTGATGCAGAACGTACCACTAAGGTGAGGGTTTAGTTACGATAGGGGACAAAATGTGACTAAAGAAGTGTTGCCACCGCCTACAGCCTTTGACAGCCGGTTTGTGGTTGTTAGCAATTTGGTCAATGTAAGGGTATATTCGGAAAGACGAAGGGTGACCGTAACAGTATACCCCCTGTCATTGAGCCAAATATTTCTGTTTTAGTTTTAGTTTATTATTTAGATTAAGCTATCGAAATCGTATTGAATAAAGAGTATATTATGGAATTATTGAATAACGACCAACGAGTCGGGAATTGACGTTTTGGCAGCACTATTTTTAAGTCTGGCGAATTAAGGCAGTTTCTGGTTGCCCCTTTTATGATTTCAGTAGAAATATATAATCCCTACCAATGTTAGTCGTTGCTTTCCGATTTAAGTATGTTCATTATACCTATGTTTGTATAATGTAGGTATCTTTCAGAAAAATGTTTTCCTTTTCCGTAGGATTTAGTTGGGAAAAAGTAACTCGATATTGTATGTGAGCCGCATTTGATATCCAATATCAATAACGGACAGTGGTGTAAAGCCTGAACTACATAAAAAAAAATAAGAGGGAAAAAGTACAAAAAAGTGAATAGCTCGGAATTCATTGAAAACACACGCATATTTATATGCCGTCTATGAAAAAAAAATCCGAAATATAAGGAAGCCCAGAGCTTTTTGTGTTTACATTTCAAATTTCCAGAGTAATTATATACAAATTTAGCCGAGTGAAGTGCAAAAAGAGCTTTTCCTTTCGAAACTGACAGGAATTATATGATGGGAACGTGATCTGGCGGAAAATCGCTATTAAATTCCTTGAGTGTATTTGTTTCTAGAACTTTTAGAAAAGTGAAAGCTGGAACATGCTCGAGCTTTCCACAAACTGAAAATTTTAAATTGAGAGAAAAGTATACAGAGTGTACTATGGGATGAAACAGTACATCCGATTTTGTCCACTTTTTTGTACTTTTTCCCACTTTTGTTTCGATGTAGTTCCGATTTTAGGCAGAAGATTTTGTAATATTTCAATTTTGAATTTTTATCAATTTTCAAAGTTCTTTAACTTTTTTGTTTATATTCCTAAATTTTGTTCTTGTTTAGAGAACTCCAGAACTCTTGGCGCAGTGCATTATTTTGATAAAAAAATATATTTTCCTTGAAAATGTGGTAGGTTAGAGCGGGGCTAGTTGGGCCACGGGGCAAGTAGGGCCACGCGAATTACGCACGAACCGCAAGTTCTACACGAACATAATCCTACGGACTGAAATGTGTGCAATAAGCAACCCTCGCAAAACAAGTCTCAGTTCTCAGTTACATTGTATGTATAAGCAAATGGGGCATGGGGGAACCACTCGAACTATTTTTCTTTTGGAGTAAAAAAGTAAAAAAAGTTGTTTGATTATTTTTTTGCCTTTCAGTGGCGAAAAGGTGTAAATAATACAATTAAGGTACGTTTTTTTTATGAATCACATTATTATATTTCAGTATTCCCTTTGAAAAATTTTACTGTTGTGTTTTTTTAATTAAGACGCAATATATTGATCAAACTAGATGTGGGGTAAGCTGGGCCAGGTGGAAGATAAGCCGGAATGTTATTTCCTCATGTGCTTTGAAGCATTCTCTGAAAGTATACCGGGCGAGGAGTGGGTACAGTGCCATACTTGCCGAAACTGGGCTCCTACCAGGTGCTCACCTAGACTAGGGGTCGTTTTTATTGCATAAACTGCAATAGCGACTACGATTCCTAAATTATCATTATTATTTACTGTCATATAATCGAAAAATTTTTTTGGCGTAATTTTGCATTTTTTTATGTTGTTTCTATGACAAGAAAAAATAAAAATTTATTATTTCCACAAATGGGGTGCTTCGGCAATTTAGCAACCCACAATTAAAATATGTAAGTTAAAAAAAAAATTAACGAAAAGAACTTTTCAAAATTTAAGTTCACGCGCCCCTTAACAGCGCCTGCAGAAATCTTTGTAGAGTACTACCATTCAACGGCCGACCTGTAGTGGTGTACAAAGAAACCATTACCAGGAACGATACGCTTAGTCTATGCCACCATTAGCCATTTTCTATGACGTCAAAACTCTACTTAGCTGGAACGAAATATAAAAAAACCGGCCAAGTGCGAGTGTCACTCGCGCACCGAAGGTTCCGTATTTGGCTAAAGTCCAACACATCAGATATTATTTGAAATCTATATCATTCAATCTTTCCCCTCTTCATGAATTCATCACAATAATTTAGTTTAATTTAATTACTTAATATTTTTACTCTCAAAAATTACTCGCACATGAATCTCATGTTCTAATCTCTACCTCTATAAAAGAGAACACATTTTTCTGTGCCCCCTTCGGGTAGGGGTTAGAATTTACCCGAGGTAGGCATGCCTGTCGTAAGAGGCGACTAAAATCCAACCTCCGTATACCGAGCGTGTAGTGTATACAAAAAATGCAATGAACAAAACGAAAAGATTAATTACCCCAGGTGGCAGTCCAGCTTTACTGGAAAATCCACCCTCTTCGGAGGTCGGCTCTACGGATTCTGGGGAGAGCCGCTTATTGCAGTCCATTAACCCTTTTATTAAAAGTTCAAGGGTATCTCGATCGCCTCCATCAAGATCGAACAATCCCGGGAAAAGAAGTCCGCCGGGAGCGCCAGCGCGTGAAAAACGGGACTCAGTTAAAGATATAAGCTCTGAGGAAGAAATTAAAACACTCCGAATCAAGCTTAAGGAAATGGATCTACTCTATCAAACTCTGAAGAAAGAGATAGAACTGTTAAAAGAAGAAAATAATGTTCTAAGGAACACTAATTCTCAGAAAGAACGCGAATGTACTCCACCACGCTTGCCTAGTCAGGAAGAGCTAGCACGCGAAACGAATCGGGTCCCTAAGAAAAGACCTAGTAAGAAAAGGAGAGCCGGTTCTTCGCCTGAAGTCGAGCCTCTAAGAGAACGAACGCGTAAAGTACCGCAAGAAAAACAACTCCGAGGGCAAATTCGTCCACCACCTCCAATAAACGTCGTTGGGGTAACGGATTATAATAAGTTATACAGCCTCCTTAAAGGAACGATAACATCGGAATTTAAGGTAACATCTTTGAGGAATAATGCGTGGAAAATTAACGTCGTTAACCACGAAGACTACCGGGTAGTGTCCCAAAAGCTAAACACCAAGAAGATCCAGTGGTATACTTTTGAAATAAAGTCAGAAAGGCCACATCGTGTTGTAGCGAGGGGACTCCACCCCTCATGCACCAAAGATGAGGTTATAAATGACCTCCGTTCCAAAGGGTTTAAAATTCTTGATGCCGTAAATATCATCAAGAAAGAGAAGCAAAAAACGGAAGAAGATAAGGACATCCTGGTAAGGCGTGGACTTCCGCTCTTTATGCTTTCCTTCGATAGGTCTGATAATATCGAAGATATCTACCGAATTAAAACCATACTTAATATTGTTGTAAAAATCGAGCCCATGCGCAGAAATTTGAAAACAATTCCACAGTGCAAACGTTGCCAAGAATTCAATCATACGCAAATGTATTGCAAAAAAGAGCCGCGATGTGTCAAATGCGCCGGAAGTCACTTCTCCCAAGACTGTGGAGCAAATAAACAATCCTCCGCTTCCTGTGCTAATTGTAAGGGAAAGCACCCGGCGAATTATAGAGGCTGTGAAGTAGCTAAGGAGTTGCAAAAACGGAGAGATGCGCTACTCAAAAGCCAAAATAAAAAAACAAAGCCGCTTACCAAGGTAAAGCGTAGGACCGCCCAGGAGGTAGTAGGCAATATAAAACCTCCGGTTCAAAAGCGTAGCATTGTCAGAGAAAGAGAGACAATAGAAAGGCCCTCGACCTCTGTTGTCAAAAGAAACGCTACTGAAAAGTTACCATCAGGAAAGCCATCGAATAGTGGCCCTCGGACAGCCAGAGTGCAGACCTACGCTCAGGCCGCGGCATTCGAAGTAGCGAAAAACGTTGAAACTTCGCCGGACCCTGTTTCTCATGTTTTCTCCATTATTCTCGAGAAACTTGAAGAACAAAGCAAAATAAATAAAATTATTCTCGATCGCTTGGTTAAGCTCGAAAATAATTCACGGAAAACGCGTGCTTCAAAAATAACATGAATGAAAAACCAATGTTAAAAATATGCACTTGGAATGCAAACGGGCTTTTACAAAAACTCGGCGAATTGGAAATATTCATACGCGAGAAAGATATTGACATTTGCTAAATTTCTGAAACTCACGTGAAAAAGGGATCGAATTTAAAAATAAAAGGATATAATGATTTCCACGCTTGTCACCCATCGGGGAACGCCAGAGGTGGATCATCATTGCTTATTAAAGACTGCATTGAACAATACGAAGACCTGAAGATAGAGCTCGAAACTATGCAACTGTGCACGATTCGAGTTAAAAATAGTCAGCGTACTCTTAGAATTTCATCTATCTACTGTCCACCGCGTTCCGCGCTTGAAAAAAGTGATTTTACTAACCTGCTTAAATCGCTCAAACCAAATTTCATTATTGGCGGCGATTTTAATGCGAAGCACACGTTCTGGGGCTCCAGATACATCTCGCGAAAAGGTAGAATGCTCTATGGGGCAGGTATGGAATACAGTTGCGATTTCCTCTCGACGGGCAAACCGACCTACTGGCCAACTGATACTTCAAAACTACCTGATCTGATAGATTTCTTCGTCGTGAAAGGAATACCTACCAACCACATTAAAGTTGAAGAGAGCTTTGATCTATCATCTGACCACTCACCGGTTATTCTAACATTGAGTGTAAAATTAGCCAATAACCTAGAGCCAGCGAGATTAACTGGTAGAAACACTAACTGGGAAGGCTTTAGGAATAGAAGAGAATGTTGAACTGAGTGTTCCACTTACGACACCCTATGAACTTGAAGTTGAAGTTGATCGCTTCGTCGAGATCGTACAGCTCGCCTCCTGGAATAATACGCCTAATCCAAGGAAAACGCCGGCCAAATACGGGCTACGATATCCTCCCGAAATAAAAGAATTGGTCAGCGAAAAAAGGAAGGCGCGTAAGAAATGGCAACAGAGTCGCGCTCCGCAACATAAAGCACATTTGAATTATTTGTGCAATTTGTTGAAGACAGCCATTAAGGATTTTAAAAATCGTGCGATAGGTTCTTACCTTGAAAGTTTAACAGCGAAAAAAGATTCCAATTATTCACTTTGGAAAGCTGTAAAAGGCACCAAAAGGCCCAAAATCCCCGCGCCGCCAATTAGAATAAATCAAAATGAAAGGGCAAGGGAAGATAAGCAAAAAGCGGACGTTTTTGCCGCTCATCTAGAAGAAACCTTTAAACCGTACGATGGCCAAGCGATTTACGACAATACTAATAGGACGGAATTACAACCTGACGATTCAACACTCACAAGAGCAACGCTAAGGGAACTCAAACGTGAAATCGAATCCCTAAAACCTAAGAAAGCTCCTGGTTATGATTTGATCACCGGAGAAGTTCTCAAAGCTCTTCCAAGGAAAGCATTAATTAAGCTCCTTCATATTATAAATGCTGCGCTCAGACTAAAACACGTGCCGAGTCAATGGAAAGTCGCGGAGGTCATAATGGTTTTAAAACCAGGAAAACCGCCAAATGAAGTAAAATCGTATAGACCGATTTCCCTTCTTCCGGTCATTTCCAAAGTCTTCGAGAGAATATTGCTTAGGCGCCTACAGCCGGTTATTGAAGACAATAATCTTATCCCTGACCACCAATTTGGGTTCGGAACCAAGCATTCGACGATTGACCAAGTACATAGAACTACTGACGTAATCGAGAAAGCATTTGAAGAAAAAAAGATTTGCTCAAGCGTATCCCTTGACGTCTCACAAGCCTTTGATAAGGTGTGGCACGACGGCTTGAAATTTAAATTACGACAAGTTCTCCCCGCAAGCCTATATGATATTCTAGAATCATATCTCGGGAATAGACTCTTCCGGGTTAAAAATGGAAACGAATACTCGGAGCTAAAAGAAATTTCGGCCGGGGTACCGCAAGGAAGCGTCCTTGGTCCGCTTCTCTATGTGTTATATACTCGCGATATACCAAGGGAAGATGGCACTACCCTTGCTACGTTCGCCGACGACACAGCTATCCTAGCTGTAGGTAATACAATCGAAGAAACGACTACAAAACTGCAAGCCGCAGTGAATAAGGTAAATGAATGGACAAGGAACTGGCGGATCGCCCTCAACGAAACTAAATCTGTTCACGTGAATTTCGCTTATAAGATAACTAATGACTTGCCAATTTTTCTAAACTTGGCCCGAATACCCTTTGCAAACGAGGCCAAATACCTGGGAATGACACTCGACGCAAAGTTGAAATGGAGTTCGCACGTGAAAATGAAACGTAAAGAACTCGATATCAAATATAGAGAAATGTACTGGTTACTCGGAAAACATTCCCAGCTCAGTACTGAGAACAAACTGCTTTTATACAAGCAAGTGCTAAAGCCGGTGTGGACCTACGGTATACAACTTTGGGGTTGTACCAAGAAAACAAATGTCAATATTCTACAAACTTTTCAAAATAAAGTTCTTAGAGAAATTGTACAAGCACCATGGTATATTAGAAACGACGATATCCATAGGGATCTCGGAATTCCAACAATCGAAGCTGAAACTAGAAGCTTCGCGAGAAAGCATAGAAACCGACTAATCGGACATATCAACAATACAGTCCGACAAATCTTGGACGAGAGCAATTTATTGCGCCGACTACAAAGAACGAAACCGTTCGACTTGGCAAGATAAGATTAACCGCGTTTAATTTGCGGAACACGCAGGATCTTTCATTGGAAAGTAACCTGTCATAAGTTTTTATTTAATGATAGAAAAATTGCTTGATAAGTTATATCTTAGTTGCAGTATCTAACAATCTTTAGAAGGGTGGTGTTTTTAGTCAGTAAAAATCTGACACTACTATGAGAACGCGCTTGCTATTCTCATACTGTCTTTGGAAGATTTTCACCTACCCTCGGAAAAAACAAAAAAAAAAAAAAAACATTTTTCTGTTTGTCCGCGAAGAGGGAGTAGGTTCGTAACGAAACCTCAACAATATATATATTAATCGATTTGTCGTGAGTAGCGGTATT
Source organism: Cheilosia vernalis (assembly GCA_949126925.1). Classification (NCBI taxonomy): domain Eukaryota; kingdom Metazoa; phylum Arthropoda; class Insecta; order Diptera; family Syrphidae; genus Cheilosia; species Cheilosia vernalis. Next base: position 19,220,383 of record OX421361.1, read on the forward strand.
ACATAGGATGGTTTTTAGTATCCTAAAGTCCGTTATTGGTCCTTCAAACCCATTTTATATGAGTTTTTAACTAAAAAAGACCATTTTTTATGGTTTAAACATATATTACTACGAAATGGCCAAACAAATTTGAATATGAATTTATTCTTCGATTAGTACACTTCCCGGTGAAGAGATTGATGTATCAATCATTATTCTCTGAATTGTATAACAGAAGTTATAAGCAAGAATGTAATTATTTGAGACTTACATATTTCACAGATATGCGTAGGTCGTTGCAATCAACAGCCTACCAGTGGAGTGCGGACAGCGTTGCCAACCAATTTTGACGAAAAAAAGCCTAACTTGAAAAAAAAGATGCATTTTTCAATGAAATAGTGCATAAAATATTTTTTTATGTAAATTGGAACAATAAATCAAAAATAAAACACAAATATAAAAAAAATAACAAAAACTTTTTTTTCGTTTGGAAACACATTCTTTAAGACCGAGCACCGAGCACCGAGGTCTTCTTTTTGCAAAGATTTTTTAGGAATATTTTTTGTTTGTTTTGTTTTTTTTTGTTTTTTTTTGCATATAGGTATTTGAAATAAAAAAAAGATGCCTTTTTCGAAATAAAAAAGCCTTAAAGCCTTAGCTAATGAAATAATGCCTAAAAGGCATGAAAAATCATAGGTTGGCATCGCTGTGCGGACACGTTTATCAATTTTTTTTCTTCTCTCTTCTTTCTTTGTACTAGACTACTAGCTATTGTGTAGGTATAGTGTGAGTGTCTGGTTAATACTTTTTTAGTTCAACCGATCACAATGAAACTTTGTATGTTTGCATGTTTGAATGCAGCTAGAAAGATATCATAGTTTTGGACCCGATAGGTGGCGCTGTTGTCGATTTTTTTGAGAAACTCAACCGATCTCAATGAAACTTTGTATGTGTGCATGTTTGTATGCAGCTAGAAAGATAGGATAGTTTTGGACCCGATAGGTGGCGCTGTTGTCAATTTTTTTGAGAAACTCAACCGATTTCAATGAAACTTTGTATGTGTGCATGGTTGTATGCAGCTAGAAAGATAGGATAGTTTTGGACCCGATAGGTGGCGCTGTTGTCGATTTTTTTGAGAAACTCAACCGATCTCAATGAAACTTTGTATGTGTGCATGTTTGTATGCAGCTAGAAAGATATCATAGTTTTGGACCCGATAGGTGGCGCTGTTGTCGATTTTTTTTAGAAACACAACCGATCTCAATGAAACTTTGTATGTGTGCATGTTTGTATGCAACCAGAAAGATAGGATAGTTTTGGGCCCGATAGGTGGCGCTGTTGTCAATTTTTTTGAGAAACTCAACCGATTTCAATGAAACTTTGTATGTGTGCATGGTTGTATGCAGCTAGAAAGATAGGATAGTTTTGGACCCGATAGGTGGCGCTGTTGTAAATTTTTTTGAGAAACTCAACCGATTTCAATGAAACTTTGTATGTGTGCATGGTTGTATGCAGCTAGAAAGATAGGATAGTTTTGGACCCGATAGGTGGCGCTGTTGTCGATTTTTTGAGAAACTCAACCGATCTCAATGAAACTTTGTATGTGTGCATGTTTGTATGCAACCAGAAAGATAGGATAGTTTTGGACCCGATAGGTGGCGCTGTTGTCGATTTTTTTGAGAAACTCAACCGATCTCAATGAAACTTTGTATGTGTGCATGTTTGTATGCAGCTAGAAAGATATCGTAGTTCTGGACCCGATAGGTGGCGCTGTTGTCAATTTGTTAGAGAAACTCAACCGATTTCAATGAAACTTTGTGTGTGTGCATGGTTGTATGCAGCTAGAAAGATAGGATAGTTTTGGACCCGATAGGTGGCGCTGTTGTCAATTTTTTTGAGAAACTCAACCGATTTCAATGAAACTTTGTATGTGTGCATGGTTGTATGCAGCTAGAAAGATAGCATAGTTTTGGACCCGATAGTTGGCGCTGTTGTCCGTTTTCTGAGAAACTCAACCGATCTCAATGAAACTTTGTATGTGTGCATGTTTGTATGCAACCAGAAAGATGGGATAGTTTTGGACCCGATAGGTGGCGCTGCTGTCGATTTTTTTGAGAAACTCAACCGATCTCAATGAAACTTTGTATGTGTGCATGTTTGTATGCAGCTAGAAAGATATCACTGTTCTGGACCCGATAGGTGGCGCTGTTGTCGATTTTTTTGAGAAACTCAACCGATCTCAATGAAACTTTGTATGTGTGCATGTTTGTATGCAACCAGAAAGATAGGATAGTTTTGGACCCGATAGGTGGCGCTGTTGTCAATTTTTTTGAGAAACTCAACCGATTTCAATGAAACTTTGTATGTGTGCATGGTTGTATGCAGCTAGAAGGATAGGATAGTTCTGGACCCGATAGGTGGCGATGTTGTCGATTTTTTTGAGAAACTCAACCGATCTCAATGAAACTTTGTATGTGTGTATATTTGTATGCAGCTAGAAAGGTAGGATAGTTTTGGACCCGATAGGCGGCGCTGTTGTCCGTTTTCTTAGAAACTCAACCGATCGCAATGAAACTTTGTTTATATGCATGGTTGGGCTGAGGTTTCCAATATGCGCACTGAGCAAATTAATTTTTTTTATTTTTTTTATTTAAATTGAGTTGTAAGATGTACTGTGGAAGAATTTTTCTGCGGAAACTTTTTTTCCTATTTTTTTTTTATTTTTAAAGTTTTAAATTTTTTTTTTTGAAAAGTGCAAAGTGTAAACAAACTGCACAAATGGACACGTTCACTTTGCATAACGTTTGTGTTGTGTTGCAGTGGAGGGGGATGTGTGGGTGGGGGGGGGGGTGAATTTTGGAAAATATTATAGGTAGGTATTGCCATATGTCAAAAAGTTAAAACAATTTTGTCTTTTTTGATGTTTTTTTTACTGAATATATTATACTGCTAAATATGTATATATAAACTTTAGCTCCAGGCGCCTGCCTGACAGTTGTTGGCATACCCTTAGCGGAGCGACGAAGTCGCCTGAGCGTCTAAACCCTGCGAAAAAAAGGGTTAAAATCCTGTTAGCGAGCGAAGCGAGCCACGCACCCCATACTTTAAAATTTAAATACACCAGACTTTCTTAAAGGCGCCTGCCTGATAGTTGTTGACATACCCTTAGCGGAGCAGTTGTGCATGTGTATTGAGATTTCGGAAAAAAAAAGGTAAAAAATGAAAAAAAAATTCATTTCCTCAAAAAAAAATATTATATTTATGTTTTTTAACCCATTTTAAGCTATAAAAAAATACAAAAAAAATGTTTGCTTAGTGCGCATATTGGAAACCCGTCCCCTCTCTTCTCTACCTCTATAAAAGAGAACACATTTTTCTGTTTGTCCGCGAGTAGGGAGTAGGTACGTAACCATACCTCAATAATATATATAGCAATCGATTTGTTGTGAGTAGCGGTATTACATAGGATGGTTTTTAGTATCCTTACTTCATGTTCACATGTATTCATTTATTAAAGGGCCCAGCAAAGCGGGTACATCCAGCTAGTTATTACCTATACCTATAGTACCCAACCCACGCCAATTTTCCATTCTGTATGCGACCTGTCCCAATTAAAAACTATTGACTAAAAATATATTACTTTTATTTTGTTCTGTACTCCCCAAAAAAATGTATTATATTCCCCAACGAAATTAGCAGGCGGGAACCCTGGTGGGGTTCTGTCTTTGATGGGGTCAATTGTGCACAACTGCGTAGTAGAGATTAAAATTTATGGGAGCAACGTATTTTACATGGTAAAATTATCTTTTTTGAAAATATCATGTAAACTATTAACTTTTCGGCAAAACAGTATTCAGCACATATATAGCTAAGAATATGATCTACAAAAAAGGAATTTATGTATTTTTTTGTGAATCAAGAAATAAACCGTTTTTTGGGCGAATGAAAATGTTTTTTTCACCAGATTACTAATTAATCGAAAACCAATCGATGTATTGCTTCCATTGGTATTTGTCGTTTAACTAGAGGTTATACCGGATGTTGTGTGTAAATTTTAGCCTCCTAGGTTAGGTTAGGTTAGGTAAACGGGTAGGTAGAGCAGGATAAGCCATGCAATACCTCACTTAGGTCCTCGTGGGCCCATTGTGATGCCCTTCTTTCTTTAGGGGTTAACCGTTGGTGTAATATCGGTGGTCTCCATCCTCCTCCTTTGTGGTTATCTGACGCTGTCTAGCCATCCCGATTTCCTCAGAAACCTGCAAAGATCAGACAGTGAGACATCAGAAAGTTCATGTACGTCATGGAAGTAATAACTTCCAAGTGTTCTGTTCCTCAAGTGACAGAGAGACGGACAGTGACAAAGGAAGTGAGGTGTGTCCTCGTGAACCTCCTCGTCTTCGCAACCTCTACATATGTCGTCATCTTTGAGATTTAGTTTCATTAAGTGGTTTCTTAGGTAGTTATGGCCAGTCAGAGCTCCCACTAACTTAGATAGCGATGACCTATCAAACTGGAGAAGTTTGTTGGTCCGACCTCTGTTGTATTCTGGCCAAAGCTTCCTTGATATTTCACAGGTAGTGAGTTCTTTCCACCTGTTGTTGGTTTTCATTCGAATTTTGTTCTCCACTCGCTCTCTAAGATTGCAAAGTGGTGGCTTGATCGATTGAAGTGCTCTGTCAGGATCCATTTTGGATCCCTCTCTCGCCAGTTCATCCGCCCTCTCATTGCCGGTTTTGTCACTGTGTCCAGGGACCCAGCAGAGATTGGTGGTGTGCTGCGAGCAAAGAACTTTGAGCTCCTCGCGGCAGCAGTGGACTAATTTGGATTTTATTTCATTGGCAGAAACTGCTTTTATTGCCGCCTGGCTGTCAATGAAGATGGTAATATCGCTGCCTGATATTGCCAATATCGACGCCCTACGGGCCGCTTCTGCGATTGCCAGAACCTCCGCTTGGAAGACACTACTACTATCAGGGAGTCTGATGGAGCAATGTATATTTAGTTCCTCAGAGAATATGCCGGCACCAGTTCCACAGTCCATCTTTGACCCATCTGTGTAGATGGATATTGATTTTCTTTTTGTGGGTTCATTTGTGTTCCATTCTTCCCTACTCGGAAAGGAGCAGGTGAATGGCCTGTCAAAGTCTAGTCGGGGAGACATATAGTCAGATGTGACGACGCTCCCTACGTATTTACCAAATATCTGTGCATGCCCAAATTTGCAAATGTTCCAAGTGTTAGTTTGGCACATCCTTAAAGCACTTTTGGCAGCAGATTCTTCCATGTATAGGTCTAGAGGTGTCAGATTAAGAATTGCCTCTAACCCCGCAGTAGGTGTGGTTCTCATGGCGCTGGTCGTCCCTATGCATGCTATTCTTTGTATTTTGGTCATCGACTTAAGATTGGTCGATTTGCTGGCGGCTTGCCACCAGACTATACTACCGTATGTCAATATTGGTCGCACGATTGCTGTATACATCCAGAGGATAATTTTGGGGTTTGGTCCCCAACTCCTTCCGAAGATGCGGTTACATGCGTAGAAAGCATTCGCTGCTTTCTTAACTCTTTCATTAACATTCGGCTTCCAATTAAGTTTCCTATCGAGGATAATTCCCAAATATCTCGCACTATCCGCTACCCTTAGGGGTATACCATCCAGAGTTGGTGGCTGGAATTGCGGTATTATTCTTTTATTCGTGAACAAGACAAGCTCGGTTTTCTGCGGATTGACCCCAAGGCCGCATTGTTTTGCCCACGTATTTAACTCCCTAAGGGAGTTGCCTAACAGGTCGCGTATGGTCGGTAAAAACTTCCCTTTAGTAAGTATAACTACATCATCTGCATATGCAGTTACCTTGACTCCCATATTGTTAAATTTCATAAGTATTTCATTAATGACAAGGACCCAGAGTAGAGGGGAGATGACTCCTCCTTGTGGAGTGCCTCTCGAAGCAGTTACCCTGAGGTCAGTGTCACCTAAATTCGCGTTGATATTCCTTTCACCGAGGAGGCTCACGATTACATTTGTGAGGGATTGATCAACATTCGAGCTCTGAAGTGCTCTCTTCACTGCGCAGATCTTAACGTTATTGAAGGCTCCTTCAATGTCCAAAAACGCAGCTAATGTATATTCTTTGTCGTTTAGTGACTTCTCTATGGTACTTACGACCTCATGCAATGCAGTTTCAACTCCTTTGCCTTTTGTATAAGCATGTTGAGTCGTGGATATCACATTGTCGTCTAGCCGGTCACGTATAAAGACGTTTAATAATTTTTCAAAGGTTTTAAGTATGAACGATGTCAGACTTATAGGCCTGAAGTCTTTGGCAGTAGTGTGGCTGGATTTCCCTGCCTTCGGAATGAAGACAACTTTGACCTCTCGCCAGGCTTTAGGAATATAGCCGCAATTTAGACTGCGAATGAAAATTCTTTTAAGAACCGGTATGATGGTGGTCTTAGCTTTCTGGAGCATAATTGGAAAAATCCCGTCGCAACCAGGGGATTTGAACGGGGAGAATGTGTCAATTGCCCAGATTAGTTTTTCTTCAGTTATGAGATCACTCGGTATTGTCGATGTTGCGGTATTATCTCTTGACTGGTTAGTTTGGATAGTGGTACAACCCGGAAAATGAGTCCGTAGTAACAGACTTAGAGTCTCTTCACTAGATTGTGTCCAATTCCCATTACTATCTTTGAGATAACCTGGGACCGCAGATTCTTTGCATAGGATTTTCCTGAGTCTCGCTGATTCTGTGGTGGATTCGATATCGCTACAGAACGTACGCCATGTTGCGCGTTTAGCACTGGTTATGGCTTTTTTGAATTTCCTCTGGCCAACTTTATATGCGTCCCAGTCATTATGGGAATTTGTGGCTTTGGCCAAATTAAAAAGTGCTCTGGTTCTTCTTCTAATTTTCACGAGGTCTTTCGTCCACCATGGTGGAAATTTCCTATTCTTTATTGTCCGTAAGGGACAGGCTTTTACGAATGCCTTGTTTAGAACTTCGTTCAGCAATGTTGATGTTGCCTCGATTTCATCTGGCGTATCTGTTTTTTGCAGGTTCAATCTATGGTCATATTTCGCTACCTCTGATAAGAAAGTTACCCAGTTGGTCAATCTAGGGTTCCTGTATTTACCTAATGGGGGAATTTTCTCATCAATGAGGAATTCTATAATTCTATGGTCTGAGAAGGATGGTTCTGTCGAAACTTTCCAATCCCGCACAGCCAGGGTTTGTGAATTACTAATGAGGGTGATGTCTAAAACCTCACGTCTGTTCCTCACTATGAATGTCGGCTCGTTGCCAACATTAGCTAGAAGTAAGTTGTTTTTAATAATAAATTCTAAAAGGGACTCATCTCTGACATTGATGTCGGAACTACCCCACAGTGTGTGATGGGAGTTGGCATCGCAGCCTAGGATGACATCCCATTTCCCACGTTCTGCTGCCCTGATTAAAGATTCCGTTAGCACGGAAGGTGGGTTGATTGCTTCGTGTGGCATGTATATTGCCGCCAGTATCAGCTTGTTTTTCCCTGCCCTCTCCCATTTGACCACTGTTTGGTCGGTATCACTTAGGCTAGGTAGGAGAAAAAGTTTAATCTGTTTTCTGGCTACAATACATGTTCTGGACTTACCATTATCTGGTACTTTGCTGTAAATAAGCAAGTCTTTTGAGTTCAGCCCTCTTATATTCCCCCGGTAAGTCCAGGGTTCCTGTATTAGAGCGATGTCTACCTTTTTGGTCTCCATAAGGAGAACAAGATTGGCACTGGCTGCCTTACTGTGATGAAGATTTATTTGTACTATCTTCATCACGAGTAGCCTCTTCCTCTCCTTCCTTATGGTTAGCTGCTATCAGCCTGAGTTTGCAGCGCGTTATGCCTACGCGGACCTTAAACTCTCGCTTACGGAGCAGTGGCAATGACTTGTGGCTAAGGAGTATGGTAACGTCCATGCCGTTATTATTGTACTCACCCGTTTCCAGGACTTTCCACTCCCTGCTTTGAAGTTCCGGATTAAGGAACTGCAGGTAGCGTTCAATCCTATCCGCGGGTATATATGGCCCTCGAATCTGAATTCGGCCTTTTGGTCTGGTTAGATCAAGGATCTCCTTCCTATCCACCACCCGCAAATCGGCCTTAGGCCAAGGAGCATCAGTGTTAAGGACGAAATTCCTTAACCAAATCAACGTTTCGTTGTCGTCGCATTGAATAACCTTAAACCCTTTGAAGGTGGTTATCTGGCCGAACAGCGGAAGTTTTTCTTCTTCTTTTAGCCTCCTATGTCAATCGGTTCTTGAGATAGACCTGGTAACAAAATTGGCTTAGTGGGTTCGGACAGACAGACAGACAGACAGACAGACAGACGGAGAGACATCCGAGCGAAACTAATAAGGTTACGTTTTTTCCCTTTGGGTACGGAACCTTAAAAAGCACATCACAATCGGCAAATTAAAGTTTCATAAAAAAATCCAAACTTACCATTTTAACAAGGATGTTGAATGAAGTTGTATGTATTTTATTTACACTTAGCGTCGCGTCGATTTGGAAATATACAGATACAAGCACATAATGATTCAATCGCAAATACTCTCGAGTCAACATCTTCAAAAAAGCAAATAAGAAAGTACAGTGCAGCGGAAGAAGTGGATGCCATTATTATTTTATTGACAATTTTATTCGCATCGAACCACCATTAAACCACCATAGAGTACCGCACTGCTGAAATGGCTTTTGCAATTAAATGACATTCGTATCCGTCCCTCACTCTTACTCTCGATACAAGCACAACAATTGCATATTGACAAATGGAAGCCACAATGGGTCAACATCACCATCCCTAGATCAGCTAGAATTAGGTTATGCAAATTCGATAGACATGGGAGAGGATTTTTTTTTTTGTTTCCATGAGTTTTTTTTTTATAAAACGAAATAATGTAATCTAGTGCAGAGATTTAACTATGATGTGGGTAATATCACGATTTTATGGTAGACATAAATTTCGCGTGCCTATTTGCAGGAAAACATTGTTAGAATCAAAGTGTTGGTCATTAAATAATGACATTATTTGCATTGAAATTAACAGAAACATAATAGGTACTGAAATTTCGCCAATAAAAATCGATTTGCAAAATTAAATTAATTTCATGTATTTGATAGGGAAATTTAAATATTGGATATGATTTGGAACTCGTTTTAACGAGGGGCATGATAAGCTTCAGGTAACTAAAAAACTACTGGTTTCTTTGGTGTAAAATATTTCGTTCGTTGCGAATCTGACGTAATGCCTGAATTACACTGCCTCATTAAACAAAATCCCTTATTGAGACGCATGGTGACTCTGATCCACAACATCTACTTAATAATTTTGTTAGGTGATAAATAAGTCATCTATTACCATCATGAGAACGGATTAACAGACATCGATGCAATAGCGGAACATCAGCATCGATTATTTAAAAACAATATCGAAACCGATATTTAACACCAGCAGCAGCAAGCAAGGACCCGTGTTTTCATAAGGTTATTCCCTTTCCCTTTTCGATGAAATTTATCCATTTTTGTTAGAATACTAAAATAAAAAAAGCAAGCAAGAAACGCCTTTCAAACAAAAATAATATTTAATAACTTTTTGTTGAGACTTTACATATAATATGACTTAATGTAGCCACATAAAAAAAAGTTTAGAACATTAAGGAGACGCGGTCGGCAAATACTAGACGCATGTCGGGCGTCGATCGCAATGTGATAAATTTAGTTGACACTTTGTTGATCTGGTGATCACATGAGTTCGTTTCCTGAACTCCTTTTCGGTTTTGGTGTTGAAGTCGACAAGAACAATCTTGATCTTGACGACACAGTTGATTCCATCGTTCGAACTCTTCGACCGTATAGGTCCTCATTCGGGCTTGGGCTCATGGTGCTCATGTTAGACTTCTTAGACAGAGCATTATATTTGTGAGTTTTTCTTCATGATGGATAGTTGCGACAACGGCCATCGCCATCACGATGATGTCAAATCCAATGACACATCAATTGGTGTTGGAAACATTTTACCATTTCTGATCTGGATACAAGATATAACCCCTTCAACAGCCAAAGATTTAAATACAACTCTCATATTCAATCTACTGTGGCGGACCATTAACTTACTGCATAAAGCTCAGATTAAAATAAAATGTTACGCCTCTACCACTGATCTATCGTTCTTTTTAACAAGAAGTGCTCAAATGATACTGACATCAGCATTCCTCCACCTCAGCGACAATACTCGTCATGCTATTAATGTCTATGAGTTCACTCTTATAAGACTTTTTTTCGCTTGTACTACGAAATACATATCCTCATTCATAAGCCTAACAAAACAAATCTGAATACCTGGCTTAAATCAAGCTCTGTTATTCCTCCTTGCTACAATTTAGACCCATGTGCATCGGAATCTCCCCCCTATCATTTTTTTTCATAATGCACGCACTGTGTGTGTCACACTATATGTACGTATGCAGCAATAACCACCTTAGGGTGTGCAAATTAAAAACAAACCTTTGGAAAACACTAAACTTATCTTCTCTACATCAGCTGAAAACAAAATTGAATTAATCTTAGGTACACATCTCTTGCCAACCCTCAATGAAGATTACTGAATACTAAATGCTAATGCAAATGCAGTAGTGTTTGAGAAAAGTAAAAGGATAACATCGAATACAAACTGTATCGTTAACGTAGAAAAACTTTTACCGAGAGTGGATACCGGTCCAACAACGCTCACCCTAAAAAGAAGGCAAATAAACTGAGTCAGTAAACTACCACCATCACCGAGCCATATATTCAGTCATCATCTAGACTGAATATCTGGCAACTATGTAGGTATGTCATTTCAAGTAATAAAGAATTCATGACGGACTAAAAAAAATGTATTCCATTTCGTCTTCAACATCTTCTATAGATATAATATTTCTTTCGCATAAACAAACATTGCGAACAGCGATGGATCTTCCCAGCAATCTCTTTCTCTGGCCATAATGAGATAAAGAAGTTTGCCAAAAGTTCTCTTCGCTTCACTCTTCTTTTGAGACATCGGATGCGGCTCTGCCTCAGTCTTCATAATGCTGCCGCAGCTATACCGATACATAAAAAAATCAAGTTGAAAAGTTCAATTTGGTGTCGAATGAAACAGCAAAAGGGCTACGGGTTGTTCCCTGCATGCAGAAGGACAAACTTCAATTTTCCGCAAACGACAAATTTCGAAATGGAAATGTAAGGCACTTAGTCAGATACAGGCGGGTAGACAGTCAGACGAATATTGACAGGGATGAAGACGGAGTTCGTGTTAGCAGAAAAATTTACTTTGGTAACCCTTTTGTCGGAATGAGGACGAACTTTGATGTAGTCGAAAATAAAATTAAGAAAGTATGTGCAGACATTCGAGTAATCCATCATTTACTGACATAGGTGAAGAACATTTTAATAGATAAAATATTTGTAAGTGGTTTTAAGTAGGGAAATATAAATGAAAACTATTTCGTTTGTAAGAAATGTCGTTAAACGTACATCCGCAATTAATCTTCAATAGCAGGAATAAGTACGTTTTCATTTGTCATCAAACCGTAGGGGAAGCTGTATGGGCGCAGTGACCATCCGTTCGTTATAATAATAAGTTAAGTTAAGGTATATTGATAGGTTTAGAGCTCTCGCGAAGAGCCAGTAAGCTGGAATAAGATAAATGTTACTTTTAAATTAGATTTAATCGTTTTTGTTCAGTAGGTAAGTTGAAGAAAGAATTGAATAATTAATTAAAATGAATAATGAACAATTCATTATTATTTGAAGACGATGTTCATTATGAATTATTTTCTATACAAAAACACATAAGTGTTCTGCATATTAGAAGTTTTTCATTATTTGTTCTGTATTGTATTTAAATTCTTAAGAACAATAACATAAGCGTTAAAATTAATATATAAATAAAACCAATTCCAAAGGAAAAATTCAATCCTAGATTTCCTATTTGTTAACGTGTGAGTACCTACGTGTGAAGACTGAGAGTCATAACTCATAAGAATATTATGTTTTCACTATAATACATTATGAATAAAAAAAGAGTATTTCCCTGAATCATAGTTGCGTAGTTGAAATTTAATGTAGGTAGTGAAATGAAAGATGAGCACCCAGAAAATATCTTTTTTTTAAACTTCATTTGTTAGTTTGTTAGATTGGTTGAGCGTGTGAACCTCATAAGGTAAAAAAAAAACTACAGAAATAGTTATATGATAGTTTGGAAAAAATATCGATAGTCGTCCAGATTAAGTTTTTTTTATTCAAAAATGTTGTTTCTTATGAGTTATGAGCATTTATATTGAAGACAACAAATGGAAAAAAAAAATTATATGCCTTTTTAAATTTTTTTTTCAAATATTTGTTTTATTTATTTTTGTTTTGAAATTTAGATTTAAAGATAGGTATATTTTTTTTATGTACAAAACTTATTTTATTTATTATTTATATTAATAACACTATATTGTTAATTGATAATTTTTTTGTTTAAATAATCGATACAATTGAAAACTCCAGCAACCAATGTTCTATTAAAACTAGTGTTGCGAGTTCAATGGTTTTTCCCATCACAGCAAGTGCCCAACTAAAGAAGTTTTCACTTCAAGAAATAAAAAATCAATGAATTATCAAACAGGTCTAGAAGTTCTCAATATTAATTTTTATATTAAAATTATTATACTAAAAATTATTCCTATATACTTCAGCGAAATTAAAATCTCCCACAATTTCCAATTCGCAGTGGTTCTCTAATGATTTTTAGAATTTTATCAGGTACAGGTAAGGAAGCGGAAACAACTTTGGGTGTTACATGAAAATGTGGTAGTAAATTGAGGAAAAATATTCGCGTCTATACAAATACATGAGATTTTACAAATATTTTTATTTTTTGCAAAACGTTATCATTTTGTACTTTGGTTTTGATCAACCACCAGATAAAATGGTCAAACAAAATTATGTATTTGAGAATTCCGCTTCCAAAAAACTGTGTTCTTTACAAATTTGTAATTAATAAAAAACAATTTGTTTGGATAATAATACAGACACCTTTTCATTAGAATTTCAGAACATGAGTGTTTTTAAATTTCGTACACAGAAAAGGTATAAAAACTCCGATAAAGAAGCCACATTCTTTGAATTTTCGGCAGGTAGAATCAGATTCAGAGTAAGCACAAGGGTACCTATATTTACTAGTTTGTTTTTTTTTTTTTCATTCCTTCATGGTTCTCCTTGCGAAACTTTCTAACATGAACTGAAACCTTTCAAGAGATACAATGAAAAATAATTTCCAACGATACCAAACATTTTCCACTTAATACATCCGCAGTGATTTCCCTGCTATATCCTGTTGATTGCGGTTTAGCCCATTTACCTAATTTTACCTTGGATTGGACTGGTAAGTTTATATAATGGTAATGTGGCTATTGTCGATTGACGATGGGCTTTCTAGTTGGCGGTCGAACATCGTTTGGAGTTGCGAAACTTTGTATATATCTGCTCAATGGAAATTCATCAAGTGCGAGTAATTGAATCCGGGGGATATCGAGTTTTGTTTTGTTCCTTTCTGAGAAAGGAGGAATGTAAATGAGGGCTGGGGGACCAACTTCCCAGCTTTAGAATATTGATAATTCTGTCCCCAGAAAGTCCGTCTACCCAATTATTTAAAAAATTGATATCTGAATGAAAATAATGCCATTTGACACTGTTTATTAGGTTTTTATTTTTAGCCAATTGTGAAATTAAAGCGCTTTTATGCTTAATTTATTGTGTTCCGAAATGGATACTTCGAAAGCAATTATAGTTCAGACCAGGGCCCTATTCCACAAAACAAATTGTCAACTTTTCACTTTGCACTTAACAAATTAAATTTTTTGACAAAGTGCAAAGTGTTTCTGTTGGACAATATCCTTTGCAAATCTCACTTTGCACTAGCAAATTTTTGCAAAATCATTGCGGTCTACGGCAAAGTCTTTGCGCCTCCTTCAAAGTCTTTGCGCTCCCTTGCAAATTGAGTGTGCAAAGTGTTCCACAAAGCATTTATAGGCCTATTATCGTTAGCGAGTCGAACAATTCTCGTAAGTCGAGTTGCTTGTCGAAACACTCGCCTTGTACGATTATGGTAGGCGAATTCAAATCAAGGGCTACCAAAATAATAAAAACGAAAATGACGTCAATTCAAACATTTATGTCAACACAAAAAAAAATTCAAAATAAAAAAATTGAAGAAAACAACACGGAGAAAATGTATAAACACAGAAATGACCGAAAATAAAAACAATCCATGAGCTCCTTTCCACATTTTTCGTTAAAACTGGATTTCTTGGGGTGGTTGGCTTAGTGGACGAACACATTGGAATGGCTATATTTGTTCCATGAACTCAAATACCTACCTTCTGGATTTGGCTGGAATTGTTCTTTTTTTCGAAACTATCAGAGGCGATTTTCATTAAATATATACATTCTAAATGAATTGAATGGGTTTTATACATTTTTCTTGAATTTACATTCATTTTTCTGGATTGTAAATTCCATTCGCCTCTGGTTTCACCAAATAATTTTGTTCGCTAAAATTTGTCGTTTAAGGCGAATGAAATTTCACAAATTCGCCAACCGCAATAAGGCGACTTTACGTTCGCCAGCGGTTTGACAGTTCAGGCCAATGAATTTTGTTCAATTCGCTAACCATAATACAAATAAGTCACATTCGCAGGATTTTTTGTTCGACTCGCCAACGATAATTATAGGCCTATTAATCATCATTGCATTTCTGTCATATCACTTTTCACTTTGCATTGCTGTTGGACCACACAAATACACCATACTCACCAACAACACTAAACGTCACATTTATCAAAATAATCAACCTAAACTTAAACATTAACTTACCTATGTACAAGTACATTGGGCCTCACCAATAATCATTTTTAACCTTCACACTAAATATTTCCTAGATCAAAATTTGCAATTTTGTACGGAAATGTTCGCCATTGTGAGCTCGAAAAATTTAGCATGGACACTAAAAATGATTATTAGTAGGTACCTACTGCGGATTAATTTGCTAACGTACAATGTGCCATACACATAAACACAATGTTCGCCATATTTTTTTAATGTCCTCTTTGTACTAAAACTTAAAAAAACCCAACTAACTAATTTACTTAGGTCCATGTGGACCCATTGTGATGCCCTTATTGGGGGTTTAGCCGATGCTGTTGGCTATAGTGTTTCCTCTTGGTTACTCGACCTTGTCCAGCCATCCTGATGCGTTTATGAACCTGTAAAGATTAGATAAAGATATATCTGAAAGTTCATGTATATCATGGAAGTATAGTATCTTCCAAATGTTCTATTGCTCAACTGACAGAGACTTGGGCATTGACAGAGGAAGTAAGGTGTGTCCTCGTGTCGCCGCAACCCCTGCATATATCGTCATTCTTGAGTTTTAGTTTCATTGTGTGGTATCTTAGGAAGTTGTGACCCGTTAGGGCTCCTACCAGTTTATACATCGACGTTCTATCAAATCGCAAAAGTTTGATAGTCCGACTTGGATTGTATTCCGGCCATAACTTCCGTGGTATATCGCAGGTAGTTAGTTCTTTCCACCTGTTGTTGGCTTTCATCCGGGTCTTACTTTCCACCCTCTCTCTGAGATTACAGAGTGATGGTTTGATTGAATTAATCGCCCGATCTTGATCCATAGCAGAACCATTTCTTGCCAATTCATCAGCCATCTCGTTGCCGGTTTTGTCACTGTGTCCAGGGACACAGCAGAGACGCGTGGTGTGCTGCGAGCAGAGAACCTTAAGCTCTTCACGGCAGCGGTGCAGATACTGCTTTTATAGCTGCCTGGTTGTCAATAAATATCGTAATATCATTATTTAGTATTGCTAACATTGACACCATATGGGCAGCTTCAACGATTGCCAGAACCTCCGCCTGAAAGACACTGCTGTAATCAGGTAATCTGATTCCAGCACCTGTTCTACGGTCGATTTTAGAGTCATCTGTGTAGATGGATATCGATTTTATCTGTGTTCCATTCCTCCCTGCTGGGGAAATAGCAGGAGAATGGTATGTCGAAGTCAAGATGGGGAGACAAGTAGTCAGAAATGACCGCATCTCCCACATATTTATTCAGAATCTGTGTGTGTCCCGTTGTGTAGGGTTTCCAGCTTTTTGTTTGGCTGATCCTGAGGGCACTTTTGGCTGCAGATTCTTGCATGTATAGATCTAGAGGTAACAAGTTGAGGATAGCCTCCATTCCAGCAGTAGGTGTTGTCCTTATTGCGCCGGTTGTTCCTATACATGCTAGTCTATGTATTTTGGTCATTAATTTGAGATGCGAAGCTTTGTTTGTGGCTTGCCACCAGACTAAGGTACCGTACGTGGGTATTGGACGCACAACAGCCGTATATCCACGGAATTATTTTGGGGTTTGGTCCCCACCTTTTGCCGAAGAGTCGGTTACATGCGTAAAAACCATTTGCACCTTTTTTACTCTATTATTGACGTTTAGCTTCCAATTAAGCTTCCTATCTAAGATTATACCCAGATATTTGGCACTCTCAGCAACCCTAAGGGGTATACCCTCAATAGTTGGAGGATCGAAGTTTGGAATCACCCTTTTATTACTGAACAATACTAGTTCAGTCTTCTGTGGATTGATTCCAAGACCGCATTGGTTTGCCCACATACTAAGTGTTCGTAATGCGTTTTCTAGTAGTTCGAACTAATGTATACTAAATAACTCTCTTTGCTATTTGAATGTAAAAATAAAATTGTTGCTTGATTGGTAGTCCGTGTTCCCAGACTGTGAAGACTGTTTTCCCCCTTTTCAGCAGATGCAATACTTTTCCCCTAAATTCGGAAAAAGTTCCCCTTTTTTTCCCTAAATGAAATTTGGCTTCATTTTTATATTAAAAAAAAGTTGTTTTATAACAGTCTTTATTAGCAAGCTAAAACATAAAAATATACATATTATGCAAGGATCAGCTAGCTAGTTCTATAAAAACCTAAAATAAAATAAAAACTTAAGAAGAAATAAAAATAAATTCATAAATTATATCACAATAATCCAGACATAACTAAAATTCACAGTGTTTAAAAATAAGTGTATAAACTATAAAGTGTACCTAATGTAATTTTTTTTCGAATCAACACTTGTGGATTATCAATAATAATAATGCTAAATTGAGCTTCTTTTAAAATTGAAAACAATTTACGGAAACCAAAATTCCCAATTATATTTTTTACAATAGCTGTTGCCGAAGTGCTATAGATAAAGTTATGTTCTTTGAATATATTATTAAAAAGCCCAGCAAGATGATAAAAAGCAGTGAAGGTTTAGATTGTGCTCAGCAGCAAATGCACAAAGTATTATTTCGGCTAGATTTGCGTTGCCAATATGTTTCTGTGTCCGGGCACGTTTTTGTAATTGTGACAAAAACTTTTACGTAGACGTTCGATGGGCTGTTTTCTTTCATATTTGGTGTGAACATTTCGTTCTGAGTAGTCTTTAAAATTTATTTGTAATGTAAATGCGTTAAAATTTAGTTTTTAAGCAATTTAAGTTTCAAAGAGATTTTTTCCCCTTTTTTTAAGTTTTCCCCTCGTTTTCCCCTTTTCCATTAAACATTTTCCCCTCAATCTGGGAACATTGGTAGTCGTGTCTCGTGTCCAGCGATGCCATATCTGACGATTTATCGTCATTTTGCCGATATTCAGACCAAATGACGATTTTCAGGTCTCAAGCAAATGCCCAACGACGAATTGACGATTTTTCACTAACTCATGTTACCCTCACAATTTTCCACCTTATGGCAACTCTCACCACCATCACATGAAATTAAATTTCATTCCCATCTTCCATTCCCAATTTCACATTTCAAAAACACTTTCTAATTCCAACATGAAAGATGAAAGCTCACTATGACTAGTGCTAGTGTATGGAATGTAGGCTCCATAAGTGAATCTCGCAGTTTGACGATATAGTTGGTCTACCAGGTGATAAACCTAAGAAAATGCTACATCCAACTCAAACACGATGGCTGTCTTTGCAATATGTGGTCGAAAGAATTCTCGAATTTTATCAGCCATTGAAAATCTACTTTGCGCTTGTAGTTAATGTTGATAATATTAACAGTGCTCGAAATATTTTAACAAATCTGGAAAATCCTACCATTGAACTATATTTAGAATTGCTGAACCTACATTTTATCAATTATTAATAAATTGAATAGTATTTTCCAAAGTGAGAAACCTCAAATTCATAAAATGTATCACGAAGTTGAGCGTTTAGTACTGCTTCTTCTGGATAATTTTGTGAAACCGGAATGTTTTAAACTATTTATCAGCAATAGATCCTGTTAGAATCGTTAAAAGAGAAAAAACTTCATTAAATTTATTACGCCAACATTTTTCCGGCTAAGTGGATAAAAACGATTTTCAAACATTGATTCCGAATTTAAAGAAGTCAGAAATTTAAACTTTAAGGATTTATTTAAAGATTCTTTGGAATCAATAGATATTGAGAATTTTGGAAAGTAATGACTAATATTAAGCGTGGTGATAAATCTAATGTTGAAAGACTTTTTTCCCAAATTAATCTTAATAAAACAAAAACAAGGAATAAAAACCGGCCAAGTGCGAGTGTCACTCGCGCACCGAAGGTTCCGTATTTGGCTAAAGTCCAACACATCAGATATTATTTGAAATCTATAATATCATTCAATCTTTCCCCTCTTCATGAATTCATCACAATT
Organism: Cheilosia vernalis; assembly: GCA_949126925.1. Taxonomy (NCBI): domain Eukaryota; kingdom Metazoa; phylum Arthropoda; class Insecta; order Diptera; family Syrphidae; genus Cheilosia; species Cheilosia vernalis. Next base: position 19,239,177 of record OX421361.1, read on the forward strand.
TAGTTTAATTTAATTACTTAATATTTTTACTCTCAAAAATTACTCGCACATGAATCTCATTTTCTAATTATTACCTAGTACCCAACCCACGCCAATTTTCCATTCTGTATGCGACCTGTCCCAATTAAAAACTATTGACTAAAAATATATTACTTTTTTTTTGTTCTGTACTCCCCAAAAAAATGTATTATATTCCCCAACGAAATTAGCAGGCGGGAACCCTGGTGGGGTTCTGTCTTTGATGGGGTCAATTGTGCACAACTGCGTAGTAGAGATTAAAACTTATGAGAGCAACGTATTTTACATGGTAAAATTATCTTTTTTGAAAATATCTTGTAAACTATTAACTTTTCGGCAAAACAGTATTCAGCACATATATAGATAAGAACATGATCTACAAAAAAGGAATTTATGTATTTTTTTGTGAATCAAGAAATAAACCGTTTTTTGGGCTAATGAAAATATTTTTTTCACCAGATTACTAATTAATCCAAAACCAATCGATGTATTCCTCCCATTGGTATTTGTCGTTTGACTAGAGGTTATACCGGATGTTGTGTTTAAATTTTAGCCTCCTATGTCAATCGGTTCTTGAGATAGACCTGGTAATAAAATTGGCTTAGTGGGTTCGGACAGACAGACAGACAGACAGACAGACAGACAGACAGACAGACAGACAGACAGACGGAGAGACATCCGAGCGAAACTAATAAGGTTACGTTTTTTCCCTTTGGGTACGGAACCTTAAAAAGGCATACTTTTTTTCAAAGATTATTTGAAATTTCACAAATGCGCGAATGTCATAATCTCAAAGTAAACGACACACAAAAAGTGATATAATTTTTTAATTATATTTATTTTTTCTATAAATTTTACACTTCAAACATCACAAGACTGTAAAATGTGTTACTATTTTTTTAGTACTCGGCAGAAGGTTACGTTATTTTATTATTGGAAAATAAAGAAAGCTTGAAAAAATAGCGTTTTTATCATTATTATAATTACTATTGCAATTTGTTGCCCTTATGGCAATGACGATTTTTAAGCAGAAAATGCAGATTTTGTAAAATTTTATCTGGCACCACTGCTCGTGTCGTTGGCACCGCAACATCAACAAAGAACATTCGGACAACTATAAGAAGTTGTTAAAGAGAGCCGCAAACAAAGAGTGAAAAAAAGACAGGCACTCCGGGAGTGCCGACAGAAGTTATTACTTCAACAATTACTTCTGCATTTTTCGAATCGTCAGGAAATACTTTAAAATGAAGTGCTTTTTATTGGTTATTTTATTATAAACTACTTCTACAAATATTATATTACAATTTTCACTTTCATTTAAAGCGCTATTGTACATGAAAAATAATGCATATTATTTTACATTAAAATATTGCAATCTATTGCGTAAAACGTACATTTACAAATTCATACATGAAATATTGAATTTAATAATTAATTGGTATTCTTTGAAATGAATGCCAATGAAATTTATGAATTTTCATCTTTGTAGATTTATACATACATATTACAATTTCCATTTAATTTGTAAATGAAATATCTTATCGTTCTGGCTGCATACAACCATGCACACATACAAAGTTTCATTGGGATCGGGTCAGTTTCTCAAAAAAACGGACAACAGCGCCACCTATTGGGTCCAAAACTACCCTATCTTTCTAGCTGCATACAACCATGCACACAAACAAAGTTTCATTGAGATCGGTTGAGTTTCCGAAATCATGAAAATCATACAGAACTCTTGACAAACACGATCTCACTGTATATTACGATTAAAACTTTAAAAAAATCCCCCTATGCAAAATCAATTTCTACGAATTTTTCCAATCCCCCTTTAAAATTGTCTAATTTTCTCACTGTATGAACCTACCTTAAGGTAAGATTAGACTGTATGCCAAGTGGTCATAAAATGTAAATTTCTGACAGTTATCCTGTCAAAATATGGTCATACAATGTATTGGGCATATCCTCATATGCTCTAATGAGCTGACTGCCACATATGACCAGGCTGATTTTGACAGATTAAAATGCCCAAATAGCATAGTTTAATCGGACAAAAAGCACGAATGCCAGCATAAAGTCTTTTGATGGAACAAGAATTATTTTGTTGTCATCAAATTTTGATGAGTTCGTAGAATTGGGATTTATTTTCATTTTCTTTCTCTTTTTTGTGGATTAATGAAATAATGAAGTAAAAACCAATGCGCAACTTCTTTATTCATTTTTCACTACAAAAAATTGACCACAATCAATTTCGACCAGTAAACATAATAGATAAACAAATAAGACAAAATAATAGGTAACTAACAGAAAATTCCCAACTTCAACTTTTTTGCTTTCTTTTTCTTAATAACATTACCCTTCTACAACATTGGGTGATAAATAACAAATGCCTTAAATAACCATCAATTCAAATATGACAATATTGGTAATTTTGGTCATATGGTCTTATATACAGCTTTGATAATTTTGACTTTTCGTTCATTTGACAGCCTATCTGGTGATTTGCCTTTTGGTATTCATATGCATAATTGGCATACAGTCTTATCAAAGAAAATATAGTTAAAATTGGACGATCCGTTAGTTTTGGGCGGCCTAAGGAATGCAACTTATTTTAAATATTATATATTTTTTTAGGTGTGTACAGTTTCGTTAGTAAAATATTTTGAATTCACTTTCTTATACGCAAAATTGTTTTCAATACAATTGGCTCCATTTCAGTACAATCTTAAAACAGTTTTCAGTATACAAATCGAAAATGGCATTTTCCATCCCTGCCACAAATAGCAAAAAAAAATTGTTTCAATTTCATTTAGATTTATCCGTGAATTTAATTTTGTTTATTTTCAAAGTAAAAGCTTCATCCCTAACGCGCGTTAGTTAGGGATGAAGCTGACTTGGCCATCCTCGATATTCTGGAATTAGAGTCAGCTGTGGTAGATGGATTGAATTTGCCAGAAAGCTATGGAAATTCAGAAAAGCTACCATCAGATGAGTCTGATTCCAGAATATCGATGACAGAGGAAACACCTTCCCAAGCACCACCAAACGCAAGGAAAAGAAAGAGCTCTACCAAGTTGAAGTGCTCTGGAGGTTGAAATTTACTACAGGAAACTTCAATGCCTGAAATTGGAGAGGGAACTAAAACTTCCATCCTCCGCCATAACTCGGGATATCGCAGCTGCAGAAAGTGCAAATATTTCACAAACGCCGAGGAGTCAGAAAAATTAATTCGGTCTCTATAATTTCTTGTTTTAGCCGTGTCTCTTTTCACTATCGTCGAACAAAAACTCACGTCTTAACATTTTGAAAGCTTTACTAGTTATAACAATATGAATTTGTGAAGCGATCGCTTGCCTTGCAAACTTTTGACAAATTTATCAAAATTTGCTTTGCAAGAGTAGAGTTTAAAGTTTTTGTGGAACGAAACAGCATAATTATTTGCAAAATCTTTGCAAATTATACTTTTAATATTAACTTTGCACTTTGCACAAGAGAACGTATGTGGAACAGAATATGCAAAGAGAATATTAAAATTGCAAATATGTACCTACTTTGCAAATTACACTTTAAATTTCAACTTGACAGTTTTCAAGTCTTATAGTTTTGAGGAACATAAAGTTTTGCTAATTGACGAAAAATTTGCTAATTGCAAAGTGAAAAGTTGATAAGTTGTTTTGTGGAATAGGGCCCAGATTTGATTTTCGTATCGTAATTTTTTCCGAATGGATACCTCGATAGTGTTGAATGTATCAATATCAAATGCTCCAAATTATTGCACCACTATTACTAAATTGTCACCCTCTTGTTTATTTTCTTACCGACTAATTTTAATTCACATTTAAAAAGTTAACAGTTAAGTTATTAGAAATCTATTTCAATATATGCAATTACAATATCACTTTCTCAAAAAATCCATACGTTAATGTACACCACTAATAATCCAGTCCGTTTATTAATCGGTTGATAAAAAATTAAAAAATATTTCTTCCAGTTTTATGCAGATGATTCCAGTCCAGATGATATTTCAATAAATGCTACAAGATCCTTTATTTAAGCTACCATTTAGTAGTGTGATTGAAAAACCATTAGAAATACTTTATACAACATTCCTCTGCTTTTGGTTTTTATATTATTCTTAAAGTTCATTTCCAAGTTTTTCGTATATTATTGAGTAAGAAATTCGTGGAGTTTTTGTTTTGCTACCATAATAGTAATTGTAATCAAAACTAGGTTCTTAGAGTCGCCACAAAATCTTTGTTGAAAATGAAAATGTTTTTATTTATAAATGTACAAACTATACACCTTAACACTGATCAAATTTAAGAATACCTATCCAATAATTTCCGTCAATCACTTCGAATCGTTGCACTGGTCGCAGATACTCGTGCCACTGGACTTTGCAACCGGCCCGAGTTTAGCAATGCATAAAAGTGTCCTTCAGTGTTGGATTGCAACTCTTTGGGAGTTCCATCCTCAATGATTCGCCCATTCTCTAGTACAATAATGCGATCATAGTCCAATATCGTTGAGAGTCGATGCTGAAAAAGAAAAATGGAAAGTGAATTGATTTTGCACTCAGATAATGGATTGGATCTGGATGTATTGTGTATGTCAAAGAAGAAATCAGATTAACGTCGGACCAAGGACAATGGCCACACGGGATACTCACTGCTATGGTTAGAATGGTTCTTCCTTGAAAGGCATTATGCGCTGCGTCCATCAGGGCACGTTCAGTGGTTGTATCTAATGAACTTGTTGCTTCGTCCAGGAAAAGGCACGCTGATCCTCTTAGTATTGCTCGGGCCAGGCAGAAGAGCTGCCTATGGCCAGCGCTTAGATTTTTACCCCCATCACCAATTTTCGTATCTGATGTAGGTTCAAATGTAAAAAAAAAGAGAGTGGGATTTAGTAATTCTCATTTTGTTTGCATAATGTAGTGCTGAGTTTTTTTTTAAGGGCTTAATCATGGTAGGTTAGTCCAGAAGTTTTTTTTTTAATTGGAATATTTGAAGTTATTTAATGCAATGTTATATTACACTAGTTTGGAGTAATAAAAACACCAAATGCCGTGCAGAAACATAGAAGTGTCAGCGCGAATGAATATTTACGCTCCGGCTCGCAGAGTCTTCGTTTCTAATCTAGCCCGAATTGAGCAAGAGCTCGCCTAAGGTGGTATATCCAACTAATGAGGCTTGTTGAATGTCTCTATTTCATCCAAAACGAAGGCGCTCTTCTCTCTTCGTGGGTAGTATCATTGTAATTTTTGGAACAATATACATACCATATTGAAATCAAAGAACTGTAAAAACGACATCTTTCGTAGTCTGAGGTGGTCTCAGTAGCTGAGCCACCTTTTACGACAGTCTGGCAAATATCCGAGAGTATACTGATGGAAAGGTGGCCATGGTGTGCTGATTGATTGTTTGCTTGTGCCCCGAAGCGGCGTAGGTTCGAGCCCCAGCGGGGAATAGCAAAAACACTGCTACTGTGACCATAAAGAGAAACGATTAACATCTGAGTTTCTCTAACACTACACCAAGAAAGGGGTTTCTGCTTGGTAGTACAATGGACCGGTATCGAGTCTGAGTGCTTCCGGGATTTGAAATCCCATTTTAAAAACAATAAAAAAAAAACACTGATGAAACAGATGTCCCAATCGCAATTTTAAGAGGCGCCATAGAAAAAGATAGTTGAATAAAGTCCGACATATCCGCTCAACCCTCCTTTGATTGAACTTAGCAATTAGAGTCAGCATCAACGGCCCTATGCTGACAGAACGTTTCTATATGATGATGGAAGTGCAGATTGAGGCTTTCATAACAACTACTCATTAGTTCAAGCATGCCAGTATGTCGACTAAAGGACCATTCACATGAGCGCGAACTGCGAATAGGCGAACTGCGAAGAAATCAATTTATATGTATTTATGAATTGAAAATTGCTATTTGTTTTACCACAAAAGCATTATATTCAATTAATATAACACCTTATCTAAAAAAAAACGGGACTTGATTGATTAAAATAACGAAATTTACAATTACAGCAATTCTCCCGCGAATTGAAAATTCTTGCCGCGAACTGTCACACTTTATTCACAATCCACATAAAACAGTCGCGATCCACAAAGCTGCGAATGAAAAATTCGCTTGAGCTTAACCTTCAACAATACAAATGAGTCGCGGGTACCTGCGACTAAAAAAAGTTTTCATGTAAATGAAGTGTCAGAATCTACGAATATTCGCCAGTTCGTGGTTCGCAATTCGCTCTCATGTGAATGGTCCTTAAGTCTTTTAAGCTTCATCAATGACCAAAGTACTTTTTAGAGCAACATAATTCATTCAGAGGTAGCACTTTTCAGAAAAAATTTTTCTTGTTTCCTTTGCTAAACATAAACTGATTCACATTCTTGTCAGCAAAAAGACCCGATGCTTACTCATGGAAAATCATACTCATATTTTGTGACCGAACTTCCGTATGTATGAATCAAAAACCTTGTTGAAACTTTTCTACTATTGCACTGAGCCAACAACAAAAAAAAAACAAAATCTCACTTAAGAACCTACCCAGGCCCTGGGGCATAGCATTAACGATGACATCTTTAAGTTGGGCCAATTCCAAGCATTTCCACAAGTCCAAATCGGAGTAGTGTCCTCTTGGATCCAAATTCTCTCGTACGGTTGCATGAAATAAATGCACATCCTGTGGTATTATCGATAATCTTGATCTAATTTCTTCCGGATGTATTTGTGTGATGTCCACTTCGTCTATATAAATGCGACCAGAAACCGTTTCCAGCACACCGAACAAGGACAATGCCATGGATGACTTTCCACTGCCAGTTCGACCGCATATGCCAATCTTTAAAATACAAAAAAAAGAGTTGAATGCAAAAACGAAATCCTGCACAAACAAAAATGTACAAAATGAGTTATTCAATTTGCAAACGAGATATACATGTAGAATCAAATGGAATGACATCCTGACATCACTGCCTTTTTAGGAATTTGTTTTTAATGGCTAGAATATTTGTTAAGTTTCCAAATTTTGTCAACTCAGCTAAAAATCATAAATAAAAGTACAGAAAGGGAGAATAAAGACTTTTACTGATGCAAACTCAACTCACAGGGGCGTTCCTTTTATGTTAGTATTTTTTGTTGAGAGATCATTCTCGTACTCACTGACGCAGTGTCCTTAATAAAGAAATTCTTCCGCCACTGGAGCTCATGAGGGGTGGGGGGGAATCGCCAACAACTTAGTCAGTATAGAAGGGTATAAAATATACCATATGCAATAAAACCAGTTGTTGGTTTATGAATGTCGCAATAGGGTGCCGAAATGACACATTTAATAATGGTTTTATTCTATACAGCTCTTTTCAATTTATCTCTTTGGAATAGAATAGAAGGTAATGATGGCACAAATTATATCCCCGCAATTCACAATCTTGCCTGGTCTTTTGGTGATGCATAAGTAAAGTTTTTATTCCTATACATTTTCAGACTTTTTCGCCAAAAGCGATTTCCTCTTCAGGACCAGCATCCAGGGGAATTTTATACACAACGCTATAGTGATTAAACTGACCCAACATAAAAAGTTAGAAAAACAACAAAAATTATTGACGTAGTAAGATATCCTACGTCAATAATTTTTGTATGATTTGTAGCAAGGTATTCGGAGTAATTAAGGAGCATTATTGTGAGGAGATCGATAGAATTTTGAACGGCTGCAACAACAACAAAACCATTTTTAGACAAGTCGTATCGAGGCGACAATTAATTTTTGGTGGGGTTAGAACCCACATTGAAACCACAAAATAAATCAGCTTAAACCTACAACCTGAACCTAAAAACTAAAAGTATAGGAGAATCGGTCCAAAATACACTCTGAAGGGTAAATCGAAGAAGACGATGATGATTGCTCTCGATTCTGACCTTATGACGTTGTTGAATGGTTTTGTGAACTCGAGGTGGTGCCGAACACGTACGGAATCCTGAGTTCTTTAGGACACTTTCAAGGAAGCCAAGTAATGATTTCGCTTTGGTAATCAGCTCATCACGAACTGAAATTATTTGAAGGAGACTGGGGCCATGTTGCAAGGAAATATATTTGAAAACTTTTGTATTGTCAACATAGAACGTGTTTCTTAGTAAGTAACCTTTTCAAGATCGTAAACATTATTGTAATTCTAAGAAAACTTAGAATGACTTAGCCTTATGGATCACTGATGGTGGCAAAGAAAGCAGCCGATAGAATTCTCAAAATGAACACAATTTTTTACGAAACAGGTAATACTTTTTTTTATAATGGGCTCAAAACTTAAGACCGATAATGAGAAGGGATTAACTTATAGGATATCTTATCCAAAGCCATTTTGAAATCAGTAATAGCTTCAGTTTTTTACCGTTTCTAAGACCGAGAATGCAGAGGACATGAATTTGACTAGGATATGTCATTGATCTACCTTTTCGAAAGCTGTGCTAGTTAGGGAAAATAAAAAATGGAAATTCACTCCTTAATCCCTTTTGGTGTATCGGTGTTGTATAAAGGAGAACTTCTATGTCTGAAGAAATTCAATTTTAGAAAACGAAAGAAGAACAACGGCTTCTTCCGGTTGCAGTTAGTGTTTAGGATATATAAACAATACCTCTGTTGTTGGATAGTGTTTTTTATACAGCAAATTTACGTTAGCAGATCCCTGCACTTGGCCAGAGTACAAAACACTTAGCAAGTTGCGTCAAAACAATTGCTCGAGGAGAGTGGGTATGTATGGGACACAGGAGGAATGGGACATAAGCATTTTCTTCAACGTAGTATGCTTTTTCTCATTCCTGTTGATCACAAATTTGCTCTTTAGTGTTTACCCACCGGTCAACGAAGCAGGTCCTGTGCGCAGTTGAAATTACGCAGTGGAGAGCAAAAAAGGTAAATTTGTACATAAAAAGTAAAATAATTGGGTGAAATTTGAGTGAAAAATAATAATTAATGAGTGAACATATTGTACAAAAAGTGAATCAAATAGATATAAACATATATCATGAAGTGAATAAATTCTAATTTTGTTTAGTCTGCGCCGTATTTTAAGAGATATTATGTTTGATCACTTTGAAGTGCCCTACAGGATGATTGGGACACTTATATGCAGGAGGAATGGGACACCTGTCCGTGAACCAAACAGGGGTCAGGTTCTGGAATCTTTCTGGAAAGAAAGAACATTAGACTACACTACCCCTTAGGTAACCAAAGTACAGTAGTGAAAGGTGTCTGTTGGGCAGTACAATGGACCAGTAGTTGTGTCTGAGTGCTCCATCGGATAGTAACACCCCCCGACAAAAAAAAAGATTTTCCACATCAAAGTCTAAGCAAATAACACTTAAAAATGTTCGCACGCAAAGTACATTAGAAATAAAGGTTTTAAGATAAAAAACACACTTGTAATGTAAGGCGTCCCATTCCACCACATAGCTGTCCCATACCTCCTGCTTCCAGGAGGAATGGGACAAAGTTTGTTGGTGCATGGAATGCGTTTTAACTTTAATTCTGGTATACTTTTGGTTACTTTTATGTTTTGGATAGCTTGCCAAAATGTTATCGTATATTAAAAAAAAATGTTTTGTGGAGATATGATTTTTAAGTTGCCAGCAGATCACATTTGACTGAAAAGTGTCCCATACATACCCACTCTCCCCTACAGTACACGTGAAAGTAAAGTTAAGTTGACTGACTTTCCTGATGTGTGGGATTAGAGTTACCCACACCAAAAGCAAGTAAGATTAGCAACATTATAAGTCTGATTGACCATATACATACTTGCCGACCTTTTTATTTGCTGCAGTCCGCATTTGACCTGGACCTTAAGTAATACGCCTCTCCAGTTAGCGTGATCTTTGACAGAGCTATTAATAGAGAGTGTTTGTATAGAGAGCAAGTTAAATTCGAGAAAAAGTAGATCAAAGCGTTTGAAAGCTATATAGGACTCGACTTTAGTTGCGGGTGCAACATTCTTCAGAGTGCTGAATTATTACTATCGCTACTTTGGCAGAATATATGCTGAAGAGTGAAGATGCAACATTAACAAGGTTGTGTAAAAATTCCGCTCATTCTTTGGGTTTATAACAGATTATTAAAGAGTTTCTCCATAGTTGCAAAGCTGCCAATTGGCGTATGTTAATTTTTCTTCTTAACTAGCAAGATGATGATGACAATTACTGCTCAGCGTGATAAGAAAAAGTAACAGAAATATTTCTATGCATATTTAATGCGTTTCATTCAAACTCCAGATTGTTTAAACTTGTATCATGTTGATGATGGTCTTAATGTTAGTGGCCTTAGTGTAACATCTGACAATACGATTCTTGAAGCAAACAAAAGGAATTTTAATAATTTATACAGGCATATACGACCCAATTCGTTTTTAAAAATCAAATCTATACACACATTTATAGGTATTGAATAGGATAGCTCAAACTCTGAAGTTTGAATTCAATGTCTGTTATTTTTCCTGGTCAAATATTAATAACAGAAAGCTACATAAATTAGAAGCCGCTTTGATGACTAGCAACATGGCGAAGTCTAACAAAAATTGTGAAATTTCCTTTTAAGGATTTTTTCCAATCTAGCTCAAAAATATCTGCTAAATTGAGAAAAATTAAGGGGTCAAAACGAACTGTAAATACAATTCGATTTAAAAAGAAACGCAAATAATACTAAGTTCTGCTGGCGCAAGAAAAGTCATTGAAATAATTTATAATTGAACTCGGCCAATGTTAACGGCATTTTGATAACTTTTTAAATTTTTTTGCTGTAACGTAATTGTTTATTTTACTATCATCAACTGTCGTGTCTTATTAGACTAATGTGAAATTTTGAGTAGCCGGCGTAATTTGTTTTGTGTTTGAGAGCTATTTAAAACAATAAACCTCTACAATTTTAATAAAAATGGAAAAAAGTGAATTTCGTGTGCTGAATAAGCATTATCTTTTTCCTAAAAAAAATAATCACCGAAACCAAGGAAAGGCTAGACAAATGTAATGGGGTGTCTGCACCATCAATTTTCAATGGTTAAAAAGTGGTTTACTGAGTTCCGTTGTGGTCGTACCAGCACAAAAGACGCCGAACGTTCGAACGCCTCAAAAAAGTCGTTACGACAGAAATCGTCGATAAAATCCATGGAATGATATTGGACGATCGAAGAATTAAAATTCCTGAGACGGCTGAGGCATCAGGCATCTCAAATAAGCGCGTATATCATATTTTACATGAATATTTGGATATGAGAAATCTATCCGCTCGATGGGTGCCGCGATTGCTCACAATCGACCATACGCAACCCAGTGACCATATCAAAGAATTGATTAACAATGTTTAGCAGTAATTCCGAGGAGATTTTGCGCCCTTTCGTAACCGTTGACGAAACAATGATCCATCACAACACAACACACGTGCACCAAAGAAGGCTAAAGTGGGTCTTTCTGTCAACAAGTTCATAACCAGAGTATTTTGGGATGCACGCGGTATCATTCACATCGATTACCTAGAGAAGAGTAAAACGATCAACGGCGTCTACTATTCAGAGCTTTTGGATTGATTTGATACTGATTCGAAGCAAAAACGCCCACATCCGGCAAAGAAAAAAGTGCTGTTTCATCAAGACAATGCCCGGGTGCACACGTGTACAATCAGCATGGCAAAATTCCACAAATTACGCTATAAACTGATACGCCATCCAGCATATTCTCTAGATTTGGCCCATTTGCGACAATTTCCTGTTTCCAACCCTAAAAAATTGCTGCACGGGAAGAGATTTAGGTCTAATGAAGGTCATCATTGAAACAAATGTCTATTTTGAGAGTTTTGAGAAAACCTATTTAAAAAAATTGGCAAATCGCTGGACTAAGTGTATCAAGCTAAAAGGAGATTATGTTGAAAAATAAAAAGCTTTTTGGATAAAAAAATATGTGTTATCCAAAAAGTTACTTACTTATCAAGCAACCCTCGTATTATAAATAAATCCTACGCATTGAAAAAAAGCATTCCACATCTTGTATAGGTACCATGACAAAAAGCCTTAAGCCCATCTGTTGTCCTATTTTTGATACGATGCCATGTTTATTATATATAAATTATCATATTAATTAATGCGAAAAAGTGCAACCGAAACCAGTAATTACGAATCTATTTTTAAATAATCAAAACACTTTTTTTAACTGGAAGTGATATCTCCACCATGTTTTGGCACTCCAAAGTCCTATAAATATGAATGTAACGTCTTAAAATAAAAGCCCGTATATACCTACCCTTTGGCCAGCGGGGATGTTCAACGACAAATCCGTGATGACATTCTCCCTTTGGCCCTCATATCTGAGACTGACATTTTCGAATGTAATGTCACCCTTTTGTGGCCATGATATTGGAACCGATTTATCTGCAAATAGAGAATAAAAACAATGTAAAAGCTGTATTCACGTGGAGCATCTATTTGGCTAATAGAATCTGATACCCTTTTTGCAAATATTTGTGTGTATGTTGAAGTAATAGAAAGGTTCGAGAGTAAGTCTGGTACTGTCATTGATTTGCGATTATGTACATATCTACAGTCAGCATCAGCGCAAGGATTAAGGACGAACATGACTGTACGAGCATACGTTAGCACGTGACCTCCTCGCTTTTTTGTTTATTTTTTATCGGTACTTGGCTTGGGAAAATTATGTTGGATTTCAAATTTGAATATTATTTTTAAAGTATTAAAGTAAGGGGGAACACATTTAAACACCTCATAGGGCTATAGAGACAAAATAAGACAATTTAATGATTAAAAATCTGTTTGGAAATTAATAATGAAACAGGAGTTAATAAAACTTAAATAGGATGACTGTAATTAACAAAAACAATGTCAATTGAAACCATAGGGAAAAGCTAGTTAAATCATGGAAAGCATAAAATTAAAACATTAAAATAAGATAAAAACTTAAATCAATATCAAGGTAAAGGTTCCAAACAAACGAGAAACTGAATCGCAACTGTCATAATTTTTTTTGCAAAATGTCAAGCAGTTTAATATTTTTAATTGCAGCACCAGTAGTTCGCAAAAAAGAAAAAGGATTATAAATATTATATGGAAATTATGAAAATCGTGTATTTTGGGTTATATCTATACAAATTTAAATAGTAGGTACAGATACAACAAAAAATTAATTTAATTATTTTGAAATATAGTTTAGCACATTTCTCCCTTCATAACAATGTTTTTGTGCATTTCATCACAAATATCGTATAGACATGGTAATTTCGTATCCGTTTTTCCATATTACAATTGCAAAATCCCTTCTAACAGGGGATTGCAGTATATTACATTACAACTGTCAAACGTGGCTGTAAAACACCCTCTGTTTGATAACCCTCCGGTCGTTATAATAATGAATAGTTCTGTATATGAGGATGATGCACATTATAAATTATTTTGTATGTTACATTTAAAAAAAAGAAACACTACCAGCCGTATTAATAATAGTCGCGTAACTACATGTTAGGCCTAACTATTGGCAAACACATTAGTTAAACTCAAATTCCTATTAATAAACATTTTTAGAAGATACTAACGTAACTTTCATATAACTAACTAACGGCAGGAGGTCTGTTAGCGAGTGAGTAAATCATACAAAATTCGTTCCCGTCAAAATGACAAATAAATTAAATTTAAATTTTGAAAATTATGGAATAAAATGGCTGACCGGTTTTAAGTGTTTTTAAATAGTGTAAATATCTGGTGAATATGTTAGGGGAGGATTCGGTTACCATCGCCCCAACTCGAAAAAAAGTGTACCAAAAAAGAAAAAACCCTATTTACAAAAAATAAAACATTCAAAAATAAATAACAATTTTCTGTTTTTTTCTTTTTCATTTGACACAACTGAAATTCACTAGCCAGCCGTGATGATAGCCAATATGTAATAGTTTTCAGCTGTTTTCAGTACAATTTAGTTAGGTGATGCCAGCTATTATTTTATAGAAAACATCAGCTATCATAATAAGAGTTATTTTCTTTTATTAATAAGAATATTTAACTCATATGTTATTTATTTAACTAGGTGCTAGGTAATATACGAGTTAGAGATTAGTTACGGGTTTTTTATTAATACGGCTGTACATATTTTCAAATGAACAATTAAAAAAAAAATAACAAAAAACTTTTTCTGCTTGGCAAAAAATAGGTGTGTTCCCAAATAATCATTAATTATAGGTTTTATTAATATATTTTTTCAACTTACTCAAATAACCTGAGTAGCCTCCATTATTTTCCAAACTCTTTGCAATCGACATGGCATTGATCGTGCCAATTTCTGGCACGTTTCGGGAGGAATGGAATGCCATTCCTTTTGCACTGCTTCCCACAGTTGATTTCCATTTGCAGAGAACCGTCAATGTTATTTTCAGTTCATCCCAGAAGTTCTTAATGGGACTGAGATCTGGAGATTGACTTGGCCATGAAACTACAGAGATATTTTGATCCCGAAACCAATCTTTCACAATACCAGCCGTATTTGGATCATTGTCCTGTTGGAAATGCCATCGGAGAGGCGTTTTCCTCGGAAAATGTGATCATGCCATTTTCCAATATGTCCCTATATTCATATTTTGTCATGATGTTGTTGACACGAAATATAGGACCAACAGGAAAAACAGCCTCTATACCATTATATTTCCTCGACCATGTTTAACGATCTTCAGTGTATAGCAATAGTGAGAATGGTATTATTTTCCTTTTGGTGGCCTTACGTTACGGCTACAATTCGTGGAGAACAAATTTATTTATGTTTCGTCACTCCACAGAATATTCCGTAATTTTTTACTCCTTCAGGTGGAAAGAACTTTTTCATATAGAAATCGACTTCAGTTGAAAAATGTTCAGTGCATTTATACCAAGAATTTGTTAAGAAATGTCATAATTTTAAAATTAAAATTTTTCTTTAATAAAATAACTCATTAATAATAGTGATATTGACCAAGTCGCACTAATAAGCATAAATCCTGAGGTGAGATAGAACTATTACTATTATTTTGTCCCTTAAGAGTCTGAACTCCTTTATTTTCAAAAACAATACCATTTTTTTATTATGGTCATAAGATATGGTATGTCACCAATAAGGTTTTCGAAATATCCATTTGTTTTATTTCAAGGCCAAGGAGGGAAAACATTTGTTTTTTTTTATCATGAACTAAGTACCTAAATACGTAGCAAAAAGTATGTGCGCATATTTAAATTAATATTCATATAGCTACGAGTTTCCACAACGACAAAGTTTTACACATCAGTCCTAAAAGTTACAATTTCAACTTGTGAAAAGTGCAATGTGAAAAAATCATTTTCCATCACTGACTGCACCTATTATATTAGCAAATATGAGCAGTCAACTACAAGCTAGAATCCCCACCACATTCCAATCGATATTGGCATCAGCCAGTAAAATAATCTCCAAGCACTGTTGTGCTGTTGTGCCTTGCAAAACTATTTCTGAAAAAAACTTTTCCGTGGAACTACGAGTAGGTACTTTCCTCAAACTAAGCCTCTGCTTGGTAGCAGCACAATCTAAATTACATTTCACCTGAATTCAAGTGTAACACAGAGTTTTCCCACAAGCTCAGCAAAATGTCCATGCACTCGTGGTAGGAAGTATTCCCACCACCAGGCCCGAAGGCAACTGAACACTCCTGGGAGCATACACCACTTTGTCTACGCCATTTCGCCCTATTCTTTGACACAACACAAACCCCATTTGATTCGATAATTCGCTGTTCAAACTTTGGAAATATCGAGATATGCATATCTTACAGATGACTTCATCCCGGCAGGAAGGGGCAATCACATGACCAACATCACTGGGAGCAGGAGGAGCGTCATCAGAGCTATCGGCTGCCTTACACTGTGGCTCGGCATAGTATGCAACACGTTCCACTGAGCCCACATACATCTCCATATCAGCAAGAAGCTTCACCACCCAATTGAGGTATATCGGCACAAGGAGTGTGTAGTTTATCGCCAGACCAACGAGTGATGGTGTCGGTCCGAGTGCCTTTACCTCAGCGCTGGGAGTGTTGGAAGAATTGTTGTTGCCCTTGCCAGTGCTGTTGCTGCTGCTAATGGTGGCTGCAAGCAATGCAGTCCCTATGGCCACGAACACGATAACAGCGCCCAAGTAATCCTGAGGGTAAGAAACAGATCAAAGTTTTGCATTAGTTTAATAAGAAACTTTTAAAGGCGGTTTTGATTCAGAACGGGTCACAGACTAAGTGTTTAATTGAACTTACCAGTGATATACCCAACCAGCGGTTGCTTGTATTGAGGATAGTAAATGCGACTGTGTTCGCCTCAAGCCGTTTGAAGAGAGTTTCAGTGAATCTGGCTTCTTGGCTGTATGCACGAATAGTTACAACGCCTTGAATTGTTTCCGAAAAGTGTGAGATAACAGGTGAGTTTGTTATGTTTTCAATTCGTTGAAGTTCCCTGTAAATATGAAATCATTCAAAATATAGCAATATAGTAATATTTTGAATATCCAATAGGTACTAAATTTGTAAGCAATATTTAAGAAAGAAAAATACAGCATTTCATCAATATCATTATTTTAATACGTGAACATCCGAAGTTTTTGCAGAGTAGAACGAAACAAAAAACAAAATATCGTGCGTATATATGTCGCCACTGAGAGGCCTCCCCTCTACCCAAAAATCGAGGAAAATTGCAAAAAATTACATTTTGTTTCTCTGACTGATAAATTATTACTGGAGCGATTGAATTGAAACTGAATGCATTTAAAAGAACCCCTTTGAAAATAAGTTTTACTAAAGAATTTCATTTTAATACGTCACTATTGTAATAGGGTAGCTGGAAAATTTAAGTAATTGAATTAAAACAGAGACCATTTGAGGTTTTACGTCTTTATTGTTCGATGATCAGAATTCAACTCCTCTATCAATACCTATCGATTACACTTAACACATCCCCGGCAGCCTGTTTCTCTTTCTGGGTTACTCTCTAATTTTTTAATTATTATGAGTTCTCTTTATTATTATTATGTCTTTTTGTACTGCCGCATATGAAAATTCAGAGCACCAAATTGATGTCAAAAAACATTTTCCATAGTAAAATCATTGAAATAAAATTATAGGTACGTAATAAACATTTCGTAAACATCTATTAAACACAAAACAATGTTTTATAAAATATTTATGAAACATTTATTAAATGCTTATGATGTTTCATTGGTCTCGACACACCTTTAAGATGTTTTAAATTCGAATATGTACGTTACTATGGTAATATGGCTGCGACAATTATTTGAATTTCACCTAAAGTCTTTCATTTACTTAATAAGCATTTTGTATGGCGACATAAACCCACAATTTTTAATTTGTGCACATCTATCACTCTATTCCTTTCGAATGATCCAAGTTTCATTCTCCACATTTCATACCAAATACTTGAAAAGTGTATGGAAACTTTTGATGTTCACGTATTACCTTAATGATAAATGAGTAAAACTATATCAAAGGAGCGATATCTAGATGTAGGTAGCTTTTACTTTCATAAGTTTTAGTAGTACCTACATCCTTATAAAAGGTAGGGTTGATTTTCGACCACAAGCGAAACAATAGTAGGTATCAATAATTCTCTCAAAACCAATTTTAAATATTTTCTTTGTAATACAATTTTTTTTAACTTTAAGAAACCAATGAAATAGTTTATTGAAGTTGTTACTGCTGAATTGTTGCATTTTGTAAATTAAATTGTGGAGAATTATGATTACTGGGAAGTCATGTACATATATAATTTATTTCTATTAAAATTATAATAGGACAGAGCAATGCCATTGCTAATTTTAGTTAATAGTTTTGCTCTTGAAAAGGTGCCGATCTCCGTCACATTTCGTAGTCTTAATAGGAATATAATTGTTTAAAGACAGGTTTTCAATAACAATAGCTTCTTAAAAAACATTGCGGAATTAAAAAAAAAAAAAACGAAAACAAGATAAGCTTCTTTACATTTTTCAACTTATAAAAAGAATTCTAAAGAACGGAAGATGCCATTAGGAACGTTCTTTGAAAGATGAGTAAAAGCTTCTGAGAGACAGAAATAATTGCAGTATAAACAAACCAGAAGTATGCTGAGAGTTGTAAGCAAAGGGAAAAGGAAGGAAAAATTAAATTCTTTTATTTATCGGATGGGATGGTTTTTAATAGACTCAATTTTCTTTAAGTGGATTAATTCAGTCAAATTCTTACCTTTTGAAAATTAATTTTAATATATTTTGTCGGACTTCTGAACCTTTGATTGGACAAGTTATTTTAAGCCGTGACTCTAAAGCTCTGTGCGTAGAACAGTTGGTTTCTGCATTCATGCAAAAAAGTCATGGAATATTTTAGGAAAACCGTGGAGGTCATTTACCGGATTCCTAATTCCGTACATACAAGAGTGAACGTAACCGATCCTACCTAATTTATGTTTAAATTAAGAAAAAAATGCAATTGGAAAAGGCTGTGTTTCTTCTTAGCTGTAAGTTCTATTTCCTTCAAATCTTGCTTAAATTTAGTTACACCCTTTACCTTTTAGAGAGGGCTGCAGAATTCCGCATATAATAGTACCTGTTCAACGCGCACTGACTTAAAATGAAAAACCAATTTTTCCTCCAACGAGCATCTATCAAATTAATTTAATTTGTGACTTCTGAGCACACATAAACGCAAAAAGCAAGAAAACCAAGATATTATTTTCTGACTGTCATGACATGACTTTGCTAGAGTTGGAAAAACCAATTACACTACCTTGAAATAAAAAAAAATTGTCTGTACGGATATATGAGAATCGCCAAGGACTTGATATCTGTCTGGTTATACCTCCCACCGCTTATCCAAAAGTGGATATAAGAAATAAGGACTTTCTAAGGTAACCCAGTAACCTTACGAGGCTGGAAACCTTCCAAACGACACCATTAATTCCCCCGTCGCGTCGAGATGAAAAAATGAATAAAACAAAAAATCCCCCAGACTTTGTTCTCACCTTGAGGAGCACCTGTAGAACTTCTGAATGATGTAGTATGCGGCACATATTGGAAGTGTTAAGAGCACAAACCACGGTGTTATGCTAACATTAATCAGAATCGCACACAAGCACAACAACGTGAACTGTAACAGTCTCTGACTTGTTGCTGCAATTTTCTGCAAGAAGAAAAAAAATATATAGAGGGAATAAGCTAATCTTATGCTGGTCCTTAAACACATTCGATAATATATCACTGTCGTGATGGCACACAAATATAAAGGAAGAAACACACCTTATCGATTATCGCCATATCATTACTAAAACGATTCATTATCCGTCCCAGAGGAGTGATTTGAAAGAAATGCAAGGACTTGGTCAGTATCGACTGTAGGAGTTTGTCATGCAGCAGTTTTCTGGCATTACAGCCGGCAATTTGTCCCGCGGGAGTGGTAATTAAAGCCATCAGGATGCATATGCTGGAAATGATAGCGTATGTTTGGAAGTAGTACGTGACTTCGTGCAACTTTGACGTTGTAGAGTCCGTTGACATTTCAGTCCACCGCTGCAGCCATATATCCGTGTATACGCGTAGGCACTGCCAAATTAAAGCTGTTGTGAAAAAGACGAAAACTATTGGTAATCCGGCTGATTTCAAATAGAGCATGTAAATTTGCGCAGGAATTTCGCCATATTTGCGCTCCTCGTCCAACACGAGGAGTTTTTCATCATCAGGTTCCGCTGCCTCTGACAGTTCTGCAATTAAAAAAAATAGAAACACAATATTAACAACGAGATAAAAAGGTCAGATGCGTTATTTAATGGGGACGTTTGCATAGAAACCATTCGCGAATGCATGCACGAATGTCAATGATCGAGTTGTATTGTTTAAATGGCAATGACAACTGAATTAGCGCTCACGTATCTGTATCTACAAATGAGAATTAATTTGCATTCGTGGGAATAATTTGCATGCGGCTTATGCACTTATTGGTTAAGAATCAGTAGAAAAAAACTTAGAGATGGGTTGGTTTCGATGGAATACGGAAAATTATTTAAAAAAATAATTGGGAATGATTAAAACTAAAGGTTTATTAAATAAATAAAACAAAAAAATTGTAATTAGGTTTTAATTGCACGCAAATCCCTTTAACGAGGATTTTTCAAGGCGGTTTATATTGTGTTTATATTATTACTAACGAAAATGCAAATATTCAAGGGATGCAAATATACAACCTTCAGGTTGGAAATTAATTTATTTTTAGAATTCGGTGCATGATTTTTGCAAAAAGTTCTGAACCGAAATAGATTCATTCCGCCGTTCCAATAATTTTAGTCTACTTTATCTTAAGATCATTCCAAAAGACTTTTTCGTACGCCATATGTCACTTTTGCAAGCCTCAGTTGAATGAATTTTGCAATCGAACACTAAACTTTTAAGGCACTACAATTTAAGGTCGCTTTCTTCTCATAAGAAAACATGGCTTTCTATCCCACTAGATCCATGGCAAAGTGGCTCCAGTTCCAACAGGTCATTCGTTATTTACTAAAAAATATGACCTACGCTTGGATTTATTATTTTTCAGGCTCCTTTGAGTTGGCACACCCCATTTTGCTATCACACTTATATTTTGCGGGATGTTTTGTTTTCGTAATGTACATCAATGTTGAGCATTTGACAGAAGATCTTCGAAAAGGGGAGTGTTGATTCGATTCATGGATCGCAAAAGAAACAACTTCTCAAAATGTACTCGTGCAATCCATCGTGGGCATCCTATCCCATCTCCTATCTACAATTAAAACTAAACATACACTATAAGGAGTAGCGCCAGAACTAAGACATCATTATGACCTTCTTTACATTTTCGAAACGAAAGAAGCTGTCTCTTTTAATGTGGTACTCAGTTTTCATCAATCGAGGACGATAGCATAAGTGTAGAGACGAGTCTTACAATTTCTGTTCGGAAAAAGGTTCGTCCAGGCAGGATGACGATGGGGAAATCTCACTGTCAAAGTCAGAAAAAATACCTCCAAACACTTTGATGTCGAAGACGGTTTAAGATAAAGTGACGTGCTATTATGTAACTTTTTGGCATTATTTCTGAAGCTGTTGTAGGTACAAGACGAACATGTAAATCTAAGGCAACATTTTTTAAAAGTTGGTTCAATGTTGGTTCGATTTTAGGAATAAATAAGTCCTTAATTTATTTTTCATTACTCTGGTTCTAATGTAGCTGTCTGTATGCTGAAGCAAAATGCACTTTCTCGAAAGAATTAAAAATAAAGCAATTACCTCCAGCAGCGTTATCAAATAGAAATCATATTTTGGCAATATATTACGCATTTGTTTATCTTATACGATCAAGTCATGCACATACGAGCGTTAAGAATAAGTACGCGAAGGAACAAGGTAATGTATATGAATATGACAACAATAACTTTTGACATAAGTAAATTGCAACGGCTGTATAAACTTACCTTGCACCGAAGACTCTTCCTCGTCTTCCACACACGTACAACTGCTCGTCTCAGTGGCTGCATCCTGAGACGGATTAGACTCCTCGCTTATGCTTCTAAAATTTGCAAAGCATTTTTATACCAGTATCAATAATCTGTTTCAAAAGTACGTAGCTATCACTTACAAAATGGAATTGGTTGCACTGACAGGGCGATGGATCCTTGCTGTCGGTGTGGGTTTATTTGATTTACGTGACGACATCCGATGCAGAAACTGTTGAAATCCTGTTTTTGATGATTTCAAATCTATATCGGTTGTCACTCCACTACTGCCACTACTACGACGTGTCGACTCGAGGCAACCATCCGGTGAGCAAATGTTTCTCATTACGGGGGTTCTTTGAAAGATACGGCTCTGCAGGTCAGGCTGCAAGGAGTGTACGCGAAGAATCTCATGTTTATGCATCGAATCATTACGTTTAAGTTCGAGGGAATGTGCTGCACGTCTGCCATTTGCGGTGACACCAATTCCACCGGAACGACGTCGTATAATGACATCGTCATTCTGACATTCATCGATGGGGATGGGCATATCGTAAATTAAATGACGTGACCCATAGAAACTTGAGCGCTTCTTTGGTTGACAGTAAATCGCGGATGGTAGAGACTGTTGGAAAAATACAGTTGAGTTTCTTTTGATTTTTCTCAGAGAAGGAACAAAACTTACAGCAGAAATTGGCTCGTTCTCAATCGCACTACGGGAGCGTTGAAGGCCAATCTTTGTTATATTCTTGAACAACGTCCATCGTTCACGAGCTGTACGTCCCGGACTGAAAACATAAAATAAATTTAAAACCAGCAGCAGGGTACAATTAGTATTTTTTTATAAAAAAAATCATTGCCTTCATATAGACATTGCAGGTTTTTGACCTAAAAATGCATTTTCATAGTGCAAGTGCAAGTACGCGAGCATTAGTAAAGCCAATTTTTTTTAAATTCCTACTCGTAATCTGGAAACCATGTTTTATGCCTCGTATTTTGAAACACGAAACTGAAACATGAAGAAAATTCATTGGAGACAGGAACTTCTGGAACAATTAGACATCTGAAATCATCCTGATTGCATCTATGGGTGCCTGATAGCCGCCAACAAGGGTTCACCCGTGCGGCCGAGACTCGAGCGAGGCCATTAGCGTCGGTCGAGCCTCGGTAGCACATAGTGTTCCTTAAACATCGATAGCCTATCGATAGTATCGATAGTTTTTTACTATCGATACTATCGATTGTTCAAAAAAAAAACTATCGATACTATCGAAACGCATATATGAGCGTATTCAAAGCAAACGTAGAAGTACTCATAAAACATGCGAAACATGTACGTAAAAGAAGTAATTCGTTAGTAGGAGTACTACTTTTCTACGTATAAAGAAGTACTTCTTTTGTACTGAAAAAAAGATAGTTCTTTTAAAACATTTCTTGACCTCAGCTGCTTCGGTATTCTAATATTTTTTAGTGTATAGACATCGGTCTTGTCTATGGTGCTGTAATAAAAAAACAGCAAACAATAACAAAACTCTGGCAAAAGAAAGGCGTCCTCTTTACTACAAATAACGTTCGCGCGACTATGTGCGCAATGTGGCCGTTGGCGCTGGTGAAAGTGATTTCGAATTTTTTGTACATAATTTTGTTTTTTCTTGTGTCAGCAAAGAAACAATGGTTGCGTATCCTTGTAGCTTTTACAATCGCCAGATAGTGCCGCAAGTACTGCATGTTTTCAAACTTTGTAGATGTAATTCACTTGAAGCAGGCTGTTCTTACGGTTAAGCTCAAGTTTGTTGACGAGTTGACTAATTACAATAAAATAGTAAAGTTATTTCTTCAAATTTAAAGTTAAAAATTCTAGTGATACCTAAATGAATCAAAGTAAAAAATCGATTCTGTGGACATTTTTTAAATATGTTGAAGGTGACAATAATATTGTTAAGTGTATACTTTTTGCCAAAAGGAGTACAAGCACTATGGTAACACGAGTAATCTATCCGATCACTTGAAGCGTAAGCATCAGTCGGAAGTTCTCCCTAGAACTTCTCATGATCAAGATGGTTTGCCTGAGTCTGAGGATGTTTCTTATTAATAAATTATGGACAAATTTACAACCCCGTCGTTAGAAAACGTATGTATATAAAACTATCGATAGTATCGATACTATCGATAGTTTTACTCCGAAATATTAAACTATCGATGTTTAAGGAACACTAGTAGCACATACATGTCGGCTAGCCCAGTCCCTCCCAAGGACCACCTACTCTAACCTAAACCTACAAGCTTAATATCTATCTTAAAACTAAGGAGGATGCTACGTAAGTAGCGCACCGGCCCGGGAGAGCGTATCCACCCTCACCTCTTCCTCAAGCCACCAAAATTCGGTGAACTGCTTTACCGTATCGACCCTGTCCCGTTCCGCAATTGCGGTACTAAAACGGAGGAGCTCCTGAGCATTGGCGGCGTACCCGTCGTGGATGAGCCGCTTATCCCTCGCGCCGCGGTGGCTGTGGTACAATACCGGCACACCATCTTTTGTCTGGACTAACCCTTTCATGTCTACATGAAGAAATGCCTCAGACGGGATAAAGCCAGACCGAAGCGTACTCTCGTAGTACATTAAATTGGGGTAGTAAGCCCCTGAGATCAGGTTATTATCACTGGCCATCGCCCTTGCAACGTGCCTCCGAATCACCTTAATAATGAAATTGTCAATCCTATTCAGTCGAGCCCCATTGTATAGGGTCCTGTTGGGGTAGTATTTTATGTACTCAGATTCAGGTGTTCTAAACAACCCTAGACAGGCCCTGAGACATTGTTTCTCAAACACCCGAATCTTTTCCATATAGGACGGCGCTATATTGAACCACATGGGACAGCCATAAGCGATGATGGGCCTTATAAGGGCCACGTAGCAGATGACCTTCACCCTGGAATCAAGTTGACTGCTACGAAACAGTCTCCTTTAGCCCCAGCAAGACAAGCATCTATATGTTCGTTAAAATACAGATACTGGTCGAGCCAGATGCCAAGATACCTGACCACGGTTTTCACCGCCAACGGCCGTCCCTGTTGTCCCATAATTGTTAATTTTCTCCAGTTTTTTCTGGTATCCCCAGAAGCCCCAGCAAATGGGGTCCTGAACAGGATTGTTTCCGATTTTTGGAAATTGATTTTCAACTTCCAATCATCGCAATACCTCTTAATTTGTTCGAAGTCACGCTGCAGAAGGATGTTGATGACCTCGATTTTTGGTCCTGACCTGTATGCTACTAAATCGTCTGCGTACGCTATAGCGTGTCTGAGGGAACCCACCAGATCACTTGTGTAAATATTAAACAGGACCGGAGAATTCACTGCTCCCTGTTGTAAACCGTTTTTAATTTCGAAAACCCTGCTCGAAGTCACGTTGCCAGCTTTGACAACGAACTTCTTTCCCATAAGCATGTCATAAATCATATACAGCAAAGGTTTTTGAATGCCCTATCTGGTCAGCTTATATAAAGGCCCTCCAACCATGCGGTATCGAAGGCCTTCTCAAAGTCGACCAGGCAGGCACCCGTGCATTGCTTCTTACTTTTATTCCACTGAATGTCGGAGACCAGTTTCGACGCGGCATGAATAGCGTCATGCCCCGCTCTAAAGCCAAACTGATTTTCCGGAATCATCTTAAAAGAGATTTGTTGACGACTTTCTCGAACACTTTGCTAACATTCGGAAGCAAACTAATTGACCGAAGATTAGCAGGGTTTGTCCTATCTTTATCCTTTTTAGGGATAGGGTGTACTACCGCTATTTTCCACTGCGCCGGATAATATGCATTATTCAGCGCATTGTTAAATAGCGTGGTGAAGATATCTATCGCCTCTAGCGACAGATGTCTTAATACGACGTTTGGGATACCGTCCACTCCCGCCGACTTTTTGTTTTTAAGTGATTCGAAGATGAGCCGAAGTTCATCTCTACTCACTAACAGATGAGTATTTGCATCGGCGATTGTGCCATTTGCACGGTTGTCGTCATTGAACCCGGTGAAGCCGTTGTTCTCGGATCGCCAAATTTGAATTTCGGTCCGAAGATAAAAGTGGTTAAGAAAGGCCCTCTCCTCGAGGTCGCGGTTCACTGTAAAAATATCAACGTGCACAGCTTTTTCATAATTCCTACCACGTTAACAAGATAGACAACCAATATACGTGTCATGGTTTTTTGCGTGTCAGGTATAGTGCCGTCTCTTTCAGTCAGACTGCTATTTAGTAGTGGGCAAAATTTTAATCTTCCGTGATATTAATGTGTGATGTTGTAGATCCACTTTCTACGTTATTGAACAAATCAGCATATTAAAAATATTGAAATTCCGGTTCAGCCGTACATATTGGACCGAGTGATCAAAAATTGAACCGACCACTTGAGGCAATGCCAGCAAAGTCGAGGCTGTCATTTCACTGATGTGCTATTCCACATATAAAAGCATGAATGTAGCTTCAAAATGAAACCGTAATCAATTGTATATCTCAGACAGTTGTTGTTGTCTTACAGTCGAAAACGCATAACGTCACATCAAGTGGGCAACCAAATAATATGACCTTAACCGGGTCTTGACCTTAAACGGATTACGCCAAGGAAAAAAAGACAACGGGCTTCGTATTAGTAAGACCATAAACGCATTGTGCTTTTAAGTGCTGTGCCATAATCCATAATCAATTTGTAAAGCTTAAAAATGACACCAGGAAAGAGAGCCACCCGAAGAGAGTTTTTGAAGTGAATTTCATCTCCACCAAGGCTGGCCGTGGCCAGGTACGAGTTACAACCTAATGGAGGTGCTAGTTTTTATTAATTCACCTCAAAGTGGCACCTGGAAACATAAATTTATTTATTCATTCAATTACATTCGCCTACCTGGACTTCTCCTTGTCCTCTGCCTCAGCAATTATTGACTTCCAACGGTCTATGATTTCTGGGTTCTTTAACTCTATATCCTTGTAACTTCCGGCGGCTTGCATACAGCCATCCTTCATAACAACTATCTGCAAGAAAGTCCCTCTTTCATAAAATATTTTACTAGCCCCCAAGGAACATTTCATTATAGTCCTCTTTTTATTTTTTAATAAATAAATCACCAAATGGCCCTGGCATTCGAATCACCAATTACTTACGTAGTCTGCACTGTGAATCAATTGCAGTCGTTGGGTAACCAGGACGACTGTCCGATTGGCTTTCAATAACATTTTCTTAATGCTCTTCTCGAATACGTGCCTGGCAACTTCATTGTCCAGCGAAGAAAGTGGATCATCCTGTCGTTTAAAGAAACCATTTGTTCAGTGTTTTATGTGGAATAAGAAATATGTCCAGGGGGATACGGAAATTCCACCCCTGGCGGATTGCATTGAGTACAGTAATTTGATTGCATGATAGGTACAATGTAAACTGTGGCGAGTCCTCTTCACCAATTTCCACTTTCAGTGACAACAATTTAATCAGCATTTCAAATCCATAGATGACATTGTGCAAGCAATGATAAGGAATCGTGTTTGCATTGCAACCATGGAAATGCTCTCTCAGTGTATAACTTACCATGATGACAACGTTCGCCGAGGAATACAGGGACCTAGCTATAGCAACACGCTGCCTTTGTCCACCAGACAAATTTATACCACGTTCGCCGATTATTGTCATATCTCCATCGGGCATCAGCTCTATATCGGGCTTCAGGGCACATGATTCTATGACCATGTCGTAGCGTTTCGGACGAAACGATTCACCAAAAAGAATGTTCTCACGTATGCTTGCATTGAGTAGCCATGGTACTTGGGGGACATAAGCGATTGTTGAAAACCTGTCGTATGAAAAAGTGCATGAAAATGGTTACGTGTAGGTCTGTAACTTTAACTTTAAGGTTTATTTTGGATTTAAATCGGTCGGATATTGAAATTCAAAATTGGTTTCTAGAACTTTTTAAAGTTGGCCAAATGCGTTTTAGACTAAAAAACAAAACTACTTCTTCTATTTTAATTTTTGCAGTTATGGTGTAAAGGTAAATGTTATTTTTTTTTATGTAATCTATTTTTAACACATACATACTTAAACTAAAATGCAAAATCAATTAAAAGTATATTATAAAATAAGTGTTTGATAAGTGTTTTTGTTTGGACTTTAAATATAATTGCGGAAAAAACAAAGTTTGGATCGGATAACAAGGATTTTACGGTGGCTAATTGATAAACTAACTTCAAATTAAAAAAAAAAATTAAGAAATAACAGTCGCATCAGATCCATAAGGACCCTAGGCCTATCTTCAAATTTTCAATTTTTCTTTTTTAGGACTGATAAAAGGGATCTACAATATTATGCCATGTCCAAACGGCTGATTGATGCTCTTAAGCTCTTCAGCTCTTTCATAATAATTTGTAGAAAAAATTGTAAAAGAACAAACAAAAGAAGCCGACTCAGTTGGAACAGATTAGAGAAATTATGAATCTGGAATTTCGAATGTCGCCATTAAGCAATTTAAAATATCAAAGAACTTATTAAGAATCTGAAAGTGGTTCTAAATGCACTGTCATCTAAGGAATCTATTAATGAAGACAAAAAAAAGAGGTCCAGTCATTAACTCCCGACAACAACTCTCCACAAAATGATGGACCATGGTAGAGAAATTATTACAGGCTTGAAATTTTGCAAAAAAGCTGATTTTTGGGCACAACCCTAATGACATACAAATTGCAAGTGAAGAATATACAAGAAAAAACTTGTAAAGTTTCTGGGAATCGAAAAAAAGAAGATTCGTTTTCTTTGTAAGCCCTATGATTTCTTTTGCCAGAATTTAAATCTGCAAACTAAAACATTATAAACTATCTGATGCCCAAATTCGTAAATGTATGTAGGTAATGAAAATAATAATTCCGAGCATACGCATGCTGCTTTATTTAATTCAAAGCAAGATGGACGGGAAACTTAAGACGATTAAATATGAATGTCAAATCGCATACGGAATAAGCCGGTGCAGGGAAATAAGTCCACGGGAACTAAGTCCACCGAGGGACTAGGTTCCCACCTAATGGGAAATAAAACCACTTTCGTGAAGTGGACTAAGTTCCCATGTAGGGTGGGAACTATGTCCACTTTCTGATGGGAACTTAGTACACACTCAAAAATAAGAAGGGGGAACTTACGTCCAAACTAAATTGGACAACAAACTCACGATCTTTTATTGGAGTAACTCCGACAAAGCGTAATAACGCCAACAAAATTTGAGTAATAAGACCAACCTTGCACCCACCCCGTAATCCAACAGTAAAACCAAGCAGGGGGGTTGCAGGGGGGCAGCATGCCCCCCCATACAGATTTCATAGTTTGAGAGCGCAATAACACCAACTTGACGTTAAAAGGGAAATAAAACCACTCTGAGTTTTCGGAATTTATTTCCCACCTTATATGGGAACTAAGTCCACTTCACGAAAATGGTTTTATTTCCCCCTTGGTGGGTACTAAGTCCCTCAGTGGACTTAGTTCCCGTGGACTTATTTGACTGCACCGAATAAGCCCAATCCACTGAATGAAAACATTTCTCCTCAAAATCATCGCTTGAATGGCATTTGATTTGAGATTCTTTCAAAGTTTCGGTGCATTCAGATTACGCATCAAAATTATAACTGAGTCGAGGAAATCAAAAGCAGTTGGTTAACATCACATGTTTGGGTTCTTGGCAGCACCTACAATTCTCACAAAAAGAACCGTCACTTCGTTCAGCTGTTGGTTGGTTTCGTTAGTAAAAATTGTTTTCAATAGTTTGTGTTACTAGATTTGGTTTTTATGTATAAATGCAATTTTATGGAGAAATTATAAAATATACGCATACGCAACAAAAGAATAAATTAACAAACTCCAGGATATTTGCTTTATTTTTTAAGTGAATTCTGACCAATCGGACTTCTTTGTATGTAATTATTTTCTTCATTTTCTTCACTGTGGCATAGAATAATTGAAGTAGGTAAACATTACGCTGAAATTTATTATTTTTTGTTATTTTTATAACTTTGAAACACTGTCTGACTAGATGTGTTTCAGTTTTCATTGGCTCAGAGTGGTCACGTGTATAGTTTTTGCAGTCGACGTTTATGGAGGGGAAGCCGACAAATCTAGTCAAGAAAATCCTGCCTGCCAACTCAGTTGACATTCCGAAGAGTCAAATTAAAAACAAACAGAGTGGAGCGCTGCAGAATTCTGAATAGTCGAAAAGAGGGCCGGTGAAAGAAAAAGGTGTCATATTTAATAACCATTAGTGCGCATAAGACTATAATAGTGTTGTGATAGACAACCGTGTTCCATTTTGAATGTACCTACTTGTTTCAAAATAACATTTTTTAATTTTATGAAGGGGCTTTTCCAAATAAAAAATTCCAAAATCCAACAAAGGTAACGCTGACCGCGATAAAACAAAAAACATTCAAGTCGCTTAGTCAACGCGTTCGGATTCATAGTCCCAACAAATCTAGTTGACGTTTAATATAAACTAGGTACGCGAACGTCCCCACTTTGTTCACAAAACATAAAATTTTTGTTGGAGCTGCAGCCGAGCCAATCTACATTGATCACGTAAATGACACAAGATTTATCCAAACGACACCTAAATGCTGTCACAAGCAAGCGGTGGAAAAAATGAGATAATCAATATTATACGTGGACGCAAAAGAGGCCACCTGGCGGTTTTTCGAAACATCATGGCCGAAGACAAACACAAAAAAAAATTTAGCTCAAATCAGACGATAAGTTCTCAAGTCATATATGAATTATGAGAATGAAAGTTGTAACTCGGTCACGAGGTCTGACAGGTTTCATTCATCGTGGAAGGTCCCACAAAAACTCAAACGTTGGTACTAATTCATTGATAGTTTGAAACTAATTATACCACACAACAAAGTCCACATACAAACTTTCAAAAAATTACAAATCACAAATTCGTTAAACACTAATTAGTAATTACTAACGAATATCATTTGGACTTCTACTCGAATGCGTTTGCAAAGTCGAAAAATAGACTCAAATATTAATTGCGGTTACCGACGAGCTTACTAGTTGCATTCGAGTGCAGAGGTCTTTGAGTGTTGGGTATTACGTTTAAAGTCTCATGGTCCAAGTGACAAACAATCAATTAGTTGGCTTGAAAGTGAACAAGTCCATTCCAGCGATAAATTTCATTATTCTTCCCACTTGAAATCAACAAGCTATTAACTCATTCAAAGCAAGCAAATTGTTATTACTGCGGTTTCAAGAATACTATACCATCGCATGCCTATATGCAAATGCGAATAAGCAAACTATCCCAATTACGATATCATAATACCTGACACGTGAGACCTAAATCGAATCAATCAGGCTATTTGATTTGGCAACTGATTCCATATCAACAAGCAACAACCACAACCGCATCATTAGCAGTTACCGTACCACTAAACGACTTCGAGTTTATTAACTCCGCGCTATTAATAATAAAGAATACGCGTATGGTGTTTGAGTGACATAAATAATATATGTAGATACAACTAGGATTCATTTCACAAACGATGATATTATGTATTTGTTGGATAGGGATTCTGTGCTATTTTTGTATTTCTGCATTCCCGTAAAAGGATTATCATTATAATGGGCAGGGCAACGATAGATGAACACTTTCTTCATGAGCTTGCTTTCCAATTTTCCTCGATCCTAAGGTAGACGCAGAATAATCCGATTATTCGTTTTCGTCCTGCACCGACATCCACACGTTGATTCATCTCTCCGACCGATATACGAGTAGGTGCGGTCTGAGTTATTTTTCGTTCGAAGTGAAAATAACAGCAAATGCAGATGACAATTGGGAATTTGAAAGCAATCAATGCCTCCTTCACTGCTGCCTGTCTATCTTTGGATTTGTGAATGATTTTAAAGAAATCGATTTAGTATTGAAAATGGGAGCGCGTAAATTACAGTGGAGTCATTCAGTGGTTGAAATTGAAATGTATTTTTTTTTGTTGGTTGTGAGCACGATCTTGCCTATAACTTTCGCAAGACCATTAAAACAAAACTTTTTAGGATACAGGAACAGTGAGGGTCATTCTTCCTTATTCCATAGTGAGGGTCAAGTAGAAAAACAAATTCACGCTCACTGATTGGTGCCCTTGTGGAGGACTTCAAAATTTGTGAAACCTGCAAATTTAATACACTACGCCCGTTCTTCTACACTTTGAGCTCCACATTTGCAGTACCGAATCGACACTCATTTATTTATTCCTTCGGTGATGATGAGCTGGAGAAATCGTGCACGCAGAAAAACGAGCACAGAAGACGCAAGTACATAAATTGAATTTCATCCCTGGCTAGTCGAAAATTACGGCATTTTGTCTGTGACCATAATCGAAAGAGGGGTACGTACTACTTTTCGGCGTTGTCATACTGCCGGCTGTCGCCCGGCTGCTCATTCCTTCGTTGGCATTAGATTGTAATTTATTCGTTCTTTATGATAATTTTATTACCTAAGGGTTTTGAGACAGCGGTTGAGGCTATTTGCAAAATTTATGGTGACCGTATTTGAATTCACCTCGTTGTCAAATCGGCATTTATCCCCAACAATCGGTGTGCTAAAAATTCTTCCTTTTTCTGCAACCAGTAGTCATACATTGGGCAAACATTCGCTCTGGGGTGGCAGATGTAATTTGGAAACGTGTAGACTGTAGACTAGGTATGTAATCTGGGTGTTAACCAACATTTAAACATGCGTTACACGATGGGTCAGTGCGTAAAATTACAGTCAAATTACCTTCGTTATAGCTTTCGTTGTGACTTGTAAGCGCAGGCGGGAGTTACCTTATGTATTGTCATGCAGTCATGTCGGTCTAAATTAATGAAATGGAATAGGCGGTAACGGTAGAATGGAAATTAATTTCTTCAGATTGACAGAAACATTTGCACCAATCTATTAGGTATATAAAAATGGTGTCAAAAATGTATGAAAATTCATCAATTGAGAACGGCTGGGCCGATTTGGCTCAAATTTTTTTTCGGCGGTTCGTAATTATAAGGGGAAGGTCTATACGAAAATCAAGGAAAAGTCGGGAAATCGAAAAAAAAAAACAAAATTGATTTTTTGTATTGAGTTTTGTGTGCAATTGTTACGGAGGCTTTTCGAATGGAGAAATAGAAAAATCTTAGTGGAAAACTCGGAAAATTCCGTAAAAACCCAGAAAAAAAAATGTTTTCGCCGAAATTTTGCATTTTATGATTTAGATTTTTTAGTGATGCAAAGGTGGAAAATTCGTTTTGAAGATTGGAGAATTTCGGATAATTCTGAAATGTGCATGCTCATGTGCGATGCTGTCGAAATCGGGAATGACTACGATTCGCTGATGGAGGTTGTTGACCATGCAACGGGAGGCATACATTCTTCATTTCAAAGTGTTCCCCTCCACTGCCCAAATTTATAAAAATCTCGATTGGATTAGTGATCGTGCAATACTATGAGCGAAAAATAAGGGCGTTGATATTGATATTCAAAGATGAAAATAAAGCGACCAACTATCCGACGGAATTTTCTTGCTTGATGTGTCAGGAACTCCGCCGCATAATTTACAGCTGAAGCGAAGGTGGGATCGATCATAATCGTGCTGCGAAATCTGAATCATCCGAAATTGTACATCGGTACGCGGTACAATGTGATTCAAGCGACGATCACCAAGGGCAAATTCAAAGGAGAGGAAGTCCTTATCGCACGAATTCCGATTATTCCATTTGATATTCCATTTTCAGTTCTCCGTTCGATTGGCTTTTGCGATGACAATCAATAAAGTTCCCTGTTTTTCGCACGGTCAGCTATACGTTGCCTGTTCGCGTGTTGGCATACCGTTGTTTGTTTTTGCGATGGAAAACAAATCAAAAAACATTGTTTATCATATCGCTCTCTACTGATTTCAATTCCCTTCAAATTAGTCACATTGAAATTTGAACTATCTGTGTTTTATTATCACTCTGGAGCTTATCTGAAGGCGTTAAATTGGGACGAGACGAAGTTTGCCGGGTCCCGGGAAGTTCAAAACTATCCCACAGATTTCTGCGATTTATTGATTTTCATCGCAAAAGCCAATCGAACGGGGAATTGAGTCCGCTTGAACTGAAATGGGACTCTCCTCTCCTTTGAACTTGCCCCTGATAATCGCCGCTTGAATCACATTGCTCATCAGTTTATTGACGGACAACCGTGTACCGTTTTTCAGCTGTAAATTCTGCGGCGGAGTTTCTGGCATGTGAAGCGTCGGTAACGCTGTCAACGGAT
Organism: Cheilosia vernalis; assembly: GCA_949126925.1. Taxonomy (NCBI): domain Eukaryota; kingdom Metazoa; phylum Arthropoda; class Insecta; order Diptera; family Syrphidae; genus Cheilosia; species Cheilosia vernalis. The sequence continues at coordinate 19,273,025 of OX421361.1, forward strand.
TTGTACGAATACAGTTCTCCAGCGATTTGACTTTGAAAAATAAAATTCTATAGCTATTGACGAACGTCCTTTTTCTTCGCTGCTAGTGATGCCCAATAGAGATTTTTATAAATTTTGTGCAAAGCCGGGGAACACTTTGGAACGTTTTGGAAAAGGGACGTTAGCGCAGATTAGTATGTCACATTCAATAAAAATTCATCATAGATTTCGAGAAAAACTACAGTGTTACCAAGGCAGTCTTCCTCCCACGTGCACATGACAGACTATGTTTTCGCCAACGCTACGTTACTACCCACTAATCCGAAATGCAAAAGCCAGCTAGGTATATCTATACTGAAATATTAAAATAAGGATATCAATTTAAGTGAACTTACTTGTTCCAGACAATTTCACCGGATATTTGTTGCATCTCCATTAGTAGTGCCCCTACTAAAGATGACTTTCCACTGCCATTCTTTCCCACCACCACCGTCAGGCGACCTAAGGGAACGCAAAAGTTCTCTCGATAAACTTTAAAACAACTCGGATAAGGTATATAGCATCTTACCTTTGGGTATTTCCAAACCATCGATCTGCAACGTATTGCAGTTGTCCCACGAGAACACAGCCCCCTTTATGAACAGAGCTAAATTATCTGCTGCTTGGAATTGCAATGAAGTGGTCGACAGCTTCAGGTGCCTCGATTTGGACCGTTCGATTCGTGAATTGCGGACTAAGTCCTTGCGTTTTTTTGGAAACGTATGACAATCGTTTGGTTCGGCAAGTTTGTCGTGAGAAGCTCTCCGGTCCCCACGAACAGTCGCATAGTCCATATCAAGTAGTTTCACGTCAGATGCATTGTTTCTGTTATTGTTGTGCTTAATCAAGTTCTCAGTTGACATCGTTGGCGATGGGGTGGGCTGTGGTGATGGGAGCGGTGATGGCTGCGGACTGGAGCTTGGCGACGCCAACAAGGGTTCATTGTATGAAAGTTGAAGTTTGACATCGGGAATTTTAAGTGGTGGCAGCTGTTGAGAAGCAAGTGGCGACATCGGGTGAGCTGCTACTTTTGTTTCGCTCCCTTCATACATGTCCAAGGATGCGTCACTTTTGCTAAGTATACGTGCCATATGGCGAATGCCTTCGAATTCCTTTTGCACCTCGCGTTCGCGTAGGAATCTTTCAAGTCGTCGTGTACTGACAATCGCTGAAATTATTATTGGCACTGTTATGGGAAAAATTAGCAAAGGAACGGTGAGTTGGTTGAATAGAGCCAGGGCGGAGAATAAACGACTTGCGGTGAACTCAATGGGAAATGCTTCTCCTCTACCATGGTTTTGACTTCCGCCCACTGATGGCACTCTGTTTCCGATCGGAGAGGAGACGTTGCCAATTGTTGGTGGGGTGGAACTTGTGCTGGAAATGTCACCGCCTTCTAAGTTGACGTAAACAGCAAGGGTGACAAATGTTATAAGCACCGAGGATACGTGGGTGAGAAATGCTAAACGAAGTGAAAAGAGACCAAATTATTCAATTGTCTAGATGTTTGAAAGGTTCCGAAAATAGTAATAAAAGCTGACATTGACCAATTTCGAACCAACAATTATGTATATGAAATCTTAATAAATTGCCACGCCGAGTAATATGATTATAAAGCCTGTACTGTGGGTGGAATGCGGTTTCTTTAGAATTGAAGCAAAATAAGCGAGTACTTTGTCGAGAAACGGGGAGATATTTCCGAAGCGGATATCAGCAAAATACGAAAATTCTGCAGAATTCAAAATTGTTCCAAGAGTAGCGGACTTAATCGACTCTTCTTTTAGTATCACAATGGACCTAACTTGGTCTAAGTGATTTATTCCGAATGTATATCGAATTATAGCCACCTAACCTAACCTAAATAAACAGAAATAAACCACGTAAACTGAGCGACAATTGTGTAAGCTGGTTTATTTTTTCGGTTTAAAAGCGAATATTTTATTTTGGTTTATTTACGATGCTCAAAAGCATTTTAACCTTTTTTAATATTCTCCATTACCTACGTAGTAACAAAAAGATATTAGGTTTGTTTGACGTGGCTAGCACTAGTGCCCACTAGTGCGCACTGAGAAGTGTCAGCTGATTTTCCCGCCTACCCAAAAACCTGCACAACCCTGAAAATTCGGCTATCATATCGAACGCTAAATGCTGCCCTGAAGTCTGGCAGTTTTTGAATTTGAAAAATACTTATGTTTTGGTGAACGAAGTACGAAGATGATAATGATAACACTTTGTTCTGTTTATTGTTAAAAATGAGTGAACTCAATTCTGATCTTGTGCTTGCCATAATGCAAACAAGTTGATAAAACTGTTTGCAATATATGCGATGCACTAAAAAATGTAATCACCTTTGATTCCAGATTTTTTTCATTCCATTTATCTATAAAATAAGGTTTTAGTCCATAAACGTTGTTGTTTTCAAACAATTCCCTTTTGAATATCAAATTTATTGTATTTATCTTTATTACGATATTCAAATAAACGAATAACAGCAAGCGAAATGACAGCGCAACTCAGCACTGAGTTCTTGCCCCGACAAAATAACTTGGGTCAGTTCAGTGCACAACTAAGGCGCCCTAGAAGTCATGTCAAACACAGGTTTTCAGTACCAGGGCGAGTTCAGTGCTATATCGAACACATTAGGGTTAACCCAGTGCGCACTAGTGCGCACTAGGGCCCACGTCAAACAAACCTAGTGGTTTCGTACAAAATTTCGAACTCGAGATTTTAATCAATTCTGATATTACAAAGATAGACGAACTCAAAAATGTGGGTCGCAAAATTCTGACCGGTCTGTCCGTCTGTCCGTCCTTCCACGGGCCTACAGCCTAAACGGCTTCCCGGATTACGTTCAAACCTCGGATTTGGAGTTTTTGGGCTTACAGTTCGGGAGTTGTTTTTTTTTTTCAAGGTAACCTCAATATGTGTTACCGCCTTTCAACACTGCTAAGACTTTTATTGAAGGCGTCATCACACAACAGGCTAAGGAACAATGGAGCAGCACCATCGGTTGCGTCATAGCCCGAAGTCTGTGGCCTGTGATTGACACCAAAAGATCAAAGTTCCTAATCTCCCTTAATAGAAGCCAAATCCGGATGCTCGTCGGCGTTTTAACCGGACACTGCATCATAGGAAACATGGCTAAAAGGCTAGGACTTTTTGCAAATGACTTCTGCAGAAGCTGTAGAGACGAGGAAGAAATAGAGTCCGTGGAACATCTTCTATGCCACTGCCCAGCTTTACAGGAACGCCGCTCATCCTGTATGGGAGCTTGGTTCTTCGAAAGTCTGGACGACTTGGCAGGGGTACCCCTATCAGACATAAAACAATTCCTCAACAGATCGAAGTGGTTTTTTTAGCCACATGTCCTTACATGTACAAACAGGGTAATCACAATGGGCCTTCATGGCTTCTGGGTGAAATTTGCATCAGTTGCAAAACTGCCCTCCCAACCTAACCTAACCTAACCTAACCTCAATATCAATGATACTTCCCATACAACATTTTCGTACCAGTTTGATTTGATCGAAAACGACTCTAACGATTTCAACCAAAATTGATATTTAAGCTTAAGTAGGTGAGGTTAACATGACTGCGTACCCAGTTTTTGGATAAAAATTCGAAGAACGGTACTTTTGAAATTTCGACATATCTCGAAAAGGCTCTATACGATTGTAACAAAAAATAATTTCTAAGGTAATGTGGTCATTTAAGACTGTTGCTCAATAAAATAAGAAAAGAGATACAGATCTAGATTTCTAGATGTATCAATTTATCACCTAATCCGTATGGTGATAACACAAGACTGAACGTCGCACCATTCTATATGATCGCAATAGACCAACTCATGGAAAAGAAATGAAAATCAACGCCAACAATTTCCCATTAGTAGAGATTGGAGACAGTATCCAAGCCCGTTGCAATATATTTTCTGTACATACGTTTGTGTAAATATGAGCAAGTTAAGGAAAAAGAACAATTCGGATCTTTAAATGAAGGCGAAGAGCTCCGCCTAATTTCTCTTTCATGAAGTCATGAGACCCAACGTTCAATTCTAAATTGATTGTAGTAAAAATCATTTGGTAATTCTTCGAATTGACATAAAATTTTAAAATATGTTATACACTTATAGCTCTTATTATAAATGGTCATTCATTTTTCGGCATTTTCCATTAAGTGTGAATCGCAGCATGCGATTCTTTTGAGGTAATTGTTAAGCACTTTTAAGCACATTTCGGGCGGCACCTCGGCCATTACTTGAGTAATGTTGGTTTTCAATACGCCTATAGTTTGGGAATTATACACGTAAGCACGGTCTTTTCATGATCTTGGTGGCCAATTGACGTCGTCAAAACGTGAGATTACGTAACTTCTCACGCAATAAAGCCATAATTGGTAGTGTTGTGTGGCTTTTTGCCCCGCCTTGTTGGAACTACATATCGTTCAAGTCATGATTTTCAATCGCCGGCCAAAATATAATCGGTTATCATTCGACCATATTGCTCCGAATGAAGTGGCAATATTTTCGACTGAGCGTGCATTACGACGATGCACAGGCATTACGACATTAGTAACGCTTCCACTCCCTTCAAATTCCTTAACAATTTTACCGATTGCTTGCGTAGTCGGTCGATTATGACGACCATAATCATCGCGTAATTTGCGAAAAGTGGCAACGTTTGAATCACCACTTTTGTATTAAGTTTTAATAATTCTAATGCGTTGTTCGATTATTAAGCGATACATTATCGTAAATGGCAAACATTCAACTAATTTTATGACACTTCAAATGACAGCTAAGTTTGACAGGTGTCAAATGCCAGCGCTAGCAACTTGAAGCCACGAAATGATTAACCCATTAGAATAACACACTAGTCTTATCTTAACCAGTGTAAGGATTGTCCTTCTTTAAATAGTGATAGATATTAGACAAGAATGCAAATAATTTGTGGACATGTATAAAGCCGAATAGATGGTTTGATGAACAAATGACCAAACTTACAAGACCCGTCACAAACACTACAATAGTCAATAGTAAATATAAAGTAAAACGAATCATATGTACGTACTTACTCATCAGTGTCCAATAAAATGAATCCTTTTTCAGAAATTTCAACTCCATATTCCGTGCGGACCGTATCTTTTCGGCGAACACTTGCTCCCATGCATTTAACTTGATCAACTTGATTCCCCAGAATACGTCATGCGTCCTCTTCAGTCGTTCGTCAGCGCACTTCTGCAAAGATTGTTATGCCCTAGTTTATCTCTCGGCTGTAGCATTTTCATCTTTCTCGGTACAAAGTAGGGCTACATTCACACTGTGTACGTGTAAAGAAGAAAACTAAACTTACTGCAACAATTTCGGCATTGTTTGACATTGCTTTTCCAATAAGAAACTGCAGGGGTGTCATTGTCAGGATACACACGAACGAGCCAATAACGGCACTTATCCCCAATCGCAAATAGAGCAGGTACATCACCACGCCAATCTATCAAACATGTACAAAAAGAGTAATAAGATGAAAATATGCTTGCAAATTTTGTTAGCCTCGCACTCTAATATGTTTTTGTAAATTACTTCCAGGGTCGTGCAAAGTATTCGAATGGCCGTTGACCGAGGTTTGCCTTGGACCTTGCAAGGGGTATTCTGATTAATTGCATGTTTGCTTTTGTTTCCAGAGTTAATGTTCGCCATTAAGTGAGCTGTAATAATGCTTGGCTATTCTTTTGGCGAACGAATGAATAGTAAATAATCGAAGAAAGCGAAAAGGAAAGAACTTTCTTAAATGTATACGTAACGTAATGCTCTACATACTTTTAGAGCGACTCTCCTAATTGGGTTTGGTAATTCGCTATAGTACCTACATTATATCCAACATATACGTTGTAGGAATATTTATTCCCAATTACTGATGCGAGAACATAAAACACATGGGCGGACAGACCGACAGAGTCAATATAGATGGGAGCGGAGAACATGTTTTAATTCGCGTTGCTACTTTGGGACTGGGAGTAGTAATGGACATAATTTGAATACAACTATTACAACAAATCTTTCCAAGTCTAACAGATGGAAATGTAGGAAACGACCTGCTATGGAAGATTTTTCACTCTGTTAAAACCTTTCCTACGAAATTTCCAAACGCGTTTAAGGTAAAAATAGGTTAACTTGGTGCAATTAATAAGCATGTGCTATTGGCGCCAGCGAGAGTACAACATAATTTATTATTCGAGGACACGATTGTTAGTTAAATAACTTATGATAGGATTAAGTCTAATAAGAGTTCAGTTAACAAAATGAAACTCTATCTAGCTCGCAACACTTTCCGCTTATAATTTTTGGCAAGTGTCCGTAACAATTCAAATGAACTAAACCCATTGTTAGTTAAAGGGTTTTTCCCCAAATTTAGGCCTTTTTTGGTCGACCTGGGAAAATCAGCATGAAGACATAACTGTCTTTTCTCAAATTCCTAACTTAAACTTAAGAAAGAGGTAGCCAAGATCTTTTTTCAATTTCGTTTTTTTTTTTTTTAATTTTTGACTACTTTTTTTCTCAATTTGTTAAATTTTTTTTATAGATATTCAGGAATATTGCTCAAAATATTTTCTCCATTTATTCTGTTATGAAATTCCATACTGTCAAAATATCCTTTACCGGCTCTAGAATTGGTATTCCGCGTGGAAAAATCTTTAATGACTTCTGTTAAGAATCATATCAGAATAAAAGATAGCATTTTGTGACTTTTATTATAAGAGATTTTTATTAAATATGACGTCTTGGATTGAAATGGATCTCTATATAATTCTAGTTCAACGAAATACTTACAAATGGAGACAATAAATGTTTATAAAAAAGTATAACAATTGAAATAATAGAATAGAATTAACAGTAATCCAATTGATTTTCCTGATGTGCGTAATAGTTCAAAGCTTACCTACTCTTTTCAGCAGTAATTTTACTATTTTTTTTGGTAAAATTTATCTCTTTTACTATTGATTAAAAAATAAAAACAAAGCTGTTGGTATCGAACAATTCGCAACATGATGTCAATTTTCGAATTTCCATAACAGAGTTTCATAAAAGTTTGAAGCCCAGAATATGATTTATAAAAGATTTTTTATAGTTGAGACCTTTGATGATACATACCAGAATAAAATATTTCGCAAAATAGCCCGATTGTTATTTTATAATATTTTTTTTTTCAATTTTTAATTTTATTTTTTTTTTGTTAAATTTTTTTTAAGTTAAGGTTTTCATAAATAATTTAAAATTAGATTTTGAAAATATATTTAAAAAGCAGAATTGTGTAAAACGGAACTAAAACTTTTGTGTTGGAAGACAGCCTTTTGAAAGCGGCATTTCGACCAGCTCACGAAATAAATGTGTGTGTTATTTTATAATGGCAAAAGATGATCGGTCGTATCTCCAAAGCTATATTTGCATGTGAAAATTATTCTAATGTCTTTGGACATTAGAATGGAAAAAGTTTTTCACGGAAAAGCTAATGTCAGTTTCACTAGGAAAAATGTATAATTTTTGTGATAGATCCGATATTTTTACCGATTGAAGCACCAACCTCAAGTTTTATTGAAAACAATTTTATCGGAGTTGTCTAAGTATAAATTCCAACAAGATGGTTTCAAAAATCAATAAGGGTTTACATATTCATCGGGTGTGTTTATTTGTCGCTCACTTTTGCATTCAGAAGACCGCTCTTACATGTTCACGTTTCAAATTCGAAATTCTTACTTTTATATCTTGTTAAAAAAAATTGGACATGAGGTTAGGGTATTTTGTAGGAAAAATAACCAAATCTTATGTTTTTCAGATTTATTTTGGGGTGAAATATTTTGACCGTCTGGCAACGCTGATCTGCACCTTACCTTCAATGGAATGGCCCAAACGTAGTGGGCTATCCAAAAGAAAGACATAATATTCAGGGTGTCCTCTGACATAAGGTTCGTTATCGCTCCGACGTCGTTTACACAACTAATCGATGTTGTGGCTTTGGCATTCTTATTTCTGGTGTACTCGCTCTTGGATGGTCCATGTTTACTTTCCTGTTCACTGTCATTGCCCATGTCTGCGTTTTCATTTGAACTCTTGTCGGCAACTTGATTAGATGCAAGGCAACTAGAGCTCAGCAGCAATGTTTTGCGATATATCAAACCCTGTAGGGATGTCTTAATTCGTATTCCAGTCATATTGAGGGTGTGTGTCGAGGCCTGGGAGAGGGCGCCTTGTGCTAGCGATGCCACGAGAACAAACCATGCTATTACCCATCCATTCGACAGTAAATCCGTCCAAGTGGGATAGTAAATTTTGATATTTTCCTCGAACACGAGAAGCGTTGGCAACTGCTGGTGGTACTGCATGTCGAATATATTCGTCCCATTGCCTAAAAATAGAGGATCGCCATGCAAGCGGCTTTGCTTAATCCCTCTCGGTATAATTGATGAATAGTTATTACCAATTTTCCGGAGAATTTTGTTCGATTGTTGCCCTACAATGTTTTGTTGTCCTTTTGCATAGAATGACGATACTCCTGGTGTTGCTGCTGCACTCGATTGTTGGTCGTATACTCGTTCAACATACGAAACTATTTGATGGATAGACATCGGTCCGACAAGTGCTGTTAAATCTCCGAATAGTTTAAGTAGGCCACCGAGAGTAAACATTTGCCAGCTACTCCTTAAATAGCACAGCCATAGAGATGGATGTTTGTTCCGCTGGAATATGCCAAGAGTAATTTCAAGAGTTAGTTTCGTTATAATTATAACAAATAAAGTATATTGATGTTTGTATGAGTTAAACTGCTGGTTCAAATTATGCGATTTATTGCAGCTATTTAGAAATGGTGCATGATTTTTTTGCAAAGAAGGGCAGACAACTTGTATATAGTATAAGTTAATAATTCAACGCGACGTTTAATTAAAAAAAAAGTTATTTTATGAGGAACTACCTCTTTATTGATATCAAACTTAGAACTAAATTCACATCGATACTGGCACATTTATTTATTAATTATTTTTGCCTATTAAGCTACTTGCATCATTCAATTGTATTCAGGTCAATTTCCTGGAAATTTGTCTGGAGTGTGTAAATTGCAGTGCAGTCGAGATTCTTGGAATTCGACTGTGGGAACTCGTGTGTTAACTTATATGCTTCACCGTGGAGCTAAGAACAGTTTCTAACAGAGAGTCTATTTTTTCTTTTTAGATAGACACTAACAAAAATAAAATAAAACGAAGCCCGAATAGAATCGCATTCCCCGGATTCCGTACTTATTCAGAACGATTTGCTATTGCGTCTTTACTTTTAGTCTCCTTTGGCAACAAATTAACTTTTAGTCTAAATTAGAAAAAATAAAGCATTAAATTTGACTTTTAGTTAGAAAATAGTTAGATTGGAGTCACCACCAGTGATGCTAATCAGGACCGAAGTTTTTATGCCTATGCCCGTAAAAAATTATGCATTTTTGGTAAAAAAGGTAAAAATTGCATATCTTACAAAGGAACTGCAACTAACCTACAAGGTGATTCAAGAATTTTTTAACAAAATGTTGGTCAATTGATTGGCGATTCTATCTTTTTTTATCTCGCATCACTGATCATCGCTGACTCAAATATAAAGTGTCATTTGTCACAAGCGTTTTTACTTTTTTCGAATTTCCTGTGCATTATGCATGCTCGGAATTATTATTTTCATAACATTAACGAATTTGGGCAGAAAGAAGTTCGCCGGCCCAGCTAGTGATAAATGAAATTAACAATAGAACTTGGGTTTTATCAATTTGAACGAGATTTTGTCAAACGGATAAAATATTTACTAGAAAACTACGTTGGCAAATTAACAAAACACAATTTTACAATTTTATTGTTGAATTCACAAAGTTTTTGTTATATCTACAAAAACAGAGCCAATCATGTTTTTTTTTTTTTCAAATGTTTGTGAAGTTGACAAAATTTATGCAAAATTCAACAATTTTATTGTTAGTACCTAAAAGAAGTTAGTGCGATAATATATAGGTAATTAGCTAAAAATTGTTAACTGATTCATCGACCAAGCCCTTTTTAAGGTTTCGTACCCAAAGGGAAAAAACGTAACCTTATTAGTTTCGCTCGGATGTCTCTCCGTCTGTCTGTCTGTCTGTCCGAACCCACTAAACCAATTTTGTTACCAGGTCTATCTCAAGAACCGATTGACATAGGAGGCTAAAATTTACACACAACATCCGGTATAACCTCTAGTTAAACGACAAATACCAATGGAAGGAATACATCGATTGGTTTTGGATTAATTAGTAATCTGGTGAAAAAAATATTTTCATTCTACCAAAAAACGGTTTATTTCTTGATTCACAAAAAAATACATAAATTCCTTTTTTGTAGATCATGTTCTTATCTATATATGTGCTGAATACTGTTTTGCCGAAAAGTTAATAGTTTACAAGATATTTTCAAAAAAGATAATTTTACCATGTAAAATACGTTGCTCTCATAAGTTTTAATCTCTACTACGCAGTTGTGCACAATTGACCCCATCAAAGACAGAAGAGAGTCACTGGTGGTATACCACCAGGGTTCCCGCTTGCTAATTTCGTTGGGGAGTAGAATACATTTTTTTGGGGAGTACAGAACAAAATAAAAGTAATATATTTTTAGTCAATAGTTTTTAATTGGGACAGGTCGCATACAGAATGGAAAATTGGCGTGGGTTGGGTACTATGTAATAATTAGAAAATGAGATTCATGTGCGAGTAATTTTTGAGAGTAGAAATATTAAGTAATTAAATTAAACTAAATTGTGATGAATTCATGAAGAGGGGAAAGATTGAATGATATAGATTTCAAATAATATGTGATTTGTTAGCCAAATACGGAACCTTCGGTGCGCGAGTGACACTCGCACTTGGCCGGTTTTTTTATATACTCGTATGTATTTTTTCCTTTTTCTATATAGATGGCCGACTTGCCGCCGTGTTTCATTTCCTGCATGCAGTTTTTATACCGACCAGCAAGTCAGTGACCAACAAATGCGGTAAGAAGGTCCATATCAAAAATTCTATTAGAGATTCCCAGAATGCCTTTATGATTATTGGAAGGACATTGGACGAGGTGAAAGAAATATTGACAAGGATGCAGGTAAAAAAAATATTTGTATTATACATACTTATACATACTTTTTTTAATAAATCTAATTATTAAACTTATTTGTTTTGCATATCATTTATTAATACCTTATCTAAAACACAACGCAAATACAATAACTGAATTGACAAACTAAAAGATAAAGACCAAATTGATAAATTTCTTTGTAAACAGTTTATTGTACATTTGACAAAACAGCGATGGTAGAGTTAGCAAATATTTTTGTAGAATTAACAACACTTTGATGAATTTAACAAATTATTTTGATACGAACAAGAAACGATTTTTGATAATACAATTTTTTTGTTATTAAAACAAAAATTGTAAGACAATGTAAAAGTTATTAATATTTTGTTAATCTGATTGAAACATTTTGTTGGACGTATATTGGCAACAAATTTGTTGAATGAACCCGCTTTAGTCTGGCTATCTCACAAAAACTAAAAATCCATTTGTGAACAGTGATCTGGACGATCCAATAAACTCAGCCATTAGAAATCTCCTACATAAGAAGCTCCAACTGGTTCAACGGGTAGGCGTAGGTAGGGGGAATAACTACGCATGTGGTATCACATGGGACCTTGTAATGATTCAAGTTTAGTACTTAGTGGATAGAGTGACTGCTTGTGACCCGACCGGAATAAGCAATACTCTGCCGCCAAACATAAAAAAAAAATATCAGCTATGAGTACAATAGACTGGGATTACTCTGAGTACTCCACGACTTCAAATCCCCTTTGAAAAATTAAAGTATTGCGTCAACTGGAATAGACGTACATTATAATAGACAGCTCTGACAGTACTTTGTCCCACTGTAAACTCTAAACAGAAACTCACATAAACGAATGGCTGTGACAGGCAACCGCTTGTATCCTATACGGACCTGTTAAGCATATTTATTCTCAATCGTTGTTTGCTTGGCATAAGATAGTAATTGAGGGCCCTAATATTTCTGTAAAACTTAAAGAATTCATTAAAAATAAAATAATAACGCATTTTCATTGCAAAATAATTTCAAAGTTTAGGTACTCAGAATGAAATGTTCGTACCAAATATCAAAGACAACTGCTCCCTGAACGTCTGTGTAAAAATTTTGACGAAATAGAAAAGGAAATCATATCAAATTAAAACTGTTATGAGATTCAGTTAACAGTTTGTCCAATATGTATGGGTTTATTTTAAGCTTGCACATAAAATCGACTACAATTTTATAATTTCGGAAAATAAATTCAAATTTGACTTTAATGGAAAAAAGGGAAACTTTTTTCGAATTTAGGTGACAGCTATTTCCGTTCTTGATAAATAAAGGGCAAAACAGTCTTCAAAGTTTGGGAACACTAAAGATATTGACATGTATTGTATAAAAGTAAGCAAAACCATTTGACTTACCGCCTTGTAAATAATTAGAAACTGATCGTAGAACGCCCTGGCACTGTCCTTTTCTCTCATGTGTCCAAGATCATCCTGTTCCAGTGGTTCCTTGTATCCTTTCCATAAGAGCGGAGTTAGCCACCAAAATAAAGCCTTTGAGTAGAATGTGGAACAAGAGTGCAGGTAGCCAATTTTCCTTTCCTCTTCGCCAGTTTTTTTAGTTTCATTGGGCTTAAATCCCTGTTAAGAAAATTAGTTGTTTTTTTTTAAATACATATTATTAAAAACTTTGTTTTTTTGGATCGAGAATTTATTTTAATAACCTGTTACAAGTTATATAATGAAAGAATGGGATGGATATTGTCTTTCTTACATACAACCTATTTTGTTTTACGTATAAATATGCAGAGGTTTCCAATACTTTGTAACGGCGATCCCTTTTGCCACTCTTCGAAGGATTATATTCATCTGGCAAATATTTGTAAATAAGTTGTTTTATGTCAAGGGTACATTAAGAAGCAGTGGTACCCGGGCGGTAAAGCTCACATCACTTACAAAATTTAAGAAAAAAACACGAACGAAGATTTTCGATTAAATCATTAAAATCTATATTTTTGTGTGCTCCCTTTCGCCCATTATTGATCTTATATAAGTCTTAATTAATTTTATTTTTGAAAGGCTTCATTTACCATGAGACGCAAATTGTTAAATAAATTCTCATCGCCAATGACAGACTCGGTGACGAGTCTAAAAAGTCACAAATAACAATGAAGCATTTTAGTTCAAGGGCTGTCCAAATTTCAGCTACCATGTGACGCCGTATTCACCCGGTTTCCAATATGATACTGTTGATAACACAAAAATAGATAAGAGTATGGTTGCAGCACCTCTTGTATCCAAATTTTCCTTTTGAGGATAATAAAGGAGTTCAAGAGTTGAAACTATCTTCGCACTAAATTCTCCTGCAATGGCTCGTGATGAGTGCTCCATATAGGTCTATTGTCTACAAGTCTCTTGACTGACACATTTACATTTTTTATGAGAATATCCCATCGAAGCGCAGATGCTAATACAAATGTAAAGTCTTTCCACTGTCACAATAAACGTTGCACTTGAAGGAGTGCTTCCCAAAGAGAGACTCCACAAAGGTTTATAGAATGATTTGCACTTGGCGTAAACAAAGCTTTTGGAGATTAATTTGTCGAACTCATTTTTGAACTCCTCCGTGAATACCCGTCACAGTCGCAGCATTATCATATCCTTGAGCCCGTGAAAGGCTAAAGTTGAGACTATTTTCATTAAGCGCGCGCTTTTTAACATTTTCCAAGCCTTTTTTTTTTATTTTTTATGTAAAACATTCTACCTACCTACTCACTTGTTATAAATAAAAGAAGAGGTAAAAGGAGTTTTGTTATTGGTTTAAAGTTTGCTCTCTTGGTTTAGACAAATATTCTGTTAGTTAGTAAATAAATATATCTGTAACTAGCTGATCCCGCGAACTTCGTTCCGCCTAAATTGGTTAATGTAATGAAAGTAATAATTTCGAGCATGCACATTGCACATGCTATTTTATGTAGACGCTTAAATACCAATGGCAAGTCGTTCTGAATAAGCGGAATTCGCTTAGGTTTGCAAAGTGCTTTATTTGGGCAATAAAGAAAAAATAGAAATAGCGCTTGATTTTATTTTTGAATGGGAGGTGCCACAAATCGTTTTCCTATACCGCTTATGTTTTGCAAAGTACCACCTATAGTGTGGTATCCTATCTTTCAGCACCACCTATCGGGTCTAGAACTCAAGTAGAAATTTATGGTTATAGTGTAAGCACTGTTCTTATATTTCAGACATATTTCCGTAACAGTAACAGTGTGTATAATGTATTTAGGAATGACTTGTAACCGAAATGTGTTCGAATTTAAGTGAGCTGTTAAATTGGTTTTCATGTGTTTGTAAGTGGGTTCGCACGAAACAGAAAATTTGAAATAAAAATACTGATACAATTTTCAAACCTTCCCATGAATCATGTTTGTAGTTATGACATCATGCAGGTCTGGATCGGTTTCGGGATCTGAAACCTCGGCAAATATGATATCATCAACTTGGTCTGGTTGCATTCTTTCGACTAACCAAATAAGAATGTGCGCATGAGGCAAGCCTCTTTTTTGCCATTCAATCGAATACATCCAACATCGAGTATAATTGTATAACCAAAGACACGATGCTTAACAATATAGTCCATTAGCGGCCGACGAAATATTTGTAACTTTAACAGCCATGAAGAAAACTAACCGCATCTTTCAACTTGGTTGGTAAATGGTAATCCTTTTCCCTTCTCTCTCTACATCGGTACCGAAGGTGTTATAATACCTTTAAGTCGCGCTCCCCAATACCCTATTCACTAATAAGCAGAATACCACGATTGTTACTCGCTCATTTTTCGTAACAACCGCTACGTGCAAGCTCAAAACGCTCCACAACTCCTGTTGCCTGTCATCATTGTCCACGTCATCTTAATCACCCCTACATTACAACTTACTCACACATACTTATGCAAGGATCCTGAAAATATATGTCAAACAAAAATGATGGATTGAAAAACCATGAAATAAAACAAAGTATCTACTCCATTTCAAAAAGTTACTTAATGTAACATAGTAAACATAAACAAACTTATTGGTTATATTTAAAAAAAAATGTCAAAATTGTTGACAACAACTATTTGCTTGGAAAATAATTAAAATAATTGACAACAACAATTGCTTTGAAAATATAAAATATTTTTTTTTTGTATTTGAAGTGTCACTACTCGATTTCTATCCAATTTATATTTTTTCAAAGTGCTTTTCCCCATAAAAAACGAAATATGTGCGTTCAATGGCACCTGTTGAGAATTTTCCAACTTTTCTTTTTTTATAAACCATCCCTGATTCCAGACGAATAAAACACACCAAAAATCATTGAAATCGGTTGAGCCGTTCGTGAGTTATAAAGTCACAACGCACTTGCAACAATTTTATATATATAGAGATTAAATCCAATAAAGGAAAATATACGGACATTTTCTGGCTTTTTTTTTGTTTGTGTGTTCCTGGTACCCACCTGTGTACCTTCTTTAGATGAATATATTTTAATTTGTTGACAAAGTTGAAAAATATTTTGTTTTCTTTAAATTCGTAAATTGAAGAAAAAACAGAATTTGCAGAATTTATTTGTTTAAAATATTGCCTTTCGGAATTTTAAAAAGCAGAATTTTGTTAGACCGAACAGAAAAAAACAGAGTTTTAAAAAGCAGAATTTTTGTGTTAAAAGGCAGAATTTTGCAAAGCAGAATTTCGACCCGCTCCCCCGTCCTGGATGTGAAGGTACCTCACTCATATGGTCGATATATGACTTATCGGGTGTGCTGTCGAATATAAATTTCTTCGCCTGGTGGTTGTCTTTTACAATTTGTGTTCTCACTTCTTTCCCCAAAATAATAAAATAAAAAAATAAATAATAATAATACGATCGGGCTGAATGATCGATTCTCAACAAATGCTCCCTTGAAACGGGGTAGTCTTTGGATAAAAGTTTCACAAAGTCCAAGAAATTACTTCTATTGTCCGATGACAAATCCTTTGTGTGGCCTCGAAAAGAAAGGTTTTGACGAGCAAGAAACAATATAACGTCCAAAAGCTGTCTAAGAATATCGAACCATTACTTTTTTTCTGCATTGACATTTGCAAATTGTTGTGATAATGGTTTTCTTATTTCCATATTACCTCTCTTAAGGCAATAGTTCACAAACGCAATTCATGTGCACACATAGGTATAGGTATTTGGGGAACAAATTTATTGTTTTATTTGGGTTTAATTTTTTTTTTTGTGTAATGTGGAAAATAGTTATTTTGATGTTACTAGTGGCACCCCCTTTTAGTCCGCCACCCGTGCGGAATTGTTTCAAATATTTATGCATTATTTTTTGTATTATTAAGAGGTAAATTTGCTTAGATGCTCATATTTTCCTTCGAACACCTTAAGCCTTTGAACAGCTTCATTTGCATATATACAATTGCACAACACTTTGGCCGGGAATACATTTCTGGAACTAGCAAAGTGAAGAAAAAAACGCTTACTGCGGAAGGACTAAAACGAAAAATTTATATGCCGCACATTCAATTAGAGTTTCCGTATAATTTAACTTACGACGAATATTTGCTACCACTATGTGCTTGGTTGCCTGCTGCCTGCCATGCCGTCGTACTCACACACACACTTCCATATCCATAGGCATTTTGTGACTTGCGGGTAATACGGATTTTCAATTTCTTTAGGTAAAGATTTTTTGCCCCCTTTTCTTGTGCCATTCAAATCAAGAGTTGGAAATTTTCAACTTGGTTTCGCATCTCCTTGAAAATACAAAATGAATCTACCCGCCTAATGCAGTTTACAGTGGTTCGTGCAATAGTGTAGCCCGTAACACTAGTCTAGGATTTGCCGTTGCCGTTGTTGCAGCAAGTGCAAAAGCATACAGATTCTAAAGATATTCTTCACTCATTCGATATTCTTGTTACATACGAATACGATCGAAAGATGCAAATAATCCAAAACACAAAACATTGTGGGTAGCATTTTGCAAAATACATACAGTATGGCTAACCAGATTTCGAGGAAAAATTATGTTGGTGCTCTTAGTCAACTCCGGAATGTTACCTTAAGAGCTCAGAAATTGTGAATGTAAGGAAATGGTGAGTTACATGCGAAAGGGGAATCTTCAATGTGTTTGATTTTTTTTATAAATGGAAAAGGAATATATTTTAAAAAAGCGAAGATCAGAAAACTACTCTGTTATCATATGCTGATTTCAATACGCCAACATGCATAAATAGTACTGGCTATATAAGTGGTTGTATAATATAAATGACAAAGGTTAGGTGTGGCCCTATTGAACATGGACTAGAGCATGTAAAGACGGTTTTAGCTTTAGGCTTTCGATGAGAGCGGAACTCTTTCAGCTGATCATCAAAACATCAAATTTTTTTTGCTGTTTATAATTCATGATGATTACTCCGTAAAACACATTAAAACTTCAGAGCATGAGTTGATATAAGTCACTTTAATTTAATTTCTAAAATTTCAATAATACATATACTGAAATTTAGGGTCCGTGCAAAACTAAAAGCTGGTTGATAGTATTTCGAGGTGGGTTCAGTATAGTAACATTGAAAAAGTGGTCAAATGATGATGGGAAAAAGAATGCAACTGATTGGTAACGATTTGAAATGAGAGGAATTTTTGATTTAAGTCATTTGATTGGTGCACTCTTTCAAAATGATTGGCGATTGCATTTTTAAAATTGGTGTAAAAACACAATGTCAATGAATTAAACCATATCGCAGAAAATCTAAATATTTAAATGCTTAAATAATTGTTAACAACCTTGCAATGGGGTATATTAACAGTAACCATCCGTTCATTTATATAAAAATGTGTTGCTTTTAACTTTTTTTTACATTTTGTTTTTTTGTTAGGTACCAATATAAAAAAAAAAATAATAAAGAATTGAATAATACATTTTCTTTTCATTTTTCATTATTTGAAACTCGAAAATATGGTTACCGTAGGTATATCTGCAAGAAAAATTAAATTAAAGGTTTCCTTTAATGAATTGCATCTTCAGCTTTTTTTCATTGCCCCACCTCTCCCGAGAGTTAGCAGATCTGCTCAATTATTCATTTGGACTCGGCAAACGCTAAACGAATGGTCGTGAGAAGCTACATAGCTATAGGGGCCCTTAAGAACATGTTGCACCAACTATTTACTTTTTTTAAAGGTATACATTGTAAATCGAAATAGTATGGGAACCCGGGGCAAAATGGACCGCCCGCTCACTTCTCTGTCGAGTAAAGTGGAAACCCGGAAAGTAAGCTGTCTGGCTTCATTTATCGGTGGTAAGTGGGGGAAAACCCTTTTTTGAACAGAAGTGGCATATTTGGTGCCTGTTGGCAAAAAAAAACTTTTCCATTGAGTGGAAGTTATTTTGTAGCGAAATAAACTGTGTTTTTTGAAAAGAAGAATTGCTTGAAATTGATTTTTTTACTACTGAATGTCGAAGTAAGTAAATCCAGTTTGTATAAATGCAATTATTTCTTCTTTTGTGGTTACATTGAAAAAAAATATGTTGAAAGTATCCACATCAACACTCTAAAATGCTTTCTTTTGACACCGATTGTTGCGTTGTTTTCTGTGTGAATTTTTATGGATCATGACGTTACGTAGAACGACTAAAATCTAGAATGGTTAAAATCTCGAAAATGAATTTGATAAAATCTCGAATGAGAAAATCTCGAATGGGTCAAAATCTAGAAAGTACAAAAATCTCGAAAGACTCTAACTCGAAAAAAATCTAGAAAATAAAACTGCTTTCGAGATTTTTATAATTTCTTAAATTTTGTCCGAAAGTAATGAAAACAAGTCTAGAATGAACATTCTATAGCTTTTTTATTGAAAATAATGAATTTCTTAACAGATACTCATAACAAAATACATTATTTTGAAACTATAACTATAGCTATTCAACAGAAAATAAATTTAATTATTAGATTGATTATCTAAACGTAACCAAACTCATTTTTCAATAACAAATAATGTACAAATACCTATACAAAAAAAAAATGATGATAAATGCAACCATTTATATCCATTTTTACTAAGCCCTTATTGGTTTTAATTTGATTAATTTTCATTTGTCCCACTCTTTGACTCTATACGTACATGGAAAAAATATATAGGCAGCTAGTGTCTGAATTAAGCCACGCGGTGTTTTGACAATTCAATAAGGTTTAAGAAGACCTGTTGTTTTTTAGCTGACTCATTTGTTTGCATGAACAGTGAATCAAATTGTTTTTGCAATTCAAATAGTTTTCCATATGAGTAAATCTTGAATTATTATTAATTCTAGATTTTTACTATTCGAAATTTTTTTTTTTTGAGGTTTTGGTTTCGAGATTTTTTTCATTATAAATTTTTGTTTTCGAGATGTAATTTTTCTGAATTATGGTTTTCTGTATTATATTTTTTTATATATCAGGTTAAACCCGAATTTTTACTATTGCCAGCGGAGCATTTGTGCTACAATTATAATTCAATTGAATTTTCGGAATTACTTAAGTTTTTGTTAATTTAATTACAAATAATGTTACCATTGTTATGAACTGAATGAAATTTATTTATTCAGGAAACCGAGCTATGTCGATTTTAGATCCCGCAGCTGGATGACAAATGGTGGCTTAGCCTTTGAAATTGGTAGATATATAAACTGACGTATATTTATATATCCTATAAAAGGTACTACTTTCGTGGTGCAGTGGCTTAGTGGTTAATGTGTTGGACTACTAAGCGAGGGGTCCGGGTTCGAATCCCGCAAAAACCCAAACTCCAACTCAGGGTTTTTTTCACTGCGTCACCTTTCGCGAACGTCCGAGAACATCCGAGAGTATAACTGTCTTGAAAGAGCTTTTTAATCAGCCGTTTGGAGATCGGCATAAATTTTAGATCCCTTACATTCGTTCCAAAAATGAAATCTCATACAAAACGAATGGTTGTGAGAAGCTAGGCCTTGGGTCCCTACGGACCTGTTGCGCCAAAAATTATAATTATTATTTATAAAAGGTACTTCACAGGCCATGGCGCTTTTGAAACGTAAAACTTCTCAACAAAGCCGACACGCTTATAGTAGGTAGCCTCAAAAAGATGAGCAACGAGAACCAAGACTGCGGAAACTATTCGAAAAAGCAAGGCTCCGTCTAGGCATACACTGCACTGTGATTTAAGTGTCTTCCTGATTTATTCCTGTATATGTACCAAAAGGAACGAGCAATATATTCACTAATATATCAATGGCAAAGCATTGGTGGGTCTGCTAGTTCTCAATAAAAATCTCATACGAAATGAACTAATTTTTGTCACATGTTTTATGTTTATGACATTGCATCAAATTGATTTGTATGAGCTTTAGCTTTTATGCCAAGTGTGTTACTATGGTTATTTTCCACACATCAATTAGTTCTGAATGTTTCAGTAACTGGTCCCCAAGTCAGCGTGGGAGTAAATTGTTTCTTTTCTTATTTCCAAAAAATGCAATGTCTGTACATCCAAAAAAACTGCAATTATGATCATCCTGATCTGATGGTGTTCTACTCAAGTTCAAAAGACTTATTCACACAGTCCATGACAGAAGTAAGTATGTAAAAATACAAATATTCAATATGCAGCTCTAATAGTTGAAATAGATTAATCGAGTTTCAGAAGGTTATGATACAATCAACAAAAAAACAGCTACACAAAAATAGCAAGTATACGCCACCAATACCACCAATCTTCGAGTTATATATTTACACGATGTATTATCATCATGCCAATACTTGAATATGGCGTAATCGACTGGTGATTATTGCTCGAAAAAGTCAGTAACCACTACCATCTAGTCAAGAACATGAGTCTCCATTAGTGGAACCTTAAGAATCACTCCAAACTGCGGCTATGGACATATCATAGCATATACTACCACCAGACATGTATTCAACCGCATCAGTAAGAAACTGACTTACATTTTCTAGACAAACTAAAATGCATACTAACGTCTACACCCTCGACCAACCTCATTTCATCCAAATCTTCGAAACATATAGATATACCCTCTAGGACTAATCATGGAGATTGATGTATACAGAGTCTCGAAATGGAATCCGTTAGATTCTATACAGTTTTATGGTATTCTTTCCAAGACTGTGTATAGTTTTTCAAGCAGAAATCATAACGATCCAGGAGACCCTCTTATGCCTGCGAGATATTTCTATCGATAGTCAAGCCAAGATGGTGGAATAATTCAAAATTCAACAGGTTTCGCTGCAGGGCAATAGAAACTTTCTAGTTTATTGTAAGGCTTGTCCTGAATAAAAAAAGGCACCATATATTAGTGTTCTCTGCTGGAGTGAACATTTTTTGTAAATTGATTTAGCAGTTCTAGGATTTAATCCTTACCTCTTTATATGATGCGATGTTAGACTGCTTTTCAAAACGATGCAGCAATCTAATGCAAATTATTTCCGAATTTCATAGATAATAAAGTATTCGTTTTCGCATCCATGTTTACCGAAACTGATTATAACTTATAATACAGACTCGCATAGTTGGAAATAACCAACATCAACTACTTCATTTCATTTGTATCTTCTGCTTACATCGTAGTTTAAACTACCCACAAGACAATGTTCTTTATTCGCGTATTTATACCCTTGTGAAACAGTTTGCGCAGTGACCAGTTAAGTTTTAATAGGAAATCCCTTTCTTATCTCCTCTTGTTTGTTGCGGCTACCCGACCATAAGGAATAAGGATGATAAAGTGTTTGCAAAAACAAAAACTAAAACCAAATAGAAAAACTTTGTTCAGTTCTGTACGCGTTGGTTTTAGCACTTCCATAAACGAAGAATCAATATGCAAACCAGGGCTTGAAGAACTTCATACTTTGGCGGTTGTTGTTGACCCCATTCGTATACAATCTCCGCGACTTCCCCCTCAATGTGCAAAGGGTCTGGCTTTACAACAGTACAAGGAATTTATGTCCACTGTGGAATACAGATCATTTACTCTGTCCAAAACATGTCAACACGTTTTCTCTACTGTTATTTTAGGGACTCTGAGCAAGTGCACTTTGTTTATCTATCTATACTTTCCCAGTGACATTCCATACAACTTGGTGGAACTCATATTAAATATGGGCAGTGTAACCACAGTGGAATATATTTTTAATCTGGCTACATGCGCGAAAAAGCTGTTACCGAGCCGAATAATTAGCCTTTTAACTGTAGTGGGAAGATCCTGTGATAATTATGTCATCATTAATTCAAATGTTAATCTGTATAATATACAGTAAGAAGATGAACAAATTTTCCACTTTTCAGATTAAGTGGAATATTTTTGAAAGAAGCTGATGGTCACACTGATATATGGGCTGTTAGTGAAACGTCATTTGCATATACACGTACTTCTGCTGTTGGTACTGCTTTACAGCGGATTAGCAAAGAAACACATACCGCTGAAAAAAGTTCGTTAAAAAGAGAGCGTCATCTGTTTAAAAGATGCAAAGCACACAGATGGATTTCAAATTAATTTGGATTGCTTATTATTTTGAAAAAGAAAACGAAAATAACAATTTCTTTACTTATTGACCATGAACTAAAAACAAAAAGCCTACAGGTATCTTAATTATATCGCGGGAGTGGAAATTAAATTAGTGCCGTAGTCAATCGTACCAACATATTTCTCTTAAACTTCACCCCACTGAATGTGTTTCCTTATAGCCATTTTATTCACGATGAGATTTGAGACAGCGACTAGTTGCTTTTTGTTTCTTTCTAATGATGTAGTTTTAAGATCTACTACCTACATCCAATGACTTTTTTTATTTTAATAAAAAAATGTGAACAACTAGCTGTACAAAGATAATAAATAAATAAATATTTATTTTTGTGAGGAAGGGAAGGGCCTTTAATTATGCTAAATTGCTCTGGAAGCTCTTCCCGGACAGTTATACTCTCGTACAGCGATCAATGAATTTAAAAACATTCATATCTTTCGTACGGGAATCCCCCTAAAATTCATATGTTCACATTGTTGTTTACCCCTTCTGGTAGGGGTTAGAATTTACCCGAGGTAGGCATGCCTGTCGTAAGAGGCGACTAAAATCCAACCTCTGTATACCGAGCGTGTAGTGTATACAAAAAAATGCAATGAACAAAACGAAAAGATTAATTACCCCAGGTGGCAGTCCAGCTTTACTGGAAAATCCACCCTCTTCGGAGGTCGGCTCTACGGATTCTGGGGACAGCCGCTTATTGCAATCCATTGGCACTTTTAACAATAGTTCAAGGGTATCTCGATCACCTCCATCAAGATCGAATAACCCCGGGAAAAGAAGTCCGCCGGGAGCGCCAGCGCGTGAAAAACGGAACTCAGTGAAGTATATAAGTTCTGAGGAAGAAATTAAAAAACTCCGAATCAAGCTTAAGGGAATAGATCTACTCTATCAAGCTCTTAAGAAAGAAATAGAACTCTTAAAAGAAGAAAATAATGTTCTAAGGAACACCCATTTTCAGAAAGAACGCGAATGTACTCCATAACGCTTGGCTAGTCGGTAATATCACACCGACGAAGAAGAGCTAGAACGCGAAACGAATCGGGTCCCTATGAAAAGACCTATTAAGAAATGGAGGGCCGGTTCTTCACCTGAAGTCGAGCCTCTAAAAGAACAAACGCGTAAAGTACCGCAAGAAAAACAACTCCGAGGGCAAATTCGTCCACCGCCTCCAATAAACGTCGTTGGGGTAACGGAGTATAATAAGTTACACAGCCTCCTTAAAGGAACGATAACATCGAAATTTAAGGTACCATCTTTGAGAAATAATGCGTGGAAAATTAACGTCGATAACCACGAAGACTACCGGGCAGTAAATACCGAGAAGATCCAGTGGTATACCTTTGAAATAAAGTCAGAAAGGCCACATCGTGTTGTAGCGAGGGGACTCCACCCCTCATGCACCAAAGAAGAGGTTATAAATGACCTCCATTCCAAAGGGTTTAAAATTCTTGATGCCGTAAATATCATCAAGAAGGGGAAGAAAAAACGGAAGAAGATAAGGACATCCTGGTAAGGCGTGGACTTCCGCTCTTTATGCTTTCCTTCGATAGGTCTGGTAATATCGAAGATATCTACCGAATTAAAACCATAGTTAATATTTTAGTAAAAATCGAGCCCATACGCAGAAATTTGAAAACAATTCCACAGTGCAAACGTTGCCAAGAATTCAGTCATACGCAAATGTATTGCAAAAAAGAGCCGCGATGTGTAAAATGCGCCGGAAGTCATTTCTCCCAAGACTGAGGAGCAAACAAACAATCCTCCGCTACCTGTGCTAATTGTAAGGGAAAGCACCCCGCAAATTATAGAGGTTGTGAAGTAGCTAAGGAGTTGCAAAAACGGATAGATTTGCTCCCCAAAACGGAAAATAGGAAAACAAAGCCGCTTACCAAGACAAAGCGTAGGACCGCCCAGGAGGTTGTAGGCAATATAAAACCTCCGGTTCAAAAGCGTAGCATTGTCAGAGAAAGAGAGACAACAGAAAGAGTGACAATAGAAAGGCCCTCGACCTCTGTTGTCAAAAGAAACGCTACTGAAAAGTTACCATCAGGAAAGCCATCGAATAGTGGCCCTCGGATAGCCAGAATGCAGACCTACGCTCAGGCGAAGGAGCCAAAAACGTTTCTCATGTTTTCTCAGTTATTCTCGAGAAACTTGAAGAACAATGCAAAATAAACAAAATTATTCTCGATCGCTGGTTAAGCTCGAAAATAATTCACGGAAAACGCGTACTTCAAAAATAACATGAATGTAAAACCAATGTTAAAAATATGCACTTGGAATGCAAACGGACTTATACAAAAACTCGGCGAATTGGAAATATTCATACGCGAGAAAGATATTGACATTTGCTTGATTTCTGAAACTCACGTGAAAAAGGGATCGAATTTAAAAATAAAAGGCTATAATGATTTCCACGCTTGTCACCCATCGGGAAACGCCAGAGGTGAATCATCATTGCTTATAAAAGACTGCATTGAACAATACAAAGACCTGAAGATAGAGCTTGAATCTATGCAACTGTGGACGATTCGAGTTAAAAATAGTCAGCGTACTCTTAGAATTTCATCTATATACCGTCCACCGCGTTCCGCGCTTGAAAAAAGTGATTTTACTAACCTGCTTAAATCGCTCAAACCAAATTTTATAATTTGCGGCGATTTTAATGCGAAGCACACGTTCTGGGGCTCCAGATACATCTCGCGAAAGGGTAGAATGCTCTATGGGCCAGGTTTGCGATTTCCTCTCGACCGGCAAACCGACCTACTGGCCAACTGATACTTCAAAACTACCTGACCTGATAGATGTTTTCGTTGTGAAAGAAATACCTACCAACCACATTAAAGTTGAAGAGAGCTTTGATCTATCATCTGACCACTCACCGGTTATTTTAACATTGAGTGTAAAACTAGCCAATAACCTAGAGCCAGCGAGATTAACTGGTAGAAAAACTAACTGGGAAGGCTTTAGGAACGAAATAGAAGAGAATGTTGCCCTGAGTGTTCCACTTACGACACCCTATGAACTTGAGGTTGAAGTTGATCGCTTTGTCGAGATCGTACAGCTCGCCTCCTGGAATAATACGCCTTATGCAAGCAAAACGCCGGCCAAATACGGGCTAAGATATCCTCGCGAAATAAAAGAATTGGTCAACGAAAAAAGGAAGGCGCGTAAGAAATGGCAACAGAGTCGCGCTCTGCAACATAAAGCACATTTGTATTATTTGTGCAATTTGTTGAAGACAGTTATTAAGGATTTTAAAAATCGTGCTATAGGTTCTTACGTTGAAAGTTTAACAGCGAAAAAAGATTCCAATTATTCACTTTGGAAAGCTGTAAAAGGCACCAAAAGGCCCAAAATCCCCGCGCCGCCAATTAGAATTAATCAAAATGAATGGGCAAGGGAAGATAAGCAAAAAGCGGACGCTTTTGCCGCTCATCTAGAAGAAACTTATAAACCGTACGATGGCCAAGCGATCCACGACAATACTAATAGGGCGGAATTACAATCTGACGATTCAACACTCACTAGTGCAACGCTAAGTGAACTAAAACGTGAAATCGAATCCCTAAAACCCAAGAAAGCTCCTGGTTATGATTTGATCACCGGAGAAGTTCTGAAAGTTCTACCAAGGAAAGCATTAATGAAGCTTCTTCATATCATAAATGCCGCGCTTAGACTAAAACACGTGCCGAGTCAATGGAAAGTCGCGGAGGTCATAATGGTTTTAAAACCAGGAAAACCGCCAAATGAAGTAAAATCGTATTGACCGATTTCCCTTCTTCCATTAGTCATTTCCAAAGTCTTCGAGAGAATATTGCTTAGGCGCCTACAACCGGTTATTGAAGACAATAATCTTATCCCTGACCACCAGTTTGGGTTCAGAACCAAGCATTCGACGATTGACCAAGTACATAGAACTACTGACGTAATCGAGAAGGCATTTGAAGAAAAAAATATTTGCTCAAGCGTACTCGGAGCTAAAAGAAATTTTGGCCGGTGTACCGCAGGGAGGCGTCCTTGGGCCGCTTCTCTATTTGCTATATACTCGCGATATACCAAGGGAAGATGGCACTACCCCTGCTACGTTCGCCGACGACACAGCTATCCTAGCAGTAGGTAATACAATCGAAGAAGCGACTACAAAACTGCAAGCCGCAGTGGATAAGGTACATGAATGGACGAGGAACTGGCGGATCGCCCTCAACGAAACTTATAAGAAAACTAATGACTTGCCAATTTTTTTAAACTTGGCAAGAATACCCTTTGCAAACGAGGTCAAATACCTGGGAATGACACTCGACGCAAAGCTGAAATGGAGTTCGCGCGTGAAAATGAAACGTAAAGAACTCGATATCAAATATAGAGAAATGTACTGGTTACTCGGAAAACATTCCCAGATCAGTACTGAGAACAAACTGCTTTTATACAAACAAGTGCTAAAGCCGGTGTGGACCTACGGTATACAACTTAAGGGTTGTACCAAGAAAACAAATGCCAATATTCTACAAACATTTCAAAATAAAGTGCTTAGAGAAATTGTACAAGCACCATGGTATATTAGAAACGACGATATACATAGGGATCTCGGAATTCCAACAATCGAAGCTGAAACTAGAAGCTTCGCGAGAAAGCATAGAAACCGACTAATCGGACATATCAACAATACAGTCCGACCAATCTTGGACGAGAGCAATTAATTGCGCCGACTACAAAGAACGAAACCGTTCGACTTGGCAAGATAAGTTTAACCGCGTCTAATTTGCGGAACACGCAGGATCTTTCATTGGAAAGTAACCTGTCAAAAGTTGTTATTTAATGATAGCAAAATTGCTTGATAAGTTATATCTTAGTTGCAGTATCTAACAATCTTTAGAAGGGTGGTGTTTTTAGTCAGTAAAAATCTGACACTACTATGAGAACGCGCTTTCTATTCTCATAGTGTCTTTGGAAGATTTTCACCTAGATACCCTCGGAAAAAAAAACATTGTTGTTTTTGTAATTTGATTCCCTATTTGTAAATGCGTGTGAGCTACAAAAAAGCATGTTGCCAATGTCCGGCCACCAATCATCTTGCTTTTATGGGCATATCGCTGTTCACTTGCTTTGTTTTTCGTATTGAATTTGTTTGGTTTATAATATTGGTTTGATTAAATTTAAAACAAATATAGTAAATCTCTATATATATAAAAACGAAGTTCACTTTTGTATGTGACCTTGTACCTAGAATCCGGGTGGGTCGATATACATTTTTTTTTAAATGAAAAGGGACCATTTATGGACGGTTTAGAAATTAAATAGAAAATTGGAAATGCATCTAGACGAAGTTAGAATAAAACTTTCTTTTCAATTTTTAACAAGTGTTTTTCGCCAAGATTTTGTTCGGATTGAAATTTATTTCAAAAAAATATTTTATTACAAATTGATTTATTTCATTTTGAATTCAATATTTCAAAAAAAAAAAAAAAGGGAGAATAAGTACTGATATTAAAATATATTTAAAAAAGGGCGTGATATCAGTTGGGATTGGTGGCATCTAATCGCTCGGCACAAGATCTATTCAACGCTGAAATGCGTCGTGAGTTAAATTAAGATTGTGTCGAATTGGAAGCATTTGTGCAGTCAAATGTTCCAATAATTAAATATTAAACAGAAACGTGCATATGATACAATCATGCATGCCGTTTGCAATGAAAGGGGGAATATTTTTTTAGACGCACCTGGTGGAACTGGAAAAACATTTTTTATTTCACTACTTGTAGCGACCATACGATCAGTAATTGGCACTCACTTCGTCTGGAAGGTGACCGAACTGCACATTCTGCACTTATATGCCTTGATAGGTGATTTTCACCAAAAATTGACTATTATTCCACGATCTACAGCTGCTGCTGATGAAATGAATGCATGTTTAAAATCATCCTATTTGTGAAGGCATATAAAAAAACTCACGCTAACCACAAATATGCGTGTTAATTTATAAAAAAAAAGATAAAACAACAGTCGAATTTTCTAATCATTTATTGGATATTGTTCATAATTCAACTGGCTACCACCAACAAATGAATAATTCAAAAGCATTTACAAACCCTTTATTAGTTCTCACTCTCTCAAAGCATATAATAATAATAATAGTTGGCGCAACAGGTCTGTAGGGACCCAGGGCCTAGCTTCTCGCAACCATTCGTTTTGTGTGAGTTTTTAATTTTTGGAACGAATGGAAGGGATCTACAATTTTATGCCGGTTCCAAACGGGCCGATTGAGAAGCTCTTTCATGACAGTTATACTCTCGGATGTTTGTCAGACGTTCGCGAGAGGTGGCGCAGTGAAAAAACCCTGAAACCACAAATCAACGCATATACCACAAATTTTAAATGAAATTAAACTTGGTCGTTTGAGGTTAACTGTGTTTTCCGCTGCAAAACAGTACGAGTTACGTTATCATCAGCGATCAACATCATCTCTTCATCTTAACGGGGATCCGAGAACGAGAGCCCAACGGAACTCTTTAGCTGAATTTTCTGTATCCAGTGAGAGGACTAAAGCAACCAGCAGCAAGAGTAAACAGCATAATATGCCACTTACAGTGATTCTTATCTTAGTAATTCATTTTGTAAAAATAACAATTAAGTCAGTGTTCAAATACCATTCAAATAAAATCATCATTGTTTTTGTTAAATGTTTTGTTTGTTTTTGTTCGGTCGGTCATATGACAATCGTAACTCACGCGTGAAGTTGTCTAATAGTAGTCCATATAAAATAATTCAATGGTGGAGCTGTATACTTATATTGGCGTAACCAACGACTAACCGATTTGTAAGCTGCAACCTGTTTCAAATAAAAATGTTTGTCTTTCTCACAGGTGTTAAAATTTGGTTTCGAATAAATAACATTTGGCCACTGTCTATGGTTTCTGGTTCAGAGTGCACGAATTAAATGAAAAAAAAAATTACATCCACGTGACTATCTGCACCTTCTTTCAGGCAAAGTGTTAAAGTTAATGCAATTTTGTCTCCTATCTTCCCTTTGTTCATTTCGAAGTGGAGTTCACGTCCCTTTGAAGGTTGGAATTATCCTTGCCGACGATCTATTTTCTTTCTTCTCGGAGAGGGAAATGCGAACTTTCAAATGACGATAAAGGGCACAGGGACCAAGAAATTCGTTGAAGTGCTCCGAGTGCCTAAATGTGTATAAACCAGCTTCATGCTTTACGGAGTTCTTGTTGGTCGAGAGATTTGTTTAAATTGTGTAAACAAAAGGTTAAACAAGCAGCACACAGGGGTAAAAAGGCATACAATATCAAGTACCTTGTATAGATACTCGTGTTTCTCTTGGAGGGGTTCGCAAGTTTGTTGCGATGTCAATGTCTTGTAAGAGAAAATGCTAATATTTGAGTTAACCCGAGAGGGGCTATTATTTTAGCATTGAAGGAAAGTAGTATAGAAGGGCAGGATTTATTTAATAAAAAAAACAGAAATTTGTATCATATTTCATGGTTTAGCAAATCCTGTGTGCAGAACCATATACGCTCATGGCTTACATCGCCGAAATAGTTAGAAGAAGATGACAAGTTCTATGAGATGTCCATAAAAGGTTAGGTTAGGTTGTGCAAGTTGGGGTCATTACAAAACACACCTTCATGGTTACGACCCAAACACGTTCACCTATACTCTTGATTTCTCTACACGAACTTAATGTGGTCTTAAAGTCTACTTGTTTAAAAAGTTTATGAGAAGTACTTATAGTTAAAATTGGGTTTAACATAAGAAAACAAAACCTTCCCAAACTGTAAGCCCACCAACTGCATATTTATAACATATCGCTCCAGCCATAAAGGCTTAGGCCTCAGGGACATGTGTACCTACACACGGACACCTCTGTCCACTTTTTTGACGGCCACCATCATCGTTATGTCAGGATTGATTAACATCTCAAGTTGTACAATACAATATCAATCTGTAACTGCATAACGCGAAAGTTAAAATAATCGTAGGGGAACCTGGGGACACTCGATCACCTAGGAGACTTGACCTTTGGGTCTTCCTTACGAGAATTGTTTTGCTAGAATAATAAAGTGGCATCACTGCATTTTAGATTGAAAATTAGCTCAAAGACCATATCGCCAATCGTAAGGAAGAACTTTAACTTATAAGATGAGTTTTGTGTTAATAGCCATTACGTTACCGCTTAGGAGGGCGCTAAACACGTGTTCCAATAGATGCCGAAAAACTAAGGAAAGCCTCTCAGAGTGTTTTAGAATATAAAACAATAAAAGGAGCAGCAAAACTCTTCCGACTATATCAATGTAGCAAATATCAAATCAGCTTCATCCACATAGTCTCTGGTAACTTTCCACAGTATTTTAAATCAGCAAGGTAATAAAAATGTTTCAATAATAACAATGATAATAACCGGTGCAAAGTCAAGAAATGCCCTACTTTTTCGAATAAACTCGAAACCAGGTCACTCAATGAAAGGCAACTCGTTGCTCCAGAAAGCAATAAAATTATTTTTCATTCATGTAAATTAAACGGAAATGAATATCAGTATCCGCTTTTCGATTGCAAATTGGTAATAGTTCTCTCATTTCTGTTGTTGTGGCACACTTCAATATTTCAAAACGTACTCATGTAACGATTTATTTTCCCGCTTGCACATGAAAATACCTACTCACCTCTTTATAAATTGTGAATCCATCAACTATGCCCGAGCTAAGTAAACATAATCCGCTGAGGCACTGTATAAAAGCTTCCAGTTCGAATACGCTGCTGTGTTCGATAGTGATTTCGGCCAATTTGTAGAAGCGTACAAAAGAAATATAAACCGACACCGCTGCACTCATATAAAGAAATTCTGAAAATAAAATCGAAAAATATTTTTCCTTTTTTTTTCAAATTCATTCAATGGTATGTACTCGTATGATTAATAATTATTGGAGAAGTATTAATGATGAGATGTTTAGTGAGGTTAAAAAAAGGTTCTCACTTACCAGCAGCGCTTTTCACTTCGATTATCCTATGGAAGGTCATTAAAGTGAGTGTTAGAAAAATAGCCATGCTGGCATTCCATTTCATCTCCGGACCGGATAATAAAATAAGCGTTGACGGCTTTGGAAGAGTGCTGCTGTCGGCCATCCCTAAGTTTGTGAAATCATTCTTGTCACTTAACACACCACCCTCGGCACTTGAGCTATTAACTGCTGCGAAGAATTGTTGACTCAGCGGCAGACATGCTCTTGAAAACTCCAACGAGTTGATGGCCAGCAAAGATATAGCAAAGGCTGAGCGTAGATTATGAAATGTAAATAATGTTCTGTAGCTCCTGTAATAAACAGTGAATTTCAATTATTAAGAGAAAGTTCAAAACAAATATGGATAAGAACTATGACCTATGAATTTAATATGTAGTATAAAGGTTATGAATGTATTTATTAGTGCCCATCTCTGTCGGACAATTATAACGAAACGATTCGTATTTCTTATTCGTTGGTTATCTCAATATACATCTCCTGATTAATTTTTTAGTGAAATTATTTCTCACTATGGGTGAGAACCAAGTAGACTTTTGTTTAATTTTGGTGGGGCGAAACCCCCATTTATTTGGCTTAATACAAGCTATTACAGTGACTTAAAACTAAGACTTAAACCAATCAATGGGCCTTACCAATAATCATTTTTAACCTTCACACTAAATATTTACTAGGTCACAATATGCAATTTTGTATGGAAAATTTCGCCATTGTGAGTTCGAAAAACTTAGCCTGGACACTAAAAATGATTATTGGTATCGCGGAATGATTTTTATTTTAGTGGAGTGAGTGTGCGGTTCAAATTAAAAATGGATATGTTTGAGTCTACCTTCCGTAACATCCGTAGAATGTGTGGTGGGTATATGAACTTACTGAAAGGGTGACCGCGTTTGGCTGGCATATTCGAGGAGAGACGTACAAAAGTCGAGCAAAGAGATCTAGTCACATAGCGGTCGGAGAACTCCTTTGACCACCGTTTAATGAATCCGAGGGATGAATTGGCTTTGTGAATTATTTCATTAAGCTCATGTTAGTATAATATGCCAAGGTCGCGAAGAGACTGTATACGATGGATATAGGTTGGTCATTAAGTAGGTAAAGACGGAGAGGAGATTTGTTGATCTTACGGGATAAGGTCATAGATTGACATTTAGATATGTATATTGAGCTCCAGGCAATTTTTGAGTCACCAGATAGAAAAACTATATATACATCTTTTTGCAGTAACAGGAGTCTTGTGATGAAGATATGCGAACACTATAAAAACGGTTTTCCAAATAAGAGGATATCCATTTCAGCAGTATTGGTTCAAAGCCGAGTGCAGATAGTTTGAAAAGAATTAAATTATGCGATATTTTATCAAAAGCTTTACCAAACGTTCCAGTTACAATAACATCAACTTCTTTACCACTTTCTAAGACCGACAGTGCAGAGGACACGAATTCAACGAGACTAGCTGTAGTAAGGAGAAATTATGGACTTGCATTGAAAGCTTAAGGATTCGTACAAGATACTTTCGAGGAATTTGGGTATGTGCGAAAGTTTAGCTATTGGGCGGTAATTGGTAACTTCGCCGCCCTTTGATCAATTTTTCTGAATCGGTGTAATGAAGGAGGACTTCCATATCTGAGGAAAGTCGGCTTAGGAAAGCGAGAGATGGAAGAGGTGCGAAAGGGACTGGGAAGAAGGAAGGAACACTTTTTGGGAAATATAGCGGGAATACCATCTGGGCCAAGTGAATATGCATTCATCATTAAGTTTTTTTAATTTATTTTCAATTACAGTACCTAGGCTCAAAAGTATGAGAGATGAAGGGGCCAATGGAGTAGTGAAGAAGGTTATTAAAATAAAAAGGATCCGGTACAAAGGAGTTATCGCCAAAAGATTTTTTCAAAAATCTCGCATCAGAAGTAAAACTATTTTGATAATATTTTATGCGTTTTCACATAAAAAATAATATTTTATATTTAATGTTAAATTGTCTAATTTTTAAAGCTGCAACCAACGATACCTACCTATCCACAAAATTTCAAGGTTTGAGGTGTTCGGAGAATAGCATACGACACATGGTTTTTTTTAAATACCAACCGAAGAAGAGTACCTACGTCACTTCCGTCTGAATACCTACTGATGATTACGTCGTTACCTTTGCATCACCAACAACAATGTTCAATTGTTATTTAAGAGAAAGAGAAAGAGACCATTTCAAAATAAATACAAAATTAGTATTAACAAAATTTGTATTAAAAACATCGGTTTATTTAATATCTATCTACACGGTAGTTTGTGACATGTCACTACTTATAATAATGGTTTATGATAACTAAAATGTGATATATAAATTCATGAATTACACGCCACCTGTAACGGTATACATAGAAACATATGTTACCCTTCCACCTTACAGACACAGAAATCTCAATTTTGACGTCGATGGAAGGACTGTCCGGTGAACAAAGCAAGGCAGGCATTCTTGTTTAAGCGAGTGCTTAGCTCGTCGGTGGGTGTGATCTTCTACCGTAGGTACTACGCGTATACTTTTATATGCCTGAACATTTTGGTGAGAAAGTTTTAAAATTGGGTGTATTAAAGGGATAGGAAGAAAATAGCGAAAGGATTAACTGTTAACGAAATATTTGTGACTTTAACAGTCAAGAAGAAAACTAAACCCACCTATGCCCACTCCGGTACCGAATGTGTTATGGTAGCTTTGAGCTGGCCTCCCCATATGAGCAGAGTATGAGCAGAGTTCCATGATTGTTACTCACTCATTTTTCGTAATAACCCCTACGTGAACACTCAAAACGCTCAACAACTCCTGTTGCCTGTCACCATTGTCCACGTCATCTCAATCACCTCATACTAATGCAAGGATCCTGAAAATACCTAAGGTACTTGACAAACAAAATTTATGGATTCAAACACCATCAAACAAACCAAAGTATCTACTCAGTTTGTAAAATAGTACGTAAACATAATTTTTTTATTATTAGGAAATAATAACAATTGCATATAGCTTTCCTGCTCCTTCTCAATACCTACGTTAGAAATTCTCCTCTATCTAGTTGACTGAAATTTTGAAAAACGTTACGGCCTTGAAATTTCAATGCGACTAAAGAAGTTTTACTTCAAAAATTAGCAATTGAGCGTGGATCACTTGATACTTTCGTAAGATAGGAATGGAGGGTAACCGTCGGATTTTTTCTTGTAGTTAACAAATCGGAAAAAAGATTTAGAGTCGCTTTTAAGATTCGCCTGCATCATTTATATTTCGTTGATAGAGGGAGCTAAAGGCCTGAGAGAATTGCAGGTAAGAGCCGAGATAGTCAGAAAACGATTTGTTTCGAAGGAAATCTGACCATAACTTGTTTCTCTTGTTGCGTAATAGCCGGAAGCTTCGATTATATCATGGGGGGATGTAGAGAAGGGTTTAGTCGAGAAATAGGAACAAAAATAGAGATGGAAATAAAAAATTATTTGTAAAAAAAGGAGATGGCATCATTTACAGAGAGATTGGAAAATTCAAATGAAACTTTGCTGAGGTGTTCATTTATTTTAGGGAAATTGGCTTTATGAAAACCATAACAAAACCATATACCTTTCAACGCAGCACCAACCCCCATCCCATGTTTGTTGTCTTAAGTGGTTAGACAGCCAGTTGTAGGTAGCGGTAATAATGAAAAAAAAAACAATGCTGACAAATTAATAGGAATTACTTAACGCACAAGACACACAAATAAACATTTTTCGCGTTGTGCATAACCCCTTAAGGGCTCGCCAAATTGTAAAAAAGGATTCATTCCGATTAAGTTGCTTATAAAAAGAGTTGTTGTGTTTTAAGTAGATAGATCGCTATACCTACACTTACCTGCTGTGGTAAGTTTGAGGCTCAAGCATATACACCATGACGGATGCAAGTGAATCATATCACAGAAAAGGATGTATGATTCTGCAACACGTAATTAATTCGACTCGAGTTTCATATTAATTTAATTCCTACATGCCCGTCAGTCGGCCTCATATATTGTCCACATTACTCATCCTAGGAAGTGTGTAATTGGGAATATTTATTTCGCACAGAAAGTAACTTTTTTAAACATGTTTACAGTAAATTTAAAATTTATATCCATTGGGAAAAGTTTTCCGAAAGCATAATTTCATCCGATGAATCATTGCATTTACGAAACTAATGTGAAACTTTTTCGCGTTTTATGTCATAGGAAATATATGTTGCAGTTATGTTTTATGCGTTAATTGAAAGCAAGTTAAAATTGTGAATACTAGCTCTGAGCATTCAATTGCTTAATTGGTATGTAGTTATAGCGTTCGTTTTTATTCTTTTGAGTTGTTGTAACCAGAAAAATCTCGTGTCACAGTTTTAGTGTTTATACTCCTCCGAAACGGCTCTACCGATTTTGATGAAATTTTATGTGTAAATTCAGTAGGTATGAGAATAGGTTTATAACTAATATAAAAATGTTTGTTCAAACAAAGTAGAAATTACTGTAGTTTTTTTATAGTATCCACTCTGCCGATAAATATGTTTGCCAAATTATTTTTTATTATTATTTTATTCTATTGTTTACTCTCCATTGAAAGGGCGACTACTCTGTTATTCCAAAAATATCAACAACATCGACATTGACATTGGCAATCGTTGGGTGGTGCCATATTCACCTCTACTGAGCAAAACATTCCAAGCTAAGTTTTGTAGTTCAGTGAAAAGCATCAAATATATTTACAAGTATGTGAATAAAGGCAGTGATATTGCGGTATTTGGAGTTGAAAATACCAATGTGACTGCTATTCCAGTGAACGATGAAATAACGCTGTACCAAATTGAAAGGTACATTAGCTCCAATGAAGATGTTTGGGTTTTCCAATTCATGAACGGGATCCAACAGCTATTTATTTAGCCGTCCATATTGAAAACGGTCGGCGCGTATATTTCACGACCGCTATAAATTCATCAAAAATTACACTCACAGAATTTTTTGAATCGTGTAATCGTGTGAATGCTTTTGATGCCTTTGCACGGACATTATTCTACTCAGAAGTACCACACTATTTCACATGGGCTCAAACAAGATACCGTTTAGCAAGACTTAAAAGTTAGAATACTTTTGGACCCGATAGGTGGCGATGTTGTCGATCTCCGATGGGTATGGTTGGTTCCAGTTTAAAAGATAGGATAGTTTTGGACCCTAAAGGTGGCACTTTACAAAAGATTAGAGGGATAGGTTGTGGCACCTCCCATTAAAAAATAAAAATAAAACGCAATAGCTATTTATAAAGTTGTATAGGTACGTAATTAAAATTGTCAAAATAAAGCAAATTGCGAAATGAGGTCGGGACTTAATACGAAAGGCACTCGCAAATCCGGATGGGTACAGCTATCTAAATAAAAGAGACTACGTCCATTTGTACACTCAAAACTCTGGAACGGATTGTTCGATTTTTACGATTTTTAAGGATTCGTAAGGACTATGCTGCTTTTTGTTCTAAAAAAAATTAGGGAATTAGATTGGGGATAGAACCACACTTTGAAACCTATAGACTGAATAGAAAATCGTTTAGTATCACCAATACAACAAATATTATTTAAAACGTTTAATTTTTTAATTCTTTGTATATTCCGGGTGAAATTAGAAGTCCAACAGTTTGCAACGAAACGCGTTTGATTTGATTGTGAAGAATCTCAAATCAAATGTCGTGCAAGCAAAAGACTTTGAGGGAAAAATTCAAAACAAAAATCGTCATTCTGCGAAAGTGAGTATTCCGCTTATTCAGAACGATTTGCCATTTTTATTTAAGCGTCTTCAATTTCCCATGCGTCTCGCTTTCGCTATTATGACAATTAATAAGTCTCAAGGACATTCCCTGGAAATTTGTTGCAGTAATCTTGAATTCCCAAGTTACTCGCATGGTCAATTGCATGTGGCGTGCTCACGTGTGTGCAACCTTCCGCTCTATAAATGTCGTGTACCATAAAGCGCTTTAGTGAAAAAGTGGAAGGTTGGCCGACACGTCAATTATTGCGGTTTGATTGAAACACATCGACATTGCTATATGTACTTTAGTTATTTCTATTGTATGAGTATAAGTTTTGAATGAAGAATTTGAGTTCACCGAATTATAGAAAGCAGCATGCGCATGCTCGGAATTATTATTTTCATTGTATTAACGAATTTGGGCAGTACGAAGTTCGCCGGGTCAGCTAGTAAATAAAATAGGTATATAATAATATAAAATATAAACATTTTTATGGAAGAAAGCTGTCATGTTTCCTCTTCTATGAATTCATACATATTCTCGTTCTATTCCTCCAGAAGTTAATAAATGTGTTATTCCGCATGTATTTTGCTGAGTGGTAATAATTCTATTCTTATAACAATATTTTCCGCGAAGTGAACCTTTTCATACCAACCATTTTATTAGAGATCCTCATTTATACCGAGAGTAAAAAGACATATTTTATTATTTATTCTGCTTGCGACGACTGTCTTGGAAACATCCCAAGAGGCAGTAAAATTCAAACAGCAGAAATCTGAAATCTCAGATCAAGATCTATAATACCCAATCGAAAACGACATAACTGTTCAGATAGTATTAGTTACCTATACGAAAGGAAAACGTTTGCAATAGAAGTATATACTTTTTTTTTTAGTTCCTAACCTTAAATTTACCAAAGCCTTAAAGTCACTATCCTAAATTAGAATAAATCCCAAATAACAATTTCAAGGAGCTGGTAACACTGCTACTTGTGTTGCAGTTGATGGAATTTGGAGACTACCGGACAATTTCGTTCCGAAACAGGTGCGTACTTGGCTTTAGGCAACAATCTTCATATAACTATCTCCAGTACTGGCTAACATAAGAAGAACAAAAAAACACTCGAGTCATAAGACAAACCCTTTCTCTACGCACACTGTCTGAATGCACAGAATGTTTAGGTAATACGCCAAAGTAGCACGCCGTTCAATTAATTCGGAGTACGATGCTCAGTTGTTTCATCACTTAATAACCAGCCCTCATGGAGCCGATTTACTTTACATTACCCCATTTGATTAATCAATTAGATCTGAAGACATATTGTGCCTCATTCATTGGCGTTGCTTGTGCACTTCACTCCAATTGATTTCGAATATTTTCGTAGCTTAATTTCCGCGATATCAATCCGTAACGCTTTCAGTATTCGATTCAAAATGCGGGCAGCCTCCTGTGAACATTTAAATTTTTGTAGTCTATTCCGTGCGTTTGTTTACATTTAATTTAAAAACAAAGAGAGCGATCAGTGCAGTACCGACTCGAGGAAGACCTTCAACCGTAACAGCGAGACAAAAATTAATAATATATGTGCCGTTTAAAGAGGAATGTTAAATTTAAAAATGTATCATCGCTGAATTGATTCGTAAAACGTTTTTATTTTCTGTGTTTCTTTGCATGATTCAGAAAACAGTCCGACCAAGTAATAAAGCGAAACTCTTTAAATTAAGATCAGTGAATTGAGTAGGTAGTACATCTTCAATTGAGTTGCAATTAGAGAAAGTTTTCTTGAAATCTTAACATCCCTCTACAAATTTGAACATTTTAAAGTACATATTTTAAATAATTTAAAAAGTAAAAGCTTGCATCAATAAAATACACTTTTTTATATAACATTTAAGGAATGAAAGTATAAAGCTAAACATGTTTGAAAAGCTTTTTTTTCAGGCGGTCTTTTATAAGATTATGCTGAAGATTTTGCTTTAAGTTATTCAAACCACAAGAAAAATTCTTTAAAGTTTCATGTATAAATAACCTTTACCAACCGCCCTCATATCATTAAAATCTGTCAAAATGTCTTATGATCTAATCTAACATCTTACTTTTGAGTTTGAAATTAAAAGCGCAGGGAGATTCCTTAAAAAATGCTACAAACAAATCTATCATTTTAGTGTAAATACCAGCGGACCTCCCGCTTGCTTTAATTGCGAGGAAATATGATTTTGTTAGATGAAAAATTATGTATTTTTAAAACAAAAGTAAGACCTGAACAATGCGCATACATTATTATCTATTTCATACATTTACAAACAAAAATATTTTTCTTAAGTTCAAGCAATCGTGCACAGAGCATTTTAAAACTTTTTTTACCAAGGTGTATTTTTAACGAAAAGCTTAAGTTTATAAAGAATAAAGAACAAACGGAAGCGAAATTTTCAAATTTACAATTTAAAAAGACAACAGTTCCGTAATAGCCCGCTACTATGACAACTATAAACCCGCACGATCGACAAAGTAATATGTGACCCCCACCACTCTCTTGATAAGTTGAGAATGTTGATAAGTAGAAGTAATGGGACAACGAGTTGAACGACGCCAATTCGAATTGTTCTGGTGACCTAAGTATACTAAGCGCATAGACGGACTCAACAAACCTCACAAGCGAGTAAAAGTCGGAATCCGAATACGTCGGAGTTGTTCTGCCTTGAGGCAGAGGACATATCTGACAGCCCACTCAAAGATTTAGTAGGATCCATCACCGAGTGCGGTATCATGAGCGAGCTCTAGATGGAGGTAATCACAATAGGCCCACTTGTGGCCGCAGTGATATGCCAACTTGTTTCCACTTTCCCCAATTAATATAATCTAATCTTAGTTAAGGCTTATCATGACTATCCGCAATATCAGACTTCAGGGGCACCTTATAAGTTGAGCAACTTAAGTCCATCAGAAAGACAGACGGTTGCATATAGGCTACGACATAGAAATAAGAAAATAATTATCGGCGGATTAGATTCCGGCCCAATGAACGATTATTATTATTTAAAAGTAGTACTTGTTTTGGGATACATGTTTGAGCATTTATTGTTGTTATTACAAAGAAAGCTGCACTAAGAAAACTGTAGTCTTTCGATAGCCCTCCTATTACATGCGTCTGCGTCACCATTGTTTTATAAATGTTCATTAACTGATATGACTCCATCTGTTACACAGCTATACCAGAGTAAACAGTTCTTGTATCAAAGCGACTAGATGACCAAGCTGATATTGAAATGAAGCGATTCAGGCTTGAAGCTGCTATTCGGTGCACGATGTCAAAACCTTACTCAAATTTTATTCGTTAACAACCGAACCGCATTTTTAAAGGCTATCGTAACTCTCTGTTATCTAATATAGCCACGACTTTTGGATGACTTCCAAGCTGTTGGCAAGCTTGCTGAGATGGAGCAAACTAATTTGCGTGTTTGGAAACTGTGGTTCTACGGGGTCTGTGAAATCTAAAGCCCACTTAGAACCAGCCTGAATCAGCCTGACTGTAATGGCAATTCATATTATTATTATAGCTCCAACTTTCCGACAACAAAAAAAAATTTAAATGATTTAACAGAAATACAACGATTGAATGTATACCCATAGTGGTCAACAATTGTATAAGCGTAGTCCAGCTTACGGCAATGTGTGCATCAACATTGAAATTGAATGACATGATGAAAATAGTGGTTTTATATATCATTTTATTGAGCCAATTCAAATAGCCATAATTTAAAGCACCTTTAAAATTATTTCGTTGTGACAGCAAGTGAATACAGTTTCGGTAACATTTTTTTAAAGCGAGTAACACAGCAACATCAATAGCAAGTTTGACAACTTGGAGAACTAGAAAGATTAGTATTAAAAATTTATTGAAAACATCGACTGCAACTTTGTCAAAAGACATAGGTATAGTGTCAGTAAACTACAACTTTTTCAGAAAGACATAGTTCCTTACCAATAAACATTTTTTTGACTCTAAGTTTTAGTAGTTAACAGTGGCTATATTTTCCATACAAATTTCCGTGAGCTTCCGTAAATTTAAAGTCAAGACTAAAATTTGTTATTTGAAGGCGCATAGTGTCTGCAATTCATGCACAAATGTAGTTTTACAAATACATCAATTGTCAAGTTATGATAATCTGTAAAATCGTAAAACATTCACAAGAAATGAAGCGTCTTTTGTGATCTAGTGCTCGTTTCTTAATGAGTACTAACGTAGGTACCTACTACTTCAATTATTATAAACATTACCTTAGGAAATAGGTAGGTATTTGTCTTTCCTAATATTTTATAAGTTGCCAAAGTTCAATGCAGTACTAATTTTTGCAAGGTAACTGATAACGTTGCTGCCATAGTTGTGTTTTATTTTTATCTAAGAACTAGGTACAAAGTTTAAAATTTTGTTCGTCTTGGTCTCACACTGTTTACAACACTAATTAAAAATGTACGCATACAACAGTGAGCTCCTTTTAAGTTTTAGTTGAGACTTTTAGTGGACAAACAGACAAATCACAGGCTTTCTATATAGTAAAACTCTTTCCAGAATTTGTATCATTTGATTTCATAACTTCACTTAAATATGTAGGTACTATTGTTCCCTGCTGTTTGAAAATAGTAAATTCACTCACACATCTCCCTCAAATATTTACTGATTTTATTTTTGGGTGAATTACATCGTTTTGGGCCGTATTTTAGCCATTCTGATCAAGTAACTAATTTCAAGAGGAGCACTCTGTAACGCAGTTGATATTTATCGGACTCCGCCCGAATGTATATTGCTCTCACGAAAATGTTTCTTGCTTTATTTTTTTTTGCAAAACATAATTCCATATCGTTGCGAATAAGCCAAAATCACGAAACAAGAATGATTTGAGAAATCACATCATACCTACATTTAATCGAACAGGTATACAAGGCTGTCATTGGGCTTAAGTTGGACCATGGTAATTAATAAATGAGCAATAGCCTTTCGAAGTTCCAACTTATATAATCCATTAAATTGTTCAATGGACCTGAGCTCCTAAAATTGCATTGGTGCAAAAGAATAAACGCATCACTTCTTGACTTGAATTCTTCCACTACTACACAGTTAAAATTTATGAACTTCGCAAATATTAAATAAAATCAACGGCTATCATATGCTTTTATATAAATATTGTTAATAACAATATAGGTTATTTATCTTGTACATTTGTATACGTTATTTCATAGACATAATTTTTAGTGTTTCTTTCTACACAATAATCTGATCAAGTTGCAGTCCCTATTGAGTTCGACAATCATCATTATCATTAATGTTCTTATCTGCAATGTAGGACTACACTTTCTTATTGGAAGTATCCTAGACCTACCTCTGGCGAAATTTAAAAATTGACAAAACAGTCAACATCAATAAAATTCCACATGCCGCAATGGTTGACGTCAGCTGCAGCTGGTTGATAGTGCAAATATCCGTATCCAGTGGAGGAAACTGTTTTATTAAAACTGCATCACTGCACGTAATGAACTTCATTTTTTTTTTTTTTTTCTTGTATTGAATTACTTCATCTCGCTATCACTATTCGTAAAACCGATGAAATTATATTTTTCTTAAATTTCTTATACCACTTCAATTAAAATGCTCTCATGCGTGCTCAAATCACTGCCCATTTACAAAAGAACACTCATTCGCGACAATACACCGAACTTCCTCACGCGTGTAATTATCTGCTCTAACGAGTTTGAGATTCACAATCAATATGATACAAACTGTTTTCCGAGAGCAGAATTTTTCCCCAAAAAACACATAGAAATCACAAAAATTTTATTAAACCCCAAAACGAAACGGAAAACATTCAAACACAAATTCGTAAAAATAAACAAATGGTGATGATCCATCGTACTTCGGGATCCATCGAATCAGAGAGAGTGTATCTATTCGAATTTAGACTGTTTTCTAATATTTAATTCTGTGGATTTTTGTTGTAACGATACCGACGTGCGTCGTTGGTTTGGTTCGCATTTGTCTCTCGAATTATAGAATCGTGATGGGTGAAAATTGAGAGAATCGTACTGAAAATTGCAATTTTTCTACTCTTATTTTGTTTTGTTTACTTCGTGCTTGTTTAGAACATGTACATACAACATTTCGAATATTTTTCTTGTGTCTGGCATTTTTGGTAATTTGCTGCTCTCTTTCTCTGAATTGAAGTTGTATTTTTAGATTACATACGATGTGTGTTAGCGGATGACTGGAGAACTTGTTGAATATCTAGGTTAAGAAGTTTAATTTTAAGAATGAGCATCTCACGATATCGAAGTAAAATGTATATTTATTACCGATTGACTTCTGAAGGTTAAGATTGTTTAAATCAGATTTATTTTGATTCAGAAGGAAGTTTCTTTTGAAAGCAAAAATCTACGGCAATTTCTTTAAAATATTATATATGGGTATCTAATAATTTTGTTTCAAAATAGCACGTTTTCTTATATGCTAAAAGAAATAGAAATGTTTTCGAGGGATTGCAGAAATGTTGGTCAACGGAACTTGTGTTTATTTCCGTTTTACGTATCTATAATTATGGGTAGAACATACATACATGATACCTTAGGGGTCGTATTTGTGATCTCATTTACACCTTTATTCGCATTGACTGCAGATAAACGGATCTCTCTGTCTCGTCTCGTGCGTGATGTTGTGAATACGGTATTAAGCTAAATACTATACAAAATGATATCAGAAGTTCTATTTTTGTTTTATGGTGACAAAATAAACAAGCTTGGTGATTTGAAGCTACTTTAAACTGTCAGAATATGAAAGCTTTGTAAGCTTCT
This sequence comes from Cheilosia vernalis, assembly GCA_949126925.1. Classification (NCBI taxonomy): domain Eukaryota; kingdom Metazoa; phylum Arthropoda; class Insecta; order Diptera; family Syrphidae; genus Cheilosia; species Cheilosia vernalis. The sequence continues at coordinate 19,317,384 of OX421361.1, forward strand.
TTTAGATATCGGAGAAGGTAAAAGTTCAGAAATTATAAGCAACGATATTGATTAACTGGCTGTTTTCTTAGGTTGCAGCTGATTTGGCAAAAAAGGGCATTACAGAAAATTACTGATACCTACTACAACTCTATGCCTTTATATAAGTGGTATTTGCACTAAAGGCCCTTGCCTTTAATTGATTAAGTTTTTAAAAAGCATCAAAGTCCATTAGTGTTCGCACTATATTGCTTTGCAACTTGTGAGCAAGGAGAGGTAGACCAGGTTGAGGGTAGTTAAACTTTTACTTGAGTTATATCTTCTCGAAGTTTTTTAGACTGGGTTTAAATCCCTTCTCCACGCATTAAGCACTATAATATTGAGGTTCGGTTGCTTGTTTTCTTTTGAGATTAGAGTGATGAAAGTAAGAGTGATTAGGTAGGGCTGCCAAACATTGAATTGATTAATAGTGACTGATTGTCTTACGAAAAATAACCAGGTAGAAACTAAAATAATATACTGCAAGGAGTTTTGAAAATAGGCAGAGAAGCACAGTTGATCGAGGGTTTCTTTGGTCAGTCAGCGAAATGCTCTCTTTCCACACCCTCAAAAACCCATTAGTTATTTGAATCCCACTAGAAGTTGTATCCAGTTGTATCTATAACCATGTAAAGCAAGGAAGCCAAAAAGAAAAATACTTTAACAGCAGAGTGAATTGCTTGCGGTTATCAGAATTAATAATTTGTTTTGAATCCGGTGAAAACTATTCTATGAGGATCTTCTAATGCGTTTTTGGAAGTGGATTCTTAATTAAATTTCAAGATACACTATACATCTAACACCACCCTCGCCTAAGTGTGCATAATGTTTTGTAATAATAGCCACAGGCGGTTGTGTTGTAGTTACATACTTCCAGAGCAGCTGTAGATAATTGAAGTTAAGTAAATATCAGGCCAATAATACATTCCAAATTCAAGTATAAGTGCTTAAGTGGCATTTGAATAAAAAACCACAAAAACTGAAAATATTTCCATATCAGGATTTTAATGAGTTTCCTAATAATTATGAAGATTAGTATATTGGCCTCTTGATTATTTAGGTAACATGAATTTTGCTTCCCTATTGTAGAATAGGTATTCCAAAATTCATCGCAATAATAAATAAATTGCACGACTGGGTTGCACGAAACCATTTCGTTTAATGCGAATCTGACTGACTTTAAGAGTGTTCAGCATAACGAAAATTGAAGACACAATAGTTTTGAAAACATCCAAAACTTAGAGTCAGTTTTCATTTTGATCAAAATCACAATTGCCCTTTTCCGGTAAACTGAAAAAACTAAATTTTAAAAAACTCCTTTTTTCAAAAATTTATTGTATGATAATATAGAGCAAAACTGAGTTTACTATTAAGTTATAAATGACCACATTACCTTAGAAATTAATCTTTGTAAACGGTCTATACGATACAGACCGTTTTCGAGATATGACGAAATTTCAAAAACACCGCTGTTCGAATTTTTAGCCAAAAACTGGGTAGGCAGCCATGGTAACCTCACCTACTTGAGCTTAAATATCAATTTTGGTTGAAATCGTTAGAGCCGTTTTCGATAAAATCAAACTGGTGCCAAAATTTTTTGTTATGGAAGTACCATTAATATTGAGGTTACCTCCCGTTCGTTAAGCCCAAAAACTCCAAATCCGAGGTTTGAACGCAATCCGGGAAGTCGTTTAGGTTGTAGGCCTGTGGAAGGACGAACAGACCGGGTTCGAAATTTTGTACGAAACCAATATCTTTCTCTTACTACGTAATGGAGAAAGTTGAAAAGGAAGCACTATTCTATTGTTTTTATTTTATTTAAACATAAAATAGATAAAAGAAATATCAAAGCAATAATTGTCCCGGACAATAAATTGTGTGCGAAAAGAGAGTAAAGAATTGTACAAAGCAATCTACTGGAAAATTTCGACTTTATTTCGCCATCATTCGCAGTGAGATTTTTCGCTCCTCATTTTGTCAATTTTGTATGAAATGTTTTATTATTATTTTATTTTTTATTTTATTTTATTTTCAATCAAATGAGTACATCTACTGTTCTCGCTAGATTACTTAATACAAATATGAACTTAAAAACGACCACCAAAGCCTAACAACAGAATTAATTTATTTCTAAATGAATCCCTACCAAGATGAAAATCAAATATACTAGAATATTTAATGGATTCCCTAAGACATCTAGAAATTGGCTCATTTGTATCCATAATTAACTCTATGATAAGGTACATAAAATAAAAGACGATTTCTAAGAGCTCTCGAAGGAGCATAAAATCCAATTAATGATAATAAGAAAGGGCAATCGATATGACCATTTATCAAATCATGAATAAACATAATTGAAAAATATTGCCTACGTTTAAAAAGAGGTAATATACCAAATAACTTGCACCTCGTCTCGTAAGATGGCATTTCAACATTCCATCGCAGTCTACGAAAGGCTACTCTAGTAAGACGCTTTTGGACCTTCTCTATTCTTATAGAATGCACTTCATAAAATGGATTCCAAACTATACTGCAGTATTCAAGATGAGATCGAACAAATGCAAAAAATAAACATTTAAGAGTATGTGGATCTTGAAAGTCTTTCGAGTTCCGCAATATGAAACCTAGCATCTGATTACCTTTGGCAACCAAATACTCAATGTGCTTGCAAAAGCTAAGTTTTACGTCAAAAATTACTCCAAGATCTTTTTTGGACGAAATAATGGACAGAGGGGTATTATGGATTACGTACGTAAAGTGTATTGGAGAGAGGTTACGATAAAAGGAAAGGCTTTGACATTTAGAGACATTGAGATGAAGATTATTATTGTGACACCATATGGAAAGTCGTTCGAGATCCTCTTGTAAAAGGATACAATCATGAACTGAACGTACAGGTCGAAACACCTTCAAATCGTCGGCAAACATAAGACATTGGGAACTCAAGAACAAGTCCGGAATGTCATTTATATATAAAAGGAAAAGCAGAGGGCCTAAATGACTACCTTGAGGTACTCCAGAGGTAACGTAAATTGGTGACGAGAACGTGTCATTTATACGAACATACTGGATACGATCCGTTAAGTAGGAATGAATCCACTTTAGAAAATTGAAGTGGAGTCCTAAGTCAGTTAGTTTGGAAATCAATATATTGTGGTTAACGCGATCAAAAGCTTTAGCAAAGTCCGTATATATTACATCACATTGCAAGCCATTCTCGAGAAAATTCATTTTATTTTTATTTTATTTTTTTTTTCAATCAAATGAGTACATCTACTGTTCTCGCTAGATTACTTAATACAAAAATATACTTAAAAACGACCACCAAAGCCTAACATCAGAATTAATTTATTTCTAAATGAATCCCTACCAAGATGAAAATCAAATATACTAGCATATCTATTAGATTCCCTAAGACATCTAGAAATTGGTTCATTGTATCCATAATTAACTCTATGATAAGGTACATAAAATAAAAGACGATTTCTAAGAGCTCTCGATGGAGCATAAAATCCAATTAATGATAATAGGAAATGGCAATCGATATGACCAGTTGTCAAATCACGAATAAACATAATTGAAAAATATTGCCTACGTTTAAAAAGAGGTAAGATACCAAATAATTTGCACCTCGTCTCGTAAGGTGGCATTTCAATGTTCCATCGCAGTCTACGAAAGGCTACTCTAGTAAGACGCTTTTGGATTTTTTCTAATCTAATAGAATGTACTTCATAATATGGATTCCATACTATACTGCAGTACTCAAGATGAGATCGGACAAATGCAAAAAATAAACATTTAAGGGTATGTGGATCTTGAAAGTCTTTCGAGTTACGCAATATGAATCCTAACATCTGATTACCTTTGGCAACCAGGGACTCAATTTGCTTGCAAAAGCTAAGTTTAGCGTCAAAAATTACTCCAAGATCTTTTTTGGATGAGATAATGGACAGAGGGGTATTATGGATTGCGTATGTAAAGTGTATTGGAGAGAGGTTACGATAAAAAGAAAGGCTTTGACATTTAGAGACATTGAGATGAAGATCATCATTGTGACACCATATGGAAAGTCGTTCGAGATCCTCTTTTAAAAGAATACAATCGTGAACTGACCGTACAGGTCGAAACAACTTCAAATCGTCGGCAAACATAAGACATTGGGAACTCAAAAACAAGTCAGGAATGTCATTTATAAATAAAAGGAAAAGCAGAGGGCCTAAATGACTACCTTGAGGTACTCCAGAGGTAACATAAATTGGTGACGAGAACGTGTCATTTATACGAACATACTGGATACGATCCGTTAAGTAGGAATGAATCCACTTTAGGAAATTGGAGTGGAGCCCTAAATCAGTTAGTTTAGAAATCAATATATTGTGGTTAACGCGATCAAATGCTTTAGCAAAGTCCGTATATATTAGATCACATTGTAAGCCATTCTCGAGGAAATTCAAGGTAGAATTACAGAAAATTGAGAGATTTGTGGTAGTAGATCTTCCTGCTACAAAGCCGTGTTGAAACGGGGAGATAAATCTCTTTAAGAGAGGTGTAAGTTTGTTACAAACTGGTTTTTAAACAACTTGGGAATAGTAGAAATCTTACAGATTGGGCGATAGTTAATAATATCATGTCTCGATCCAGACTTATATATGGGCGTTAAAAATGAGCTCTTCCAATTTTCCAAAAAATTTCCAGACCGGAGAGACAAATTAAAAACTAAACACAGAGGTACAGAAAACGCGGAGGAGCACTTATGAAGTAAAATTGGCGGAATGCCATCTATACCAGGATTTTTATCTAACTTTAATAAAGCAATTTGAACTTTAGGGATTGAACACTCTAAATTGCCAATATTAAAGAAATCACAGGACATTGAGGTATTGCTGGGAACTATAGGTGTGGTAGTACCACAAGAATATACAGACTGAAAATGGTTGGCGAACATATTACATATGGTTGACAGAACAGATGAAGATACGTTATTAAGACGTATACAGTTAGGAATACCATTAGATTGCTTTTTGTTGTTAATAAAAGTCCAAAAACGTTTACTATTTGTCTTTAAATTAGATTCGACAGAAAGAACATATTGTCTGTAAAGAAACTTATTTAAGACATCAAATTGCTTTTGGAGCATCTGATAAACTCTCAAAAGCTCTATGTCGTTATTACTATTACGGAACCGCTTATAGGCTTTATTTTTCCTATTATTTAAATTCATGATTCTGTCATTAAACCAAATGGGTTTATTACCCTTAACAGACTTCATTTTAGGTGTAAATAAATCAATTGCCATTTTTACAGTATTCAAAAATAAATTAAAAGAATTATTCAAATTACAATCATTAAAGATATTTAACCAATTCATGCTATCTAAATAGTTTGAAATGTTGCTGAAATTGGCTTTAGCATAATTATATTTAAAATAAGTGTCACCAGAACCTGGTTTTCAGCCTAGAGCTAAAGGCAAACTCAGTGGTTTTAGTTATAGCGTTCACAGTTTTAGTGAGAGTTCTAGGGATGGGAAGCAAACTAAATCAGCAATGGAGATGGATGCGGTTGCTTTCCCTATGGACGCACACAACTCTGTCTCTCAACACAAGTTGTTGCTGTTGAACCCAATGAACCCTACGTGTCGGTGCATTCTTACTGTGAGCTGTGACATTATAGTTATTGTTATTGGCAGATATACATAACATATACAATGTTAGAGCCATTGCTTTTTGATTAAGCGAAGTTCGGAGATGCTGGTTGAAGGGTTGTGATGCGTTTTATGAGAACACAAGCGTTCTCACTTAGCCTCTCACAATCAACTCCTACTCTCACCTCCACGTTGGTGACCGGTGGGTGCCTAGTACCTCGACTGAAGATTGGGTAACCAACCCCTTTGGAAGGTCGTTGGAGGCAGCGGACGAGAGAGGGGGGTGGAGTGTCTCCTCACTAAGACACTTCCTCCTGTTCCAGACGGCAGCGGACGAATTCCCTAGATGGAGTCAACGGTGGCGTCTACAATTCCAGTTAGGCCGAATTACTTAGTGATATCCCTATAAGAGCTGCTTCGACGTACTCGGACCCCAGGTCTATAGGGATCTCCAATAACACGCCAGGTTATTGGAAAAGAGTTGGTGGCGGATGAACCCTTAATGGGTCAACGGCAGCGCTCATATCCCGAAGTGGGTTACTGGCCTCGGATTATCCGGCCCGCTGTCCTAGGGTGAAAACAAGGACCTGGCCCTCCAGGTTGGGGGTTGTGCCGTCGGAGTAACTTCCCGACCATGGAAAAAAGCATTAGTTATGGGAGAGACACGAGGAGCCTCGGATAACGAATTCCCTCAAACGGCAACCAGACCCGGAACGTCAACGGACAATGATCTAAGAGTATGCACCTGGAACGTGCGGACGCTTTACACTCCAGGTGCTACTCAAAAACTTGAGTCTGTCCTCGCGCGGTACAAGGCAGACATTACCGCGGTCCAGGAGATACGGTGGATAGGATCAGGTATGATGAAAAGGAAAAATTGCGACATTTATTACAGCTGCCATAAAAGATTGCATGTATTAGGATGCGGATTCGTCGTGGGAAATCGGCTTAGGTCAAAAGTTATTGACTTTAAGCCGATAAGTGATCGCCTGGCTGTGATCCGCATCAAAGCTACTTTCCAAAACATTAGCCTAATATGTGCACACGCCCCTACCGATGAGGCTGAAGACCCTACCAAGGAGGAGTTCTATGACCTCCTGGATGGAGCCTACGGAGCCTGTCCGGAGTATGACGTCAAAGTTGTGCTCGGGGACTTCAATGCCAAAATCGGTCAGGAAAACATCTTTGGCGGGTTAGTTGGTAAGCACAGAATCCACGAAACGACAACAGACAACGGCTACCGACTAATTGACTTTGCAGCAGCTCGTAATACGGTGATAAGTAGCACTAGGTTTCCAAGGCTAAGGATCCACACAGCAACCTGGCGCTCTCCAGACGGTCGAACCGCCAACCAAATCGACCATGTGCTAATCGATGCTAGGCACGCATCCAACATCCTCGACGTGCACACATTCCGAGGGGCAAACGTCGACTCTGACCATTTTCTTGTCGCTGCTAAATTCAGAGCTCGACTGTCCAACGAGAAGAAGCTGCGAACCGCTCAAAAGAAGAAATTCGACGTTGGACGCCTAAGCACACCTGGAGTAGCCAGTGTCTACAGAGAGCGCCTGAGTGAGAAACTCCCCACTGTGCATTCACCTACCACAAACGCCAACAACCAGTGGTCCCAGTATCGCGACATCATCAAGGAGGTAGCCGAAACTACTATAGGGTACCAGCCACCCCAGAGAAAAAGCCCGTGGTATGATGATGAATGCGTACGTCGGAAAAAGGTGACAGAAGATGCACATATGAAGATGCTGCAGCGCAAAACAAGGGCAGCGAGGGAAGAGTATTGAGCCAGGAGGAGGGAGGAGAAGAAGATACTGCGTCGAAAGAAGAGGGCTTACGCAGCCTCCCAGCTCAAGGAGATCGAAGAGTCTCGCGATCGAAACAACATCCGGAGATTTTACAAGAAAGCCAAGCAACTGGCTGCTGGCTTCAAGACCGGAACGCAGGCTCTTCGAAACAGCGAAGGAAACCTAGTCACCGAAGCGCAGGGAATAGTAGATGTGTTTAAGCAGCACTTCCAGCAGCTGCTAAATGGGCATCATGTAGAGAGAGTGATAGGGCAGGAAGAGAACCCACGTCCAGTCAATGAAGAACCAGTTCCACCACCCAGTATAGAAGAAGTTGGCTTAGCTATAAAAAAGCTTAAGAACAACAAGGCCGCAGGCTCTGATGGTTTACCAGCGGAGCTCTTCAAATACGGTGGTGATGTTTTGGTAGGGCGCATGCACCAAATCATCAACCAGGTATGGATGGAAGAAAGCATGCCCGATGACTGGGCTATCAGCTCCATATGTCCCATCTACAAAAAAGGCGATCCTATGTCTTGCAAGAATTACCGAGGCATATCCCTGCTTAATGTCGCATACAAGATCCTATCCAACGTACTGTGTGAACGTCTTAAACCGTTCTGCAACACACTAATCGGCACATACCAGTGTGGCTTCCGGCCCGGCAGATCGACCATAGACCAAATTTTCGAGGCAAATCCTGGAAAAGACCAATGAATTTCAAGTCGAGACTCACCACCTATTTATCGACTTCAAAGCCGCATATGATAGCATTCATCGTCAGGAGCTCTATATGGCGATGGCCGAATTCGGAATCCCGGCAAAACTGATCCAGCTGTGTCGCGTAACGCTGGAGAACACGCGCTGCTACGTGCAATTTGGAAGTAGCTCCTCCGAACTATTCCAAACATGCACCGGATTTCGGCAAGGAGATGCGCTATCATGTGACTTCTTCAATCTCGTGCTGGAGCAGATAGTGCGCAGGGCAGGTGTCAACACGGAAGGCACTATCTTCAACAGATCCGTTCAGCTACTGGGGTATGCGGACGATATCGACATCATCGGTCGCTCCCAGCGTGCCGTGACTGAGGCTTTTACGGCGATTGAGGAACAGGCGAAGTTTGTTGGCCTTGAAGTAAACGAGGACAAGACCAAGTATATGCTATCAACAAACAAAAACGCATCTGTCCACCGCCTAGGACAAAACGTCACTATTGATAGCAACAATTTCGAGGTAGTTAAGGAGTTTATCTACCTCGGTGTAAATATGAACTCCACGAATGACACCCTAGTGGAGATCAGGCGAAGAATTACCCTAGGAAACCGCTGCTACTTCGGTTTGGCAAAACAATTGGGTTCAAAACTCCTAACTCGAAGGACGAAATGTACGCTCTACAAAACACTCATCCTGCCAGTTCTGCTTTATGGCGCCGAGTGCTGGACGATAAGCAGGAAGGGAGAGCTGATATTGGGCTCCTTTGAAAGAAAAATTCTTCGTCGGATTTTTGGTCCTGTGTGCGAGGAGGGCGAATGGAGGAGAAGATACAACCGCGAACTCTATGAGCTGTACCAAGATGTGGATGTAGTCCAAAAAGCCAAAACACGTCGACTACATTGGCTCGGCCACATCGAGCGAATGGACGACAATGCTCCAGCTAAGAGGATCTTTGAATCCCAGCCCCCAGGTTCGAGGCGACAAGGAAGACCGAACCTCCGTTTTAAAGACCAAGCCATCGCGGATGCCAGAGCGCTTGGTCTGGCAAACTGGAAGCAGCGTGCCCGGGATCGCAGAGGATGGAAGGCTGCAGTGTCTCAGGCAGAGACTCTTCACGGGTCGGGAGCCCGTTAAGTAAGTAAGTAGAAGTTCGGAGATGATCCTAAACGAAATCTTCCGGTGGTCTCCATATGAACAGCGGAACGTCTGCAAAAAGACAGCGAAAAACAATCTGTGGAGGGTTCTATCAGCTGCTACACAAGTAGCAGTGATACCACAACTGCCTTTTTATCTCCGATTTGGATACTCGAACTTTTCGCTGGTTTCCTAAATTTTTCATTTGGTAATTGTCCTAATTTAGACTGTTTACTTTAAAGTTTGGTGATTTTTAATCTCCTTAGGTATTGATAAAAAAAATGCATACTTCAATTGCGAATGTACTCCTCTCGTATAAGGACCCACTTACATATAGCCATACGTAAAGCGAAAACGTAAACATTTTCTTTTGCTTAAACTTGATAAACTGATTGGTCTTCAAATGTTGCCCATGAATTATAAAGTTAGTTTATCAAAAAAAAAAATGTGTAAATTTTTCCGTATGAACAATTTTTTCCGATCAACTTCTTAGTTAATTCCACAAAAAAAAACATATCAATCCACTGAAATGTTTAATTTCTTTACTGTTCCATGTGTCAGGAATCTGATCGAATCCAATAGGGTAGTCGATTTGTTTTAATAATTTTCGTAAGGACCGAGCACTCCAAGCGTCTTTTCTCGGATTCGGCAGTAAACTCCACCGATGCGCACTTTTTATATTCTTACCAGCCACCATAAGATTTTCCCCCGTACCGTACTTGATTTTAGCGATAATAAATACATATGACGATTTTCGTGTTACCTATTTGATTTTAAAGTTTAATACCCTTGAAAACACTCTATAGGGATGAATACACGCTGTCATTCGTTGTGTTTGAATTTAAAGAATGTTGTAACTATTCGTACATGGTAAAGCTGTGTGCGTATCTGTGGTGGTGCATAACACAATATGACCATCATCGTCATCAGAGAAAATCAGCAGTGGGACGGAGGTAAGCTTTAGTGAAATAATGCCAAGTCAATAATGTTCACAAGCGAAGCATTAAGAGTCACTGAAAAGTTGAATGAATGAGGTGTTGTTAATGTTATTTTCTTGTCAACAGAACAGTATTTATGTTCCTGCACATTAGATACATATGCGATGTCAGTAGATCATTATTTCAGCGACAGGTTAGTATAAAGAGCGTATGTGGACTGTCAAACAACCCTAGAGGCCTAGACAACATAATGGGCCAAACGCTAACATTCAAGTTCAGTGCTTAGGGTGAATCAAGTGAAAGTGGGGATATCCAAGAGTAATTCCTATTGGTTATTTCTATTTCTATTCGCCCCTATCGTGGACTACGGCATATTTGAGATTCACTTCGCATACTCGATTCACTTTCACTTTCCTTATACATCGTAAGATCCGCCGGGAGAGGCTTCCTTATCGACTTATCAAAGTTGATCGGAAAATCAGCTGTTTTATAATAAATGGCAGCAGAGATAGAGCAAAGTATCTTAAATTGTATTTTACAGAAATCAAATCAAAAGTAAATGAATAGTATAGGCTTGTATTTGAGTATAATAAACAATGTGGAAAGAGCATCCAACGACAGGAAAATAAGTGCAAAAGGATTCGAGGCGAGTTTCTTCAAACACAATTGTTATTCGAATTGTTAATAAAGTTTATTTATCTCTTAGATTTACCAAGTGCTTTCGTGTAAACAAAGCAACATTTTCATACGCTTTTGATGTTTTGAACTCACAAAAGTTAGAAAATCACAACGAAACTGCACAACAAACGATAGGATAGGCAATGGATTAGCTGCGTATTTGAAATGTCAAAGTGTGTATGGGAAGTTTCACTTCGATAGTTTTCTACGATAGTGTTTAACGCATTCACTTTACCGACTATTGAATCTTTCACTTCGAACGTATTCTACGATGTAGGTGTGTTTATTTTAACGCGAACATGAGTGCCCAGCAAAGAAAGGCGTTCTTGCTCAAGTTGGACTTAAAATGAAGTATTTCAACTCTCTAATTACCTACGAGCAAACAAGCTAATGGGCGCATTAGCTACTAGCCCTTCAATATAAAAGCTTAATGTTACGAGAATTCAAAAACTTCGCTGTCTAAAATCAGAGGTATCAGTTTCCTTATATAGGATCAGATAAAAGAAGAGTAGGTATGTCCGCCGTGCACTGTTTGTCAAAATGATTTTTTCATTGCAAAAATCATAGCTTTACGAGTTAAGATATCACTACAATTTGGTCTTCTTCTTGGAGAAAATTTCCAAGGTCAATTAAACTTTAAACTGAAGTACAACTCCCTCAGAAATAGTAATTTTACATAACAGATTTTCATACTTTTTAAACAGCCCCAAATATTGCGGACCTTAAGTTCATGACTATGTGTTTATAGCAAGTATTCGAATAGTATTATATAAATTGCGGCTTATCATAGTATATTGTATAAAAGGTTTTAGTGATAATGTTTCATGTAAAACTGTACAGGAAAACTACCGAAATATTTATAAAGAAAAATAATTTAAATCCATTAAGTTTGTTTTTTTTTTAACAACAACAACATCTAATTAATTTTACAAACAAAAATCATTGGGATTGTCATCTTTCTTAACATTTAATTAATTAATTAGCTCTGGACAACCTTAAAGATATCAAACAAATTTTCAGTTTGTCGTATTCGTTAAACCTTCTTATCTTCTTATAAAAGTTCCGCTTTGGACAAAATCGAATCCGTAATATCTTCTCCACTATGGTCCAGTTGGAGTTTATGCCTGTACCTGTAGTTACCTACTTCATTTAGCATATTCCAAGTATTTGTAGTAAATGTACTTAAGTTCTTTGCTACTCGGTTATAAACAGTTGACCTTAATATCGGATGTCGTTTTCCATTGGGACAGAAAAAGAACATTTTTTCGGAGTCGGAGTCATTTTTCAAACTTTTAAGTGTTTAGACCACAAGTCCGTAAAAAAATAGAAAAAATGTACCGCTGCAATGGATGTCAACATAAATTGAATGGATTTATATAAACACAAATTAAGCTGACTTTCAAAACACCTACCACCACAAATCAAAAGAAAGAAAAATGTCGTTTTATGTTCCACGAAAAATCTGAAATCTTATACCATGTTCCCACCAACGTGATTTAGCTCATGTGATTTATAAATCGCGAAAAGCGTCTCCACCGAACTTTACGTGTTTTAATTTGACATCCAGGAGAAAGATTTTATCCCCTTTTTCTGTGTTGTTTTTGTTTTTTTCCCATACCTGCCACAAATAAAACAATTTATGATTGTATAAATATCCTTACTATAATAAAACTGTAACTTTTTTCCGGCTGTAAACAGTTTGTACGCAATGGGCTCAAAAAGTACTGCACGAAATTGATTTCGGTTTTCACAATTGCATTGGAAATTGTCGATATTAGAATTTAGGATAATGTTTAATCATTATCCGCTGTCCGAAAGTGGAGATTTAAGCTGATATCTAACAAAAGTTGTAATTCTCGAATGCCTTCTAGCTCCTAGCTTTGGAATGACTCAACCGAATGAAATAGGATTTGTTTTAATATAAAGTTCAATTATGTACAAAGATTTTAAGATATAAATCATCTTTGTACATAGTCCTGAAGCTGAACAATAAGTATTAAACTATAAATTTTATACAATTCAAAAAAGTAAAATGTTCGATTGAAGCCAGATCGTCGGATTTGCCCGGCATTCAGTGGAGGAAATTTTGTGTGTGTGTGCGGCAAAACCTGTTTCTCTCTCTGTACCTTTTCTGCTGTATGCTTTTTGTTTCTCTTTTTTTTTATACACCTTTTGTGCTTTGCGTTGTTTCTTTTTTTTTTTTGCTCACTTCTTTTAAATTAAAATTGAACTGGTGATAGGGGAGAGAGTGGAGTTGTGGGTGGAGTATTAATGTGGTGCATGGGTGGGAGGGAGATAGGTCAGGTCAGGTATGTAATGTAATTGAGATTGGGAGGGAGTCACACTCAATTGTGATTTAAAATGCGCTATATTGATTGTGATCTGATTAGTGATTCATGTGCATGCATGTCATGAACGAATCCCGTTTGTGCTCAGTATTGTTTTTTTTATCTATTTTTTAACATCATCTTCGTACGTTATCCTGAAGGTAAATATTATACATTTTTTTCGTATGCATGCATATGCAACTGCACCTTTTCTGCTTTATGTTTTTTTGAAGTAATTACTTCTTTAGGCGCGTTGGGCACTTTTAGATGGGAAGAATTTAATGAACACCCGATAGGTGGCGCTGTTGTCGACTTTTTTTTGAGAAACTCAACCGATTTCAATGAAACTTTGTATGTGTGCATGGTTGGATGCAGCTAGAAAGATAGGATAGTTTTGGACCCGATAGGTGGCGCTGTTGTCGATTTTTTTCGAGAAACTCTGCCGATCTCAATGAAAATTTGTTTGTGTGCATGGTTGTATGCAGCTAGAAAGATAGGATAGTTTTGGACCCGATAGGTGGCGCAGTTGTCGCTTTTTTTGAGAAACTCAACCGATTTCAATGAAACTTTTTATGTGAGCATGGTTGGATGCAGCAAGAAAGATAGGATAGTTTTGGACCCGATAGGTGGCGCTGTTGTCAATTTTTTTGAGAAACTCTACCGATCTCAATGAAACTTTGTATGTGTGCATGTTTGTATGCAGCAGAAAGATAGGATAGTTTTGGACCCGATAGGTGGCGCTGTTGTCGATTTTTTCAGAAACTCAACCGATCTCAATGAAACTTTGTATGTGTGCATGTTTGTATGCAGCTAGAAAGATAGGATAGTTTTGGACCCGATAGGTGGCGCTGTTGTAATTTTTTTTGAGAAACTCAACCGATCTCAATGAAACTTTGTATGTGTGCATGTTTGTATGCAGCTAGAAAGATAGGATAGTTTTAGGCCCGATAGGTGGCGCTGTTGTCGATTTTTTGAGAAACTCAACCGATCTCAATGAAACTTTGTATGTGTGCATGTTTGTATGCAGCTAGAAAGATAGGACCCGATAGGTGGCGCTGTTGTCGATTTTTTGAGAAACTCAACCGATCTCAATGAAACTTTGTATGTGTGCATGTTTGTATGCAGCTAGAAAGATAGAATAGTTTTAGGCCCGATAGGTGGCGCTGTTGTCCATTTTCTGAGAAACTCAACCGATCTCAATGAAACTTTGTGTGTGAGCATGGTTGTACGCAGCTAGAAAGATAGGATAGTTTTGGACCCTATAGGTGGCGCTGTTGCCGTTTTTTTTAGAAACTCAACCGATCTCAATGCAACTTTGTATGTGTGCATGTCTGTATGCAGCTAGAAAGATAGGATAGTTTTAGGCCCGATAGGTGACGCTGTTGTCGATTTTTTGAGAAACTCAACCGATCTCAATGAAACTTTGTTTGTGTGCATGGTTGTATGCAGCTAGAAAGATAGGATAGTTTTGGACTCGATAGGTGTCGCTGTTGTCCATTTTCTGAGAAACTCTACCGATCTCAATGAAACTTTGTGTGTGAGCATGGTTGGATGCAGCAAGAAATATAGGATAGCTTTGGACTCGATAGGTGGCGCTGTTGTCCATTTTCTGAGAAACTCAACCGATCTCAATGAAACTTTGTGTGTGAGCATGGTTGGATGCAGCAAGAAAGATAGGATAGTTTTGGACTCGATAGGTGGCGCTGTTGTCCATTTTCTGAGAAACTCAACCGATCTCAATGAAACTTTGTGTGTGAGCATGGTTGGATGCAGTAAGAAAGATAGAATAGTTTTGGACTCGATAGGTTGCGCTGTTGTCCATTTTCTGAGAAACTCAACCGATCTCAATGAAACTTTGTGTGTGAGCATGGTTGGATGCAGCAAGAAAGATAGGATAGTTTTGGACCCTATAGGTGGCGCTGTTGTCGATTTTTTTTGAGAAACTCAACCGATCTCAATGCAACTTTGTATGTGTGCATGTTTGTATGCAGCTAGAAAGATAGGATAGTTTTAGCCCCAATAGGTGGCGTTGTCGATTTTTCGAGAATCTCAACTGATCTCAATGAAACTTTGTTTGTGTGCATGGTTGTATGCAGCTAGAAAGATAGGATAGTTTTGGAACCGATAGGTGGCGCTGTTGTCGATTTTTTTGTTCGCTAGGGAAATGTAATAATTGGAATGTAATGTGGTATTCGATTGGGCGCTCTGAGAGCAGTTTTTTTTTCTCAGAGCAATTTATATGTTCGTTTGGTACAAATAAAGCAATGTTTTTCAGATTTCAGAGCACTTTTGCGAATCAAGATATTTTCCCAGATTTACCAATAACAAGTGCGTTTGAATTTGAAAACTGGTAGAGTTTGTTTACATTTTAGTGATTTTTTTCTTCAGCAAAGAAAGGCATTGCATCGAGTGAATAAATTTTTGTAAGTTATTTATGTATAAATATTTAATAATCAATCGGGACGGATATTTCTAATGTTTTAATACGAAATTTAACCAGTGAATGGAAATCGCTTAGAAAAGTGTCGAAGACTGTACATATTCAAATCGCACGAATAGGTATCAACACAAAAAAGAGCAGGTGACGTTTTTATGTTCGACTGAGGGAATAATAGAAGAGGCTAACTATTTGTTT
The DNA here is from genome assembly GCA_949126925.1 of Cheilosia vernalis. Taxonomy (NCBI): domain Eukaryota; kingdom Metazoa; phylum Arthropoda; class Insecta; order Diptera; family Syrphidae; genus Cheilosia; species Cheilosia vernalis. The sequence continues at coordinate 19,333,269 of OX421361.1, forward strand.
GGGTTGTTTTACTGACAGTTGTTCTTCTCTCTTTGGGTAAGAGTGGCTGGATTCCACTGAAGTCTATGTTATATTTACAAAAATTACATAATTTGATAAATCCCTACTATTATAAAACAAAGTCATTGTTTCCTTTGTTTCTTGCTACACGTCACTTACAGCACCGGAGTGGGTTTATGTAGCTCTTATTATTTTGTTTTAAATTTGAGAAGTGGAACTCTGGCGAAGCAAGGCGAGCACGGGTCAGCTAGTACTTAATAAAAATACAAAAACTCACCGAAACCCGAGAATATTGGATTTAAAATAATTTTTTTGACATTTGCTTTGTTTTTTTGTTGAATAAAATTGAATTGAATTGAATTGGATTGAAACAATAACAGGTATATTCGATTTTAATTTGTGTGGATTTACGTTGACAAATCATGTAATTAGTAATCGCGAATATGTATTGTAAATAACGTTATTTTTTGAGATGATTTACCTAAATCAAGTGGATTTAGCTAAATCACGTTGGTGGGAACATGGTATTAGAGAAAAATCTGAAAATCCCAATGGAAAACGACATTAGTCTAGTACCTATATTTTCATCATTTGTATACCAAAGACTTTTTGCTTATCTGCAAATAATTCTTGTTTCTTAAAATCCGCCTTTCTTATTCTTTTTCGCCTTCCTCCATGTCGATGGTCTCATCTTCTTGGTATAAGTGTGAAGCTAGTTAAAGATCTAACTCTAGTCATTATTTTCGTTATTTTTATGATTACTTTTCATTCTACCTGGTTTTATTGGACCAATTCCACTCTCATTATAAAGGGGGTTTCATTAGCGACTTGACAACTTTAAACTTTCAGTGTAAACGTAAACTTAAACAGCCGTATTTATTAGATTCCCTTACAACGCCTCTACGATGTTGTTTAGTTAAACATCGCATAAAGATTTACGCAGCCTCTACGTGGCTTTTCTGAAATTGTGATTTATAAACATTTTTCCGTTGTAGTTTTACTAAACGAGGTTTGTGTCTAAATAGGTAAGAATTTCGATAAACTATTACAGAAAACACTAAAATCTATTACTTTTTTGCAACGGTTGACAGATTTATTTTGAAAATAAAAATTATTTCAAACGGATAAAATGGAGATGGAGACCAAAAATAAAAGAAAACGATCCGAAAATTGGGATGCCACCGATAAGGTATTAATTCTTGTTTGTTAAATATCTTACATAGGTTCGCTATACAAAGTCAATTTTTAATTGTTTTGTTTTCAAATTTAAAATTTACCCCGAAAAAAAAATCTCAACAGAATGACATTTCACAAACGAAAAAAAATATGCAAGCTTTACGCCACCTCTAAACGCAAATTTTTGCGTTTAAAGTTACGCAGGCTTAAAGCGAGGTGCTTTTTGTTTATAAATCACGTTTTCCTGCGTAAGGCCATTTTAAGGGTTGCGTAAAGTTAGGCAGACTCTACGCTGGGTTTATAAATAAGGCTGAAACTGTTTACCGAACTGACAATCTCAAAATATTCATCACGGTGAAGTGAAGTACACGAAGGAACAACGTTTGCAAACAATTAAAATTTACTACAGAAATTCCGAGTCGGTGGTCGCAATTTTAAGAGCGTTAACGTTAATAAGCAAAATACGCGTCACTGTTAGGTGTTATTGGGCCGTTTTTTAGTCCATGAATGATATGGTATGGGCCGTTAATCGGCCCATTGTGCATACCACTGGTATTTAGGGGTTCCTTTGCTGGTTACTCATGTGAACCATTTACTACCATTGGTAAAGCTAAGAATATTAGCAGCGCTGATACAGCTTAGATCGCCAAGATCATTGAGGAAGTAGTTTCCTAGGTACGCCATCCTTAGGTTGGATAGGGCGGGGCAGCTACAGAGAAGGTGGGTGACGGACTCGTCCTCCTCCTCATCCCTACAGCTTCTGCAAAAGTCATTGTCTGGCAAACCAAGTCTTTGCGCATGTCTGCCCAGAATCCAATGACCGGTGATAATATTGGCAACTAGCGAGATACTATATCTGTTGAGTCGCAAAAGCTCCCTGGATTTTTTGGTATCCAGTGTTGGCCAAGTAAGCCTGGCAACATCACAATATCCTAGATGTTTCCATCTATGATTTGCTTTCCTTGTTGCTTCCGCATTAATGATTTGTTTAGCGTATGACAGCGGTGCGTACACGTTGTGCAGACTAACACTATCAACGCCAGAGGAGCCTAATCTTGTAAGTTCGTCAGCTGCAAAATTCCCTGGGATGTCACAGTGTCCCGGAACCCAGCAAAGGCTGAGGTTGTACTGTCCATCTATCTCGTTAAGAGATGCGCGGCAATCTTCCACCGCTTTAGATCTTATTTCGCTGGATACTAACAGCCGTATTTATTAGATTCCCTTACGACGCCTCTACGATGTTGTTTAGTTAAACATCGCGTAAAGATTTACGCAGCCTCTACGCGGCTTTTCTGAAATTGTGATTTATAAACATTTTTCCGCTGTAGTTTTACTAAAAGAGGTTTGTGTCTAAATAGGTAAGCATTTCGATAAACTATTACAGAAAACAAAGAAATCTATTACCTTTTTTCCCTGAAACTGACATCAGCTCTGATTAGCTTTTGTAAAAATGTATTATCTAAAACAATTCCGAAAAGGCTTCGAAGGTTCTGCTAAAATATCAAACTGCAATCATATATCTATGTGTATACCTATATCTATATTACTATTTCCATTCTACCAACCATCGCTAAATCCAATGCCAGGCCACTTTTGTAGACATTTTCACACACATCCTAAGACATTCCCCGAAAGCAACAAAACTGAAGTTGAAGAAATAATATCACAAACGCACAATATTTTTTTTATTTTCATTTATTAAATATTATTTCAATCTTATAATTGCATAGGTATGCAAACGAAATTCGTTTGGCAGAAATTTTTGCAAAGCATACGAAATGAACGAACAAAAAAAAATTAATTTCACTTTTTTGTTTTGTTTATAATTCGACGACGACCAAATGACATTTGATGCAAAAAGACATTTACGTAAGCTCTACGCCACCTCTAAACGCAAATTTTTGCGTTTAAAGTTACGCAGGCTTAAAGCGAAGTGCTTTTTGTTTATAAATCACGTTTTCCTGCGTAAGGCCATTTTAAGGGTTGCGTAAAGTTAGGCAGACTCTACGCTGGGTTTATAAATAAGGCTGTAAGAATTTTATGGCAGCCTGACTGTCGATGTATATTACGATATCCCTGTGTCATATCGCATTAACCGACAAACATGCTACGGCTTGACGAATTGCTGCGATTTCGGCTTGGAAGACACTACAGTGTTTTGGGAGGGAGAAGGATAGGCTTAAGGTCAAGTCTTCTGAGAATACCCCTGCGCCAACTCCCTCTGATGTTTTGGAGCCGTCCGTGAATATTGACAGTGCTCCCTCGTGTAGGCTTTTTTTGATATTTCTACATTTGACTCCAGCAGTGATCCCAGATTGGAGGGAAAGTCGGCAATTTTGTCGATTTTTTCTAACAAAAGGGTTTTTTTGGGGAAAACGAAAACAATACAATTCCTATACGTATTATTTCTATTATTTTTTTGTTTGCTTAGTTCTAAGATATTTAAATAAAACCTAAATAAGGGTCTTTGTTTTTGGGAAATAGAAGAAAAAATATCGTTTTCGTGTTAAAAAACTGGGATGTTTTTTTTCTTTTATCTGGGATCCCTGGCCTCCCGTCACTTTGAAGTTTGTGGTTATAAATACGTTTGAAAATTTGTGGTTGCTTGCAAAACAATTGTTACCCCTTTCAAAATACACATTTTGTCTCTTTTACACGAAGCTGACATTTCAACATGATTTAATTCTATAAAAATGAGAGAAAAATGCAGTGTCATGCGGGCTTAAGTGAAACAACAAAATCATAAACGAAATATTACGATCTCCTTTTCGTTTCGCAGTACGCTGCTGCTGCAAAATGATGGCGAAACGTGGGCAATTGTAGTAGATTTTAGATTCTTGTGCGTTATCACGAAGTATTTTATATTATTATCTAGTGTTGTTGTAAAGACATCGTTCCAATGTCCTAGTTGGACGTTCTTATAAGCTTCTGTTGTTTTAATTATAAATGCTTTCAATCACAAAATACAAATTCTGTATCTTGTCAAATTTCACTTGTACTTATATAGCAGCTGATTTTACTCTCCACAAATTATTTTCAACACTGTTTTTCGCAGACGCTTCGCTATTTGGAGACCACTGGCAAAATCCGTTCCGAAAAAGCAAAGCGATAGGCTTTGGAGTTACCTAGTACCTACTCGAGATAATACCAATGCAAGTGCTTTTGAGCAGAGATGATTAAAAAAGAGATCGATATCTTTTTACGTCTACCCCCCAAAACCCATTTGTTTACATTGTTGTTTTTGTAATTTCAACCCCCGTCTGTAAAATCCAAATAGTACAACTATAAGCTTAGCTCTAGTACAATTTTTATTTTCCATTAGGCGTAAATGCTTAATTTTCATTTATTAAAAATGTTAAAATTGTGCAGACCACGAAAACAAAACTTTTCAGCTATGAAAGAACAAATAAACCGTCAAAATACACATTTATATAATTTCGACAAAAAAATAAAATCTTATTTTTATTTTCCCGACAAAAAAATAACAACTGTACAATGCAATCTAGTACAATAATGAAACTATCTTACGAACACATCAAAACCAAGATGGCGGTGTACTAAAATACAGGTCTGCCAACGTTACCATCAACTTCCTTCTGCCTATTCCTTTTCTCTTACAACGTGCAAAGTGACAAGTTAAGGTTAGTGATTTTTTACCATATTTTGGCAATTTTCTGTGTTTTTTGGTGTAAAATTCAATGCAACGGCATGATTTTATTACAGAATGACTGTCGCAGACAAGAAGAAGTCCAGCGCCCCAGCTAAAAAGCTGCCAGCTGTTCCGGAATCTAAATTAAAGTTTGCCAAGAAGCGCATCAGCAGGCGTGCCATCCTCACCAAGAGGAAGATAAAGCGTAGCGGCGTGATCGCTCTGAGGAAGCGTGAGAATCTTGTTCGCGCGGAGAAGTATTCCCATGAATATGCTAAGGCTGACCGCAGAGAAATCAAACTCAGGCGTCTGGCCAAATCGAAGGGACAATACTACGTTCCAGCTGAAAGCCGATTGGCTTTCGTGATTCGTATCCGTGGGTAAGTGTATACATACATAAATATAAGCAGCCACCACATCTTAGTTTGATCTTGCATTTCATGCAATGAAAGTTAAATATGTTTTTGTTTACAACTAAAGTCTTATTAAGAATAATAGGCTATGTCGTGACTGCCAACAAAATGATAAATTAAAATGAATGGTTACCAACTGAATTTATCTGTCTTCCAATAGTATCAACAAAGTTGCACCAAAGGTACGAAAAGTCCTCCAGTTGTTCCGTTTGCGTCAAATCAACAATGGAGTCTTCATCAAGTTGAACAAGGCCACCATCAACATGCTGCGTATCTGTGAGCCATACATTACATGGGGCTATCCTAACTTGAAGTCTGTCAAGCAACTGGTCTACAAACGTGGATTCGTGAAGCACAGCAAACAACGCATTCCCATCACTGATAACTTCGTTATTGAACGTAAGATGCGTAAGAAGTACAACATCCAGTGTGTTGAGGATTTGGTTCATGAAATTTTCACCGTCGGCGAAAACTTCAAGTATGCGTCAAACTTCCTGTGGCCCTTCAAATTGAACACACCAACCGGTGGATGGCGCAAGAAGAACAACCATTATGTTGAGGGTGGTGACTTCGGTAACCGTGAGGACAAGATCAACAAACTCCTCAGAAAGATGGTTTAAACATAAGATTTTACATGAGGATACTTTTTATTAAATATAAAACCATTAAAAAAGATAATCTCCCTTGTAAAGTTTAATTTCACCTTTTTTCAGATATGATGAAACGTTGCTTCTTCAAATTGCAATGTATACTGCTCTAAATTTATCCCAATGATAAATAGTTTCTGCCATGGTCAATCGTTCTGCAAAGCGGCAAACAGCTCTATTTGAATGAAATATGTATGGGTAGTTGGAATATTTAAATATTAATAAACATGATAACATGAGAGATATATCAGTCCAGAACTTTGGAAGATTGTGGAGAACATGGTTTAGGAAGGATTGAGGTGATTGGCCGCTGTACTCTGTTGAATCAAATATTGCCGGACAAGAACAGGCGAAATTATTAATGATTTGTGTACATGATCATGCACACATATTAGGTTCTTGTCGATTTCTTTCAAAAGATTATTTAGAGAGGGATTGCTGACTGATTTGTTACAATTCTAGTTATAGTCTGGGCTATCACAGAATCCGTCGTATTCGGAATTATGCTACGAACCCCGAAAGAACTATCATAGAATCCGTAGTAGGGGAACATTTTTGCTAAGAATTTAGTCGTAGGGGAAATTGATGGATATGAATTTCGAAATTCCAGCAAACATTTACTTTACAATGGATTCTATGATAGTTCTGTCGGGGTTCGTAGCAAAATTCCGAATACGACGGATTCTGTGATAGACGTGAGTATCTCTATAAAGCGTATGGTGCCCACGATTTGCTACCCGATATAAAGAGCGTATTTATAAATTCGATTAAAAACACTGGAAGCGCTTAAATCGCAAGCACACCATCTATTCAGTTTAACATTAAATAACAATGTTTAAATGAACGCATTTTTATTAAATTTATTAAATTGATCGATATAACGAACGCGATCGATCGTAGAATATCATTGAACTAAACACTTCTAAGGATGGCGCATTTTTCTACAATTAGAAAGATATCTTATGCAGCCGGAATAAAACGCTCAAGGTCTAGATAAATATGGAGTGCCACAAATTTAACTGCACGCGCTTTTCAGCCGTTCTTATGCAGCATGAAGTTGAATATTCATTCAATAGGCCCTAAAAATAAAAACAAAACTTACATAAACGAATGGTTGTGAAAAACTTTCATTTATATACATGTTGCTACTACTATTTTATTTTATTTGTTCAATTATGTAAAGCCTTTAAGCTGTTTTAAACAATCTCAATGGCAAAAGAGATCAATTATTAACCCCTTATATTTATTTATTTATATAAATGTACTTAGTTTACTGTTTCTGTTCATCTCTATGTAAGTTAGTACCTCCTTATCACATTTAATGTACAATTCCAGGCGTTAATAGCAATTAATTCTAGTAAGTAAGTCCATCAGTTTCTGGTTGAAGTCCAGTTTATCTTTTTCTAACAAATATTTGGTACTGATACTACACTATTCTACAAATGAACAAAAAATCGTTGTCCTCTCTAGTTGGTGTTATCACCGGACATTATATGCTGAAATACCATAGCAAGAAAATGAGAATCAGCACAGACGACTTTTGCAGGCTCCCATATTACGGGGGTCGTAGGCCCCACGTTCATCACAGAACCCAATTACTGACTTAAAATACTAATGCACAGAAAGAAAATAAATTGAATTTGTTTTTATCTCGAAAAATATATATGTTTTTAAATTAGTTAAAACCTTTTTGGTACCAGAATTTCTTTATTTTGCGTAGTAAATGTTATTAGCTCATTATTGAATTTCGCTGCGGAGACAATAAGAGTTGCATGATCTAAGATCATTGATTTTCTGGGTTTACAACAATAGTACGGTTTCCAACTGTTGCTGTAAACTACGGATAACAATGATCTTTCTATGTAGATTATGTGGGTGAAATAAAAAACGCATAATGCAGTTTACATTACAACTAGCTCCTAGCATTAGAATCTGTTGCAGTTTGGTGCCCTGTGGTGTTCTCTTGCAATACTGTGAACTTTAAAACAAAAAACATTTGACTTGTACTAATTTTGAGTTAAATTTGTTGCAGGAAAATAGTATACTTGCTTACGCGGCTTTTCAACAGAGGTCTCCACCTAGCTGTTCATTACCTAACTGCACCCTATTCCTGTCTTCGGGTTAGCTCAAAGGCTCTACGGCCTTTAGCATTTGTGACCATAAGATCTACATGTCGCAGCCACAATCCCGTAAACCATAACCGGGGCGATCAAGGTATTATATGAATTTCTATAGTTATTCGGAATCTGGTTCTACTACTCATTTGCAGTCTCAGCACCGACAAATTGCTGCTGACAAGAGTTATTCGCGAGATGTTGTTATCCGACGTATTTACAGCCGAACCAAAGTAGACACGGTAGACACAGTCCTTACTGCTTCAAAATTATAGTCATCGCTCACCGGTGTTACGAAATAATTTCGAATATGTCGCACTACACTACCTGCAAAATGACAATCGAAAAACAGCTGTCACGGCAGGGTTGGTGTCGAGGGTGCTACAAAACACGAATTATGAATAGCAAGCGCCGGTTCAAGTCCCGATAGCGACGAAACATATTTTTTTTATTTTTTTTTTTAAACTGTATGTACGTTTATAATCATAATGCTAATACAATGAGTTCAGTTTAAAAGGGGTGAAATGGGATGAGGGAGTGCGGATAGGGAAGGAGGATGCGGGCTGCAGCGTCAATGCCACCTAGGCGCGAAAGACTGGCATGGTTTTTTTGTTGCACGGATCAAGGGTCAAGTCCCACACCCACCGACGAGCTAAGAGATGGAACTCACATGCCAGCAACGACCCGATGGCAAGAACGGTCTAGCAACACCGGTTGTGGCACAAGATTATCCTCGTAACACAATAATTGTTACATTGAAATAACTTAGATATATTTGTTTCTTTCGAATGTATTTATTTGAAAACGACAATTTTGAATGTGATTTATAAAGATATATGTACAAAGAATATTGGGAATAATTCGGACAATATTCTGTCTTGATCTGTAAAACAAAGGAATGGATTTCTCATTGCAATTGATGTTCTTCTGTTCAAATATTTAATATGCATTTGATGACACTTTGCATATCAATTAATTGGAATGAAGAACAACGAAGAACCATGTTTGAATAACATAAATTATGAGACATGAAATATCAAATGGTAAAACAAGACATAAAATATTCATACTGAAGAATAATATTCTTACACAAGTTTTAATGATAGCTAGAAGATAAAACAGTAATAAATCATAGGGAAATAGAATGTGGATTTAAAATAGTTATCCTAGGATGTATGTGTATGCATGTGAGTTATATATTAATACCTAAACTAACCGACATCCCAGGACGTCCTGTGAATATAAATACACAAATTATCTTTTCATTTTGTCAAACCAAACAAATAGTGTGTGTGCGGCTTCCAGTGTGTGTTTTTCACCTCAAACAAGGACCGCTGCAATCACCATACTTCCGATACATTTATTTTAAAAAGTTTATTTTAATCGAAATAAATATAAACGCCACGTGTACTTTGCTTATTCAAAGTCGGAGTCGTCATCACTTAGGGCAGCCTTTTTTTTCTTTGTCTGAAAAAAGCACACAAAAAAGAAGTTTTATATAATACAAATCTTATTAAATATCAATAATAAGAATAAAAAACTATGACTTACAGATTTTATTTCGTCTTCGCTTTCGATTGAAATTGCTTTTTTCCTTGATCGTTTTGCAGAAGGTTTTTTCGATGGTGATGGAGTTTCGACTTCTGAGATCTCATCATCGTCGTCGGATAGTTTACCAACCCGATGATTATCCTCTGCAACAGCTGCGTTATCGAACAGAACAAGATCCTCATCTTCACTTTCAGAATCAAGGATGCCCGAATAGTTCACCTTCTGCAAATAAGTAAACACATTTAATAAAAGCTGTTTGGTCGCTTTTTTTTTTTTTTTTGTTCATTACCTGTGCCGCAACCCGCCTGCCAGGTCTATCAGCTCTCGGTGCAACATCAGTAACGTTTTCAAGTTCACTGTCGCTATTTTCATCGTCATCAGATGTTATCATCTTCTTGCGCTAAATAATATTATACATCAATATAAGAAATAACAGGCGCATATAAATAACATACTCCCTTCTTTGGCTTGTCAAAGTCCAAGGTAGTCTGCTTCATGCCATCGTCCTTTTTCTTGGGAGCACGTTTTCTAGGTGCAGCTGTTCCTGGTTCTTTCTTCACACGTTCTTTTTTTATCTTCACTGCTCCGCCTTCGATTAGTGCATCAAACTCATCAACTTCTTCTTCACCACCACCAGCAATTGAGGAATCATTGCCCTTCTTCTTTTTGACTTTCTTTGATGCGGCAGCCAATTCTGTAGCCTTTTCGAACTTCTTCACAATTGCCTCCGTCATTTTAAACTCTACTTTAATGCCAGATGGATCGGGGAAAATGTCACCGTTGCTCGCTTTGGCAGCACCTCGTTTTTTCAATGCTACAGCAACCTTAGCCTTACCAACCATTGCCTTTGCTTGTTTTTTATTGATGCCAAGCTCCTCAAGACGTTCCTTTTCTTCTACCTCGTTCATTTTCTTTTCCAATTCGTCAAGATCATCAAGCCAAATCATTTCCACTGTCTTTGCCTTCAGAGTAGCTAATTCAGATAGCTTCAAATCGCGTTGTTTAAGCAGTTCATTTTTACGCTCTTCTGTCAACATCCACATCGACATACCCAGCAAATAATCGAATTTTTTTACATCGGAAAGTTTTTGGAATGCCTTCTCTGGATCCACTGGTTTCTTTTCTTTTTTAACTGATGTTGATGCTTCGACTTCTTCTTCCTCCTCCTCGTCGTCGTCGTTCGGATCATTGCTATCAATTTTAATACGTTCCTGCCATTCCCTAACTGGATCTGGACGATAACCACGCTTGATCAGTTCGTCAATCATAGATTTGCGTTTTTTGTTTTCGACCACAAGAGTTTTTTCACACTTCTCAAGAATAAATCGAGCTTGATCAGTTAAACGATCGGCTTGAGCGGATAATTGGCCAACAAGATATTCTTTTCGTTTGTTATAGTATTCAAGACGAAGTGGATAGAACTCACGAAGAACATCCACAGCGGACGGAAACCTTCTTAAACAGTTTACATGATCAAACGCATGCATTTGATTACAAGACATACTACTGGTAAGCTTTAATACTCTATGAAGACCACCTTCCTCCTCATATAAGCGGTCAAATTCTCCGGGTGCAAATGTAATAACAAATTTTACTGTTGTGTCAGTGTGATATTCTTTGTAATCAGAAATTATTGCTTTCACTTTATCTGATCCATGAAGGAGTGGTTCCAAAGTGTTTTCTTTGTATGACTGAGTCCACGTACCGACTGGAAGTTCTAGAATCTCAACTTTGTTGTCTTGAACAATATGCAGATTGCCAGAAACTACATAACGATTATCGGCAACGTGAGTAATTAAGCCTTTGAAATTCTTGTAATAAGGGTCTAAGGGTTTTGGTTCCTCCTGGTTGATCATTCGGCGAATATTTGAAATCAAATCACGTGGATTATAATTGGGAATCTTTGTCGCCCAACCGGTACCAATACCATCAGCACCGTTGACCAAAACCATTGGAATAATCGGAATATACCAAACTGGTTCAATTTTCTGACTGTCATCTACCTCGTATTGCAAAAGAGGATCATCATGAGGATGAAAGATTAGACGTGCCAACGGAGACAATATTGTAAAAATATAACGAGCACTGGCACAATCCTTTCCACCAGTCAGTCTTGTACCAAATTGACCACGCGGTTCCAGGAGGTTGAGGTTATTTGAGCCAACGAAGTTCTGAGCCAAATTAACAATTGTCATTTGCAAGGAAACTTCACCATGATGATACGCAGACATTTCGGCCACCGAACCGGATAACTGTGCCACTTTAACTTCTCTCTTGTCGTTACGTTTGAAGCAAGTAAACATGACCTTACGCTGACCAGGCTTAAAACCATCAACCATTGAAGGAATTGAACGTACATTGTCGGCATTCGAAAACAGAATCAATTCCAAATTTATAAATTCTGCATATGTTATTTTTTTAGTGCCTTTTGCATAAAGGTATCTTTCCGGTAAACCCAACAACCTCCTTCTCTTACTCTCATCCATGTGTGCCCTAAGCCAATCTTTACGGTTCTCTATGCACTTTTTGGAGAATGCCATTACAATGCTATCGTCATCCTGTGAACCATCGTACTTGAATAGGATGCGATGCTTTTCCATATCTTGGAAGTACTCTTTTGCTTCCTTAGAGGTCGAAGTACCCAAACCTTTGTAGTACTTTATACTGTACGTATGATTGTTCGGTGTATCAATTTTCCATTCTTCAAACTCTGGCAAAGAATAGAAACTTAGCTCTTCGTTTTTCTTAGTTGCCTTTACAATTGGGGTGATGAATTCTTCAAGGAATGGTAAGCGCAGTAACTCGGGCCAATTGGTGTGCACAAAGTTTATAAGCAAACCTTTTATATGCGAACCATCCTGATCCTGATCTGTCATGATCATCACTTTACCATAACGCAACGTCTTTAGATCATCTTCAGTGAGATATTTTTTCTTGTACTGCAAACCGATAATCTTTATCAGATTGTTAATTTCAGCATTTTCAAGGATCTGTTTGTGCGTCGCCTCACGTACGTTTAACAGCTTACCGCGTAGGGGAAAAACTCCATACAAGTCTCTTCCTACAACGCCTAGTCCAGATACTGCCAACGACTTGGCTGAGTCTCCCTCAGTTAAAATAAGCGTACAAAGATGCGCGTTCTTGGTACCGGCCTCATTTGCGTCTTCCAATTTTGGAATTCCCTTAATTTTTGTATGTTTTTTGCCACTTGTCTTTGCCAGATCAGTTTGTGCTTTGAACTTTGCCCAAGTGAGCACCGATTCAATGATTCCCGACTTGGATACGTTATTAATAAATTTATCTGAAAGAGTACACTTCGACCCAAAATTCTTAGCTTGCAGCGTCATATTTTCTTTTGTTTGTGAATCAAATGTGGGATTCTCAATCAAACAATTAACAAAGACCCAAAGGTGGTTTCGCACTTGGAATGGTTTTATACTGACGCCTCCTTTATTTTTCTTTTTAATAACTTCAATCAACTGCTTTATAATGGAATCCGCGACATGATCAACATGTCGCCCGCCCTTAGTTGTCGCAATTGAATTAACAAATGAGACTTGTTGGAACCCCCTATCGGACGGACAGACGGCAACCTCCCAACGTTCTCCACAGTTTTCATGTACAACCTTTATCTGTGGTGTATGAGCTAATTCATCATTACTGCCACGAACGTACAAGTCGATGTAGTCCTTAAAATTCTTAACAGGCAATTTATTTCCGTTCAAAAAAACTGATACTCCCTTTGTTGCTGCTGCAATATCGTAGGCTCGTCGGGACATCAATGCCACGATATCGTCGTCCAACTTATCCATCTTAAACTTGGACAGATCTGGCGAAAAGACAACCTTGGTGAAATCGGTCCCTGAAAAATCCTTGATTTTCGGTTCCGAAGCTTTTGTCATATTCGAACCCCAAGTTTGTTTAAAGCAACGCTTATACTGCTTGGTGGCAGTTTCCAGGGTGAACGATGTACTGAAGATGTTGCACAATTTTGCACCGTAGCCATTACGACCGCCTGTTACTTTCTTCTCCTCATCATTGTAGTTTGAAGAGGTAAGTAAATGCCCAAAGATCATGGTTGGGACATACATTTTCTCATCCTTATGCATTGTCACAGGTATACCTTGTCCGTTGTTCCAGATAGAGATTGTATTCTTCTCTGCATCAATATCGATTTTTATGCATGACATACTCTTATCGCGTTGTTTGTTATCAGCGGCATTAACAAGAATTTCATCATAGATTTTATACAGACCAGGGACAAAAGAGATCTCTTTTTGAACCATACTTTTCGTTTCTTCGGAATACAACCACATTAGCTCCTTAGTTCGTTCCACAGATCCGATGTAGGTGTCAGGACGAAGAAGGATGTGTTCCAGTTGTGATTTTTTCTGGTACATTTTTTCGATGGATAATTGTTTTGCGCTTCCAGCGCCCCTCGCGGGGCTTGCACCGTTCTGCATTATGTTAGCGAACTGAAAATGTATAAAAAATTAAATTTAACAATAATTTTATACATCAAGATAAATTAGCATATAAAACCGGACAACAAGAAATCAATTTCAGTTAGTCAACAACTTTGGTTTGATTGTACATCGCGGTTAATGAATGCGAAGCAAATTTTATGGATATGAATGTAAAGAATAAAACCAAGTTATATTTTCTTAACAGTTTATATGGCAACAGGAGGTGTGAGCAATTGTACCTCTATTTTATCACGCCAAACCGAATATACGTCAATAAGGAAGATGGAAATCAAACTAATAAGTCCGTTATTGGAATATAAAACAAAAAGTTCTCCACTGACGGAAGCCGTGAGAAATGAATACAGTGCGCATATTTCATTTGTCCATTTCTCTTAAGCCATTAAAACAAATGCTTTGTAGTTTAATTTAATGTGTAAATAGGTATAGGTAATATGTAAATAGGTGTCTCAGCTAATGTGACTTTTGCGTACTAATTTAGTGCTTAAAGTTGAGGAAGTCCGCTATGATAGAAGACAATGTAAACGGATGTATACCGCTTTATTTTTAATTCTTAGTGCTGTATTCGAAAAATATACTTAATGACTGTAGTTCTCGGATTACTCGGATGAAAATAGTTTTTCGAGGGCAATATTCTTTGTGATTTTGAGTCTCGTTTGCATTTCCTTGGCTCTTGCTCAGAGGCAAAACCTAAAGGACGAAAATCTCATCTTAGGTAAGTGTCATGTACAAATGGCAGGGGCCTGCAAAAAAGCAAGTATAATTAGAATAAAAGAATGAAAAAGAGAAAGGCGATTTTTACACAATTTTAGCTTGTCATATTTTTTGTCGTGACATTTATATCACTGATTGTCGTCAAACAAGGAATCAAACAAAAAAAAAAAAGCCACACGATTTCTAAGCTGTAGGTATTTCGTGGGAATATGATGATACATTTTGTTTAGTATTATTTTCAAATGCTCCGCAAACTCTTTCCAAATCCTTGTTTAGTTCATCTGTGCATTCTTCGACTGAGTATCCATATGAATAGATAAGTCCATCGTTTGTAAACAGCCTAATCATGGAGTGATGAAGAACTTCTTTGTGTGTCAAAAATGTATGTGATGAATATTAGATAGTGATTCAAGAACTGCACCTACCCTAAGCTTTACTGTCAATCTATCAGATAGGCTATCTTCTATCTTAACTTATTACCTACCTCCTCTTCAAAAAAAAAAAAAAAAAAAAAAACAAGTAAACCAAAACTCCTTCTATTATAATATAATTATATATTATATTAGCTTTTTGTTTTTGTATAAGGATTTGCCATGATATTGTGAAGCCAAGTGTAATCCCTGCGATCCACTTATGTAAGGGAATAAAATTCATAGTAGACGAAATAAACATAATGGAGGGAGTTTATCAGAACAGTACGCGATCCTAGAATCATATGGGAAAATATGAATACATGTGAGTACATATCAATTATTGTATCTACTAGGCATGACACTATGCACAATTTTGTATCTATAATGTACCTACATATAGTTTTCCAAGGCACTGCGGAATTCTGGGACGCTCAAGACCTACAATTGCCGGACGCTACATGTATCTATGCATTGACTAGGTATAATTATAAAAAAACATATTTGTTCTAAAAAAAATATATTTCTCGCCTATGCATTATTATCTACTAAGGATACGAAAATTGTAGGTATACAAACATTTCCGGCCATTTGCCGGTGTATAGTTGATTATCCATTTGTCCCGCGCAATACCTACGAGCTACTTCGGTATAGCATATAGGTTATGTTTATCGGTGTAAAAATTCTCAATTCGATAATCCCCACCAAATTTTTCCAAATAATTTATAACTAGTGAAAGGGAAAGATTCCATATTTAATGCACAAGCCATTTTAAAAATGATTTTTTCTTTCTTTTGCAAAATTAATACATAACGAAGCTGTGAAATGATTTTATGTAGTTCTGAACTTTGTCATATTATTTACTGCGATGTCTATTACTTTTATTGCTTGTGTTCATTTGCATTTACATTTAGTTTATAAGAATAAAATCATAATAATGCTAAATTCCTAATAAACGCAGCTAAAATAAATAAGACAATATTGCGCCATTTTGTATACCACTATTATATAGTATAATTTTTGGTTGCAGCAATTTATAAACATAATACATTTTGTGTACCTTACCTTTTTACTTTTGAATAAAAAAAATTCACTTTTAGTCCACACAATATATCCGAATTTCTTCAGACTATATTCAAGCACAACACACGACGGTATACGGCAACTATGCAGTTTTTTTTTCCAACTTTTTGTTCTCTTTATAACTTTCAACGATTATTCTTGAAATTAAAACTTGTTTAATAAATAGCTCTTTATATTATTTTAGCCTGCAATTAGGACTTAATTAGTTCTCAATAGAAACAACATTTGCCCGTTGCAAAGCCGACCACCAAACAATTTTTGAAGATAGACGAAAAGAACGCCATTCGCCAATTCTGATAACGAAGGTGTTTGCACCATTTAACGAAGGTTTAACGAAAATTGTGGCGACATCTTTGATTTCTAAAGAAAATCAATGGTGTGTTTGATGTCGTTTTTCTTCGGATTCAGAGCAGTTTTTTTGATCTCGAAATCAGCGGCTGGTCCAATTTTATGTTCCATTGGCAGCGAGAAATGGATAAATATCTAAGCGAGATTCACACCTTACACTAGCACCAAAAAGTTTGTCAAACTTTGTGTTATTAATTACTTTTTAGAAGTAAAAAAATAGAGCTACATTTGGCCGCCACAATGGATATCAACAAAAATTGAGTGGATTTGTAAGGATAAATTACAATTTAAGAACAGCTGTATTTTAAAACACGCACTACCACAAAAACGAAGAAAATAACATTTTATGTTCCATTGGAGACGAAAAATCCGAAATCTGAGAGCAAAATCCGAAACTCCTAATGGAAAATGACATGAGATTAAAGCGGTGTTCGTTTGTCGACGTATCTAGTCCAGAAATTCGTGACTGAGTACAATCTAGTCGACTTAATATAATATATAATTATATTCTTGAATGTGCCCATTGTTTCACCTTATGGAATGCCTTTATTTTGAGTAGATACACTTCACGGAAACGTAGACAAACTCCACCAGTTGTTGCCAAACTCAAACGCACTTGTATTAGTAAATCTGAAGCAAATCTGAGAAAAAATACAAATTTTCTTATATTTCTGTAGGCTTAGCGGGTTCAAAAAAATAAACAAACAAAAAATGTTTTAAAATGGTAGAATCCTTGGCAGTCGGGCCTTATGAGTCCCAATTTAAACAATAGTCTGATAGCACTTTTCACAGCTACCTAACAACAAAAACGCTCCAATTTAAACAATTTACATGCACGGCTAGCGGCTCTTCTATTATCTTCTTACCTACCTACTTTCTTTCTAGGGAAAACTGACAACATTATAAAAACAACTGCAATTTGCTTTTGTTTTGCTTTATAGTCAGTTATCATCTCTTTTACACACCACCTAAGCGTGTTAAAACGAGACACCACATCTGCAGTCATTTTAGTTTTAACTGTCAAAATTAACATTTGGGGCGACGACGGCAGAAGCAGAAAACTTTGCGTTTTAATTTTTTCATTCATTATCTTTATCGCCGTTTTCTTTCGCAAGCAGAAAAAACACTTCAGGATCAGCAAAGTGAAAATCGTCGGAAAATCTACGTAACTCACAAAAGAAAATAAATTTTCTAAGAAAAACAGATTAGTTCTTTGCTAACGTCTTCGCTACGTTAATTTAAGCCTTGCTATATTTTTGTTATCGTTCTTTGTCTGAGTTTTCGCGAAAAGTGTGTCAGCATTAAGATTTTTCAATAATTAGCCCCCGCCTCAAATTTTTGTCGCCTTCATCCTACTTGCCGTAACATTCAAGTGAGTTAGACTAACAACAAACAATCTCAAGAAAATAAAAACAAGCAATGGACCGAAACAATGGGTGAGTTAATCTTCACTTTTTATCTATTAAATTTGTTTGCGTTGCACTAGAGTTTTAATAGGAAACTAATTCGCAATCGATCGAAAGTAGTGTCATTTGAATGGACTACAATAACCCATAAAATATTAACAGAGCAGCAGATTATTGATTAACACTTCATTGATTATGATTGAAATGGCAACTAAACTTAGCACGAGAGGTGATTAAAATGCCGTCAAAAGTTTTGTTGACAGTATTTTTGATTTATTTGTGTATGTTAAAAACTTTCATTTCCGTTTCGATTGTTAAGTCGACTCGACTAGTACTTTGCTCCATTGAATTGAAAGCCTATCTGCTATTGCAGGTCATCAAATTGTACGTACCCGTAAGGGGATTTCCCCTTGTGGTTTAGAAATGGTGGCACAAGATTAAGAGTTATGGATAGTACTCGTAAGCTTCCTCATTACACCCGTGAAAATAGTTGTAATGGAAAATCATGGTTTCAAAATTTAAATAAGTAATAAATTCATCGCTTAATTAAAGCATAAATTTTCAGGTATTCATAGTTATCTGCTTTTGCTTCCTTATATGTTATAATCCGACTGCTTTCACTTGCTACTTGCTAATTACCATTGGTTTGTACCTTTCACATGTAACTATATTAAATGAACGCTTTCTTTAATCAAGATTCCTTGTGAAGAGTACCTCACACCAAGTATCAAGACCGATTGACAAAAGACTATAGTGTTAATGTAAAGGTCACAACTAAAAAACACGATTTATATGAAAAATAATAATAAAATTAACGTTGGTCATATTTTATTTTCCGATACAATAGCGATTAAGTATAGCTTAGAATCTTGGATAGTATATCAAAATGTCAACAATGTGCTTGGGCAGAAATTGTGTCAACTTGTTTTTTTGGCTTTCCATTATGAGGGTGCTTAGTAATCCTTAATAGCTCTCGTGCACCACCGACTCTGAATTATTGAGGACAATCCCCTTACCAGGAGAGGAGATATGTCAGCCTTGATCTAACCATTTCATCTTAGACTTACCTAGTTTTTTTTTCTTCATTAGTTTATAAATAAATTTATATGATTTATCCCATCGCTAATGTAATGCATACGGACTTATTAGCCATAAAACCAGAATGTATTTTTCTGGATTTATGCAATAAATTGATTAAACTTTTGGCTTCAATCGTTATTAGGCGCAGTTTGTCTCTAATTATACAACAAAATATTACGTACATATTTAAAAGTTAAAAACTGAATATTACAAGTGTCATCATCGCATTGTCTCTATAACTTGTTACAGATATACATATATTAGACGCCAAGGACAAACGATATCATCGCCTTCGAATACGGATGGCAGAGCAGCATCATCGATGCCTACAAGAGAACCTCTTACCCAACACGATGAACTGATTCGTTACATCAAAGAAGCATGGCATAAAGTGAGTGTGTGTTAACATTTCTGTTTACATATTTTTCATAGATTAATGAAAGAGATATTATATGGTCATAGAAATCCTTTCATACGTGTGGCTTTCTAGTTTTTAAGAAATCAAGGACGGTCGGCAAATTGAGGTCGATCCCGTGCTCGATTTTCGTTTGTTGGTGTGTTCAGCAATACTTATTTGAAGCAATCAGTTTTTTCATGACAATGTAGATATAAGACACTTAAAAGTTTCGAGCAATAATTTTTAATCAATTCGAACTCCATTAGAACGCCTTATGGTTCGCGTACATGGAATCCTATATTTTTTGGCATAGTTTTTATATACATACGTCATTAGAGAGAAAACATGGGAAAGTTTACAGCCTTCTTAATTCTTGCAACATATGTAATGCAAAGCTGACAAAGAAAAACATGTCTGTAAAGACATTTGTTGAGGAAATCTGACCTTGGAGTAACTTGTAAACAATATAAGCCAAAAGAAGTTACCCGATTTTGTTTGGCTCTCATTTTTTTCTAAATGAAAAACTTGGAAAAACTTGAGAAATGTCAAAACAGATTTGACATTGGCGGCCATTTGCAAAAATAAGAGCATCTTCCAATAGGGTGATCTCTTTGGGTCCACCTTGTTTTATATTTACTTGTTTGTATATAAAACCGAATTTTTTTTTTTGTGCCTTAGCTTATACCTAAAGAAATAAGTTGAATAGTGCTTTGGACCTAGTTTCTGACCCAAAAAATGGCTTTAAGCGCCAAAATTAAAAAATTAAAACAGTGTTTTTCAGTTTTATATCCATATTTTTATATCTAGCTACATATGTACATATTTGTAACTACACAGGTGTCTAATGAGAATAAACTTAGAATTGAAAAGAAAATTTTAAGCAGCGGACAATTTCAATAATTACCTATATTCTCTACTTCTTGATACTTCTGAGACTCACACTAGATATGTATTCCAAGTAGCATTGACTTGTTGTTGTGTTCATGAAAAAGAATAAAATTTAAAAAAACAGATCATTTAACAGTGAGTCCGTCTAAGCATACCAACATATGCTCGGAAACTTCAACCTTTCAGGCTTGGTTCCAAATATCCTCTAATTTTATAGGCATTACAGTATCCGAAGTACGCTTTAAAATAAACATATTATTTATTTATTTTTTATTTTTTTATTTATTAATAAAAGTATTGCTTACAATTTAAGACAACAAGCATCTTTTAAAGTTTGTAAGCCTTGAGTGTTAATTTCGACTCACATGTTCATTAAAAAGATACAGTAAAAAAAGTAAATACAAATAGATACAGTAAAAAAGTAAATAAAAGTATAAGGATAGAAGTTTTCAGTTTTAGACAGAATTTTAAAATACAGACAAAGTTTAAGGTTTTAAATTTAAATGTTTATGACAGTTCCAGTGGCCAGATATTTAAATAGAGACGATTTAAAATTATTTGTGCTTCCAATCTTTCTAATGTTTATGGGCAGAGAATTCCACAATCTTACAGAGCTAACAAAAAACTGACGTTCGGAAATTAGACATGCATAACTAGTTTGTATGAGCATACACGATCTACTCGACTGAAGAAATCGAAGCTTATTTGACAGTTATTCTGGCTGTTTACTTTGCAAGATATCATGAAACCGACATAGGGATCTATATGTGAGTAGACCGTCGAAGGTACAACCGCTTATTCGTTTTGCATATGGTCATATCTCTTTAAATTAAATACGAATCGGACAATGTTATTATACACAACATTAAGATTTCTTCTAGTATTGTAATCTGGACAGCAGAAGATCTCACAGCAATGTAGTAGTACTAACTGACCTGCCGAACTTCGTTCCGCCCAAATTCGTTAATGTAATGAAAATAATAATTCCGAGAATGAACAATGCACAGCACATGCTGCTCTATGTAATTCGCTCAATTCAAATTCTGTATTCAAAAGTTATATTAAATACAATAGAAATAACCAAATCAAATCAAACTTTCGAACTTTAAAAAAAAAAAGTAAAAATGCAAAGATAAGCACCCTGAAAATATCTATTTTTTGACACTTCATTTGTTAAGATTGGTTGAGCGTGTGAGCCGCAAGGGGTAGAAAAACACTACAGAAACTACAGAAATAATATAGAGGAGATAGGTAAAAGAAGAGTTTTCGATATTATGAGTTTTGTTGGTGTAGGGATGAAGTATTTTGTAGCCCAAAGAGCGCGTAGTCCGTCGTATACTTTCAGAATTAGCAGTACAAACATATTTTCTTTGTATAAATAATAATCTATAAACCTAAAAAGTGTATTCGTGTTCTATTGCTTATATAAAAAAAAAACTCAGTACCTTTGTTGTGACGTATACTACTAAGTCATTTGAGAATATAAACAACAAGAGGCTTGTTTTTTTTAGCTTCAATCTCAGCAAAGCAAAGTAAAGTAGGAAAATGTGCACTTAAACGATTCCCAGCAGCTTTCTGAACAGTAGGTTTTATCAAAAAAGGTGGCAGTGTGGGCCTGTTCAGTAGGTAGCATGATACAACATGATTGGGCACATCACAAGAAGTAACTTTTTTCAGTCAAAGAAATACATTTTCTTGCATAAAATTTTCCAATGGATATTGATCCTTCCTCATATTTTGGGGTTTAAAAAATATAAAAATATATATCTCAAAGATTAATACACTAATATCTTACGATTACAAGTTTAATAAGGTATATTTGTCTAAAACAATATTTGCAGCTTACATAAAAAATAATTTATTGCATATTTTAATAAAAACCCTTATATTTATTTGTTATTTTGAAAATTAGTTCACTTATGCATTTCTTTATGAATTTCCACCAATCACAACCAACGAATAGTATGTACTGTAAATAGAGAAACTTTGTGAACAGATTCATATTATACAAGGAGGGCAACAAAAATGTTCTCCCCCTGGTGTTCAGCAGTATACATTTACTCCCAAGTGAATCTTGCTGGGAATGAATACCTAGTGTGAGTCGTCGAAGTGTCAAGTAGAGCGTAGTTGTTGTAATTGCGTGCTGAAAATCCTACTTTACTTTGCTTTGCTGAGAACGAAGCTCAAAAAAACAGGGCTAATATAAAAATATAAGCAGCAACATGGAAGTACGATCAATTTTGCATTATTTACTGTGATATTAAAAAAAAAAATTGTTTTAATTGCAGGTTAACGAACAAGGACCACATGGTGCCCCCGTCGTCTATAGGAACGAATCCGATCAGTTAAAGAACTTTAAACCTTTCGATTTAGAAGAGTACTGGGGACAACGGCTTGTTCAAAACATCCACGTTTCACACGGACACCAATAATACAATTAATAACAATATATA
This sequence comes from Cheilosia vernalis, assembly GCA_949126925.1. Taxonomy (NCBI): domain Eukaryota; kingdom Metazoa; phylum Arthropoda; class Insecta; order Diptera; family Syrphidae; genus Cheilosia; species Cheilosia vernalis. The sequence continues at coordinate 19,356,082 of OX421361.1, forward strand.
TTTAAAAAAAAAAAAAATAATAATAACAAGAGAACAAAAAAAAAAAAAAAACACATTTTTTAAGAATTCGGTTATATAAACAAAAATTCAAAATGCGCCATTCCTCCCATATTACTCAATTAAGTAATGAGCGCATCGTTTCCAAGTAGAAAACCAGACGAGAAATTTGCTGCCAAGTAACAGAACGCGAAAACATTTTTAAGCCAACCACTTTTTTGTAATTTATTTTATATTTTATAGAAAACTTATGTCATCAATTGCATTTGTTTCAATTTGAAAGCAGACTTTAGCAAAAATGACTATAGTTCTAAATGTTTATAGGTACGTCCCTGCCTGATAAAATTTTAATACCGTAGTTTGAAAATTTAATTAAAAATGTTTATGGAACATTTTATACCACATGAATAAAGAAAATAGTCGTGTGCAAGCTAAAAAGTATATATTTTCAAATTAGTGATACATACTTATAAAATATAAGAAAATGTTTATTGCGTTCGGTTTTTAAAATCTGTAAACAAAGTAATGATTTCTAAATAACACCAATCCAATAATGTATATTTTTAAAATTAGACAAGAAAAAGTTTATGAAATTACAACCAAAATTTATTTTACAACTTAGCCGACTTTTAAAATAACGTATTAAATTAAATTAAATTTCAAATATAATAAAATAAGATAATTTTATTTTAATCGTAATTTATTTGGAAGTGTCCTTTTTTCTTCAATGAAACATAAGTCTTTTTTCTTTTTTAGTTCAGAGCACAACCTGAACTGTTATACAAAAAGTTCGTGTTTCTTTTTCAGCTCAGACACTTCAGAGCTCGAATTTGTGTTTCTTTTTTCGCTCAGAGCATGATCAGAGCGCGCTCTATGAGTTCAGAATAAATTGACTGAGCATCCTGAGTAAAAAGCTGAGTACACATGTACATGCACACTTCCAGTCACATTTAAAGGACAAAACAAAACAGGAAAAACAAAACATCCTCTGAACGCTCTGAGCACGCATGGTTCAGAGCGCGCTCATAATGCTCGAACTCTGTTCAGTGCTCAGCTCTGAGCTAAAAAAGAAAAACGCCTATAGAAATGAAAATTCTGTCGCATATACCTACAGTTGAAAAAAGTGGCGAATTAAAAGGCTTATGATTAGGTCTGACAAAGGGCCGTACTAAGCAAATTAGACTTCTTATTTGTTTACTGGTATAGTAAGTACCTTTCAAATCGTTCATTCCCCTCATTTTATAATAAATTAGGTGGACCGGGGTATAATTCCGGGGTCAGATTCTGTAAGGCGAAACTTTTAAACTTTATCGTGTGCACGAAGAAATTTGCTTGTAACAAACGGCCCTAGCGAGGTATCGGTCTGACCGGAAAATTCTCCGATTTTATACGATTCAGAGGATATTCTTCGGAACAACTGTTCGGAGAATTGTTCCGACATTTTGCAACGCATATCGGCGAATAACGTTAAAGTGCGATGAAGTGCATTTTCTTGCTAAATTTTTGACAGCTAGGCTCTGATGCCGAATTCAATGTCGCGTTGACGCGCGCGTGCGTTGACAGATTATGTAGAAACAAAGCGTTCATATGCTGCTACACAAAATACAGCTTCAGGCGTTGAGTCGACTTTAGATCGTAAATATCGTAAAGTTCAACGCGACGCCTGAGTAGAGCTACTTTCTACTATCACGCGCGTTTGATTAGATGGAGTGGCACAGATCCACAAATTTTTATTTTAAAGAACACTTTTCTATTTTTTCAATGCAGATTAATAAATTTAGTGTGTGTAAATGACGTATTCTTTTTTTTTTTTTTTCTTGAGCATAATTACTGATTTTTTATGTTTTTCATTGATAAAAAATATTAATCATTGGTCGTGTATCCACTCTAAGGTTGTTCTTTGCTTGTTATGCTGTTATATATGATTTTTTTTCCATTTCGGCGAATACTTTACTCTCTCAACGCGCATTCGCTTCAAAGCAGCATTTCGTTTTACAAAATTGTTGCTCGCGCGCTTTGGCACTTAAAATCGTAAAGTTTCGATAAAGCGTGTCAAAGCTCGACGACGCACGCACGCGTTCAACGCGACATTGTGAATTCGGCATGATTTTTATTTACTTACGATATCCTCTTTTTTAGTTCGGAGCACAACCTGAACTGTTATACAAAAAGTTAGTTAGGGCTATCGCAAATAAGTTCCTATGGAAATGTTTCCCTTGTCAGCAATGTAAATAAGATTGCTGAATAGGAAACATTCCTGGGAAATATTATTCCCGATTGAGAAATGGAGGGTGTACCCTAGCGGCCATAATTTGAACCCTACTAGACATATACAAGTTTGACAGATCAGCGAAAAAATATACGTAAAAGAAGCTAAGCGAGATTAAATATTTAAATATTGTGGCAAATAAATACATTTGTTAATTAAAAACATACAAATAAATTTCTAAATAGTTTACAGTGTTGGAAAATAAAGAAAAAGTGTTGGATCGAGTGTCTCATTGTGGTGTACACAAGTGCAACTCATATAGAGAACATGGTATAACCGTGTACAAAAATCCAAATGAAGTTTAAAACTCGATTCCTTGTAAAAAAAAAAAGTGGTAAATTGTTCTTCGCATGGAAAAATAATTTCCTAAGTTCTTTAAAATATGTAGTTTACATTTTAAAGAAGGCGATATATTAAAGCCAATTGAAACAGATAATAAAACATCTGTACGCATTTGCTCGAAGTAGCATTTCCCAGCAGAAACCTTCCAAAATTATCATATCGAGAAAGTCTGAGATAAATCTTGGCTAGTTGCGTCAGCTACACAATAATAGATACCTAATGCTGCATAATAAATAGAATATTAACAACAATTCGAAGTACTTCAAACAGTTAAAAAAGAGTATAATCCAAAAATAAACAAATTGTTTACACGAAACAAACACAAATTTTTCATTTCACTTTTAAACGATTCAAACATAATTTATTGACCCGGGGTTATTTTATTTTCCCTAAACAATACTTGGATTTTGGACTGACAAGGCATTTATATCAATTAAAATAGTTTTTCATTCATAAAATAAATAAATTACTTTTGCAAAAATACATGTACCGCTTACCGATGACAGATTTCTGTATGTCTGATAGGGTTCTTTTCTTTGCCACCAGATATCGCAGGCCAACTTGTACATTTGTCAATAGGGGTGAGTGTTTCTTTTTTAGCTCAGACAATTCAGAGCTCAAATTTGTGTTTCTTTTTTCCATCAGAGCATGATCAGAGCGTGCTCTATGAGCTCAGAATAAATTGACTGAGCATCCTGAGTAAAATGCTGATTAAGTGATTACACATGTACATGCTCACTTGCAGTCACATTGGACAGACAAAAAAAAACAGGAAAAACAAAAAAACTTCAGAACGCTCTGAGCACCCTCGGTTCAGAGCGCGCTTATAATGCTCGAGCTCAGTTCAGTGCTCAGCTCTGAACTGGAAGGGAAAAACGCCTATTAAGGAAAATTTATATCTAGAACGTTGACGCATACAGATAGTGCACAAAAAATTAAATAAAAAAAATAGTAGGTATTTACTCGGAAAAATTGAAAAGAAAAATACAATATTGTGGTGTGGAATGTATCGTATAACCTAAAATGGTGAAGTGAAAACAACCCCTTAGTCACCAAACAAGTTCCACCCAAGTGTCACTTCCAATTGGAGACTGGAACCTGTCAAGTAAATGTATTTCACCACTGAACCTTGTTCTAGAACCACTTAGAATTAGCTAGAAAGTTCTCGTCAGATGGCGGAGCGGGTATAAAAGGACAGCTTTTAGAAGAGGGCGAGTCAGTTGATTTATAACAGTGATTGGTTAAAGTTCGAGATAGTAATAGTTTGTGAAGATAAATAAGTGAAAAGTAATAGAGTAAATAAAATGATTGGTTTGAAACGTTGAAGAATTGTTTAAGTAATAGTGTTCTGGTACTTAATAAGTGAAATATTAGAATAGTCGATAAAAGTGTAATAAAAGTGAATTTTATTAGAGAAGTTAAACGGAATAGTGTTTTATCTTTACGAATCCCAGCCTGAATGTAACATTGGTGTCAGAAGTGGGATAAAACTTATTCTGTGCTAAGTGTCTAAGTGTAGTTAAAAAAAAAAAAAAAAAAAAAAAAAAAAAAAAAAAAAAGTGAATTTGTGATTTTTTTGAAATTACAAGAGACAGACAAAATGGGTCGTGTATTGCTACATCTAAGCATACCCCAATTGAAAAGTGAACTAGAAAAGCGGAATCTCTCCACAGCTGGAGGGAAAAGTGACCTCATACTTCGTCTGCAGGAAGCTGTCCAAAACGAGGGTGAAGATCCAAAAACCATGCTATTCGACGTGTCAGAAGAACAAGTAAGTACAGGCGTTGACATTAGCTCTATGATGGAATTACTTCTTGCGAAGATGGAAGAACAAAAATATTCTATGGAATCTAAGTTCGCAGAACAGAAAAATTCTATGGAATCTAAGTTCGCAGAACAGAAGAATTCGCTAGAAGAACAGAAAAATTCTCTAGAAGAACAAAAGAATTCTTTAGAAGAACAGACAAATTCCATTGTCGCCGCACAAAAAGACGCCGTGGAAGAATTTAAGAATGTTCTAGAAGTAAAAATCGACGAAATTGATGAAAAATTAAACGAGCATGAAACAAAGTTTGAGAAAATTAATGAAATGTTTCATAAACAAGGAACAAACATCGAGAACATAGCTAAAGAACTCGAAAAAGTCAAGAAGCAAAAGGCTCGGGAATATTCTGCTGACTGCCCAAGAAGGAAGGAGATGCAACCACCCGTTTTTGATGGTCAAACATCATGGCCAATTTATAAGAGACAGTTCGAAGCAGCTGCAACGACCAATGGATGGGACGACGAGGAAAAGTCGATTGCGTTAACACTCGCATTACGAGGTACAGCTGCAGAATTGCTTCAAACTGTCTCAGCAGAAAAACAACGCGACTACGATGCATTGGTGAAGGCTATTGAGATGCGATTCGGTGACGACCATATGCAGCAAGTATATAGAGTGCAACTTCGCAATCGAATCCAGAAGAGGGGAGAAACACTCCAGCAACTGCAAGCTGATATCGAACGGCTAGCGCACTTGTCTTATCCCAATGCCGGCGAGGATGTCATCAATGAAATGGCTATTGAGGCATTTACACAAGCCATAGAGGACAGACAACTGCAGATGGCTCTACGAATGGCTGGAAAGAGAACTCTTCCTGAGGCACTGGCATTTGCCTTAACGATGAAAGCTGCTGACCAAGCATCTCAAGGGTTTCACCGCGTGAGAGAAATGACATCCGTTGAATGCTCGTGCCAGAGAACCGAAGTAGTAGACCGTAACAGTTCTCGAAGGGGACCGATCCGTTGCTGGAACTGCAACAAAATTGGACATCTACAACGACAGTGCAGAGCCGAACGTAGACACGGCAGTTGTCCGCATTGCAGAACTAATAACGAGGAGGCGTTTGAGCATTCGGCGGAACCATCAGTCGGGAAACGAGTAAGAACCAACTTCGCGGGGCAGAAGCTGGTTTCTGGAATTGACGCCCCCAGGACCACAATTCAGGTTTCCCAGACCAAACGATATAATAGAAGCTTGACAGTGGAAGCCCATATCGGCCAGAAAAAGTATGTGGCCACCATCGATACAGGTGCCACCGCTTCCATAGTCAGAAGGGACATCGTTCGCCAATCTTGGCTGCACAACACCAGCAGCTACTGTCTGAAAACAGCAACTGGAGCAACAGCAAAGGTGTATGGTGAGGTACTCTTGACGATAAACCTTGCAGGAATTGTCTTCTCCCATGCATTCTTAGTGGCTGATATAATGTGACGAATGCATCATCGGAATCGACTTTATGAAGACGCACGATATAGTACTCGACATCGGTTTGCAAGTTATAAAGTACAAGAACGTCGAGATTCCGATGGTTTACGGGAACGAGAACGTCGCAGCTCTACGGACAAATGTAAGTGAGGACGAAATACTACCACCTTCGTCAGAAACAGTTATTTGGACAAAGCTGGAAGGCGAACCTGGGAGCCACCGATTCTACCTAGTCGAGCCAGATGCAGAAAATTATTATCAGAGGTATATCGTCGGAAAGGTGCTGGTTGAACCTAAAAACAACTTGGTTCCCGTTCGTGTCCTCAATGTGGAAAGCAAAAGCGTGAAACTAAAGCAAGGGGAAGTGATTGGAAAGTGCGTACCGATTACTGCGGTCACAAAGTTGTCCAATGCAAGTCCTGTGAAACCGGTTAGACCTACGGAGATATCGGAAATGAAAAAGAATATACTCGGAGAGTGCGAGCTGGATCAGGAGCAGCGGTCCATGGCAGGGAGTCTAATCAATGAGTTTGCTGATATATTTGCTTCACAGAACGGCGAGTATGGCCGAACACATCTCGTACAACACCGAATCGACACCGGAGATGCGAGACCGATTCGTCAGCCTCCCCGACGACTACCATTGGCTAAGCAGACGGAGGTTGCAGAAATGGTGTCGACGATGGAAACGGAAGGACTGATTGAAAGCTCAAAAAGTCCGTGGGCATCGCCGGTCGTCCTGGTCAAGAAGAAAGACGGAAGTACGAGATTCTGCGTGGACTATCGCCAACTCAACAACGTCACCAAGAAGGATAGCTACCCCCTGCCAAGAATTGACGACACCCTGGACACACTATCCGGAGCCAAATGGTTTTCGACTCTTGATCTGAAGAGTGGCTACTGGCAAGTGCAGATCCATCCAGAAGACCGCGAGAAGACAGCATTCACAGCAGGAAACGGGCTTTGGCAGTTTACAGTAATGCCATTTGGACTGTGCAATGCTCCAGCAACCTTTGAGCGTCTAATGGAGCGCGTTTTGCTGGGACTAACGTGAAAAACCTGTTTGGTCTACCTGGACGATGTCATCGTAGTAGGAAAAACATTTAACGAACATCGAGATAACCTTAAGGAGGTGTTCCAAAGGCTACGAAGTGCGCAACTAAAACTTAACCCGAAGAAGTGTTCGCTATTTAGACCAGAAGTGAAGTACCTCGGGCACATCATCTCTTCCAAAGGAGTCAAGACTGATCCGGAGAAGGTCGATGCAGTGAAAAACTGGCCGGTTCCCAAAGACAAACATCAACTGAGAAGCTTCCTGGGACTTGCGACCTATTACAGACGATTTGTAAAGGACTTTGCCAGGATCGCGAAGAGCTTGCATCAACTGACAGAAAAAGGCAAACAATTCAAATGGTCAGGTGAGTGCGAAAACATCTTCAAGGAACTTAAGCAACAGTTGTGCAACGCCCCCATACTAGCGTACCCAACCCCTGGGAAAACATTTATTGTGGATGCAGACGCTAGTAATGTGGGAGTTGGAGCCGTCCTTTCCCAGGTGCATGATGGCCAAGAGAAAGTAATTTCCTACTTTAGCAAAGTTCTCTCAAAGCCAGAAAGGAACTACTGTGTTACCAGACGCGAGCTCCTTGCTTTGGTACTGGCAACAAAACATTTCCATAAGTACCTTTATGGGCGAAAATTCATCCTCCGCACAGACCAAGCGTCTTTAAAGTGGCTACTACACTTTAAGAATCCTGAAGGCCAAGTCGCAAGGTGGATCGAACGGCTGCAGATGTACGACTACGAAATACAACATCGAAAGGGAAGTCTTCACTCTAATGCAGACGCTCTCTCCCGTCGACCGTGCAAAGCAAATTGCAAACATTGCTTGCGACACGAAGAAAAAGATGTCGCGTCCGTTCAAAGGGTGAGAGCTATGCCAATTGGTGGCTGGAGTGCGCGGGAAATACGGGAAGCTCAAATGGAAGATCCGGATATCGAACCCATTCTCGCCTGGAAGGAGCATGAGGGAAAACCAGACTGGCAGGAGATATCCAATAGGAGCCCCGAGCTGAAGGCATACTGGGCGCAGTGGGACTCCCTTTATGTACAAGACGGCATTCTAAAAAGACGATGGGAAAGCCCGGATGGAAACTCGTTCGTAATGCAGCTTGTTGTACCCAGGTCAAAAGTTATGGAGGTGCTAAGGGAATTACATGATGGAGTGTCTGGGGGCCACTTGGGAATCAATAAAACGCTCGAAAAAGTGAGACAACGCTTTTACTGGATTCATTCAAGGGAAGACGTTGAAACTTGGTGCAGGAAATGCGTTACATGTGCGGCCAGCAAAGGTCCGAGACTGAAAGTTCGTGGCAAAATGCATCAATACAATGTTGGAGCCCCTTTTGAAAGGATAGCAGTTGATATTGCGGGACCGTTTCCTGAAACAAACAATGAAAATCGTTATATCCTCGTCGTTATGGATTATTTCAGTAAGTGGCCCGAAGCATTTGCTATCCCAAATCAAGAAGCTAAAACCGTGGTGGAGCAAATCGTCAATAACTGGGTAAGCAGATTCGGTGTACCAATGGAACTGCATTCAGACCAAGGACGGAACTTCGAGTCGAAGATTTTCCAAGGAGTGTGCCAGTTACTCGGGATTCACAAGACAAGGACAACCCCGCTTCATCCACAATCAGATGGGATGGTGGAGCGCTTCAACAGGACACTGAATGAACACCTCTCTAAGGTCGTTGGCGAAGACCAGAGAGACTGGGATAAGCAGATTCCCATGTTTTTATTGGCTTATCGAGGAGCAGTGCATAACACCACAGGACATACTCCATCTGAAATCTTATTTGGTCGAACAGTCCGCCTACCTAGCGAGTTGATGTTTGGATATCCATGCAAAGAGCCCAAGGATGAGGAGGACTACGTTACAGACCTCAGGGACATCATCAGGGACGTGCATCGAGACACTAGGGATAAGATTAAGATAGCCAGTGACCGCATGAAAACGAGGTACGATACTAAAACGACAACTAAAGGATTCCAGGAAGGAGATCTGGTATGGCTATATAACCCTCATCGAAGGAAAGGCTTATCGCTTAAGTTGCAACAAGACTGGGAAGGGCCCTATACAATCGTAAAGCGCATCAACGACGTTGTCTATCGCATCCAACGAGGAAGAGGCAAGCTGAAAGTCGTTCATGTGGATCGTCTTCATCGTTATAATGGTGAAAATGTTAACGAGTTTGTTCGGGACGAACAAGTTTAAGAGGGGGACATTGTGGTGTGGAATGTATCGTGTAACCTAAAATGGTGAAGTGAAAACAACCCCTTAGTCACCAAACAAGTTCCACCCAAGTGTCACTTCCAATTGGAGACTGGAACCTGTCAAGTAAATGTATTTCACCACTAAACCTTGTTCTAGAACCACTTAGAATTAGCTAGAAAGTTCTCGTCAGATGGCGGAGCGGGTATAAAAGGACAGCTTTTAGAAGAGGGCGAGTCAGTTGATTTATAACAGTGATTGGTTAAAGTTCGAGATAGTAATAGTTTGTGAAGATAAATAAGTGAAAAGTAATAGAGTAAATAAAGTGATTGGTTTGAAACGTTGAAGAATTGTTTAAGTAATAGTGTTCTGGTACTTAATAAGTGAAATATTAGAATAGTCGATAAAAGTGTAATAAAAGTGAATTTTATTAGAGAAGTTAAACGGAATAGTGTTTTATCTTTACGAATCCCAGCCTGAATGTAACAATATATTATACCTCCTGCTTTCAACCCAGCATCGACTTCCATCGAAAATATCCGGTCCCATTACAACTGGGATCATCGCATCACGTTTCTATACGCATCTCTACGACTTGAGGAAGGAGCACGCAAATGGTTTTCTGCCAAACAAGGCAATTTGAACGGGTGGGTTGAGTTTAAATCCGAAATAGTTACGGATTTTCCTAGTTCTGCTAACGAAACAGAGATTATTTCTCAATTAATGACTCGACGAAAGGAGCCTCGAAAATTATGCCTACGATGTAGAAGCCATTGCGGAAAAAGCGCATCTACGACACGACACAGTTTTAAAGTATTGTGGCGTGGAAGGTATCGTGTAACTTAAGTGGTGAAACAAGCCCTTAGTCACAGTTTGGTGAAACCAGGCCTTAGACAGTTTGGTGAAACCAGGCCTTAAAGTCACAAAACAAGTTCCACTCAAGTGTCACTTCCAATTGGAGACTGGAATCTGTCACCACTGAACCTTGTTCTAGAACCACTTAGAATTAGCTAGAAAGTTCTCGTCAGATGGCGGAGCGGGTATAAAAGGACAGCTTTTAGAAGAGGGCGAGACAGTTGATTTATAACAGTGATTGGTTAAAGTTCGAGATAGTAATAGTTTGTGAAGATAAATAAGTGAAAAGTAATAGAGTAAATTAAGTGATTGGTTTGAAACGTTGAAGAATTGTTTAAGTAATAGTGTTCTGGTACTTAATAAGTGAAATATTAGAATAGTCGATAAAAGTTTAATAAAAGTGAATTTTATTAGAGAAGTTAAACGGAATAGTGTTTTATCTTTACGAATCCCTGCCTGAATGTAACATTGGTGTCAGAAGTGGGATAAAACTTATTCTGTGCTAAGTGTCTAAGTGTAGTTAAAAAAAAAAAAAAAAAAAAAAAAAAAAGTGAATTTGTGATTTTTTTGAAATTACAAGAGACAAACAAAATGGGTCGTGTATTGCTACATCTAAGCATACCCCAATTGAAAAGTGAACTAGAAAAGCGGAATCTCTCCACAGCTGGAGGGAAAAGTGACCTCATACTTCGTCTGCAGGAAGCTGTCCAAAACGAGGGAGAAGATCCAAAAACCATGCTATTCGACGTCTCAGAAGAACAAGTAAGTACAGGCGTTGACATTAGCTCTATGATGGAATTACTTCTTGCGAAGATGGAAGAACAGAAATATTCTATGGAATCTAAGTTCGCAGAACAGAAAAATTCTATGGAATCTAAGTTCGCAGAACAGAAAAATTCTATGGAATCTAAGTTCGCAGAACAAAAGAATTCTCTAGAACAACAGAAAAATTCTATGGAATTGAAGTTCGAAGAGCAGAAGAATTCCATGGAATTGAAGTTCGCAGAACAGAAGAATTCTCTAGAAGAACAGAAAAATTCTCTTGAAGATCAGACAAATTCCATTGTCGCCGCACAAAAAGATGCAGTGGAAGAATTTAAGAATGTTCTAGATGTAAAAATCGACGCGATTGATGAAAAATTAAACGAGCATGAAACAAAGTTTGAGGAAATTAACAAAACGTTTCAAAAACACGAGACAAACATCGAGAACATAGCTAAAGAGCTCGGAACAAACATCAAGAATATAACTAAAGAGCTCGAAATAGTCAAGAAACAGAAGGCTCGGGAATATTCTGCTGACTGCCCAAGAAAGAAGGAGATGCAGCCACCCGTATTTGATGGTCAAACATCATGGCCGATTTATCGGAGACAGTTCGAAGCAGCTGCAACGACCAATGGATGGGACGACGAGGATAAGTCGATTGCATTAACGCTCGCATTACGAGGTACAGCTGCAGAATTGCTTCAAACTATCTCCGAAGAAAAACAACGCGACTACGAGACTTTGGTGAAGGCTATTGAGATGCGATTTGGTGACGACCACATGCAGCAAGTGTATAGGGTGCAACTGCGCAGTAGAATCCAGAAGAGGGGAGAAACACTCCAGCAACTGCAAGCTGATATCGAACGGCTAGCGCACTTGTCTTATCCCAATGCCGGCGAGGATGTCATCAATGAAATGGCTATTGAGGCATTTACACAAGCCATAGAGGACAGACAACTGCAGATGGCTCTACGAATGGCTGGAAAGAGAACTCTTCCTGAGGCACTGGCATTTGCCTTAACCATGAAAGCTGCTGACCAAGCATCTCAAGGATTTCACCGCGTGAGAGAAATGACATCTGTTGAATGTTCGTGCCAGAGAACAGAAGTAGTAGACCGTAACAGTTCTCGAAGGGGACCGATCCGTTGCTGGAACTGCAACAAAATTGGACATCTACAACGACAGTGCAGAGCCGAACGTAAACAGGGCAGTTGTCCACATTGCAGAGCTAGGAACGAGGAGGCGTTTGAGCGTTCGACGGATGAAACATCACAAAGCCATCAGTCGGGAAACGAGTAAGAACCAACTTCGCGGGGCAGAAGCTGGTTTCTGGAATCGACGCCCCCAGGACCACAATTCAGGTTTCCCAGACCAAACGATGTAATAGGAGCCTGACAGTGGAAGCCCATATCGGCCAGAAAAAGTATGTGGCTACAATCGATACAGGTGCCACCGCTTCCATAATCAGAAGGGACATCGTTCGCCAATCATGGCTACACAACACCAGCAGCTACTGTCTGAAAACAGCAACTGGAGCAACAGCAAAGGTGTATGGTGAGGTACTCTTGAAGATAAACCTTGCAGGAATAGTCTTCTCCCATGCATTCTTAGTGGCTGATATATGTGACGAATGCATCATCGGAATCGACTTTATGAAGACGCATGATATAGTGCTCGACATCGGTTCGCAAGTTATAAAGTACAAGAACGTCGAGATTCCGATGGTTTACGGGAACGAGAACGTCGCAGCTCTACGGACAGTTGTAAGTGAGGACGAAATATTACCACCTTCGTCAGAAACAGTTATTTGGACAAAGCTGGAAGGCGACCCTGGGAGCAGAAAATTATTATCAGAGGTATATTGTCGGAAAGATGCTGGTTGAACCCAAAAACAACTTGGTTCCCGTTCGTGTCCTCAATGTGGAAAACAAAAGCGTGAAACTAAAGCAAGGGGAAGTGATTGGAAAGTGCGTACCGATTACTGCGGTCACAAAATTGTCCAATGCAAGTGATGTGAAAGCGGTTAGACCTACGGAGATATCGGAGATGAAAAAGAATATACTCGGAGAGTGCGAGCTGGATCAGGAGCAGCGGTCCATGGCAGGTAGTTTAATCAACGAGTTCGCTGATATATTTGCTTCGCAGAACAGCGAGTATGGCCGAACACATCTCGTAGAACACCGAATCGACACCGGAGATGCGAGACCGATTCGTCAGCCTCCCCGACGACTACCATTGGCTAAGCAGACGGAGGTTGCAGAAATGGTTTCGACGATGGAAAAGGAGGGACTGATTGAAAGCTCAAAAAGTCCGTGGGCATCGCCGGTCGTCCTGGTCAAGAAGAAAGACGGAAGTACGAGATTCTGCGTGGACTATCGCCAACTCAACAACGTCACCAAGAAGGATAGCTACCCCCTTCCAAGAATTGACGACACCCTGGACACACTATCCGGAGCCAAATGGTTTTCGACTCTCGATCTGAAGAGTGGCTACTGGCAAGTGCAGATCCATCCAGAAGACCGCGAGAAAACAGCATTCACAGCAGGAAACGGGCTTTGGCAGTTTACAGTAATGCCATTTGGACTGTGCAATGCTCCGGCTACCTTTGAACGTCTAATGGAGCGCGTTTTGCTGGGACTAACGTGGAAAACCTGCTTGGTCTACCTGGACGATGTCATCGTAGTAGGAAAAACATTTAACGAACATCGAGATAACCTTAAGGAGGTGTTCCAAAGGCTACGAAGTGCGCAACTAAAACTTAACCCGAAGAAGTGTTCGCTATTTAGACCAGAAGTGAAGTACCTCGGGCACATCATCTCTTCCAAAGGAGTCAAGACTGATCCGGAGAAGGTCGATGCAGTGAAAAACTGGCCGGTTCCCAAAGACAAACATCAACTGAGAAGCTTCCTGGGACTTGCGACCTATTACAGACGATTTGTTAAGGACTTTGCCAGGATCGCAAAGAGCTTGCATCAACTGACAGAAAAAGGCAAACAATTCAAATGGTCAGGTGAGTGCGAAAACAGCTTCAAGGAACTTAAGCAACAGTTGTGCAACGCCCCCATACTAGCGTACCCCACCCCTGGGAAAACATTTATTGTGGATGCAGACGCTAGTAATGTGGGAATTGGAGCCGTCCTTTCCCAGGTGCACGATGGCCAAGAGAAAGTAGTTTCCTACTTCAGCAAAGTTCTCTCAAAGCCAGAAAGGAACTACTGTGTTACCAGGCGCGAACTCCTTGCTTTGGTATTGGCGACAAAACATTTCTATAAGTACCTTTGTGGGCGGAAATTCATCCTCCGCACAGACCACGCATCTTTAAAGTGGCTGCTGCACTTTAAGAATCCTGAAGGCCAAGTCGCAAGGTGGATCGAACGGCTGCAGATGTACGACTACGAAATACAACATCGAAAGGGAAGTCTTCACTCTAATGCAGACGCTCTCTCCCGTCGACCGTGCAAAGCAAATTGCAAACATTGCTTACGACACGAGGGAAAAGATGTCGCGTCCGTTCAAAGGGTGAGAGCTATGCCCATTGGTGGCTGGAGTGCGCGGGAAACACGGGAGGCTCAAAGGGAAGATCCGGATATCGAACCGATTATCGCCTGGAAGGAGCATGAGGGAAAACCAGACTGGCAGGAGATATCCAATAGGAGCCCCGAACTGAAGGCATACTGGGCGCAGTGGGACTCCCTTCACGTACAAGACGGCATTCTAAAAAGAAGATGGGAAAGCCCGGATGGAAAGTCGTTCGTAATGCAGCTTGTTGTACCCAGGTCAAAGGTTAAGGAAGTGCTCAGGGAATTGCATGATGGAGTGTCTGGAGGCCACTTGGGAATCAATAAAACGCTCGAAAAAGTGCGGGAACGCTTTTACTGGATTCATTCAAGGGAGGACGTTGAAACTTGGTGCAGGAAATGCGTTACATGTGCGGCCAGCAAAGGTCCTAGACTGAAAGTCCGTGGCAAAATGCATCAATACAATGTTGGAGCCCCTTTCGAAAGGATAGCAGTTGATATTGCGGGACCGTTTCCTGAAACAAACAATGGAAATCGTTACATCCTCGTTGTTATGGACTATTTCAGTAAGTGGCCTGAAGCATTTGCTATCCCAAATCAAGAAGCTAAAACCGTGGTGGAGCAAATCGTCAATAACTGGGTAAGCAGATTCGGTGTACCAATGGAACTGCATTCAGACCAAGGACGGAACTTCGAGTCGAAGATTTTCCAAGGAGTGTGCCAGTTACTCGGGATTCACAAGACAAGGACAACCCCGCTTCATCCACAATCAGATGGGATGGTGGAGCGCTTCAACAGGACACTGAATGAACACCTCTCTAAGGTCGTTGGCGAAGACCAGAGAGACTGGGATAAGCAGATTCCCATGTTTTTATTGGCTTATCGAGGAGCAGTGCATAACACCACAGGACATACTCCATCTGAAATCTTATTTGGTCGAACAGTCCGCCTACCTAGCGAGTTGATGTTTGGATATCCATGCGAAGAGCCCAAGAATGAGGAGGAATACGTTACAGACCTCAGGGATATCATCAGGGACGTGCATCGAGACACTAGGGATAAGATTAAGATAGCCAGTGACCGCATGAAAACGAGGTACGATACTAAAACGACAACTACAGGATTCCAGGAAGGAGATCTGGTATGGCTATATAACCCTCATCGAAGGAAAGGTTTATCGCCTAAGTTGCAACAAGACTGGGAAGGGCCCTATACAATCGTAAAGCGCATCAACGACGTTGTCTATCGCATCCAACGAGGAAGAGGCAAGCTGAAAGTCGTTCATGTGGATCGTCTTCATCGTTATAATGGTGAAAATGTTAACGAGTTTGTTCGGGACGAACAAGTTTAAGAGGGGGATATTGTGGCGTGGAAGGTATCGTGTAACTTAAGTGGTGAAACAAGCCCTTAGTCACAGTTTGGTGAAACCAGGCCTTAGACAGTTTGGTGAAACCAGGCCTTAAAGTCACAAAACAAGTTCCACTCAAGTGTCACTTCCAATTGGAGACTGGAATCTGTCACCACTGAACCTTGTTCTAGAACCACTTAGAATTAGCTAGAAAGTTCTCGTCAGATGGCGGAGCGGGTATAAAAGGACAGCTTTTAGAAGAGGGCGAGACAGTTGATTTATAACAGTGATTGGTTAAAGTTCGAGATAGTAATAGTTTGTGAAGATAAATAAGTGAAAAGTAATAGAGTAAATTAAGTGATTGGTTTGAAACGTTGAAGAATTGTTTAAGTAATAGTGTTCTGGTACTTAATAAGTGAAATATTAGAATAGTCGATAAAAGTTTAATAAAAGTGAATTTTATTAGAGAAGTTAAACGGAATAGTGTTTTATCTTTACGAATCCCTGCCTGAATGTAACAGTATATAATCTCAGGGTTAAGAGAACGGGAATTAAGAAATTATTTAACCTTGGCTAACTGCATCAACAGGCCCAGGTCCACCCCGGACTGTAGCGCCACCTAAAGTAAGTAAAGTAACTGCATCAACGCCAGCGATGCTTTCAAAAATCCAGGCTTATAACATTATTGAAGTAGAACAGCAGGTTCGAGATAATTTTGATCGCCAACGAAATACATGCATGTCCTCAGCTTCGAAACTGTTGTCCCCTCATCTCAGGCAAACTTTCTTTAGATGTTTTAAAAGCCAACAAATTTCATTCAGAAAACTATAATTCAATCAACAGGCCACAATCACCAATTTCCTAACCATACACCTCTTTTCCTAGCCACAAATTTTCGTCAAACATCCGCGTAAAAAAATGAAGATCACAGAACTACGACTCGAGCAACGTGAAGTGTTATAGATGTAATCAATTTGGCCACATAGCTTACTATTGCGATGCCGAAAAGCGCAACATATAAAAATAAAAGGAAGTAGTGAAAATTAGTTGCTTATTTAATTTAAAAGTGAGTGGCGGTAAATTAGCACAATATATGCAAATTTTACATTGGACATGAGTTGAATATTCGCACAAATAAAAAATGTGAATTCCCTCAGTATATGGATGAAAGGATTCCTTCTGAAAGAATATGATGTGATTCCTTCTATGGTGAAGATGATATTAGGTCGAGGGGGAAGTAATCAGGTGTATTCAAGTTACTTTTCTGTGCGTATTCATGGTGAATCTCAGTGTATGACAGTGTATTCAAACGAATTCGCATGCAATTACTAGTAGCAAAGGACCACTTAAAAACATTGATTACTTCCCCCTCGTATTAGGTAGGAGAATGAGAATTCCCGGTCCCAGAAGAAAGGATTCTTTCTGGAAAGAAGATGATGTGATCCCTTCCGTGGTGGAGATGATGCGAGGTACAAAGTTGGAGAATATCATCATCTGATCGAATAAGTGATTAACTATGGGCCTTACCAACAACCAAACAGTAAGCTCGAGTTTACCTAATTTCGAAACTAACTATAGTTTCGACTTTTAATTTGTAGGTACCAACAATCGAATTAATCGGAAGTTTAATTACATCTGACTTTATCGCAAAATTATGACAGCATAACTCGAATGTGTTATAATTTTGTTCTGAGCTTTCAAATAATTTGCTGAAATTAGCAGATGCTTGTATTTTGAGTAGCTATCTTTTAATTTTTTTTTTTGAGGATATATTTGCTGATATTCAAATAGTTCACTGCTGCGTTTTCTCAAAAAAAAAAGAAAAATAGACTCGTTCGAAAAAAAAAAAATTGATGCAGACAAACCATAAAGATTTATATTTCTAATATTTTTAAATAACTTACCAATTTAACTTACCTTATTCAATTTACCTTAACTAAAAGCGGCCAATTGACTTTCTTCACTTAAACTTAAATAAGAGGTTAGACTCGACTTTTCTCGGATCGAAAATTACAGTCTCGATTATCGTAAAGTCAAAGATAACTTGATTATTGGTACGCAATTTATTTTAATTTCGACTTTTGCCCTAAAGTCGAGTCTAAATTTCCCAAGTAACAATTTTACTTCGGTAAGGCGCTATCGAAGCTATTTCCCCTCCCGCAATATTAACTGCATAAGACCTATAAGAAACAAATTTGGCGCACTTTATAGGGCACTACCGAAACCTTATAGAGGCCTTATAGAAACTTTATAGAAACCTTATAGAAACCTTATAGAAGCTTTACAAAAGCACAAAATATGAAAAGAAAAATAATTTTTTTTTTTATTCTTCAACTTTTTCAATTTCCTATTTTGTTTTTCGTATTAATAAACATTATCTATCTACTATAATTGCTCTAACGAAGCTTCTACTTCCAACCACAAGCTTTGCCGAAGCAATACACTATCCATCATCTCCTCACTCATTTTTAGAGGTCTTATAGAGATCTTAACGAAACTTAATTTCATATCCCTCTATAAAGCCTGCGAGTATGCTTCGCAAAGGACGTACAGAAGTTATTTTGGAAACAATTGCTTCGAAATCGGTCTACTTCGGTAAGCAAATCCTATAGAGACCCTATCGAAATGGTTGCCTACAGAAATTACCAATTTGAACCTTACCGAAGTCAAATTGTTACTTGGGTTGGTTGTTGGTAAGGCCGTATGAAAATGGATATTAGCACAATTCGAATAAATCCTACACTGAGGACTAGTGTAATGTCGGATGGTCGAATGTAAGCGGAATTATTATGCCTCGGAGATTAGAGTAGAACATAACCAGTTCTTAAGCAGCTGGTAACACTATAGGACTGTCATTTTTCAGCTCTGTACACGAGTAGTGTGTTCGTGATTGTTTATATCTAGGCGTTTTTCTTTTTTAGTTCAGAGCTGAGCACTGAACAGAGTTCGAGCATTATGAGCGCGCTCTGAACCATGCGTGCTCAGAGCGATCAGAGGATGTTTTGTTTTTCCTGTTTTGTTTTGTCCTTTAAATGTGACTGGAAGTGTGCATGTACATGTGTACTCAGCTTTTTACTCAGGATGCTTATGTCGTTTTCCATTGGGCAAAAAGAAGCGTCCGGGAGAGTCCGGAATCGAAAAAATCACTTCTGAAACCGTTCCATTGGCACAAAAAATACTCTTCTGGTGATTCTGAGGAGAGAATTTTGCTTCTGGATTTGAAGTCAGAATCCACTCAAGAAGCACTCACACAAGTGTAGTTTGTGTATTTTATATAAGTCAACTGACGGCTGCCGTAGATTATTTTTTGGCATTTCACCAATACTCTTGTGGATTCAATCAGAAGCAGTTTTCTTGTTCCATTGGACTACAGAATGAGTGGATCCCCGAGTGAAACCAATGGAAAACGACATTAGTCAATTTATTCTGGGCTCATAGAGCGCGCTCTGATCATGCTCTGAGCGAAAAAAGAAACACAAATTCGAGCTCTGAAGTGTCTGAGCTAAAAAGGAAATACGAACTTTTTGTATAACAGTTCAGGTTGTGCTCTGAACTAAAAAATAAAAAGGCTTTATATCGGCGCGCGGCCATGTAAGACGTATGTCAGAGTTCGATTGATAAATTATTGCTGGTAATCATTTATATATCGGTTAATACCTCCAAGTTCAGTAGGTCCAGAAAGTAGCTTATTAGAAAGTAAAGTATGTACCAGAGACAATAGTATCTTTTGACTATGGTATGTACGTACTGCTTAATAAAATGTATTAAGGACCATTCACATGAGAGCGAATTGCGAACCACGAACTGGCGGCAAGAATTTTCAATTCGTGGGAGAATTGCTGTAATTGCAAATTTCGTTATATTAATCAATCAAGTCTCGGTTTTTTTTAGATGGTAAAACAAATAGCAACTTCCTATTCATAAATACCGATAAATTGATTTGTTCGCAGTTCGCCTATTCGCAGTTCGCGCTCATGTGAATAGTCCTTAAGAGTCTCATTTGTACAGATGGCTGCAAAATTGTATCCCATATCGAGGTTCCGTTAAGAGTGCAAATCTTGTAGCTCCGCCTTAAATTTTCGAAAATGACAGCTGTCGCAGTATTCGCCTTGTTTAACCTAAAAATATTAAACCGCAAAAAAAGCAACAGAACTACATTATAGTTTAGTAGGTACTTGAGACTGTCCGGTTTTATTTTTTTTATAATTGTTTAATAGGGATACAGTTAAAGTAGTGATTATATTAAATTATTTTATAACTATGGCACAACTCAGCTTAACGTCTCTAGCCAAAGAACTGACACAAGTGGAAGAACCTGGCTTAACATTCGCTGGAGAATCACTTAAATGGAGCAATGCCGACGACGGTAAGAAAAAACAATTTATTTAATAAGAAGTTAGAACTGAAAATGTGACCAAAATTTAACTTTAGTAAAAAATGTAACATCTGCTATTGCCCAATGCAAAAATCTGACATTCCTAAAACTTGAGGGAAACACGCTTGGGGTGGATGCTGCCGAAGCAATTGGAAAAGCTCTGGTAAAGCATCCTGAGTTTAAAAAAGCTCTTTGGAAGGATCTATTTACCGGAAGACTTAAAACAGAAATCCCACAGGCACTTAAACACCTTGCGAATGGCTTGATGTTGGCCTCTGCACAGTTAACTGTTTTGGACTGCAGTGATAATGCCTTAGGCCCAAATGGAATGGTTGGATTAGAGGATCTATTACGTAGCCGAGTTTGTTACAGTTTACAAGAATTGCGTTTGAATAATTGTGGTTTGGGTATATACGGTGGACGGATGTTATCCAAAGCAATATTGGATTGCTACGAGAATAGTAGTAAAGCTGGGACTCCCCTAGCGCTTAAAGTATTTGTTGCTGGACGAAATCGTTTGGAGAATGAAGGAGCCGAGGCGATTGCAAAAATATTTTGCACAATAAAAACTTTTGAAGAGATAACTATGCCTCAAAACTCTATTTTCCATCATGGAATCGCTGCTCTTTCGGAAGGGTTTAAAGTGAATGTAAATTTAAAAGTCTTAAACTTAAATGACAACATTATGACTCACAAGGGTGCATCAGCTATTGCTAGTGCCATCAGTTGTATGCCAGAGTAAGATAGTAAACTAACTTTTAATAACATAATGTAATGTAAATTTTTACAGTTTGAGAGAAATCAATTTTGGAGACTGCCTGCTTAAGACAAACGGGGCTTACCATCTTGTAGAAGCCTTGGTGGACAATCTTTTCGGACTAGAAACATTAATCTTAGACTGTAATGAAATTGGTTCTGATGGAGGCTTGGCTTTGGTGTCCGCGATTCAAAATAAACCAAACCTACGGTTTCTAAATCTAGACGGCAATAAATTTGGATATGATTGTCGAGAGCGGATTATGGAAATGATGGCTGAATCTTCTAATCCGAAAGCGCTAGCACCATTTGAGGAGGATGATTCGGATGACGATGATGATGATGAAGATGGCGAGGAAGATGTTGATGAAGACGATGATGATGAAGATGGTGATAATCATAATGACACAACGGAGGAGGTTGACGAAGACGAAAATTACGGAGAAGAGTCTTGCGAAGATGACGATAACGCTACATCAACTAACTACGTAACAGCACTTTGTAATAAGGTGAGTAAATAAATATTTCTTGAATTAGTACATTCATTTTTATATTTATACATTCTTCATCGTGGTGGAGCGGAAAAAGAACCCTTATAACGTTTTCAACATATTGCACGATAGTCCGGAAGAGGTATACTCTGTATAACATCGGTTTTTGAATGTTTGCTTTTAGTGATTTTATAAAGAATGCAAAGAGATCGCATTTGGATTCAGCATACTGCGTATATGATCAACGTTATACTATCGATAATATTTTTTTTTTATTTAAGAGTCTTGATGACACCGTAGAAGGCTCCTTTCTATCCAATACGAGTGTTACTTTCGCAGGAGAAGAAGCCCGCCCTAATACAGTAGAGACATTCTGTAACACACCTAATCCATCGTTAAAAATGTTCCACGATATTCAGGAGAGAGATAAACTGGAAGCATTCCGCGAACATTTAAAGGTAAATTGCCTGTATAATTAAAAAAAAAATATATATTATTTAAAAACATTTCCTGTTGTATTAGGACTTCAAAGGCGATAATTATTTAATAATGCTAACATTTACTGCACTGAAGTGTGCCGCACTTTCTCATGATTCCAAAGAAGCACTTAATATGGCTGTAGCATTGTATGCGGATGCTTTTGCTCATGCCAAGAAAGAGAATCAGATCATACGAGTAATGAATTTCTTTCTGATACAACTTGGGTTGTTGAAGTGTGAACAAAAAACATTCAAGCCCGCTTACAACATGAAAAGTTGCCGTTTTGCATTTAGACAAACTTTAAAGGAGAAAGAACTACCCGATGAAGTAAAAGAAACGTTTACATTATTCCTTGACCGTTTTGATGATTAATGTGGTTACAGTCGTAATAATTTGTCTTATTGTTTGTCATGTTTTAACTAATAAAGTTGTAAGCTATTATCTATTTTTTTTTGCATTTGATTTAATAGGATATTAAAGATGACGGTTATCATCACAAACCAAAAAGAGCAATGAGATGTTCGTTTAGATGCTTAACATTCATTCCGTTGGACCACTACTAAATTCTTCATCCCAAAAAAACAAAAAGCGAAAAGTCCACGATCAGAATGGAACAAAACGGTTCTATTCATCTAACTACTGAATTGTTAACAAGCAAAAGACACCACCTGGTATTTATTGCTCTACCAAGGACCTATTATGCATAGGGCAACGAATTATAATTATATTAATAGCCTCAAAAAGTCTGCAATAATATGCATATGGACAAAATCTGAGGGAAGACACTGCTCACTAGCTTTTGTACGAAATTACCATTAATGAAAACGGGCGATCAACAAATTCATCCCAAGGAATCCATACGCCTTGGAGTTAAATAAGGTTTTTCATTGGTTTCACTTAATAGGTCTGTTCCTTCACTTTTGTAGTAAAAATGGAAAAGACTGTCAAAATGGTAGTGGTGAGGAAAAATTCTCTCACTGAGAGAGACAATGGAACGGTTTCAGAAGTGATTTTTTTCGATTCGGGACGAATCCGTGAGCGTGTCATAGCTCACGGACGCGGTAATTCGGCCCTGGCATAAATTGTTTTTATTTGCAAGTTCTTGCACTCGAGTTTTTAACTTTCTCCATTACGTAGTAAAAGAAAGATATTGGTTTCGTACAAAATTTCGAACTCGAGATTTTAATCAATTCTGATATTACGATGATAGAGGAACTCAAGAAAGTGGGTCGCAAAATTCTGTCCGGTCTGTCCGTCTGCCCATCCTTCCACGGGCCTAAAGCCTAAACGGCTTCCCGGATTACGTTCAAACCTTGGATTTGGAGTTTTTGGGCTTACAGTTCGGGAGGTGTTTTTTTTTTGCAATGTAACCTTATGATGATGATGATAATATTAATGGTACTTCCCATACAACATTTTCGTACCAGTTTGATTTGATCGAAAACGGCTCTAACGATTTCAACCAAAATCGATATTTAAGCTTAAGTAGGTGAGGTTACCATGACTGCGTACCCAGTTTTTGGCTAAAAATTCGAACAAGGGAACTTTTGAAATTTCGACACATCTCGAAAACGGTCTATACGATTGTAGCAAAAATTAATTTCTAAGGTTATGTGGTCATTTATAACTTAATAGCAACCTCAGTTTTTCTCTATATTATCGTACAATGGATTTATGAAAAGAGTAATTTTTTAAAAATATAGTTTTGTCTAGTCAACTTAAAACGGCAATAACGATTTTGACCAAAATGCAAACTTAGAGTCAAATGGATGTTTTCAAAACTATTGTGTCCTTAATTTTCAATTCGAAGCACCGAAAACGCTAGTTTTAAAAACTGCTCATATCTCGAAAACCCCATCTTCGATTTCGATAAAATGTCAAAAACGAAGTATTTCTTTTATCCGGAACAATATCATACAGTCAGTTTTCAGCTTAATAGTTACGCAATAGTATTTTTCCAACTAAACATTGCAATATTTGCAACTGTTATGTCTGGATGATTTTACAAAAACAAAAACTTCTTTTGCACCGCACACACGAGCATCGGGATATTCAATTTATAACTACTAAAAATGCAAATTCACAAATGCCTGAATTATTACATAATCTATCTTAAGACATCGGTCTATCACGAGCAATACTTCCAATAATTCAAAACTTAAATAATATTCTAATCAAAATTAAAAACATATCCTTAGGTTAAAAACAGAAACTGTTACTGTACAGGACAAGCATACCTAGTTACAGTAGACGCTTGCGACATTACCAGTTACTGAGAGCTTTAACTTTTAAAAACTTATATTGTTATTTTATATAACTGCCATGAGATGAATATCCAAAAGAGGATTTTGTTTTCTTTTGTCTAGGTATCGAGAAAGTTTAGTTCGACCCAGTCGTGCACTTTATTTTTTATAAAATCAGTTGAAGGAACAGCTTATTTGTTTCCAAAATGAAGTATATGATGTGAGTTGAGAGAAACAGTAGAGAAATTAGACTTGACATTTTCTAATGTAAAAAATAATTTAATCTTTTTCAACAAAATTTAAAGCGGTCGGCGTTTGTGACTGTGCCGATGATCTTCTAGATGCTGCTGAGGATTTCGAACTACTTGCAGAAGTTCGAATTGGCTTCTTTTTTATCCAGAATTTCAGTGCAAAGATGAGTTCTGATCTCAAAGCCTCCTTAGGTGTAATCTAAAATGGAATCAGAAAACATTATACGAATTTAATTTTGACTATAAATGTATTCACCCTTTCTTCTACAGCGACTTGTTGAACATTCCATAAGAACTCACTAATGCCCATAACAAAGGCAGCTAATATGCCGCAAACCAGCACAAGGAACACTCCTCCAAGTTCTTCCATTGATAACTCATTACCGTCAACAGACGTTTCTTCAACACAAGTCTTGTTGGGATTCTTCCACCATTTATTCTTTAATGTAAAGAGTTCCCCCTTTTCGCTAAGTTTCAGAATGGCAACACTTAAATTTGAGCGGTAGTCAGCTCCTGAGTAGATAGCAATATAAGTTGTTTTTTATTTTGCGGACATGATCTATATAGATCATAGTAAACTAAACAACGCCTACCTAGTGGCACCGCTATACCATAATGCTTTTCACCAATTTGCGATCCGATTTGAGTGAGCTTGCATTCTCTTTCGATGTTATATTCTAAACTGGTTGTTTCCATTAGAAAAGCATATTTTCCTTCCGCCTTCACTACCCGTTTTACACCTTCATTGTTGTCCTTTGTAAAGACTGTAGGCTGAGCTTGTATCATTTTCGACCATGCTAAGCGATAAACTGTGTCATTTGACTCCTACAACAGAGAAATAAAAAGATTCTTCATACATTGCAAAATGTTTTTAATACAAACTCACTGAAAAGAAGGTCGAAGTACTGCCTCCTTTTAACGTGCCAAATTGAATTTTGTTTTGGTTAGCTAAATCTTCAATGCTACCAATGGAGCCCTCCATTTTTGATTGTGTTAAGAAAGCAGCTAAATTTGCTGTATAGGAATTTAGCATCATCAACGCGAAGAACCACCACATACCGTTCATTAGCCTCATAGGGCCCGATACAGGTAAGATATCACACCCTTGACCCATAAGGGAACCCATGGCCAACCAGGAAGTATTTGCAACATCCCATTTGTTTTCTAGTTCCTCAGGATTAGGATTACATGGATGGGGATTCTCCCATTCATCTCGAGATAGTCTGAAAGTAATATTTGTTAAAAAAAAAACATATAATTTAAAAAAAAAAGTACCTGCCAACTACAATAGCCGCTAATGATATAATTATAGACGATGTCAACATATAAATCCATACCTCTAAGGCAAATGGTTTTAAGAAGGCAAACATTTCCTTCTTGTCTTGGGCCTTCTTAAAATATAAGATACTGATACCAAGCTGCATAAATGGCGCAGTAAAATCAACCACCGAACGACGAGACTGAGTAATTGTAAGATCACATATTCCTATATCGGCTTTCTGCAAGACAACAAAAAATGTTTATATCTAACCAGATAAGGTTTGTGGCTTTATAAATATCTGCTTGAATTGTTTATCTTACACGATCTATTAAATAGCCAACAATTCCATTCCATTGTTTTGTTTCCGGATTGTAGTTACCATAAGCGTTATCGTCTACAATTTCAAATGTATAGTCAAATTGAACCATCTCCGATAGCTTGTGAATCAATTCGACTGCATATCCTTCATATCTGGCATTCCCGAAGAGGATCTCGTTTTCGTTTGGTGTTCTTGGAAGTAAGTAAATTAAAAATTTTATAGATATAAATAAGTTTTTTAAGATAAAATGTTCAGCTGTGCTAAACTGTAGTGAATAGAATTTGGGAAAAATTAGTTTTCGGCTTCCTTGAGACATTTTTTCTAAAACACTACTAATTAAAGCTAACAATAAAAGAGCCCAGACTCTATCAGCAACCACCGACCACCGAAAGAACGTCTGACTAACATAGCTATCCTGAGAAAGATTTGCACCCAGCCGTTCGGACACAGCATAAAGTTGTTAGTCTCTACTACTGATTTATTTTATCTACTAAGTTTCTGTAGCGTTTTAGGTTGACAAGAAAAGTATTTAACAAAAAGTTCCCAGTGGGTATCGAACTAGGTAAAGAATATGATGTCAAACAATTATTTTTACGTAACCTCCGGGGAAGTGGCTTGTACTCCCATAGAGTTATTTGATGACAAAAACGCCTGGCCTGTAAGATAAAGCGCATCGGTTGTATAGCTTGTTGTTAAGTTAAATACGATTTTTAAATCAATGTAGTTGGTCCTGTCTTTAAAAAACGGCAAGTCAGAGTGGGAAAGAGTTTTTTCCTTTCCAATACCTAGTTAAATAGCTTACATAATCCTTGATTAGCTTGAGAATGATTATTTGCTATTAAACTATGATGGACTCAAGTTACAGTAATTGTACTTACTTGTGCATAAAAAATGGTGGACCGACGCGTGTTGCCACGCGATAGTGCCTACGGCTTTCGGAGTAATCCTTCGTATTAACTCTTTCTGCTTTTAGCCGAGATTTTGCTGGAACCAATTGACCATCAGGACTCCAAATCGCAACTACTTCATCTTTAAATGGGCGGTAGAGCTCCACGTTAAAGTTAACTCTTTCTCCCCATTCATTGAATTGCATATTTTTTGTGATAAAAGAACCATTTTGTTCAGAAGTCTGCAAATATAAACTTCAGATATCCATATATCTGTTATTTGAAATTCACGTGAAGAATTACCGATTTCATATAATTCAAAATTAATGGTCCCATATACCAGCGCTCCTCGTTTCGAATACTATCACAAGTAATACGGTGCTCGAAAAATGTTTGCGATTCTAGTATATTGCGAATAGCATTGGCAAGAAGTTGAACTGCATCGAATGCTAAATTAGGCGTCACTGCTGTGTCCTGAAAATGTGTGGAAAATAAATCAAAACAAGCTTTATTTAAGGTGAATAAATTACGTATACGAAACAAATGTTATTATTTTAAAAGTTTAATGTAATAATTTGGCCAGAGTGACCAGATTTATTTGAAACAAAAGCGGGACATATTTCCAAAATTTCGAAGGGAGTAGAAATTAGGTTATGTTCTAGTAAAACAATAGAATAGTACGTTAAATAAACGTCAAATGACATATTTATTTAAAAAAAAAATTTACTTGATGCGGCCGTGTCCATTACTTTGGACTTATGTTTTTGTCTACCGACATGGCGAATTACATTCGGCCCTAGCGAGGTATCCGTCGGAACGGAAAATTCTCCGATTTTATACGATTCGGTGGATTTTTGCTGCGAGGTATTCTTCGGAACAACTGTTCGGAGAATTGTTCCGACATTTTGCAACGTATATATCGGGGAATTACGTTGAAGTGCGATGAAGTGCATTTTCTTGTTAAATTTTTGACAGCTAGGCTCCGATATCCTCCGAGAGAAATTGGTTGCGGAATTTGTTTATGTAGTAATAAGAGCAATGGCAATAGCCATATTAACGGCCACCTGCGTTTAAATTATATATAACACATACACAATACAGTCACCCTCTTAGTGTTAGTTATCTCCATTCCCATATATCCACATGTAAATAATCCCCTAGCATTAAGTTATCAAAGAAGAACATGAAATAAAGAGAGTCAGTTTTACTTTCTCGCGCAACGAGCACGGACGTGTTTTTATTTGACCAAGCAGCAGAATTCCTGACTACAGTTCTTCAGAAGTGGGATCTGAGCTGAGATCAAAAAAAATTCATACTACCAGTTATTATCGTGTTTTTTTTATTTCTGCTTAATAAAATTAAAATATTTTTTGTCGGTCGTGTGTTAAAAGTGATTGCAAATGGAAGCAATAAATGCTAACGAACACACATCACAACAGCTGCGTGAGTGGGCACACATACTTGGCTTACCCACCACCGGTACGAAGTTTACGGTTGCTTCAAAAATTAGTGAAGTGCCAGTAGAACAAAGGGGTGAGGCGCCCAAGAGTCGCGGCGAGGAAACAGCAACGGAAAAAGAGCAGCTGCGGTTTGAAACAAATGATAGTAGCGGCAATGACGAATTCACAGATGCAGAACAACAAAGTGCAAAAAGAACAAACGAAAAACCTTTGCCACCGGACAATGGCAGCAGCGAAATAAATTTACAAAAGGAACGAGAATTGCTAAAAAAGGAAATTGAGTTAATACGTCGCGAAAAAGAATTAATGGAAAAGGAAAACGAAATGCTACAAAGGATGGTGCGTTGGAATAACCAACAATTGAGAGCGGATGGAGGTGAAAAGGAGAAAGAGTGTACAAATGATAGAGAAAAAGATTCGACAAACGATAGTGAAATAAGTACTGTGACAAGATGCGAGACAACAGGATTGCCAGGTGAAGATAACAACGATCGCAAATACAATTTGTGTAAGGAGATGTTGCCAGAATATGACGGTGGACCTAGGTTTGATGTGTGGCTGTCCCAGTGGAAAAGCATTCAAAAAATGTATAAAGTCGAGGGGAATATGCTGCGCACCCTTTTGGTCACCAAATTGACAGGCAAAGCGAAACAGTGGCTTTTCTCCAAACCAAATTTTATCGAAGAAGAAATTGATAGCCTGATACAACAAATGATGGAAATGTACGGTAATAAAGAAAATAGATTGACTCTAAGAAAAAATTTCGAAGCGCGTAAATGGAGGTTAAATGAAACCTTCCCGGAGTATTTTAACGACAAAGTCATACTGGCGGGAGGACTCGAGATGGAAGAAGATGAATTTTTAGAATACGCCATCGAAGGTATCACCGACGACCACATCAGACTATATGCGCATGTCCATTGCTTCACGAGCAAAACTCAAATGCTACAGGCCTTAGGCAAGGTAACACAGACGCAGCAGAACGAGAGGAGACTAATGCCGGGAGGTGCTGTCAACAGGCCGTCAACAAGCCGTAGGTGTTTCAACTGTAATTCAGTTGGACATTTTGCAGCCGAGTGTCTTAAACCCAAACGTGAGTATGGGGCGTGCTATGCGTGCGGCTCGATGGAACACCGAGTGTCAACATGCCCAGAGAGGAAGAAGGCGGTGCAGCTAGTAGAAGATGAAGCTGAAGACTACGTAAGACATTTATATTTTTATGTAGAGGGTGACAATAACGTTGTTTTCTCCCTAGAATGCCTCATAGACTCAGGAAGTCCTATCAGCTTTGTCCGTTTATCGTGCCTTCCTAAAGGAGTAAAATTTAAAAAGAAAACTAATGTAACTTTTTTTGGTCTTAATAAAAGTAAGCTTAAGGTGTTTGGTAAAATGTGGTGTTTTGTTAACTGGAATAAACATAAAATTCGGATTGAGATATTCGTGGTTGATAACGAGTCTATGGGCTATGAGGTAATCTTGGGAAGAAATTTTTTGAAGGCTGGTAAATTTAAATTTTTGTCAACACTTGCTGAAAAGAATGAAGAATCTAAAAATAGCGCCAATGACCAAAACATTTATGTTAATTTGGAAGATTTTAAAGATGATAAAAATGATTGTAATAAAAATGAAGAAATTAGTTTTGAGACATCCTTGTTAATGATCGAGTACCTTTCAAATGATTGTGATGAAGAAACACTTGTTGTAGGAACAAATATTGATAGTATTACGGAAAAACGATTGTATAATGTTTTTAGAAGGCATTACTTGGTGCCTCAGCGTCCTACCGAACCAATGACGAAAACAGAAATGAAATTGAACTTGAATAATGTTAAGCCCTTTTATGGTCCACCTCGTAGGTTGTCGTACGCGGAAAAATCGGAATTAAATAAATTATTAGACGAGTATCTAACCAAAGGATACATCAGGGCAAGTGAGTCAGAATTTGTGTCTCCTATAGTTTTAGTGAAGAAAAAAACAGGAGAACTAAGAATGTGTGTCGATTATCGAACATTAAATAAAGTGACAGCTAAAGATAGTTTTCCTATTCCACTGATAGACGATTTGTTAGACCGGTTGGCAAACAAACGAATATTCACCAAACTTGATTTAAAAAATGGTTTTTTTCACGTCCATGTACATGAGGATTCAGTAAAATATACATCTTTCGTTACACCCCTAGGACAGTATGAATTTTTAAGAATGCCGTTTGGACTTAAAAATGCTCCTTCTGTATTTCAAAGGCACGTTAATCGAATATTTGCTGACATGATCAGAAGAGATGAGGTAATAATATATTTGGATGATATAATGATAGCAACAAAAGACTTTGATGAACATTTTACAATATTGGCAGAAATTTTCAAAAGGTTAGTAGAGAACAAATTAGAATTACGTTTAGATAAGTGTGAATTTTTGCAATCGAAAGTAAAGTATTTAGGATATAGTATCTCCGGTGAGGGTATACAAGCGGATGAAAGAGGAATTGAAGCAATAAAGAATTTTCCATTGCCACAAAATGTACACTCAGTTCAAAGTTTTCTAGGCCTTTGCTCATACTTCCGCAGATTTGTTAAAGATTTTTCGACGTTAGCAAAACCACTATATGATTTGACAAGGAAGAAGAAAAAGTTTCAGTTCAGCACAAAAGAGTTAAACGCATTTGAAATTCTTAAACAAAAATTGATAGAGGCTCCGATTTTAGCATTGTATGACCCAAAAGACGACACGGAATTACATTGTGACGCAAGCGCAATAGGGTTAGGAGCTATTTTGTTACAAAGAAAAGAAGATGGGAAAATGCATCCAATATTCTATTATTCAAAAAGAACGACAGACGCTGAGGCCAAATACCACAGCTTCGAGTTAGAAACGTTAGCCATTGTTAGTGCACTGCAAAGATTTCGTGTGTATCTTCAAGGTAAGCACTTTAAAATAATAACTGATTGTAATTCGTTGACAATGACCCTTAATAAAAAAGACCTTAACCCTAGAATAGCTAGGTGGGCATTAGAATTCCAAAATTACGACTATGAAATCGAACATAGGGCTGGTACACGCATGCAACACGTTGACGCATTAAGTCGTTCTACCAATATTTTAGTATTGGAAACTAATACTTTTGAAGAAAACTTAGTCATTTGTCAAGGAAAAGATGAAAAATTAGTCGAATTAAAAAACACATTGCTGAAGTCAGAACATTCACTGTACGAAATGCGTAATGATATACTGTATAGAAAAAGAAAAAACGGAACAATTTCTTTTTGTGTTCCCGAAAGCATGGAAAGCCACGTACTGTATAAATACCATGATGAAATCGGTCATATTGGCACTGACAAAATGGTTGAACTAATTTCAAAAAGTTACTGGTTTCCAAAAATGCGAGAAAAAATAAGCAACCACATAAGAAATTGTCTTAAGTGCATAGTATACTCTTCCAAACACGGAAAAGAAGAAGGTTTTTTACATAACATAGCGAAGGGCAACGTTCCGTTCGAAGTAGTTCACATAGACCATTATGGTCCAGTAGATCATTCCAGAGCAACAAAGAAACACATATTAGTGGTTGTTGATGCGTTTACAAAGTTTGTTAGACTATACCCGACCAAAACCACTAATACAAAAGAAGTTGTACGAGCTTTAGCAGAATATTTTCGATCATATAGTCGTCCAAAATGTATTGTGTCAGACAGAGGTAGCTCGTTTACATCAAATGAGTTTAAAGAATTTATGCTAGAAAATAGTATACAACACATTCGAGTAGCAACAGGATCACCGCAAGCAAATGGACAAGTAGAACGAATTAACAGAAGCATAGGACCGATGTTAGCAAAATTAATTAAACCAGAAGAGGGAATTTATTGGGACCATGTAATAGAAACAGTTGAACATGCATTAAATAATACTGTACATCGTACGATAGGACAACACCCGAGTGTTATGTTATTTGGTGTTAATCAAAAGGGAAAAGTGATAGACGAACTTAGTGAAAATTTAGCAGAATTAAGAAAAACGATAGTACAAAATGGTCATGAAGAAATAAGAAAAAAAGCAGTTTTACAACAAGAACAGACACAAGCCTACAACAAACAATACGTTGATAAGAAACGTAGAAAGCCGACTAGGTACGAGATAGGAGACTACGTAATGATTAAAAATTTTGACTCACACCCTGGGGCGTCAAAAAAGTTGATTCCAAAATTTAGAGGACCATACCAAGTAACAAAGATTTTACGAAATGATCGTTATGTACTTAAAGATGTTGACAATTTTCAACAGTCCCGTCTTCCGTATCAAGGAGTCTGGGCGGTCGGTAACATGCGCCCTTGGTTTGGTAGAGATTGTGGCACCAGGTAGATTTTCTTTTGTTTGCTATTTTATTATTTCCACGCATAAGATCAGGAGATCTTCAATTTTTATCAGGATGGCCGAGTTGTAGTAATAAGAGCAATGGCAATAGCCATATTAACGGCCACCTGCGTTTAAATTATATATAACACATACACAATACAGTCACCCTCTTAGTGTTAGTTATCTCCATTCCCATATATCCACATGTAAATAATCCCCTAGCATTAAGTTATCAAAGAAGAACATGAAATAAAGAGAGTCAGTTTTACTTTCTCGCGCAACGAGCACGGACGTGTTTTTATTTGACCAAGCAGCAGAATTCCTGACTACATTTACAATATCCTCCGAGTACAATGAGTCGCGGAATTTATTCACGATTTGCGGTAAAGTGTTAAATAAATTAATAATAAACAATATAGCAACGAACTTGTTTGTATTTATTGACTAAATTTGTGTTGCCAGTGCAAAATCTAGCGAAAAACCAAGCACCAAACAATACGAGGATGTGAAGTCAATGCGTCATCGCATTTCAATTATATTTTCCGAAAACGGATACCTCGAATGCGATTTGCTGTTCCGACAGAGTATGCGCTGCGGAGAATTTTCCGTTCCGACGGATACCTCGCTAGGGCCGATTATGTCATTTTGTCCTCCAGCAGATATTCGCATTCGCAAACATTACGTTTGCTCGGTCTCAGGAATTTTTGTTTTAGATCTTCTGAGAATTTACACTCCATTTTGCACTTTTTGTTTGCCGCTGCTGAAGTGGATTCTACTTCTATTTATGTATACTGAAGCGATAATATTATTAAGTAGGTATTGTGTTAAC
This sequence comes from Cheilosia vernalis, assembly GCA_949126925.1. Taxonomy (NCBI): domain Eukaryota; kingdom Metazoa; phylum Arthropoda; class Insecta; order Diptera; family Syrphidae; genus Cheilosia; species Cheilosia vernalis. The sequence goes on from OX421361.1 coordinate 19,389,399, forward strand.
ATTTGAGTTACTTTTTATTTACATATCTACAAATATCCGTCCAATATACTTCACTACAAAACAAATTGATTTGTTTTCGTTTCAAAAGTGACAGACTATAAGCAACAAAACCGCTAAAAGCGGGACGTATGGCCACTATAAATTTGGCCATTTTTAAGCATTCCGATATTTCCTTCGTTAATGAGCTGTCAAGGTAGGAATATGATTTTTTTTATGCAACAACCCACCCCCTTCTAAGAAAGTTATAAAAAAATCACTGCACTGCAATTGCGAATAAAAAGTGTCCTGTAATGCGGGCTGTCTTCTTTTCCATAATATATCACAGGTAGAAAAGGATGAAGATTTTAACAGTTTTTGAGCTATGGGGACCGGAAGCTAGTTTTCCTTAAATTTAATATAAATCCTAAACCGTTAGGCCGATTGGTATAATTTGTATTTTATTAGATAAGTAAAGGCGAGCACTTTCGAAACAGAAAATTTTATCTTGCTACATATTCGGAGATAACTCGGTTTTAAGGGATTGGGAATTTTTTTTTCAAATAGTTCTAAATTTCTAACGGTTGAACTACAAACGAAACAAAATTCGCTACAAACAACTACAAACGAATGCCTATCGAACTTAAATCTCAGTTTTTCATTCTAGAAAAAGTGGGGGGTAATTAAAAAAAAAAATTAATTGATACAATTTTTGTCTTATTAGATTAGATTGGTGAGGTGGAAAATTGTTGAAAATATAAAATTGCATCCCTCCGCATTGTACCATTTCGAAGATAACAAAATCTTATATTGCCTGCAGCCTGCTTAAATTTTATTTAATTTTTTTATTGTATTTTTTTAGATACATCTAATAAATAACCGAAATATTGATTCGAGTTAATATGACGAAGTAGTGTTTGCTTAGGTTGAACCTAAATCTTCTTCTTTGTGATAAAATCACAAAATTAGAATTGGATTAGATGCCAGGAATACAGGCCTTGCAGGAATTGCATTTTTGTTGTTATAAATTGTTTAAAAGTGGTCAGTTTTTAATGTTATTCGAAGGAGTAGAAAAACTTGTTGAATGGTTGTTGTTGCTAATTGACAAATAGTGACTTATATCGATGGGCACGGATGAATGCTTTGGGCTAATGTGTTTACCGTTGTTTTATTGTTGTTGGGAGGCCTATATATGGATGCGTGTTTTGACTTTAATTGTGTTTTATTAAGTAACGCTTGAGTAAATTCATAAATTTTAAATGCAGTTATTTAATTAAGGATATGCTTTATGTACAATTGATTTCAAATAATTTCTCTCTATTGGAAATTCGGACATTTATTAGAAAAACGAATTTCACTACAAACAGCTACAAATGATTTCGAAAAGTGCGGACTGCATTTTTTTCTCACGGTTGAACTACAAAGCAACAAAATTTCACTACAAACAACTACAAACGAATGCTTATCGAACTGCAATTCACGTTTTTCATTCTAGAAAAAGGGCGGGCTAACTTCACGTATGTATGTGATTTAATGTATAAGTCTACTGTTTTCGGTTAGTGAACCTATTTTTCAGCAGTACCTACTCCCCGGATAAAAGCGCATAGGATTAAAACTATAGTTTTTGTAGCCGGGGTTTTAATTTAATTCATATTAGGCGGGGACCTTTGTAATGCATAGGATGGCGTTTTTGAATCGCAACACTGACTAAGTTGTTGCTATTAAAAGGGTCTTGCTATTAAGAGGGTTGCTTATATCCGGGGAGTAGGTACGTGATGAATAGAGACAAATATCTCAGTAAGTTTTTAAATCTATGTTTATTGAAAGTAAAAAATACTTAAAAATTTAAATGAGCAGTTATGTAGATATAATTAATGGATTAAAAAGTTTAGTGAAAATACGCAGTCGAATTTAAAGGAGGAAGAGAAGAAATACGACTCCTACATAAGTTAGAAAGTACTCAAATTCCATTTGTTTAACTAGCTTTTTTATAAATTATAGATGGCCCAAAGAAGGAAAAACACAATATAAAAAAACGCACAAAAAACTTCATCCGCTCATAAGAACAGACAGACAAATATCAAGTTAAGCTAAATGAAAATAAGTTGAAAGGTTAAACTCACCGCCAAGTAGTCGTATGTATTTAATTCAATTCGAACTGCGGTAACGTTAGCCCTAAAATTCTCATTATTTAACTGAATTAAATCAGACTTGTGTGTATCCAAATTAGTCAAAAACAATTGCTGTAATAAAAGCATCAGATACATCCTTGAGGACATTAAATGCAAAGTATTCACTTCTTACATTAAATTGTCCTGTCATATCAAAGGCTGACGAACTATTCACAACCTCTACTAGCAAGTCCGGTGGGCAATCCAATATTACTCGTTTTTCTCCCTGATGTCGGATATTCTTCCAGAGCACACGATAATCTCCATCACGTTCAAATTTTCGAACTTTGATCTCTTCATTATGTACATATCTCAACTGAAGTAGATCCTGGAGTCGAACCAAGGCTATAATTATGTAAAAGCATATTAGCGATTTTGAAAACACTGGATCGTAATGTATCGTCATGACCTTCATTGCTCTCGTAAACGATTGTATATTCCTTCCATCCATAATTGTTTATTATATCGGCGTATGCCTTGGACAACATCAAAGTTGAGGGCGCCACATTTATTGTCATTCTATGGTTCATTTTTTCCACCATAGTCTCCTCGGGACTCCAATCAAACAATATGTGTGGGATTCCGGTGCTGTTGCATATAAGTGCTACAATATCTGTGACCACAAAAAACATCGTCATCAGATAAGCTCAAAATAAAATAAGAGAACTTGCCGCTTGATGCCTTTGAACTTGGGCCAAAAATAGCCGAGACACCATTTCCTATCAACTCGCAGGCTATATTCAAAAGCATTTTGGGCATAAGTAAAGGACATCATTTAAGTGAAAACATTAATATCCTTACTTAATTTTTGAAGAACAACACTGTCGTCGTTGGGAGTATAACGTTTGATTGGCATCAGTTTTATGTCGAAAAATCTTTGATTCATACGATTTACGGCCGTTGCAAATGAAGACTCAATTTCATGTTCATCCTCGAAAAATATGGCTCCTGAAAAAACGTGTATTTCATATTTGTTCATTCAACTCCTACTTGCAAAATACTTTACCGATCTTAACTTGTTGAAACTGACAAGACAGACCCACCAGCGAAAGTAACAATAAGAGCGTCTTCATTTTTCACACATACTCGACCTATGCGACTTAACCAAATATTTTTCCAATGCGAACTGCACGGCACTAAAAAGTAAAACACTGCTGTAATTCGTCTGGTCTATTAATGGATTTTCCATAAAAATAAATAAAAAATATTATACTCTCAAGATACAAGCTTTTCTCTTTTCGACCCAAGCATTTTGGAGAACATGTGTTTTTTCGTAAACAATTTTAGAAAGCGCAACGAAGTGGGGAGGGGAACCAAAATCGAAAAAAAAAAAACGAACACAAGTAGAGCAGCTATATAATTTGGTATTGTCAAACGAGTGTGCAATGCAAACTACTTGTTTTGCAATAGGCAGCATCGTTCGAAAATTAGCTTTTGTATTGGGTCAAGGAAAAATATTTTATAATAATTTTGAAATGGGTTCATTCGAGTACCTATTCAGTTTCAATTGAATGCGACTGATATAAGAAGCAGAAAAGGTACATATTTTTCTAATTTAGGTGATTTTTCTTTGTTTGATAATAATATAAATAAGTGTAAATTTGTAAAATTTGTATATACATATTAGAACTTTGACACCGCACCTGGACTGCTTAAGACCCAAAAATTAAAATGGTTGTGAGAAGCTAGGCCTAGGGTAATAGATTATTGCCTTTCGGCATTAAATCTCAAAATTTCAATAATTTTGTTTTTTTGTTGAAAAAACTTTGTGAAACTTAAATATGTAATGTATCTATTATTAAAAAAAAATTAAATAAATTACCTAAGCTTCTTAACCAGAGCATTTATAATCATTGTTGTGAATAATCTGTCCGATCTTTCCGATTGGATATGGGCACCTGTCAGCCGCAGACAAGGTGGACAAGCACCACCAGGACCCGAGCAAGGCCATAAGTTATCTCGAATTTAAAAATCTAGAAAAAAATTTCTAGAATTTCAAAAATTCAAAAAAAAAAAAATCTCGAATGACAAAAATATTTAATTGATATACATTTACATACAATTCAATCCGCGCGCTCGAGTTTACCATTTGCACCCCCTTGCTTGGCCACTGTTATATTATGGGGTGGGTGCTAGGTTGGGTATGTGCAAAGTTTCTTCAAGTCTTTTTGAGATTTTGTCCACTCTAGATCTTAGCCGTTTTAGTTTTAGTTATCGTCATGATCCTTTAAAAGACAGATGGGCGCCCAGTCCCATATCAGTGATCGATGGATGATATGAGCGAACTTATGGAGGCACAAACTTACATGATTGGGTCCCGAGGATCTTTCTAAGCACGGACATGAATTCGTTTCAAACACTTCACATTGTGAAATCATATGGAAAAAGCGTAACACATGTCCAGGTTCATAGTTCCAATAATAGAGTAGGCCAAGCCTTCATACCGCATATAGCGGCTCAGTGGGCAGAAATTCGATCTTTTCGGGAAAATAGGCATTTTTAGCCAGCAAGAACAATACCCCACGAGTTACGGAACAATAGAGTATGACGAAAACATTGCGGCATCGATATTGGCGGTAGCGCCGAATCGTTCGTATCTGTCAATGAAACTAAAGAGACACAAGTGCTGACGAGACACAGACACAGCACAGGCATATTTCAATGAAACACATTTCAGCTGTAACTACGGTACTGCCTCTAATACAAAGTATTCTAATTTTTTTTTTTGTTATTTTTAATATGAAAAATAAATAAAATAACAAACAAATTTGCAGTTTCGACTTTTAATATATAATTATAGTTCAAGTGGCTATATTTTCCATACAAATTTCGCAATTGTGAGCATCCGTAAATTTAAAGTAGAGACTAAAATTGGTTATTAGTACGGCGCAGAGACTTTAGAACGAAGGGTGCGAAGTATGTATGCTAAGTACTAAGTTTGTGGTCTCAGGCTCAAGCAAAACTAAAATTTTCCCCTTTTGAGCCGCTTCTCGTGAACTTCTGACAAATATCCGACAGCACTTTCGGCCTTACCAATAAAAATGTTTAGTCTCGACTTTAAATTGAAGCATTTCACAATGGTTATATTTTCCATATACGAATTTCGCTACTTAAGTTCAGTATTAGAACGACGATTTGACTATTTTTGATTTTCAGCGAACCAACAGAGCTACGGGTTATGTTTAACACTTGAAATTGGTTGCTAATAGTCCGTATTTAATACGTCAATGAGACACTCAAATTAAATTATGGCTAACGAAATCATAAAAACAGAGCTGAATGTCAAGCGAATTTATTATTATATTTTTGTAAACAAGAAATGATCGCACTTCAGGATGTTTTCCTTTTGGATTGCCCCACATATGAGGATTATTTGGATACATACATTACCCGAAATGATTTGCGGTTCCTTCGAAACATTCGCTTCAGCCGAATGTTGGTCGAACTAGGATATCGGTCCACAACAGAAATCTATACTCCCGATCAATATGAAATTCGCAAAGCTGCTGCACATGAAGCAATATACCCAACAAAGAAATCCCTTATTTTATTTCATAGTGGGATTCGAGTTACGGACCCTGTCTTGCATGAATTAGCAGAAAGAGAAACTACAAACTACCAGAAGATTCTATCGGTAACGACATTTTAATTGCATTAATGACCTCATTGCAGTTACGCATTTTAGTAGACGATCATTTTTCTGCGACATCGAAAAAGATCTGGCTTCGAGACTTCTGGTTATATAGACTTTGAACACAGTTTGCGGAAGACGAATTTGAAAACATATGACTCTACTGACTGGAAGGCGGTTTTTTCACGTCGTAAGATTTTGCGTCCCAAACCTACTGATCTGAGTTTCTACAATTCTCGAACCAACACAGCGTGTTTTAATGATTCAGATAATTATGTTATTATCAATGATCATGATATGGGATTGGTTTTTATGCACAAAGGCGACCGAAAGAAAATTTGCGTGAATCAAGCGAATGAAACATATAAAGTCAACTCAACAAGAACCATGGTGTTTTCTCCGATTTACGGACATGTTATTTTATATGATCACATTGTACGAAAGAAGGCATGAACTGAAATCCATGTTTTTTTAAGTATGTTGTGCATAGACCTTCCAAATTTACATTTTTACTATGAGCACTTTTTTTTTGTTTTAATTGTGTGTTCAGGATTAGCATACATTTATTGCCGCTAATTAAGGTACCGAAATTAAAGATTAAAATTTGATTTAAATCAGTTTTATAGTACTTTTTTCTTGTTTTATGTGCTTGTGTACTTACTTTATTATTAAAATAATAAACACTTTGGTTTTGGCGAAAAATATTTTAGTATCTAAAGTACGTACCTATATAAGGGTTGTTTTTTTTTAACTTCGAACTCAGGAAAGCATAGTAAGGTGGGATTTTCAGCACGCAATTACAACAACTACGCTCTACTTGACACTTCGAGGACTCACACCACAGTAGTTCTTGTAATTGCGTTCTGAAAAACCTACTTTACTTTGCTTTGCTAAGATCGAAGCTAAAAGGACACGTCCGAAAGACAGGAGGCAAAAGGAACTAGACCAGATATTTATTTGGGAAAAAATGTAAATTACAAAAAATAAAGTTAAAACCAATGAAGCAGTCTGTAGTCTATATACCTACAATAATATCATAAATAATCTTGTGCAGATGTACAGCTTGCCTACACACCGGCAAAGATTAGGTGCTTCTGTATTTTTAAGATATTCGTTTTGAAAAATGTCGCGTAACTTCAAAAATTCCAGACTAACCCACTTGTACTTAACTTTTGCCATTACACTGAGATCAAAGTATTTGTTACATGTACGTAAATATGTAGGTACCTACCTATGTAGTTTTTTTGGGAATAAGTTTAAAATATTTTGAAAAAATAAACACATTTTGAAACATATTCTATTACTCTATCAGTCATATACGAAAAATGTATATCTACCTATGTAATCGATGTTAATTTTAAAATGTGGAAAATACATATTCCAAATCTGGAGAATACGGTAGATCCGGCAGTAATAATTCGTAGCCTAATTCCATGAATTTTGCCGCCGCGACCTGACACGAGTGAACCGGTATATTGTCGTGACGGAATAAAACTTTTTTCTTTGCCAAGTGCGTTTTCTCTTCAATGTGCCCTTAAATTTTCTCAATAATTATCATAATATTGTCCTCTTATCTTTCCTCCCTTTGGATGTAGATTATGCCCTGAGAATTTAAAAAAAACCCTGATCTTTCCGGCCGATGGAACTGTTTTCGTGTTCTTTGGTGCAGGTTCTCCGTGCCTGCAGCCCAAAGTTTTGACTGTTCTTCCATTCAGGTGTATGTATGGCTCCAAGTCTCATCTACAATCAAATAGCGGCGTTGAAACTCCTTCGGATTGCGCTTAAAAAGGTCCGAATTCTGATGTGAAGTGGAATCCGCTTGTTGTCGATGGTGAGCAAACGCGGCACTCATCTTGCTGATAGCTTTGTCATGCCCAAGTGTTATGATGCAATATATTCTGAACACTTTCAAATGAGTTGCCTATATGATCTCAACAATCTCCCTTATCTGGGAAAACGGTATGGTGAAATTGGAGCTCGCAGACTGACTTAAGGGGACGGATACTTCAATTACTGGACAATTACAAACGACAAAAACTAGTTGGTTGTTCGAGAGAATGTAAGCTCTATCTAACAAAACCTTAAATGTCGAAAGTGACCAAACCAAAAAGATTGTATAAGCAGGCAATATAAGATTTCGTTGTCTGCGAAATGGTGCAATACCGAGGGATGAAATTTTCTATTTTAAATTTTCCACCTAACCAATCTAATAAAATAAAAATTGTATCAATCGGCCTAGCCGTTTGTGATATATATGAAATTTAAGCAACATTTTGACTTCTAACTTCCGGTCTCCATAACTCAAAAACTGTTGAACTACAAACGATGAAACTTTGCATTTCACATTGCACATTGCGAAATCGCTTAGACATGGGCAGTGAGAGTGAGTTTTGTTAAGCATGTGCACGGGCAAGAAACTCACTCTTGCGGAATCGGGACCCTGGTCAGGTTTAAATTGCTAAGGCAGTATGGTTCCCACTTCCCAAATTTCCAAATGTTTTTGGATTATCGAGCATCACCCGACCCCACCGATTATTCACCACACCATTTCAGATTGTTTTGGCCGATTTTCAGGTCAATATACAAATAATTAAATAATACGTTATTCACGTGGTAAGTAAGTTACCTATTTATGTAGATTAATTATTATGTTTGGCCGCTTCTGTACTGCTAAAAAGATAGAAAAAAAGAAAGACGCCAACTTTCTAATATATTTGGAACTTAGCACAATCATCTTTTTATGTTTTATTTTGCATTTGGAGTCACGTTTTCGACATCATTATTCAAGTACGAACAACGTTTGTTTACATCCCATGCACTTGGTGGGACATGCGTCCTGCGACAAAATTTATCAAAACAACGACAAAGAGGAAAACAAAATCCGAATTGATTTAAATAATTGCCTCTCAAGCCAATTCTAATTTTAGGAATTTAGTACATCAGTAGCAGAGCTGCAGTTAGATAGAGCACTAGAATGCTCTAAGATTTTTTTTTGAAATAATTTATTTTTCTTACAGATTGCAATGCAATCAACAGTATTGAGAATAATCTTGATTAGTTATTTAAGCCTAACTGTTACTAGTAGACCACAATTCAATATTGGTAAGTGTTGATAAGGCATTTGGAAAATTTAACTTTTGTGTGAAAATTTTAGGAGCTATTTTCGAAAGCAGTAACAGCGAAGGCGAAATTGCATTCCGTGCTGCAGTTGATCGAGTAAACATCTACGACAGAGCATTCGTATTAACACCAATAGTTCAATATACAAATATCGATGACAGCTTTATAGTTGAAAAGACAGGTATCTGGGACATCTTAATAATGTTATAAGTGCAATGTTCATAAATTGTTGATGTCTTATAGTTTGCAATTTAATTGCGCAAGGGGTGATTGCTATTTTTGGTCCAAATTCTGCTGGCGGATCTGGTAAGCAAATAAAAGCATTTTTGGCTGCGATTGTGCGTTCAATCTGTCACACTCTCAAAATGCATAAATATAAATTTGTATTTCATTGCAGGAATTATTAGTTCGATATGCAATACTTTGGAGATACCCCACTTCATATTCGATTGGTCTTCGACTGAATCGGTGGCCGATCGACCGTTTTCATCAATGACATTGAATGTCTATCCTGACAATTTGGTGCTAGCGCGAGCGATGGCAGACGTAGTTCAGGGTCTTGCATGGAGAACTTATACTATTATATATGAAACTGAGAAGGGTAAGTGGTTATGCTTAATGGGGACTCCTCCCTTCTTATTCGCGTTATTTAATGTATGCCCTTCGTGAACTACAAACTGTAACAGCCTAGTGTGCGCAATGTAAAGAGCATAATACATATAGACAAATCATATTAATACCTCCAATTTCGACCGATCCACTATTACTTGCGTACAAGATTTATTTTTATAGTTGTCACGATTTGGTGCGCTAATATTGGGGACGTTCAAAAATCTAGTTGAAATAAATCTTTTTTTCGATTCGCATCACTTTTTGCACATCTCGATATTTTTCAGATCTACACATACTGCCACAATACCATACAGCTGTTTTACGTCATTTTAAGAAGTTTGAACAGCTGATATATCTGAAAAAGATTTCTGGTGGTTCCAATGGAAAACGACATAAGTCTGCGACAGCTGTCTGATTAGATGTATCTCAGTTTTGATTGGCTGAAATCGGTCATATGAGCAGCTGTTTCAGTTGACGTTTATAGAGGAGTACTAATGTCGTTTTCCATTGGGACCACCAGAAATCTTTTTCAGATCTCAGATTTTAAGTGGCGAATGGAACATGCAACGAAATTGATCTGCTTTTGTAAATGGATTAGTGCGTTATTTGACAACAATATCAGCTGTTCAAATTGCATTTGTTTTTGCAAAAATCACAAATGGATATCGCCTTGAAAAATGTTTCGCCTATTGCACGTACAAATGGAGTATTTTTGGTGATTCGTAGTCTTCAGATGACGAGGAAAACTATGAAGATAATATTTCCTCCTGAATTATATCCATGGCTATTAATGTATTTTGTTATTTTGGTTTTCACGAAACTACCCCCATTTGTCTTCAAATCAAACTTCTTAAAATGACGTCAAACAGCTGTGCAAAGTATATTGGTATTGTGAGAGTGTGTGTAGATCTGAAAAAATATCGAGATCTGCAAAAAGTCCTCTGAATCGAAAAAAAGATTGATTTTTGGTCCCAATGGAACATGAAAAGTGATTTAGATCAAAAAAAAGATTGATTTTTGGTCCCAATGGAAAACCACATTAGATGCCAGTTCGCATAGTGGCTGACGAAGACAAAGACGTTTCCGACCAACCTAGTTTTTGTGTTCCAGTTACATATTCTTACAGACCAATCTAGTCGACTTATGTTGATTTGGCATCATTTCTCAGTAAATAAAACTTATAATAAATGCAAACTGGTAACACTGAATTATGTCAAATATGACAAATAAACTTTTGCTATTTCTTGAATACTTTAAACCGATCGAAACGTGTTTTCTTTAGTAGATTCTTTTTTCCAGAAATATCTGCGGCATCCATCAACTTAAGATAACTAGATTCTTGAATATGTCCATTGTTACATAGTAAATGTCCCGTAACTTCAGAAATTCCACCTCACCAACTCACTCGCACCTGATAATATATGCTACTACCACTGTGTGCAAAGTTCTGGCAGCGTTCATAGATTTTATACATACCTATATAATTTTAAATTATTGTTACATTCAGGCTGGGATTCGTAAAGATAAAACACTATTCTGTTTAATTTTTCTAACAAAATTCACTTTTATTACACTTTTATCAACTATTCTAATATTTCACTTCTTAAGTACCAGAACACTATTACTTAAACAATTCTTCAACGTTTCAAACCAATCACTTAATTTACTCTATTACTTTTCACTTATTTATCTTCACAAACTATTACTATCTCGAACTTTTAACCAATCACTGATATAAATCAACTGTCTCGCCCTCTTCTAAAAGCTGTCCTTTTATACCCGCTCCGCCATCTGACGAGAACTTTCTAGCTAATTCTAAGTGGTTCTAGAACAAGGTTCAGTGGTGACAGATTCCAGTCTCCAATTGGAAGTGACACTTGAGTGGAACTTGTTTTGTGACTTTAAGGCCTGGTTTCACCAAACTGTCTAAGGCCTGGTTTCACCAAACCGTGACTAAGGGCTTGTTTCACCACTTAAGTTACACGATACCTTCCACGCCACAATATCCCCCTCTTAAACTTGTTCGTCCCGAACAAACTCGTTAACATTTTCACCATTATAACGATGAAGACGATCCACATGAACGACTTTCAGCTTGCCTCTTCCTCGTTGGATGCGATAGACAACGTCGTTGATGCGCTTTACGATTGTATAGGGCCCTTCCCAGTCTTGTTGCAACTTAGGCGATAAACCTTTCCTTCGATGAGGGTTATATAGCCATACCAGATCTCCTTCCCGGAATCCTGTAGTTGTCGTTTTAGTATCGTACCTCGTTTTCATGCGGTCACTGGCTATCTTAATCTTATCCCTAGTGTCTCGATGCACGTCCCTGATGATATCCCTGAGGTCTGTAACGTAGTCCTCCTCATTCTTGGGCTCTTCGCATGGATATCCAAACATCAACTCGCTAGGTAGGCGGACTGTTCGACCAAATAAGATTTCAGATGGAGTATGTCCTGTGGTGTTATGCACTGCTCCTCGATAAGCCAACAAAAACATGGGAATCTGCTTATCCCAGTCTCTCTGGTCTTCGCCAACGACCTTAGAGAGGTGTTCATTCAGTGTCCTGTTGAAGCGCTCCACCATCCCATCTGATTGTGGATGAAGCGGGGTTGTCCTTGTCTTGTGAATCCCGAGTAACTGGCACACTCCTTGGAAAATCTTCGACTCGAAGTTCCGTCCTTGGTCTGAATGCAGTTCCATTGGTACACCGAATCTGCTTACCCAGTTATTGACGATTTGCTCCACCACGGTTTTAGCTTCTTGATTTGGGATAGCAAATGCTTCAGGCCACTTACTGAAATAGTCCATAACAACGAGGATGTAACGATTTCCATTGTTTGTTTCAGGAAACGGTCCCGCAATATCAACTGCTATCCTTTCGAAAGGGGCTCCAACATTGTATTGATGCATTTTGCCACGGACTTTCAGTCTCGGACCTTTGCTGGCCGCACATGTAACGCATTTCCTGCACCAAGTTTCAACGTCCTCCCTTGAATGAATCCAGTAAAAGCGTTCCCGCACTTTTTCGAGCGTTTTATTGATTCCCAAGTGGCCTCCAGACACTCCATCATGCAATTCCCTGAGCACTTCCATAACCTTTGACCTGGGTACAACAAGCTGAATTACGAACGACTTTCCATCCGGGCTTTCCCATCTTCTTTTTAGAATGCCGTCTTGTACGTGAAGGGAGTCCCACTGCGCCCAGTATGCCTTCAGCTCAGGGCTCCTATTGGATATCTCCTGCCAGTCTGGTTTTCCCTCATGCTCCTTCCAGGCGATAATCGGTTCGATATCCGGATCTTCCATTTGAGCCTCCCGTATTTCCCGCGCACTCCAGCCACCAATGGGCATAGCTCTCACCCTTTGAACGGACGCGACATCTTTTTCCTCGTGTCGTAAGCAATGTTTGCAATTTGCTTTGCACGGTCGACGGGAGAGAGCGTCTGCATTAGAGTGAAGACTTCCCTTTCGATGTTGTATTTCGTAGTCGTACATCTGCAGCCGTTCGATCCACCTTGCGACTTGGCCTTCAGGATTCTTAAAGTGTAGTAGCCACTTTAAAGACGCATGGTCTGTGCGGAGGATGAATTTTCGCCCATAAAGGTACTTATGGAAATGTTTTGTTGCCAGTACCAAAGCAAGGAGCTCGCGCCTGGTAACACAGTAGTTCCTTTCTGGCTTTGAGAGAACTTTGCTGAAGTAGGAAACTACTTTCTCTTGGCCATCGTGCACCTGGGAAAGGACGGCTCCAATTCCCACATTACTAGCGTCTGCATCCACAATAAATGTTTTCCCAGGGGTGGGGTACGCTAGTATGGGGGCGTTGCACAACTGTTGCTTAAGTTCCTTGAAGCTGTTTTCGCACTCACCTGACCATTTGAATTGTTTGCCTTTTTCTGTCAGTTGATGCAAGCTCTTCGCGATCCTGGCAAAGTCCTTTACAAATCGTCTGTAATAGGTCGCAAGTCCCAGGAAGCTTCTCAGTTGATGTTTGTCTTTGGGTACCGGCCAGTTTCTCACTGCATCGACCTTCTCCGGATCAGTCTTGACTCCTTTGGAAGAGATGATGTGCCCGAGGTACTTCACTTCTGGTCTAAATAAGGAACACTTCTTCGGGTTAAGTTTTAGTTGCGCACTTCGTAGTCTTTGGAACACCTCCTTAAGGTTATCTCGATGTTCGTTAAATGTTTTTCCTACTACGATGACATCGTCCAGGTAGACCAAGCAGGTTTTCCACGTTAGTCCCAGCAGAACGCGCTCCATTAGACGTTCAAAGGTAGCTGGAGCATTGCACAGTCCAAATGGCATTACTGTAAACTGCCAAAGCCCGTTTCCTGCTGTGAATGCTGTTTTCTCGCGGTCTTCTGGATGGATCTGCACTTGCCAGTAGCCACTCTTCAGATCGAGAGTCGAAAACCATTTGGCTCCAGATAGTGTGTCCAGGGTGTCGTCAATTCTTGGAAGGGGGTAGCTATCCTTCTTGGTGACGTTGTTGAGTTGGCGATAGTCCACGCAGAATCTCGTACTTCCGTCTTTCTTCTTGACCAGGACGACCGGCGATGCCCACGGACTTTTTGAGCTTTCAATCAGTCCTTCCTTTTCCATCGTCGACACCATTTCTGCAACCTCCGTCTGCTTAGCCAATGGTAGTCGTCGGGGAGGCTGACGAATCGGTCTCGCATCTCCGGTGTCGATTCGGTGTTGTACGAGATGTGTTCGGCCATACTCGCTGTTCTGCGAAGCAAATATATCAGCGAACTCGTTGATTAAACTACCTGCCATGGACCGCTGCTCCTGATCCAGCTCGCATTCTCCGAGTATATTCTTTTTCATTTCCGATATCTCCGTTGGTCTAACCGGTTTCACATCACTTGCATTGGACAACTTTGTGACCGCAGTAATTGGTACGCACTTTCCAATCACTTCTCCTTGCTTTAGTTTCACGCTTTTGTGTTCCACATTGAGGACACGAACGGGAACCATGTTGTTTTTGGGTTCAACCAGCATCTTTCCGACAATATAGCTCTGATAATAATTTTCTGGATCTGACTCGACTAGGTAGAATCGGTGGCTTCCAGGATCACCTTCCAGCTTTGTCCAAATAACTGTCTCTGACGAAGGTGGTAATATTTCGTCCTCACTTACAACTGTCCTTAGAGCTGCGACGTTCTCGTTCCCGTAAACCATCGGAATCTCGACGTTCTTGTACTTTATGACTTGCGAACCGATGTCGAGCACTATATCATGCGTCTTCATAAAGTCGATTCCGATGATGCATTCGTCACATATATCAGCCACTAAGAATGCATGGGAGAAGACTATTCCTGCAAGGTTTATCGTCAAGAGTACCTCACCATACACCTTTGCTGTTGCTCCAGTTGCTGTTTTCAGACAGTAGCTGCTGGTGTTGTGCAGCCATGATTGGCGAACGATGTCCCTTCTGATTATGGAAGCGGTGGCACCTGTATCGATCGTAGCCACATACTTTTTCTGGCCGATATGGGCTTCCACTGTCAGGCTCCTATTACATCGTTTGGTCTGGGAAACCTGAATTGTGGTCCTGGGGGCGTCGATTCCAGAAACCAGCTTCTGCCCCGCGAAGTTGGTTCTTACTCGTTTCCCGACTGATGGCTTTGTGATGTTCCATCCGCCGAACGCTCAAACGCCTCCTCGTTCCTAGCTCTGCAATGTAGACAACTGCCCTGTCTACGTTCGGCTCTGCACTGTCGTTGTAGATGTCCAATTTTGTTGCAGTTCCAGCAACGGATCGGTCCCCTTCGAGAACTGTTACGGTCGACTACTTCTGTTCTCTGGCACGAGCATTCAACGGATGTCATTTCTCTCACGCGGTGAAATCCTTGAGATGCTTGGTCAGCAGCTCTCATGGTTAAAGCAAATGCCAGTGCCTCAGGAAGAGTCCTCTTTCCAGCCATTCGTAGAGCCATCTGCAGTTGTCTGTCCTCTATGGCTTGTGTAAATGCCTCAATAGCCATTTCATTGATGACATCCTCGCCGGCATTGGGATAAGACAAATGCGCTAGCCGTTCGATATCAGCTTGCAGTTGCTGGAGTGTTTCTCCCCTCTTCTGGATTCGACTGCGAAGTTGCACTCTATATACTTGCTGCATATGGTCGTCACCGAATCGCATCTCAATAGCCTTCACCAATGCATCGTAGTCGCGTTGTTTTTCTGCTGAGACAGTTTGAAGCAATTCTGCAGCTGTACCTCGTAATGCGAGTGTTAATGCAATCGACTTTTCCTCGTCGTCCCATCCATTGGTCGCTGCAGCTGCTTCGAACTGTCTCTTATAAATTGGCCATGATGTTTGACCATCAAAAACGGGTGGTTGCATCTCCTTCCTTCTTGGGCAGTCAGCAGAATATTCCCGAGCCTTTTGCTTCTTGACTTTTTCGAGTTCTTTAGCTATGTTCTCGATGTTTGTTCCTTGTTTATGAAACATTTCATTAATTTTCTCAAACTTTGTTTCATGCTCGTTTAATTTTTCATCAATTTCGTCGATTTTTACTTCTAGAACATTCTTAAATTCTTCCACGGCGTCTTTTTGTGCGGCGACAATGGAATTTTTCTGTTCTTCTAAAGAATTCTTTTGTTCTTCTAGAGAATTTTTCTGTTCTTCTAGCGAATTCTTCTGTTCTGCGAACTTCAATTCCATAGAATTTTTCTGTTCTTCTAGCGAATTCTTCTGTTCTGCGAACTTCAATTCCATAGAATTTTTCTGTTGTTCTAGAGAATTCTTTTGTTCTGCGAACTTAGATTCCATAGAATATTTCTGTTCTTCCATCTTCGCAAGAAGTAATTCCATCATAGAGCTAATGTCAACGCCTGTACTTACTTGTTCTTCTGACACGTCGAATAGCATGGTTTTTGGATCTTCTCCCTCGTTTTCGACAGCTTCCTGCAGACGAAGTATGAGGTCACTTTTCCCTCCAGCTGTGGAAAGATTCCGCTTTTCTAGTTCACTTTTCAATTGGGGTATGCTTAGATGTAGCAATACACGACCCATTTTGTTTGTCTCTTGTAATTCCAAAAAAAAAAAAATCACAAATTCACTTTTTTTTTTGTTTTTTTTTTTTTTTTTTTTAACTACACTTAGACACTTAGCACAGAATAAGTTTTATCCCACTTCTGACACCAATGTTACATTCAGGCTGGGATTCGTAAAGATAAAACACTATTCTGTTTAATTTTTCTAACAAAATTCACTTTTATTACACTTTTATCAACTATTCTAATATTTCACTTCTTAAGTACCAGAACACTATTACTTAAACAATTCTTCAACGTTTCAAACCAATCACTTAATTTACTCTATTACTTTTCACTTATTTATCTTCACAAACTATTACTATCTCGAACTTTTAACCAATCACTGATATAAATCAACTGTCTCGCCCTCTTCTAAAAGCTGTCCTTTTATACCCGCTCCGCCATCTGACGAGAACTTTCTAGCTAATTCTAAGTGGTTCTAGAACAAGGTTCAGTGGTGACAGATTCCAGTCTCCAATTGGAAGTGACACTTGAGTGGAACTTGTTTTGTGACTTTAAGGCCTGGTTTCACCAAACTGTCTAAGGCCTGGTTTCACCAAACCGTGACTAAGGGCTTGTTTCACCACTTAAGTTACACGATACCTTCCACGCCACATTATTTTATTACGTGTGGATAGTATTTTTTTAGTCGTAAGTGTACATTTGCTTAAAATATTTATGAAAAATCAAAAATGAAGATTACTTGAGGGTAGAATCATTTTGAGCAAACTTTCTTCAGTTATTTAAGAAAAATATACGCATGGAAAATGCACAACCATATTTGTCATAATGTGTTTTTAGTGTGTAAAACATCTCCCTTTGATAGTTTTATATACTAAACAAATCAAATTATTCGACTTTTAACAATATATGTACCTACCTATATATCTAAGAACTAGCCAATAGCATTAAGGCCCATTTTATTCACTCGAAGTTGAACATAACTTGGGGATTTTTATTTTCAACTTGAGAATTATTTTTTATTCCCATTTTATTCACTCGAAGTTGAACATAACTTGGGGATTTTTATTTTCAACTTGAGAATTACTTTTATTCACTCAAAGTTGACTCGCTCAACTTTGGATACTCCGAAGTTGAGAAAACCGAAAGTTAGGCCCATTTTATTCACTCGAAGTTGAACACAACTTCGGGATTTTTATATGGAAAACTTCCCAAGTTGTGTTCAACTTCGAGTGAATAAAATGGGCCTTAATCAACTGTGGGTTTTCTCAACTCCCCGAAATAGTAGACGTTGTAGAGCAAACTTGGGATTTTTACGTCAAAAATGTCAGATTTTTGGTTCTCATTTGTACATTGGAGAGAGAGACCGCATGCGGGAGATAAGAGTCGACATCGACATTACAATAACACAAAACACATACACAATGCACAAGGAGATGTGTGGCTGCTGGCTGAACGGCATTGTTAATGGAGAGGCATAAACTAACTATTAATTAATAGTTAGTTTATGATGGAGAGGTAGGATAGTACAGACGTGAAGAGCATTCATAATTATTGTTCTTTGTGTTTATTGCGTTTAACATTTCTGTGACTGTGCGAACTTCAAATCAAAATATTAATATTTGAAACTTAAACGATGTATCGTTCACACTATTTTTGGGAAGATTGGCCATCGTCTGATTCGCGCACCGAAGAAGACGAGCGCAATTTCTGTTTTCCGTTTTATAATGCTTGCAATAACATCTGGAAATGTTTATGATCCTTTATATGGCTTTTTGTTTTGTCATTTGTAGATATTCTTCCTTTTATGACCTTCGCAAAAAGATCTAGAAATATTTATGATCCTTTCTAATAACTTTTTCTTTTAGGTATATTTTGTATTTTCTGTTTTATGATGCTTGTAAAAGTATCTGGAAATGTTTATGATCCTTTTTAGTTGTCTTTGTCTTATCTTTATTGTTGTTTTTTTTTCGCTAATATTAAGATAAAAACTTTTTGTTCAGAAATTATTTTTAATATAAATATTCTGTAGAAGACATAAACTAAATTATAAAATATGCTGTCGCCATAGAGTGGTGCGATCATTACCACATGCTTTCCATCCACTGCTTCAATGCAGTTTCGAAATTGCCACAGTTCGTTAAATTTGGTAGCAACAGAATCCCAGGCCTCTGGTGTTTTCTGTGCATTGTGTACATTGAATCAGGTATGGAAATGAATTTACCGAAAATTTGCCCCGATAGATAGGGGAAGCATTTCAGCCGCTCCGACGCTGAAATGCTCGCCACTCAACCCTTCGTCCAAACACGCCGAAGTTTGTGTATCTATTCATTCATATTCATATTCCTCTCTGCTTTCAAATACGTACGCGGCCAAAATAATCGCAAGTGCATCTTTTTGTTGCATTTTTATTGTTTTATTATTACGTGCTTCTCAATCAAGACTTCACCACCGAATGAAAACAAAAAAAAACTATTAACTGAACATACCTAGCTTAAGATTTAAAAGTAAAAGAACAGACCTATTGTGTGTCATCTGTCACAAATATCCCAGGGATATTTTAGAAACTGCAAGTAGACCAACTTTTGAATTTCAACAGCGGAGTTGAGAATTAAAGTAGTGAATAAAAGCAATTTTCAACTTGCCGCTCAACTCTCTCTTTCAAATCAACTCCGAAGTTGATCAACCTCGGTCAGTTGAACGATAGTGAATAAAATGGGCCTATAATGGGCCCATGTTCCATGTTTTACGTGATTTAGTTTTACATCCAGCAAAAAGAATTCGTCCACTTCGGAGATTTTTCGTTGTTTTTCTTTTGTTATCACACCTCTGCCAAAAATAAAACAATTTATGATTGTTGTACTAAATAAAAATACCAAAATACACCGAAACACGAAGAAAATTGAATTTGGGATAATATTTTTGACATTTGTGTTGTTTTTTGTTTGTTTGTCGAATAACATTGAATTGAATTGAAAGCGCTGCAGGTACGTTCGATTTTATTTTGTGTGGATTTGCGATGACAGATACGTAATTAAAAATTAAACACTTTTAAATCACGTAATTAGTAATCACGCAAATGTATGGTAAATCACGTAATTTATGAGATGATTTAGCTAAATCAAGTGGATCTAGCTAAATCACGTTGGCGTTGGTGGGAACATGGTATGTATAAGTGTTCTTTCTTTTTATGTTGTTTTTCATCTTGAATCTCTGCACATGTGTTTTGGGCATTACTTCTTAAAACATTGATTAATTTCTATGCTGCTCCGAAAATTTACGATCTGCACTCGAAGTTGTACACAACTTGGGGATTTTTATATGGAAAACTAAGGCCCATTTTATTCACTATCGTTCAACTTGCCGATGACTCCGAGGTTGATCAACTTCGGAGTTGATTTGAAAGAGAGAGTTGAGCGGCAAGTTGAAAATTGCTTTTATTCACTATTTTAATTCTCAACTCTGCTGTTGAAATTCTAAAGTTGGTCTACTTGCAGTTTCTAAAATATCCCTGGGATGTTTGTGACAGATGACACACAATAGGTCTGTTCTTTTACTTTTAAATCTTAAGCTAGGTATGTTCAGTTAATATTTTTTTTTGTTTTCATTCGGTGGTGAAGTCTTCATTAAGAAGCACGTAATAATAAAACAATAAAAATTCAAAAAATGGAACAAAAGATGCAATTGCGATTATTTTGGCTGCGTACGTATTTGAAAGCAGAGAGGAAGATGAATAGACACACAAACTTCGGCGTGTTTGGACGAAGGGTTGAGTGGCGAGCATTTCAGCGTCGGAGCGGCTGAAATGCTTCCCCTATCTGCCGGGGAAAATTTTCGGTAAATTCATTTCCTTACCTGATTCAATGTACACAATGCACAGAAAACGGTTTTTAATTCTATAGACGCCGAGAACACCAGAGGCCTGGGGTTCTGTTGCTATCAAATTTAACGAACTATGGCAAATTCGAAACTGCATTGAATCAGTGGATGGGAAGCATGTGGCTATGATCGTACCACTCTACGCTGACAGCATATTTTATAATTTAGTTTATGTTTTCTACAGAATATTTATATTAAAAATAATTTCTGAACAACAATAAAGATAAGACAAAAAGCAACTAAAAAGGATCATAAACGTTTCCAGATACTTTCACAAGCATCATAAAACAGAAAACACAAAATATACCTAAAAGAAAAAATTATTAGAAAGGATCATAAATATTTCTAGATCTTTTTGCAAAGGTCATAAAAGGAAGAATACAAATGACAAAACAAAAAGCCATATAAAGGATCATAAACATTTCCAGATGTTATTGCAAGCATTATAAAACGGAAAACACAAATTGCACTCGTCTTCTTCGCTGCCCGAATCAGACGATGGCCAATCTTCCCAAAAATAATGTGAACGATACATCGTTTAAGTTTCAAAAATTAATATTTGTTTATTTTTTCCACTTGATTTGAAGTTCGCACAGTCTCAGAAATGTTTAACGCAATAAACACAAAGAACAACAATTATGAATGCTCTTCACGTCTGTACTATCCTAACTCTCCATTAACAATGCCGTGCAGCCACACATCTTCTTGTGCATCGTGTTTGTGTTATTGCAATGTCGAGTGTCGACTCTTATCTCCCGCATGCGGTCTCTCTCTCCGATGTACAAATGAGAATTGAGAACCAAAAATCACATTTTTGGCGTAAAAATCCCAAGTTTGCTCTACAACGTCTACTATTTCGGGGAGTTGAGAAAACCCACAGTTGATAAACTTTCGGTTTTCTCAACTTCGGAATATCCAAAGTTGAGCGAGTCAACTTTGAGTGAATAAAAGTAATTCTCAAGTTGAAAATAAAAATCCCCAAGTTATGTTCAACTTCGAGTGAATAAAATGGGCCTAAAATGGGCCTAAGAGTACCTACGCCTACTGACCTGTCAACC
The DNA here is from genome assembly GCA_949126925.1 of Cheilosia vernalis. NCBI lineage: Eukaryota > Metazoa > Arthropoda > Insecta > Diptera > Syrphidae > Cheilosia > Cheilosia vernalis. The sequence continues at coordinate 19,410,858 of OX421361.1, forward strand.
ATCAGTTCTAATAAAGCAATCGTTACTATAGTTAACTAATTACTCATAGTTAATATTTCTTTTCTTCTAGAACTAATGCAGCTTCAAGACGTTTTACAGATTCATGGTCCAAGTAGTAATCCGACAACTGTTCGTCAGTTGGGCTCTGGTCCTGATCATAGGCCATTTTTGAAAAGCATTAAACTTTCAAGCGACAACTGCTACATTCTTCACTGTTCCCATGAGAATATAATTAACATTTTAAAGCAAGCCGAGGAGCTCAAAATGCTCGGAGAATATCAGGTTAGGAAGTAGCGGAATAACAAAAGTATATATAAACGAACACATCTACCTTACCTAGAGTGTCTTCATACCTTCATTGGACGTTCATACATTGGACTTTCAAGAGTTGCCGAATATTGCGGCGAATATAACAACAGTTCGTATCATGGATCCGACAGACTTTCACGTCAAGAACCTTGTGCATGATTGGGAAGAGCGTGAAAAGCGAGAGAGACGTAACTTTAGGGTCCTTCCGAGTCAAGTCAAAGTTGTACAAGTAATATTACTTTTTGCTGTAGATCTTTCTGAAATGGTATTTCCTCTAGACGAATATGCTACTAATAAGTGATGCTGTTTGGGTATTTGCCAAAGGCTTGGCAGAACTTGGCATTGCAGATGAAATAGTTCCTCCAAAAGTGGAGTGTCGGAAAAATAAGCCGTGGCCGTTTGGAAGAAGGATTGTGGAATTTATAAAAGCGGTAACACAGAATAGTATAATATGTGTAGATTCCATTTTGCTACATATTTTTTAGCGATCCGAAGAAGCATCAACGGGGCGTATAGACTTCAATGAGTATGGCCAAAGGAACTTCTTCACGATGCGGGTGCTTGAGTTGTCAAATAATGGCTTGTTGGACCTGGGTGTCTGGGATACTGTTAATGGTTTAGACATTGCTGCGGATGACGATGTAAATGCGCAAAGAGTGGGAGAGAAGCTCGCAAATAAAACGTTTGTCATTACATCAAGGATAGGAGCTCCATTTTTGTTAAACAGGTGAGAAAACATATTTTTTATTGCAATGAGGAAATAAGGATGGACGGGCAAATTAATAATTTTGTTTGCTTGATTTAAAATCCGTAGTTTTTTGGGGGAAAGGCTAACCATAATGAGGCTTTAACTGGGCCCCTGTGCAAGGGCGGATCCAGGATTTATTTCTGGGAGGGGCACAAAGGCCAGATAGGTGAAGAGTGTACCCCATAGTATTGCATTTGAATTTGTCTTTGGGATTCATTCTTTATCAATGGCATTCAAAAACAACAAACAATAAAAAATACTTATTATAAAGGTTTAATAATGAAAGATTATATGGTTAATAATGAAAAATTATAGAGTTAATAATGACAGTTTTCTGTTATGTTTTCTGCTGAAGATATCCAGTACTTCTTCAGGGTTCATCTTTGAAGCAATGTCTTGATGGATATGCATTAAGGCTAGTCCATTCAGGCGAACTTCTCTCATATTGCTGCGAAGATATGTCTTAAGCCGGCGTAAGGTGGAGAAAGATCTTTCGGCAGTGCTGGTTGTCACAGGAAATGTGCACAGTAATTGGCAAAGGGTTCTTATGTTTGGCAGAGCCGTTGCTTTTTTATAAGCTTCTGCTGGTGACTTAATAATATTTGCTTTCATCTGTTGCCAAATTTTTAACTCTCCCTTCAAAGCTAAAATACAAGGTGGATCCTCTTTATATACTTCAGCGCTTTGCAAAACTTCATCTATATCATAATCACTTAAGTTATGAGAAAGTAACTTTTGCAGCTTTCCTATTCTTTGCAGCTGAGCTCTAGGAAACCTAGACGCCATTTCACTTAATAAATAATCTAGAAAAGGTATATAAACTGTAAGTCGGTAATATTCTTCAACAGATTGAGTCGGAATATTCGATCTATTAGTTTGACGGCAGGTTATTCTACGGACTGTGATTTCGGTTCCAATTTCGTTAGCGAGGGCCTCAACCTTATCGAAAAGATTTTTAAATGCGTCCGTGCTAGTATCTCGTTGACTCTGCAGGCTGGCTCTGGTCGTATCGACAAGCTGAGTTGCAGAGAGTACATCAACTTCAATGGCTTGTAATGATCGAGATAAAGGAAGAGTGATTCCCAAAATATCAGCGAGGATTACCAAACTCACAAGAAATTCCGATGACATTATAGCTTGGAGCAGTGAATACGCAGGTGTAGTACGACTGTCACCTTGATCAGCCATTTTCTGTAAAATTCCAGGAAGACATGGCAAAATGTTCAAAAATGTCAAAACCGCTTCATGTCTTTCTACCCATCTGGTTTCACACATTTTTTTTAATGTATTTCGTTTTTCTTTTGGCACTTGAGCTTGCATTTCTTCTCTGAGAAAATGTATTCGTTTAGCTGACTCACGAAAGAAAGTTCCTACATTTGAGATAACCCCTACAGCATTTCGTATACTGGGTACGGTGCAAGCTGTACTGATAGCTAAGTTGAGTCGGTGGCTAGCACAATGGGTGAAAAAAGCTAAAGGCTGAATGTTGGCTATGTACGCTTGTACACCTTTTATTTTTCCACTCATGTTAGCACCTCCATCGTACGCTAGACCTCGGCACAATTTAATGTCCAGATTAAGATTTTCCAACTCTTGCATAATATGGTTAGCAATATTTTCACCAGTAAGCTTAACTACTTCGACAAACTTCAGAAAATGTTCTTAGATCTCATTCGTATCTATATCGAAATAACGAATACAAATTGTCAGCTGTTCACAAATAGAAACATCTGTAGTCTCATCAGCTATAATAGTAAAAAAATTTGTTTTTTTTAATTTTGCTCACTATTTTGTTTGTGATTAATTCTCCACAGCATTCAATCAAGTCATTTTGTGTCGGCTTGCTAATGTAGGAAGAGTTTTTAGCACATTTGTTTACATGGTCGCCCAGAACCTCATCTCCAGCATCGATTCGAAACTTTAACAATGCTCTAAAGTTGCCTTCTCCAAAAGAACTTTCCAATTCTAAATCGCCGTCATCCCTGTGTCCTCGTAATGCTATGTTTTGCATTCCACGGAATATTACTGTTTTTATTATGGGTATAAGTTTTCTACGATTTTCTTCAAGAGTTTTTCTTTCTTGGGATCTTATTTGGACAACAACATCCATTGATTTTCCCTCATGTATCATTAAAAAATGTTGAGATGATACCATATTACCTTGGTGATATTTTGTATTCTCGTGATGTGAGATCATTTCAATAGCTTTTTTGTATATTTTTAGTGGTTCCGTAACCAACTTCCCTAGTTTCACATCATTTGTACCTGCTTCATGTCGACCGAAAAGAACGCACACTTTGCACAATCCACCACCTGCAACTTTGCTATATGCTAGCCATTCATGTTTCTTTAACCAGCTCATTTGAAAGGATCGGTTTTTGTTGCCCTCGCGAACCAGTGGAAACTTGAACTCATTTGTGGGCTGCCAGGTATTTTTCATCCACTGATACTTTTCTTCATCTGTAAGACCAGGACCATACTTCTGATTAGTCAGAAGTTTACCTGTTGCAATAATTGATTCGATTAGCAAGACATTACTGTATAAGCTTGCGAAACCTACCTATATCTTTCTCCTGCAACAGGCAACTAACTGGTGGATTTGTTGATGTTGAGGTTGAAGATGCTGCAAGCGAGGATACACATGAAGAGACACCATCGAGTTCATTTGTTTCGTCTAAAGCTGTCTCGTTCTCATTTTCTGTCTCTGTAATTGCATTTTCGGTCTTTTGTTTTTTTTGGAAAGAAAAACGCACTTATGCTCTTTTGCCTTTTTCTGTCTTTGTCACTCATTGTTATTAATATTAATATAACTAGCTGAACTACAAAATATAGTTTATTTTCTCTCTAGCACACTAAAGTCACAAGTCACAACTAAAATACTGCTGAAAGGAAAACTAGGGGGAAAATGTCACACCACAAATTATTTTTAGCACTATATATTTTTGCATATACAACAGCGGAAACACAAAAATTGTACGATTAAAAAAGTCACGCAATAGGTTCTAATCTGAAATGTATTATATCAACTGAAAATTTTAAATTAATTTTTTTCTTTTCATTTGCGACTGTTAATTTCATTTGAATTTATTTATTCGTTCAACTCATCGAGTGTTCATCTACCGTAAGACTACAACGTGTACACATTCGAAAAACTGAGCGTTTTTTTTTTTTTTTTGTGTCTCCAACTGTGGTGTTTTTAAATTAACCTCAGAGAACTAGATTCAAATTAATTTCCGATTGCGTTGGTGTGGCCTATACGACTTTGTGTAAAGCTAGAAATTTCACGCTTGCGCCCAAAGATTCACATGTGTTTCTAGGTAGAATATGCAGACATATATTTGGGTAATTTTTCGTCTTGATTTCCATGGAAAAGTGATTTTTATTTTCGCACGTAGGCACACTTCGCCTGTTTTGATTGTGGAATGAGCAAGCAGTAATAATGCAGTGCTCTGGGGGGGCCCGTGCCCTGTGCCCCCCCCCCCTGGATCCGCCTATGCCCCTGTGTAAGTTGCTGGGCAATAGAATACGAGACCAGTTTAAGGTCCGTTGTAAAGACTTGTGGAACATATATATTTCCCCATACCTACTCTGAAAGCCAATTTGGGCTTTTAAGTGAAGCGTAATATCTGTGTTAAAAAGATCATATAGATTTTTAGATCATGGGAGTATAGGTCCTGATATAGATAGGCAACTGCGGGAAAGCTGCACAGCACAGAACAGTCTCCTTCTCATCTCTGTGGCGACAAGTGCATTAGGTATATAGCAGTGGCGTCTGGTCAGGGTGTGCAGGGTGTGCATTGCACACCCTGATCTAACCAAAACAATCACTCATCGAACACTCAAATAATAATAACACTCATAAATATGATGTGCTCAATTACACTTTACACATCCCATAAAACCTCCATCACACAGCCTACTATAGGCTTGTTTTTTTGAGCTTCAATCTCAGCAAAGCAAAGTAAAGTAGGAACATGTGCACTTAAACCATTCCCAGCAGCTTTCTGAACAGTAGGTTTTATCAAAAAAGGTGGCAGTGTGGGCCTGTTCAGTAGGTAGCATGATACAACATGATTGGGCACATCACAAGAAGTAACTTTTTTTCAGTCAAAGAAATACAATTTTTTTGAATAAATTTTTCAAAGGATATTGATCCTTGCTCATATTTTGGGGTTTAAAAAATATAAAAAATATATATCTCAAAGATTAATACACTAATATCTTACGATTACAAGTTTAATAAGGTATATTTGTCTAAAACAATATTTGCAGCTTACATAAAAAATAATTTATTGCATATTTTAATAAAAGCCCTTATATTTATTTGTTATTTTGAAAATTAGTTCACTTATGCATTTCTTTATGAATTTCCACCAATCACAACCAACGAATAGTATGTACTGTAAATAGAGAAACTTTGTGAACAGATTCATATTATACAAGGAGGGCAACAAAAATGTTCTCCCCCTGGTGTTCAGAAGTATGCATTTACTCCCAAGTGAATCTTGCTGGGAATGAATACCTAGTGTGAGTCGTCGAAGTGTCAAGTAGAGCGTAGTTGTTGTAATTGCGTGCTGAAAATCCTACTTTACTTTGCTTTGCTGAGAACGAAGCTCAAAAAACCAGGGCTTATAATAATATTCATATTCATCCTTCCTAATTTTTCTTTCAAAATTCCTTCATCGTTGAGAAACAAAAGCCATTTTTTTATTATCAGCCATGATCTATATAGATCATCGATTTACATGCACTTACAACAACAGTATATGATCCTGCTTCTCATCGAGATCATGAACGAGCGACGGTTTTTTGTGCACACGGAATATTCATATTTTCTTTTGTTTTGTTCTGTTTCCGTAAAGCGTCATAACCATAAGTCAAAATATAAATAATGCAATACATCTACGCTCGCGCGAAAAAAGCAGTGCACGACAGAAGATGAACATGAATGAATGAACGGATTTTGCTATTCGTTTAGGTAGTACATATAAGTGGTCACAGTTTCGTGCGGTGCTTTTGTTTTTTTTTTCTATTTTTAATTTGAACAATGGAGTTTTTTATAATAAAAAAATTTATGAAATTAAGAAAACAATAAATAAATCAGTATTTTTAAAAAAATGTATAATTTTCAAGAATTGCACACCCATCTAATGTTGTTTTCGATTTGGCTTTTCAGATTTTGATCTGAGATTTCAGATTTCTGCTGCCAAATCGAACATGAAATCTGAATTATATATATTTTTTTTTTAGTACTGCATTTCGAAATCCTTTTATATAAAAACTCGATCCCATACGCGTTAAATAAATAATTCATTGCTAATGGCCGACCCAGTGATCCCAGATTTTTATTGCCTAAATTTCCCATTTTTGGGAAATTTTTTAAAAAATTTCCCCATTCCATATCCGTTTTTTCCCCTTGTCAATTCATTGAAGAAAAGACTCATTTTTATATAATAAAAATTTGTTTTCTTTTATAAAGCCATTTTTTTTAAGAAGGTAGATAATACAAAAACAAAAAACAAATAATATTCTTTCAAAAAGTCTTTCAGTTAAAACTAATACAAAATAAGTTTAATTAAAAGCAAATATTGCAGGTAGGTTGAATAGATTTAAAATACACCATAGTTAATTCATAAATAACGAGGTAGGTTGAAAGCAAATTTTAAATTTAAAAGGTTCATAAAAAATACATACAAACACAAAAATATTTCAGGTACTTTTGTTATAAATTATGTATATTAATTCAAGTTATTAAATATCGATACACTAATCGTCATTGGAGCATTTTTTATCGATGCAAAGATGAACGCAACTTTTTGAACAATTTTCCAGCACACATTTTGTCTGTTAAATTCCACAAAGTGTTTCAGTTTCGAGCTAAAACGCTTAAATTCTATAAACGCGGTGATTGTTTTTATGTTCGGGAGATATTTGAAGGTTAATATACTAGTTTTATTTTTAAATTATGCAAAATTAATAAACAATCATGGATCTCCGTTTTTCCCCATTTTAAGAGCACTTTTCCCCATTTTCCCCATTGAGTGAAAAATTCGCCAAAATGGGGAAAAATCCCCACATCTGGCATCGCTGGGCGGACCGCGATTCGCATCTTGCTTTTATTAGCATCGCGTTGTGTTTCATTTTGAATTTGTTTGGTTTTTGTGGAGGTGTCGATTAAACTGAAATAAATAGTGAAATACATATTCGGCCTTACCAATAATCAACTTTAGTCTGGCACTTTACGAAAAGACTCCACACTTTCCAAAATCCCTTTACCAATAAACAAATATAGTTGCCAGACTATCGCTAACTGTAGGGTTAAATGTTAGTGTTGAGAAAGCCATGTTTATCTCGGACATTAGCTAAATAAATCCTCCCTTATGTCATTTTGAAGACAAGTGTTGCCCAACCATCAAAAATCGCGGTATTAAATTTCGAAATAGGAGAGAATTTAATACGATGTTGTTCAGCCTGAGCGTTTACAATTAATTAATTTAAATTTTAGTAAATTGTGAATGCTTTCTAATTTTATTCGTTGTAATACAACAATGCAAATGTTTTTTAAGTTTATCACACACAAATTTCTACAAATGTATGCAAAATATTGAAAAATATTGCGTTTTTGTTTTATTTCTAAACACGTGAAGCATATATTTCTGTGTTTTTCTTTCTGTTGCTTTTTGATTGGTTTTCCTAGTTAGTTGCTTAATAAAAAATAAATTTTATATAAGTTTGGGATAATTCCAAGACTTTCTTGACAGTCGTCGCAAACAGAATAAAATATCTTCTTACCAAAGATTGGACGGCTTATAGGTACCTTTTTGCAACAATTCTCAGTACCTTAGGTGACACAGGTAGATATTTTGTTGCAACCAAACCCTTTTTAAACTCTTTGCAAAAGGAGTTTGTTTACCGAGAATGAGGATCTCTAATGAGACAATGGTGAAAAGGTTCCCTTCGCGGAAAATATAGTTATAAAAATAGAATTATCAGAACATGCAAAATAACAAGTTTATTAACTTCTGGGGGTGCAAGTACAGCCTAACAGGTAGTACGAGAATATGCGTTTTATATTTTTCAGTTCGAATTTCAACTTTTGTCGGATTCTAAGTTTCCCGAATTAAGTAATATACTAGCTGACCCGGCGAACTTCGTTCCGCCCAAATTCGTTAATGTAATAAAAATAATAATTCCGAGGACGAACAATGAACATGCTGCTTTATGTAATTCGGTCAATTCAAATTCTGTATTCAAAAGTTATTTATTAAAAACAATACAAATAACTAAAGTATAGCATTGTTGATGTGTTTAAATCAAACCGAAATGATTGACGTGTCAGCCAATCTTAATTTCTTTCACTAAAGTGCTTTACGGTACACGAAGTACAAAGCGGAAGATTTTGCTCACACGTGAGCACGCCACATACGATTGAAAAACATGGGAATTCAATAATTGATGTCACAAATATCCAGCGATTGTCCTTGCGACTTATTATTTTTTTTTCATAATGAAAGCGATATGCATGGGAAATTGAAGGCGCTCGGATACCAATTGCAAATCATCGGAATCCGCGGAATTATATAATCGGTGCTTGAATTTTTAAGTCAAAATCTTCGCTTCCAAGACATTTCATTTGCGATTCTTTACATTCAAATCAAACCCAATCCGTTAAAAAAGTTTCGGTTGATTGGGGTTGCTCAACAAAATAATAACTGAGCCGACTTTCGAATTAAAATTGTGTAGCGGTGAGCCCGGAACATCTACAGAATTTAAAATTCAAACTTTTGAAATAAGTTTTGCTGTATTGGAAGTGACACAACCCGTTTTCCTATCCAGTATATTTTTTTACAAAGTGCGGTTGCCATACTAAGTTCTATTCCCAATCTCATCCCCTTAAACTTTTATTTTCACGACAAAAAGTAGCATAATGTCCTTCCTAAACGAATCCTCCAAGCCCAAAATCGTAAAAATCGAACAATCCATTCTCGAGTTATGAGATATCAGTCTCTTTTATATATAGGGGTACCCACCCGGTTTGTCCGTGCATTTCGTTTAGAACTATCGAGTCCAAAACTATTCTGTTTTTAAAACTGGAACCAACTGGATGGGTATCCACAAAATTTCATTGAAATCAGTTGAGTGGTTTCGGAGATCGACAACACCTAACCAATTCCTCCGTAGATTTTGAAATTAAAATTCTTTCTAAGATTTCCTATCTGTGAATGTGTTAAGATCATTATTATGTTTTCACTAATCTTGACTGTAACTCTCTTCGGCCGCCGACTCTCTTTCGTGACGTCGTTTGTAATTTGTACAGGCATGGAGAACGAAAGAAAAGTGTATCCCGAATCAAAGTATGTACAGGTACACAACTGCGTAGTTGAAATTTAGTGTAGTAAAATTCAACTTTTTCAATTGTTAATATTTTAAAAAAAGTAAAAATGCAAAGATAAGCACCCTGAAAATATCTTTTTTTTGACACTTGATTTGTTAAGATTGGTTGAGCGTGTGAACCGCAAAAGGGAGAAACACACTACAGAAACTACAGAAATAATATAGAGGGGATAAGCCATACAATTTTTTATAGGTTAAATTGTATTTATTTTCAAACCCGGAAGCGATAAGTTCATAACACGCTTCCTACGTGCGATTGTTATTCATTCTGAAATGAATGAGCCAGATATTATTTCTATTTTCAAAAATATTCTCTTGCCAACGATGCAATTGTGATGTTTAGACCACTAATAAGTTTTGATTTGCATCGTCAGCCTACGAATAAATGAAACCATTCAAATAAACTATTGAATAATTTGAAAGGGATTTTATTACGACACAAATGCACTCATAAAGAAATCGCGAGGTAGTATTAGAAAACAATGGAAAGTGTACCATAAAAGTACTGAAAATTCTGTCCGATCGAACGATAGGGCATTACTGATTTGCATATGATATTTGACAGATCAGCGGATATTTTGTGCATTTCCTATTTTGTGTTTTGTTTTTTGCTTATAATAAGTCTCAAAGAGCATTGGAAAGATATGTGTTGGGCAAATTTAATTGCTATTTATGTATTCCTTCTTTTAGAATAAAATCCTCCTTGTGAAAGAGACCATTGACCTTGTTTTTCACGAAAACAAATTATGAAATTTGAATTCTGCAATGACAACAAATGTAATAGATTCTAAGAAAGTTGTAGGACTAGTAAATGTGGAGGTCTAATTGTTTATTGGTACCATTTCACAAAAGCTGTACCTACATTTTTACTAAAGCTGACATCTAACTAGTTGTCGACATTAGTGATTGATTATTAGTAAGGCCGATTGGAGAATACCGAATTCTTTCATTAAAGTCCAATTCATGAACTCACATAAATATTGTAATATAAATGAGCAGGTGTGTGCGACTTCATGAATTTTTCTCCAAAACAGCTCGTAGGCAGCCGCCCTTCCACTGGAAAGTTATATATCTCTGTATTTTGAATTTCAACAGCGGAGTTGAGAATTAAAGTAGTGAATAAAAGCGATTTTCAACTTGCCGCTCAACTCTCTCTTTCAAATCAACTCCGATCCGAAGTTGATCACCCTCGGAGTTATCGGCAAGTTGAACGATAGTGAATAAAACGGCCCTAAGTGGCCTACATTATAAGCACCATTTTGAAAAACAAATGACAGAAATAGATCAAGCGATTATGTTGTGTTTAAGGAAGTGAAAGTGGTTCTTTACTATTTGCATTCGCCTAATTATAAAGATAAAAAGCAATGAAAGCAGCTTGGTTGGTCTCGCTTTTTTCTAAGAATTGGTTCTGCGACTTTGGCCAAAGAATGTACTAGATTTACCAAATTGAGATTGAATATGGTATGAATTGATTGTAAAAAGCAATTCACAAAAAATTATGCCTTTTTTCTAAAAATTATTCCTCAATGCCTCAAGCATCGGAATTATGCCTAGGATGGCATCACTCTGTGTACGTAGTAAGCGTAGCGTTTAAATGTAGGGTTAGGTTAGGTTAGGTTAGTTTAGGTATGTGGGTTTGTACAGCAGGGTAGACCCTACTATACCTACCACACTTAGCTGTTGTTGATGGTTAGTTTGTGTCGTCCTTCTCGCATTTACCCGACGCCATCCTGATGTCCTCAAAAACCTGTAAAGATCAGAAAGTGTAACATCAGAAAGTTCTCGTAAGTCATGGAAGTAAAAGCTTCCTAGTGTTCTGTTCCTCAAGTGAGCTGTTAAATGTAACTGGTATAGAATACACACAAATGGACAACCCGTAACACCCGGTCTTCCCCACAGACTATAAAGCAATCCCCCATACGTGTAAAGGAGAGACCTCTGACTTCATCCAATTTTCTAATTCCATACTATGTCTAGGGAGATGGGCTGGGCACATATGTACTCGTAGTTTTATTTCAGCTGCTTATATTCGCCAAAAAAAAAACATATTATGACAAAAGTTGTACTTATCTAATAGTTCTCCACTGTCATGCAGAGCATAATATTGAACAGGCGTTCGACTTTGTCTTTATCTTCATCCTAGCCTTAGTAAATTTTTCGGATTTAGCCCAACCTGATGGGTCCAAGGGTGACTACGTATATCCTGAAGTCTCTCAATCCGATAAGTTCTTCCACGCAGCAAGGGTATAACATTTAGTAACTGGGGAAACAATATGCACCCTGACTCTAGGGAATAATCACATCTACAAAACCTGAGTAGATAGGTGACGGTGGGAAATATTTTCAATCCTAGTTCTGAGAGTTGATAGCCGGTTAATCATTTCCAAGACTCTATCACAGCTCTGCAGCAAATCCTCCAATTGAGTACACTCCTTAGGTGTATCATTATTTCTATGATGTATTGCTGAACTCGAACGTTAAACTATACGCAAACATCTCTTGCATAGGCAGACACCAGATAGTAGCGGTTGACCATCAATGGGTATGTAAACCAAGAACGAGGATTCAAAACTTTTGCATTGAATTTGTGTTTTGGAGGTGATTGCTTCAACGACAATCTATGACGAGCTCTAGCGTTATTTCTGCTGGATTTGCTTATGCCCTTATTTGGATTAAGCGCTTATAAGTTGTGTTATTTATTCCAGAGTGCCAAGGGAAGGAGAAACTCTAGAAGGCAATGCGCGATATGAAGGTTACTCGCTTGATCTTATTGACAACATCGCACAAATACTTGGTTTCAAGTACGTATTTGAATTGGCCCCAGACGGAAAGTATGGATCGTTCAATCCAGTTACCAAAGAATGGGACGGCTTAGTTAAGCAACTGATGGATGGAGTAAGTGTGATGATCGCAACGAAGTAGTATTTGTATGTTGAGGTTAAGATATTTGTGTTTGTATTATACGAGGAAGGGGGATTCTCCCAGTATAATAACCGCTTACCGATTTTTTCTGTCGACTGTCCTCTTGGGAAAGTCTGACAAACGTCCGGCAAATGTCCGAAAGCAGCTTGCATGTACCATAGCAATTCCTTTCTATATTTTTATATTTATTTGAAGAATGCGGATCTTGGAATCTGTGACCTCACCATGACCTCAGCTCGTCGGCAAGTTGTTGACTTTACGCCACCCTTCATGACTTTGGGTATCAGCATTCTGTACCTCAAACCAGAAAGCCCTCCACCCGACCTATTCTCATTTCTATCGCCATTTTCACTTGATGTTTGGATTTACATGGCAACGGCATATTTGGGCGTATCCTTACTACTCTTTGCGCTCTCTCGGATGGCTCCGGATGACTGGGAAAATCCTCACCCATGCAAGGAAGCCGAAGAAGTCGAGAATATTTGGAGTATTTTTAACACAACGTGGCTGACAATGGGCTCCATCATGGGCCAAGGATGTGACATCCTACCAAAGTAAGTATACAACATTACTTTTTTCTACCAAAATAGAATATCTTTTTCTTCTTACGTACAAGAGCTGCATCAACCCGCCTCGCTACAGGGATGTGGTGGTTCTTTGCGCTTATGATGTTGAACTCATACACAGCTAACTTAGCTGCCTTTCTGACCATGTCGCGCATGGAAAGTTCGATTAAAAGTGCTGAAGATCTAGCGAGTCAGAGTAAGATTAAATACGGGGCCGTTACTGGTGGCAGTACAATGGGATTCTTTCGAGTAATTGTTTCGCTTTTCACTACTTGGTGAAATTTGCTAAAGCAAATCTTTTGTTTTCAGGATTCGAACTTCAGTACTTACCAAAAAATGTGGGCCGCAATGGAGTCAGCACGTCCATCTGTTTTCACCAAGAGCAATGCTGAAGGTGTTGACAGGGTTTTGAAGGGAAGACAACTTTATGCATTTCTTATGGAATCCACATCCTTAGAATATATAGTTGAGAGAAATTGCTCACTGACGCAAGTTGGAGGATGGCTTGACTATAAGACTTACGGAATTGCAATGCCTTTTAGTAAAGTTTCCTGGTTTCAGCCACTATGTCAACCATTTTAAATAAAATTAATCTTGCAGATTCGCCATATCGCAAACAGATAAGTAAAGCAGTTTTAAAACTCGGAGAGGCTGGTGCTTTGGCGGAGCTCAAGCGCAAGTGGTGGAAGGAGAAACATGGCGGTGGCCGTTGTTCGCAAGCCACAGAAGGGAGTGCGGACACCCCTGAGCTGGGAATCGAAAACGTAGGCGGTGTTTTCCTTGTTTTAGGTCTTGGATTACTATCAGCGCTTACCATTGGCTTGGTGGAGTTCTTATGGAATGTGAAGGCAGTGGCTATAGACGAGAAGGTTACAGTTTAGTTAACAATTGAAGTGTCGGTAGTCATAGAAATTTCTATTTCAGATATCTCTTTTTGAAGCTCTGAAACTGGAAGCTCTTTTTGCTGTACAGTTTTGGATTACGACAAAACCAGTACATCAAAGTAGTGGAAGTTCCTCATCCTCTTCAAAGAGTTCTTCAAAATCAACAAACGGTTCTTCTCATAGTGTCAATAGCAATGGAAAAACAGTTAGTGAAAAACTTAGAAAGATCAGTTCCATGTTTTCGCTTAAGTCTGGTAAAAGCAATGTAGCCGAACCAGAAAATGATGCCAAGGAGAAAAAGGAGAAGGGGAAGGGCAGGGATAGAGATAGCAGATCTAGTAAAAATGGGAAATTAATGAATCATGATGTCTAATATTGGAACAGATTTCGTGAGTGTTTGAGTTGTGAATTGTGATTAATCTTCTGTTATTGTCTTCACATCTTAGTACAATGAAATTTATTTATTTATAAATATACCTACGCTAGCGTGGTCATTTCTTTGTTTTTTTTTATTTCGTAGGTAGTTAGTTTCCAAAGATTTTATTTATACTTGTTGTAGCAAACATTCTCGGCAATATTTTCAAATAGATTAACGCAGATTCTAAAAGAACATGACCGTATTTTAATTTTATTGCAGCAAAGTTTGGGCATGATGAGACAAGATTTGCTTCACTGGAAGGGGCAGTGCGGTTAGGCTATTGTATATACCGGCTATGTGCATTTCTGTGCTACAAGTTAGTTGTTAGTTCTATTTATTAGTTACAAATGCCCTTCCCGCATTATTTCAGGGCAACGATATAAATTTCATGTAGTAACTTTTATTACGAATATCTACTAAAAAAGTGTACATAACATGACGAACATATTTTGTTAACCCTTAATGGAAGATTAAATTTAAACATAAAATCTTGTTTAAAGAGGTATAATAACACTTATAAGAGTTATATGAGAGTGGTATATTCCTATATAAAAAATCTTATAGCAGCATTCTTCTTATTATAGCATTCTTGAGTACTTTAAATATCACGACTTGGAAAAGGCTCTTTTTATACTCTAATAGAATTATGATCTCATAATAAGAGCACTACTAGATCAGGTTTAAGTCTTGCATAGGAGTTACCTACATTACAAGAGGATTCTTATGAGAGGTTTTTGCAAATTTCAGGAGTATAATTTCAGTTGTTAGGAATATACTCAACAACCATACCTTTGTGCGGTGTGATGATAACGATTAACAGTTTTACTCTGAACGATAGAGAGAAAGAGCAATTCAAACCATTTCTCTAAATCTCAATCTCTCTACATATAATACAAAAACACTAAAGTGAAAACATATTCGAAATTAAAAGCCATTTACTGATTTAAAATGGAGCTAGTTTCGTTATTAGTGTGTGATTGGTGATGGTTAGTGTCGTCAAGTAAACGCCAGCAATAACAGAAGAACCTGTTCATCTGACCTTCGCGAAGACGGTACATGGAAAATAACTTACCACCATCTCACGAAGAGTATGGATCAGTTTGACCGACTTGCAGATAGCTGCGGTGTTTTCAAGGCTAAGATTTACATACGCAGTAAACAAAGCAGCTGGAACCATACTAAGCCGTGGACTCACATCTGGTAAATTGAAAATTGTGAATTATTTTTCTGTGCTATTGTACTTCGGAGTCCCAGGTTCGAATCCCGCAAAAATCCCAAATTCCAACTCAGGGTTTTTTTTTCACTGCGCCACCTCTCGCGAACGTCTGACAAACATCCGAGAGTATAACTGTATTGAAAGAGCTTCTCAATCGGCCGTTTGGAATCGGCATAAAATTGTGGATCCCATCCATTCGTTCCAAAAATGAGAAACTCATACAAAACGAATGGTTGTGAGAAGCTAGGCCCAGGGTCCCTACAGACCTGTTGCGCCAACTATATATAGATGTATTGTATCTCGGAAAAATAGTGGATTCGCACCTGCAACCCATACAAGATTTTCAACAGGGGACGTATTTTAGAGATGCGACTTAAACCGCATTTACATCATCACGCGCGCAATTTTGCAACAAAACCGAAAAGAGAGATCCGTTTATCCGCAGTCAATACTATTAAACGCGTAAGAATGAGATCACAAATCAGACGCCTACGGTGTCATGGATGCTCTACCCATAATTATAGATACGTAAAACGGAAATAGACACAGGATCCGCTCACCAACATTTCTGCAATTGCTTGAAAACATTAATATTTCTGATTTGGAACATGTGAAATGAGATTGGTTATTAGTTTCAGTAAAATAAACCAACAATTCATCAATCAGTTGCACGAAAAAAATAAATAATTGTCCGTTTTTATTTATTATTTTCATTTGATTGCTTACACCTAAAGGCGCCTCTAGACGCTCAATATTATTGTGAAATATTTGATATTGCACAATATTATTGTTCGTCTGTAGATAACATTGCAAGGTTGTGCAATATATTGTAGAAAATCAAAATGCTTTGAAATTTTTTGCGCAATTTAGAAAACTTGTATCGTCAGTGGGTAATATTGCACCTTCTTTGTTCATTTATATTTCAAGTGTCGATAAAGAAACATCTCCGCGAGTCAGTGGCGTAGCGTGGGTTAGTGCCGCCCGGGGCAGAACCAATTCTTGATGAATCAGAGTATGTGGAAGAATTTGACTGATTGAATTACAAACATTCGAGAAGAGGAAAAGCTATACTGCATTAAGAATTACATGGTGGAGTTTGCTCCTTGCTACAGCCACTTTCGAAAATAATCTTGAGGAGAACTTTCAGTCTTATTTTTCCGCTTGTTGATACCACTTTAATACTCAAAAAATCATAACAAAAGCACGCATTTATGCCAAACAGTGCCCAGCCCATGTTCTGTAACTCATGCGATCAATTTTCGCATCGAAAACATAGTAACATGTTTTTCAATTTATATCGTTTTAGTGATAAAAATATCGATGTGATAATTACAGAACATAGGCCCAGGCAGGGGCTGAAGCCCCCCCCCCCCCCCCCCGAGATACTTTTCAATCCCCATTCCAACTTGCCGAGGACCTTATTGAAGTTCACTTAAGAGCTCCAAGAACTTTATTGAAACAGACAATACGTTCCTATTCAGAAACGTCTTCTGCTGAAGCCTATTTTAGAATGTCTACTGATTCCTTGCATAGATTCGTTAATACGAAATCTTACGGACAGGTTCATGGTCAACGAAGACGTTCTACCATCGATTCAAGCTCTGCTCCCAGGTTTTGCTGTAGTTGGGCGAATGAAGGAAATGGAAAAGCTACTTTGGTAATGCAATTTCGTTGTCAGCTGTAAAAGCTGAGTAAATTCTTTGGTGCGAAGAAATATCGTCGAGTGATCCTTCTACCAAAGTTTTGAAATTGATTGATATATGTGAAAATACTTTAGAGGTATAAACTTTTTGGTGTCGGTTTTGGCCACGTTTCCAGTGACCACGGCTAGTGTTGAAAGAAGATTTTCAACTATGAAAAGTGTTCCGAAGCGTTATGGGGAATGCCAGATTAAGCTCACTTGCTTTGCTATGATATCTGTTCATTTGGATGTTAATCTGATCGATCCATATAAGGTGCTTGATCTCTTGTCAAAAAAAATTAAGACTTCTTCTGCTTTAAAAAAAAGTGTGTAAAAAAAATAATTTAAGTTTGTTCGTTTGAGTACATACGATTTAAAAACTAATAAAAATCAATGGATTGGAATGTACCTTTATAGTTTTTTGTTTAAAGAATTCCTCATAAGATTTGGAAGCAAGCGAAACAAAATCCTAGCTACGGCACTGGGCCCAGGGCAACAAATTTCAAATCATCTGGTAATTGTAAGGTGACGGATAATCATTCATAAAAATTCGTAAGAATTAGTAAAAATTTGTAAGAATTAAAAGTAAAGGAACAAACCAATTGTTAGAAAACGTTGAAGATTTTTTTTCTTCTTAGGTACCTCGGTAATTAATTTTCAATAATAAAGAGCAAGGCAACAAGACAAGACTGTAACTTTTATTGGCAACTAGAAAGTTTGTGTATGTTTGCAAACTTCACTTTGTTTGAGCAAAATAAAAGAAAATAACTTGAACTCAACAGAGAAGTATACCTATCTGCAATGTAGTAAAATGTAGTTGCTTACTAGGGAGAAGCGTTCATTGGATTTTGTTGCTAAGCAAGGAATGTCTCTTTACTTACTGTGAAGCAGTGTTAATGCTGTTAAACCTTGTAAATAAATTTGTTGAGCAGGAAAAAGAATCCGTTTCATAGATTTTATATTTGAAAATTGTAGCAGCTCCAAATTGCCGCCCCTAGCAAAGTGCCGCCCGGGCCTTGTGCACCCCTTGCACCCCCTCGCTACGCCACTGCCGCGAGGGAAAATGTGAAAACTCTAGTATCTATCAGTCAACATGTTGTCTACACAAATAACAACGGTCAACTAAATTATTTGGAAAATATTGCACTGTCTGGGGCGCCCAGCCAATAATATTGTGCATCATATTTCACAATAATGTTGAGCGTCTAGAGGCCGCTTAAGACATATAATAATTATCTTATAATGTAGTGAAAGCTTAATAACATTTAATTCAGGTTGATACCCCCTTCGGGTAGGGGTTAGAATTTACCCGAGGTAGGCATGCCGAGCGTATAGTGTATACAAAAAATGCAATGAACAAAACGAAAAGATTAATTACCCCAGGTTGCAGTCCAGCTTTTCTGAAAAATCCACCCTCTTCGGCGCTTGTCGGCTCTACGGATTCTGGGGAGAGCCGCTTATTGCAATCCATTAACCCTTTTATTAAAAGTTCAAGGGTATCTCGATCGCCTCCATCAAGACCGAACAACCACAGGAAAAGAAGTCCGCCGGGAGCGCCAGCGCGTGAAAAACGGGACTCAGTGAAAGATATAAGTTCTGAGGAAGAAATTAAAACACTCCGAATGAAGCTTAAGGAAATAGATCTACTCTATCAAACTCTGAAGAAAGAGATAGAACTGTTAAAAGAAGAAAATAATGTTCTAAGGAACACTCATATTCAGAAAGAACGCGAATGCACTCCACCACGCTTGCCTAGTCAGGAATAGCACACTGACGAAGAAGAGCTAGCACGCGAAACGAATCGGGTCCCTAAGAAAAGACCTAGTAAGAAAAGGAGAGCCGGTTCTTCGCCTGAAGTCGAGCCTCTAAGATAACAAACGCGTAAAGTACCGCAAGAAAAACAACTCCGAGGGCAAATTCGTCCACCGCCTCCAATAAACGTCGTTGGGGTAACGGAGTATAATAAGTTACACAGCCTCCTTAAAGGAACGATAACATCGGAATTAAGGGTAACATCCTTGAGGAATAATGCTTGGAAAATTAACGTCGTTAACCACGAAGACTACCGGGCAGTGGCCCAAAAGCTAAAAACCGAGAAGTTCCAGTGGTATACTTTTGAAATAAAGTCAGAAAGGCCACATCGTGTTGTAGGGAGGGGACTCCACCCCTCATGCACCAAGGAAGAGGTTATAAACGACCTCCGTTCCAAGGGGTTTAAAATTCTTGATGCCCTAAATATCATCAAGAAAGAGAAGCAAAAAACGGAAGAAGATAAGGACACCCTGGTAAGGCGTGCACTTCCGCTCTTTATGCTTACCTTCGATAGGTCTGATAATATCGAAGATATCTACCGAATTAGAACTGTTAATATTGTGGTAAAAATCGAGCCCATTTGAAAACAATTCCACAGTGCAAACGTTGCCAAGAATTCAATCATACGCAAATGTATTGCAAAAAAGAGCCGCGATGTGTAAAATGCGCCGTCATTTCTCCCAAGACTAGAAATAAACAGTCCTCCGCTACCTGTGCTAATTGTAAGGGAAAGCACCCGGCAAATTTTAGAGGCTGTGAAGTAGCTAAGGAGTTGCATAAACAGAGAGATGCGCTACTCAAAACCCAAAATAAAAAAACAAAGCCGCTTACCAAGATAAAGCGTAGGACCGCCCAGGAGGTAGTAGGCAATATAAAACCTCCGGTTCAAAAGCGTAGCATTGTCAGAGAAAGAGAGACAACAGAAAGTCCCTCGACCTCTGTTGTCAAAAGAAATGCTACTGAAAAGTTACCATCAGGAAAGCCATCGAATAGTGGCCGTCGGACAGCCAGAGTGCAGACCTACGCTCAGGCCGCGGCATTAGGAGCAAAAAACGTTGAAACTTCGCCGGACCCGACCCTGTTTCTCATGTTTTCTCAGTTATTCTCGAGAAACTTGAAGAACAATTCAAAATAAACAAAATTATTCTCGATCGCTTGGTTAAGCTCGAAAATAATTCACGGAAAACGCGTGCTTCAAAAATAACATGAATGAAAAACCAATGGCCAACTGATACTTCAAAACTACCTGACCTGATAGATTTTTTCGTTGTGAAAGGAATACCTACCAACCACATTAAAGTTGAAGAGAGCTTTGATCTATCATCTGACCACTCACCGGTTATTTTAACATTGAGTGTAAAACTAGCCAATAACCTAGAGCCAGCGAGATTAACTGGTAGAAAAACTAACTGGGAAGGCTTTAGGAACGAAATAGAAGAGAATGTTGCCCTGAGTGTTCCACTTACGACACCCTATGAACTTGAGGTTGAAGTTGATCGCTTTGTCGAGATCGTACAGCTCGCCTCCTGGAATAATACGCCTTATCCAAGCAAAACGCCGGCCAAATACGGGCTAAGATATCCTCGCGAAATAAAAGAATTGGTCAACGAAAAAAGGAAGGCGCGTAAGAAATGGCAACAGAGTCGCGCTCCGCAACATAAAGCACATTTGTATTATTTGTGCAATTTGTTGAAGACAGTTATTAAGGATTTTAAATATCGTGCGATAGGTTCTTACCTTGAAAGCTTAACAGCGAAAAAAGATTCCAATTATTCACTTTGGAAAGCTGTAAAGGGCACCAAAAGGCCGAAAATCCCCGCGCCGCAAATTAGAATAAATCGAAATGAATGGGCAAGGGAAGATAAGGAAAAAGCGGACGTTTTTGCCGCTCATCTAGAAGAAACTTTTAAACCGTACGATGGCCAAGCGATCCACGACAATACTAATAGGGCGGAATCACAATCTGACGATTCAACACTCACTAGTGCAACGCTAAGTGAACTAAAACGTGAAATCGAATCCCTAAAACCTAAGAAAGCTCCTGGTTATGATTTGATCACCGGAGAAGTTCTGAAAGTTCTACCAAGGAAAGCATTAATAATTAATTAAGCGTCTTCATATTATAAATGCCGCGCTCAGACTAAAACACGTGCCGAGTCAATGGAAAGTCGCAGAGATCATAATGGTTTTAAAACCAGGAAAACTGCCAAAGGAAGTAAAATCGTATTGACCGATTTCCCTTCTTCCAGTAATTTCCAAAGTCTTCGAGAGAATATTGCTTAGACGACTACAACCGGTTATTGAAGCCAATAATCTTATCCCAGACCACCAGTTTGGGTTCAGAACCAAGCATTCGACGATTGACCAAGTACATAGAACTACCGACGTAATCGAGAAAGCATTTGAAAAAAAAAAGATTTGCTCAAGCGTATTCCTTGACGTCTCACAAGCCTTTGATAAGGTGTGGCACGACGGCTTGAAATTTCAATTACGACAAGTTCTCCCCGCAAGCCTGTATGATATTCTAGAATCATATCTCGGGAATAGACTCTTCCGTGTTAGAAATGGAAACGAATACTCGGAGCTAAAAGAAATTTCGGCCGGTGTACCGCAAGGAAGCGTCCTTGGTCCGCTTCTCTGTTTGTTATATACTCGCGATATTCCAAGGGCAGATGGCACTTCCCTTGTTACGTTCGCCGACGACACAGCTATCTTAGGTGTAGGTAATACAATCGAAGAAGCGACTACAAAACTGCAAGCCGCAGTGAATAAGGTAAATGAATGGACGAGGAACTGGCGGATGGCCCTCAACGAAACTAAGTCTGTTCACGTGAATTTCACCTATAAGAAAACTAATGACTTGCCAATTCTTCTAAACTTGGCCCGAATACCCTTTGCAAATGAGGCCAAATACCTGGGAATGACACTCGACGAAAAGCTGAAATGGAGTTCGCACGTGAAAATGAAACGCAAAGAACTCGATATCAAATATAGAGAAATGTACTGGTTACTCGGAAAACATTCCCAGCTCAGTACTGAGAACAAACTGCTTTTATACAAGCAAGTGCTAAAGCCGGTGTGGACCTACGGTATACAACTTTGGGGTTGTACCAAGAAAACAAATGCCAATATTCTACAAACTTTTCAAAATAAAGTGCTTAGAGAAATTGTACAAGCACCATGGTATTAGAAACGACGATATCCATAGGGATCTCGGAATTCCAACAATCGAAGCTGAAACTAGAAGCTTCGCGAGAAAGCATAGAAACCGACTAATCGGACATGTCAACAATACAGTCCGACAAATCTTGGACGAGACCAATTTATTGCGCCGACTACAACGAACGAAACCGTTCGACTTGGCAAGATAAGATTAACCCCGTTTAATTTGCGGAACACGCAGGATCTTTCATTGGAAAGTAACCTGTCAAAAGTTGTTATTTCATGATAGAAAAATTGCTTGATAAGTTATATCTTAGTTGCAGTATCTAACAATCTTTAGAAGGGTGGTGTTTTTAGTCAGTAAAAATCTGACACTACTATGAGAACGCGCTTGCTATTCTCATAGTGTCTTTGGAAGATTTTCACCTACCCTCGGATAAAAAAAAAAAAAAAACAATAGCTAAACTTCGCGTACAAAATTCCTAAAGAATTCAATAATTTCGAAAATAACGGCCACAAGAAGATGTTTTTAAATATTAAAATACGGTGGTTATACAGCGGCTATAGTTCCAACAATTACCCTAAATTCTTTTCATATTACTAAAGATTGACCACAGTGGTAGCAATTCTACCATTATAGGGAATAGGCTAATACACGACATATTGGAAAATTAAATATGCACAGCATTGAATCTCTGCACAACCATCGAAGCGAGTATGCTGTGTTAAAGTAAAATTGGTCCTTAACTATTTGTCTTCGCCTATTTATATATAAAATAATATAACCTTTACCAAACTACCACCATCTTGGTTGTTCGTTTTAGCAAAGTGTACCTACTTTTCAGGAGACGAATATAAAAACATTTCAATTTTTTTATATAATATTCTCTATATTTTTATCTCATTTTATTTAGTATCTATATTGTTATTAAGAATTTCTCATTTCATCTAAATTTTCCAATTCAATAATAATAATCATAATAATAATAATTGTATATACTATATATACTTTTGGTTTGTTCAGATAATAATTGGTTTATAATAATATCATTCTTTTTGAATTCTTTTTAAGTTCTCGTTTATAATCAAAAATATTTAATCTTGTTTGCTCGTTTTCAAATTAGAAAATCTGAATCGTTTGGTTTATTTTATTTGATTTTTATAAAGATTATAAATAAAAAATAAAACATTTGCAAAAGTTGAATATGTTGAGTGTAGGTATAGTCGCGCTTTGTCCTGTCAGCCCTTTTTCTAAAGAATTAAACGTGACAAACTCTTATCTTGTGTTTAATGTTTTATTAAAACTAATTGAAGGAAAAAAGGAGTAGAAAATAACATAAGACATGAAACGTTTATTCTGTTGTAGGGTAGGTACCTACCTATGTATATAAGATTTGTGCGTGCGTACATTACGAAATAATCATTTACAAAAAAAAATTACTATTTTAATAGGAACAATGTGAAAAAAACTATGAAAACAAAGTTAATGTTGAAGTTTTTAGGGCAGTGAAGTTTATCTGAATTTTTTCCATAGGTAGGACAACAGACTGTTGAGTGCTGAAATAGTGCGAAATACTCTTATGAACTTATCTGTTTCAAACAAATATTTAACGCAACAGCTGTGTGTATTTATTTTTTTTGGAGATTCTGCCTTGTATGCCGTTTTCGACTGAATTGAAAAAAATACTCAGGATAGTTGTACTCAGCGTTTGCAGGAGGTCGAGAAGTGTAAAAAGCTTTAAAAAACAATTTGCAGGTTGGGAGGGATTGGAATCACAAGCCAATGTCACTCAAATTTTTCTGATCTTTTACTAAGAGAATGTTTATAGACAGATAGGTCGAAACTGAGGTGTTATGGGTGGAATTCTATTCATACCAGAAAACAACGGCTACTAGTTCACACATAAGTGTGAGACAACATTAGAATAACACTTGATTAACACTTCTTCAAGAGAAGGGAAGGACAATCAAAATTGGAAAATGATTTGCTCATTCTTGGAAAAACTAAGCCAACTTGAATTAGAAGAGCGTAAAAACGAAGGTAACCTTAACAAATCTTTCAAACAGGGCACTGCTAATTATAATCGACATGGTGTCAAATAAATGTGCAGTTAGTATTTTTTATTATTTGTGGGAGTATTTTTCCATAATTATATAAAATTAACCATTGTAACAATTTTGGGTCTCTTACTTTATTATGAAGCTGACTGAAATAATGTTGCGGAACGCTAGCCATTATGATGTCATATATGGATTATTGTTTTTTTTTTTTTTTTAATTTTTAAGAAAGTGCAATCGCTTGTGTTTTTTCATTCAAAGGATCAGTCCTTCGTGATACCACTTGACTACATAGGGAATGGAGTCGGTAAGCAATTTAGGTAGTTTTCGTTTGATATTGCTTTCCTATGGCTGAGATAAATTTTTGGGCTTCGATGAGATCGAGGTGAATGATGTCCAAAAGCCAAAAATGTTCGCCTAATATGTTTTTTGTATGTAGGTAAAACATTTCCCGTAGATAGTTTTATTAGCCGAACAAATCAAATTATTCGCCTTTTGACAATAGCCATGTTTTTTGAGCTCCAATCGCAGCAAAGCAAGTAAAGTAGGATTTTCAGCACTATAATTACAACAACTACGCTAAACTTGACAATTCGAGACTCGCAGTAGGTAGTTGTTGTAATTGCGTGCGAAAAATCCTACTTTACTTGCTTTGCTGCGATTGGAGCTCAAAAAACACGGCTATTGTCAAAAGGCGAATAGTTTGATTTGTTCGGATAATAAAACTATCTACGGGAAATGTTTTACCTACATACAAAAAAAAAACATATTAGCGAACATGTTTGGCTTTTCGATATCATTAACCTCGATGGTACATTTTTCTTAAATAACTGATGAAAGTTTTGTCAAAATGTTTTTATTTTCATACAACCATTCTGCATTGAAAATTGTTCAGAAATATTTTAAGCAAATGTGCACTTATTCCTAAAAAAAGGTATCCACAAAAAACGAGTAATTTATAATTTTACGCCCACAGCGGGAGTGGAATAATATGCAAGGTACGTGACATTTGTCAATACGAATTTGTATGTAACAATACGAACGCACTTAGCATTTGCCACCCCATAAAAATATAGTTTGTAGGCAAGTAGGGGGTCTCAGTACTGTATTTCTTTCATCGAAATAAGGAGTTGATGGATCCTAATCGAATATTGAAAAGAATATACCAAAAATCCACTTGCTTATCGCGAGCAGTCAAATAGGTCTGAATATTTTATACGTGTTTGAAAACAAGCGAACTAATAGGTGTTCCTTTAGTTTATCGCATCTATGACGAAGAGTATCAAGTACAGTTATGCTACAGTACAGCTGCATTCGAAAATCACGTTTGACATTGAAAAATGTCTGTACGGAAAATACGCAATACCTACACAGCTTTAGATTTGTAATATATGAACCTATATACTCGTACATGTGCTCATCACAGTGATATTTACTCATTCATCTATAATTTAGTTTTAATCAACGATAAGGCAGTGCAAAAAGATAGTTAGTTTAACATGAATACACGTTTTATATTTTTACGTAAATCATAATAAGGACAATAGAAAACTGCACTTAAATGTATAAATATTAAGTTCATAATCCGTACAGCTGCATTATTTTTGTATTATTTAGTACGTTTCATGGTATTAAATTTTGTGAGTTAGATACGTCGAAATATCGAATGTTTTTTTTTTGGTATTATTATTTGTATGCTTGTTATAAATGTATATCTATTATCTCAGTCTTACTAACATTTGTGTTGTTGTTTAACAAATATATTTTCTTAATTTTTATTAAACGTCCGTCGCAGTGCAAACAAATAATGGACATCACCAATGATTTTATCGCGTGAAAAATGAGAACATGTAACCGACAATCGTATAAATTTATTTTGAAAGAAATATAAACATTCTATTACACGAATAAACAGTTGCAGGAAAAAGATTTTCCTATATAAGTAAAAAAAAATGCACAAACAAGTGTCATGTGGGTTTGTGTGGCAGTAAAGAATCGTAACATTAGTTCATTTTGTTTGTGTTTATTCTCCATAGCTGTAGTGTTGTGTGATATTTCCACAAATGTCATGTAGATGGAAAGATTAAATTAAATCATTTAAATAAATGTATTAAGTTTATTTGGATTTTTTTAAGTTAAGTTTACGTTTTGCTTATGAATTCTTATTGTATTTAAAATTTGAAAAATATTTCCCTTCGCTATTTTCTTAATATTTGATATAATATTTTCCATATTAATATTTAGATGAAACAAGTGATTAAGGTTGAATAACTTGTAGGGCTTCAAGGGAATGTAAGAAAACTGAAATCTTAAATTAATATCGATATTTTACAAACCATTCAGCAATAAATATAGAATTGTTCGGTAGATTTTCTTTTATTGGAAGTGAATAAATAAACAGACAAATTGCAAATGAAACAAATGTTATGTACAATATGCTTTCATAACTTTTTTCTTGTTTATTTAGAAATCATTCGTTACTAATCCATAGTTTATTTTGTATATATATATATTTTTAAGTTAATTTCCCTACATTTAAAAGGAAAACAAATAAATAGTTTTCTTTAATATTAATCAAAAATTTGTATTTTTTTTTTCGAAAATAAAAAAAGAACGCCTTAATTTATTAAATCTCTAAAGCGGTTATTTCTTATTTAATTCTTAATTTGTAATCTTTTCAATTATAATATATATATATTTATATTTTTATATGTATATATTTTATTTTATTTAAGAAGCACTTGAATATATCATGTAATAAAAAAGAAGTATGTATTTCTAAATATAATTATTTATATTTTTATTTCATTTTTTAATGTTACGGATGTTTTTTGTTTTACTCATAGAGATAATTTAAACTCCAAGAAATATTTCCAACAAAATGAGCTCAAGTTTAATTTTGATTTATGATGTGCAGACTTAAATAATAAAAATACATTTCCATTAACCTGCGGATAATTAAAATAATAGTTCCCATCACAGCTTTTTCGTGTAGAAAGTTACAATGTTATTGCTATAGGTTAATAAAATATATTTACCAGTATACGAGATTTGGGTTTTTATAAAATACAACGCTCATATTTTATGATACGAATGGCTAACTTCACATTATAATCGTTGTCGCAATACAAAAAAAAAGAATATAACGCCAGATGTATTTTCATTAAGGCCAACTAGATCAGAAGTGATTGTTCGACAAGAAAGCATAACTTTCTTTTTTAGAGCAACACCTCGTGTCAGCAGCAAAAAAGCAAAGAGAAAAGCTGTCACATGTGTCAAATACCTATTTGTAAATATGTCGTACGATTTAAATTTGTTTCTTAGGTCCATAATTGCCATTATTTAAATTATATTAAATGCAATGCGAATGGCTTATTGTTATGGCGTCGGAATGCTGATAGTGTAATTCGTTTCCTGTTTTGGTTAACTTCATTGCAGTTCAATATTAAGAATTGATTTGTGTCTTTTCTATTATTAACAGTTGTAATGATTTGGAAATGCCCTTAGCCGCAGATTGGTCAATGGTCATACTTGGCAAAAATATCAGGAAAAGCTATTCAGAGATTTGTTAAGCCGAAAAATTCTTCAAATCAGAAAGTGGCTCTTGATTTGCTAGGGTAGGTAATTGCAGGCATTTAATCAAACTTAAGAAAATAAAAGTTAAAAAAAGGCAAACGTAAGATTACGACCCACTATGGATCGAATTCTTTGGGAAGTAATTTTTTTCAAAACATAGACGATCTTTCCACAAACCCAACATACGAGTTAATGAGCTTCATTAAGTCCTCAGGTTGTAGGTGACAGTCCGAGTACGATATTTCGCTTTCTTTATTCATGGATGGGATTAAGATCGTCAATGAACAACTTCTTTACTCGAACTTCATCGCCATATCGTCGCCCCAACATTGGGTTGCCGTAAACGCCATTTTAATGTTTTTGGGAAATCGCATTTAAAGCTTTGACTGCTTATAGCATGAAAACTAACTGCTCGGATTTTTTCATTTTTTGACACGATATTCACACGGAAGTCCTCTTTCAAAAAATGTAAGAAATTATTCGAAAACGCTTTATTTTTTTTAAATACTTAAAAGTTATTAAAAAATGAGTTTGCCGTATACGCCACTAAAATCAACATTTTCTTTTTCTCATACACATACGTCAAAAATTGTGCCCACGATTAAATAGTGTTACATTGAATTGGTAGGCACATAAGTCAAAACAATACTGATCAAAAAGTTGAAGTTTAGTGGCGTACGTTGTAGGACGTACGTCAAAACAATTCTTAGCCAAAAATTTGCTTAAATCGTATGGAAAATTTGACGTAAATGCCAAATTTTGGCGTTTACGTCAGAATAATATCTAGAAGGTTGTTGATTTTGGTGGATATACGTCAACACAATTCTGTATATCTTTGCAATTGATAGAGATAGAGCAAAACGGATAAAAGATTTGAAAAGAGCTGCGGCGAAAACATAAGACTGCATACTAAACTCAAAAAATGCATTTTGGCGTTTACGGTAACCCAATATTAGGGCGACGATATATGCTTTTCACACCAAGCCCAAAACCGGGTTTTCCTCGAAAACTCGTCGATGCATTCACACCGACCACCAACTCGTTTTCGTTTGACATTTCAATCAGCTGTGAGACACTAGTCGTTTAAACTTCGGTGCAAACTTTTGTGGTTACAAATTTCGATCGCATTAATTAACACACAAAATTAATTTAGTGTATTTAAAAACAATATTAGCCCATCAATTAATTGTGGAAATGATTTTAAGATGTGAATTGTAACATTTGTTCGGTCAGCCATTTTTCTGAACATTGCAAAAGGTGTGTTTGTTCCTACAACCCAACGATTGGAAGTCGTTTTCGTGGTGTTTTCGCGGAAAACGAGAGCAAACGACTCGTTTTAAAAACTGAAATATGTATGGGAAAACTTCTGTTTTCGATGAAGTTTTCGTGTGTTATGGCGAAAACCCGGTTTTGGGCTTGGTGTGAAAAGCTTAATAGGTTATTGTTCACGTTAGAAATTGAGCATACCAGGTGTACTCCTCCCCACCAGCATAACTAACCTAAACTAACCTACGCCTAAGTCCAAAACGTATCACTTTTGATTAACCACTAACTTATATAATTTTT
Organism: Cheilosia vernalis; assembly: GCA_949126925.1. Classification (NCBI taxonomy): domain Eukaryota; kingdom Metazoa; phylum Arthropoda; class Insecta; order Diptera; family Syrphidae; genus Cheilosia; species Cheilosia vernalis. Next base: position 19,440,170 of record OX421361.1, read on the forward strand.
GCAGCACTGAAATTTGACGCTTTGGATCAAACGCAAACTAAAGTTGGTGGTGGAGAAAAGATACTGAAAAACTGTTAAGCCGTTTTATTATTCTTATGGATAACTATCATTTTAGATATGCGATTTAATTTTCAGTATAAAGACATAAAATGTTTAAAAAAGAGAACAAAAGATTTCACCTTCATAAAAAAAACCTGCAATTATTAGCCAAAGAAATTTCTTGGCCTAGTTGATTCTAGCTGACAGGTGGTTGTCAAACCGTTCAAACACTATTTTGTAACTGACTTTTTATTTGGTTTCATTTCATTTTAGCATTAAAATAAATTTAAGAAGGAAAAGAAGCTAACTGTATAATTTCTGCAATAGAAACTATTAAACTCTTCCTCGTAAATATATTTTGCTTATTCTCAAATGCGAAATTATCTTTCCAGTGCTTTCCATTCTGACTTGCAATTTGTCATTTATTTTTCCAAATATTTGACGGCTGTTTCCCGGCCTAGGTTGTGTTGTTTTTTTTTCTTGCATACGACGGCTCTTAATAGAAACCCAAAATAATATAAGAACCAATATATATTTCAATTACTTTTTTCCAACCATCACGTGTTTAAATCGGAGGCCCAAGGCCACATTAGTGATGCCGACCCAAAGTTCTACAGCCTTGCCTCTATATTCTGGAGCACTAAGAATGCCCTTCGCTAATCCACTGTTCTTTTTCAAAAATTTAAATTGTTCAACGGAAATATGTTTTTAACTTATTAAAAAAATTAGCCGTAAGCCCTAGCAGCTAGTGCTACCCCATATTAATTTTGTAATTTATTTACTAATTAATAAAATTATAATAATAACTTATTAAAAAATATATACATATATAATGAGTTCAATTAATATGACACAATGAGTGTTTCAGCAATTTTAAGCTTCTTGTTTTTATTGAATATTTACATTTTTATTAGGTCTGCAAAACAATCCGTCACCTAAACACCTATCGCTTTCAATGCAATGGTAAAAAGTGCTTTCGCTTTCCATATGGTCGAATGGAATGCGAATCGCTTTTGGATATACAAAAATTCAAATCCGCCGCGCTTTCTGGAATAGACCCCCTGTTCTACCGATATTGCCAATATTGAACCAACAAATTTTAGTCCCGACTTTAAATCTACGGAAACTCAAAATTGCAAAATCTTTATGGAAAATATAGCCACTGTGCACTAGTTAAAGTCGAAAATCGAAATCTTTATTTTAAAGAATCATTGTTTTTGTTTGTTGAATTATTGCAAGCGATGTGTATTGTCTTCGATAAAAGCAGTAGCAGGAACTAGACATCTTGCACATCTTGCTTGGCTTTATTAAGGTTTTTGTTTTTCTCTCCAAAAATACGTTGTTTTCTTATAGAAAAATATAGTTTCACTCTGAATTAACTTTATTCCGAATTTTATTGAGGAAAGAGTTGGGTAGTTCCGGAAGGAAAATAGCTCCTTGAACTATGTCCTATGTCGGCAATATTTCCCTTTTTCCGTAAACTTCATCTAAGCATGTCCAACCATGTTCGATATAGTTATGATTTCATAGAGATAAATAAACACGACCGAAAGGAAAGAAACAAATATGGAAATACCACACATACGAATAGTGGTAGAAGGTTTATACATAGCAAAATTCGCACGTCAATGGACAAGAGCCGTGTGTGCGTGTTCCTGAAAAATAAATAAATTCATGTCCCCATACAAAGTACATTTTCTTTAACTTTCTTTTAACTTTCCCTGTTTCTCAATCCAGCAGTTCATTTTTCGCTAGGCTGACAAATTTACCACACATTTGACAATTTGTGCTAGAGCGCCATGACAATTTTATTTATAATAAAGTTTGAAGTTCACTTATTCATTTAGCAGTCAATGAAAAGCGTCCGTTGAAAATCCTAGTGTAACAGTATTTAAACAGCTGAATAGTTATCAAAAAGTTGTGATTAATCTTCTTTATGAATAATAAGTAATCACCCCTATCGGGAATATTATTCACCCCTATCGGGAATAATATTCCCGATAGGGGTGAATATTTAGAGATCGGAGTTCTAAACACATTTGGTTTTGTTAACGTTTCTTTCTAAAATTTTGTTATATCTATTAACATCAGTTTACTTCAATTTTATGGACGATGTTAATATAAACTATAGTTATAGATATATTGTGTTTGCATCGCAGTCAGTGGTGCCAGATAAAATTTTACAAAATCTGCATTTTCCGCTTAACAAATCGTCATTGCCATAAAAGCAATAAATAAAATAAAACGCTATATAATAAATAATCACAAAAATTATATCACTTTTTGTGTGTTGTTTACTTTGAGATTATGACATTCGCATTTGTTAAAAATTAAAATAATCTATGGAAGAAAGAATGCTTAGTGTAGGTATTGATTGTCAATCTGTTCCTTGTTTTTGTTTTATTAAGATTAATATAGGAAAACATTCTTTCAACATTAGCCGATGAGTTTGGAAAACTTAAAACTTCAAAACCAAATTATATTAAGAGAAGAAAAGTTTCAGATTTATCACCACGCTTAATATTAGCAACCACTTTCCAAAATTGCTCAATATCTATTGATTCCAAAGAATCTTTAAATAAATTCTTAAAGTTTAAATTGTTTATCAACTAAGCTGGAAAAATGTTGGTGTAATAAATTTAATGAAGTTTCTTCCCTTTAAAAGATTCTAACAGGGTCTATTGCTGAAAAATATTTTAAAACATTGTCATCAATTAATTGAAATACAATTTTGTTTAAATATTTGTTTCTCATCGGCGCACAAGTCGATAGCACAGATTCGGGATTGAACCTCAACTCCTAAATAAAGCGCGTTTTCATTAACTATAATTTGGGGATCTTGAAAATCAATGATTTGAAATTGATTAAGATATTCTGGTTTCACAAAATTATCCAGAACAAGCAGTAGGTACTAAATGCTCAACTTCGTGATACATTTTATGAATTTGAGGTTTCTCACTTTGGAAAATACGATTCAGTTTATTAATAATTGATAAAATTAATTTCAGCAGTTCTAAATATATGTAGTTCAGTGGTAGGATTTTCCAGGGGCCTATTTCATAGATCATACATTACATACAATGTATGATTTAGACTTTTCTGATGTATTATTTCTGTTTCATAGAAACGTTGTATGATCAACAGTCATACATCAATGTATGTGAGGAGAAACGACTGGAAGTATTAGAAAAATGTATGATTCTGTTTCATAGAACTTTATCATAGGTACATTGTTTTGATACAACAAAATATGAATTTATCATACATTTCATACAGCAATCGGTTTTGCTGTAAATCACAAATATGAGTTGCTATGCCAATGAAGTGGTAACAATATTTTGCTATAATGGTATTAAAGCATCATTGGAATTTGTTGGATGTGCAATAAATGTACCCAAACGCTCCAACAAGAATTGAACACACGTCGGGGCATAATAAATTTCTTCACGAAATAAGTTAAAATTCAAGTTAAAATGTTCTTGGACGGCTAACAACTCTTATACGATATTGGGTGGTAAATTTTCTACCATTTTTGGTAATCTGGCTTAAACGCAAAATATTAGAAAATAAATTTCACACAGCATTGCATCTCTGCACAATCTTCACAACAAAAAAATCAATCTGTATATTCGCACTTACTAAGTATGGTTCCACACCACCAAAAAGTAAATGCTCTTCACCAAAAATAACATCCTTTTTCAGATATTATTTATTTATACTAGGTATTTAAATAAAATAGTTTATATAAAACATTATTATTTCAATTTCCAACAAACATACTCGCTTTCCGAATAAAAATTAATTAATACATCACATACAACAAAATACTATTTCGTACATTACTTCCAGTGAAATCTATAAAACAGAAAATTGTATGTGATGTATTAAAATAATTTTAATGTATGTTGTATGCGATATATGATCTATGAAACCGGCCCCCGATTTATTAAAATATTTCGAGCACTGTCAATATTATCAACATTAACTACAAACGCAAAGTAGATTTTCAATGGCTGATAAAATTCGAGAATTCTTTTGAGTTTCGACCACATATTGCAAAGACATCCATCGTGTTCGACTTGGATGTAGCATTTTCTTAGGTTTATCACCTAGCAGACTAACTATATCGTCAAACTGCAAGATTCACTTATAGAGCCTACATTCCATAACTAGCACTAGTCATAGTGAATGAGCTTCCATGATTCATGTAGGAATTTGAAAGTGTTCTTGAAATGTGAAATTGGGAATGGGAGATGGGAATGAGGTTTTATTTCATGTGATGGTGATGAGGGTTGCCATTCGGCGGAAAATTGTGAGGGTAACATGAGTTAGTGAAAAAACGTCAAATCGTCGTTGGGCATTTGTTTGAGACCTGAAAATCGCCATTTGGCAGGCCAAAATCGTCTAATCGTGGAGGCTGAAAATCGGCAAAATGACGATCGCATCGCTGATTCTCCTCCACAATTTTTTTTTTCTTTTATGTTACCTATATACTGTGACCCATGTGAATTGTCTTGCTTTTCTCTTTGCTTCATTTGTTTCGTTGATATACTAATTAATGGTATCCAAATATATCTGTAAACAACTGTTTCCCATGAGAAAAATATGTTGAACGAACGTAAAACAATATAACTTGAACTATATTTTGTTTTCAGTTGTTATAAAATTTGATATCTCTATAAACTCTATAAATTGTACAAACGTGATTCCGTTTTTCTCTAATTTTGTTCTCTTTTTTTGTGTTTTTTTTTTTTGTTGTTTTCTTCTATAAGTTAATTTATAAAGATTAGACCTCAGAATGAATATTTCACTAAGAATAACCTCTTAACAACTGTTTTTCCTTGTTTCTTCTTTTTCGTTTTATGTTAAAAAGTGTAGGTATTGCTTTAATATTATTTCTTTTAACATAGGTACGTGATTAAAAGATATTTATAATCCTTACGTTTTTATTTCCTCCTTAATTTCTTTTCTCACATAAATTATAATAAAAACAAAAAATGTTTTCTTATTTAAAATATCAATTGAAACGAGGAGAATCCTTTCTATCATCACTAATATAACATAGAAATGAAATAACTTCGTACGTAGATTTAATAGGAAACTTAGGTTGTATATCATTTAACATGTTATGAGTATTATTATTTTGTATACAAGTTATACTTTCTAGATGCATAGAATATGATTTTTTTTCTGCGAAAATCTAAGTTTTCTTCTCGTTTTTTTCTTTAAATTTATAAATTTCTAATTTACAATTTGCGACTAATGCTATTTTAAAGTTTTAATATTTATTTAAAATTATTTTTGTTTTGTGGTAAAGGTAAAAATGATTTTATTCATATAACATACTTCGTATTTTCTGTTATGTACGTATATATTACTTTTTAGATTTGTGATGAAACAATCCTAAAAACAAGAAAGAAACCAAAACAAAAAAACATAAACTCATGGATATAAATATAATGTTCTTTATTTATACGATAAAGGAAGAAATGGTTACCCAACAAAAATTATATAATTAAAAAAAATTAACTAACTAATACTAAAGTATAAAAAATCATACGTATCAAACTTCAGTCTGTGTGTTTTTAGATTTTTATGTAAATGTAACAAAAACTAAAAAAAAAAACTATATATTTCATAAAATTGTTAATAACTGTCGTTAAACAAAAGTGTAAATCTTCTTTGGCTGTTTTATTTTATGTTTAGAAATATGTGTCATATGCATGTATCATATGCAAAGATTCGTGAAAACTCTTTAAGTAAACTCTTACAATTGTGTTCGTTTTGTGAGACATAGTGCTACTTAATTCGCACTTATCGACTCTTGTGGCGGAAAACTTTGAAATCGATTATTTAGATTTACCTACGCTTTATGTTAAGTTGTATTTTTTTCTCAAGAAAAGGAAATTTAATTAAATTTAAATGATAGTAAATAATAATCATTTTGATGTTCGATTTTGTACATTAAAAAAAACATGTGTATTAATATAACTTCGCTTGTTTAAAATTTTTGATTTCTTTTTTTGTAAAATGTGATAAAATTCTATTAACTTATTTACATTACGATTTTTTGAAGTATGTACTAACAAAGAGTTTTATTTTATTTCAATTGTTCTGAGGTATCTGAATGTGGGGCTTTTTTACATTCATCATTTATCGAATAATGCGCCTTACTAATTTCTAGTCCCAACTTTAGATTTTCGAAACTCACAATTACGAAATTGTATGGAAAAATAGGGCTATTGTTAACTGCATATAAAAATGACAGCCCTATCGAGGTATCCGTTCGGAAAAAAATCCGAAACGAAATTCGAATCTGTTCGGAACTTAGATTGTGTTCGAAGCGTCATGTATTATAGTTCGGAATTCGTCGGCCAAATCATTCATCGATTAGAGTATCCAACGATAACACCAATGGCGCTCAGAATCTAGCCCGTTTCCAACAATTCAATTCAATTTGTGACGTATACAAATATATAAGTTTTGAAAACAACGTTCATTGACATTTGGGATTAACTCGCACGCTTCTTATCGCGTTAGGCAACAATTACCTAAACACATACATTTTGGAGATCGATTTGCTTCGCTAATAGAAGAATACGAACATGGTTCAACACATTCAACATGACAGAAATGGCAAATTGCATCGTATAAAGTGAAAGTGCAAATTAGTATTTAAGATATAATGTTTTAGTAGAAACTGGAATAGATTTTAATTAATCAGTGGATCACTAAATTGATTTGACATTTTAAACCGTCATTCACCTGAAAGTATATATTTCAACGTTTTGTATACCAAACTATAATAATTATAGGCTTTGACTGAGCTTTGCAGCCAAACTGTTTTACAGCTCAATTTGGGCCTGTTAATATTTGGGGTGATTCTCACTTCTGTATTGTATGAAATTTTACCACAATCCTGTTGTGTTTTTATAGGAAAACTGTCGAAAAGTATAAAGGATGAAACGACAAGAAGCAGATACATTCTAAAGACTTGACAATACGTATTTGTGATGTTTTTTTATTTTTTAGCAACAACCAATTCAAATTTCTTAGAAAAGCCTTGGAAAATACCCACAGGTTCCGGACTCTCTTCGACTTCAATCATTTATGACAAAATTTACTGAGAATTCAATTACAATAAAGTTTCAAAAAAAATAGAACAAAATTGCCCGAATATTCCTACATAGTTCCATAATGCTGAATGTGTATTACAGAAGTGAGATCACATTATTTATCAGTTTCGAGTTTTCGATATCCCCTTTCAAACTGCATTGACCGAAAACATTTTGAGAACCTTAGGATTATAATTATCAAGGCCCACATGTAGGCAGCTCTGAACGAAAATTCGCTGTTTCTACATCCACTTTTCGGAAAGGTTGTAATGCTTCGCCACCCACTAAGTGACCCACAAATATTATCCACCAATGGCTTTGCCCTCGAATATGTTAGTGCTTACAAGAAAGAAATCGTTAAGAAAATCCTTTTTAATGACAAGACAAGACCAGTGCCTTGATTTTGTGCGGTTTTTGAGGCGATGTCGCTAGGGAACGTTCCGAATCGGATTTGAGTGTGTGAGTGAGGACGCGCGCTGTGACCAACGTCACCGTAGTGCAATAGTTTGGCACTTTTTTGAGGATCATGATACAATTTGTTACTACTGTATCCCTTTTTTTAGTTTGAAAAGGAACTTTGCAATTTTTAGAAACACAGTAATTTTCAAATGAATTTTAGTAAAATATAACGCTATAAATATTGTTAAATATTGTGCGAAAATTCTTAAATTTCAGAGAATCTTTACAAATTAAACTTTTTTCTTACACCGCTCTTATTTTTTTTTTTGCTACTTTTCAGAATTTTGCAACAATCTCCCGGATTGTTAGAGAACGGTTATAAATTTTAGTTTTAGTTTTACAATACCATATAGACTGTAAATACTCGTAGATCATTCCCAAACAACTTTTCTTTTATAAATTGAACCAAATCACTTTACCATTAGATGTCGTTGAGATTGTTCCGCTTGTGAGCTAGACACTAAACAGTAGATGCACGTTTTCAAATAAATTTTGAAATGAAAACCTTTTAGCTTTGATTTATATTTACCTATAAATATATAAAAATTAATTGAATATTGTTCATAAATTATACCTATCAACTCATTTTTATATCTACTTTTAAGATCGCGTTCAATTTAGTTTTAAAAAGTCCCTAAAAAAGGGGCGATGAAAGAAAAATGTGCCTTTTTCTGATGCTACTACGTAAATTTAGTATTTTCTCCCAATATTTAGCAAGTATTAGCCCGGCTTTACGCTATGATGGGGAACCGCGTTATATTTTAAACATATTCATTTTGAAATCACTGTTTTTGAAAAAAAATTTAAGTACTATTCACATGAGCGCGAGTTGTGAACAAATGAATTTAATTGTATTTATGAATTGAAAATTGATTTTTATACTAGCTCAATTTACAATTATTACAGCAATTGAAAATTCTTGCAGCGAACTGTCCCACTTTATTCACAATCCACATAAAACATTCGCGGATCCACAAACCCACGAATGAAAAAATTCTATCGAAGTTAACATTGAACAATGATTGAAGTGATTGAAGTGTAAACAAATTCGCTTGTTCGTAGTTCGTTCGCCATTGGCTCTCATGCGAATAGTCCTAAAATGTGAATTTTCCAAATAATAAAAAGGAACAAAGGAACAACAAATTGTATTAGTGTCCTCGAAAAAGGTACCAAATTGTCGCACAACGGTCACGCTGTTGTCATTTCTTCTCATCCGACATCCTTCTCGCTACCTAAAAAGGTCGCGTGTGGGAAAGCTCGCCTGGAATTTGCAGGAACAAAGCGATATAAGAACAGGGAAAATTGGAAGTTGTCAGTTCGCGACATCACTCACACATTTATAGAATCCGCCCATACGTGAACCCTTTCCGACACCGCCATTGCGGCAAAAACCGCACAAAATCAAGGCACAGATTTAGAAAATATTTACCGTCATGCGATACCGATTAATCAAAAGCCCCAACATTAATAAGCGTGTCAAACAATTAATTCGAATAAAAAGAAACTTGGTTAGCAGGGTCATTACTTTTAGAAAAACAAATCGTTAAAAATTACCTGGATGTGTATAAATACAAACGTGTATGCAAATTTGCTCTCAATTTTGTCAGTTTGTTTTCCCTTTCAAAGATGTATCTAAAAATGTCTTTAATCTTATTTATATAATAAATAATTTATTAAATTTTGTTTTTATCTTCTGTTTTTAATAAAATGTTAAATCACTAGAATGTTTCTTTTCGGTTTGAATTCTTAAATTTAAAGCTCTACAAACTATTTATGTATATGTATAAATATTTATGTATATGTTTCCACATACATATATTAATATAATCTATTAATATATGTACATATGAATATACATACAATATTCCCTAACAACGTGTTCGCTCATCTCAGTTTTTTTTTTGTTTTTGTTTTTCTTTATCATACATAATAATAAACTATAATATAATCATAGATTGCTAAGGTGTTTTGTATATATAATTTTTTTCTTTTTACTATTTAATTATATAATGAGATTTTGTTGTTGTGAGTGAATGGAGTTTACTTGAGTTAAGCTTACATAATGCTTTCTTTATCTAAAGTGGTTTTTCATGTAAAACTGTTTGTTATACTAATTTAGTATATAAATAAGGTAAGGGAAGTTTGATAGGCCTTTTCCTCAATTTTGTTTTCCGTTTGTAATAAATATTTTACAAGTTTCACTTTGTTTTTTTGGTTATTTAGAATAGGTATATATATATATATTATATACATATATCTTTTTTTTTATGTTGCAGTAAAAATTTAAAATGAACTAGTCGTATATGTATAAATGTTAAAGATCGTATTTTTTATTTCTATGTGAAGTGTGGATTTTTTCTTGCAATGTATGCTGTAAAATATTTTTTTTTTAATAGATATCGTTATCATCCCAGTCCATTGATTTGAGGACTAGTTTGTCGAGCTCTTTGGAGTCTCCAGAACTGCTATTGCGACGACGATGACTACGACGGTTAAAGTTCGTCCATTTCCGATTTAGTGTGGCGAGATTTTCGTTGAATTGCGGCGAAAAAATAGCGGTTGTTAGTTTAATACTTGTAGGGGTCGACATCGAAACTGTTGGTGATGTCGTACTACAACTTTTGTTGTTTTTGCCACTTCCGATGATAAATGTTTCCTTATCCTTCAATATCAATCGTTTAGACGGAGTTATTTGTAAGTGATGGATTGTGTTATTGGTTGATCTTGATTTGCCACAAACGTGTACTGCTGTTGATGTTGGTTGCCCGCTGTTGTCATGAATACCACTAGCACCGTCATCATCATCATCACCGTTATTCTCGTCAGCGCCAGTGTAATTGGTGGCCTCATTCATATTTATAATGAAATGTGTTTCATTTGCATTCTTCGCTGATAGGGATTCCGACTGAATGGGTGTTGCCGGTGTTGAAGTTGGGGTGATGGTGGTGGCTGTTGTTGCCGATTTGATGAGTGGCATAGATTTAGTGTTGCATATCAATCAATCACGGTATATATAACTACAGTTTTTGGGGCTCTCTTGTGGACTTGGACTACTGGATGGTGGTGCTGGACTAGAACTACTATTTGACATAACAGGCGATGATCCTGAACTTGAGTTTTGCGGACTATTTGAACGGTGTTGAGTTACTAAAATGAATTCAAATGCGAGTGTTTGTGTTAAATTTCATACATAAATAAATTCAGTCAAATTTAATAACAAGCATACCAATTTAAAAAAAAAATTAACAAAATATACTGTAAACAGAGAAAAAGCTGTTGCAAGAGATAATATTTAATTAACTTCTTCGTTCACATAGACAACTATGAATCGGTGCTTAGGGGATACTGTATAAAGAAGTTTTATTTATTGTTTGAGGAGCAAGTTAATATTGAATCTGACTAAGGTAGATACTGTTTATTTTTTTAAACTATTATAGACTGAACACACAGAAAGGTAAATAAGTAACTAAAAATCATCTCGAGAGATATGACTCCAGTAGTGGGTGGGTACCAATAACGTAAATTAATCAATGGGGAACTGCTAGTGATGCTACTTTTCGATTTGATTAAAGATAATATAAGTTATTGTAAGAGACATAACTTTTTTATGAACAATATACACATTCCATTTCATTTGCTGCAAATCTATGGAGTATGGCACCTCACAGTAAATTTAGTCGGTTATTGAACACTCGGTTACAAAACAATTATGTCGATAATAAGTTTGTTGCCAGCTTAAGTAAAAATGTAGCTTGAGAGTCAGGTGGAGGACAGTATTATCCTTAAAGCAATGAACAACAGGCTGTGATCAGACGCATGGAACAAGCAAACATCATCACATCATTGGCACTGGGATGGGATGTGTACTTAAGCTCAATAAGTGTTCACTGTTCATCTAAAAATTGAATTACACTAACTTCGGTACGAGGGAACACGGGGATCTAAGGCAACGTAAAGGCGGACTCCCTTGCAAAACAGGGGTCAACTGAAAAGTGTCTCGGACCAGAACCTTCAATTACCAGAGGAGTGGTAGATCAGCTGATTCACAAATTTATCACGACAGAACACCTGAGAAGGTGGTCACACGTGGAAAAATGTGGACAGGCTATAATGACAATTATGTGGCCGACTTGCTCCACTCAAAGAAGGGTTTTAAGCATGAGTCGAAACATTGAAATGGGCGATGGTAATTTCGAAGATGGGCCTTAGAGAGGATGATACCTGTAAACTATGCCTGAAGGAGTCTGAGACAGCGGCACGGATCTTGGGACATCATTGGGTCGAGACCCAGTCGATGAAACAGATCTCCCATAAACAGATGCTAGCGTTAACACTAGGAATCGAACCGAGCCCAGGGAAGAACTCTGGAGAAGTCCAGAGTCTATCTGGGTAAGATTTATAGTGGTAGAGGATTTGGATTTATTTAGCTAATCGCTTTCTCAGTATAAACATTTGACCCTACAGTTAGCGATATTCTTGCAACTATATTCTGTTTATATACATATTGGTGCAGGGATATTGGAAAGTGTTGACTGTGAGAAGGCTAGACTAGAGTTGTTTATTGGCAAGACCGATAAAATACGAGGGTGTTTTGCGGGGGTCATATTACTAACGAAAAATCACAATTTCCGATCTGCAATTTAAGAATTTTCGCACAATATTTCACAATGAATGGCTCTCCTAACACTATAATCGTGTTCTGATAGCAGCTTTATATTTAGATATTCATTATGAAATCACAGCTTTTCTAAAATTTTGCCTTTTCAAACTAAAAAAAAACCGGCCAAGTGCGAGTATCACTCGCGCACCGAAGGTTCCGTATTTGGCTAAAGTCCAACACATCAGATATTATTTGAAATCTATAATATCATTCAATCTTTCCCCTCTTCATGAATTCATCACAATTTAGTTTAATTTAATTACTTAATATTTTTACTCTCAAAAATTACTCCCACATTTTCATTTTCTAATTATTACCTACTACCCAACCCACGCCAATTTTCCATTCTGTATGCGACCTGTCCCAATTGAAAAACTATTGACTAAAAATATATTACTTTTATTTTGTTCTGTACTCCCCAAAAAAATGTATTATATTCCACAACGAAATTAGCAGGCGGGAACCCTGGTGGGGTTCTGTCTTTGATGGGGTCAATTGTGCACAACTGCGTAGTAAAGATTAAAACTTATGAGAGCAACGTATTTTACATGGTAAAATTATCTTTTTTGAAAATATCTTGTAAACTATTAACTTTTCGGCAAAACAGTATTCAGCACATATATAGATAAGAACATGATCTACAAAAAAGGAATTTATGTATTTTTTTGTGAATCAAGAAATAAACCGTTTTTTGGGCGAATGAAAATATTTTTTTCACCAGATTACTAATTAATCCAAAACCAATCGATGCATTCCTTCCATTGGTATTTGTCGTTTAACTAGAGGTTATACCGGATGTTGTGTGTAAATTTTAGCCTCCTATGTCAATCGGTTCTTGAGATAGACCTGGTAACAAAATTGGCTTAGTGGGTTCGGACAGACAGACAGACAGACAGACAGACAGACAGACGGAGAGACATCCGAGCGAAACTAATAAGGTTACGTTTTTTCCCTTTGGGTACGGAACCTTAAAAAGGGGAAAAAGGAGCAACAAATTGTATCAGGGACCTCGCAAAAGTGCCAAATTATCGCACAACGGTCACGTTGTCCACAGCGCGCGGCTCACTCACACATTCAAATCCGATTCGGAACGTTTCCCTAGCGACATTGCGTGAAAAAGCCACACAAAATCAAAGCACAGATGTTGAAACGAGGCATCGGCTGCCTAGACATTTCCACACACTTAAGCATCAGCCGCCTCCAGCGCTTTATATTGGGCTCCTGTTACGTGCAGTTTTGAGTTCAATGGCGGTCGCTATGGCCTTCCACACAAATTAACTTAATCATATAAAGATTGCAATTGGCGGAGTATTCTTTCGCAATGTGTAGGTACGACTCGTTACATTCATACAGTGTTACTTTCAAACGTACCTATCTATTGAGACCGAAAGGGACGACCACCAAACATTTAAAGCTACCTTAACACGATAAAAGACGGCACATTATGACTGCTACAGTCAAAAATTACAAATCCGATAAAATGAGCAGCACTTGTAGAACCTACACAGATTTGAAAGCATTTATCAAATCTGCTGTCGCGGAAATGTTGTTTCTCTTTAAGATTTAAAATTAAGACTTTCTTTCGTCGCTTATAATAATTTGTGCCAAAAATTGTAAACGTTTATACCGACCTGTAAAAAACTATGTTGCGACTTAAGCTGACTCATGATAAATTGTTATTGACCAATCCCTAGCATCTTTGGAAAGTAAGGTCTTGGCTACTGACTGTAGAAAACTGACTACGATTATTACTAAACAGAGGAATTTTAATCCAAATTGTGCAGAAACAACTAAACAAATATTTTGAACAAAGCTACATTAAACTAAATTCGCCCCATAGTTTTTTGGGCTTTAACTCGGAACTATATAGGTAAAGGTATACGACTGATATTTTACGTTTACATGAGAATTTGTTTTAATACAAAATGTTCTTCAATATTTTCCATTCTGATATTCTCATTTTAACTACCTATAAAGCTTTCTAGACTGTTTCAAATTTCCCTTTTGCTATAGATAGTTCAAATATTTTATTTCGATCCAACATTTTGAATGCAGCATTGAGTTGGACAGAACATAAAACAAAAGAAGCAAATACCAAAATTAAATGCAATGCGCCAATGAAAAATATAAGTGCAAACCAAGAAAATAAATAGATTCAGAATAAATTAAGAATAAGTTGTTTAAAAATAGTTTTTATAGATAAAGGATCTTCAGTTTTATGTGAGAAATAAAAGTACCTACATTTAATCAATCCAATAAATTGTACTTACCAATACCATGACGGGGCGGCTGTCTTCTTAATCGGCCAAGGCTTCTGTTTCGTGTGTTTGTGTTAACAGCCTGAGTAAAATTTGATGGGAAAATATTTGGTTGTGTTTAAATAAAAACTATGCTCAAAATAAAACAAATAAAAATTGATTGATGAACGAATTAATTTACAGACTGTCATTCAAAGCATATTGTTTTGTTTTAAAATTAAGTGACCATCCTTTAACTTTGCTACATCAAAATAGTATAGACCAAACAACAAAAATCATTAAAGAACATTTACCACTACTTGGAAGGCTAAATCTCTATGACTAAAACCACATCAAGTTAATCAGAAATCAAAACATTTATTGATACGTTCAATTAAGTTGCAATATTTAACCAATAAATATTGCATCATTCAAGCTGATAATTTGTTGCAGGGAAACTAGCAATATAACTGTAATAGATACAGCACTTTGAGTTTGCTGCATCTTTATGCTGGTTCTTTGGTTATTTGTGCGTGTCGAGACAATTCGTGAACGCACACGTTTTAATTCTTCGGAATTTAAGGAAGAGTTGGGCGCGGGATGGCTGGCTCAAAAAACTCAAGTTTATAATTTAACCTATCGTATAGTGTGGTATTTGTTGGTAAATGGTGTTTAATGTTCTGGTAATGTTTAGCGAATAGCAAAAATGGTCTAAATAAGATAAAATTGTGATTTTTGAAGTGAAATAGGTACAAACAAATAGTGAGATGAATAATAAAATAAAATCAAAAAGAGTATTCCTAATTTTTCTTAGCGATTTACTTTCTTAGTTATTGCTTGTGAATTGATCAAAATTGTTGCTGTATTTACCATATTTTGGGTAATAAGTCCCTGACTGGTCTCAGCCGCCCCACTCCCGTCTCAAAGGTATACCTAATAGGGGGAAAGAGAAAGAAGATAGAGAGCATAGTAATAGTTTGTAGACTATGAAAGAAATGCAAGTTAAAAATATAACAAAACACACAGAAAAAAAACAACAACATAAACACTTAAAGCATATTTAAAAGAAACACATCCACTACATACATTCCATTTTGATTGGTGTACGTAAAACAAGAACGAATAAAAAGAAAAAAAGAGAAAATAATAATATTGGGTATCGAAGTAAGTCTCCCTCATAAATATGTACGATTTTTGGAATACTTGTCGCACATCCCAATAAGCGTGAATTAACTTCTCCGATTAAAGAACTCAATACCGACAACTTTGGTAGATTAAATGCATTCCCTATTCACGACAGCTTCTGAGGCAGCAATTAATTCGTTGAGTTAGATAAAAAAAGTACATTATGAAGTGCACACATAATGAAGTGCATGAAATGGGCAGCGAGAGGCATTTGCGGACTTGTTGCATTGCAGTTACTAAGGTTATACTGTGGCAACACGGTTTAGGTATATCATCAACAAAGAGCGACCGGTTAATCGGCATGCCAATCGCTATCTTTTGTTAATCCTACTTTAACTCGACAATAGATCTCAATGCAAACTACTTTTGCGAGGGTTTCTAGGACCACTACCCTGCATCAGCTTTTGGGAAACAAAAAATGCTAGTACTTTTTTTTTTAATATTTCTATTGAAGGAAATATTTGCCCTGACAAAAGAAAAAAATCTACGTTTGCTATGTATTATTGATGAAGAAGGTGCTATTGCAGATGAATTTTCATATTATTTTTTCTTATTAGACCCGACAGACGTTGTTCTGCCTTCTCTGTCCCGGTTTCTATCAACAGCCCTACATCCGTCCCCATTCCTCTCACGGACCGCAAGCCATGGTTAAATTCATTTACTCACTGGAAAGCACAAAAAATCAAATTAAACATGAAGATGTTTATTTTAATTGCAGTCTATTTAGAGTTAAATGGTGATTGAAATATGAAGATGACACGGACCTAATAAAATTTTATGCAATGTCTCATTATATTAAACAACGTTTTTCGTTAATATCGCAATATTTCCAATGACTGGCCTTGCGCCTTGTTACTAACTGCTGTGCAAAAGCTACCTCAGTCTGGTCTCTGGTGTCATTGGAAAATCGTGGTTGATTGATGTTGCGCAGAGTGATATTCTCCGAACCGATTTGCAATTGCAGATTATGCAGTGGAAAACCGGGTCCGGAATTACATTTCCAAGAGCAGCATGAGTTCATTGACAGTTTTTTCTTGGTAAAAATAAAACACGTTCACTCATCCAAACGTGGTTCTTGTGCTGTTGCGCATTTTACATACAAAACAACCGATCTTTCTCGATTTTCCGATTTTTCTTTGAAACTTTTACATAAATGTTCTGATTACAGTTTCGAAAAGTGATCTAAAACTTAAAGATATATATTTTATGAATTTGATTTGAATAATACTTTGTAGGACTACACAAAAAATAAACAATAAACAATTAGGTTTTCCTATCTATTTCACCAGCTCAACTAGACCGAGCATAAGTAGTATGTACAACACACATAATATTGATACAATGGGATGACCTAATGAAGTTAAGACACTATTTTGATAAGCTACATCGCAAAATTTTGTATTTGTAGACATTCAGAACGATACTGGGCTTATGGGATCATAGACCTCGAGGAAATGTGCCAACAAGTGCCACAACTGTAAGATGAACTAAAAACAATTAAAATCGGTTTTTGAGCTAGGTCTTTGGCTCACTGCTGAATGGGAGAGTAAAACGTAAACGTTATAATGGAAGCACTGCCTTAGCATAAGATGAAGTCAAAAAAAGAAATGAGTTAAATATTGTCTCGAATGTATGCGAAGAAATGCTGTTCGCTGCTAATGTGAAGAACTTATGAATTCAATTTTGTATGACTTAGGCGGATATTGTCAGCATTAACACAGTCGTCCTGTTACACATGAAACACACATATCCTTAAAACATGCATAAAAAGCTGAATTCCACTAATATTATAAGGGCAACGTTTCGATGTTTGTGGCATCCGCACACCTTAAAGGATTTTAATAAAAGCTTATTGAATTTAAAAGATTTTTTTTTACTGTACACTAAGAGCGGCTGAAACGATTTGGATTAAATTTATATACCGAGTTTGACATATCAATCAAGGGGTGACATGCACTTATTAATTGAATTTTTAACACTGTGTGTTAAGGAATCCGTTTTTCGAACTATCGAATTTGCGAACTTGTAGATATAATAGTAAATTCGCTTTCCATATAAAATACCCATAATTCTGTGACGTATTGCTTGCTCGCGGTTGCAGTAATTCATCCATTCTGACCAGCTAACCGCCGAAACATGTCACATTCGCCAAGTTAAATGCGACTATCGCACATCATTGAAAAGGAGTTTATTTTGATGGCACTACATTATTTAAATATTAAATTAAACTGTATTTAAACAAAAAGCCAATAAATTAACACACGGTTGCATAACAAAATTGGGAAGACACAACACATTGTATTACAATACATTACACATAAATATGTAAATACGAAATGATTGCAATTTATGTAAGGTATGAAGCATAATATACACCAATCGAAATAGAAAAATATGACTAAGAAGACAACTTGGAATAATTTAAACTTACCTTCTTGACGCTTCGTGTCGTCGAAAAACCATCGCCCCGTCGGTAGTTGTCCCCCTAAAAGTGTCATACAAAAACCCATATTAATATTATTGAACTATTAAATACATTTGATATATCAGCATTCGATGCACTCACTTGATGTGATCTTAGGGTACCGAAGTTATCACGACCACGGTATGTTTCTCGAGTATTGTAGCCATCTGGTTGAAATTGGAAGAGCGTCTCGGAGTTTGCTCCGTGGTGATGCATCGGTTTTCGCAGTGTATTTTTAGGCGAGTGTTGAATTTTATTCTGACTAGGTGCCTGAGGTAGAAGTACTGGTTCTGCGTATGTAACCTCTTCTACTTGTGGAAGAAGTTTCGGTTCGGCTTGAATTCTAGAATATTTTGTAAATATACATGTGAGACATTTTTCAAATATGCAATAGTTTGTACCTATTGACATTCTGGCGTTGCTCAAAGTATTCATACTCTGTATCAGGATATGGAAGATTATCATCTTCATCCTTGTGACATCGTCGTCCGCAAAAATAGCCTGTAAAGAATCCCACTAATAGGGAGAATATTGACCCGGCTAGGACGGCCATAACGAGTGTTTCAACGGTGTATTGCGCATTGATAATATCTGCTGAAATTTGTGGACCTTTAGTTTTGTTTTGTTGTTGGCGCACAATGCACAACCAAAAACGACAAATTTGATAAAAAAGAAAAAAACAAAATATACACATCAATTTTACAACACACCAAACATTTACCTTACAGAATAAAAATTAAAAACGAATATTTAAAAATTATGATTTTCGGATTACATAAAAATAGTGATGTATATAAATACTATATAACGTTTATTTATATTTTAAGTGCTGACACATAAGGATTTCAGGTGAGATGCACATGCAGGGAATCGGCTTTGTTTTCGTTTATTCGAAGCATAAATTAAATTAAATGAAATAATTTTCGACGTCTTATTAAACTATGTATGTATTGTATATATTTGAATAATTAAACCTATGCCTAGTTTTCTTGTTATGTACCTACGTATGACACAAAACTTCCTAATGACTAAGTAGTGAATGGTTTGAAAACCATGCTGATGTGAACACAAAAACAACTACAAGAAACTCTTGCTACTGAGCAATCAGGTAAGCTAACATCACTTCAACGATGATAAATCTTCATCCGCTGTAAATAGAGTCAAATATTCAGCGCCGTAGGGTAGAATTTAGGGAGTAGTAAATAAAACTTGCCAAGGCGAAAAACATCAAATGTCAAGACTCTCCTTTTGACGAAATCAAACTGATGCAGATGTGTTTTCGAAGCAATTGTTGGACATTGGTAATGGAAAGATTGCAGTTGATATCTCGACCGGACTTATCACATTGCCCACTGATTTCTGCCACACGACTGATTCTAAGGAAGAGCTCATTCGACGTGTTTTTCCGGGCATACCGCAGAACTTCAAAAACAACAAAACCTCAAATGTGCAATGGAGACTGGTTGTGAAAAAGCTTATGAACAATGTCACCGAGGCCACGATTATCAAGGTAAGTATAGAGGAGAGGATGTTTTTATTTCACGCATCTCGATGATTCCAACGGACTTACCATTCGAATTCAAACGACTGCAATTTTTTACTACAAAGCTTGGCATTGAATGTTAATATCATCTATTTTACAGGAAAATAAAATGCATTGAATTAATTTGAATTACCTACTAACAAAATTTATTTAATCACCAAACTAAGTTGAAATCCAAAAAAAAGCTTCAAACAGATCAAGTTAGGTGGTACGAAGTTCACCAAGTCAGCTAGTTGGTTATATTTTATACTGGATGTCCACTATATTATAAAATCCAATGGAACAAGAAAACTGCTTCTGGTTGAATCTAAGAATGTATTGGTGAACTTTTGAAGAATAATCTGCCTCTGGCTTTTAATAAAAACATAAATAGTAGATAGTGTAAGTGTCGTTTATTGCGCGGACTTGAGGATATAAGCTAAATTCTCTTTTCAGTCAAAAGATTTTCTTTTGTCAATAGAACGGTTTCAGAAGTCATTTTTCGACTCTGGAAATTGCCAGGATGCTTATTTTGCCTAAAGACGCCACATTTTCAGCCACATAAAATCTGTTTAACCAATCATTTAACTACCTGAGCAACGCAAAGTGAATTAGACGGTTCAGCACGAAAACAAAAAACCCATACTTTACTTAGATTCGCATTCGCAATATGGATCTATTTCAAATAAAATTGAGTTAGTAATTCTAAACACTAGAAGAAAACTACAGTTCATAATGACACCTTGGTGCTGTACCTTAATATATTCATGAAACTACTGCTGGGTAATACAATTTGTTGAAAAAGTAAATGCATTCCTTATTTTCAAACATAAAAAATAAACCAGTTTTAGACATTTGGGATGAGTTTTTTGAGCACTTGACTTTTTTGCTGCACTCTGTTTAAACAAATGTTCAATAAAAACCAAATCTAAAATGAGCATCCTTCCCAACTAATTTGGATCTTAAACCAATAAATAATAATTGCTGCTAATCTTAATTTTATTTACAAATACTTGTAATCACATCAATCTGAAATACTCATTTATTAATTACGAATTGGATGTACGATAACCGTTTCCGGATAAATATCCTAAAAGCTTCTGAGTTGAGATTATTTACCATTGCTGTTCCTAAAAAAATAATAGTCACAAATAAACAAAAGATATAACCAAAACAAAAAAAGCTAAATGTCAAAGCAATATGCTGAAATGTGCTTCATCAATCACCGGGTGGGTACAGACAGAGACACAAAGACTGTGCTTTACGAATTCCAACTATCTACCAGGTGCATAATCCATCAAAGACCAAATTAAAAATAAAAACTGGTAGGAGGTAAAAGAGAATCACGACGTTACCTTCAAAGTCTTTGTCCTGCATGATATTGATGATTTCTTGATCCTTTCCAGCACGTCGGGAATCCAATAAATCCATATCGTCCCTGTAGCCCTTCTGCTCACCGACATTTGCGTCCTTCGAGGAGATTTTGCCTGTGAAAAATGTTAAAAGCGCGTTTTGAGAACATATGACTATATGCTGGTATGTCTACACTCTACAGTTTTGCACAAAAACACATCCCCAACTACATACATACAGAAATGCACACATGTACATGTATGCATTGGGCACATGCCAAAAGGCTATTAGCTTCACATAAACACATACCAGATGGACACGCCGCATGCTGCCCTGTGGCAACGTTTTGATAGAAATAGTTCTCTTCCAGCCATCTGGGAGCGCCATGAGAACGGCATTTACCAGCAATTTTGTCCCATGCACAGTATGGATCCTGAAGCGCTACACACTCACTGAAGCAAATAAAATATATATTTTGTGTTAACTAAGTTCTAGGAAAGGGTTTTTCTTAAGCTAAGGATGGTTTGCTCCTTTTGTGGTTTATAATAGTTAAATCATTCGACGATTGACAGTTACCTGCAACTTGTGATTTTATCGTTGTTGCAGCGGTGCAGTTTTATCGCCAAAACTTGACTATCTGTGATGATTATCAGTTTGCCATCGTCATAGCTTCCTTCTTTTGGTTGATCTGCAAAAACACAATCCATTTAATTTTAATTTGATACATGTCGAGGGGTAAAGAAATGAATAACTAAATCCTGGTCAGCTAAGTAAATGTTTCCTATTGTGCGGTTATAATCCATGGTTGGCTACCCACTCAAAGACGAATAAAATGAATGAATAAAGGACAGACCGAAAGCGAGATGGAAGATAACATATGAGAAGGAATTATAAACCGCATTTGATGGAGGTGAGTTAAAGGAACATGCAAGTCCATTTTTCCAGGCTGTGCTAGTTTAAATAATTCTAAGGAAATACTGGAATGATTAACATATAACATTAAAATGTTTCTATTTCCGTTGACCACTTCTCATATTCGGACTTTTTTGAAGGTGCTGCAAAATAATTAGAAAGCGACGAATCCCTTTCTTTATTTAAGTGTCAACTCTTAACTCTTAACGATTTAAATTTTACATAAACGATTAAAAACCAGTTTCTGTAAGTCATTGCTACATGCGAGTTAATTCGGAGCTTAAAATAGATATGGGTCATCAGCAACAAATTAACGACCACTGAGCGTTCCGTGTTCAGATGACAACAAATTGTCGAATTCGAAAAGTTTGGACTCATAAAAGTGAGCATTGAAAATTAAAACTACTGCATATCTATGATCAAGACATTAGAAAGGCAATTCAGTTAACAAGTTCAAAATAGTTCCGTCTTGTGAACGCACCCAATGTTTATATCGATATGACTTTCCAGTCAGGAAAGTGTGCAATAAAAATGCACACTTGATGTCTCATATTTCATATGATATAATATTGTTAAAATTCTATTGTAAAATATCAACAAAAATAGTTTTAGTTTTGTTATGACAAAAAAAATTTATCAATACAACTTAAGTTTTATCAATTTGAACGATATTTTGTTAAACGGATAAAACATTTACTATTACAATTTTATTGTTGAATTAACAAAGTTTTTGTTACATACATAAAATGTTTGTGAAATTGACAAAACTTATACAAAATGTTTGTTAGCCAAACAAAACACAGATTATGATTATCAATATTGCAAACATTTTGTTGAAATGAAAAAAGTGTTTTTTAGATATGACATTTTGAAGAATTGATAACAAATGTCTTAAATCAATAAATATACATTTTAAACATTCTAATCCTTTGAAAATAATGCTATTGATGGCATCATTTATTATTTGACCAGCTAAAGTTTTTTAAATAAAACAAAAACAGTTTTGGATATCAATGAAATTCTTTATTCCTGTTATTTTATTACTAGCTGGTGCCCGCAACTTCGTACGCGGCGTCAGACTGTGTAATTTCCAATAAAAGAGATAATAATAGTTACGTTTCAATACATGAGATAGTTATATTTTTTATGATAACTTTTTTACAAAGCTTCTTGAAGTACAATATTTGAGTTTCTGTTGCCTGGAGCATACACGTATGCATGTTTACTTTCGCTGACTCGGGAAGGAGACGCGTATAATCGACCGTGCGAGAAACAGTCGTTGGTGAGGGTTACACCCGCGGTGCACAACAGGCCTAAGTCATACCAGCAATTTCGCCATAATTAATTTCTTTGGTGTAATAAAATCCACTTTTGATTTAATTTACCACGGAGTATGTGTTTCTTTGTAACGATGGGGTCTGATATTTTTCATCCGTTTTCTATGATCTAACTCGTCTCATTTTTTAGATCTTGTTGAGCTTCGAGAAAGATTTCACCGTTTCCTCGACGACATATTTGTTTAAAATTAAAAGTCTAACTAAAACAAAGCGGTGAACATTGTCAATGTGAAAAAAAACATCAGCCACTCCGGGAGTGCCGACAGAAGTTATTACTTGAACAATTACGTGTGTATTTTCCGAATCGTCAGGAGATATTTTATTGTGCAGGAAATATTTGAAACTGTTTTGGGAGTAAAAAGAGCGAACAAAAACATCGACAACAGCAACAACAGTCCAAAACTAACCTATCTTTCTAGCTGAATACAACCATGCATACAAACAAAGTTTCATTGAGATCGGTTGCGTTTCTCAAAAAATCGGCAACAGCGCCACCTATCGGGTCCAATACTATCCTATCTTTCTAGCTGCATCCAACCATGCACACATACAAAGTTTCAATTCACCTATATCGTCTTAATTCTTCAGTTCTTTACTGTAGGTATCATATAAACCATTAAACCAAAAACCTTAAACTCCATTTCCATATACACCACCATAATGTACGTTCATCAGCGCACGTCATCAGCCACCTGCGCATTTCCTCAGAAACATATTGTCGCTGTTGATTACATACACATTCACATTCACGTCGCATACTTCTCTATCTCTTTCGTTTCACTTAATTCGGAGAAAACACCACGCAGTTTTTTTTTCATATGAACGTGCTTGTGCGATGTGATCCACCCAACCACCCCAAAGCAGAACGACGATCAAGAACCGCGGCTGCTGATAAAGTTCGATTTGAGAAAATAAATTTATTTTGTTCGTGTTAGATTTTAGGTTGTATCTCAGCTTCTAGAGGACGTAGAAAGCTGATTGATAGCTTGAAATAACTATGAAAGTGTTGGCTCTCCTAAGTATTTTATTTTGTTTGCATTGATTACGAATTGTTTGAGTAATAGCGAGTTAAAGGCAGTAAGGTAAGGAAAAAAAACAAATTTTGGTCAAAAACGCTCCCAAAAATATACTTGTCAATGAAAGGAATAGCCAATGACCTTCTCAGAATCTTAACTAACATTTCAAAAAAAGTTTCATTAAAATCTGTGCAGTAGTTCCTGAGATTAGCGCGTTCAAACGAAAAAACTCTCCAGCTTTATAATATTACTAGCTGGTGCCCGCAACTTCGTACGCGGCGTGAGACTGTGTAATTTCCAATAAAAGAGATAATAATAGTTAAGTTTCAATACATGAGATAGTTATATTTTTTATGATAACTTTTTTACAAAGCTTCTTGAAATACAATATTTGAGGTTCTGTTGAGGTTGTATACACGTATGCATGTTTACTTTCGCTGACTCGGGAAGGAGACACGTATAATCGACCGTGCGAGAAACAGTCGTTGGTGAGGGTTACACCCGCGGTGCACAACGTCACAGGCCTAAGTCATACCAGCAAATTCGCCATAATTAATTTCTTTGGTGTAATAAAATCCACTTCTGATTTAATTTACCACGGAGTATGTGTTTCTTTGTAACGATGGGGTCTGATATTCTTCATCCGTTTTCTATGATCTAACTCGTCTCATTTTTTAGATCTTGTTGAGCTTCGAGAAAGATTTCACCGTTTCCTCGACGACATATTTGTTTAAAATTAACAGTCTAACTTAAACAAAGCGGTGAACATTGTCAATGTGAAAAAAAAAAACATCAGGCACTCCGGGAGTGCCGACAGAAGTTATTACTTGATCAATTACGTGTGTATTTTTCGAATCGTCAGGAATTTTATTGCGCAGGAAATATTTAAAACTGTTTTGGGAGTAAAAACAGCGAACAAAAAAATCGACAACAGCGCCACCTATCGGATCCAAAACTATCCTATCTTTCTTGCTGCATCCAACCATGCACACATACAAAATTTCAATTCACCTATATCGTCTTAATTCTTCAATTCTTTACTGTAGGTATCACCGTAGGTACTATTAAACCATTAAACCAAAAACCTTAAACTCAATTTCCATATACCTACACCACCATAATGTACGTTCATCAGCGCACGTCATCAGCCACCTGCGCATTTCCTCAGAAACATATTGTCGCTGTTGATTAAATACACATTCACATTCACGTCGCATACTTCTCTATCTCTTTCGTTTCACTCAATTCGGAGAAAACACCACGCAGTTTTTTTTTCATATGAACGTGCTTGTGTGATGTGCGCCACCCAACCACCCCAAAGCAGAACGACGATCAAGAACCGCGGCTGCTGATAAAGTTCGATTTGAGAAAATAAATTTATTTTTTTCGTGTTAGATTTTAGGTTGTACCTCAGCTTCTAGAGGACGTAGAAAGCTGATTGATGGCTTGAAATAACTATGAAAGTGTTGGCTCTCCTAAGTATTTTATTTTGTTTGCATTGATTAAGAATTGTTTGAGTAATAGCGAGTTAAAGGCAGTAAAGTCAGGAAAAAAACACATTTTGGTCAAAAACCCGCCCAAAAATAGACTTGACAATGAAAGGAATAGCCTATGACCTTCTCAGAATCTTAACTAACATTTCAAAAAAAGTTTCATTAAAATCTGTGCAGTAGTTCCTGAGATTAGCGCGTTCAAACGAAAAAACTCTCCAGCTTTATAATATTAAATAATAAATAATATGATATGATATGATAATATAATATAATATGATATGATAATATGATATGATATGATTATTTATGCCGCAAGGGTACTTCTCTTATCAGGAGAGAAGCGTCTGACCCATATAGAGCGGCTCCCTGGTCAGCGTCTGTTCTCCATGTTAGGAGCGGCTGTGCTTCCAAAAGTTTATACTTTTCACAAAAGTTAAAAGCTATGTATGTAAATGCAATGAACAAAACAAAAGATAGTAATACCCCAGGTGGTATGCCAGTTACGCTGGTAAATCCACTCTCTTCGGAGGTCGGTTCCATGGATTCTGGGCGGGACCATTTATTGCTAAGCAACGACCCGTTTGGGAGAAGTAAAAGGGTAGAGGAAAGTTGTAAAATACTGAAGGCTAAATATCTAGAAGCCTGTGAAGAAAGAGGTGGGTATAAGCAACTAAATGAGACACTGCTTAAGGAAATAAATAATCTTAAGCAAGAGTTGCAATTGTTGAAGGAAGAATTCAAAAACCAAAAAAAAGTGAATGCCCAACCTGTCGAGTTCTCGACTGACGAAGAGGAACTAAGAAAAGAGACAGAAGGACATCGTCACAAGGGGAATAAAAATAAAAAACGCAAAATGAGTGCATCCCCAAAAGTTTCATCAACAAAAGAAAGCTGCCAGTCACTGTATGCTTCAGACAAAGAAAATAAAACACAAAATCCAACCAAGCCCCCGCACCAATTATAGCGCTGCAAGTAAATAAGTATGAAAGCTTGGCCAAAGTATTGGAGGAATATAAAATGAAAGCTAGTATACAGCCGTCCTTGCTGTGGGATCAACTGTCGAAATAGCAACAAAAAAGCTTCAGACGGCAATAAACAATATTTCAGAATGGACTAAGAGACAGATTAGATTAAATGACCTTAAGTCAGTCCATATTAATTTTACGTATAAAAACGTACCACACATTCGAGTCTACATTAAGAACAATGTAGTCGAATTTTCTAACACAGCTAAATATCTAGGCATGACTCTAGACGCTAAACTGCGTTGGAAAGCGCACGTTAATAAAGAAAAGATGAGTTGAACATGCGATACAGTAAAATTTATTGGCTTATTGTAAGATACTCATCCCTGTCCAATAACAATACGGGCTCCAATTGTGGGCATGCACACGCCAAACAAACTTACAAAAAATTCAGGTTTTCCAAAATAAAGTACTAAGGAACATAGTTAATGGACCTTGGTACATACGCAACGCCAATCTGCATAGAAATCTAAATGTTGAAATGGTTGAAGATGAGGTTAAGAAGGTTGCTCGGAGGTATAGAAATCGGCTTCTCAATCACGTAAACACAGAAATAACAGAACTTTTAAATAATGACAATGTAATCAGGAGATTGAAAAGGATAAAACCTCTGGATCTGTAAGATTTGGCTAGGGCTAAGAAATTAGGTATTGATTACAAACAAAACAAATTTAAAAATCCGACAAACGGCGGATTTATCTCTTTAAGTTCATTGAATAATTCAAAAATAATAAATTGCTGATTAGTCGTACGACTAGGTGCAATCTTATTCGGGATGGCGAATGTCAGTCCCCCGGGAGTTTTTTTTAGATGAGTTAAAGTCCATCACTATTGCGGAAGCATCCCTCGCGTATAGCTCGCAATATCTATCGATGATTTTTTACTTCCAGCGAATTCCTAACACAAAAAAAAAAAAAAAATATTTATGCCATTATGTATGGAACTCGATTTCTTTTGCATGGCCACCACGGGCACGCTTGCAGACGTCCAGACGCTGAACCCAATTTTCAAGCATAAATCGGCCGATACTGCTGCAATTTCACGTTCGATATTCGTACGAAGTTCATCAATCGTCGCTGGCTTGTTGGCATAGACCATAGATCATAGACTTGACGTAGCCCCACAGGAAGTAATCTAACGGCGTCAAATCGCACGACCGAGGCGGCCAAGCGATTGGACCATTTCGTGAGATAACACGTTCTCCAAACTTGGTTTCCAATAAATTGATTGTGACATTCGCTGTGTCGCTTGTGGCGCTGTCATGTTGGAACCACATGACCTCCAAGTACATATCATCTAATTGGGGCCAAAAATATTCGGTTATCATTGAACGGTAGCGATTCCCATTCACAGTAACGTGCCGGTCTTGATCATCACGGAGAAGTACGGCCCAAAGACGGCGCGCCGGCCCATAAACTAAACCAAACCGTAATTTTTTCGGGTTGCAATGATGACTCATGGAGTACGTGTGGATTGCTGCCTGAACAATACCGCATATTTTGTTTATTGACGAAGCCATTCAGCCAGAAATGACGATCATCGCTGCAGATGACTTTTCGATGACGTAGCGCTCTTAACATTGAGGCCACTGACTCCGAATTTCGGTAGTAAATTTTAATAATTTCGACACGTTTTTGGCTCGTATATCATGAAATGGCAAACCTTACTGAAGAGAAATGTCAAAAGAGCGGCAAGAAATTCGGCGTCGTTTGCTGTCCCTGTCGCTCTACTTTTGTAGCGACCCTGTTGAAAAACCCTTTAGTAAGTACCTACCTAAGTAGTTTACTAGAGTGCATAAAAATATCCTAAGAAAGTGAATTGAACTTTTTTTAAATTAAATTAGAAAACAATTTAATGGACTCTTAGAATGTTTTTCAAAATTTGTTATTTTATATAGATTTAAGTAAATGTAACACAGTTGCGTTTGCGTTTATCAGCTTAAATCAAAGACAAGGCTCCTTTTTTGAGAAACAGTTTAAGTCCAAAAACTGCTATTTTGAGTGTTTGCAAACTCATTGAGTCAAAAGCCTCATCACTAAACACGATTTTTCGATAAAAAAAAGCCATTTAGTTTCCAAAATTAGTTACAAAAATACAACAGTGTTTTTCTGTTGTTAGAATTTTCATGCAAACTTTAAAGACATCACTGAAAAGAGCCAAACTGCTTGCTTCTTTACATTCTTTTAGGCTGAATGGGATGCTTTCTAAGGCAATTAAGCACTTGGAAAATGTTCACCCAAATTATCTAAAGTGAAATTCGTATTATACGGGGTTTTAACGTGAGAGCATTTGAATTCGGCACATTCGGCACTGTCAATTATTAAGGTAGGTTCGGATTTTTATCGTTATTTTAAGATCTAACACTCTAAGAAAGACGGAACTTACTATGCGATTGAGAAATGTATAATAGGAAATATTTAGACACATGAAAAATATATTAAAAAAATATCCTTACCTACATGAAAAGCGGACATGTTCATTTAAAAAGACATAAGATGCTGAAATTTACACTTAACTCAATGTGTAAACTTATCTCTGAAAACATGCAGTCGTGAGTTTTATTTAAATAGCCGTAAACAACGACTAAGATATAGTCGCTAGCAGATGATTGAAAGCAGTTCTACTGAGTTCACGAATTATTTTTCATAGTAAGCTCATTTTTAAATTCAGCCAGCTATTGCTATCATAATGTCCTATCGTAGAATAAGAAACAAATCTTTCAGTACTTACCATACTGCATTGTTCGAACGATTTCCAAATTTCGTATAGGTTCGCTTTTCGGCAAAACATCAATTTCCTCGATTACCACAGAGGAAACTTTTTTATTCGAGTCCGCTGATTCAGCATTAACCGACTTAATTATTTTTCCATGGTCTAGGAATTAAACACAAAGAAAAAAGGGTTAAAAAAAATGAACATACACACACCCATACTGCGATGGATTTTATGCAATTAAAACGTTCCCTTGTACAAACTTAAAAGCAAAACGTTCTCTACCCGAAATTGACAAAAAAAAAAAAAAAAATAGGAATAAAAAATGCGACAACTCACCCGTTCCAACAAATATCACGTCATACGTCTTTCCTCCAGGAGTTTTAATCTGAGCATCCACAGCAATTTTCGTAAAACGGTAGCTGCATCGGGACAAAAAGTGTGCACAGGGAGAAAAAGAATCCATGAGTACAGAAGCAAAAAAAAAAAAATCACCACCACAATGTAAATTGAATAATTAAATAATTAAAATGCGCCGCATAGCCGACTTTGATTACGCGACTATTAATAATGTTAACCACACACATAAACTCGCAAGTAGTAGGTATGCTTCAGAAGCGATTATTAGCTCCCGGCTTTGGATTGACCGCGTTCATATAAATTATGTTTGCTCTTATATGGGATACAAAAGCCGAGAACTGCCAGGATGAATATTATAATATTTAGGTAATCTAATAAGAAATAACTTAACAGTGTGAACAATATAAGTGGTTGTTTCCGCCCACACAGCTTATGGCAAACATGAAGGATGCCTGGTTCCAGCAGCAATACTTTTTCTCGCTCGGTGCCTTTATGTTTTCTCTCGTTCGCCCTCTGTTTCACCACTCCGACGAAATATAATAAAACGCCCGTTCCTTTATACTTACATAGTACTCGTCCTGACCAAAATTGGTTGACCAAAGAATGCTGGAACATTCTCATCCATTAGCGAATGAGTTTTGATGAAATTTAACGTCAAGTCTGGAAGGGTACGTGAGTCATTATGGCATGAGCCCGGTCGAGGATCAGGAACCTTTAGGACATAAAAAAAAACAACAACAAATCGTAGTGTTAACGCGAATTCCAAATAGAGTGAAAAAAACAAGGTATTTCAACAGCATATACATTAATAACAGCATAGCATCGCTAAATTAAATTGGACCTATTGCACGCAAATATACAGCTAGCCACCATACTCTGTTGTTGAATTTCTTGTTTCTCTTTTGTTGCCGAAGAACTCTTTGTAATAGATTTAATGGATGATAGCAGGTGGGACATGGTGGGGTTTGCATTATATTATATGAGGTCGGTGCAACCAAACGGTCTGGATACCACGACCGTTCTACTCGTAGTTTAAATAATTTTTCGTACGTACCTTTGCACTGTTAACAGGAAGCCAATTAGAGTTGATACCGCTTTGTTCCTTAAAGTTCCCCTCAAACGTATCTGCAATGTCCTGGTGGTTGTTTAAGTGGAACAAAAAAAAGGAAGAAGAGAAAAAAAAATGTTTTCAAAAAAAGTCATTGCATACACTTTTATCAAAAATGCTTGAGAGAGAAATTATTTATTCGTGTGCAGAAGTTGGAAAATAATAGAGCTTATGCAGTATGATAAGTCGCTTCCACTTCTCTTGGCAATAAAGAGGGACGCATTTACATTTTCTTCAGCTTTATTTCGTTTTCATGTGATGATTTTCTCACACTTTGGAATAGATAAAAAAAAAAAATGGATGAATATATATGAGAAAGGAGAAGGAAGAAAAATGACAAAAACTAACACCCGCTTCTGATTGTTGAGCTTTATTTCTATGAAAATGAAAATCTTGTCTTGGAGACTTTTTAAAAAAGGTGAAGGGTTCTGTGGCCAAATCGAAATGATTATATAGTTCTTAGTGCACCCTTGACGTTCTGAAGAAACTACATAACTAAATTTGTAGTATTAATTGTGTCTGTGTGGCGCGCAAATCATTTAATTGCTTTTCGCAAAACACTAGTAAAAACAGACGAGATGTAAAGAATTGCGAACCAAATTTTGAGAAATATAGTACATCGAGTTCCAAATTCTTTACGAATACGTACAATATCATGTATGCGAGAAATTTTAAAATCAATGGGAAATTGATAGCCAAATCGTAGTGTACAAAAATAAAAACGGTTACCGGAGGTTTGTTTCTAAAAAATTTAAAAGAAATAAAAGTTAATTAAAAAAAAAAAACCCGTCTGACATTGAAACAGAACTAAAAACATGTAAACAAGATAACTTCTAGTTTAGGAACAAAAAAATGTGTATCCTCCTGCCGAATAAATAGTAATAGGTATGCAGGTATGCTACAACGTTTCTTGTTTAACTTTTTTAAGTTTTATTTTATAGTCAGACGTGGTTCTTTAAAATTTACATTTTTATTTTTATCCTTGTAGCCTATGACACTTCGGGGAAGAATAGGAATCTAACGACATCTCACTCTTCATAATCGATAAAGCCGTATAGACTATAGGAGGCTACCACGAAACAGACATGCGTTCGGTAAAAAGCATTTTGACTAAAAGTCCACCAATCTTATTTAGTCTATTATAAAAAAAAGGAAAACCATTTCCTATGTAACTTGGAGCAAGCCTAAACTCGATATCAATAGAGAAATGTACTGGTTACTCGGAAAACATTTCCAGCTCAGTACTGAGAACGGACCTACGGTATACAACTTTGGGGTTGTACCAAGAAAACAAATGCAAATATTCTACAAACTTTTCAAAATTAGGTGCTTCGAGAAATTGTACAAGCACCATGGTATATTAGAAACGACGATAGATCCCTATGGAGATCTCGGAATTCCAACAATCGAAGCTGAAACTAGAAGCTTCGCGAGAAAGCACAGAAACCGACTATTCGGACATATCAACAATACAGTCCGACAAATCTTGGACGAGAGCAATTTATTGCACCGACTACAAAGAACGAAAACGTTCGACTCGGCACGATAAGATTAACCGCGTCTAATTTGCGGAACACGCAGGATTTTTCACTGGAAAGTAACCTGCCAAAGTTGTTATTTAATGATAGAAAAATTGCTTCATAAGTTATATCTTAGTTGCAGTATCTAACAAACTTTAGAAGGTTGGTGTTTTTAGTCAGTAAAAATCTGACACTACTATGAGAACGCGCTTGCTATTCTCATAGTGTCTTTGGAAGATTTTCACCTACCCTCCGATAAAAAAAAAAAAAAAAAGAAAGACTAAACTCATGAAAATGTCCACAACATCGAAGTTATTAAACATATTAAAGCCAAGCATTGTTTCCAATCTATTGTCATTTATGAAAGTATTAGCCGAATTATACGATAAATTATATAAATTATACTTCGAACATGTCAGTAAATGTTCAAAGAGCGGCAGTATTGCACATTGATCTGTTTTCCCCTTGACTTTCCTGTGCATAAACAACAATATTCGTGGGGTGAAATGTGGGTTAGACATATAATTTTCTTTACCTAAGCATAGCAATTAAACTGCGTAGTTTTGCTGTGAAAAGGTAATTTACTCTGTATGAAAGTAATTCACATTTTAAAATAAGAACTTGTGTTCTGAAGAAATTCACATTCCAATTAGGGTCTCTTGAAGATCGTGTTTTTCTAAAGAGATATAAACACTAAAATGTAGAATACTATTAAGTTTCAGAATGTTATATGTGAGTGAGTGGTTAGTGTGTTGGACTACAGCAGGTTCGAATCCCGAAAAGCCCCAAAAAAAAAACAAAATTTTCACTGCACCACCTCTCGCGAACGTTTGACAAACATCCGAGAGTTTGTCATGAAAGAGCTTCTCAATTAGCCATTTGAACTCGCATACAATTTTTGATACATTCAATTCGTCCCAAAAATTCAAAACTCACACAAAACGAAGGTTGCGAACCTCTTGCGGCATCTATTTAATTATTTATTTATTTTCGGTAAACTTGAAGAAAGCCATTTTTCAACGAAAATAAAAACACTTGCACTCAATTTGTATAGGTACACTTCTAGCACAATTGTGAAGACAGAAAAATAACTTTAAAGTTAAAAACTACTAAAAAAAGTAATAGTGAGAATAACTTATAGAGCCTACCTATAGATTTCTCAGATTTTCACAAAAAGTTTCAGCGAAACATAAAACCGCCAAAAGATTTATTATATTAAGCGTCGTTAGAATAAGAACTAGCATTTGATTCGAGTAAAAGATTTAAGCAAAGTAAAAGCCCGTAACTTCAGCCTGAATTGGTATGAATAAAACCCCACTTTCCTAAAGTAAGTTTAAAGATTCCAACATAGCATTTACCTGACCAGTAAATTTCGTCTTTTGTGGAAAATTAAACAGATGTAATGAAATTGAAGAAATATGAGTGCAATCTATAGCTCAATTTGTACCTCAAAATATGGTTTTTGAATGATAAAAAGTTTGTTGATCTTTCATTTCTTTTTCAGGTGAAATGAATTTTATCTGATCATGCGCTTTTTGGAAATTTTAGCTGACACACTAGCCAATTAGTTAAAGAACAAAATTATATGAATTACCGAGAGTGTAATGATGTCCTACCTTACATATCAATTTTAATACTTTCGTCTAAAAAAATAAGCAGGTCCACATCCACACCAACCGTGACACGAAAAAAATGTTTTTTTTTTTTACAAACGTCATTTCTGTACAAACAAAATTTAACTTAACTAATTGCAGGCAAAACATCGAAAATTCGAATTTTATATAAAGAATGTTCATATAAAATATTTACCAAAAGGTCAGTAAAATATCAGAAAATATTCAAAAACAAGAAATTTGTCGTCTTGTAATGGATAACATTTTTTTTCTGCGGAGAACCGATTATTATTATAGAGGTATAACGCGAGGGAGTACTTGAACCCGATATAAAATAAAACGTTCCGAAGAGTGATTTACGTCTGCTTTAAAAAAGTGCTATTTAAAAACTAGTTGCCAATCAAATTTATACAGTCGGCTACAGCCTGACATAGCTGTTATTATTAACGTTTAAGTGCTCATTGACTCACTCAGCCGAAAATTCCCCGAAATATTTTAATCTAAGCCTTTAAGAATTATGCAGTTAAGTAAACAAATTTGGTTGAAATGGCAGATGGTTCGACGTTGCGCCAATAGAGTAATTGTGTGTTGGTTTATCTGCAATACCTGAAGTCCAGTTAAGACTCGATACAAGCTGATTGAAGTTGATATTTTCAACGAAAATCATAACAAAACCAAAAAAAAAAGATTCAATGCGATGGCGTAGTTTTAAGCACTCCGTTCCACGAAGAATAACTTATATTATGTGTGTAAATTTAATCGAACTTAATTCTTCTTATGTGAGACCAAAATCCAACGAATTCAAAGTGGCGTATTTAATGGACGCATTCTATTTACACTCGACACTATAGATCTGAGGTCTTCCCTTTCTTTTGCTAGCCTACGCGTCTTATTCCCTGAGACCAAGAATATATTACATCCACCTTCTTATTTGTAAGAATATTTGAATATAAAAGTTCCCCAACCAGTCAAAACGAGCCCTTTCAATATGCACCAAAAAAGTGTCTTCCTTCCTCAGAATATTTAATAAAGAGTATTTTCCTTAAATTTGTAGTCTGCCAAAAACACCACATGGTTAAATTACCTGCAAGGAGAAGGCACACACTGCTGATCCTGGTATCGAATTTATTGGCGTGTTGAACACTCCATATATAAGCTTAGAGCTAGAATGCCCATAATTCCCCTCCACAAGATTACTCGCCGATTCTGTGAAATAAAAAAAAGATCAATATTCAAATAAAACTAATAATAACACAAAAAGAAAAGAACAACAAAATTCCCTGCAAGAACATTTTGCATCTGGTGACAGGGGGTATATGACAACCACGACATCCTGTATTCCGAATAGCAAAGTAAATTTCGAAAATTTAAATGAGAAAATATTAGTTTTCACTTCCAGCTGTGGTCTTAAAGGACGTTACTTTTGTGCACACATTCAATTTTACACCCACTTTGGCCCACAATCGGAAGGTCAAAAACTAATACTGTCAGTTTCTTCCTGGGCATGAACAAAAAATGAGTTTTTCCCAGTGACAACAATTGCCAAAGTGTTGCAGTTTCTTTTGGCCTTTTGTTGGGAAATAAAATTAACTCTGGGCTCGACTGTGTTATGTGTGAAAGTGAGTTTTTGTGGAAATTCCAAATAAAATTGGTTTTCTCTTTCTCCTTTGAAAAGTTTTGCAACTTTGCAGTCGTGTGGTTAGATATATTACTTTACCATTTAATTGGTTTAAGTTTAGGTCTTTGGGAGAGAAGACTGCTGGCAAGAAATCGTGTAATGACTTTGGAATACATTTTCCTTCCATTTCCATGCTTCTACTTTTGCTGAAGAACTATCTCGCGGGAATTTTAGATGATTGTTTACAAGTATGTCGGAACTTGTACCGTAAAGTCTTAGTTTAAAAAGAAAGTTTTAGT
This sequence comes from Cheilosia vernalis, assembly GCA_949126925.1. Lineage (NCBI taxonomy): Eukaryota > Metazoa > Arthropoda > Insecta > Diptera > Syrphidae > Cheilosia > Cheilosia vernalis. The sequence goes on from OX421361.1 coordinate 19,476,217, forward strand.
GATGCGAATCGGTTGTTGTGTCAACATTTGATTTAGCAAGGCAAAGAAGCAATTTTGCAGTCGGCTGTCCCGTCCGTTTTAAATTTCAGAGAATAGGAAATAGTTCTTCTACAATCGTTACCAGTGTGTGGGGATTATAAATACTAACATGAGAATGTAGCACAATATGGGCCTACCTTGTCCGTTTTTCTTTGGAATGTTTTCTACTGAAACAGAACTGTAGAATTCAGAATCTTTCTCAGAGCAGTAAGTTAAACATACGCCTGAGTTACAAACATAATAAAAAACCACCACCATATACGATAGTTCGGAAATAAGAAACAGTTGCAATTTAAAATAGTATGTATAGGTACATCGTGTGCACTAGCTGAGTAAAAAAATCTAAAGCTTAAATTCGACAGGAAGCTGTCAAACAGCCATTTATGAATACAATTTAAGTACCAACTGTCTATTGAAGCTAAGTGATCTCACTAGTTACTAGGAGTCATTTTAAATTTGTACTTTAAATAATGGATTCTATTGTGACAGCCAATGTCGTGATTGAAGTTTTGTTCTCTATGCCAAATAAACACTAAAAGTGAAACTACACGACGAGAAATGCTTAGCACAACTGTATCAAGCAGAAGTACTTTTAATTTAAGATGTCCGCAGGTATTATCAGAGCAAACAAAATTCCCTGAAACTATATTCTTTGAGATAAACCAAAGTGCAAACAATTTCAAAGAATGTCCAAGTTAATTGTGTAACTAATATTAATACTTACGTATTTCGTTGAAATAAAAGGGAAAGTCTCCAGGAAGCGAACAGTTCAGTCTGGATTTGAGAAAAGAAGTCCACCGATTACGAAAACGATGAGGACCGCCTTTGTCCCATTTACACACTCTCGCTACACGGGAGTAAACAGCCTAAAATTAAAGAAATACAAGCAAATAAATATGAGCACGTATTATATTGTACAATGCAACAAGTTTCTAAATTACCTTCCCGCAATTAATGTATTCAACAGCTGTTTCTCGAAAGAAAAAATACACAAAGTCACCTTGTGTAAAAGAACTTACAAAGTTCGGTGCTAGAAAGACAAAATATTGATAAGAGGTTGCAGATACATATATAGGTGAATATTAACAAACATACAACTTACCATTCAAACTTAAGCTATCATACTGTTCAGTCTGCAGCGGTTCTCGGTAGATAATAGGATCACTGCCACTGAAGTCGGCCACAGTGCCTGTGTACAATTCATTATCTGAAAATATAAATACATAATTCAAATAAGTAAAGCAAAGCCGCTTAGATTCAAAAATCAGAAGCTGGTTTTATCAAAAGACTGGGCTGGGGATTCTGTAAAAAAAAATGAAAGCACTTTCGCATTTCCAAAAGAAAAGAAATCATGCAAAGGCGAAAAGTCGTTTCACGTGCCAAAATTTTAGGATCATTTTCATAGTTCTCGGAGCTTTGGATTTTGGCAGCACCACTCGAATGTACCACGAATGTTTGGATGAATGGTTATGTTAACTGTTTGCTTATTTTGGGCTACCGGCGTCATTGGTCCGTAATTTTGTTAAACTATAACGTTTGTGACGCAGTAAATATTAACGGCGAGCGCTACAGAACAATGCCAACGATTTCTCCTGGCCAAAATTGAAAGTTATGGAGGTAGGTGACAAGTGGTTTCAGTAGAACGGGACTACGCGTCACACGGTGTCTCCACCTGCAAATTTTCTTTCATGAAATCTGTCAAATTGGGTCGCGTTGAGAACGAAAATATGAAATGAAATGTAGGGTGGGCATTTCATATCATGAAAATTCATTCGTTGAAATGTCGTTGAGCAGAGCACATCGTTGCGTTCTCGCATTAAAGGCCATGAAGGAATTAGAAGAATTGCGGAAACGAGCTGAGAAAAGAAAACGAAGGTTTTGGGTAAATCCATTTCTGGAAAAAAGGGAAATGCACAATTTAGAGGAACATTTGTTGAAAGATGTTCTGTAAGAAGATGACGAGTTTCGGAATTTTTGCAGAATGCATATTGACAAGTTTCTTCTACAGGGAACTGTGAATGTTTACGATCCATCTTAATTACTCTTTGTTTCGTCATTTGTGTTCTTCCGTTTATGATACTTCTAAAAGGATCTATAAATGTTTATGATCCTTTCTACTCCCTTTTCGTTGTAGCTATGCATATTTTCCATTTTCTTGTAAAACTATCTGGAAATGTTTATTTCCTTGTTTAAACTAGGTATTTGAATGAAAACGAGACAAGTATAGTCATTACAAGGATATGGTAAATGGGAATAGAGAATGGATGTAGGTAGCATGTAGTCACATGGGCATTATAGTTTTGCATGTCGATCAAGACAGATCTTATTTGCTCTTTTTGAAATAGTTGGTTATTAATTCTTGTTTTTTTCCCGCGATGGCTGAGTGGCGAGTAGAAGAAGTGCTCAAATTTATAAACAATTATGAAAAATTCGAGTGTTTATGAAACTATAAAAGTAGAGACTACAAAAGGTTGGACCTTAAAAGAAATGCATGGTTGCAATTGTCCAAGGAATGTGGCAAGGACACCGAAGAGCTAAAAAAAAAAGAGAAACCTTCGAACAGCCTACGTTGTGGAAAAAAAGAAAGTGGACGAGACAAAAAAATCGGGTACATCGGCCGAGACAGTGCATCATCAGCATCTTTTTTATTATGATGACCTCCGATTTCTGGATACGGTGATTGTTTTAAGAAAAACAAAATGCAATTACCTGGTATGTAAAATAAAGAAAACAATTATTATTTCTATACGTAATACTCATATACATGTATTTATATATATTTTTACAGGACGACAGTGTAGAGTGTGCGACGGAAGCAGTGGAGACGGATCTCAATGATTCCCTTTGCCTCCTAGATGAATCTTTAGTGGAACAACCACCCGCTCTACCTACGTTCCAATCAAGCTCCTGTTTGTCGGCGGCATCACCATCACCATCGACGTCAACATCAATATCCAAATCGGGGAAAGCTAAAAGAAGATGCAGTTCAAGCAACAAGTTTGATAGTGCAATTGACGCAATTGTCCAATTTGCAAAAGGTGAAGAAGAACCAAACGTTTATTCTTCATTTGCAAAATGTATTGCTCAGCAGTTGCAGCAGTTAACACCGTTGGAAGCAGCAGAAACAATGGGAGAAATCCAGGTATTAACTACCAGGAAAATAGTGCGGTCCCTACAGTCTAGAGCCATGCCACAGAGTTCCTCGTCGTTTTCTTCATCAGCGAGAAGTAGTGGGAGTGAAGCTTTACACAGCCTTAGCTGATGCTGACATCCAGTTCGACGCTGATGATTTTTAACTTTTAAAACATTTTATATGATCTCCTTTTTTTATCTAAACAAATAAATATAATATAAATTTCTCACAATTATTCGTGTTGTATGAGTTTATTCTTGGGTCATCGAACCTTTTACCAATTTTTTTAAAGCTATGTTTACACGATTGCCAGATGTGCGAAAATTTAAGCAAGGAAATAAACGTTTCCAGATAGTTTTACAAGCATCATAAAACAGAAAATGGAAAATATGCATAGCTGCAACGAAAAGGGATTAGAAAGGATCATAAACATTTATAGATCCTTTTGAAGTATCATAAACGGTAGAACACAAATGACGAAACAAAGAGTAATTAAGATGGATCGTAAACATTCACAGTTCCTTGTAGAAGAAACTTATCAATATGCATTCTGCAAAAATTCCGAAACTCGTCATCTTCCCATAGAACATCTTTCAAAAAATGTTCCTCTAAATTGTGCATTTCCCTTTTTTCCAGAAATGGATTTACCCAAAACCTTCGTTTTCTTTTCTCAGCTCGTTTCCGCAATTCTTCTAATTTCTTCATGGCCTTTAATGCGAGAACGCAACGATGTGCTCTGCTCAACGACATTTCAACGAATGAAATTTCATGATATGAAATGCCCACCCTTCATTTCATTTCATATTGTCGTTCTTTCAACGCGACCAAATGTGAGAGATTTCATGAAAGAAAATTTGCAGGTGGAGACACCGCGTGAGGGTATGGGTATCGCTCGCAGAAATGTCGTGAATTGGCCACCAAGATCGTGCGATCCCGCTAGACTTCTTGTGGGACTTTCTAAAGTCTCTGGTCTATGCCATTAAGCCGCAATCGACCGATGCCCTTAAGTGCAATCGTTCTAATTCAGTGGGATCTATCCGGCAGATCCAATAAAATTTATACCACTCGTATCCGTCTCACCGTGAGAAACCGCGGCGGACAATGGTATATTCAATACAAAAAAAAAATTAAATTGGAAAACTCTTTGTTTTCAGTTTTAAATAAATACGACTAACAGTTTGTTCAAAGTAATTGAAAAGCCATATAATGAATATTAAACTTGATTATGAAAGGGAAGAATTATGAAAAAATCCTTGTATAATTCTATGTATTTCATATCTTACAGGTCTCTTACCCTACTAACTCATTAGCATTACCAATGGCGATAGTCTCGCTCAATAAAACTTTCCAGCACAGATTGCCATTACATAAAGATCTTAGCCAAATAAAATAAAATATAAATAATGTCGACTAAAATGTATACTTAAGTATAACTCGATTAAAATAAAACAAATATGCATCCAATAAATACGTTATCTACTATATAAAAATAAGTCGGGTTTTCCTTCCTGACGATATAACTCCAGAACGGCTTAACCGATTTGAATGATTTTTATTTTGTTTTGTTAGTCTTAGATCAGGGATGGTTTATGAAAAAAGAAAAGTCGAAAAATTCTCAACAGTTGGCGTTGTAGGCACATATTTCGTTTTTCATGGGGAAATGCACTTTGAAAAAAATATAAACTGGATAGAAATCGAGTAGTTTCAAATACAAAAAAAAATATTTTAAATTTTAAGAGCAATATTGTTGTTGTCAATTATTTTAATGATTTTCCAAGCAAATTGTTGTTGTCAAAAATTTTGAACTTTATTTTTTAATATACGATATAGCTAGCTACCTAATAAGTTTGTTTATGTTTACTATGTTACATTAAGTAACTTTTTGAAATGAAGTAGATACTTTGATTTGTTTGTATCCATCATTTTTGTTTGGGAAGTACCTATTTTCAATATCCTTGCATTAGGGTGAGTAGGGTTATGGGGAGGGCAGCTCAAAGCTACCATAACACCTTCGGTACCGGTGTGGAGAGTGAAGGGAGAAGGCTTACCAACCAAGTTGATAGGTGTGGTTAGTTTTCTTCTAGGCTGTTAAAGTTACAAATATTTCTCTTAGAGTTAGTGTTTATTGATGGCGAATAAAGTGCGCAGTTGGGCATGATATCACCTAATCGTCCAATACACGATGCATTCAACCACGAATTGCAAAGAGAACAACAAAACAATACGATACTGCAGCAATAGCCGAAGCAGTTCGTAAAAATTTTCTCCAATTGAATCGACAACAAATGATTGCGTATGACTCTTTGATGGAAGCTGTGAACAAAAGAACTGGTAGCATTTACTTTCTGGGTGCTCCCGGAGGTACTGCCAAAACGTTCTTAATTTCATTGCTTTTGGCACGGATTTGATCGCAGCATGAGTTGCCGTGGCATTGGCTTCATCTGGAATAACAGCAACTTTGTTAGAAGGCTACCGAACTGCACATTCAGCATTGATATTGCCACTGAACATGCAAATCAACCAGACACATTCTTGAAAAATCGAAGAAAAAATGCGAAGATTTTACAATGATGCAAATTGATCGATTGGGTCGAATGTACGATGGCCCCACAAAAGGTCAATGGTGGCGGTGGACAGGACGTTGAAGGATCTTCGTGTCAATCAAAACATTTTTTGAATAGCCATGGTTGTATTATCCGGTGATTTTCGGGAGACTCTTCCAGGTTTCCCACGATCAATTGCAGCTGACGAACTAAATGCGTGCTTGAAAGCATCAAATTTGTGGCTTCATGTCAAGACACTCCGATTGACGAGATCAAACTGCAGATGTGTTTTCGAAGCAATTGTTGGACATTGGTAATGAAAAGATTGCAGTTGATATCTCGACCGGACTTATCACTTTGCCCACTGATTTCTGCCACATGACCGATTCTAAGGAAGAGCTCATTCGAAGTGTTTTTCCGGGCATACTATAGAGGAGAAGATGTGTTGATTCCACGCATCCCGATGATTCCAACGGACTTACCATTCGAATTCAAACGACTGCAATTTTTTACTACAAATCTTTGCATTGAATGTTAATATCGTCTATTTTACAGGAAAATAAAAGGCATTGAATTAGTTTGAATTACTGACAAATTTTATTTAATCACCAAATCGAAAAAAAGCTTCAAATAGATAAAAATTAGGTGGTACGAAGTTCACCAGGTCAGCCAACACCAGATGAACCGCATCAATTTCTGCAAATATATTTCATTTCGTCGATGGTGGATCAGCTGAATGTGCGGTGCAATATACAGGGAACACAACAGTTAAAGAGACGAATTATTGAACAGTTGCAAGCAATTTTTCATTTAGAAAATCATTGTTTTTCACATGGGCAGCTATACGTTGCGTATTCACGAGTTGGGAAACCATCCGCTTTATTTGTGTTAACGTCAGACCAAAAAACAAAAAATGTGGTTTACCAAAGAGCACTTCAACGAAACGGATAATTTGCGGACACGTATAACGCTTCGATTCAGTATTTACTTTGGATTAACTTTCATTTTTTTACTTAGAGAAGTTCAACTAAATTACACTTCATTTTTGTAATCGTGATGTGAAATGAAATAAATACAAGAAAAAAATAATAATTTTTCTTCATCTTTTAATCCTCAAACGAAATGTTACAAAAAACGAAGCCATCTGGTGGCGAAACGGAGTTCGTCGGGTTTGCTAGTGAATTAATATAATAAAATGTACAACACTCAGCTCTAATTAGTTTTATGCAAATCAGTTTGAAAAAAATTAAGGAAAGCTCATCAATTATGCACCCTCCGATGTAAAATAATGGTGATATAATCTTTGGAAAATTATGTTTCTTAAATCGGCCATGACATGCACATCAAATGCTCTAACATTTAACGAAAAGTGAACATCTGATCCCTCCATTTATATTCATAACTAAGAAATTCGTTTGCCATGTGCGGTACTGGAACATACACATATTCGAATATGAATTCGTAAGTCACAATTTATAGCCATTTACTTTATTCATGAGGTTCGCTTTCTATTTAACAATAATGAAAAGAAAGGCCCAACTTTTACCGTTTGCGTTCAGGATAGTGTTAGAAATATAAGAAACACTGCGTGTGTATACATTTACCGGTAGTAAATTGGTGCGTACAAAGCCACTCAATTTCTAAAAGTAAGCTCCAGGAACATTACTATGGATGAATAAATGGTAACGGGTTGGTCATGCAGTTTGAAAAGGCTTGTGAGGGTGCTTTTTGTCTATGGCTGAGGTTAGCTCGCCGGATCGCCAAAGTCCTTCCGAAAGAAACACTAACTTTAGTTTTCAGAGGAGTTTCCTTTATTACGATTTTCTTAGACTTAGTTTACAATAATTGATAATTTATATTTAACGTTAACAATGCTTTTACAATGATTATAAATGACTTGTAAATATAATCTACGGTTAACGGCAGCAGCGATGTCAGCGGTTCGGTCCTCGGTTGCGGCTCTGGTGGGCGATAGTTCTGGCCCCGGCGGTCTTCGAGTCCGTCTCTCGACAGTCTCGGCGGTCCTCAAGTCTGTCTTTCGACAGTCTCGGCGGTCTTCAAGTCCGTCTTTCGACAGTCTCGGCGGTCTTCAAGTCTGTCTTTCGACAGTCTCGGCGGTCTTCAAGTCTGTCTTTCGACAGTCTCGGCGGTCTTCAAGTCTGTCTTTCGACAGTCTCGGCAGTCTTCAAGTCTGTCTTTCGACAGCCTCGGCGGTCCTAAGATGGTAATACCTACAGCAAAATGTTTTACATCCCTGGAAAGAGGAGAAAGAGACCTTTAAAATGAGGGGTAAAAGATAATAGTGGCTCTAAAACTGTGCCAGTGAGGCCAACTTGAAGAACCAAATGTCACAAAATTAAAAAAAAAACAATGAATATGCTGATGGAAAAAAATTTATTGCTCAAAGATGGTAACACCTACAGCAACATGTTGTACATCCCTGGAAAGAGGAGAAACAGACCTTTAATATGAGGCGTAAAAGATAATAGTGGCTCTAAAACTGTGCCAGTGAGGCCAACAGTCTCGGCAGTCTTCAAGTCTGTCTTTCGACAGTCTCGGCAGTCTTCAAGTCTGTCTTTCGACAGTCTCGGCAGTCTTCAAGTCTGTCTTTCGACAGTCTCGGCGGTCTTCAAGTCTGTCTTTCGACAGTCTCGGCGGTCTTCAAGTCTGTCTTTCGACAGTCTCGGCAGTCTTCAAGTCTGTCCTTCAACAGTCTCGGCGGTCTTCAAGTCTGTCTTGCGACAGTCTCGGCGGTCTTCAAGTCTCCCTTGCGGTTGACTCGGCAATTTGCTGGTTACCCGCAGGCCTCCCAGCACCAAAACTTCAAGTGGTCGGTCAACTACTTGAGGATCAAACTCAGCAGTACACGAGATTGGTACTAGTCAACTCTGATGTTTTCTCGATTTGTTTGTGATCTTGCTGGTGGTCTAATAGAATACCAACCAGTGAACGGGTGTGAATTATATCACAGCTGTGAAAATTATTGCTTCCCATATATTTTGTTACTAACAATATTTGGACTAGTGCGGGGGGCGGCACTGTCAATTGTTGTTGGGCGCAAGTGTGTCAAATGCACCGGCACTGTGCAGGCAATGCTGCGAGAAAACAGATAACACATACTGGACCACCGCGGGGGTGTATCGTGTGTATCATTGTTGGGGGCGGAGCAGATGATCGGATGTTGTGTGTGCAGGCACTGTATTGGCGATTCAGTGCGAAAACAAATACGGGGGTGAGTGGAATGGGTGGAGTGCAGTCGATACAGCACAATGGGGCATAGCAAAAACTATGTGGTAGGTGGCACAGTGGGGCAGGGCACCTACTGGAGTAAGAGCAAAAAAGTATGTAACGAATGCATCGTTACAGGCTTTTATAACCATCAGCGTTGCAATGTAACGATTTGATCAAATACGCAGAAGACCAAATCTACTATAAGAAAGCCGCTCAATAGTCACTGCAATTGGGGATGTGGCAACAGGTTGGTCACACCTATACCTACTCGATGCGTTATAAATTTTTTTTTTGTTCTTGCCAAATGCAGTTGTATTTGGCTCGAAATCAGAGTTGAATTTATCGAACAGCTCTGCATAATAGGCGCCTTAATCGTTTGAACGATACTGCGTGCTTCCGAAACAACTGTTGCCATTAGCTTGTTGTCAAGCAGACCGATAAGGAGAAGTCGACGGTTCCGAGTGTTTCTACGTTGTTTGGTGGTGAATCCAAAATTCGTCCACGGCTACGAAACGGCGAAAAAATCCGAATTGTGATTGGACTTTAGACATCGCCAAGCACTAAAGTTGTAAAACGATTGTTACTTTGTTGAAATTTGCCGTCCTTTCAAGCAAAAGCTAACCACACGAACAATATTTTCACTGACAATTCAAAATAAATCCTTTCTGAACTTACAAAATTATATCGTATTTTCAATTCAGACGATTTCATGAAAACGGACAAAACACGAACCAGAACAAAGGGCTTGTAATATATAAAAATTATGTAGGTATGTATCTATCTGTACATAAAGACGCAGGAAAAGGTATTTTTCTCTATGGATCAAATCCTTTCAGCAGAAAATGAACGAAAACGCTCACGAGTGTACTTTTCGTAATTATAAATGAACATGCGTTAGGTGGCGTATTTACGAATTTTTCTCTCCATTTGCTTCTTTCTGTGATACGTTTTTCTAGTCTTTTTGTTATCGTTCGTTTTTTTAGACAATAATTATTTTCAAACGGAAGACGATTTGAGAGCTTTATACATAGAAAGAAGAAGAAACAGGGCAATATGCTTTATAAGTTACCTAGTATAAAATAACTGTATGATAGAGGAAACTTCAAAAGTAATGAGAAATTGAAATTTACCGATGATGCGTCATCGATTTCAGATTGCTTGAATGTACTTATCTGTGCTTACCTATCAATTTGAAGAGATTATATTAATCATGAATTTCCAGATGCAATGTTAAACGTTTATTTCAGAGCGAGTAAAAATATACCCAACACAAACTTTTTGGGTCTTTAAGTATAAAGTATAAATACAAATTATTTGCATTAAAAATGTTAATATAAATTTTTTATTAAAATTTGAAGGTACTAGCAGACGCAAATTACTTCCTTAGCACTGCTTTTGAAGTGGAAAAGAAATACATCCTTAGTACTTCCATTTATGTAGAAACAGTATTTCTTAAGTACTTCCCTTTACGATGTACAAGTAAGTACTCCTTTTCCGTACATTTTGTCAATAGTTTTATATAAGTACTTCTGCGTTTGCAGAAAAGTGTAAACTGTTCGGATAATTTCTAAAATTTATATACGAAAGCAATATATAATTATCAAAAGAAAACACACTTTATACTTAATATTATATAAGATTTAAACCACCTTCTGAAGAAAAGCCTACGAAAGGCTTCGCAGATACTTTCCTGTAAGCGATGTATTAACAATAGATAAATAAATAAAAATCAATCAATCAAAAAAAAAAAAACTTAAAGCTTTATCGATTTGGCCCGAAATTCATGGTAAAATTATTGTTCCAAAAAAGACAATAGCACCTATATCAAACATTTAAAAGTTGCCGGTGTTTCCAAAAGTTACATAACGAGCATAAAGTTGGTGCTTGTCGTAAGGTGTTCACTATATGTATTCTCTACCGTAGTAAGATAGTGTATTTTCAGGTATATTCCAGGTTCCAGGACACTACGAGAACGTGATCACATTTCTTCGTTTGTTTTATAGGGTGTGTTTATAACGGGTGATTTTTTAAGAGGTTTAGAACTTTAAAAAAAAAAAACACAAAAAATTCGAAAAAATGAATGAAATATTTATTTGAATCGATAGATTGAACCTTGCAATTTAATGTTTAAAGATAATTTCATGCAAATGTTGACCGCGGCTGCGTCTCAGGTAGCGCATCCGCTGAGTCCAATTTTGGCATACTCTTTCACACATATCGGCCGGTATCTCACGAATGAATGCATGGATGTTGGCTTCCAGTGCGTCAATCCCCCACAAACAATAATCTAATGGTGTCAAATCGCACGATCTAGGCGGCCAATTGACCGGCCCGAAACGTGAAATTAACTGTTCACCAAACTCGCCTCGCAATTGCGCCATTGTTTCGCGTGCTGTGTGGCATGTGGCACCGTCTTGTTGAAACCACATATCATGCAAGTCAAGAACTTCCATTTCGGGCAAAAAAAAGTTTGTTATCATCGCTCGGTAGCGTTCACCATTGACAGTAACGCTGCGATTCGCATCATCTTTGAAGAAATATGGCCCAATAATGCCGCCGGCCCATAAACCGCACCAAACAGTGGCTTTTTCGGGATGCATTGGTAGCTGTTGCAATGGTTCTGGCTGATCTTCACTCCAAATGCGGCAATTTTGCTTATTTACGTACCCATTCAACCAAAAATGAGCCTCATCGCTGAACACAATTTTTCGATAAATTGATAAAATTTCGAGCACGAATTTTGATAGTAAAATTCAATAATTTGCAAGCGTTGTTCATTTGTAAGACGATCCATGGTTAAATTGCAAACCAAACTGAAGCTATTTGACAGTGACACAAGGTACTAAACACACGTCAGCTGTCAAAACCAGTGTTGCCAAAACCAAACCAGCTAAAAAATCAAAGATTAAATTAAATTTGGAAAAAGTGGACGCTGGCTGTGGCTGTTGTATCAATGATCTTGCGTTGTGCTTTGTTCTTCTTCTTGTTCATGCACACACTAGACACACCACACAGCAGTGTTGGCAGTTTTTGGGGAATTCACCTTTTCGTGGGGGATTTCAATCATAAATATGATGAAAGGGGAAAAGAGGAATCATCCCTCTTTTAGAACGAAATGTGGGGAAAATCCAATTAAATGGAACCAGGATTGTGCTGAAGTATCCAATTGATTAATTTGGATCAAGGATTGTAGCTTTGGGCCAATGTTTCGAGCCGAAAAAAATGGTTTAAATCGTTCTCAAAACTGTCTTCCATTTTTTTTTTTTTTAAATAACCTAATCAACATATGATTTACTCGACTGAACGCCGTCATAAAAAAAAGCAGGTTAAAAGATTCGCCAAGTAAACGCACCCAATAAATTAATATTTTTTTTTTTTTTTTTAAGAAAAAACTATCTTTTGTGTAAAGCTCAAGGCTCAACCTTTTGCGCAAGTTGCGTATCATTATAATCGTATGAATGATTTGAATATGAGTCATATTCAATATGAACATCAGGTTCATTTTAACAGCATTTCAGTTTATGTATTGAAACTTGGGTGAAAAATCTGTAAGAAGCAGTCAGTTTTAATTAATATTTTGATTGTGGGGAGTCCATGGGGAATTCCACTTTAGTTAAGTACATATAATGTTAGAGATTTGAATAGGGTGAGCGCACCTGCACACCTTTGAATAAACGTCACTGATAACGAGTATACTACACTAACTCAGTTTCTGTCTAAAAATATATTATATTGTATTGATTCACCATGTTCCCACCAACGTGATTTGGCTAAATCCACTTGATTTAGGTAAATCATTGTATAAATTACGTGATTTACCATACATTTTCGTGATTACTAATTACATGATTTATATATATGTCATCGTAAATCTACACAAAATGAAATCGAACATACCTGTTATTGTTTCAATTCAATTTAAGTTTATTCAACAAACAAAAAAAATGTAAAAAAAAAAAATTATTATCCAATATTCTTCAAGTTTCGGTGAATTTTTGTATTTTAATTAAGTACACATAAAATCATAGATAAATTGTTTTATTTGTGGCAGGTATGGGAACAAAACAAAAACAACACAAAAAAAAACTAACTGGTCCGAAGAGGAGGAACTTTTTCTCCTGGATGTCAAACTAAAACACGTAAAGTTCGGTGGAGACGCCTTTCATGATTTATAAATCACATGAGCTAGATCACGTTAGTGATCTTATATGTTCATGTTCATGCATTCCACAAACGGAACATATTTTTCATGTTAAAGTGATATCCATAAAAAAATAAATCTATACGAAAATTATTATTGAACGGACACCACATCAAAGAAGTTCTTAGGAACTCCTCATTTCCGATGAATGTATAAATGAAACACAATAAATGTTTCTGTTAATCTTAAAAATAGTTTTTTGGGTGCCGGCAGATTTTTTAGGTGCATGCATGAATTCCAAGAAATTTCACTTGCCTTATTCTTTTGAATTTAAATCGAGACGAAAAATGTTCCTCGCAGAATCGACAAAAAAAAATAATTTAAGGTTTTGTACCTGCCACGGGGTTTTTTAAACGAGAAAGTTAAAAATACATTTGAAATTTTTTACTCTCTAACATGTTTTTAAATTACATTTATGTTGTTTTCACTATAATTATACTAGAACTGTATTCATGTTCGAAAAACAAGTAGCAACTCTTTAAATTACTCATATGCTGATAATAATTCTACGTTAATACGTTTTTATAAGTTTCCTGGTAGCCGATAATTTCTGAATTCGGCCCATGATATCGTTAAAATTTAATGACATTTTGGGGATAGCCTTAATATGAATTACAATGGATAATTGTAGTAACATGCCGCTGGATTCACGGTGTTTATTCAAACGGGGGTTAGAAATTTCGGTCTTAAGAGCTAAATGCCTTTCATTTAATCCACTTATACATTCGAGTAAAGAGCGCATAAGCACTCCTATTATTCCCAGGTAGGGATGCTATACGTCGCCCTTTTTTTTATACAAAAATGCTGTTTCTCCCCCTAACACAAACCACTATCCCCCTTATGAAAACCCTAAAAAGAAAATTGTTCTTAGAGATGATAAGTTATTTGTTGAAGGCAAAATATTCACCTGGGACAACAAAGACGGGCTGATATGTGGCAAGGAAAACTACATTCATGTTTTGAGCAAAATACTCGACGTTGTGCCCACAAGGGTTGATGAGTTTATCAATGATCTTCTTCATAAAAACAATGTGTATCAAACGTCAGTAAAAAGTCAAATTGAAACGACAAACACTTTGAGTTCAGCCGGTCCAATATCCCAGAAGTCATCAATTAAAACAACCGCTGTAACCAGTAACTCTGTTGGGACACGCCTACACTCAGATTCCTATTGAAATTTACACGTCTATCAGAACGAAGCAGTAAGCAGTAACTAATGAAGAATTAATTTGTAATCTTAGAATTTTAAGCTATAATGCTGCCGGACTAAAAAATAGGTTAGAATATTCAGAATTTTGTAATTACATTTATGAATTTGATATTATCATGCTTTTAGAAACTCATATATTAAAAAATGAAGAAGAAATGTTTAAAAATTTATTTATAGATTATGAAGTAGCATTTGTTCCGGCTGTAAAAACAAGCATTTTCGGAAGAGGTAGTTGTGGTGAACTCTTTGCCTATCGCAAGAAACTAAGAGGAGTAGATATAAGTTTCAAGAAGATTGGTGAATACTACATTTTTCAACTCGATAGAGAAAATAATACGCTGTTCATAGTGCCAACGTATTTAAACTGCAGTCATTGGGAACGCGACTTCAATAAACTAATTGATTTGCTTAATAATATAGATTCATCAGACTTAATGATCGTCGGGGATTTCAGCGGAAGATATGGGGATACCAACAGTTTGCAACTGTCGAAACATTTCTGCGGTACTGCATTAAACGAATGTTCAGGCTACCAAATAGCAGCCCCAATTATATGATATATCTGGAGACAGGAATGGCTCCTCTCTTCCTGGAAACTCTTAAATTACATTTTGACTACGTAATTAAAGTTTTGGGAATGGATGATCGTAGGTTACCAAAAATAGTCCTCTCTTACATAATTTCGACAAGAGCTAACTGTGTACCTACATGAATGGAATATTTTGGCACGTAATTGTGAGCTAAATCCAATTATTGGAATCGACGAACAGGCTATACCGAGTAAAATAAAATTCCAGAAAGTTCTCGAAAAACAGGTAATCTTCTATAAGACTCGTATGTGATTGAAGCTCAGTCTTCACAATACCGAGCGTATTACAGCAAACTAAGTCACAATCTGCAGGAGAAGTCATATTTTGTGAATACCAACTCAACTGAAAAAATAAGCATACTATTTAAAATCAGAGGCGAATTAATGAACTTAAATTATATACCACACCGGCCTGATCTTCCAATCGAATGTAATCTCTGCAATCTTAGAGAAAGAGAAGACGTCTTCCATTTTATAGCAAAATGCCCAATTTTGAGAGAACTACGGAGAATGTTCTTTGGAGTAAACCAGCTGGAAAAAGAAGAAACATTGTCCATTCTTAATGGCGACCGCGGTTGGGACGTGCTATACAAATATGCTTTGAACGCACTACGCTATAGAACACGCATCATTGAAGGCGAATTTTGAAATTATATATCTTAATTTAACTGATTCCGTCGTATATATACGGACAAACGTCATTCTGGTAGACGGCATAACGCCAAACCAACTAGACTATAAGCTAACTTTTGTAATCAATATACATACACTTATTTATAAATATTTAGTCAATAAAACTAACTAACTAACTAACTATCCCCCTTATTAAGTCAAAATTCAATAAAAGAAAACATTCAATTATTGAAAATTTAGAAAATACTTTCTTTTAATATTTTTAACAAGATTCTCTGTGAACACATCCATATTCCATATGAAGTGTGAGTCAACTTTCAAAGCTGAATGCTTTCTTACTTCACGTGCTAAAGTTGATCTCCTGTAGGTACGTTTTTGTTTTGTACTGTCATCTGTTTCTCATTCAGTTTTTATTTTGAAACCAAAATTTACTTTACTTTATTTACTTTTTATTTTCTGGTGTTTATCATAAAGTATGTAGGTACCTACATCAATAATTTGATGCTTTTTCCTAATGTGTAGTAATAAAATAAAATTTGTACCTGCATATATGTATCTAATGAAACTTATTTTTATTTATTTTTTTTTGACTTTGGTGTTCAAAAAAAAATGTGTCCAGACAACTCATCTATAGAGCTTTATGAAAAACTCAAAATTTATTTTGACTTACAACGATGTCCTGTTTTCCCTACAAATGCATCTTTTCCTTTATGGAAGAGTGGACTATTTGGATATATGTAGTTTAAAACTTGTCGCTAAAGCCGAATTTAGTGGGATTTGATGGAGTTAATGCGGTTTTCGTCAAAGTCATTTGGCCAATACAGATGCCATACGTAACTCATGTGATCAATATTATTTTAGTGACTGGCGTCTTTTCTCGTCAGTGAAAAATTACTAAAATAATACCCCTGGATCCCTGCAGGTAAGGAGTTCAGACTTATATCCTAGAATTTATTTCTGAAGTTTTTGAGCAGTTTATTTAGAAGCTGAATGAGAGCCTGACTTCCAACAATTTTCTGTTTTTAATTCTATTTGAATATCGTGGCAAATACAGCTGCAGGACTGCTTTATTAAGCTCTACAGAGCCCATACGAGAAAAACTGGATAAGGACTATATTAATATCCTGATTCTTTTAGACGTTGTCAAGGCTTTTGATGTGGTTGACCATTCCACTTTCATAAACAAATTGTAGCAGACGAATTGGGAAGAAAAGGTTTTCCTCCGGAGCTGACTGTGATAGTCTTCACAATGTGCAAGTACAAAATACCACTATCCTAAGCTAAACACATTCATGCGAACGCTTACAGGCAAGCAAGTCATATGAAAACATTATATAATTACCTATGGAGAAGCTGTACAGCCTTTAAACGAGGAAGAGTTTGTTACCAACCTATGGAGCTGCCCTGACCTGATCTATCCAACTTAAGAGAGGCTTAGTTAGGAAAACTAATTCCTCAATGATCTTAGATATCTATGCAATAAACTATGGCGCTTGTGGCGACCTGTCAGCGAGAACGAGCTATGAGCTGACACGCAGGCTTACGCTCTCGCCACTCATCACTTCAATACATTGCGCTCTCCACACCCACGATGCGCTCTCTTGCTCGCTGCTAATGACACACACAACTTCGGCTACGCGAGGCTAGTCGATTGTGGATCGTGTCAGAGCGTGGTAGTCTAAATAAATAGTAATAAAGAAGTTTCATCGAAATTACCACTTGTGTTTGTTTTGATTTCTTATCTTTCAGCACCGGTTATTACATTGGCGACGAGGATCGGATATATTCAGAAAATAAAACAAAAAGAAAGAGTAGTGAGTGGATGATCGAAAATAAGAAAGTCGATACAAACGTGAGATATATGTCATTAAATTGGACTAAATTGTTGTAATCGCATTAAATTGCAGGGAAGAGGGGATTACATTTAATTGTAAACAATTGGCATTAAATTGCGAAGCTGAACATTAAATTGTTCGTTCTAAAAGAGAATAAAGAGGAGCAAGAGTGAATAAAGCATCACTCCGGGCAAAGGTAAAAATGAATAATTAAAAAAAAAAGAGATAAGAAATAAGAGATAAAATTGTGACACAGGCATTCCAAGAAAGAAGGATGAGTGAATCGGTGATTAAACCGTTTCTTTGTAATACGATTGACAAATCTTTGATCCGATCAGAATGGGAGAGATGGTATAGATCATTTTCCGTCTATTTGGATTCCGAAGAGATTGTTGATGAAGTAAAGAAGAAAAACAAGCTGCTCCACTTAGGAGGACCGCAGCTGCAGGAGGTAATTTTCAGTATCCCTGGCGCTTTGGTGGCCACTGGTGGCAAAGATGTCTTCACGACTTTGGTAACGAAACTTAATGACTACTTTTCTCCGTCGAGGAATTCAACATTTGAGAGACATGTATTTCGGGCTGTCAAACCAGAGGAGGGGGAAAGTTTTAATACATTTATTTTGCGTCTACGGAATCAGGCAACTAAATGTTCTTTTGGGAAATCCGAGCAGGAGGTTATTGATATAAACTTAAAAGATAAGGTAATAGACGTGTGGGCTTCGCGGGAGCTAAAGAAGCGACTGCTGGAAAAGGAGCATTCCTTAGACCAGGTGATAGATATGTGCTCAGTACATGAGCAAATCGCGAGCCAGACGGAAACTATGGCCCCTACACCATCGTCGAGTCGGATCAATAACATTTCCTCTGGGCAAAAGGAGAAATATTCAAACCATGGCAGAGAATGCCAGAGATGTGGACGATTAGGTCATTTCGGGGAGAGTAGTGGCTGCCCGGCTAGAAATGTCAAATGCAATAAGTGTGGGTTTGTGGGACATTTCGCCAGAAGATGTAAGACTAAAACAGATAAACGAAAGAATAATTTTGACGACAGGTGGAATTCGAAAAGAAAAAGGTTTGGACAGTCAAATATAAGGTTTATAGACGATGAAAAGGAAGGGAAAAAGGTGACAAAAGGGGAAAGGGATCGTGAACATGACTGCTTCGAAATAACGGAAGAGCTAGGCGAACCATCAAGTGGGCAAATTGTTTGCTCTGTTGGGGGCTTTAAGCTGGCGATGCTTATAGATTCAGGGTCACGATTCAATCTTATAGGGGAAAAGGACTGGGGACAATTATATAATAATTCCAGAGCATTGCTGAACATCCGAAAGGAATCACCAAACCGGTTCAGGGCGTATGCAGGTAAGGATTTGCTTGAAATAATATCAGTTTTTGAAGCTCCCATAAGCGTGAATGAGCGAGAAGAAGCAATCGAATCGTTCTACGTTATAAAGGACGGCAAACAATCGTTACTAGGCCGTGAAACAGCCATCAAATTAAAAGTTCTTAAAATTGGGGTTGACATTAATCATCTTGAAGAACATCGGCCATTCCCAAAAATTAAAGATATACAGGTTCAACTATCGATAGATGAGTCAGTCAAACCGGTACAACAACCTCTACGTCGTATTCCAGCTGCGTTGGAGGAAAAAGTCGAACGTAGACTAAAGGAGGCAGTTGAAGATGATATCATCGAACCTGTGTACGGACCGACTTCATGGATCTCGCCTATTGTAATAGTGTTTAAGGAGAAGGGAGATTTTCGGTTATGCGTCGACATGCGTCGTGCAAATCAAGCAATACTCCGGGAAAACTACCCGCTCCCCACGTTTGACTCCTTCATGACCAAACTCAAAGGTGCTCGATATTTTTCTCGGTTGGATCTTAAGAACGCATACCACCAGTTACAACTAACGGTGGATAGTCGCGAAATCACAACGTTCATCACTCATAAAGGGATATTTCGGTACAAGAGATTGTTGTTTGGGGTAAATTCAGCTCCTGAAATTTTCCAAAGGACAATGGAAAAAATGCTGGCTTCTTGTCAAAACGCCCTCAATTATTTGGATGACGTTATTGTCTTTGGACTCACCGAGGAAGAGCATGATAGGGAGTTGAGCGCAGTTTTGAACATTTTTAAGAACATGAACGTGACACTCAACAAAGAGAAATGTAGCTGGAAAGTTCAAGATCTTAAGTTCTTGGGTCATGTGCTTGGAGCAACTGGGATTAGCGCTGATCCTGACAAAGTGACAACGATTCTGGAGTTCCGACCGCCAAACACCAAGGAGGAAATGAGAAGCTTTTTGGGGCTTGTGACATATCTAGGGAAGTTCATTCCGGATATGGCAGACGCTACGGAACCATTATGGAGCCTGCTTAAAAAAAACGTCCCCTTTACGTGGGGCGAAAAACAAGAGCAGTCATTCCGGCGATTAAAGAATTCTCTTGCGAAAATTCCCACACTGGCTTATTTCAACTCCAAGAATCGCACTCGTCTAATAGCCGATGCAAGTCCAGTCGCGTTGGGTGCAGTCCTATTGCAGTTTCACGATGGAAACCCTCAAGTCATCTCATTTGCCAGCAAAAGCCTCTCTACTGTAGAGAGGAGATATTCACAAACTGAAAAGGAAAGTCTAGCGTTAGTTTGGGCTGTAGAACGCTTTTATTACTATCTCGCAGGAATAACTTTCGAGCTTGTGACTGACCATAAACCCCTAGAGGCCATTTTCAAACCAACATCAAAGCCTCCAGCGCGGATTGAGAGATGGATACTAAGACTTCAATCCTTTAAGCTTAAGGTCATATATCAGGCGGGCAAATTTAACATAGCCGATTCTCTATCTAGATTGTGCAAAATTGAAGAAACTGACTCGTTTGACACCCATTGTGAGTACAGCGTCTGTGCAGTGATCGAAAATACGGTTCCCCATGCACTTACAATAAGCGAAATAGTAAAATGCAACGACACGGATCAGGAACTCGTAGAAGCAGTTAAAAGTGTAAAGAGTGACGATTGGACGACCAATGCTAAAAACAAGTTCTTCCCATTTCGGTTGGAATTGTGCACTATGGGAAACATTCTCTTACGTGGTGCCCGAATTGTCATACCAGCAGCATTACGACAAAGAGTACTAGACCTAGGGCATGAAGGCCATCCCGGAGAAACAGTCATGAAGCGCAGACTTCGGTCAAAAGTATGGTGGCCGCTAATCGACAGGGAAGCAGAGTCATTCGTAAAACAGTGTCGTGAATGTCTACTAGTTTCAAGACCATCACCACCAGTTCCCATGCAACGACATGCATTCACCGACGGACCTTGGCAATGTATCGCAATGGACTTATTGGGGCCATTACCAAACCACGATTTCATTTTTGTCATCATTGATTACTACTCCCGATATCAAGAGACAAAATTTATGAAGAAAATTACAACAGCCGATATCATTTCCAACTTGGAGGAAATTTTCTGCAGGTTAGGCTACCCTAAGTCGATAAAAGCGGACAACGGTCGGCAATTCGTTAGCAGTGAATTCAAAGCTTATTGTAAAGCCAACAATATTGAATTAATCACCTCACCCCCCTATTGGCCACAAGCAAACGGCGAGGTGGAGAACATGAACCGATCTATTCTTAAGCGGCTGCAAATTGCCCACGAAAAGGGGGCAGATTATAAAAGGGAAGTACAAAAGTTCACCTTAATGTACAACGTTAGGGTAAACTGTCCAACAGTGGACCAATTTGCGTTTGACTAGATGTAGTTTATAAACTATTTGTTTAATCTTTAAACGGTTTGAAGTTACTTATTATATGCTTTATTAGCTTTGTATTTAACCACATACAGCTTTAGAAAGATCGTAGAAAATGCTAAATTTTTAGTTTTTTAAGACGCACCTCAAATGGTTCACTGTGTACTAGAGGGTGGACACAGTGAACCACCGGGTAGTTCACAGTGAACCTATAGTGTTTATTTCTTATTCCGTAAGAAAAATAAAGAACAAAAACAAGTAATTGGTACAATTCAGTTTTTATTTAATATTAACATTAGAAAAACAAAACAATACAAAAACATAAGTAAAAAAAGCAACGAAAAGTAATAACACCAATAAACAATAGCAAAACATTAACAAAAATGACTTTCAAGGGCTTCAGTAATATCACAAAACTTGTAACTAACGAAAAATAATAGTAACGAATGTTAAATGTTGTAAGGTCGTTGCTAAATGCTTAATAAAAATACGTAATTCTGAAGCTGGGAAATGATACCATATTTACCATTGTTCACTGTGTACCACTAGGAGCTGGTTCACTGTTGGACAAGTGCCTTTTTTGGAGAAAAATATTTTTATAAAAAAAACAGTTACACAAATTTGATTGACAAGCTAATTTTAATTAATAATAATAATTAACATTTTAAATTGTATCCCACAAATCTCATAAAGCACAATAGTTTTTTAAATGGAACAAAAATAAGAAGCACGATTTCTAATTTACTAATTAAGTAAAATCACTTTTTCTTGAGCACAACTTACACAGACGTGCGCACTACTTCAAGTCCCAGGTAAATTCACAAAGGATCGTAACGCGGTTTATTTTCTCTTTATTTCGTTTTTCTCTTATAAGTAGAGATTAAGTAAATTTAAAAGGTTCACTGTGGAACGTGGGCCACTGTGGGACAGTTTACCCTACACCACATGGTACAACCGGAGAGTCGCCGTCGAAGCTTCTTTACAACAGAACAATCAGGGACAAGATCCCCTCTGTACAAGATATAAGCGAAAATATTTTGGAGGCGCGAGACTTGGACACAATGAGCAAACATTTGGGGAAAGAAAGGGGAGACAGAGACCGGAGAGCAAAAGAAAGAGGTATTGTGGTCGGCGATAAGATTTTGCTTCGTAACCTGGTTCCCGTAAACAAATTAACACCGACTTTTGACTCAGCCGAGTTTGAAGTGGTCCAACGAGGCCTGAGCGAAGTAGTGGTTCGAGGAGGAGACGGAAAGACCTTCAGACGAAATGTAACCCATGTAAAGAAGATTCCAACTCCATCTCAGTCGGTTGTAGAAAAATCAACATCGGAGGACACTCCCGGCCACTCACCTGGTGAAGATGAAGAAGACGTCGCAGATGATGCTCGGATCATGGATTCTTCCATGAAGCTGAAGCTAAAAAAAATAGGAGGGATGTGGCGACCTGTCAGCGAGAACGAGCTATGAGCTGACACGCAGGCTTACGCTCTCGCCACTCATCACTTCAATACATTGCGGCGATTGCGCTCTCCACACCCACGATGCGCTCTCTTGCTCGCTGCTAATGACACACACAAGACACAACTTCGGCTACGCGAGGCTAGTCGATTGTGGATCGTGTCAGAGCGTGGTAGTCTAAATAAATAGTAATAAAGAAGTTTCATCGAAATTACCACTTGTGTTTGTTTTGATTTCTTATCTTTCAGCACCGGTTATTACAGCGCTAATAACAATAAATAAATTGTATTCGTATTGTATCTGAGTGGTGTTCTATTATTTTTTTCCTTTACCCCGAAGCACTTCCAAGGGTTCCATTTTAGGCCGTCTCTTATTCTCATATGTACATTATGGATTTAGCTCCTGTAAGTTTGAATTCATGGAAACACTTTTATGCTGATGACAATAGCACTACCCACAATGTCTATTTCAAGTCTTAAAAGATATAAGTCGTCTCACCTGCTCTGGCTGAAAACCTGTGGATGTGTCTTTTCAGGACTATGCCAAGTTTCGTACAATTATTCATCTTTAAGCAAGACATCTAACCGTCAAGTTTCCAATATCCAATCGATCTACCCGCTTAATGCTCTCATGTTTCTTTTGCTTAACACCTGAGAGACAATTTTTCATTACTGCAATCCGCCTTACTTACATAAGATCCCACCTGTAAAGCCAGAGCAACCATTTATTTTATTTATCCATTTTTTTTTATAATTTCCATGTAGAATTTCATTATTTCAATTTGAACTTTAAGTGTAATTTTTTTTATGAGGTTATAAATCGTCTGGTGTTGAAGAACTAAGGGAGGATTATGACTGGGGTTATGTTTCGTTGCTGTGTTTGCTAGACTTTTCTAAGGCTTTTGATAAAGTGAATCATAAGGAGAGAGCAGTAAAATTGATGGACAGTTTTCTCTCTGGCAGATCGCAAAGGGTTAATTCTGGTGAACGTTTTTCACTGTTGAAAGAAATAAAGCAGTGAGTTCCTCAAGGCTCAATATTAGGCCCGATACTCTTCTGCATGTTTATCAACGACCTTCCCATAGTCTGTAAACATTCTTCAGTACACCTTTACGCTGATGATGTTCACCAACATTTAGCGAAGCCTTCTGGTAACCTCAACGAACTTGTTTTTCTCATCAATGAAGACTTAAAACATGTTACATCCTGGTCTGTAGCTAACGGGCTGCTTCTCAATCCATCAAAATCTCAAATAATACCCATTTCAAAAAATTAATAATTTCGACCTTTGCCTCCTTCCCGATGTTACCTTAATAATAACATAATTTAAGCTGTGGACTCAGTCACTAGTCTAGGTTATTTTATCAACCGAAATTTCTCTGGTTACATCCACACAAATGTGGTCGTGGGGCGTATCTACGGATGTCTTCGCAAATTGTGGATCAGTGCCTATTTTACCCTTCAGGAAACAAGGCGAAAGCTGGTATTGTCTCTAGTCCTACCCTAACATATGCTGAGGTGGTCTATAGCAGTCTTGACTCTTCATCCCAGCGAAAACTTCAAGTTGCCTTTAACGATGCAGTGCGTTATATATATGGCATGCGTAGATATAACCATATTTCTGTGTTTGCTAGGGGCTTGCTTGGCTGTACTTTGGAACAATATATCAAAATTATGATAACTCAAACTCCGTCTTATTTGTGCAATAGACTTAATTTTACTCGCTCCTCAAGAATCATCAATCTCATTCAATATCGTCAATATAGCCTTAACTCGTCACGCTTATTTTGTATCCATACTGTAAGACTTTGGAACTCTTTGCCATCTCTATTGAAGAATATCTTAAATCCACCCAATTTTAAAAGTGCAAAGAGCAAAATACAAAACAGAGAATTGGGAGAAACCATCCACTCTATATTATTTCTGTAGTTTCTGTAGTGTATATTTTCACCTCCTGAGGTTCACACGCTCAACCAATCTTAACAAATGAAGTGTCAATGAAAAGAGATTTTGTGGGTCACTCACAAATGATAAATATGGCAACCGTGCGCATAGTTCTGTATAAACAATGATTCCGGGAATTTTTTTTTAATTCTGACTCGCCATTGCGATAAGAGGCACGTCGACCTTAGAAGTAAATTTCTCTGAAGAAGAAATTCCTATACTAATACCACAAAGGGCTGGGCATTGACATAAGATATGCTCAATAGCCAAATAGAATTTTAGAATCTTTTTGGCATTGTTTTTGAAAGGTTTAATAACTTTTTGCGGATAATACTTTGCTTTCATTCTTCATGCCCGTACAAACGACGCCACTAAAGAGAGTCGACGGCCGAAGTTCTTATTCACAGATCACACACCTCTATCACAGAATCCGTCGCATTCGGAATTTTGTTACGAACCCCGAAAGAACTACCATAGAATCCGTCGCAGGGGAAAATGTTCGCTCACGTTGTGTACCGTAAAGCACTTTAGTGAAAAAGCGGTAGGTTGGCCGACACGTCAAACATTCCGGTTTGATTGCCACACATCGACATTGCTGTACTTTAGTTGTTTCTATTGTATTTAATATAAGTTTTTGGCGAAACTCAGTTCGCCGGGTCAGCTAGTAACCTATATAGGTACCTACTGTAATATTATTTTTAAATTTAAATACTAATATCTTAGTTTTGCCAGTGATAGGAAGATCGATTTTAGGACAGCTTTACAAGTGGGTAATTAAGAAGTTTTTGTCATTCAATTCAATAGTTTCTGCATATAATGGTTCACTCACATTATATGCAGAAACAGTACGGGGGATTCAAGGTATGATACACTAAATAACTTGAGCTTAGAACTTAAGACTCAAGAAAATGCGAACTATGCGATTTAAGGGAAATGCCGGAACTAAAAAAACACGACTGACAGCTTATCACTAAGAACAAATTTTCAATTATATTCTTTTCGAAATCCCTTACAAAAATATATATACTGAAACGCAAATACATATATGTATTATTGTGTACAACATTCAATTGATAGTTAAACTTTGTTGTTTAATACCTAAATCGTAATTACCTAACTTATGCAATTGTTAATTGCTCCTTCTAATGACAATTTGAATATCGTGTCCTGGCTGGCACAAAAAAAAGGAAAGGAAACCAACTGCCATGTAATGATATTCATATAGCCGTCTTATGTGCTGTTTCATTTATTACCTCTTGACATAATCGCCCAATAAAGAATTGCCGTGTTGCGCTGTGGTTATTTTCCTATTCCAGTTGTATTTCAAAGTTACATATTTACGTGTATCACTCCCTTCGTTGGTCATCGCCATCTAAGGCAAGAACAATGCATCACAATAAATTACACAATGGTTAATGTTTATTTGATTACACTTGTGCGCCACTTAGTACGTACATACATTTTACATATTTAGCTGTTGTCGTCTCTTTAGTTCCAAATGTCGCTCAAGAACGATGCTAATCGTGTGCCTGGCCGTTTGTTGGACACTTTGATGGAATAAAATCAGCGACAAGCTAAAATGCTGCAGTGGCGCGAAGTGTGCTTGATGAATAATTGCAAGATGTGTTGCATTATTTCCTTATGGTGACTTAAACGAACAAAAATCAAGCGCTTCCGTTGTTGTTCGAATAAACATAGTATACTTGTACATACAATCCTATAAGTTGTTGGACTTATGGTGACCTGTGTGCATCTATATGCATATATATTATGGGATATCTTAGTTAAGAAATGTAGTTCTTTAAAAGAATTTAATTCGCTCGAAGTTTACATAATTCTGGGAGAAATGCACAAAAATACAAAATTCCAATTCTTTACAAGTTATGAATAGAGAAGAATAAGGAAAGTCCGATACTCGTACTAGTTCAATTTCGAACTTTTTTGTTGACTGATGCCTTAAATTTCGTTGGCTGTTGCATCCTCTGGCATTGCTGTCACATTGTTGTCGAACAGCACATTCCGCTTTGAAGCTGCCGATGAATCTTCCCACGGTTGACAAGCCAACGTGCACAATGACCAAAAATTCGGCGATAGCGAAATTGATGCGAGAATGCAAAATCATCATTGGGTATGAGGTATGACTGCAAGGTGGCGCATAAATGAGCTTTGGAGGCAGTTGACCGAACGATGAAGGATCTATGAGGTGATTCGCGACGATTTGGTGGGGTTATGATACTGCTCTCCGGAGATTTTCGTCAAATGCTTCCCGTCATCCAGAGATCTACTGCTGCCGATGAGCTTAATGCATGCCAGAAATCTTCGTCTTTGTGGCAGCATGTCAAGAAGATTGAATCGACCATGAAGATGAGAGTCCCATTGAAAAACGACCCATCGGCTGCTGAATTCTCGAAACAACTGCTGGCGCTTGATGTTGTTGTTCCGACTGGATTGATATCGTCCCCTGCTAATTTTTGCGTGTTCTCATCGTCGAAGGAGTAACTCATCAAAGTGTTATCCGGCACTGCGCAAAATTATAAAAATCTCTAAGAATAAGGACGTCGACAGCTTGAATTTCACTATTCAAAGGCAAATCGCTGGAAAACTGCATTCGTACAAATCCGTTGACAGTGTGAACGACGAGGATGAAGCGGCCAACTATCCGACGGAATTTTTGAGCTGAAGGTGGGATCGATCTTAATCATGTTGCGGATCCTTAATCATCCGAGATTGTGCAACGGTACGAAGTTGTCCGTACAGCTTCTTATATACCTATTTGTTGTGATTTGCGACATTGTTTACCACTTCAATAGGTCAATTTCTCAGACACCACTTTACAGCCTCAAATCGCAAACAATATTTGGTGATTTAAAACCACTGAATGATAACTCAATGAAATCTTACAATGATTTAACACATGTAAATTGAAAATGTAAATTGACATCGACCAGTCGTTAACAGGAAGATGTTTTATGTAATTTCTATGGAGCTAACTACTTTTTATGCACAGGTGGAAAACAGTAACGATACGTAGTTTTCCATTTTGAAAAAGTTAAAAAAACAACCCTAAAAAAAATCAATACAAAAACTAAACTGTGTTGCTTCGTTATAAAAATCAATATGAATGGAATTATTTCTTGATTTTCATATCAAATTACCGGGTATTTCACGTTTGGACACGACTATCCAGCCTTTCGAAAATGTATAAATATTTAATAGTTTAAATTGATAGATGAATAAATTTATACCTAATCTACGGAATAGGACTAAACAGTGAATAAATGAATAAATACTACTGCAAAGTACGATTACTTTCTATTTGTCAGCCGAAGATCAATAACAGAGACAGTGCAGAGGACTCTAACTTCGGCCGATTTTTCGTTACTTGGTCACAATTTGATGCGCTAGTATTGTTACATATTCGGATCGACAAATTTCATGTTACTTCAAAAATTCCGGCTCACCAACACAATCGCAAAAAATATGAGCCACTTCCGCTGTGGGCAAAGTTGTCAGGGTTTTAAAAATGTTATCCGTTGGAATTTGAAATTATTTCTTACGAGTGGATAGTAATTTTTTTTTTTTGGAATCCACAATCTAGATTGGTTGAGGGAAAATAGAACTATTTTGAGCAATTTTTCTTCAGTTATTTAAGAAAAATTTACTCATGAAATCGAAGTTAATAATATTCAAAAATAATAATAATAATAATAATAGTTTGCGCAACAGGTCTGTAGGAACCCTGGGCCTAGCTTCTCGCAACCATTCGTTTTGTGTGAGTTTTTCATTTTTGGAACGAATGGAAGGGATCTACAATTTTATGCCGATTCCAAACGGCTAATTGAAAAGCTCTTTCAAGACAGTTATACTCTCGAATGTTTGTCAGACGTTCGCGAGAGGTGGCGCAGTGAAAGAAAGGCCAGGGGCAAGAGAATTGTGAGTTGTGGGCTGTATTGCCTCTGATCAATAACTTTAACAAATTGAGAGTAAGAACTTTTATTGGTGAAAATATTGAAAGAACGAGAAAACCGATGACATTTCCATGAACGCCGTGTAATTTTTAGTGAGTAGGAAGGAGAAAGGTAGATTGCAAGATAAATGCACTAAAAATTTAATTTTAAAAATAATTGCCCCTTCGTAAAAATACTATTTCGTTTTCGGGACAAGCCTTCATTTAGCCGTTGCTCTGAGTTCATCACAAAATTTGTGTCTGTTGTCGATGTTACTTTGTGTGAAAATGCCTTTCATTCAAATGAATTCTTTTTTTTTGTGTGCAATGGTATTCATGTTCATGGTCCTAAAGTCACTCTTATTCACATTCATTCACGGATTTACCTGAGAACAAGCCACTTTAAAAATGTTTTTTTTTTTTATATTTCTTGTGCTTTTATTGGTGGATATTTTTTTAGCCGACTGACTGGAAGAAGGGGAATATTTTGCGAGCTGTAACCTAAGCGACTTGATCGATTTTGAAGAGATCGATTTATATTCGTATTCTTTCCCGGAGTGTCACAGTACAGTCTAAAAAGCTAGAAATAAAAAAAAATGGATTTAAGAAAACCCAAAACCCTGAATGTAAAAATATATATAAAAAAATACTAGCAAGACATTCAATTATAACTAATTGGCAGTCGGAGGCTGCCCATTTTTTGCTGCTTACATCTTTTCAGTTTTTTTTAATGTCAGTCGGATTGTTTGGTTATTTCAATGAACTTTTTCTCTGTCCGCAAGTAAGTACATATTCTATTTCTATATAAGCCCATGTCTTCCCCGGACTACCCTGATATTCACATCATTTCTATACATTATATAATAGTTTTTTTACTCTCTCTACTAGGTCTCTACAATTTTGGATTAGGTCTCGCTTGTGCACCTAACATCAGAACTGTTGTATACATATGCTGTAAGTGTTAACGCAACAGCCCCGAATAAAATTACTTTAGTAACGCAAATAGAACCCTTTTTGGAAAATCGAATTGCATTATGGCTCTAGATTGACATTAACCGACGATTCAAAACAAGCGTACCTAAGCAATGCTACTGGCAACTGTCACAAGACAGAGCTTATCGCAAAAGCTCAATTAAGTTATGAACTTTCTATTTCCAGGCAGTCATTGAAATGAAACAAAAGCCTTCCTAAACTATTCGGAAACACATGTTACGTGTTTCTACAATTTGAAACAGAATTTCAATAACATGAATAACATAAAGTACCTACTTCCTTTAAAATTTCATTAGACTACAGGAACATATTGTAGGGTATTATGCAATGCGCCGCTATATACGAAGAACAACAACACTGGTGTAATTTATCTGTCGACCATTCAATGTTCACATGCACTCGGGACTACAACACTCCCCATTTGAAATTCGAGGATAATTGCGTCAGACGTAATTAACTAAATCTATATTCCGCCATTATCACATTGATTACAGATGCAAACAATGGACCATTACACTGACCCAAATTCGACAATACTTTGCCAGCGATTGTGTTTGCAATAGATTAGGTATATGGTTGGGAGAAAATAAAAATACATCAAATCAATTTTCGCCCTGCATTCTCTCGTATATTTTGGCACAAGCTGCAACCACTTTTGGTTGCCAAATTGGGTTCGATATATCACAGCTTCATCATCACCAATGCGACACGCCCTTTTGGCATCAAACGTATACATACGGTGGTGCTATCGGTTTGCTTCCATTACATTACGAAAGTTTTTGTACTAAATACGGGTGAAGGTTGGGCCAATATCTGACCGAACGCAAAATTATAACACTACAAAAGAAAATAATTTAGTAACTTACCAGCAAAAACTGAAGTTGAATTGTGCTTCGGATCATACGGACAAACCGCTTGCCCACTTTTCGTAGCTTCAAGCGAGTAGTTGTTCGCATTTATGACATAGGAGGTGCATTCCGGCCGAAACGAGTTTGTACCGCAGACAAGCAACCTTCCGGGAGATGTCACGACCAATATTCGAATATAGTTTTGGCAAGCCTCCTGTGAATTAAATAAGAAAAGTAGGTTTAGTCTCTTTATTATATCTAAGCATTGGAAACGTAATAATTGTAAGCGCAAAGTGTACATTTGTACTGCAACTGCTAGAATATTAGGTAAGGACTAATAATTGCAGTATTAGAGTATCTCCATCAAACCATTTTTTCTATATACGACAATTTATTCATTGCGAAATCGATAAGCTTAAGCCAATGTCGTTTTCCATTGGGACCAAAAATTAATCATTTTTTTGATCTAAATCACTTTTCATGTTCCATTGGGGAAAAAAATCAATTTTTTTTTCGTCACAATACCAAAGCACAGCTGTTTTACGTCATTTTAAGAAGTTTGCTTTCAAGACAAATGGGCGAAGTTTCGTCAAAACCAAGATTACGAAATACAATAATAGCCATGGATATAATTTAATAGGAACTATTATCTTCATAGTTTTCCTCGTCATCTGAAGACTACGAATCACCAAAAATACTCCATTTGTATGTACAATAGGGGAAACATTTTTCGAGTCGATATACATTTGTGATTTTCCAAAAACAAATGCAATTTGAACAGCTCATATATTATTGTTACCAAATAACGCACTTATAGATTTTCGTTGCATGTTCCATTTGCTGTCTAAAATCTGAGATCTGAAAAAGATTTCTGGTGGTCCCGTTGTGCTTATTTGTGATGAACGATAACTTATTGTCTAACAGAAGATGCTAATTTTAAACAATTCAATTCGATTGTTTTGTTCGTGTAAATAATTCAACATTAATCACATACTTTATGGACATAATTATTTTCAACAAAATCCTCAATAAGCAGACATTCAGTGTTAGGATTAAATATCAAACAAGCTAGTTATTCTTTCAAAAACAAATAGTAGGCACATGGAACAACAACAAATTAATAATCATAATAAATCTGCAATTAATGAGATATAATTAAATTAATGAACTACGTTCGTTCACTCAATTTATTGAGTAATATAGCTACAAAATTATCACATTGCTTAATTATAATAATTCTTGTTATAATCCTGCTGGGATAACATGTTCATATTCCACAACTGCAAATTATCAACTACGCAAAACCGTTTGACTTTTTAATTTTTACAAAACAGAAAAATATGAAGTTTTAATTCGAAATAATTGGACTTGACATCTGTATTCATTTCGAACGAATATTGCTCCGATTATAATTAGTAGGCATAGCCAAACTACCAACGGTTTTCATTGTTATGGATTTAGTGGATTGTTTCTGATGTATATGAAATACTCGTACCTTCAGTTTTTATGGTATTACGCTAAACATGGATCAGGAAAGAGGTCATGTTTCAAGGAACTGTGCAAAATACGTGTACAATTTAGTTCCCTGATGGTTATAAATTAATTATGAAAAACACGTTAGCTAACTAAAACTAAATAAAATGCGAGGAAAAATAATGTGCATATACTCGTACCCATCAAAACATGAATAACACTATAATAAAAACACGGATAGGTATTCTAACGAGTTTCTAAATCCAACACTAAAAGTGATTGTTTCTAAATAGTACATTACCATACATTTCATTCTTGTTGGCATGTTTTTGTTGCAAACAGGGTCCATAAGCTATATTTGAGATACATACACACGACCTGATACTGGTCAGGTCAGGATTGTAACTTATTTTCCATTTGCACACAGCCGTTTGCAGTTGGTAACAAGTAGGTTAATAAGATAAAAAAAAATGTATGGTTTTCCGGGGATCTAACCTAAGACACACAGATCAGTTGACTAGCACTCTAAGCACACACACCAAAACACACCATTTGTAGGTACATGGTGACCGAAAAAAGACCTAAACAACTGTAATGGATATAAAATATAAATAATTCAAGTTTTTTTTTTTTAGGTTGATGTACATATGGATGTCCGAACGTTCCGAGGGGCCAACATTGACTCGGACCACTACCTTGTTGTAGCCAAGGTACGCCTTCGGATATCCCGAACACCGCCAAGACAAGTTAATACTGTAAGGAAGTTTGACGTCGGACGTCTAAAATCGCAAGAGGTTACCAGATCCTTCTCCGATCGATCCAATCTCTCAAGAGGTTCTACGCAGCCAGCATCAAGTATTGAAGACCAGTGGAAAAATTGCCAAAAAGCCATCAGAGACGCCGCCTCTGATGTGCTTGGTTTCACTCGACCACCACAACGAAACCACTGGTTCGACGACGAATGCCGGCGAGCACATGCAGCGAAGCAAGAGGCATACAAAGCGGCGCTGCAAAAAAGGACCAGAGCTGCTCGTGAGCTCTACGCGCAGAAGAGAAGAGACGAACACCGGCTTCTCAGGAGAAAAAAGAAAGAGCACGAGAAGCGCGCGATCGAGGAAATAGAGAGATGCTACAGCAGGAATGAAGTTCGGAAGTTTTACCAGAGGGTAAAAAGAACCTGCCAAGGCTACAGAGCCCGAACCGAAGCCTGCAAGGATCCATATCTAAGCTTAAGTCCAACAAAGCCGCTGGAGCAGATGGCCTAATGGCCGAGCTATTCAAAGCGGCAGGCGATGACTTGGCTAGGAGCATGCACCAACTCATCTGTAAAATATGGTCGGAGGAAAGTATGCCCGATGAGTGGAACCTCAGCATTGTTTGCCCGATCCTCAAGAAAGGAGACCCTCTGAATTGCGCCAACTACAGAGGTATTAGTCTTCTTAATATCGCCTACAAGATCTTATCTGCCGTGTTGTGTGAACGCCTGAATCATTTCGTCAACAGCCTGATTGGTCCTTATCAGTGTGGCTTCAGGCCAGGAAAGTCTACCGTCGACCAAATATTCACACTGCGGCAGATCTTGGAGAAAACCCAGGAAGTCCAAATCGATACCCACCACCTTTTCATCGATTTTATTATAGCATTTATAGAGACGAGCTATACAGAGCAATGTCTAGTATTGGCATCCCTGCCAAACTCGTCCGTTTGTGCAGGATGACAATGGAGAATGCACGCTGCTCCATCAAGGTTGGTAAAGAACTCACCGAAACCTTCGATGTCAAAAAAGGATTTAGACAAGGCATGTGACTTCTTCAACATCATTCTTGAAAGAATAGTGCAAAACTCAAACGCTAACACCAGAGGCACTATCTTCCAAAAGTCCGTCCACCTACTCGCCTATGCCGACGACATCGACATAATCGGCAGAACACATCAGCGTGATGTCACTGGCGCGTTCGTGAGTATTGAGACGGAAGCGACGAAAATGGGTTTGGCGGTCAATGAGGGCAAGACAAAGTATATGCTGTCATCAAGAAAGGACACCCAACACCGACGTCTTGGTCAGAATATCTCAATAGACAGATATAACTTTGAGGTGGTAAAGGACTTTGTCTACCTAGGCCCCGCTATGAACTCAGACAATGACACTAGCGCTGAGATTAAACGAAGAATAACTCTTGCTAATCGCTGTTTCTTTGAGCTAAGAAAGCAATTGAGTAGAAAAGCCCTCTCTCGAACAACTAAAGTGACCCTCTATAAGACCTTAATCATCCCAGTCCTGCTCTATGGTGCAGAGGCATGGACTCTATCAAAAGCGGATGAGGTAACTCTCGGTTGTTTCGAGAGAAAAATTCTTCGTGTTATTTTTGGTCCAGTCTGACGGTGAATGGAGAAGGAGATTTAACGACGAACTGTACGGGCTGTACAGCGACATCGACCTAGTCAGAAGAGTGAAGGTCCAACGACTGAGGTGGCTGGGTCATGTAGAGCGAATGGACACGAATGCTCCGGCCCGGAAGATCTTCGAATCCACACCCGAGGGACGGCGCAGTAGAGGAAGACCGCGACTCAGGTGGCGCACGCAAGTGGAAAGGGACCTTAACAAACTTAGCGTGCGAAACTGGAGGCAGCTGGCCAAAGATTGTGCTGGCTGGAGACGCTTGTTGGTTGAGGCCCAGGTCCACGCGCCACCTTAAGTAAGTAAGTAAGTACATATCTACAAGCATTTAGTCTGACAAGTTATTGTGACAACATTTTGAAAGTTTTTTACTGACAAAACGTGTAACAAAAACGCTACGAAAGCATTAACAGAAAAAGAGACGTTCTCTCAGTCAGGTAGGTAGAATATTAAAATTCATAGCTGTCTCCCTCCAGAGGTTAAAGGTGGTTTCGCTCGTTTATTAGTTTGGTGTTCCTAATAATGATTTGACTACCATGGACGTTTTAAGTTGTGTCCATTTTTTCTTAGAACTTGATTCTGATATTAATAATCACCTGATGAAAATGCGAATCTTCTATTCTGAAAACGATTGTCTACCTCCAACAGCCACTGAGATACAGGGTGTATAGGTGGGTACTCAATAATAACACGTAGCGCATTAAACCTAGAGCTTTAAATATGTACATAGTTATCGCAGTTATCGGACGATTGTTTGCAAAGTTGAAACACGGTAAACAATGCTACTAAACCAATGTCACAAATGGCCCGCACATACTGCACAATAGTGTCTGATTTTTAGTCTTGTTCAAAATTGCTATGAAAATTAGTGAGGTTATTAAAAAGCATATTAAGCCAAAGTTGTGTCGTAACTTTATACGGCCGAGTAATTTTGCACAACAGTTCCTGTTAGTCTTTTTGCTTCTAGGTGTACCTACTGGGACTATGTTTCGGATAGCATCCATGTCCAAATTCTGTACTGTTTTCGTAGTTTTCACGCAGTTTTATATCCAGTAGACCTGTCGCACTTTTTTTTTAATAAAAGCCTTACTGTCACTCCGACCATGTTGAGTGCGGTAGTTGAACAAAGAGCCATTTATTTTATTAATACAGTCCACTTCGTGTACATTTTTAATAACTCAATTTTGTTTCGAAATCGTATAAAGTCCTCGACTTTCTGTGCTGTAAAAATTATTGCGTGCATACATAGGAGAACATTTTTTTAATTGCATTTCAACACAAACGGCAAAGAACAGTTTGCCACCACCCATTGTTTATTTGAACTCGGTAAAAAAAAAGAGCAAAACTATATTTTTTCCGTATTGTGGAAAGCTATTTCTGCAGTTTCAGATATACGCCATGCAGTCGGTGTGTTCGTTAGCTGTCCTTTGTGTATGCACAGGAAATTGGAATGGTTGTAAAACGGCTGAAAACATACCTTTGGTTATTTGAGCCTGGTTAATCCAGTATTCACAGAAGTTAATTTGAGGTACTTTACTTAGCAAAACATAACAGAACAGAAATATAACTCCGTTAGCAGATAGAGGGATGCCAGGTAATTGTATTACAATGTAAGGTGTTGTGGCAGGAGGCTGCATGGATATTTGCTGAAAATTCGGAAAGCTTAACCTTCAATACGTGTTGTGAATCTTATTGTGATTTGTTTTGTAGACGTTACTCATCACGGCAACCTAATTAGTTTCAATTATCAAATATAAACTAATTATACATTAAAATAATATTTTTTTTTAATATAAACTAAGTTTAGCATTTAGTAGGGTTAGAGACGAAGCATGTCTGGTATTCTCCCGGCAAGCCTTCGGTTTATATAATTTATTCTTATCGTGTTATCCTAATTTTCTGTTTTAAGGACACTTATATCTCTCGTTTTGCTTTTATGTGTTAAAAGTAGAAGAAAATGGGGTCAGTATTATGTGTCAAAAACGTCCCTTTGACCTTCATTGGTCAATTCAATTGCGCAAGGTTCATGTTGCCTACCCGGATTTATTAGGTAAATTTACAGAAATTGATTGTATTATAATTAATGTTTGGTGTGTACTTTAGCTTGCTTTGCGTATTATATGTTGAACTTTTCTTGTTACACTCCGCATTGTGGGAATTAAAGTCGGGTACCAAATTCGTAAGTGGTTAATTTTTCAATTTAATTTCATGTATTAATAAATTATAATATATTTTCCGTAGAAATTACATTTAACTTATTTTTGTACTGCTGTTAAAGGATTAGAAAATGTTTTATTCCCTCCATTGGCAGACTCAATATTTATTTTTTGATATAGAATTGGTTAACCCCGTGTTGAGTTGGTGCAACATTGGTCATATATTGAGATCGCACTTTCAAATTATTAAAGTAATGGTTCTTACAACCAAATTTGGGAAGAACGAAAGGGACCTAAAATTGTATGCCGAGCCCGAACGACATATAAATTTTTGTTAAAATCGTTAGAGCCGTTTTCGAACAAATCAAACTGGTACGAACATTTTATATGGGAAATACCATAAAAATTGATGAAAAAAAAACGGCCCCGAAACTGAAGGCCCACAAGCTTTAGGCCTCAGGAGCATGCTCACAGACCGACAGACAAATGTACATACAAAGAGCTTTTTAAAATAAAAATTATTTGATTCGAATTAGCAGGCTGGTTTACGTGGCCGTTTTGAGGACTTGTTGGTTGTAGATAATGAAGGAAAGGTATGTTAGAGAAGCTTAAACCAGCCTGTGCAGTTGTGATGTTTGATGATGTAAGTAAAATGGATGCCTTGGATGGATTACCGAGACAGTGGTATGCACAATGGGCCGACTAATAACATAGGTGCTTGTCCCACTATGTACTGTGAGCCAATCACATACATATGTACATGGATTGCCGAAGTGGTCACCATAGGCTTACCTAGTGCGCGATATGTGGTTTTAGCAAGGGGCCGGGCTTCTGACAGCGCCTTCTTCTTGAAATGACGTGAATCGTCAGATTCACTCAACAAATCCCTACAATTGAAGTTTTGAAGTAAAGTGCGTAGGAAGTTTTCTCTCTTCATGTATATCCCAGGGTAGGTTAAACTTCGTTTGAAGAAGATACACATAGAGCGTTAGCCACGTTTGGCATAATCCATCGACTCTCTCAATGCCATCCATGTTCCTGCGGCAGGGAAAACAGACGAGAGTTTCGACTTCAATTTTGTTTGTAACTTTAGGTCCTTAGCAATTCATAGAAATAAAAAAAAACATTTAACAAAAGTCCATGCTTCATCAATTTTGTGTCCAGACTCATTGGATTCGACAATACCAGATATGACTCCAATCTACCTTTTTCCAACTTAAATTAAAATTGTATGGTATGTTCCTTAAACTTTAGAGTAAAGTTGAACTTTTGCCAAAAGTAGGTTTAAAGTCTTTCCATAGTGTAGTACCAAAGAGTGTAACCTTGAACTTATTGTGATTTTGTTATAACTTAGTATAAACTGATGTCCACTAAAGCTTACACTGAAAAAAAAAAAAAAAAGACGTCGTCATATTGACGAATGGCGTTCATCAACATGATATTCATTGATATGACGTACTTTTTATCAGTATGATGAAAAAATTCATGCAAACTTTTCGACAATTGATGAACCGTTTTTCAATATGAAGAAAGTGCATTCATCAATTTTTTTGGCAGGGTTCTGATAAGAATTTGGCTTATTTTTTTATGAACTACGTTCATCATTTCATCAAAACATTTCATCAATAAGACGAAAACACTTCTTTCGATAAATTCAATTATTTCTTTTATCGTTTTCTTCAATGTGATGTACGGATAGTTAATATGATGTATGCTGTAGGTGTACACATACGAAGTTGGTACAGAATTTATACTCACACACGCAATATACATCTTTTAATGCACGTGTGAAAAGTAATATGACATTGCTCATCAAGCGTAAAATATCTACACAGGGTGGCAAAAAAAAAAATGTGAATTGTCTAACGATGAAAATGAAAAAGTGTAAAAATTTCGAAGAGTGATTTAGAAATTTCACCGTATAGATAGTTATATGTTTATTTTTTTAATTAATGTTCCCACAAAAGTATTCATTTCTATCTTAAACATTGTATTGAAAATTGCTTGCAGTTGAATAAACATTTGAATTAGCTTTTACATATTACGGGCGACTGATAACGAAGTGTGAAAAATTCAATAAAAACGGTGGAAATAACGGGTGATTTTTTAAGAGGTTTAGAACTTTTTTTTAAAAAAAAAACACAAAAAATTCGAAAAAATGAATGAAATATTTATTTGAATCGATAGTTTGAACCTTGCAATTTAATGTTTAAAGATAATTTCATGCAAATGTTGACCGCGCCATTGTTTCGCGTGCTGTGTGGCATGTGGCACCGTCTTGTTGAAACCACATATCATGCAAGTCAAGAACTTCCATTTCGGGCAAAAAAAAGTTTGTTATCATCGCTCGGTAGCGTTCACCATTGACAGTAACGCTGCGATTCGCATCATCTTTGAAGAAATATGGCCCAATAATGCCGCCGGCCCATAAACCGCACCAAACAGTGGCTTTTTCGGGATGCATTGGTAGCTGTTGCAATGCTTCTGGCTGATCTTCACTCCAAATTGGCAATTTTGCTTATTTGCGTACCCATTCAACCAAAAATGAGCCTCATCGCTGAACACAATTTTTCGATAAAAAAGCGAAAATGTACATTTCGAACCGAGCACGAATTTTGATAGTAAAATTCAATAATTTGCAAGCGTTGTTCATTTGTAAGACGATCCATGGTTAAATTGCAAACCAAACTGAAGCTGTTTGACAGTGACACAAGGTACTAAACACACGTCAGCTGTCAAAACCAGTGTTGCCAAAACCAAACCAGCTAAAAAATCACCCGTTATAACAAGGTAACTCCGATTTTTCCAATTATATAAAATGTTATCATATTATATTTATATTTAAAGTATTTATTATGTAATCTGTAGAATGAAAGTTATATTATTCGAAAAGTAATATGTCATAGATGTGCACATACCAAGGTGTTGACTTACAACTTTCGTTTAAATGATGTTATGTAAACGAACGTTTTTCGACATACATTTTTTTGCTCTTAAAACTTATTTTCAAAATTGCGTATTTTTTCGATATCTAGACGCTTTTTAATTTGTAAAAAAAGACGTAGATATCGAAAAGTGTTGTAGGTGTTTTTAGTATTCATACTTATTAAGGGTAGATAGGAAGAGTAGCATTGAATAAATGGAAATAGAGCTAGAATTGTCATGAAATTTTCTCACCGATCTTCCTTTGGTAAAAAGTATTACCAATGAACTACAATGCTATGTTTACCTTATTATGCCTCTTTTAAGAAAGTATATATAGGCGTATATTTGAATATTTTCAGAATCAACTTAAGATTATTTTTTAACCAATTTTTTTAGGTACATGCTCCTTGATGCTTGAAATTATAAAATTCAAGAGAATGGATCAATTAAATAACAAAAAACGCAAAACACTTTTCAAACACAAATGAATATACCTACATGCACCCTGTGTCCATACCTCAAGAAATGCATATGTCAGGCAAATGGCCTGGGATCCATTATCAAAAAAAAAAAAAAAAAAAACTCCTGGAAAAATATAAGTAGGTACCTAGCTCCTAAATAAAATTAAATATTATAAATCCTCAATATTTCTTGAGCGTGTGAGTTTTTGCCACTACATTGACATTCGTGGTAAAAGTGATTGTCGTTGGAATATTTTCCTTTCGGATACGAAGAAATTCAATTATTAAAATCACATAATATTGCCTCCATTACCATTTCCATGACATTATTTTCGTTTAGGTATTTTACCATTCCCAGTAAAGAGGAAAGGTTATGTGTTTACGTTTTATTTGGTATAAGTATTTCTATTTCACATTTTCTTTTTCGTGTGAAGCAACTTACAAACACATGAAAACAAAAGCGATAACACAAAAAGTGCGCATCATATTGATGAACACATTTGTCAAATGTGTTTGATGAACACATTCATCAAATTGATGAAATTGGAGGGCAATTTCGGTTCATCACATTGATGAATTTTTCATAACATTGATGAATGATGAACACTTTTTATAGTTTTCGAAGTTCTTCATATTGATGAAATCGGTTTCATTATAGCAACGAAAATTGATGATTTTTTCATTATATTGATGAACTTTTTCATTATATTGATGAACTTTTTCATTACTATGATGTACCCTTTTTTTCAGTGTACGAATTTGAACACATTTTGCAAATGTGAACATGTTTTCAAATTTAATTCATTCTTACCTCATCCTTCCCTTTCATGACGCACATCTTGACGTCGTTTTCCGGCGAAGACCACAGCAGCCTCTGCTGCTCCGTCAAATCGTGTATGCTCAAATTGTACACAACATTTCTGAAAAAGACAAAAAAAGAAAATAATTAAATTGTCATTAGAAGCCATGAAAAGTATCATAAATTCAAAAACACATCCACTAATTCTAACGCTAAAGCCAAAGGCAATTTCACTTCAAATTGCAATTAAACTGAACAAAAAGAGCACGCCATAGGGCTGCGGCTCCACTTATACACATTTGATTGCATTCGATATGTTAACCTATGCCGCTTTTCAAACAATTTTTGCCGTGGCCAGCAGAACCAATCTCAGTTAGGCTCAATTTGAAGGACACACATTCTTCAGCATGTGCCATCCTATACCACACATCTATACTATGCAATTTAAACTTAGCAATGAGCTCGGTGGCGCGGCGTATGTGGTTAAACTAATTATACATACAAATAATAATTTTCTGCGTTTTATTAAGGGTTGCACCAGGATGCACCATGTTCGCGAATAAATTTTCAGATCACTATGCAATGCAGTGCACCGTACATATATGTAATCTCACTTGGGTGCCAGTCAATGCACCCGCTTGTAGTGGAGTGTTTCGCGGCAACAGTCGCTATTGGAGTGGTACTGTACTCGAACTTTTAGTAGACGAGCTTGTGCATTGAACATATCGCCATCAAAGAGATGATGGCAATTGAATTTCATTAAAGTTGCAAAGGTGTGTATGAGTGCGGCACGGCGCGGTTAGGTGTGGTGGCAGTCATGGTTTGGGGCTGCACAGTTCAGACGGTATGATAATAGTGTTTACTTTTAAGCATCAAGTTTAGTACTTGTGCATAATTTCACATTATTTAAACGTGCTAAAGATAAAACGGATAATTTTTACACACTATTGCGAACGCAGTGTCATTGTTTTCAGTATTATAGTGTACGCAGAATGAAGCCGTGAATCATATTAATTAAAAGATACCTTAGTTGGGTCAATGATTATTACCTATTAGGGTAGTAAGCGTGTATGTTTTAAAACTACGATGAGAGAGGCTGTAATATGAATTCCTTAAAACACAATGAAATATGTACATGCGTAGTAGATGATGAAAGCAATGAGCG
Source organism: Cheilosia vernalis (assembly GCA_949126925.1). Lineage (NCBI taxonomy): Eukaryota > Metazoa > Arthropoda > Insecta > Diptera > Syrphidae > Cheilosia > Cheilosia vernalis. The sequence continues at coordinate 19,517,949 of OX421361.1, forward strand.
GTACAAAAAAATCAATTTAAGTCATGTACACAAATACAAATGCACACTTAGTGTCAAGATTCATTACTTTTAGCTCACAACAGGGATGAAAATTAAGTTTTTAGAATTGCTTGATTGTCTCTATGTATAATGTGGACTTCGAAACCACGAAACCGATTGAACACAAATTCGCAGAAATTTTTTGGTATTGGCTTAGGAGTGTTCACACTATAGGTATTCTAACATTTCTGACTACGTTTCCTTTGCAATTTGGTAAATGAAACGCTATTTTTCGGAGTTAAATTTATTTAATTTGACAAATTGACGTGCATAGTCGGTGCAAAGCACTATGCGAAATATGGGCGGGACTTACGATACGATAGGTGAGTACTTAATACAAATTGTAGTAATATTTCAATAGAATTGTAGCAAAATTTCAATGGTTTTTTTTTAGTCAAACATGATTAGATTTATTTTTTTAAGGCGATAAGTAACTCTTTCGACTATATTTGGTGTGCCAGTGTTAGCCTAACCTATTTTAAAACAAACAGCAACATTTACGCTATAAATTCACCAAAAAAGTCTGCTCGAATGATATCAAATTATCGCATTTAAAAAAAAAGGGTATAAGGTCTAAAAATTATAAAAAAAATTGATTTGTTTTTAAGAAAATTTATTAAAAAAAGCTTAGGTATAAAAGTAAGAAAAATTGCAACTGACTTGTGGAAAAAAACTCAGAAACAAGCATCTTTTCCTTCACCTGCTTTTTTACCTGGCTATGCTTTTACTTTCTTCCCGAAGCAACATCGTTTCCCGTTAAAATAGTTGATTTTCTTACTCTCGGCGAAACCATTATCTTTCTTGGAGCTGCCATTAAGTAAGGCCTTGCGTCCTCTGGGAGAAATGATGCATTCTGCACTCCATGTTGCAACTAAGCCCTGCCATGAAATTTAAGACATAGAACACTACGCAACAAAAACCGGAATCAAACGTCATGTACATATATATACTAAATTCACCTGAAGTTAAATGCATAGCTCCAAAAAACAACTGAAACTGTATTTCAAACAAAAAAAAAAAATTATAAACCGTCCAACACAAGACGATCAATACAAAACCTAAGTAGGCACGTCAGCGTCGTTTGCTTTGAAGACGACCAAAATTGTTCTCTTTCACGTGACGCTTTATTTTAAAGGGAATAGTAAAATTTTAAAATGTTACAACCTTCCCCTGTTACTTTTAACCCCGTCTTTCTTAATCCTCAGGAAAAAAAACATAGTAATATGCTCGTAATGGAATTCGTCACCCTTTTGCTTTTAGGGATATTTTTGTAATGTTATTACTTATATTGTGAAAGTCTATCCTTTTTCGGAGGTCTTAACTTTCGCATTAATTTCGTTTTGATCAATTTTATGCGAAGCACAAACAATTTTGCTGCCTGTGGTACAATATATACTTAGCAATGTACAACTTAACTATAGAACTGTATTACGTCAAGAACATTTTTTACTATAAATGCAATTAGTGCAATTTGATACATTATTATGATAGGATTGGAAACAAAAAAAAAAAAAAAAATGGAGGCAGATGAATGCAGATGCAGACGTTAGCTTTTTCAAAATTGAACCCGACACAATATACAAAGAGCCGACACCAGGGGCTTTTTAAATGACTGTACTATGATTTATTATGAAAGTCTTAAGCTAGACAATCTTTATTCCTAAATGTGTATTGACAAAATCGTCTTTCCACATTTGATTTGTGATAATTTACCTCGACAGACTGCCTTAATAGCAAAGCGCTCACACTACTTTGCGAATGATTTTGTTGGCTAACTCGATTACCATTTAAGGTATAGTTAACAATGCCAATTGAAATTATGGTTACATCTCCTGACAATGCCCCAAGTCTAAAGTGTACAAACGCCTCGTCCATATTAAATTACAAAACTTATTTAAAGTTTGAGGGAAAGCGGTCCTCATGGGGACATAGGAACATAATTCATTTTACTCTGTCTTCACTCACAACATAGGGATATATGTTTGTTTATTCATGTCAGATGTACCTACCTATAAGAACAGGAAAGAGAAACATTTAAAAATAGATACGAAAACTACCTAATATTGAATTCAAACTTTGAATTTTGAACATCGTGGTCAGTGCAAGTTTATGCATCTGAGTAAAGTCTTATGGGAGAACTCGAGAACTTCATCTCGACATTGTTCGGTGCTTTCCCATTTCCAGTTTAAAACTTAACGATGATCGATTGTTAAACTTCTGGGTAATTCAATATAATGTTTGGCTATGTGTGTGTTCTATAGTGAAATTAATTGATTGCAAAGGGTATATACCTACGTATTTATAACAATATCTTGACTAGCAACATATATCAATCTCCTGAAAGGTTGAAGGGTAGAGGTACCCGAGAAATTGTATAATATATGTGATGTAGATAAAGTGGTGTTAACATGGTAGTCTTTTAAACGTTTGGACTGTCCTGTTTTCTTGATTGAAGTGCACTAGGGTATACCGTATACAAGTACTGTATAATGTACTTGAACGATATTGTAATAAAATTAATCTGCACATAAAATGACAGACACGTAATAGAAAGTGTATGTTTTGATATGTGTCTTTTATTCAGGGATTAAATTATCGAGTAATTGTTTCGTATAACTGTCATTCAGAGGCTTCAAGTCATAGACATACTATATATGGACTGCTAGTGAAATGTCATTTTCATATACTTCTGCGAGAAAATATGTTCCAAAACAGCACAGGCTCCACAGTTTGCTAGCGGATTAGTAAAGAAGCATAGCCGCCGTCAAATTTAAATTTCCATAGCAAAGTAAACAAAAAGCTACATTTTTTCAAAAAAAAGTATGTTTCCATAGAAACATGTAAACAAAAGAGCGACATCTTGTGCGAAGAGACTCATTTCCATAGTAAAATGTTAACAAAAGAGCGTCATCTATTCGAAAGATGCAAAGCTACAAAGAGTGCTTTTCAATTACTATTAAGGAATGTTTATTATTTTGAAAAAGAAAACGAAAATAACAATTTATTTACATATTAACCCATAAACTGAAAACAAAAATGCGTACAGGTATTTTCCATGTATCGTTCAATCAAACAAATACTTATATCGTGGTAGTGGAAAATTAGTGCTTTTTCTGCTGTCCCTATGGAAAACGACATGAGCGAGATTCATACCTACTTATCCTAACTCCAAAACCAACCAGAACATTTTTCAAAATTTAAAGTGTGTTATTAAATACGTATTTAGAAGACAAGTCTGCGAAAAATAGAGAAGAAATTAAATTTGGCCGCTGCAATGGATATCAACATAAATTGAAAGGATTTCTATAAGCGTAAATTACAATTTAAGAACAGCTGACTTTTAAAACACGCACTACCACAAATGCGAAGAAAGAAAAATCTCGTTTTATGTTCCATTGGGCACGAAAAATCTGAAATCTGAAAGGAAAATCCCAATGGAAAACGACATAAATTAGGTCGTTTGAAGTTTACTTTATTTTCCGCTGGCAAACTGTGGCGCGTCAGTATTATTGGAACATGCGTGAAGTTGGCTACTAGCAGTCCATATACAATAAGTCAATGCTTCAAGTACTCGTAAATTAGATTTGTTCACATTTGTTCTCTGATTCGTATTCAGTATTTGACAGGAAAATCAATCATTCACAAAATAGATCGATGAAGGAGTGAGTCTAAAACATGTTTTGCTGTGTTCGTCTATATACAAATCGGAGTGAAATGAATTTTTGAAGCAAAGGCTATATAAATTTTCAAATGAAATGAAGTAAGTAACAGCTTGTTAAAAATGAAGTCCGAAATATTAAAGACAGTTCTCAATTCCTAAAACCTGGGGCCTGTTTCATAGATCATACATCACATACAACATACATTGAAATTATTTTAATCACATACAATTTTGTGTTTCATAGATTTCACTGGAAGTATTGTATAAAAAAAGTATTTTGTTGTATGTGATGTATTATTTTGACACTTTATATTAATTAATTCTTATTCGCAAAGCGAGTTTGTTTTTCATTTTAACACAACATGTGTTGGTTGGAAATTGAAATAATAATGTTTTATATAAACTATTTTATTAAAATAGCATAAATAAATAATATCTGAAAAAGGATGTCATTTTTGGTGAAGAGCATTTACTTTTTGGTGGTGTGGATTGTGCAGAGATGCAATGCTGTGTGGAATCTATTTTCCAATATTTTGCGTTTAAGCCAGATTACTAAAATGGTAGAAAATTTACTACCCAATATCGTATAAGAGTTGTTAGCCGTCCAAGAACATTTTAACTTGAATTTTAACTTATTTCGTGAATAAATTTATTATGCCCCGACGTGTGTTCAATTCTTGTTGGAGCGTTTGGGTACATTTATTGCACATCCAACAAATTCCAATGATGCTTTAATACCAGTATAGCAAAATATTGTTACCACTTCATTGGCATAGCAACTCATATTTGTGATTTACAGCAAAACCGATTGCTGTATGAAATGTATGATAAATTCATATTTTGTTCTATCAAAACAATGTATGATAAAGTTCTATGAAACCGAATCATACATTTTTCTAATACTTCCAGTCGATTCTCCTCACATACATTGATGAATGACTGTTGATCATACAACGTTTCTATGAAACAGAAATAATACATCAGAAGTGTCTAAATCATACATTGTATTGTAATGTATGATCTATGAAATAGGCCCCTGGGCTCTCATCGCGTAACTTTTGAAAAGATAGTCGTCGAAACGATTGAACACAATCGAATCGTTCAGTTTGAACATGACTGTAAACAAACTCTGACAGCTAAGAAATCAAACAAATTATGGAATTTGTTTTTTTTTCCCTTGAATTTGTTTATTTTTCTTTGTTTGTTTTTATTAATTAGCCTATAATGGAGAAATGAACAAGTAGTTAGGAATAAGGAATCTATTAGTATCAAGATGCAAGTGAAATGTTAAGTGAAAGTGTACGCATATAGGCAGATACCCAACAGTGCGTAGGAGCCAACCATAACCCAATAACTTTGGAGTGAAATTCCAAACCATATATTGGTTAACGAAGGGGTAGGAATTTGCTAAAGTGTGCGCAGGTGTGGTAGAGCAGAAGATTTTGTGTTTTTCGAATTATAGATATGTATTTATTAAAACAATTAAAAAGCAAATAAATTTCTTGCATTTTTTCGAACAGATGAGAATTTTTATTTCTTAGGATCGAGTTGCAAAAAAAAAAAAAAAAATATTGCATCAATTTTTGCTTACCCAGTTCTTAGTGAAGTAGTAATTCTGCTCTCGAAGAAATCAAATCAGCAAAAAACCACATTCAACCAACTTTCAGAAGGTTTCAGTGAACAAACTGTGGGGTGCAACTAATAGTTTCAGGCTGTATATTAACTTAATTTACCACACAATTATGAATGCAAAGTTCGTCTTTTATAATCTCTATCCGATCTCATGCTCCGTCGAAAATTCCCGGGTCTTCTGATGGCATTTCTAACACTACGAAGGGTTTCGGAATATGAGCGTGGTACTTTCCATTGAACAAATAAATTTAGATAACACATGGAAAATAAAGTGCACGACTGGGTTGAACGAAACTTTCTCGATACTAGATTAAAGAAAACAAAAAATTGGATATCTATCTCAAATGGCATTTATATAAAATAACAATATAAGTTTTTTAAAGTTTAAGCTCTCAGTAACAGGCAATTGTCGCAAGTTCTGGCTAGAAAACTATAAGCGGCTACTGTACTATTTTATAAGGTCTTACAACTCACAAGATATGGGGAATTAAGTCTATTACAAAAATATAATACTTTGAATAATTATAATTTTTTGGCGCAACAGGTCCGTAGGGACCCTAGGCCTAGCTTCTCACAACCATTCGTTCTGTTTGAGATTTAATTTTTGGAACCAATGGAAGGGATCTACAATTTTATGCCGATTCCAAACGGCTTATTGAGAAGCTCTTTCAAGACAGTTATACTCTCGGATGTTTGTCAGACGTTCGCGAGAGGTGGCGCAGTGAAAAAACCCTGAGTTGTAATTTGGGTTTTTGCGGGATTCGAACCTGGACCCTACGCTTAGTAGTCCAACACACTAACCACTAAGCCACTCCGCCTACCCATTACAAAAATATACCGTAGATATATGTGAAAATACATAGATCGTGATTTCTGTAGTATTTTTTGATAAATAATTTAAAAAACTCACATCTTCGAATTTTTTGAGAAAAAGAAAGTACGGGATCTTATTAATAATACTTATATTATCTTTTATATGTATATTGGTCAAAATCGTTAGAGTACCAAATATTGCAATGTTTAATTTGAAAAATACTATTGCGTAAATATTTAGATGTAAACCGATTATAAGTTATTGTTCGGTATGTAAGCATTGCTTCATAGTTTTATCGAAATCAAAGATGGAGTTTTCGAGATATGAGCAGTTTTTAAAATGCTTCGAATTGAAAATTAAGGACACAAAAGTTTTGAAAACATCCATTTGACTTTAAGTCTGCATTTTGGTCAGAATCGTTGTTGTCGTTTTCAGGTAAACTAAACAAAACAAAATTTTTAAAAAAATACAATTTTCAAAAATCCTTTGTACGATAATAATGAGAAAAACTGAGTTTGCTGTTGTTATAATGGACTACATTACCTTAAAAATGAATTTTTGTTACAATCGTATAGGTAGACCGTTTTCGAGATATTTGGAAATTTCAAAAGTATCGTTGTTCGAATTTTTAGTTAAAAAACTGGGTATGCAGTCCTGGTAACCTCACCTACTTAAACTTAAATATCAATTTTGGTTGAAATCGTTGGAGCCGTTTTCGATCAAATCAAACTGGTACGAAAATGTTATATGGAAAGTACCATTAATATTAAGGTTACCTTGCAAAAAAAAAAACACCTCCCGAACTGTAAGCCCAAAAACTCCAAATCCGAGGTTTGAACGTAATCCGGGAAGCCGTTTAGGCTGTAGGCCTGTGGAAGGACGGACTGAATTTTGTGACCCACTTTTTTGAGTTCCTCTATCATAAAATATCAAGTCCATACCTAGGAGTGTAGGTATCTTAGAAAAAATGTTGCAGCTGAAATTGTATAATTATCTGTTCTATAGGCACTTTAAGGTAAATGTAGACAGAATTGAACCACGGGGTGTTGCACTTACTATATAAAAGGTTCAAAACGCTGATTTCAGTTATCATGCAATTATTTTTTAAAACAAAATGCCTTACCTAGCTCCAACAAGTAAACTGTTTCCGTCTTTTGTTACCAGCTTAAAGTGGTCCAAAACTGTGTCGTTACCGAGGAATTTCAGCACGTCTTCTGGACCTGAAACACAAAGTAAGAATTGATTTTGGTTAAGAGTTATTTTAGTTAAATTTGATAACATAATAATATAATAACGCGAGAATGTTACATGCGTTTAACATTTGTTTTCAGTTATTATGGAAGAGTGTATCCGGCCATTACGAACTTTGGTAAAAATAAATTTTAAGTCCCAGGCCTTGTTGTTTGATTTTCAGCTAAAAGGGTGGTTGACTTAATCATAAGCCAAATGATATATGATATAGCCTCAATTAGATTTCTTAAGATTTATCATTACTCTAAAATCGTGCTGCATGGGTATACCATATCCATGTGGGTAAAATCAATAATAATAGTCGTTTGCCAACACTAAAATATTTGCTTATATTAAACAAGAACGCATAAATCATTAATAAATACAACGGGCATGGGAGCAATATCTTTTTATTTTGCGTACCGTCACTCAGGTATAAAGAAATCCATCTCAAGATTAATTAATTCCAGTGCCCATGTTCTGTAATTACCGCATCGATATATCTATCACAAGAACGATATGAATCGAAACAAAATTTCATAATATCACATTATGCGTTCTGTAACTGTATGAATCAAAAACTATATCACATGGAACATTTCGATATGAAACCCTTGGAAATATGTGATATATTTAGGTTCTGTAACTATGAGAGCGAAAAAATACTCATTTCAACTGTCTAAATTTATCACAATACGCAGAGCTTGTGATGATAAAAAAGTATAAGGAAAAATAATAAAAGAAAAACCTAGAGATATATAACTAGAAGAATCTATAAGTTGTTGACGGGCTTAACAATTTACAAAATTTAAAAGCTAAAGCTTGTTGAATCTATGGCTGATTGTGCAATGACCAATGACTTGTACCAAGAAACAAAATAATCTTTGTAGACATTTTATGAACAATACGGTGAATGGAAGCATTACAGATGCTCTACATGGGAATGTAGAAGGGGACCTTACCCAACTTGGACAGCGCAACTATAGAATAGAACTTTAGAGCTTATTTGGGATCAAAATTCGGCAGCTTGATTTTTCTTATATATTTCATTATTTCAGAATTATTTTTTAAATATGATATTAAAGCTGCAAGATACTGGTATACGTAGAACCACTTGGTAATGAATTAATTAAAATACATCTGTAAAAATATTTCCCTTCTTCATAGCAGCAAAATCATAAGTTCAATCCTATTTGATGTCATATTTGCCAACAACTTTTAAATAAATTTCATTGTGCTACATCATTCTTAGGCTATTGGTTCAACTAAGTCGACGTCCAAGCTTGTTGTGGAATGCAGGGAGACTTTGACCAGGGCTTGTCATCGGTTTGAAATCATTCTCGTCTGGGTTCCCGGCCATAGGAACATTGAGGGGAATGAAAAAGCCGATGAACTTGCAACACGTGGCTCTGCTCTGTGCGTGTCTCATGCGGAGGAAGTCTTCCCTCCGCTGGGATATGTAGAGAGAAATCCTCCTGCTCTTCACCTCAAGGATTGAGACTAGATAGGCGAACCTGACGAACTGTGTCATTTCAAGGAAGATCTGGCCAACCTACGATGATGCCAGAACAAACAACCTCTTAGCCAGAACGCGTATAGATGTCGCCAGACTAACGGCAATTAGTATAGGTCATTGGCCTTTAGGAACTCACACAGCCAAGCTTGGCATCCCCCACAATACCCACTGCCGTAGCTGCTCTGACACAAACAATAGTGAAACAGTGTTCCATATTCTTTGTGAATGTCCGGCCCTAGCCAAAACCAGACGCAGTGCACTAGGTCATCCCTTTTTTGATGACCTTTCGGCCATCCAAAGCATCCCTTTCAACAATATTATCAAATTTCTCAACTCCACAGGCTGGTTTTGAGCTCTCTTAGCTTCCTTCATCCCCCTTCATTTTAGGTTCCGTTAGCTGTGGTTTCAAAACGGCGCTCAATGCGATACTTGTGTTTTTCATTCGTCGGTAACGGGAAATACAGCCACCTAAACCAACCAAGCCAACCAACATCATCCTTGTTATCAAGGACTAGTTTAAAATAAAACCATTATCGTTTGGGTACGTAGTGTACACCACTGAAAACACTTGTAAAATAAATTTTATTAACATTTTATTGTTTCGTTTTCCAGTATCTTGACAGCTTGGGGAGTTTTTTCCCAAATTCCTATGAAATTAAAAGCTACTAGAGGATAGTTTATCGCATGTAGTTAGAGAACTCCATTATTTTCCAGATGCGATAAGCAGCGGAATGTTTTGTTCCTATGTTTTCGATGCGAAAAGTTATCGCATGAGTTACAGAACATGGGCACAGCATATACAAAAAATATATGTTTGCAACTCAAACATCCTGCTCTAATTGCAATAAGAGAAAAATAAAAAAAAAATAAGATTGGACGCAACAGGCGTATGAGTATATGACTGGCTAGCATTGCTAGCATTGCTAGAAGGTGCGCTTTGTGTCATCGGAGAATTTTTCCGAAAGTTGTATCGGAACGGTTATCTCGAATGGAATTTCTCTGACTTCGTACAAATTCTACAAAATTCCGTTCCAAACGGATACTTCTAAGGTTTGATTTTGTTCCAAAAAATTCACTACAGTGAATAACTACTACCAATTGAATACAGTTTTTAAGGTTTTTAATCAATAGCCACGTTACCTCTTCCTTGAGATAGATACCTCGATAGGGGTGAATATATGTTGTTCAGCAAGTACCTACGTTATACGACCTTCAAACTGCACATATTTACTTCAAAGAATTGTTCTCCTAAATGAATTGAGACAGTTTTGCTTCGTCTCTATTAATTTCCATGTACATTTGTTACAACTTTTGTGTTAAGGCACGATTTCCACATCCACACGATTTCCATATCTTTAAAATCATTTTATTTTATTCTCCATTACTTTTTGGATGCTATATATAGTGGGTGGGCACCGACATATTTAATGCCCATTTAAGCTCCATGCTCTATCGCATTTTCAATCGTTTTGGTGGGAACTTCGAATAATAAGCTCTCACACTATTAAAGAATATAAATTGCAATCTACATTTAAATGTTTAATAAGTATTATAATTCCAGTACCTTTATGTATGAAGTCTTTAACTTTTTCGAGAGTTTATGGTTTTGGTATCATTTTATTAGATATTATTCAAATTTCAATGCCAAAATGGATAAAAAAAACCTCCCGTTTTTGGCGATGAAAATATCATTATTAATAAAAGCGATTATTATAACGAGGGTCGCGTTTTTCTTTACTTAAATTCAACACAGAAATAAAGTGTGTAAGTTACGAGTATGTTCATTTAAACACGCACTCTTTTCAGATATTCTCCTTGACAAACTTCACAGTATGTATGGTCTGTTCTTATAGACCAATGACTTAAAAAAACCGAAACGAAAGTCTGTAGACTTGTCGACCAATGCAAAAAAAAAAGGCGACTGGAAACGCATTTTTGAAAATGTCCATTATCGGGTGAGTTGGGTGTGCGGTTGAACTGTCCTGTTGGAACCAAATGTATTCCTTTAATCGCTCATTAGTCATAGCAAAGGTGTTACCCGCACCTCCAGTGCAAATGGTCCAAAATGCACTCCGTCATGTGTTGTTCCAGTCTCTTCAAAGCGAATGGTTAAACACCTCAGTGTTTGACCAGTTGGCGAAAATCTCCGCCAGAATTCAAGTTGTACGGTAATCACAGACGAATTAAGACCCTCCGTGTATTCTGCATCTGTTTACTTCGCAAAAGTAATAAAACCCTCAAATAGGGTACCTAATACATTTTGGGACAAAGTCAGTTTCAAGAAAGAAATGCAATATTGTTTGTTTTCATATTACCTACAACAGATTCTAAAACTCGAATCTGTTGTAGGTGCCGCAAAAGGCAACCTATGGGCACATTATTCATATTCCTCATAACACAGGATAGCTGCTCCCACATTTCACATTGGTGTCAAAAATCGCCCATCCCTTAAACAATTTTTTTCTATAGAGAGAGGTAGCATACGCATGTAATACAAATTATCCTTAAACATCTAACGTGTATTTCACTACCTATATGCTGATATGTTAAGAACCAATAATGGATTATCACGAAATAAAATCTCAAGGGAATTCCACTTACATTTGTTTATATGTAGATATAACCCAAAATAATCAATCAGTTTGTGTTTTAATTAATGTGTTTATTGCTACAAGGAGTTTAGCTTATATATTGCGTTAATTTATTATTAGCGTGACCGAAAAATAACATGGAACTAATGTTTTTATACTACCTTATCGCCTATCTTTGTTTTTACTCAGAGAATAGGGTGGAATAGGAATGGTTAAGGAATTTGCTTCCGAAAGAAAATAAAAACAAATATACGGTCAGTGCCACAAATAATGAGACAATTTTACGCCCTCGAAAAAAAATATTGCATAAAAAAGGACATATAAGAAATTAACTATTCGCGGCCGCATAACCGGCGCGCGGTGTTTTTCTGTTGTTTGGTAAAAAATGCTCTTAAGAGAAACAGAAGCCTATTTTATACCTTTTAGTGTTAGTAGTTAGTAGTTTTTATCTTATAGTTTCTTATTTATTTTACTTTTTCTTACATCATTCTCAATCATCATATAAATTTTTGAAATCATAGGTACGAGAGGGGGAAAGTATGATAACTCAAAAATTAATAACGGTTTTTTTATTGAGGGGTGAAATGCAAGCGTTTTTACTATAGGAGGGGGTCTATCTAGCTGGGGTGGAGGGGTAATTTAAGAAAAAATAAATACATAAAACGCAAAAAAAAGTTTATATATCTACTCGTATTATGGGAACAACGACAGAACTTACAAGAAAGCACTTTACCTTTTTCTTAATCCAGAAACCTGTTCTTTCGAATTGTTTTTAAGCCAAGTTATTGCTGTTAAATGTTTTTGAAAAAATACTTCCAAACTTGAAATTTAAGGGAAAAGGAACTTTAAGAAAGGTTACATGCAGATTTTTTCAAAATTGTGAACAAACGCACTAAATAATTCTAAATAACCTACTAATTCTTAATCTTAATTTTCCTGGATTGTGGAATGGGATTTGGACAGTGAATATTCCTACATTCTATCTGGTATACTCAAAACCTGTGGCTGTTAATTGAATAAAATTCTACAGGATGTTGATTATCAAATAGCCGACATAGACCTAAACACTACACGTCAATCCATGAACATATTTTTATTATCTGTGCATCAAAGTATACCAACACGATGATAAGCACACATCAGGGGGCTTCCACATATATTTTTAACAAACAAAAATAATTTCTTCATCAAGAAACACTTATTTTTATATGTTTGCATTCTTTTTTGTTTAATAAAGAATACAATCTTGCGTAAACTGAAAAAGGGTTCTGAGGCTCAAAAAGGGGCCAAAAGGCAACGCTGGCACACATCCACTACCATTTTCGCGTGGGTACGATACGATCCGTGCTGAAACAACGTTGACAAATCCATCCCTAGTTAGCGAGCCAGCCATCAACCCCTTTATGGGCCAAATGGAACCTTTTTGAGGCTCACATTTGTCCCCAACTTTTTGAAAAATTTAAGTAAAATTGTATTCTTTATTGAACGAAAAAGAAGGTAAACATATGAAAAGAAGTAGGTATTTCGTGATCAATAAATTTGTTTTTTGTTAATAATGAATGCCTTTGTTGATCTGTTTTTTTTTTATTAGTATTTTATATGGTAGCCCCTTTCTTCGGCTCGAGCCCCTTTTTAGTCATCTTTTTGAAGTTTTTCAGTGGCAACGCTGCACCACACGTAAGCAATTCTTCTTTGGCTGGAGACCAGTTCCAATTGGTGCGAATCATCGAAATCCGTCCAGTCGTTCTTGAGTTGTAAGCGTAGTAACAAACATCACTTTCTTTTATATATAGATACTAGCTGACCCCGCGAACTTCGTTCTGCCCAAGTTTGTTAATGTAATGAAAGTAATAATTTCGAGCATGCCCAATGCACATGCTATTTTATGTAGACGCTTAAATACAAATGGCAAGCCGTTCTGAATAAGCGGAATCCGCAGAGGTTTGCAAAGTGCTTCATTTGGACAATGTCCATTATAATTTTAATTATGCAACTTTAGAAATAGCGCTTGATTTTATTTTTAAATGGGAGGTGCCACAAATCGTTTTCCTATACCGCTTATGTTTTGCAAAGTACCACCTATAGTGTGGTATCCTATCCGTCAGCGCCACCTATCGGGTCCAGAACCCAAGTAAAAGTTGATGGTTATAGTGTCCTACATTTCAGACATAATTTAGTAACAGTATAACAGTCCGTGGTACTAATAATATTTTTAACGTCCAGACTACATTTTTCCAGCTCTCAATGGAAAAATTTCCATACAAAATTGTATATTGTGATTTGTGACCTAGGAAATATTTAGTGTGAAGGTTAAAAATGATTATTAGTAAGTCCCAGTGTGTAATGTATTAGGGAATGACTTGTGACTGTTAAATTGGTTTTCATGTGTTTGTAAGTTGGTTCGCACGAAACAGAAAATGTGAAATAAAAATACTGATACCATTTTCAAATCTTCCCATGAATCATGTTTGTAATTATGACATCATGCAGGTCTACATCGGTTTCGGGATCTGGAACCTCGGCACATATGATGTCATCATCTTGGTCTGGTTGCATTCTTTCGACTAACCACATGAGAATGTAAGCATGAGGCAAGCCTCTTTTTTGCCATTCAATCGAATACATCCAACATAGAGTATAACCTGACACGATGGTTAACAATATAGTTCATCAGCGACCGACGAAATATTTGTAACTTTAACAGAAATGAAGAAAACTAACCGCACCTATCAACTTGGTTGGTAAATTGTAAGCCTTTTCCCTTCTCCCTCTACACCGGTACCGAAGGTGTTATGGTACCTTTGAGTAGCGTTCCCCATAACACTATTTACTAATCAGCAGAATACCACAATTGTTACACGCTCATTTTTCGTAACAACCCCTAAGTGCAAACTCAAAACGCTCCACAACTCCTGTTGCCTTTCATCAAACAAAAATGATGGATTCAAAAACCATGAAATATATCTACTCCATTTCAAAAAGTTACTTAATGTAACATAGTAAACATAAACAAACTTATATTGGTTATCTCTACTATATAAAAATAAGTCGGGTTTTCCTTCCTGACGATATAACTCCAGAACGGCTTAACCGATTTGAATGATTTTTATTTTGTTTTGTTAGTCTTAGATCAGGGATGGTTTATGAAAAAAGAAAAGTCGAAAAATTCTCAACAGTTGGCGTTGTAGGCACATATTTCGTTTTTCATGGGGAAATGCACTTTGAAAAAAATATAAACTGGATAGAAATCGAGTAGTTTCAAATACAAAAAAAAATATTTTAAATTTTAAAAGCAATATTGTTGTTGTCAATTATTTTAATGATTTTCCAAGCAAATTGTTGTTGTCAAAAATTTTGAACTTTATTTTTTAATATACGATATAGCTAGCTACCTAATAAGTTTGTTTATGTTTACTATGTTACATTAAGTAACTTTTTGAAATGAAGTAGATGCTTTGATTTGTTTTATCCATCATTTTTGTTTGGGAAGTACCTATTTTCAATATCCTTGCATTTGAATAGGTGGGTAAGTTCAAATGAAGGGGTGATTGAGATGACGAGGACAATGATGACAGGCAACAGGAGTTTCTGAGCGTTTTGAGTGTTCACGAAGGGGTTGTTACGAAAAATGAATGAGTAACAATCATGGTACTATGCTCATTCGTGAGTAGGGTTATGGGGAGGGCAGCTCAAAGCTACCATAACACCTTCGGTACCGGTGTGGAGAGTGAAGGGAGAAGGCTTACCAACCAAGTTGATAGGTGTGGTTAGTTTTCTTCTAGGCTGTTAAAGTTACAAATATTTCTTTTAGAGTTAGTGTTTATTGATGGCGAATAAAGTGCGCAGTTGGGCATGATATCACCTAATCGTCCAATACACGATGCATTGAACCACGAATTGCAAAGAGAACAACAAAACAATACGATACTGCAGCAATAGCCGAAGCAGTTCGTAAAAATGTTCTGCAATTGAATCGACAACAAATGATTGCGTATGACTCTTTGATGGAAGCTGTGAACAAAAGAACTGGTAGCATTTACTTTCTGGGTGCTCCCGGAGGTACTGCCAAAACGTTCTTAATTTCGTTGCCCTGGCATTGGCTTCATCTGGAATAACAGCAACTTTGTTAGAAGGCTACCGAACTGCACATTCAGCATTGATATTGCCACTGAACATGCAAATCAACCAGACACATTCTTGAAAAATCGAAGAAAAAATGCGAAGATTTTACAATGATGCAAATTGATCGATTGGGTCGAATGTATGATGGCCCCACAAAAGGTCAATGGTGGCGGTGGACAGGACGTTGAAAGATCTTCGTGTCAATCAAAACATTTTTTGAATAGCCATGGTTGTATTTTCCGGTGATTTTCGGGAGACTCTTCCAGTTTTCCCACGATCAATTGCAGCTGACGAACTAAATGCGTGCTTGAAAGCATCAAATTTGTGGCTTCATGTCAAGACACTCCGATTGACGAGATCAAACTGCAGATGTGTTTTCGAAGCAATTGTTGGACATTGGTAATGAAAAGATTGCAGTTGATATCTCGACCGGACTTATCACTTTGCCCACTGATTTCTGCCACATGACCGATTCTAAGGAAGAGCTCATTCGAAGTGTTTTTCCGGGCATACCGCAGAATATAGAGGAGAAGATGTGTTGATTCCACGCATCCCGATGATTCCAACGGACTTACCATTCGAATTCAAACGACTGCAATTTTTTACTACAAATCTTTGCATTGAATGTTAATATCATCTATTTTACAGGAAAATAAAAGGCATTGAATTAATTTGAATTACTGACTAATTTTATTTAATCACCAAACTAAGTTTAAATCGAAAAAAATGCTTCAAATAGATAAAAATTAGGTGGTACGAAGTTCACCAGGTCAGCCAACACCAGATGAACCGCATCAATTTCTGCAAATATATTTCATTTCGTCGATGGTGGATCAGCTGAATGTGCGGTGCAATATACAGGGAACACAACAGTTAAAGAGACGAATTATTGAACAGTTGCAAGCAAAATCATTGTTTTTCACATGGGCAGCTATACGTTGCGTATTCACGAGTTGGGAAACCATCCGCTTTATTTGTGTTAACGTCAGACCAAAAAACAAAAAATGTGGTTTACCAAAGAGCACTTCAACGAAACGGATAATTTGCGGACACGTATAACGCTTCGATTCAGTATTTACTTTGGATTCACTTTCATTTTTTACTTAGAGAAGTTCAACTAAATTACACTTCATTTTTGTAATCGTGATGTGAAATGAAATAAATACAAGAAAAAAATAATAATTTTTCTTCATCTTTTAATCCTCAAACGAAATGTTACAAAAAACGAAGCCATCTGGTGGCGAAACGGAGTTCGTCGGGTTTGCTAGTTTATTATATGTATTTATTAAAAAAAAATGTCAAAATTGTTGACAACAACAATTTGCTTGGAAAATAATTAAAATAATTGACAACAACAATTGCTTTGAAAATATAAAATATTTTTTTTTTGTATTTGAAGTGTCACTACTCGATTTCTATCCAGTTTATTTTTTTTTCAAAGTGCTTTTCCCCATGAAAAACGAAATGTGTGCCTTCAACGCCACCTGTTGAGAATTTTTCAATTTTTCTTTTTTCCTAAACCTTCGCGGAGCAATTACGAACAAATCCGCAGAAGGATGTATCCAATTTGGTCCAGTCGTCTTCGAGTTTTAAGCATCCGAACAAACCAAGATCCATTTTTTATGTAATATAAGATATAAGATATAGATATAGATATGTATATAAAAAAAAATACAAACGGAAGAAACATTCAAAAGAGCACAGCGCAAAATATTTCCGATGCTTTGTCACTCACCTGCTGTTAATACCTAGAACCAATTTGGCTCAATGCGATTTAGTTCAATACAAAAACTTGCACACAACCCCTCTAAGGAAGGCGACAGAACATGGGGGTATTTACAAAGAAATAAAAGCGACAAATTTCGAACTGCTGAATGAGTAATTGCAATTTACACATATATACTATATGTATTACTGTATATGACAAAATTAAATAGAATGTAAAAGGAATATCCGATGCAGAACAATTTTAGTTTTTTTTTTGATAAAGTGTCCCCCTCCGAGCTTTGAGGTGATAACTTTAATTTTTATAGATACAGACATAATTATTTGTATAAAAAAAGTTAACAAAAACGAAAAACGTCTATGGCCGTTTATATATTTACTTTTTTAAATCTAAGTTTCTTTAAATACCTAGTTCAATCAGCTTTGAAGTTATTATCACACATAAATAGAGTAAAGGCATATTTAATAAATAAATAAATAAATAAATAAATTGTTGGCGCAACAGGTCTGTATAGGGACCCTGGGCCTAGCTTCTCGCAACCATTCGTTTTATGCCGATTCCAAACGGCCGATTGAGAAGCTCTTTCAAGACAGTTATACTCTCGGATGTTTGTCAGACGTTCGCGAGAGGTAGCGCAGTGAAAAAAAACATGAGCTGGAATTTGGGTTTTTGCGGGATTCGAACCTGGGACCCCTCGCATAGTAGTCCACATATAACCTAAGTATACTTAATTTTTCCAAAACAATTATCACATAAGTATACTTACCACAAGTGTTTCCCTACTGTACAGACCATTGGTATCCACTCGTTCTACTTTAACTATCCATCAAAGACTGAGGAACACATTTCTGGTTCAGGTCGAGGTTGCTGTACAGCTTAAACAGTTCGATTTTCCACCTACTTCTCCTATTCCCTTCCACGCAAAAAGGACCGAAAATTACTTGAAATTTTTTTTGCCAAAACGACAGAGGATCTCTTCATCCGCTTTAATCATCAATCAATCAATGCTTCTGATATTTTAGAACTCGCCAGAGACAGCTTGCTACATTTTGTTTATGAGACTTGTATAAGATTTCGCTATTAGGTTGCATAATTGTCTCATAATTTCATGTTTATAAAAAGCGATGTTTCGAAAAAGACGCTATCAATAATTTTTCCAAAAAAATCGCAAAGAGAGGTGTAAGAAAAGGAGAGCTTAAAAATTCTGCACCAGACCAATTCCTGAACACCAGTATTGATTGGCTTACAAATTGTTTTTAATGTCCTTACAATTACAGTAAACCCTAAAGGCTAAGGCTTATACCATAAACTAGATTTGAGTATTCTTGTACGCAATGCAAGAAACTGAAGGGCATACGATATATCGCAATCCTAATCTTCTTCCGACCCAGTCCTGGAGATGGGTTATGATATGCTCTCCACCAAGCGGAATTGTTGAACTTGAGTTTAGATATTTTTATACTCAGTTGCTTCTCCATGTCCACAACAATTCAAAAGTTCGGCTTCAGGTCTCTCTCTGGTCGAGTCTTGCTACCTTAACACGTTTTCCATTTGCGCGAAAGTTAAAAACTGGGTCGGAATACATATACAAATCAATGCACATGCATAATATATTCCGTAGTTTACCCTCCTCTCAATTTATAATATCGAATTTTACCCCACTGTGCATTGCACCGCACCCATATTCGTCAGTCGAAAAAAAAAACCAAATTGATTCTTTCTCCCGTCACTAAGTTTTGTGAGTTGTGTCTCCCTCCCCCATAGGTACCTTCTTTCTGACTATGTTTGATCAATTCTGGCAGACTTTTCCATAATGGCCGAATTCACCCATGCAATTGCACAGGGAAAATATCGTAGTATTCATATCCTATAAGAAGAAACAAAAAAATGGAAAACGGAAATGAAAGAGCGGTCGGCTGTGAATGTTAAAAAAAGAGATAAGCCCACCATCGGGGACAAAAAAAAATAAAACGTTCCCCACATTTACTATGGGCTTCAAGTTCCCTACAAAGTCGTTTGAATTTTTTTTAAGTTTTCATTTGCATTCGCCAAGATAACTAGACCTAGATGTTGGAGTAAATACATACGTGAGGTGCTGTGCAGTGCGGTAGGGCGCTGGTGTGGCAGGCATAAAACTAATGTTTACTATAGCATCGCCGTCGATGACGAGAAATTTATTCTTGGCGCATATCTATAAAATAATCAAAACGTTTTTCTTCACCTCTGTTGACAGTTTATTCTTCCAACTACCTCCGCTATCGCTTTTATGACGGTTATCATTTTATTTCCGTTCATGCGAAGGTTACGTCAGAAAATATCAGAGAATCGAATTTCTGTAAGTTCGGTTAATGGAGTTTTCCTGATTTCACAAAAATACCACCAAAGACAAAAAGAAAATACCATATGTCACAAAGAATTGCCCAAGGGCTTTGGGTAGGCAAATTGGAAAAGTAGGTAATATATTAAAGCTAATATAATAACACAAGGCTTTAAACTTGTGTCTGAAAGGTATTGATTTTTTTTTTTTGTGAGAAACTCTTGCGCCCTGGAATCCATGGCATCGAATCCTATTTTCTGGGTTGAATTAGCACGCGCTCACTTACCTATTCATTCATATGGATATACGCTGAGAGGGAATGCATTTGTGTGTGTGTATTTTTATATGATTTACAATTCAAGGCGGGCGCAACTTCTCGGGTCGAAGGGTGAAATTCCATTTCTTGAATATGATATTTTGGGAACTTTGCAAACTTCTTTGTTTTCGTTCTGCGGAATATTAATCCAACACAAACATTGGCAGATATATATATGTGTATGGGAAGCGGGTGGTTTGTTCTTTGCATAGGTATGTGGAGGGAACAAAAGCACAAAGCCCTTTAAAACTCCCTTTTGGTTTCCTTCGTTGTGCTATAAGAAGAGTTGGCATTAAGAGTTTGTGTTTTTTGGCTTGGATTCTTGTAGTCATTTCTTATGGTTGAGATAAGAAGAAATTGGATAGCCGGGGTTTTCTCCCTTGGAACTATAATGGTTAAATAATTAATTCTGTTTGCCACAAGCTTTAAGATTTTTGTGTGTTGTAATAGAAACAAATTCTACGTACAAGGCTGTCGGTAGGCACTTGAGTAGGTATATTCATATTCGTACATATATTAATATTTTATGCAGTAAGATGAATTGAAGGGGGATTTTTGTATGTAACTTGTTTGCATTGTTAGTTAGCTGAAATTCGACGTTATACGCAAAATAATGACGAGTCTTTTTTTTTAATTTTAAATATTTTATGTGGAATAGATTCTAGGAAATCCTTGAGTTTTTTTGACATGCGCCGAAAAGGAATATGGCAAGTAAGCAAATTCCCTTTAGTATTTAAGGTCCGTTTAACTGAAGTTAGTACAGGGTGATGTGCCTTCGTCAACAATCTACTTCAGGAGATAAAGCGACACTCGCACAAGCCCAGGGTCACAATTTTCTACAAAGACAGTTTATCTACTTTTATTCATAGCCGGTTTGAAGAAGGTTTGTTACAATAATTGCCGTGAATGACATTTGGCATTTTTATGGTTTTCTTATTCATTTTTAGCTCTTGATTCATATAGATAATGCACTGCACAAATCATACGGTGTTTTAGAGAATATGAAGTTAAAGTTAAAGACAATATAAAATGCAAGTATCTGTACTTGAAACTTGCCTTGATGGAGGCCAAGAAGGCTTATAGTTTGACAAAGAGACTGTTTCGCTGCATTCAACTTGACTGCAGGCCGATGACGAACAGCGATAGTAGCGCCCTCTTTATGGGACTTATAACCTGGGCACTCATTCCGTAACTCTGAGAACGATAATCGTTTCAGCGATAGTAGTCAACGGTCTCGTCACCAATTTGCTTTCCGTAACTCTATCACTATCGTCTCGTCTATCGTTTATTTTATACAAATCGTGAGAGCGTTGAAAGCATTGAGCGTCTTTCAGAGACCCTCAAACTAAACGAAAATTCCAATCAGACGTCGTTGAAAATGTCATAAATGAGTTTTTTGGCAAACAGTTTTAAATTGCATGGTCAATTCTCATATTAGTTTCAAGACTCATTCAAGAGCAAAGAGTCCTAAAATTTCACGTTTTTGGTTAGGCAATGTGTGATGTAGAAATGAAATCTCACGAAGTGGACAATATCGAATTTTCAAATTCCGAAGGATTGGAACAGGTGCATCAGTGCAGCAAAAGCGAATGTGGAGGCGGAAGAAATTATTGATGTTGTAGTGATATCGTATTGATATACTAGATTTAATTACCTATATGTAATTGCTTGCAAAATATAAATTTTGTAAAATTACACTTGAACGTGTGTCTACTGATGAAACTCGAAACAAATTTTTCCGCTGCTTCTTTGGCAGACGTTTCACTGTACTGAAAAGATTCTAATGAATTCTAAATTGGGAAACTATATCTCCGAATTTCAATAAAATTGTTCATAGAAGTATGAACGATTCTTAATAGCGTCATTTTGATGCACTAGTATTGATTGTGTCTTTTTATGAGTGGTAACATTAAATGCATGAGGCTATTCATTGGTTTTATTATTTGAATGTGGTTTTTCATTGAACTGAAAACTACAACCGTTATGAAGAATGAGTCATTTTTGAAAGATTGTACAGTTTCATTTCTCAGCGTTGTATGAGCAAATACTTAAATTATAAAATTAAATTCATGTTTCATATGAAAAATTGTTCGATTTTATGAATGTTTTCATTCGAAGTAAGCATTTTTTGTTGTTTTGCCCGCATGAATCTTTTCATTCCTTGCATATTTACTTTATTTGTTTTAATGTAATATTTCTTTAAACTACAAACTTAAACAATCAAAGTCGTATGAACATTTTTTGCTGATTTTTATTCATTCGTAAGTTATTCAAGCACCTGTTTATTATTTATTTTGCATAAGATTGACCAAGACCTTGGAATTGTTTTAGAAAGTCGTTCAGGAATCCTCACGCGATGGTCCGAACAAGACAGAATTTAAAAAAAAAAAAACAGTTCCTTTTGAAGGAATACCATTCACGAGACCATCAATGAGTGAAATTCTTGAAAAAATGGATGTTGCAGATCTTAAGAGTGGTAATTTGTTTTCTAATCTACCTAATAGCCTCTTCTATAATACTTTACACATTGAACTCATATCTAACTATGAAATGAATGTCTTTGGAAACTATAAAACATTTTTATACTACACCAATATTTTCCTCTTTACAAGTTGTAACAAAACAAAATGTGGATTCTTTTTTCTATAAACCTTTATCTCCTGGCGAATATACAGCAAAACAATTTTTCAAATACGTACCCACTCCGAATAAGATATTTACATTTAAGAATATTCTCTTCTGCGACTTTCAATTAATTCTTGGGCACTTGGCACTTTTCCCAATGCCCAACCCATACATTAATTATTTCTCATCACAGCTTCGAATGATGTTTGCTGCAGAACTTTTCGTTCGACCAACTTTTTAAAATGAGAACAACTTTGCTTTCTAATACTTTTCTCTACTAAATATATAAAATCTGTCTATACAACTCGAAAACGATTCAAGGAAGGTACACCAAATGCATTGCAGAAATAAGATACATTCAAGTTATGTAATTGATAATCTTTTTGTTGTATATCAAGTAATCCGAGAGCAAACCAGAACTAATACATTAAAAATGCACCTATTTATGAGAAAGGACTACGACCCAATAAGAAAGAACTTTATACAAATTCAAAGTTGGTAATGAGCTTAGCCTAAGACAATATCATGATATAATCTCCGAAACAAATCATTGTGTTGCCCCTTTAATTGTAATCAACCAAGCCCCAGTAATTCATCATTTTGATTTTATATATTTACATTTAAATTGGCAAAGGCAAAATGAAAGTTTATGTCCTAAATTACTTACTGTCTGCCAGCAAGCAGTACCTATACATTTCCATGATAGATCATTAATGGCCATCACTGGCGTAATTGACGGAGTTTATTAATTGCATCTACAAATAAAAAGGTCATAAATCAAGGGCTTTCGTTTTTTAATTAAATTAAATTTTGCTATTTTCGTAGAGTGGCATGCGATGCTGTGTTGTGCATACATAATACATATTACATATATAAATATAATTACACATATCTAGTTATGATCTGATCTGACAGTTCAAAATAAAAAAAATAACAAATTATATATATTTAATATGAAATGCTAGTGACGCTCAAAGATGTATTCTGTTTGAAATATCAGAGAGCCTAAATGTTCTAGATTTTAGAAGATAACTTCAAATTCACAGCAAGCAATTTTTTTCTAAGGTTAAATGACCGAAACCGGCGCCACACGTGAGAGAGCGGTTATATTTTAGTGTTTAAAGAGTTTTTCATTTTAAACTTTAACACTAAAAGCGTTCACGTTAAACCCAACGGCAGTGTGCCCCACCCGATTTTTTTTATTCGTAGCTCAGAAACAAAAAGTGTAAAGTCAAACAAGACATTTCAGCTCAGTTGTTTATGGTAAAACTGAATTTTGTTTGTTGGATAAAACAGATTTTTTTTCGTAGAAAATTCGTAATAGAAACCGATGAAAAGATTAATAAAAAAAAAAAACACTAGGACAATGCTACGTCGAATGGAAGCATTATACGTTTTTCATTGCTCTGGACTTGCCTTTCGCTGTTTCCGGGAGGCATATGAAATATATTTGAATTTAGTGTGTGCTATCTTTTATGTCGGTATGTAAATATTGAAGAACTTAAACAAAAAAACACCCGATGTATATGAGGCATTTTTATTTAAAATTGTCCAATTTATTACGACTAGTTTTCGAATGCAAAATTGTAATCTTTTCTGTTTTCCATCACTTTTTCGAGCACCTCGGAAGGTATGGTGATGATTTGATTGATTTCGTTAATGGACCGAGGCTTGCTAGTGTACACTTTGCTCTTCAAATAACCCCCCAAAAAGAAGTCCAGAGGGGTCAAATGTCGCCATTTTTACGGCACACATCCAGGGAATTTCCGTTGCAGAAACTGGATTGTTTGATTTGCAGTGTCGAATGGCACACCTTCTTGTTGCAACCAGTAACCATCGAGACCTTTTTCACACATTTATTGACAGACATAATCCAACATACAACATCGACTTATATGCCTTCTGAGAAGAAAAAATTACCCAACGATGGTTTTATGCAAGTTATGAGCTAACACCACTGAACAATTATTTTCACTAGGTATACCGCGTCACTATTTCGGTATGATGCCCTTCATGTTTAAAATTGTACTGATTTAAAAAAAAACATTTCAATTGGTTAAAAAATGTCTACGTTATTCAATGCTTATAATATGTATACATATATAATAACATAAAAGATGGCACACCCCTTCAAAAAAATTAATTCAAAGACCAAGTTTAAGTTTTAAAAATACATTCAAAGAAAAAGGTCTAACGAGGTCTGATTTTATCTAAATAATAACTGGAAAGCATTGCATTAGTCTCACACTCCAATGGAGTGTATATGGTAATAAAAGGTTGGTTCCTCTGTTCGAATCACAATTTTTTTAGTTTTTGTGCTTATCACTCCATTGATGCAGGTGATAGGCTCTTGGTCAATTGCCAAATCGAAGGTTAATTTTCTGATTGGCTAAAAATGAGTATCTTTTCCTTCCGAAGGGAGGATTAAATACGGAGCGCTGATATTTGTAAGGATTTAAAATATTCTAATAACAATCCCTTATGAAGAGTCTGATAATAAATTAGTGGTGTGATTCGAATAAGAGTTGCTATTGTACTCTCACAACAATAATTCACAGACAAATCGACAATGACTTCTCAACAGAAATTTTCAAAGAAAAACCAGATAAGCAAGAATCGGCGCTATACATACTCTTCTAAAAAATGCTCAACATCATCATATTTTGAGAAAATATGACTTTGGCAGTGCTGCTGCAAGTGAATCTTGTTCTTTACATGTCTTTACCCAAGCATTTGCATTTCTAGGCTACTAGTTAATTTAACAAAAAAAATACCTATTATCATATTTCGAGTGGAGATAACTAACTAACAATGTTAAGACTAGCCAAAGAGAAAATAAATAGCTATAGCTGCCTAAAAAAGGCAAGGGATGCGTGACAGCAATACCATAACTGCAAATACAAACGGACTTACTAATAATCAATAACTAATGTCGACAACTAGTTAGATGTCAGCTTTAGTAAAAATGTACAGCTTTTGTGAAATGGTACCAATAAACAATTAGACCTCCACATTTACTAGTCCTATAACTTTCTTAGAATCTACTACATTTGTTGTCATTGCAGATTTCAAATTTCATAATTTGTTTTCGTGAAAAACAAGGTCAATGGTCTCTTTCACAAGGAGGATTTTATTCTAAAAAAAGGAATACATAAATTGCAATTAAATTTGGCCAACACATATCTTTGCAATGCTCTTTGAGATTAGCAAAAAACAAAACACAAAATAGGAAATGCACAAAATATCCGCTGATCTGTCAAATATCATATGCAAATCAGTAATGCCATATCGTTCGATCGGACATAATTTTCAGTACTTTTATGGTACGCTTTCCATTGTTTTCTAATACTACCTCGCGATTTCTTTATGAGTGCATTTGTGTCGTAATAAAATCCCTTTCAAATTATTCAATAAACAAAGCACAGTTTATTTGAATGGTTTCATTTATTCGTAGGCTGACGATGCAAATCAAAACTTATTAGTGGTCTAAACATCACAATTGCATCGTTAGCAAGAGAATATTTTTGAAAATAGAAATAATATCTGGCTCATTCATTTCAGAATGAATAACAATCGCACGTAGGAAGCGTGTTTAGAACTTATCGCTTCCGGGTTTGAAAATAAATACAATTTAACCTATAAAAAATTGTATGGCTTATATATTACTTAGTACGGGAAACTTAGAAACCGACAAAAGTTGAAATTCGAACTGAAAAATAAAAAACGCATATTCTCGTAGGTACTACCTGTAAGGCTGAAGTTAATAAACTTGTTATTTTGCATGTATTTTGCTGAGTTCTGATAATTCTATTTTAATAACTATATTTTCCGCGAAGGGAACCTTTTCACGCCAACCATTGTCTCATTAGAGATCCTTATTCTCGGTAAACAAACACCTTTTGTAAAGAGTTCTAAAATTGTTGGTTGTTAAAATTGGTTGCAACGAAATATTTACCTGTGTCGCCTAAGGTACTGAGAATTGTTGCAAAAAGGTATGAACCGTCCAAACTTAAGTAAGAAGATATTTTATTCTGTTTGCGAAGACTGTCAAGAAAGTCTTGGAAATATCCCAAACTTATATTAGGTACAATTTAGTTTTTATTAAGCAACTATTTAAAAAGGAAAACCAATCAAATTGTAGCAGTAAAACAAGATAAAACAGAAAAAAACACAGAAATATATGCTTCACGTGTTTAGAAATAAAACAAAAATGCAATATTTTTCAATATTTTGCATACATTTGTAAAAATTCGTGTTTTTTAGACAATTGCATTGTTGTATTGCAACGAATAAAATTAGAAAACATTCACAATTTACTAAAATTAATTAATAATTGTAAACGCTCAGGCTGAACAACATCGTATTAAATTCTCTCCTATTTCGAAATTTAATACCGCGATTTTGGATGGTTGGGCAACACTTGTCTTCAATTTAGCTAATGTCCGAGATAAACATAGCTTTCTCAACACTAACATTTAACCCTTCAGTTAGCGATAGTCTGGCAACTATATTTGTTTATTGGTAAAGGGAATTTGGAAAGTGTGGAGTCTTTTCGTAAAGTGCCAGACTAAAGTTTATTATTGGTAAGGCCGAAAATCTTTTAATAATTTTTAACAAATGTTGACCCTTGTTTTCCAAAAACCGAATTCATAACATATATCTAACAATTGTAATTAAGATCGGGTGCGGTATTCTACCACGAAAATATAATAGGTACAATCGTTATGCATTTCAGTTTCTTAACCGAATCCCCTTAACATGACATACAACTGAGAAACAATCCACATGATATTTTATTAGTTTCTGCGGTGAAATTCGATCAGATTTTAATCAATAACTCCAATGAATACGCTGTGAATAAAACCTACAAAATTTTCCACCCATTTTCCAGTGCGGTTAAATTACTGGTCGCAACTACCTACTAAATACATACGCATCAGGATGCCTGGTAATTTGAAATTTGAAATCGATTTAGCAAACTAAATGGTCAAAGGGCGCTCTTTCATGAATCATACGTAATGAGATTTTCCAAAGAGTGAAACCGGAAAACATAATATTCATTTTGGTATTGGCACGCAAAAAAGTAGTTCCATTTACATTAACACACTATGCCGTTAGCGCACAGGGATTTAGTGGAAAAGTATAGCATTTAAGTTTTTGTTTATTAAACGACAAAAAAAATGAGAGTGGGTAATAATTCCAAATCTGGGACCGAGTTACGCAACTATGAAAACATTTTCTGAGTAAACAGAATTAGAAACTCACAGAGCACTCAGTATGATGATTGAATCTTCAGTCCTGGAAGGCATTAAATATCTTGATGTATTAGATGATCACGAAGGAGGAAGTACGCTGGATGATCTACAGATTGAAGGATTAAAAAGCACCAGGAGCGGATAGAGTTGCAGTGGTTTTTTTCAAATACGAAACAGATGATCTTGTCGGTGTACTTACAGAGGCATTTAACAAAATCATGGCTGATATACCGCAACAATTAAAAAAAAAAAAACATTATATACCCAATCCACAAAAAAGGAAACAAAGCAGATCCAAACAATTATCGTGGAATATCTTTTTGTAGTGCTTCCTATAACATCGTTGCATCCCTATTCAATCATCGAATGGGCAAATGGATACATGATGGCAACAAACTCAAAGAATTCCAGGCTGGATTTCGAAGCGGATATTCAGCAAATGATAACATTTTTATCCTTCGGAGTATAGCTGGAACATTCCTCGAGCAAAAAAAATAAACTGTACCTGCTTTTCTTCGACTTCAAGGCTGCCTTCGACAAAGTTGACAGAAGAGCTTTGTTCTACAAGCTGTATAACGCTGGAATATCGTCGAAGTTTGGTAAGGTTTTGGAGGACACTAAATCAGCAGTATGAAATGGATTGGAAATCTCAGAATGGTTCGCATCAAGAATGGGAATAAAGCAAGGATGTCCCCTGAGTTCTTACCTGTTTGCTTTGTATATAGACGATTTGATAGACTATCTACCTGGTGTGGAATAGAATATGCCGGAATCTTGTTCAAAGAACTTTTCTCGGCAGTGATTCGAAGTCGGAGGCGGAAATTTTGTAGATCCTTAATTGTGAGATAGTGCTGTAATATCTTATAGAACTCAAATCCTCCTTTATAGTGTAACTATATTAATTATTAATTTAATTATTACCAACTGTTTTTTTAATAGGTACGATTTAATTTGTAACTAATGAGAAAAATATGTAACAAAAATGTCAATCAGGCAGACGGCATAGCAATGCTTAATGATTTTGTTAAGTTCAAATAAAAATTTAATTCAAAATCAAAAATAAAAATTCAATCCTCATCCGATAAGGTATATTCGGCACATAATTCGTACATGATTGGATAAATTCTTTACTGTAGAAGTAATTTTCTTACAAATTTATTCGGCCTTACTAATAATCAATCACTAATGTCGAGGATTTTATTCTAAAAGAAGGAATACATAAATTGCAATAAAATTTGCCCAACACATATCTTTCAAATGGTCTTTGAGACTTATTATAAGCAAAAAACAAAACACAAAATAGGAAATGCACAAAATATCCGCTGATCTGTCAAATATCATATGCAAATCAGTAATGCCCTATCGTTCGATCGGACACAATTTTCAGTACTTTTATGGTACGCTTTCCAATGTTTTCTAATACTACCTCGCGACTTCTGTATTTGTGTCGTAATAAAATCCCTTTCAAATTATTCAATAAACAAAGCACAGTTTATTTGAATGGTTTCATTTATTCGTAGGCTGACGATGCAAATCAAAACTTATTAGTGGTCTAAACATCACAATTGCATCGTTAGCAAGAGAATATTTTTGAAAATAGAAATAATATCTGGCTCATTCATTTCAGAATGAATAACAATCGCACGTAGGAAGCGTGTTTAGAACTTATCGCTTCCGGGTTTGAAAATAAATACAATTTAACCTATAAAAAATTGTATGGCTTATATATTACTTAGTACGGGAAACTTAGAAACCGACAAAAGTTGAAATTCGAATTGAAAAATAAAAAACGCATATTCTCGTAGGTACTACCTGTAAGGCTGTACTTGCACCCCCAGAAATTAATAAACTTGTTATTTTGCATGTATTTTGCTGAGTTCTGATAATTCTATTTTTATAACTATATTTTCCGCGAAGGGAACCTTTTCACGCCAACCATTGTCCTCGTTCTTGGTAAACAAACTCCTTTTGCAAAGATTTTGAAAAGGGTTTGGTTGCAACAAAATATCTACCTGTGTCGCCTAAGGTACTGAGAATTGTTGCAAAAAGGTACCTATAAGCCGTCCAAACTTTGGTAAGAAGATATTTTAGTCTGTTTGCGACGACTGTCAAGAAAGTCTTGGAATTATCCATAACTTATATAAAATTTATTTTTTATTAAGCAACTAACTAACTAGGAAAAACACAGAAATATATGCTTCACGTGTTTAGAAATAAAACAAAAACGCAATATTTTTCAATATTTTGCATACATTTGTACAAATTTGTGTGTGATAGACTTAAAAACCATTTGCATTGTTGTATTACAACGAATAAAATTAGAAAGCATTCACAATTTACTAAAATTAATTAATAATTGTAAACGCTCAGGCTGAACAACATCGTATTAAATTCTCTCCTATTTCGAAATTTAACACCGCGATTTTGGATGGTTGGGCGACACTTGTCTTCAAAATGACATAAGGGAGGATTTATTTAGCTAATGCCCGAGATAAACATGGCTTTCTCAACACTAACATTTAACCCTACAGTTAGCGATAGTCTGGCAACTATATTTGTTTATTGGTAAAGGGATTTTGGAAAGTGTGGAGTCTTTTCGTAAAGTGCCAGACTAAAGTTGATTATTGGTAAGGCCGATTGAAAAGTTGGACTTGTTACATGTCATGTTAAAATTTATATTCCAACGATCCTACACAATTTGAAACTGTTAAAAAGCAAAAATAATTATGTAAGTAGTACTAAATATTTCAATGTATACTTCAATTAATAATGTTCAGCCGTTCTACAAATGGGGATAGAGCTTTCAGCTCGTTCAGTCAATTAAGTTCCAGATCCAGTATCCTCTAAATAGGTTAGTAAAGGTAGGTAAGACAAATCAAAATAAACTTTGATATTTAAATATTCCTTAAATCGAACTTCCCCAAAGGGAAGGTACCAATCCAATAACAGTGCATTTTTAATTTAACAATGCTATTAAAGAATTTCGTTTAAAGTTAAAAGTTCGTTTTGCTCTTTTTAAAAAAAAACTTTTTAGCTGGGAGCATATTAAAATATAGTTAACGCTTTTCCAATTAAAATCAATATTGCCTTTTTCTGAGAGATACACAACTTCAAAGCAATCTCTGATGACAGAGTTAACACAACGGAAGCTTAATTGGAAAAGTAAGGAAAAATAATTCGAACTTTACTAACAAATTTCTACTTGAGGGTAGCTTTGCCTTTACTATTGGCCATTATGGCTACAAAAAGGTTTAATTAGTTTAAATTAGTTTTCTTTTTTGAAATTACAGTGAAACAATTATGAAATTAACGATTAAGGATATGGAAAGTATAGTTTATATGATTATTTTCGAAAGGATACGACAAAACGAATTGATGATTCATCGTATTCTAAGAAAATTTATTTGAATCAAAGGGCACGGTAGTGCCTGGCCAAGTTCTTGAACTACACCCAGGAACAAACTCAGGTGATTTTCGATTTTGGTATTCTATGTTAACATGAAGGAAGACAGAAAACATTTGCATACCTGAAAAATTGTCCATAAGGAAAACACTCTTAAATAATTATGTATGTATGTGAACTATATTCCAATCACTAATTACGCTATTAATTGGTGGGCTACCTTCATTTAAGAAGCGATTAAAATCTACAGGAGTTACAAAGCTTTTTGGTTCGCTTAATGTTACAAATTTGTGGAAAGAAATTTTTACACAATGATGAGTTGAAAATTATTATGAGGTTGTTAAACGACATGGAATTTTCAGAAATGCTGAAAAAAATAAGAGCAGGGCTAACGACAAAACAAAATTTCGCATTGTTCCCCCATCTTCCAATTCTACCACAGACAGGTTGAACGAAATTTTTTCTTTCCTCTCCAAACAACCAGAAACAACAGTTTACAACCTAAAAAAAATATGCGTGATCAAATTTATATTGCAATGCTTATCAATATTTGCCGTCCCGAAATTAAACTTATTTCTATTGAATCAATAGATTGGCCCTTGCTACTTGTTTGCTGAGTAATTTGCGGCTGTTCGTTCGCTTTATATTGGGCGAATTATCTCACCCAATTCTTCTTCACTTGTACCTTTTTAGAGAATTAAAAACCACACTCTTGCTAGAATGCCGGAAATTCTCCGGTTGCCTAGAGCTGAAGTTGGTTGGGGTTCGCCATGTATCAACGCATGTAAAAATTGTACTAAACGTACTAGATTTTTTTTTTATTATTAGCTGTAGATAGATGGCGTTAACACTACTTGTCTAAGACAGCCCAAGAGGCTTTAGGAAAATATGAAGATGATGCTGGACTAGAAATTAAAAATGATGCTACATAACAGCTACGTCGAAATATAGACTTAAGTGTAGGTTTGGTCAACGGGTGCATAGGAATAATTAAGAAATTTCATTGGATGTTGATGACAAGAAAAAACCAAGGGTTAACCATTCAATTTAGTCATGGAATAGTTTATTATTTAATGCCTGTTAAAACTAAATGTTAAGTCATAAATAGAGCTTTGGTATTTAGGGAAAAGTTTCCTATCTGACTCCCATATACAATCACAACACATAAAAGCCAAAGGGCTCAGTCTCGAAAATGTTCTTATAGATATTGGGTCATCCTTATTTTGTTGCGGCTAGCTTTGTTTAGACTAAAAACTTCTATAATGATTTGCACATAATTAGTTTTGACCCTTAGACTCGGGCCAAATAAAGTGCTATTTTAGAGTATAATAGCTTGAGAAGTCTCTATAGACATGATTTGTCCTCGCTTCAGTTTAGTAATGCACGTGTCCAAAAAATGTATGGCCAAGAGTCAAAACATTTCATTAGAACTAATTCCATGCAAGGACAAGAAGAAACAATGGAAGCGAATATCAAAAGGAAGGTATAAACTAAGTGGATTTTAGTAGATTTCGAGATTTGAAAAAATATCAAAAGCTTTCGCAAGTTTTCTTTTTATTATGCCCAAAATGTTTTAAGAACTTGACCAGTGAACCCACCAAATTTTAATCAGTAATCATTAAATAATCGGCCGTTTGGAATCGGCATAAAATTGTAGATCGCTTCCATTCGTTCCAAAAATGAAAAACTCACACTTTCGGATGACCAAAATCAGAGCATGGTAGGCCCAGATTACTTACGCCATTTATTTCCAATTTCGGTCACAAATTTTATTTTCAAGTGTCAACCGTGACCCTGGCAGCTGAATTAAAAAGCTCTTATTAAGACAAGTATACTGTCGAATGATTGTCAAATATTTGAGATATATGGGCAGGCTGAAGCTCTCGCTCAGAAATCCAACAAACTAACCAGCTAAATTGGAAAATTCAGAAAAAACAATGGAACAATGGATTTGCATACTTATTTGTTTTATTTTTCTGTTCGATTTTTGTTTCATTAAATTCAGTTACAAATTAAAAATTTAAATAAGAATTGTTGATCCTCTCAAAAATAGAAGCTATCAATATATATTGTTACTAAAAATAGAAAATAAAAATGATATGGTATTATTTTTCACAAAACTAGGCTTTTGTAATGAAACAAAAATTAAACAATTCATTAAAAATCTTAACATTAAAAAGATTTTGAATCAAATTCAGCCTTCTACAATATTTTCAAATGTATATTAATAGGAAATTAACTTCACTACATCTGTGACTGGGTGTGCGAATTCAAATCAGACTAATGCATGGCGCTACTGCAGGATCATTCACAATAAAGTGGTTTCTGCTTGAAATTGTGAGTGCGTTCGTTAGGTATGAAAAGGTTTCATTTAAATTATAGAAATCTCAGAGTAAAGAGGATCAGAATGGCATCACTGATGGAAATTCATTGTGATTCAAAATTAAACGAAAAAAAAATCATTTGGTTTGCGTTTCGGTCTCATTTTTATTTTGTTCACACTTTTCCAATACTTTTTCACAAATTTACCATAATTCAGACATATAAATGTCTATCGGGTCAGTTATAAAAAAGAAATAGTTGGCGCAACAGGCCTAGCTTCACACATTCGTTTTGTGTAATATTTGGGACGAATGCAAGGGATCTAGTTTTATGCCGAGTCAAAACAGCTAATAGAGGAACTTTTTCATGACAGTTACTCTCGGATGTTCGTCGACGTTAGCGAGGGGTGGCGCAGTAAAACAAATCCTAGTTGTTTATAATAACAACAACCCAGTATTGAAATCACAATTAATAGTGATAAATAAATGCCCGGTTTTGTGATATATCTAACAAAACACTATATCCTTGTATTTCAAAATCCTTCGAAAAATGTATGCCACGTGTATCTGTACAGGTTATGGCAATAAGGGTTAATAAATGAAACTTTGTAGCATTCTTTGTGCAAAAACTTCTAGAAACTACCACATATCTGCGAACATATCACTCGCTTCATATAGTAAGAAGTTGTCACACGAATTATACCAGGGCAATCAATTTCCCGACAGCAAAGACCCTGAAAACACATAAAGATGTAATTTCCTATGTAGGAGGGAAAAAACAAGCAAGCCGAAGAGAAAAACCTTTTCCAATATTGATTCATATACTTTTTCCTATATTTTTGTCAACAACACTCCATCTTTCTACCATGCTTCCTATTCTGATAAGATAAAATACAGCGGATAATGTAAGTTATGCCATTAGAGGTTATCCTTTGACTATCTTCCAAAGCAAATTACACGAGTCATTTAGGTGATGATGTACTTAAAGACCAACCACCACCCACCCCATCCACTTCAGATTACGGCAGCATTAACGTTAACATGTACATCAACAAAAAAATAAATATACGAATATAGGTATATCATCGCGGAAAACTCGCGAGCTAACAGATATTCCAGCTAAAGTCGAAATTGCTGCCAACCCACATTTAAATCTACATCTCAGCACCCTACAGTAATCTAGTCAGCATCTCAGACACCACCTTAACCCCCTGAAGAGACCGAGAATTGAATGCTCTCGACTCTTAAGTAACCGACTATTTGATATCCATAGATATACTCTACTCGTGTATACGAAATACGAGTATCTGTTAGTTTGACATGAGTTCCCCAGCCCTCGATTGTGTGTACGAAACGAACGCAGCTTTTTAACATACCACTTAGCTAAGGGTTTCCATGACCGTCTTTCTCGATTGGGGGGAAAATCCGCCCGATTCCCCAAACCGAGTCGAATTGTGGTTTTATTGAAAGGAATTTAATGTGAATTGAGTGCTTCTGCGGCAAAAATGTATCTATACATTTTACACATACTTTTATATACCATTGTTGTTATATGTAATGGATATAGACCTCCGACCGTCTCATCAGTTAATTTCGAACGTACGAGTATCATATACAATAATTGGGACACCGAAATCATTCACTGAGGGCTTGCATCTTTCATTGTGTCTGTCGCTTTTTGTGCCAATGAAGTGAGATTGTGAAAAGGGACAACCTAATTGATACTGTGGCGACCACCGAATCAATTATGGAATAGACACAATCCTAGCATCACTGCGCCTCAGAGAATGTATTTGACATTTCATTTATCAACTGAGTAATTGTCTATCATTAGAAAGAGGATGATAATGAAAATATATACTAGCGAGACGAAAATATGTTTTAGGGATATCATGATTCGCATAAAGTA
This sequence comes from Cheilosia vernalis, assembly GCA_949126925.1. Classification (NCBI taxonomy): domain Eukaryota; kingdom Metazoa; phylum Arthropoda; class Insecta; order Diptera; family Syrphidae; genus Cheilosia; species Cheilosia vernalis. The sequence continues at coordinate 19,553,426 of OX421361.1, forward strand.
AATGACCTGCCATTAATGTGAGGAGTAGAGGATTGGTTATCATCATCATCATCATCGTCGGGCAGTCAACCGCACACATCAATGAATAAAGCAGTTAAGCGGATATTGAACAAAGGATAATCTTCCGGGCATATCTTCAGGAGACATGTGTCACAGAAACAGATCGGAATGTTTAACGATTTATTGCAAGCATGTGTTCGTAAAGAAGATACGCATATGGGACGAGTGTATTAAATTTGCCTCGCCCTAATATTTCTTTTATGTCCTTGACATTTTGTTGAGCTTAGTGGTATGTGTATCGTTGTCATTAACAAACATTGCCAGCTTGCAGTTTCTAGTTTGAGACAAAAGCTTTTCCCAAATTATATATTTTTATCATACAGTAGCTTAAGATTGTAGCCAACATAAGTAGTGAAGTAGAAAATACGTTCCTTGGCAAATCGAGACTATGTAAACATAACAGAGTTAAAAGAGCACTGAAAATATTTGTGTTAGCGACACGCAGTTGGCAACCTTTGACGCTCGTGTAGAGCAACTCATTACCGGCAGCACTTACCCAGTCGTTTACATCTGACCTGCTGCCTAAGCTGAAATTACACGTGTCATTTTGCATGGCAAATTTTGACATGCTGACGTCACACAAATTCGTTATTTTTATTGTCACTCTTGTGTCTCTTATAGTGTCACACGGTGTCACTTTTACGGTCACATGCGTGACATTTTGTCCGAAAATCCGTGACAAAATGGAACTGTCGTGCTGTGATAATTAAAAGCGACAGGTGATCACACGGTTAAATAATTAATATTCATGGCATTTTTGATGCAGAGCGTTTTCAATTTAAAAACAATAGCGTATATCACCGGTGAATCCAGACTGCTGTGGCATTATAATTAAATTTAATGCAGGTATATTAACAATTACTGCAAAATTGCAAACACAATTTGCTCAGTTTAAACAAAAATATGTCTTTAAATTTATTTTTGTGATTTTCAATTGGGTTTTTCATATGTGTTTTCTGAAAATATGAAATTGGGAATTGACCAAGAAATATTGAGATTTTTTTTGAAAAAGTGGTCAAACACTCTATTTCTTAACACAGGACAAAACTACATGGTTCTTATTTCCGAGGGTTGATGGAAATCTTGAAAGGTAATTTCCTTATTACTGTTTGCACAAATGATTGCAATTCAAAATGTATAGGTAGGTACTCACAATCGTAATATTTGAAATAAAAAGGAACATTTTTATGATTAAGGGTAAAGGATTAGAAGGTTATGTAGGTTTCACTTAAGCGGCTACCCATTTTAAATTGACAAGCGGGGCCTTGAAAAGCTAAAAATTTAAAGTAATTTATTTTAGTAAATTATTTAGATGTATCCTCCTGCGAAGAACAACAATACCTCGCTCTTATTTGAAAACCGAAGAAACTGCTGGCAATTTCGCATCATTTCTTAGATAATTCCATAGTTGTTTGAAAAATAAAAAATATTCCAAAAATTCAGCTTGTAGGATCGTAACAATAGTTGTACATGTAGATACATATAACACAAAATATTCCACATTTGGTAAGCTATGTCGTGCAAACTGCGATTATACGAAGCTTAGACTGATTGTTTCTTGATTTCCGGACTATGTGAGGGTGGTTACTGGTTACTCCTGCTGAAAAAAAACCCAATAAGGAATCCAAATGTATGTAGCATTGGATTTTTCCCGATCAATCAATCTATTTTTTTTTAATTTGTACAAAGTTCTAAAAACATTTTTTTAATATATACCGGGCATTCGGCTTCTCGATTGTTTGGTTCCTATAATTTACGTGTTCATAATTTGAATCTAGTAAACGTGCCATGAAAGAGCTTCTCAATTAGCAGTTAGGACTCGGCATAAGAAAGTATCACACAAAACAAATGGTATTGATAAGTTAGGTATAGGGTCCTGAGGGACCTGTTGCGCCCGTGCGTCACAAAACCAAAATTTGTTTTAGATATTGGATAGTCTTCTGATTCACCAAGTATAATTGTAACCACGTGAACATAATTTTAATGAATCCCAGCTCCAAGTCAGTAGCCGGCTGTCCGATAAAAAAGTACACCTACCAACAGTAACATCATTTTGGTCTCCAACCAAATGCCAATCTAATCTAAAAGTATAGGGGAAATCGCACACATACAAAAAAAAGTAGAAAACAAAAACTTCGTACAACAAAGAGCACAGATTGAAATCTGTGGAATCAGCAAATTACATTTTTTTTTTCCCCGACATGGCTGTTATCTGTGCAACCGATGCTCCTACCCACTAGCCACTACCTACTATCAAAATGATGAAACCACAGGAATAGATGCGGTCGGTATAGGGCAGCAAAAAGAACCCAAAGGAAAAACTCGAAAAAGGGAGAGAAACAGATAACAACAAGAACGAAAAATATTGCTCGGAACGATCCAACGTAACGTTAATCACTTTTTCTATCCTTTCTTCTTCGCAGTGAACTATTTTTCTCTGATTTTTTCGTTTCTGTTTCTGTTCTTTCCTCTGTGTCTGTGCAACTTTACGACCAAAAAGCTAAGAAAATGTTCTATAATTTCATCAAAAATGGGTAAACAAAAGATATACCGATACATGCAGCTTACCCGCACGTGCACATGAATTGTACAGTATATACTACAACTGAATGGAACTGGATGTAATCTATGTATCAACAGACGCACACGGCTTTTCGTGTTTCTCCGTTATTTTTGGCCAACGTCAAGGTTTTTGTGGTTCTTTGCTTTGCCCGCCTATATACCCAAACTTTGAACACCAACAAAAACATATTTACAAAAATGAAAAAGACTGAAAAAAGACAATATTATTCCCTTACTTGCCACTGCAGGGATCAAATGATACCAACAGAATCCGTTTGCATCCATGACGATCATAGTTGGGGATACGATGGCATAAGAAGAAAACAGGTTTCCACGTTCGCAAGCATCTACCCTAAAAATTGTTGGCTTTCATCCTTCTTTCTCGATATCGCGGAGCTCACACAGCGCTACTAACTGATGAGTGCAAAGGGATACCTTTCCAAAAAAAATCTACCCTCATTTCCTGATTTCTTCTGAATAGAAGCTGAAGCTCCCTCCTGATTTCTCAATAGATTGCACATTCATCATCATTGCAGTCGAGTGGCGTACGTGTGCACATACATATTTAACATCGATTCTATTATGTTCGCCCAACCCAGTTCAAAAGGGGTCATTCGACGACGTCGTAGTCCTTTTTTCCTCCTCGCTTATAACGCTTTCCTCTTTTTTCGTTCTGTTCTGTTGTACGGTACACCCCATATAGTGTGCTTCTGCTGCAACTCCACTCACTTGAATAACTCCATCATACCCTCATAACCAATCCATCTGGGAAATTGGAATCAGGAGCAACATCGAAGGGAGATGCGGACGACTACGACGACGGCGATAGTATCGTTGTTGGGCAAAACTAAACGATTTGCCCGTTGCCAGGACTAATAAACGAACTTTTGCATAAAAGTGTATTGTGCTGGTAACATATAGGGACAAGGAGGGGAGGCTTAGGGGAAACCGGCCGACTGAAACTGCACAATGGCGGTAAAAACAAAAACAACACAACGAGCGCTAACAAAATGGCAGTTTCACTAGCACGAAGTAAAATACGAACGACGACCGGTAGTGGTCGCAAAATAGTGGTTTGCTTTTTATATTCATTTTATCCCCGATGCGAAGTGAGGGTAATTGGGTTCTTTTTCTTTTCGGTTTTTGTTTCAGTGGACATTCTGAGATAATGGAATATGATCATGCACATGTAAGCAGCAGAATGACCCATCACCGTTTATTACTTAGCTTGATGATAAAAAGGGAAGTATCCTGCATACGTGTAGGTGTTTCAGGTAGTCGTATTTATACCCAAGTATTCGATGTGTTCAGAATAAAGTGAGCTTTTGCCAATAATACTGAGTATGACCTACCTACTGATGAAAGTAGGGCACTTTGCAAATTTAAAGCTTTTAACAAATGCTGTTGAATATGTAAAATTGTAAACCGGAAAATGGGTTATAAAATTAGAACACAGTCAGTTGATCAGTGGGTAGGTACCTATACATTTACACTCTTTTATGCTGAGGGTACTGGCTAGACCCAATGTTATAAATCTATCATGAGTGTAACCGTAGGTAGTCAACGCAAAAGAAAATGACAAAAAATGTATGCAGACAAGATTCACATCACAAGCTGTGATCGATTCACGACCGACACAGGGAAGTTGGCATATGAGATAATTTTATCATAATGCACAGCTTAGAGAAAGTGACGAGGCAGATATTATTCGTACAAAAGTATACCCGATTATCACATCCCGGCGTTCACGTGCTATACCTACCCTTTCAAGAAGACTGTGAAAGCGCTGGCGTGATCAAGAAAAAAACTATCGAAGAACAAAAAAACTCTGGCCTTCCATATTCATGGACGTAATCTAAGCATTTGAAGAGGTGAAGCTTGAAAGCCTTAAGCAATTAAGACAAGTTCTTCCCAAACGGGTACATAAATTTCTTGAATCGTTACTCGAGAATAGAAACTTTGCCAATACTGGCAGGTTTGCAACAAGAAAAAGACCTTGGTTAATTCTTGTTAAATTTGTACCGCATATACCGCAGAGAATAATATACTATAGCTATATGATTTCCGATGGCACTGCTATACTAACTAGTAGTTGGTACAACGATTGAAGAAACAAGTGCAATTAACATCGCTTAAGCCTATATGACACTACATTTTTCTCTCACTTTCTCCTCACTTTTTAAGGTTCCGTACCTTATTAGTTTCGCTCGGATGTCTCTCCGTCTGTCTGTCTGTCTGTCCGTCTGTCTGTCCGAACCCACTAAGCCAATTTTGTTGACATAGGAGGCTAAAATTTACACACAACATCCGGTATAACCTCTAGTTAAACGACAAATACCAACGGAAGCAATACATCGATTGGTTTTCGAGTAATTAGTAATCTGGTGAAAAAAATATTTTCATTCGCCCAAAAAACGGTTTACTTCTTGATTCACAAATAAATACATAAATTCCTTTTTTGTAGATCATATTCTTAGCTATATATGTGCTGAATACTATTTTGCCGAAAAGTTAATAGTTCACATGATATTTTCAAAAAAGATAATTTTACCATGTAAAATACATTGCTCTCATAAATGTTCTAATCTCTACTACGCAGTTGTGCACAATTGGCCCTCACTGGTGGTATACAGAGGTACACTATAACTATATGACACAGCAGACAGCACATTGATTGTGCTATGATTTCGCCGAATTTTCGAGACTCGCATTAAGAAGGAAAGATAAAATACAGCACATTACTAAGAGAGAGTTACCGAATTAAGGGACACAGATACCGAATGGGAATGGGAAATTGGTTTGGTGAAGATTGTGTAGGTAGCAATTAAAGAATCAAAATCTGCATTTGGGTTTCCTTTCTGCGGTAATCACACAATGAGATTCACGTGCGAGTAATTTTTGAGAGTAAAAATATTAAGTAAGTAAATTAAACTAAATTGTGATGAATTCATGAACAGGCGAAAGATTGAATGATACCTAGGTATAATAGATTTGAAATAATATTTGATATGTTGGACTTTAGCCAAATACGGAACCTTCGGTGCGCGAGTGACACTCGCACTTGGCCGGTTTTTATAGCATTAAGTCATGTTGAAATGTCAGCTTCGTGTAAAAGAGTCAAAATGTGTATTATGAAAGGGGTAACAATTGTTTTGCAAAAAAATAAAACACAAATTTTCAAACGAAATTATAACCACAAACTGCAAAGTGACGGGGATCTCAGATTAAAGAAAACAAAAATTTTAACACCAAAACGGTATTTTTTCCCCTTTTTCAAAAATAAAAATTATTTTTTTCCCCTAAAAACATCTTATGTTTTATTTAAATATCTTAGAACTAAGCAAACACAAAAATAATAGGACTAATACATTTGTACATACATTATATTTGAAGAATGCGGCTTGTTGAAGTGTGCAAGTTTTTTTTATATATATATTTTAATTGTTCGGGATAGACAGCGGGGCATACCTACCAATAGATAGGTAAACATTTTTAGTTTCGACTTTTACGTTTCCAATCGACCTTACTTAAAATCAAGCGTTAATGTTGACAATTATTTCGATGCCAGCTTTAGTAAAAATGTACAGCATTTGTGAAACGGTACCAATAAACAGTTAGACTCCATATTTACTTAGAATCTATTACATTTGTTGTCATTGCAGAATAACCATTTCATAATTTGTTTTCGTAAAAAAAACAAGGTTAATGGTTTGTTTCACAACGAGGATTTTATTCTAAAAAAAAAAAAAAAAAAAAACGAATACGTAAGTTCATAATGGACGTATGTCCCTGCGCTTATTTGAATGCTTTCATTTATTCGTAGGCTGAAGATGAAAATCAAAACTTATTGGTGGTCTAAACATGGCAATTCCATCGTTGGCAAGTGAAAATTTTTGAAAATAGAATTAATAGCCGGTTCAATAATTAAATTAAAATCTCACTTATGAAGCTAGGAAGCGTGTTAAGAACTTATCGCTTCCGGTTTTGAAAATAAATACAATTTGACCTATAAAAAATTGTGTGCCTTATACCTATATTACTTAATTCTGGCAACTAAGAAACCGACAAAATTCAGAAAAATATTAAGCACGAAAGCTGTCATGTTTCCGCTTCTATGGACTCACACATATTCTCGTACTAATATATTTGTTATTTCGCGTGTATTTTGCTGAGTGCTGATATTTCTATTCTTATAACCATATTTTAGAATTAAAACTAAAATGCAATCACATATGTACAAAGATGTGTTTGTAAGACTTAAAAACCATTTGCATTGTTGTATTGTAACGAATAAGATTAGACAACATTTTCAATTTACTAAAATTAATTTAGAATCGTAACAGCGTATTTAAACAGCGTATTTAAATTCGCTCCTTAAATTTAGTACCGTGATTTAAATTGATTACTAGTACCGCACATTTTTGGCTGCAGGAAGAAGTAAACAGTGATTTTTCATGACCATGATTTTAGCATGACCATGGGAAAAAACATTGTCCCTATGATCCAACCCAATAAATTGAATTTTTTGCTTTACAAAATCTGCAAACTTTCTCAATTAATTTTATTTCTGTTCTGATTAAGGAAACAGTGGTTTGTAATCAAATGGCATTTGAACTTTATTAGTAGCTGTTGCTGCGTTTTGAACCTCATTTCCATGAATTCTTCTCAAATCATCTCGTTGATCATTTAATCTCTATTGTGTCTGTGAAAGTTTCTCAATTGAACGTTGAAAAGTTTTTCTCTTAGCGTCACGGGATTGCTGTGAAAAAATGTGTCCTTTTTTGAACCATTATGTCTTCTTTATGATAAAAAAGAAGGAAAATAAACCGATGTATACTTTGTTTTGAAAAGGGAAAATAAACCTAAAAAAACAACATTTTCTTACCGCTTATTAAGATTTATGCGAATTGTTAACAACCTAAAGTTATATAATGAAATTTCCTTCTAATTATCTTTATCAGGTTTTAAATTAAATTTGTTCTTTCTATAAAAAGGTTTTTTTTTAGAAGCAATAGAGCTTTAAGTTGGGAACACTATTTTAACTGGCCGCCATTTTGTCAGCTGTCAAGTGATTTATTTTTAGTTTGGTTTGCCATTTCAACATGAATAGACTGACGACTAAACAACGCTTCCAAGTTGTTCAAATTTGTTTTGCAAATCATGGTTCTATTCGAAATACGTAAATAAATAATTAAAATAAATCAATGAAGCTCACTTTTGTTTGAAATGATACGTCAATAAATAATACTGCCGTATTTGAAGTGATGATAATCCGCAAGTGTATATTGAGACACCGTTACATCCACAAAAACTGACTGATGTGCTTTATGGGTTGGTGGAATAATTGGTCCGTACTTCTTTAAAACGATGCTGGCCTGAGTCAATGGTGACCGCTATAGAGCTAACTATTACTAACTTTTTCGTTCATCAATTGAACAACCATGATGTGCAGTAGCTGTGGTTTTAATAAGACGGCGCAACATGTCACACAACTCGTGCCACAATTGATTTATTGAAGGAAACGTTTGGTAACCGCACAGTTTCACGTTGCGGACCCGTGAATTGGCCTCCAAGATCGTGCGATTTAACGCCGCTTGACTATTTTCTGTGGGGATATGTGAAGTCGCTAGTCTACGCCGATAAGCCCGAAACGATTGACCACTTGGAGGTCTGCCCAATGTAGCACAATAGGAGTGTTATATTCCTTTTTCGTTGGCCGTACTCCCCAAACACATTTGTACCCCTATTTTTAATTTCGGATTTATCTATATTCTCTTGCCATGACATTTCTATATGCAGTAAATTGCTAAGTTTTGTTTCGTGTTCGAGTACAAACTCGAAAATTAAATTTTCTGACACTTTTTAAAGGCTTTTTCAATAAGGACGGATCGAAGCTGAAGTGGAATAAAACAGGTTGTGTGAGGTAATAATAAAATCAATAATTGGCAGCCGCGGCCTTTCACGGTAACAGGAATCCGGCTCGTCCAATTTCTGGCTGATTATTCACCAAACCGTTTAGCCATCAAAAGTTGGAGAGAACTACCGCGTCTGCCGTAAAATGGGCGCAACTCGATCAACGTATGCACTCACAAACACTCATTTTGATAATTAAGTTTTAACATTTGGAGCACGTCCAAAAATCAAAAGTGTAACTATCGTCCCATGGTGATTTGGCATTAGTGACTTAGTGGTTAGTGTGTTCTGTGTTGGACTACTAAGCGAGGGGTCCCAGGTTCGAATCCCGCAAAAACCCAAATTCCAACTCAGGGTTTTTTCACTGCGCCACCTCTCGCGAACGTCTGACAAACATCCGAGAGTATAACTGTCTTGAAAGAGCTTCTCAATCGGCCGTTTGGAATCGGCATAAAATTGTAAATCCCTTTTATTCGTTCCAAAAATTTTTTTTTTTAAATTCACACACAAAACGATTGGTTGCGAGAAGCTATAGGCCCAGGGTCCCTACAGAACTGTTGCGCCAACTATTATTATTATTATTATTTATGACTTAATAATTAACACCCAAATGAGACAAACACCACCAAAACACATGCAAAACACTCAAAATTATTGTCTTGATTTTTATTCTGTGTTCCCCGGCACTCCCCAAAAAATTCTATTATACTCCCCAACGAAATTATGAAACGACAGCCATTCCATTGATAGGAAGTTAGAAAAGGGAGCCCGAGAGCGTGCCAAACCGCGGAATGATGATGGAATGGAAAGCAGCAACCTCGCAATTGCGATTGAAACAAAGTCATCAATTCAAAAAAAAATTTAAATTTTTTATATATTTAATTCTCAACATGTAGGTATATCTAGTATAAAATTAAGAAAAGATTAGGGGCCTAAAAGTTGTATAAGTGACTTTATGCACTAATTTGCTTTTAAAATGCATTGAAAGTTAGAAGTGAATATGTAGGTCAATCTGTAAATATATTGAACTATTTTAAATTTTCTTTAAAACAAACAACATTTGACCTAAAAAAAAAATAGAGCGGAGTAAATGTGGAGAATAATTATAAAATTTACTTCACGTTAATCGGTTGAGTATTTCCTGAACCGGACAAAGTTTAATTATCGAAGCGCTGAGGACAGTGCGTACGTTTGGTATACAGTTATAGGTTTGTACCAGCAAAACGAATCTAAATACCTTACAAACTTTTCAAATAAAAATGATAAGATCAATATCTATAAGCACACCATGGTACATCAGGAATAAAGACCTTCCAAGAATAACAAAAAAAAAATGTATCCCGTCGTTTACGACTAACTAAGCCTTTCGAAATTGACATTACATTCAACCGTGATCAAATGTGTCGAGTGAAAGATACACGCCAACGATGAACGGTTTTTATAATTTATTTTTAGAAGATTTTCACCTGCTCTGAAAAAAAAAAAACTAAATGAGTTATTAACATCTGACAGATTCTATACTAGTGGAACACTTTTTTCATAAGGTACCTAATGATTAGTTTTATGTCGACTTTCCATCTTTTCATATTTATGTGAGTTAGTGACTCTTTCAAAATTAGAGATTTCGTTGACATTATTCAAGTTTATTACGATTCGTTCGCATATCGTTTTTTCTGTCCGAACATGATTTATCTTATTATGGACATTCAAAACCTGCAGTCTGTCTGAGTACTCAGTTGGCATTTGGATTGTCTGATTCGGCCACGTTTCAAAAGACTCAAACGAGACCAATTTTGTTCTGGCGTTCAAGGTAAATTTTGTCCAGGCATATCTATTAGATTTATGTCGGTTAGTTGTTTGTCCATTTTTCCCCAATATTGTACACTTAAGTATTCACTATTGTTTTGTATTCACGATTAGATTATGAGTTTCTATTTTTTAATATATTTTTGACAAACTTACGTTGACGACGGAAAACTAGAGAAATTAGATAATGAATATCACTGTTGCTACGTTTTGTTTTCCATACGAGTACTCGCTCAAATACAAAATGTTATTTGAGTGATCGGTTTCTCGGATAGTAGAATAACTTCGTTATAGTGGATTTTTCAGAACGGGTTTTAAAAATTAGTAATGATTTGAGAACGTGTATTAAATAGTGGAGTAGGCCTTATTTAAGTGCGCTGACTTAATGATTTTTGGTCCAACTGGCCCGAGAACACTATAAGCAGATAATTAATAAAGCGACAACCGTATAATATATATATTTTCTTTTTTGAGGTGAGAGTTGAATTTGCTGATATAACTTACTAACATACTTTTGAAAAGCAACGCCAAGGATCATGCATCGATTTGTGACGCTGAATATAGGAAGGCTCTACCATCAATTGTTATGCATGCTGTGGAACAACATTGAATCGATGAAATATTATTTGGTGTTTGGCATGCCTCCTCCAGTGAAAGCAAAAAGTCGATTTATGCATGCTTTTTCTGCAAAATAATTTTGCCTTTTAAATCATGGTGGTAGAAATCCTACCATTATAGTGACCCGACTTATACACAACTTATTGGAAAACAAATTACACATATGTAGCACTGGAGCTCTCAACAATCTTCGCAACGAAAACAAAAATCTGTGAAAGTGGTTCTTAACTCTTTGCCTATAAGATTTCCGCAATCTTAGTGTGCTAGTCATTTATTTTATAAAATCAATCCCACATCCTCTTGAAAAAAAATTCTCAATCTGCAATGTAAACTCTTTAGTTGCAACGCAGGCTTACATTTTGTATATACTGATTTCATAACTTATGAAAGGTTTTTTGACGAATTTTCACATTTTCCAAATCAGTGCCTAATTAAATGTTCACATATTTTTTGTATATCAAGTTATTAGTTATCCCCTGTATACAGTCGAATTCTAATAATTGGAATAAAGAAATTTGTCTTTTAATTAGTTTACGAAATTCGACAAAATACTCTGTAAAGATTTATAAAAGAAGCGGCACAAAATCTTGACCTCAAACTTTCGGTTACAAAGTGGTTAATATCAAGCCATATATTTATTGCTACAATTTTATGCGGAGTCAAAACGGCTAGTCTCTAACATGACAGTTATACTCTCGAATTTTGTCAGGCGTTTGCGAGAGATGGCGCAGTGGAAAAAACCTTAAGATCGAATTTGGTTTTTATTTTTCGGGAATCGAACCTCAATTAGTAGTCCACAAAACTAACCAATAAGCCACTGCGCCTATAGTTTTAGTTTTTCTATAATCTATATATATATAAAATTGTATTGTGTTTTAAATTGATATTCTCTGAAATGCGTGAACCAATTTTGTTTCCCTAAATGAAAGGTGAAGTCAATACCATGGTTTTATGTATATATTTTTGTATGTGGATTGGTTTATGAGTTATAGGCATATAGTAAACACACGGGTATTTGTGCGTATAGCGTGTATTACGATGTTGTCGATCTTTGCAACCACTCAAACGATTTCAAAGAAATTTTCTGGTTGGATAGGATAGTTTTGGACCCCATAGGTGGCGCTGTTGTTGATCTCCGAAACGACTCAACCGATTTCAAATAAATTCTGTGGATGGGTATGGTTAGTTGAAAAATGAAAGGATAGAAAACATTTAGATCCGATAGGTGGCGGTGTTGTCGAGATATAAACATTTTTTTTTTATTCTACAACTTAATTTTGAAGTGTGAAGTGAATGCTTCTATGGGCAGCTGGAGAGTGACTGGTGAATGTGTTACGAAAATTGTGATATGGTGAGCGGTGAGGCAATAGAAGTGAGTCCTCTCGAATTTTAATTCATAAAACTAAAAAAAATGAATAATTGAACTTGGGACTGTGCAATTAATAACAGACACTAGACTATACTATACTGAATTTGTTAATTAAATTAAATCTAAGTTGTATTTGGATCCACTTCCAAAAACTCTAAAAACCTGGGGAATTTCATTTATGTCGCGCAAATTCGTCGTTTGGCATTTTTTGCGGCTCTTGCGCTAAGAAAAATTAGTTATTTATTTAAATTTTTATCATTTTTTCTTTATCATATGTTATTATCTACTAATTTAATATTGCTAAAAAACAAATTATATTTTTTTTTAATGTTGAAATCATGTTTATTCTAGACTTAAAAATGTTGTTCTTACTTTACAGACTGTTTAATAATAAAAACTGAAGTATTTACTTAGTAAAAATCGTGATTTTCATTTGCAACACCTTTATATTGTTTAAGGGAAAAAAGTAGAGCTTCTGTACACAAAGTTTAAAAAAAATATATTTTAGTATTGTTCGTCGAATCGGCGAATGATCAACTAATTAGGTGTAGTCAGTAAACCGTCTAGAATACATAATATCTAACCCACAAATTCTATTGGATGTTTACATATAGTGAAATTCGCCTATAACGACCTCGGTTATAACGACCATGCGGATATAACGACGCAAACTGAGTCCCTTGATTTCACACCATATTTTCCATACAAATTTATCCTGATATAGCGACCTCGGATATAACGGCGATTCCGAATATAGCGTCCGTTTTTTACAACTATTTGAATTTTTTTATCCGGATATAGCGACGAAATAAAACTACGTACCTAATGGAGAAAGTCAAAAAATCATCTACCTAGTTGCCTGCGCAAAATAAAACTACCATTGGTTTCGTTTGCTTAAATAGCGTCAGTTTTTTTTACTAGAATTCGAATTATTTCTAAGCGACGAAATAAAAAAAAAAACATCTACTTCCCTGTACAAAAAAATAAAGTTGATTTATTTTGCTTGTTCTCCTTTGTTATTTCTTCAGTTGTTGCAAACTTAGAAGCTTTTGAGTCGAATTCTTTAAAAATCAAAAGCAATCGAAAATCCGAGCACAAAGACATTGAACGCGAGTTCTTAAACATCGAAATATTACAGATCTTTTCAAGTAAATTAATTATGTATATGCAAACCAGTGTTGCATCTCTTATACCTAAGTTGCGCTTTTTGTATTATTACATTTATTATTACAGGTTTTTCTTTTTATTTCTGACTGAATAATAAAACTATGAATACAGCATTGTGTAGTAACATATCTACTAGTAAAAAATAAGTCTTATTTTTAATTTGTCTGACCTTCGGTTATAGCGGCATTCGGCTATAGCGACCATTTGAGACCGGTCCCTTCACCGTCGTTATATCCGGATTTCACTGTAATATTAAATGCATCTACTATCGATCTCTTCGTTGAATTGTATATTAGAATACAATTTCCCATCTAGTCACTAACAGTTCAAGACTAGTCCTTAAATGGCGGTGTGAAAGGCACAAAACTGTCCGCGCAAACAAGGTTATATGTTATTTTTTTCTCATATTTAAAAATTGTTTTCAGAACTGGTACGGAAAAATCAAACGTAGACACGTAAATGAACCTAAACGATTTGCAGTATTTGATAAAACTTATACAAATGTTCGTGAAACTTGGGGCAGCTATCTTAGAAACCTTTTAAATGTGGTTAATTTGTACGGTAAACCAGCCATTTGAAACCAATTTCAATCTTGCAAGCATCCTGACAAGTCACACAGCTATTTGCAAAGTGCGCTAAATAATTAAATTAGACTTTAAAATAACAAACACATCTGTTCCAATTACATTCATTGCAATGTTCAAAGGAGCATGTCACACACAATCATAACAAATTGCTAATCCTGTACATGCTTTAATGAGAATCGTTCGCAAAATATTTCCGTTAACTCTAAAAGGGCAAGGATTACAATCTCACCCCAATTGCTGTGTTTTCACATTATGCATCCCCTAAGTCTAAAGTTTACTTTTTTTTATCTCAAAAAAAGAAACCTTTGCTAATGACTGGCAGAAGGATAAGCAGTAGTCAACTGTGTACTTATTTACTCATTTGTTAAAGTAGGTACTGTGATGATGATTAAGGGGTTTCATTCAACCTTCCGGAATAATTGAATTTTAATATTCTTTAAGTCCATCTGTTCTTTGTTGTCGTTGGCATGAACTAATACTTGCTTTGTACAAGCGACATTGCTCTTTCATCTAATTGTGTCATGTGGAATTGAATAAAGCAAATAACGGGATTTTCAAAAATAGGAATTCCTTCAGCCCCTATTGTAAAATCAACAACGCTTTGGCTCTATACATAAATAAAGGAGAACACTAATAAAGTGTTATAAAACTAAATACATTACATGTTTCTTGCAGATACTTGTTCTTGGCACAATCGCAGACATTTCATGCAAGTTACTCGAGAAATTACAAGGATTACGTTTTTTCTTCTCATGCGGAAAAAAAACTTGCCAGCATCAAAGGAACAACGTCTACGACAGTTTAAATTGAAAAACAATATATGCACAGGAAAAAAATCAATTTACTTGCAAACACAAGAGAATCAAGATGAAGGTGAATGTAAAACTACCACTCAAAGCATTAATTTAATTGTCAACTAAATACTATTCCTTTTTAGATAAGTTTGCATAAATTAGGATGGCTCTCAAGTATTCAGTTACAGGCTCTTACGTCAAGATCCTTAAATAAATTGAAAAATAAAATTAAGAAATTGAAAGTTTATGTTTTTCTCCCGACATTGAAATTCGCTCTCATATCAAAACGACTTTAATAATAAATAACCTGTATACCTGTATACTTGAGACTTGCTTCTATTAACAACATACCTTGCTTACTTATGTTACTGCGTACCTATTTATTACTCACACTACTGTTTGTTAAATGTGTCCTTTTTTCTAAGAAAACAAAAATAATCGTATAACCAAAATCCCACAGTAAAACATTAATGACTTCGGCTACACAAGTACGTACAAACACAAGCGTAACACATCCGCCAACAATTCAAATATATAGTTATTAGAAACGTGCCGTGGAATAGGTGCAGGCATTATCTGAAGCCAAATCTTATGATTAAATGACTTTTAAATGATCTGGTAAGCCCATTTCAGGAGAAGAAGTAATCATTAAACAGTATTTTATTCAGAAAATGCTTAAACGTGTGGAACGACATGTTTATGACTATCTTTTACAAAACAAAAATGCTCCTGCTGTGTAAATCCTAACCACATTTCAATTGACGCGTAAACCGTATAATGGCAGAAAAAGATAAGGAACGCACCAAATGAAACACATTGTTTACCTTTACTCGTATATGAAGTAAAATTAGATACGCAGAGATCCTACTCAACTAAATTAGTTGCTGGATTATGGAATAATTGGAAATTCCAGGAATTTATTGGTACAAAAAAAGAAAACAACAAGAATCCATTGCTATTGCTGATTGGGTAAAATAAATACCGCCACATTTCACTTTACAATTTATTATTACAAATGTTGAAACTGTTTCCAAGATACACATAAAATAAATGAAACTCTTTTCTTAACTACGACAGCAAAAAAACGGTTTATTTATTTAATATCAATTCCTTTATAACGAAAAATGTGTCAATGCTAAATATGA
The DNA here is from genome assembly GCA_949126925.1 of Cheilosia vernalis. NCBI lineage: Eukaryota > Metazoa > Arthropoda > Insecta > Diptera > Syrphidae > Cheilosia > Cheilosia vernalis. Next base: position 19,569,447 of record OX421361.1, read on the forward strand.
CGCAGCGTTGTCAAAGCGACATATTGGTTACCAGTTTAATTATATGATTTCGATTGAACAAATTTGAATGCATTAGGGAATATAATATTTCATATACATATTTGATTTTCGTTTTGTTCATTGTTCACAAATCGCAAAAGACAAGAAATAATGAGAATGGATACGTTTAGGTATGCATAATGCATATAAAAAAACGAGAAAATAACAATCGTTTTCTGTTAAACAGGTTGCAGAAAACAAAAATAAGCGATTATAATCGGATTGGAGTGACATTTCGCTATTTGTTTAGCGTATTGCTACCAAGAAATAACCTTTTGATTGAATCAAAAAGCTAAAGTATATTCCTAATGCTAAATTTCCCCAGCTGTCTTGGAGGCTCTTCGTTAAAATATTTCGACGCTAAGAGGTATCAATGAGACATGGCAGATTTAAGAGCAGCTGTGCTAATCTTTGTTTTGTATGGAACTAGAAAAATATTTAAAAGGGTTAAAAAAAAATACACGGATTTAAACAAATGGGGAAGAGGTGAAGACTGTTCAAGGACTAATCGATATTCGAATATTCGAATCACTAAAAATCTTACCCAGACAGACTCTCTGGATTTCTCCAGAGTTCTTTCCTGGGTTCGATTCTTAGTGTTAACGCTAGCATATGTTTATGTGAGATCTGTTTCAGGAGAAGGTTTTTTCGAAAGAAAAAATTGGGAAAACCCTCCGGAAAAGTCGGGAAATTTGAAAAATAGAAAATTGATTTTTTGCATGGAATTTTGTGTGCAATTGTTTCGGAATGGCTTTTCGAATCAAAAAAATAGAAAACTCGGAAAAGTCCGGGAAAAATCGGAACCTCATTAGTTTCGCTTCTGTCGCTGTCCAAACCCACTAGACCAATTTTGTACCTAGGTCTATCTCAGAAACTAATTAACGTAGAAGTCTGAAATTTGCACACAGCATCCTGTATAACCTCTAATTAAACGACAAATGGTAGTGATACATCGACTTGCTTTAGAGTAATAGGTAATTCAGTTTCACTCGCACAGAAAAGCTGTTTATAATTATATTACTGTTTATATCTTTTTGTAGATCATGCTCGTAGCTATATATTTGCCGAAGACTGTTTTGCGGAAAAGTTAATCTTTTAAAAGATATTTACAAAAAACTGTCAATCAGTAACTTTTTTTTAACCATTTTTCATTCGCTATTGGTGTGCTCCCTTAAACGATTCCAACTCAACTCTGCCCACGGCCAAAGTGGCACATCCTTGCAAACCAAAAGTCAGTAGTTTATCAAAAACACAACTACAGATAAACATGATTTTGTGAATGTGTTTGCGTTCTCTTGGAGTATTAGTATTTGGATTTATGTACTCTGCAAACTTTCAATCTTGTCAGTTTTTTGTTGTTGTTATCCTTCATAATCCAATTGGGATTTCTGCCTGGACAATTAAGAATCGCGACCGATGTCTAGACACTTTTCAAAATATGCAAAATCAGATGCAAAATGCAATGTGTTGAAAAAAATAGAATCATTTTGGCTTTCAGTGCGTGCTAGATGGCCTAGCAGGTAAGTGATCGCTGAACGCGTTAACTTCGTGTAGAAAAATGTTAATAATATTATTTATTATACAGTCACCTCTCGATTAACCGGGGTGCTCGGGACCGAGCTCGTACCGGAAAATCGAAATTCCCGGATAATCGAAAATTATATTATCAACGAATAAACCAACTTTTTACAATATTTTTCCATTTATTTGTAATAAGATTTTGTACTTTGAAACAGTCAACAAACTAAAAAAACATACATAATAAGAAAGACAACACCTACAGATACGTTTCTACACGTGTGGATAGAAAAAATACGTAGTATGTAATTGTTTTGGCTTATTGATCACGGATAATAGAGTGAATCCCGGAAAATCGATTTCCAAATTAATAAATTTTTGAAAAAAAAAAAAATGTCCCGGTTAATAGAGTTGCCGGTTAATAGAATGCCGGATAATCGAGAGTTGACTGTAGTTTGAAGGCACCATTAGAAGCAAAGTACTTCCTTTGCACTGCTTTTGACGAGGAAAAGAAGTACATCTTTAGTACTTCCTTTTACACAGGAGCAAAGTACTTATTAAGTACTCCCTTTTACGTAGGCACGATGTACATCTTTAGTACTTCCTTTTACGTAGGAACAGAGTACTTATTAAGTACTCCCTTTTACGTAGAAACAGAGGTTCAAGGCAGTAGTTTTTTCAATATGTTAGAAAGGGATGGGTGCTTCACGTATTCTCATATACGGTAGGTATATAACTGAGTATTTGCCCGAGCGCTTATCCTTTTTCAGTGGAAAGAAAGTACTTTTTGTCCGTACATGTTTCAGTAGGTATTTCAGTACTTCTGCGTTTGCAGGGACCTGAAGTAGAAGTACTGAAATACCTACTGAAACATGTACGGACAAAAAGTACTTTCTTTCCACTGAAAAAGGATAGGCGCTCGGGCAAATACTCAGTTATATACCTACCGTATATGAGAATACGTGAAGCACCCATCCCTTTCTAACATATTGAAAAAACGACTGCCTTGAACATCTGTTTCTACGTAAAAGGGAGTACTTAATAAGTACTTTGTTCCTATGTAAAAGGGAGTACTTAATAAGTACTTTGCTCCTACGTAAAAGGAAGTACTAAAGATGTACATCGTGCCTACTTAAAAGGGAGTACTTAATAAGTACTTTGCTCCTGTGTAAAAGGAAGTACTAAAGATGTACTTCTTTTCCTCGTCAAAAGCAGTGCAAAGGAAGTACTTTGCTTCTGATGGTGCCTTCAAACTATAATAAAAAAATATTATTAACATTTTTCTACACAAAGTTAACGCGTTCAGCGATCTCTTACCTGCTCGGCCATCTAGCACGCACTGAAAGCCAAAATGATTCGATTTCTTTAAACACATTGCATTTTGCATCTGCTTTTGCATATTTTGGAAAGTGTCTAGACATCGGTCGCGATTCTTAATTTTCCAGGCAGAAATCCAAATTGGAGTATGAAGGATAACAACAACAAAAAACTGACAAGATTGAAAGTTTGCAGAGTACATAAATCCAAATACTAATACTCCAAGAGAACGCAAACACATTCACAAAATCATGTTTATCTGTAGTTGTGTTTTTGATAAACTACTGACTTTTGGTTTGCAGGGGATATTTGTTGCGAGTGTGTTAGTGAGCACGAATTTTTGATGTTACATGACATTTGTCAATACGAATTCCTATGTAAAAATACTTGCATGACCAATCGCGTAGGCAAGTAAGGGAGAATCGGCCAAAGTAATCTCAGTATGATTTGTCTATTGAAGAAACTGTTCACACCTTCTCTGAACTTGTGCGGAACCCGCTCCCTCACGAAAAAAGGGATCTCATCGTAATTTATGAAACGATCGTCGTCATCGGCTGAATTCGACAGTCGAGCTAGTTATACGAAGCATTAGTGAATCATCCAAAACGACGCACGTCGTCCAGACGATTCAACCATTTTAGTGTTACACGAAGCAATACAATCGTCGAAACGACGCCGTCTTACGCGATGAGAGCCCAAAACAATGACGAGTAAGGGGAATAACTATGTATATTCATGTGGTGTCACTAGGGATCTTATAATCGTCTAAGTGTGTCGGCTAGAAGTCCTACTATAAAGCGCGCATATGCCTTGTGTATAGGTTAAGCTTCAACTAGGTCAACAGGGAAGAAAATATGGTGTAACTAGAACAGACAACAAGACTAGTGAACTACCTAAATCATACCTTCCTATTAGCTTGACATCTTTTTTCGGAAAGCGACTGAAAGAATAATCGACGTTTACATTTGAGACTGCTTAGCAGGGGTAAGTAATTTTAAGTGGGGTCCACATACGATTGGTACGGTTTTTTAGTATTTCATACTTAAAATGTAGGGTAAATTTTCGACCACAAGCGAAACTAGTTCACATAAAGATACATTGAATCCAGTAGTAAAGATTGATGTTTTCGATATGTCAATGGATAATGATAATGAACAACCCTAGCCCCAGTTCCGCATGTCCGCGGATGGTGTCAGAAGTAATCACACATTTATATACGTAAAATTTGGCATGAAATAATAAACTGTATTGTTCAGTGTAGGTATATCTATATATGTATGTAGTATTGCTCCTAAGCGGGGACAACATATTTCTTTGTAGCTATTTTATAACAATAAAGAGTACAAAAGTATCCTAATCTCTCTTTTTTCAAGTCAAATTTAGTAGGTGTGTAGGCATAAAAAATATTTGGCGGTCCAAAGAAATACCATCCGGGGTCCGTTTCCCGACCGCGGTCCGCCTGTTGCCGACCCCTGCTCTGTAGTCTACAACCCTGCCAGTTTGCCTATCAGAAAGTCACATATCAACCGGAGCCGGACTTCTAAGCTTAACTAAAAGACGCATGCAGTTGTTAAGAGATATCATGACTTAGAGGATGCTTTTGACAACACAGAATATGACTCCATATCAAATGCTTTTCTTCAAAGAAATAGATGAACCGACCATCAAATCGGTCCAAGCAATGCTTGTAACCCGGAAAATATCGGCTTCGTCAGGTCCAACCTCATTCATAAGGGAAGTAGAAATTCTGCTAACCTACTAACCTAAATTCGATTTTTTGATAAACCCGGCGCAATAGATTTTCTAAGTCGCCTCTTCATAGCCTTGGCATGCGCGGTCCTAGACTCTTAAGAGGATTTAGAACCCATCGTTTAAGATGAACAATTGGATGTCATATTCAAGATCAAACAATTTGGTTGAGTTAACATCTCTCTTAGGGCTGTTTCAATTATACTCGCAAATATAAGTCGATCATTTTACATCCGGTTATTTTTTTAAGTTTAAATCGAATATTTTAAGCGAATTTGTAGCTTAATAATAAGTGCATTTTCAAATCGAAAAAAATAACTAATTGTACGAGTACATTGTAATTGTTGAGATTTATAAAATAATCACCAATTCACATATCCACACAGTATAAAGGGTATGGCTGTACCTACTTATTTTTTTCTTTCATTTGGGACTTGACAACTTCAAACATTCAGTGTGAACGCACCCGATAAACCGATTACCGAACTGTCAATTTCAAATATTTAGTAAAATCTACATTTCCATCACAGTGAAGTACACAAAGGAACAACGTTTACAAATAATAAAAATTTACTACCAAAATTCCGAGTCGGTGGTCGCGTTTTTAGTCAAATGGCTTCGTCAACAGTGCCTCATCTGTAAATAGTCACTGATTGGTGCGGTTTTCATGCCGGTGGAGTCATTGGGCCGTTTTTTGTTTCGGTGATGAAAATGACCGTCACAACACAGCGGGTGCAACAGTCGAGTTATTAAAAACTCAGTTTAGTGAAAGTGTTATCTCGAGAAACGGACCTGTCTATTGGACCTTTTCTTATTGAGCTACATTAAATAATTGGTCTATACGAACAAGTCAAGAAATAGCGGCCGTATCGGTCGAAATGTGGAGTCATCGAAAATTGAGTTCAAAGTATCGACCGCTGCATATACGTTCCGGTGGTGGATGCATCAACGAAGTCGAATTCCATTCACAAATGTTTTGATAGTGTTTCAAGATAGTAGATACATATTTTTTTGAGATATCTCAAGTAGTTTGAATTTTATTTAAAAAATAAGTTCTCAAGTCCTTAATGAAATATCCTTAATTAATTGCCAATCAAATTGGTATTTCCAGTTTCAAATGAAATACAAGAGGAAAAACAAACCCAAAGTAGGAACCAACAACAATATGGAAAAGCAATTGTTTCACTTGGCACATCTACCGTGTAATCTGTATTTGTGTATTATATATTTGTTCCATAACTGAGACACATTGTTTTTGTGTACACTGCACTGTGCACATACATTTCTTATTTTTAAGCTATCCGGTTTGCCTCAGATAAGAACATTTGTCAGCGTTCTCACTTGGGAAAACGAAAAGAATCTTTTTCCCATATTTCCTTTTTGTATACATATTCTTTTTCCTGTTGGGATGTTTTGTTTTTGCATTATTTCCTTTCATGGTTTTTCTTCACTGTATGTATGTCCAAAGATATGTCTCTGTCTGGAGTGCACTTAATCTTTAAAGGAATATAATCGTATTCCGGCGACAAACAAATTTTATGTGCAAAACGTTTCATGTGTGAATGTACAAATCTGCTGTCGAATAAAGCTGCCATATGGAGGTGCCTGGTAGGATTAGAATGTTCCTTTGCTTCACCAACAGATGTCAATTCTATCTTATTTAGATATCTTGTGCGTTTGTCAATATTCTGTGCCTATAAAGGAAGTAGATTTGGAGTGTATTTTTGTTGTCCCCCTTCTTTTTCTCCACATAGAGTAGCATCAAAAACAAAAAGTAAGCAAACGATGAACTATTTATATTCAAAAAGCCCACTACAACTAAATACTCGTGAGCATTGATGTACGTATGCCATACACAAACATACCTCACTGTCTCTATTAAACAGATTTGGGATTTCAAAAATTGTCCAAGTTTGTGAATCCTCAGAGGCGAATATGTATCCTGAAATACATAATGATAATGATATCAACTAATACAACAGCAAACAAACAAAACATTTCCGATTAGCAAAACTTTTCAAAAACTTTTTACTAGTTAAACACCTCAGGAGAAAAATTCGACCGAATCGGAAAACTAAGCAAACATCTCCTATCTAAGCCGTGCAGACATTATGTGTTTACAAAAGTTGCAAGATGTTTGAGTAACTTTAATTGGAAGTTTGAACATTTTTGGCAAATACGAAATTGAGATGTTTCTGACAGCACCGAGCTAAGTTATTCTATTTGGATTAGCTGGTAAACTATTTGTATGTGTTAAAATACTTACCATTCATTCACACGACACCTTACTAAAAATTACTTTACGTTAACTGATCTAAGTTTTCTGTACAAATTTCTGTTATTGAAAAATATGTTTTTTCAATCATTCTTTCTAAAACTCGAATACGCTATTGACCTAAATAAATTATTTATAAATAAAAGGATTTACCTTTTATTTCATTAGTACGGGACTGGATATTATTAACAGGTTATGGGCCCAGTCCCTCGTACTTGAGAAATAAATAAGAAATAGGAAAAGAAGTTTCGAGAAATGGCAGACGGACTGAAATTTTCGGTAGCCAAACTGAACAGTCAAAACTACCATATTTGGAAGTATCGAATGCAGCTTCTTTTAATGAAGGAAGGAGGATGGTGTGCGATTACTGAATCTAAGCCTGATCCAATAACTGCAGCATGGAAAACAGCCAATGATATAGCCACTGTTCTTATTGGTTTGTCGGTAGAAGACAATCAACTCATTCATATCAGAAGGACTTCAACAGCTAAAGAAGCATGGGAAAAATTACAGTCGTATCATGAAAAGTCAACATTAAGTAATAAGGTACAGTTAATGCGACAAATATGCAATCTGAAACTCAACATTGGTGGAAATATGGAGATCCACATTCAGAAAATTACGGAGCTTTTTGACAAATTAGTGGCTCTTGGTGATCAGTTGTCAGAAAATTGGACTATTGCTATGTTATTAAGTAGTCTTCCCAGAGCGTATGATACACTCGTCACAGCATTGGAGACAAGAAACGAGTCGGATCTTACATTAGATCTTGTTCAATCGAAATTGATTGAGGAGTGGAAACGGCAGAAGCACCCGGATGGGAACAGTCATTCATCTGAAAGGGCATTGAAGGCAATATCATCGACATCACAAAACATTCGGAAATGTTTCTTCTGTAAGAAACTAGGCCATATGAAGAAGGATTGTCATGAGTTCAAGAAATGGAAATCTAAACAAGAGACTGCCGATAAAGTAACAGGAGGGACTTGTTTTAACGTCAATGGAAACCTAGATGTAGACCATTGGGTGATTGACTCTGGAGCGTCGAGTCATATTTGTTGCAACGCCAAACAATTCTCTCAGCTAGATCATACATTTAGGATGAAGTTGTATGTCGCTAATGGTGAAGAGGTTGAAGTCATTGGCAAAGGAACTTGCAATATAAACATTCAGAACAGCAATAATCAAAAGGACATTGCTCGTGTTGAGGATGTCTTATATGTACCATCTATTCAGGGAAACCTGCTTTCGGTTAAGAAGCTGGTGCAGAAGGGACTAACTGTAAAATTTTCAAAAAGCATCTGTAAAATATTCAAGGAAAATAAAGAAGTCGCAGTCGCTGATCAAGTTACAGATCTTTACAAGCTAAGACAAAGTCCATTACAACAGGCCTTAGTCATTAGTACTCACAAGACAGATTGCGTCCATAAATGGCATCGAGTACTTGGTCATCGGGATGAAAATGCTATACGAAATCTAAACAGTAAAGGCATGATTCAGGATATTCACATAGCTGATTGTAATGTCAAGGAAACGTGTGAAGTATGCATAAAAGGAAAGATGACTCGCTTACCATTTCCAAAGTTTTCGGAAAGGAGGAGCACAGGTCCTCTTGATTTAATTCATTCAGACCTTTGTGGCCCTATGCAAAAGGTTACTCCAAGTGGAAATAAATACTTTCTGACATTTATTGATGACTTTAGTCGATTTACTGTCATATACCTATTAAAGAAGAAGTCGGAAGTTTACGAAAAACTTGTAGAGTATGTTCAGACGGTTAAAAACAAATTTGCAAAACTACCAAAGATTATTCGATCCGATAATGGTAAGGAGTTCGTCGATAGAAGAGTTGTGGAATTTCTCACTTCCAAGGGCATTTCACGTCAATATACAACCAGATACACACCAGAGCAAAATGGAGTGGCTGAGCGTAAAAACCGATCGCTCGTCGAAATGACAAGATGTTTGTTGCTAGATGCAGGACTAAACAACGAAATCTGGGGGGAAGCCGTAATGACTGCCAATTATTTACAGAATCGCTTACCATCATCCGTAACGAAGAATACTCCGTTTAAGCTATGGGAAGGACGAAAACCATATATGAATCATCTTCGTTTGTTTGGGTCAAAAGCATATGTTCATATTCCTAAAGAAAAGCGAAAAAAGCTCGATAAAAAGGCTGAACTAAGAACATTTGTCGGATATGATAGACACGCAAAAGGTTATCGTATGCTTGATATTCGAACAAATGAGATCATCGTGAGTCGTGACGTAAAGTTCATTGAGCCAGTAAATGCAAAACAAAATCTGGATAAAGTAGTTCCAATGAATTTTAATAAGAAGAAAAAAGAAGAAGAATCAACGAATAATAAATCTACTGAAAGAGAAATGTTCTATTTTGAATTAAAATCCGCTGACAGTAATGACCACAAAAATGATGAAGAACAATCACATGAAGATGAAGACACAACACAACAGCCAGATGAAGACATTGTACCAGAGATTAGACGTTCAAGCCGTATAAATAAGGGCAACCCACCGAAAAGATACCAAACTCTAAAAGTTACGCAGCAAATTGAACCCAAGAATCTAGCAGATGCATTAAATAGTAACCAGAAGGATCAATGGATAGAGGCAATGGAAGAAGAAATGAGATCACTTAAAGATAATTCTACATGGGAATTAGTGGAACTACCTCAAGGACGAAAACCAGTGGGCTCAAAATGGACATTCAAGTTAAAAAAGGATGCTAATGGAAACATCAAGCGATACAAAGCTCGTCTAGTTGCTCAAGGTTTCAGTCAAATTTTTGGGGTTGACTATGATGAAGTATTTGCACCTGTGGTTCGTCAGGCAACATTTCGATCATTATTAGCAAAAGCTGGAGACGAGAATATGATAGTGAAACATTTTGATGCAAAAACAGCCTTCCTTAATGGTGATCTGGAGGAGGAGATATACATGAAGCAACCACCAGGTTTCGAGCAAGGAGAACAAAATACAGTCTGTTTATTGAAGAAAAGCTTATATGGATTGAAACAATCAGCGAGAGTGTGGAACAATTCTATTCATACTGTGCTAATTGAAACAGAGTTCAAACAGGCTGACGCAGACCCTTATCTTTATTCAAAACACTATGGAACTGATATCTGCTTCATCATCATTTACGTTGATGACATAATCATTGCAAGTAAAAATGAGGAGTTTATAAAGGAGACGGAAAAATATTTGAAGTCAAAGTTCGAAATAAATGACTTAGGAAATGTCTCTAACTACCTTGGAATAGAAGTGAGCAGGGATAAGAGCGGTATATTCAGTATTAACCAAACCACATATATTAAGAGCACACTGAAGGATTTTGGACTGGACTGTGCTAAATCATCTGCATACCCATTGGATCAAGGGTATGGAAAAGAGTCAGAACAAGAAAATTCATTAATTGACGGCAAAAAGTATCAACGACTTATCGGAAGCTTATTGTATATAGCTGTAAATACTCGTCCAGACATTGCAGCTGCAATTTCTATCTTGGGACGGAAAGTAAGCAATCCAAGTGTTAATGACTGGAACGAATGTAAGCGAGTTGCAAGATATCTAAAAGGCTCTTCGGAATTGAAACTCAAACTTAGCGGCAATCCAGAAACAGTCATGCATGGGTACGCCGACGCAAATTGGGCTGATGGAAGCACAGATAGGAAGTCAAATAGTGGCTACATATTCTTTCTAAATGGAGGGGCGATTAGCTGGTCATGTCGAAAGCAGACTTGTGTCGCATTGTCATCAACAGAAGCCGAGTTCATCGCTTTATCGGAAGCATGTCAAGAGGCTTTATGGCTACGAAAGTTGATGAGAGATCTTAACATTGACGTAAATAATCCCACCCTAATATGGGAGGATAACCAAAGCGTACTGAAAATGATTAAGGAGGAGAAACTCAGCAAAAGGACAAAACATATCGATACCAAAATTCATTTTGTAAAGGACAATGTTGACAAACGATTGGTGCAATGCAAATACATCCAAAGTAAAAACATGATAGCAGACCTAATGACGAAGCCCTTAACAGGCCAGAAAACTAAGGAGCTAAGAGAGATGTGCGGACTCTATCTTCCATATAATCGTGAGAATGAGGAGGAGTGTTAAAATACTTACCATTCATTCACACGACACCTTACTAAAAATTACTTTACGTTAACTGATCTAAGTTTTCTGTACAAATTTCTGTTATTGAAAAATATGTTTTTTCAATCATTCTTTCTAAAACTCGAATACGCTATTGACCTAAATAAATTATTTATAAATAAAAGGATTTACCTTTTATTTCATTAGTACGGGACTGGATATTATTAACAGTATGCAATCGTGCATAAACAGCGAAGTCATCGAAGAAGGAATAAGTTGCTAGTATATATTGTTAGTATTATGATTGTTTATGGAATTGTATAGTCATGCATCTATGAATGAGGTATATATACCGAGCTTTAATTCATAGCTACCTATGATTTTTAACTTGGTTTTAACTTTCTCCATTACGTAGTAAGAGAAAGATATTGGTTTCGTACAAAATCTCGAACTCGAGATTTTAATCAATTCTGATATTACGATGATAGAGGAACTCAAAAAAGTGGGTCGCAAAATTCTGTCCGGTCTGTCCGTCCTTCCACGGGCCTACAGCCTAAACGGCTTCCCGGATTACGTTCAAACCTCGGATTTGAAGTTTTTGGGCTTACAGTTCGGGAGGTGTTTTCTTTTGCAAGGTAACCTCAATATTAATGGTACTTCCCATACAACATTTTCGTACCAGTTTGATTTGATCGAAAACGGCTCTAACGATTTCAACCCAAATTGATATTTAAGCTTAAGTAGGTGATGTTACCAGGACTACCCAGTTTTTGGCTAAAAATTCGAACAACGGTACTTTTGAAATTTCGACATATCACGAAAACGGTACACGATTGTAACAAAAATTAATTTCTAAGGTAATATGGTAATTTATAACTTAATAGCAAACTTAGTTTTTCTCTATATTATCGTACAATGGATTTTTGAAAAAAGGAATTTTTTAAATTTTTTTTTTTTTTTTTCAGTTTACCGGAAAACGGTAATAACGATTTTGACCAAAATGCAAACTTAGTGTCAACTGTATGTTTTCAAAACAATTGTGTCCTCAATTTTCGATTTGCTGAAGACTCTGAAAGTCAGTCAGACTCGCACTAAACGAGAAAGTTTTGTGCGACCCAGTCGTGCACTTTATTTTCACAAGGTTAGGAGTTTATTAACCGATGAATTCAGAGTAAATGAGCTCCACCGTGTTACCCATAGCGCGTGCTATTCCGACTAACAATACGTCCAAGTTTATCAGAATACAATCGAAAGCAACACTATGCAAATGGAATAGTCCAGTTTCAATATGTAAGAGAAGAGGAAATTTTTATGCTTACATTGGTATAATTTGTTTAAATTTGGTGGCTTACAATTAATTTGCACGAGGTTTTTGAATACAAAATAAATAAAGTAGCCGCCTCTAATCACCAAAGCAAAATGTGCCCTTTATAATGCATCTTGCATTACTTTTTTGAGTATCTGGTATAGCGAAGATTTGGGAACGAAATGTTAGCCTTGAGCTCGTCAATTGGCTGAGTCTTACTGACTTGGTTTTCAAATAACCTTACAAAAAGAAGTCCTTAGAGTATGCCACTTTTAGCATGTGTACATGTACACATCTAGGGAATTTTCGTTGCAGAAACTGGACTGCTTGATTTGCAGTGTGGCATTGCGCACCTTCTTGTTGAAACCAACCAGACCTTTTTCACACACTTGTTTAGAGACATAATCCAACATCCACCGATATCGATACCCATCGACTGATTAGTCTAAATTACCCGTTGATGATTTCTTTTAACTTTGTGCTGTTTTTAATAAAATACTTACCCCCGTATTAATAAACGATGAGCAGCGGCGATTTAGCAATAACACACATGTTAGCTTCGAATTCCTATTAATAAACGTGTGTGTTGGGTTTCACTGACATGTAATAACGAGCGGATAACTTAACTCGCCGAATTCGGCGTATAGAGAGCGGATAACTTTTTAACTCAGAGAGGGTGAGGGACTTTACAAAATCTCGAATCCTTTTCGGTGTTACGAATACCAAAAGTTAAGGTTTTTGTTTATATTAGGTTTGCAAATTTGTATAGATAAATTTGGGTCCACATTTCGAATAATAATTAAATATAAAATATATCCTGGGAACATAAATCATCTTCAAATGACAAGACATCAATATTAAAATGACGCGTGAAATCTGAACATTCTACAAGAGAGAATCTGAGAGAGAATCGGTGAATTTCTGAGCGCAAGAAATGTCGTGAATATTAGTTTTTAAATCTAAGTCGCTTCAAAGTTCGAACACTAGATTTTTACGATTGTACAAACAGGTGCAAAATATACGGCGCTGAGAAAACAGTGAGCTCACACTCACATAACAATTTCTTAGTGCAGAAAAATGGGCTTAGGCTAGTCGTAAGGTCATGGTTGAAAACAAAATCAGTCAACACCATGTGGAAAAACAGAATCGCATTTACCTTTTTTTAAAAATAAAAATAAGACTGAAATTAAAAATCTACTGAAATATTACCAATTGTTTTTATTACACAATTAATAACGATTTTGTAAGTAATATTAATTAATAACGATTTTGTAAAGTAAACAATTTGGTGTGCCAATTAGTTCAGGCTCTATTTAGATTCACTTCATTAAATGTATGCTTAGCAATGCAAAATCTTGTTGAGCAAAACTAAAACGTTAACTTAAGTTCAATCGCTCTTTGAAAATGTTTGCCGCCCTAAGCTCAATAAATGAAATATTCTGAACCCAACTCAGACACCCGTCTAAAACTATCAAAAGGTCATTCGCCCGTTTTGGAGCTTTCTAAGCGTACACTTAAATTTGAGAGAGCTAAATGTTATTTGCACCCTTAAAACTTCCTGCCACTCAAAACCACCATTCACATAATTTATTTTTGGCTGTACGCATCATGATTTTAATGTTATGCTTTAAAAAGGTTTCCATTAGGTAAATTATGTATGGAATGAATATTCATACACAAAATTTTTAATTAAATTAATTACTAGGAAAACAAGGCCTCTCTGAGAATTCTGAATTAGTCTTATGTACGACACATGCAATGTACATAGCAAACAGCATAGCGACAATGAATAGTTATGCATGCACAACGTTTCCTTATAACAAGGCTATTTGATATTTTGATTGGTGCAGCTGTCGTCGGTTAAACATAAAAGGATTCATACTTGACTTTGTGTTTGTATCCTTGATTTCTTTCAGTGGGTTTGCTTATCTCCTCATGAGCTTTAGAGGACTTTACTAATACATTTTTAGCCATAGACTCATACTGAGACCCCCATATCGGATTCGTCCATTAGAATCGTGAAAAAACATACAAAAATAGAAAATATAATTTAACATTAATGAATGTTATTGGTTTTTTTATATTGCTTAGAGGTGATTAATTTGGTATGTTTAGTTCACCAAACTGTCTACAGAAGACCTTTTATTTATTTGAAGCATACGAGTATCAGGACAACCATAGTTAATGGTTATGTATTTTTCACTTTCCCATATTATTGACATGGTTATTTTTTAAAGTTAAAGTTTAAATTTTTTTCTTAAATACCTGATGGAAGTTGTTTAAACTGGTTTTATTTTTCTACAGCCATTCTGAATTGTCTATTTCTAATCGACACCTTAAGCAAATGTACATTTATTCGTAAAAAAAAAGTTTACTATTCTATAATTTTCAAACTCAACGTATAAAATTCCATGAACGATTTACCCGAAGTCAAGTGGCAATGATTAGGCTGTGGCTCCGGTGGAAACGAATTTCACTCGCAAGAATTTGCAAAAGTTCGCTTAACTCATTCAAAAGTACACATTAACTATGCTGTGGTTCAGGTACATACAATTTAATCGAGCGAACTAAGCGAAGACATTCGCTGGACGATTACATTTTCCGATGGTTTCATTTCAATTTTAAACGCACGAACTAAGCGAATAAAAGGGTATTTTTTTTTAGTTTTAGCAGATTTGTGATTAGTTGTGTACTGAAGTTGGTGCAACATAAATTCAGAAAAGCTAATTTATAAATTTAAACATCGAGCACCGTTGAATAGGAAAGACTTCTGCAAAAATGCAAAACTATTCGATGAAAGAGCTGTAACGTAATGAGATTTGTTCTTCAGAAAGTTAATTTTTGTTTACAAAACAACAAAAGCACGATACTTCAAAACGCGAATACTTAGAACTGGTACACAAATAATTCGCTAACTTCGACTGAGTAAAACTCGCTTGCACCGTAACCATCCTTCCGTTAAAAACGGGCGAGTTATATTCTCTTACATTCGCTTAGTTAGTTAGAACCGTAGAACTGTGTGCAAGTGGATTGCTGCGTGACATTTGTCAATACGATTTTTTTTGAATACAAGTGCTGCGTATCATAAGGAATAGTCAAACTCACAATGACATGTTGTACATAAAAATACGAAATGGCTACCATTTTTAAGTCATTACGAAATTAAACGCATAAATATTACTTACCTAATTCTACGTAAAGTTTCGGTCGAACATTCTCCTGCCAGGCACTTAAATTTCCAATAACGTATAATGTTAATAGAAGGAAGATGTGTGTTTTGTTGATGCATAGTTTTTGCAACAATCTCGGCGTCATATTAGGCCAACAGATGGTCATCGTTAGGTTTTATTTGATTTCTCAGATCGAGTGGATATATTCTTCGAATGCAGTTATGAAGAGGTGCCTGAAATAAAAATATATTTTTATTTTTATTACATAAGTTTTATTTGGTTTGTTTTTAGTTTCATACAATACACAATTTTAGAAAAGCTACTTCGACATCGGACATGAGTATGCGAGTATGTGGAAATTGTTAGATTAGGATACGTATAATGACTTTTCGGCATAGTTTGAAAACTAAATACCTAAAATAAATTTGTCATTGTAGTCTCACAAATAGAAATACACAATATTTGTAATTTGTGTATGTAATCTTCATAAATGAAGGAACTACAAGATTTTGACATTGCGTTAATTCCATGTTTGAAATGTAAAATTTGACATCTTGCCGACGCCGAAATGATATGAGATGTTTGTGAGTTATTTCTTATAATAGGCGTTTTTCTTTTTTAGTTCAGAGTTGAGCACTGATGTTATTTCGTTTTTCCTGTTTTTTTTTGTCAAATACTCAGTCAATATATTCTGAGCTCATAGAGCGTGCTTTGATCATGCTCTGAACGAAAAAGAAACACCAATTTTGAGCTATGTGTCTGAGCTATAAAAGAAACACAAACTTTTTGTATAACAACAGTTCAGGATTTGCAACATCTCTTTCCATATTCTTTAGTCCCATTAAGATTAATAAATAATAATAGTTGGCGCAACAGGTCTATAGGGACCCAGGGCCTAGCTTCTCGCAACCATTCGTTTTGTGTGAGTTTTTAATTTTTGGAACGAATGGAAGGGATCTACAATTTTATACTGGTTTAAAACGGCTAATTGAGAAGCTCTTTTAAGACAGTTATACTCTCGGATGTTTGTCAGACGTTCGCGAGAGGTGGCGCAGTGAAAAAAAAAACAGAGTTGGAATTTGGGTTTTTGCGGGATTCGAACCTGGACCCCTCGCTTAGTAGTTCAACACACTAACCACTAAGCCACTGCGATTATTTGTTTATTTAAAACCTCTCGAATTAATAGTTTTCTTGCGTGTTTTTTGGGAAAATGACGCAAGAGCTGTGTTACAGGTCGATGCAATACAAGAAATATTAGTTTTAAATATTTCCAATATATTCAACTTTTTCTATAATATTTTTATATTCAAATTTAATTATTTGTTCATTAAAATGCTCATTTGAATACGAGTTTTCTGAAATTACATTTTGAAAGATTTAAATCCAGTATTTTGCAACCTAACCCGGTCTTTATCAAAATAAAATTTCAATCAAGAATTCATTGCAATTAAGTTATAGTTGACCTAAAAGAAATATAAAATCTTATCTGATTGCAAATTAAGACGAACTTATTCAAGCCATCAACTTCAACACATTTGTATTTGATTTTATTATTAATTATATTAATATATTATTTTACCGCTTGGTTAAGAATTTAGAGTTAGTTGTACGCGTCGTGCTCAATGGAGTGGAGGATTTGAATAAAGTTTTTGTAAAAGAAAAATGTTTGAAAAATACAAAAAAAAGGAAAGTCATGGATATAATTAAAAAGGGAGCGATACCCAATGAGAATATTATTCGTACATGTAAGTAACTTTGATTTCAAATCATTCTTGTAAAAGGTTATAAAATTTACTTTTTGAGTTGTGAAGCACCAGAGATGTTCCTAGTGGATTTCGAGAACGGCTCAACTGTTTTGAATGATTTTTGCTTTGTTTTGTTAGTCTTGTATCAGGGATAGTTTAGGAAAAAACTCGGAAAATTCTCAATGGCAGCATTTCGTTTTTCATGGGGAAATGCACTTTGCAAAAAAAAAATAAGCAAGATAGAAATCGAGTAGATAGACACTTCAAATACAAAAAATAATATTTTTAGATCTTAAAAGCAATTGTTGTTGTCAATTATCATCATTATATTAATACGTGAACATCCGAGCTTTCCGTACGCTTTTTTCGTTTTAATATGAAATGAGGAGAATGAAACTTATGTTATTTGAAAGGTGATGTGCCATAGATGTGCACAAACACAAAATCGTAGGTATATTTCGCGATTAAAACTGGTAAAATTACGTTATGAATTCTCCATACAAAACAGGTAATAAAGGATTTTGGTGACAATCAATTTGTCGCCGTCATGTTTCCGTAGTAACGTATTTAATGATCTTAGATTAGAACCTGTTGGAGAGTATCATTTACCCATAAAGGTATGCAATTAACCTGCCCCTAAAATTAAGCAATATTTGTAAGAAATTTATTTAGGGGAATTATTTATTATTATTGTCGCCACCATATTACCATAGTAACGTACTTAAATATAAATCATCATATTTTAGAGTCTGTTTCCGATGGCATTTACGTATTTTTTTCGATATATGTATTATAGATGTCGTTATTTTCGTTTCGTTTATAAAAAACATAAATAAATAACGAGAATAATTGTACGCTCTTTAGTATACATATACATACTTATAAAAGGTATGGTCGATTGCCAACCACAAGCGTTACTAGTTTGAATTATTTCCCAAGTAAATAACGGGTGATTTTTTAAGAGGTTTAGAACTTTAAAAAAAAAAAAAAAAACACAAAAAATTCGAAAAAAATGAATGAAATATTTATTTGAACCTTGCAATTTAATGTTTAAAGATAATTTCATGCAAATGTTGACCGCGGCTGCGTCTCAGGTAGCCCATCCGCTGAGTCCAATTTTGGCATACTCTTTCACACATATCGGCCGGTATCTCACGAATGAATGCATGGATGTTGGCTTCCAGTGCGTCAATCGAAGCGGGCTTGTCCCTATACACATTAGCCTAATGGTGTCAAATCGCACGATCTAGGCGGCCAATTGACCGGCCCGAAACGTGAAATTAACTGTTCACCAAACTTGCCTCGCAATTGCGCCATTGTTTCGCGTGCTGTGTGGCATGTGGCACCGTCTTGTTGAAACCACATATCATGCAAGTCAAGAACTTCCATTTCGGGCAAAAAAAAGTTTGTTATCATCGCTCGGTAGCGTTCACCATTGACAGTAACGCTGCGATTCGAGTAGATACTTTGATTTGTTTGATGGTGTTTGAATCCATAATTTTTTTTTTAGCAAGTATTTTCAGGATCGTTGCATTAGTATGTGTGAGTAAGTTGAAATGTAGGGGTAATTGAGACGACGTGGACAATAATGACAGGCAACAGAAGTTGTTGTTACGAAAAATGAGCGAGTAACAATCATAGTAGGTACTCTGCTCATTCGTCATATCTTCATCACCTCATAAAACTCGCTAATTGTTTGCGATTATCATATCCTCATGTTTCCCTTCGAATCCCAAAAATTTGTAAGTCAAACATAAGGACAATATGTCTGCAGATGTTTTGCATCGTGTACCTGTACGTCGTCAAACTTCAAATTTAACATCGCGAATGACAGCAGAAATACACAATGAATCATTGATGAATTACAAAGAGAACAACAATACGAAACTGACGCAGTTCGTAAAAATGTTCCGTAATTGAATCGACAACCAATGATTGCGAATGACTCTTTGATGGAAGCTGTGAGCAAAAGAACTGGTGGCATTTACTTTCTGGGTGCTCCCGGACGGTACGAATGCACGATGGCCCACAAGAGGTCAATGGCGGCGCGGCGGTGGACAGGACGTTGGAAGATCTTCGTAACAATCAAAATATTTTTGGAATAGCCATATTTGTATAGTTATAAATAAAATGAAAAATATATCACTGGATAGATTTTCGGGTGACTCTTCAGGTCATTCCACGATCAACTGCAACTGACGAAATAAATGCGTGCTTGAAAACATCAAATTTGTGGCGGCATGTCAAGACACTCCGATTGACGACAAACAGCGAGTATTTTTGCTATGAGATGAAACTACCACATGACCGATTCGAAGGAAGAACTCATCCGACGTGTTTCTACGGGTATAGTGCAGAACTTCAAAAACAATAGTTGGCTGAGCGAACGAGCCATATTGGCGGCGAAAAACAAAGATGTCTATGATCTCAACGAAACTATTCAAAATTTTATTCCGGGACAGTTGTTTTCCTTCAAATCGGTTGACTAGACACTGTTATCAACAGGATGAAGTAGAAAGTAGGCTCAGTCATCATCATGTTACGTAACATCTGTATCGAACTGCATGAGTATGCAACTCTGCAGTCGATGAATTAAGCAAATATATACAAACTTAACGAAGGTTCTGCCTTCTGAGATTTGTATGACGAAAGTTAGTCTTTCAGCAGGAACCAACCGAGAAGGTTGTGTGAGAAGAAATAAATAAAAGTGTTTTTTTATAACATTTTCCCACTATAATTTACTTGCCTTTTTATTTGTTCTGACGGTTTTATATTTTTACCTCGGATTGTGAAGGGTTGTAGTTCTTGTGCATATAATTTCCCTGAACTACGATACAACATCAATTAACATCGACTGTGCAATGGAAAAATACTGGTTGTGAAAAAGCTTATGAATAACAACATCGAGGCGACGATTATCAAGGGAAAGTATAGAGGAGAGGATGTTTTGCTTCCACACATCCCGATGATTCCAACTTACTTACCATTCGAGTTCATATACGACTGCACAAATGTTTTACCACAAAGGTTTGCATTGAATGTTAATTCATCTATTTTACAGGAAAACAAAAGACAAACAAAATTTATATAATCACCAAACTAAGTTAAATCCAAAAAAAAGCTTCAAATAGAATAATAGATCAAGACTAGGTGGTACGAAGTTCACCGGGTCAGCTAGTATACAATAAATATACAAAGCAAATGAAGAATTGAATTTGAGGTTTAAGTATTATATTTTAATCTGTAGTTAATGTATTGAAAAAAAAAAAAAAAACACTACCGGACAATTAACGGCTTCATTTGCTTTTTAGAAAGTTTCTATCGACTTTTAGATCAAATGAGGAAATGATACACGGCCTGATTTTCAGTCAGAAAAACAAACATCCTGGTACATGATGTGAAGTGGGTGAGACCAACTTTCCCACATAAGAAGATTCCCGCAGTGAAAAGACGCAGATATAGTTTTAGAGGACAAGTTTTATCGCACAATCGTGTTTGCCAATTTCAATTCGCCAATGACCTCAAATGCAATCAATCGACTGAAATCAAAATTGATTATACATGTGAATCACCTTATATGTATATCAATATCATCCAATTCAATTACATTCACACATAAACGCACATAAGATACAACTTATAATACTTAAGCCTTTGCTAACGACTACCCTTATTCGGGTGACTGTTCTTTTTAGTAAGAAGAAACATAATCTCTGTATGCGATGTAACGCGTCTACAAACCTAGTGGAATAAATCGTCAAAGTTTTATGGTCTAAGAAAAACAGAAAGTGTTTCTACTAAATTAAATTATAGTATTGCTACAGCAATCAAAGTGCTGATGGAAGGAATGTATGTCGAGCTTCACAAGAAAGCAAATCCTGAGAAGAACGAGATCTTCAGTGGAATGCGTTGTACCTGAAGCTGTAGTAGTAACTAGTAGCTTGAAAATTAACAACCGAAGTCGGCCGTTCAGATCTCTGTAGTTACTCTATAGGTTTCATTTAGATTCGAAAAAATCAATACCGCGTAAATATTCAGTGACGATTATCACTTCCTGGATAAAATAACCTAGCGTGATGGTCACCCCAATACACTTTTGTGGGTTTCATCGAGTCCCATCAGTTTCTTGTGAATTTAATACATTCGTAACTTACAAACGTCAAATCGGAATTGTGGTTGTGAGAAGCTAGGTCTACGGCCAACAATTTTTTTGTATTGGGAAACCGAACCTTTATTGAAGGAAGACTTCTAAGTTCAGCCACATTAGATTTTAAGTCCATTTCATTCGTGGTAAAAATAACAGTAGTTTGGGAACAACTAGAATTCTATTTCTATACGAACGACGAACCTATACTACGCCAGCTATTCATTTTATTTATAACTATACCGCGTGAAGCTCTCAGATAAAGTGATAACTTACAAAAAAAAAAAACTCAAGTCAGCGTTTAATAAATTTAATTGGTCACAGATGTGCCATAAGGCCAACAGCAAATAATTGCAGTTGTCATTCAAGAAGATAAAGATTATACATTGACGCGTATCCAACGCATCTGGAAGCATTATCTCATTATCATAGTGTGCACGTACCTACTTACACTCAAACGAATCTATTTTTAGACACACAGAGACAGTGTGAAAATTAAACATTTCCCACACCCCACAGACATTTGGTCGTCTGTCGACTGCGTTTACGAATTTGACTCGCTCTCGTGATATGCGTCTGGGTAGAAGGCACACTGCATCCACCATAGTGGTTCCATCAAAATATTATGTTGACTAGATCTTAGACAGTTCTGTTGGGGTGAATTTGACTAAACCCTTCACGAAAGTAAACCAACAAACTGTTCAAATCTCGCCCTTGGGTTAAGTCTTACCGAACAACGGTGCGTTCAATGGCAGTTGGCGTGTAAATATTTCTCCATCGACAGTACCTACATGTACATAAATCATAATCACGTAATTAAGCTGCATAAGTGATTTATGCAAAGCCCCTGCTAACATATGCATTGAGCTCTCGATTGCTTCAAATTTAAAACGACCACCACCCCGAATACATTGGCCCGAAGTGAAAAGCGATTTTCCTATCGGTCTCTTCGTCGTCATCGCATGCGGTCTTAAGTGGGATTAAATCACCCATGGGGGTGCATACTTTATATACATTGCGTCATCGAAGTATTCAAAGTGCTTCGAGATAAGCCGAGGATTGGGATACCAGAGCCAGCCCAGTTCATTTATTGCCTTTGATGCTTAATAAATATTTTAAATTTGTATTGCAATGTTTTCTGTTCTTCCTTCTATTCGTCCGCATTTTAAATGTCAGCAACCGTTTGCTTGATATGTTTGTGTAAGTTTTTATTTGTTATCGAGAAGGAATATTAAGTCGGCACATTGGGTGTGGTTCCTAGAGGAGATTAAACGTATTCATCCCCTGTTTGGAGATACCGAAGTGTCAAAATTGGATTTTTGGGTAGAAAAATATATATAATAAGTAAGGTACGGCGTACATGTGTCTGGGATAGTTTTTTTTTATTTTTCTATTACTTGCCTTGACAAAAGATGAGTTTTCCGTGCGTGTGCCTTGCTGTCACGCCCATGAGAACAAACATCCCGTATGATTTGTCCTTCCAAGATGTAGGTTTCTTTTATTTTTGTTCTTGGCATTGTGTAATTTATGGGCATTCTTTATGGGGCCTTTTTTACCACTGAGACCAAGATTAAACCGATAAATTACCATGTTATTAATGCTTCTGAGTCATGTAATGATGATGCGGGACTAAGTGATATGTTTTATTGATGCAATTTGTATAAATTTAAAGCCATCGAATAAAAGTGTAACATAGATTTGTTACACAGAGACTGTGTGAAAAGTTAAATTACTTGCCTAATGTTTGTGATTTTTTATCTAGTTACTTCGTTTCAATTTAGGGATTAAAGTTTACATATTTCTCAAGTCAGTTGAAACGTTTATAATACCAATGAATTCAACTTTTTGTAATTCATTTTGGGATTTTTTTTCCTTGAATTGATGGTAGTTTTTTGGTTCATATAAGGTCTCATTCTTATAAGGTTTCAATAATTTTAAAAGATGAGGAATCATATTTAAAACTAGTGCACCTTTAAGGTCATCCTGAGGGATATATTCTTAAGTATTTCTGGTGTATTGTAAAATATAGAGGCGTTTTTAACCTTACCTACCTACCTGCTCAATAGTGGGATTATAAACCCATGCTGTATGATTCGCATATGGTAGAAGATCCGTTTGTAGAGAAACCCCACATGGAGGCGTCCTATAGCCTCTTCTTTGGAAGTCGGTAGTTAATTGTCTCCGGACTGATAATCACTAACCATTCTTTAAGAACTCTTACAAAAAGCTTTATATAAGCTCACAAGTTGGGCAGCAATATGTAGTTTGGGAAAACGGAAGTTGCACTCTTTACTAAATTGTACAGATTTGCCTTTCTCTAACGAAGCGAAATATCTGGGGATTATTTTGGACTGGAAGTTGAATTGGAAGTCAAACATTCAAGAAAGAGTCGCGTTTTGCAATTGGTAACAAATGGGGCTTACAACTTCCAATAATAAATACTGGATCTATACTCATTTTGTCTGGCGGACTACGTTAGACAGAGCTATTAACTTGATATTTCTTAGAAAAATCCAGCGAACTGCTTGTTTCTGTATAAGTAGAGCTCTTCACGACCATTTGCCACCCCTTGACCATCTTCGTTAGACAAATTGCAATCGATCGTCTCAAAACAATATCACAGTGATCAAGTTATTTGACCGCGCCATTTGAATAACAACGAAATCGCTTCAAAATTTTGTTGCTTCCAAGTGTAACTTTAACAAACATTTATAAGTTGCCGTCAATTCCAGATCATTCCGGATGGTTGAAGTTTTCCTGTTGGGATTATATGTTTTCTTTGACAGGCTTTATCTCAGTTTCCCCATCCGTCTTCCAAATATTTTTATCGTATTCCAACTATCTTGGCTCAAGAAAAAAGATGGTATCTGAAAGGCTCAAGGATTTTGATCTCTCTAAATATAGATTAAATGTTAGGACTACAATATGCCATCACTGGACACTGTCTGAAAGGAAGATACGAAAGTAGAGTTAAATACGTAAAAACATTTTTTGTATTAGCTTTATTCATGAGGAGGAGGATGAGGAGGAGGAGGAGGAGGAGGAGGAGGAGGAGGAGGAGGAGGAGGAGGAGGAGGACACTATTCTCCATTGTCCCTGCATCTGGAGTCTGGACCTGCTCTCTCTCATAGAGGAGAAAATTTCAACTGGGGGTTTGTATTAATACGAAAGCAGTTCGTACTTTCGTAATATATGTACGTTCAAAAACAGAAATTAAGTATTCACCAAAAAAAAAACTCTGCGAGCAAATTTAGCTATGAAAACTTCTCTTTGAAAATAGACTTGGGCGATAAATCTTAAGCTTTTTTATATACATGTTTGCCGGACAGCGCCTTTGCGAATTGCTTGACGATTTCAGTGTACCTTGAAGGTCCAATTTCTACTATGTTACATTGAGAGTTGGTTTCATTTAGTGTTTTCCGCTTTTTCATTGTTATCAAAATCGAGCATTAAAATCAGTAGGCCCTCAGTACTTTAACTATGTTTAGCTTGTCCCAGGTAGAGTGGAGGCCTTTGGTCAAAACCTCGACTAGCCTATTGTTTGTGTTATCATATGCAACTCAAATTCGTTAAGCGAGGACTCTGTATGAATATTGTTAGCACTTCCCAAACACTTTTGTTCAATGCCACGATTTTGTAATTTTTTTTTTCGTTGCAGAACATTGTTCGAAATTTCGGATTTAATTGTTATACTTATACCATATATATACCAACCAAGTGTATTAGTGGAGGAGGTCTATGGATTTACTGAGAAATACTCACTCGTATACTCTTGTCTGATGCACATGAGACCTTAGTGCGTTATAAGCATTTTCCAAAGCGTTAAGTGGCGCACCGATCAAATTAAAGGATTGTTATTAAATTATCTAAGTACATTTGACACTTTTTAGTACTTAGAGTATAAAAAATACAAAATGTCATCAAATAATTTCACCAAAATCAGAATTAGAATAATGAACATATTCAAATGATTCGAAAAAAATTGTATCTATCTATCTATCTATGTAGATGCCCGAATTGAACATATCAACGAGAAAACAAACTGTTTTCAAGGGCTTGCCGTTTTTTCTTGTGTATGATATCAATCAATTAATCTTTGAGCATGACTATTTGCTCCAGAACAGAACAGAACGCAGTGACTATAGAACGTATACGTTATAAAAGTCTTGCAGGCTGCTAATCGCCTTAATGGATGTGAGAAAACATACAAGATCATTACATGTTCGCATAACGACAGCAGAAAGACCAAGTGGAAATTATGCAAATTTAGATCTTGAGTCACCGCTATACCATACAGCACAAACTGCAACAAACATAATTGGCAATTACGTCTCTTTCTACTAGGAAATAGATATGGTAAGTCTAGACCGGAATGTGTTTTTTCGTTTTAAAAATACTGTACGTAGGATTTTTTTTAAATTCGCAAAATTAAGAGCAAGGCGTTAACGTGTTTTTAACGAATTTTGAGGTATTTAAACGCCAAGTTTTTCATAGAATTACCGACCAAGTTTTAAAACCCACTGGATCCAATCACAATGACGGTGTCGTTTGTAGTGTTTGAGCGACCGTCGAATTCATGAAAGAGTTGCAATTGAGCCAATTGCGTGATTAATTAAAGTAGACGAAAGCCCCAAAACAAATATCATGGTTTTAAGGCCTTCCTATTCAGAGTTACCATTATTTTCTCGAAATAATTTTCCCTGACTTTCCCTGATCATTTTTCTATAGATACACATAATAGCAACAAATTAATTGTATGCATGCATGCCTTATACATTATCTATTATACACGAGTAGGTACATATGTATGTAATTCACACTGGAGACAATAATGATCAGGCACGTCATAACGTCATCAAAACATCGAAAATTCACAATCCTTAGATTTTGTTTAAAAAATGCGAGTCTAAAATATTCCGATTCAGCAAAATAGCACACTCGCAATTTTCGCGGAATTTGCATTGTGTGACACCGATCTGAGTAAAAGGTCAGTGCTGCCACTTTTTGAGCATATATATTGACAAGGGGTTGAGTTAACTGGAATCAGTTTTCATTAATAAAGTTTTGCAAATTCATCGATTTAAATTTTGTTTAGTACCTAAAAAGACTTTCTTCACAAAACTGTTAAAACCTGAAAAAAGGAAATCTTTTGCTAATAACATTATTTCAGTTATTGGAAAAGCCGAAAATCTACTAGTCTAAAACTATTTCTGTAATAGTACAAAAGGTGTGGTATTCTTAGTACATCTTTCGAAATATAACTGCAGACAAACTAAAATACTTGTAAGATGGAACATAATATAAAATGTTGTTCTACTTTAAATACAACCTAGTTTCTATGGAAAAAATCAGGAAGAGCTTTTTGAAATACAAGTGTTTGGTACAAGCAAGTACGAACAAGTCGAAGAAACGATTCCGCACCGACAAATCAGGAAAGAAAAAGAAACATTTTTGAGCAAACCTGTAGTCACAACTCAGAGCAAATAAATTTATTTTTAATTATATTATTTTTCAAATCTATATATCTATAAAATTGTATATGTAATAAAATAAAATGATTTGCTCCAGACTTTCTCTAAAATTCGTCTCAGTGCCATCCACGCAGTTATGTCCGATGAGCAGATTAAGGCCCATTTTATTCACTCGAAGTTAAACACAACTTGGGAAGTTTTCCATATAAAAATCCCGAAGTTGTGTTCAACTTTGAGTGAATAAAATGGGCCTAAATCTCAACACCGCTTTTCCATCTCTAAGGACATTTTTAAGATGAAAAAAATCCTACCGTTTCCATTTTTTGGATTGCTGAGAAGAGTCTAGGTTCCATTGCCGAAAAAACACAATTTACATCTTAATGTTTTCTACACTGGGCCCACCCCTCGCGAACCCTTTGCAAACAATCGAGTCCTATCGCTGACTAAATCGATTTTTTTTACCGAAACTGCGGGTGTAGTGTTGGACTAGGAGAGAGGAGAGACATGTTGAAACACTGGACAAAAACGTGAACGAATTACGATTTGGTCCCTCTCGGTTTCAAAACGACAAAGTGGATGTTCGTCTAAAGTTGTTACATTAGCATTGGCTTGACAATTTGAGGTCTACGTCTCGACGGCAGTCATCCGAAAAGTAACTCGTGTACATAACTCCCAGCCCATATTTAAATGTAGTCAACTGTGTACTTCTTTTTGCAGAATCGATTTTCTACGAACATGCTGTTATGGATCTACTCATAAATATATTGTGCCTTGCATTTGTATCCATTTGTATATACTTCAGATATTGTTTAATAGTTATAAATCATAAAACCGTCAAACAAAGGCGAGCTAGCAACAAAAACGTAGGTTATCATCAGTCACTGAAAGCATATTCGCTCATAAATATTCATGAAATTTACATAACTTGGTTGTGTTTTTCCTCAATTTCTTTCTTATCTTCTAGAATATTTCATTAAATAATTCCCCAAATGAGAATGACAACAGTGAGGTTTAACGCGGCAAAGCGGAGGATGTACCAGCGCACCAGACCAGACATGGATCCCATAGTTTACGACGTATTTATATTGATCACAAGCCGCGCAACGTTCGTCGAGTGCCTATGGCGTTTTGTGTGTCTACTCCTCCTCCTATCCTGCTGAGCCCAACACGGTATCTATTACTTTGTAGAAACTCTCTCCAACTGGTGTTTGAGCAGTGCGAGCTAATAGAGCATCAATTGTCAAACAGAATAAATTAACGATGCATTCAAGTTGATTTGTATTTTGAAACATATTTTATAAATGGCTTGTTTACGAAAAGAGAAGGCGAGAGACGTGGAAAATCAAACAACAAAACTATGTATGGGGATTCTAAAAAGAGTAAAACGGATTACTGATAGCTGAGAATGAGTTGTGTGAGTGTGTCATCGAGCGGCAAACGTTCTATAATGATTGTCTTATGGTGATTAGGTACCTACGAGTATATCAAAAAGATTTCCACTGTCTCAGGCATACAAATAAAGTAAGTATATACATATTTGGATTATATTATACATATCTCATAATTCAACTGGTTATATAAATACACGTATATAATTACGAGTTAAAAATGTTTGTAAACAGTTATGCTCACATTTAATCAAAAAACTTGACGAGATATTGAAAGTTCCGCAATAAGTAATGAAGCAACGATCAATGTGGAATTTAGATGATAAAAATATGAAAAGTAGAAAAGAATGCTTCATTAAGATTATTAGGTATGTTCCCTAACGCTTAATCCATTCGAACGCAAGAGTCAAACTTTGTCCTGTTAGGCAAAAGTTTGCTCAGAGGGGAACGAAGTTTGACTAATTTTGAATGTGTTCGAATGCAATAAATCTGTTACAGGAGTTAAGTATTTGAATAAGTTCAAAGCAACAAATCTAGCTTTAAAACGTATGGCCGCTTTGACATGTAGAGTTCAATAGGTATCTAAATAAATATGAATAATCAAAGAATGAATTCGAAAACTAGTGTTTGGTAATCATCACACGTAAATATTTTATTTTATTATTTACTCTTTACTCCTCAATACTTTCAGCACCGATACTCAACTGAATAAGTGCGCAGTTTAACGCCAAACATTATATGTAGTGTTCATAAGTTTAACTTGTTCATGCGTATCTTGTAAACTACTTAAATCTTGTAAAACATTGCACATCCGACAACTAATTATTTATGGACTTATTATTAAAAATTCATTATTAACTTTTGGCCAAAAGACTTAGACCCTAAGCCCTTTACTCCTCTTTTTTTTATTGATTTCTTCCGGTTTAATTGAAAATGATTCTTGATCTGTGTCTGTTCCAATGCTTCTAATTTTTCCAGTAGTTTCTGGGTAGGAATAGTTTCAAATGCTTCTTTTAGATCCAGGAAACTGATTTTTCACAATTCTGTCTTTTCCGAAAGCACGATTTTTGTTTTAACACAGCAAAAGAGCAAAGAAATAATCACACTATTTACACGTATGTTGATAGTTGGTTTCGAACTATGTACCTACTCTCATCAGAACTTCCTGTAGAGTTGATAAGATATTAATATGGGTGTATAGGTAACTCATCCATGACTTAATACGTTGTTTGTAAAATGTTTCGATGTTTTCTCAATTTCTTGTTTCAGTTTTTTATTTTCACAAATTTCTAAAGAAATAAATGCTTTACTGACTTTCGTAATAATTTATTATTTACTTAATGGTTCATTGTATGCTGTACATACTTTTTTTTTAAAATATTTCATATTATATTGCAACGTCGCGTCTAGGTAAGCCATTGATAAAATCGTTAGATTAGGTCCGAAATATCTCCTTTATTCGCATGGGACTAGCGCGCTTCGTGATTTAGAGTTGGTGGTAAAAGACATAGAGGAACACATTCAAAATTAAAGAGTGAATAAATGAATAAAAGGTTTTGTCCGCTGCTAGCTAAGGAGAATTTTGCTTATAGTTATGTACCTAGGAATGAATAGGAATTCTTTTTGAATGTCTATGCTCAAGTCAAGTTGTTTTTATCGAAGAATGAGTAGTGGGTCAAACTTTAGAATACAAATACATATCTCTTTTAGCATTCGGTATTTTTTCATACAATTAATATTTAATTATTTTTTCATACAATTTTGCGATTTTCTGACAATTTAAAGTCGAGACTAAAATTTGTTACTCATTAATACGACAATATGGGAGCATTCATTATTCATATATAGATGGGTCATTTAAAGCCGCATTTTGACATGTATGTAAAACTTGTCTAACAAGTAACGATAGGGAATGCTTGCTGTTCCATTAAGTTTGCAACCAATCTTATCCTACCCAAAACTTTTGTTTGCAAAAGACCAAAAGTCTGTAAATATAATAGGCAACGCATGCCATTGACACAGAAAACATCATCTTCAAACTTTCGGACAGCATGAAGAGCCATTGACATAATTATATTATATAAGGGTGAGCAGAAATAGCTACTATAATTTTTCAATTATTTTTTATTTTTCAGCAGCTGTCAAAGTTGTTCAGTAAGGTTAGCTATTTCATCATTCATCGTTTTATTCTTGCCAAACGTGGTTGCAACAAGACGGGCGATCACATGTAGTGACACATATGCCACGAAAAATGGCACGTTTAACCTTAGCTTAATTGCGAGGTAGTTAGGATGTTTACCACCTCGACTGGGCTTCTAACTCTTATTTATAAAGACATCACAATCAAGCGAAGAAATACCTACACTAGCCATTCGTTCTTCCTTTGGCTTTAAAAAGGAATTGAGCAGTAACAACTTATCACAAAAGGCTAAAAAGACCCTAGTCATCTGAGTTGTGCTCCAAAGAGTGGAAACAGGAAAGCGGACGAAGATATTTTTTGAAAGCATTGCGACTGCTGTGGTAATTTTTTTGGGATTGAGTTGTCTTGTCACGTGAAGTCGCGTATGCACACTTAGTCTAAGACGCAATGCTCCAAAAAGTAATGTTCCAAATCCAGAAGCATAATGTAGAGGAAGACCTCGCCATAGAAGCCGCGGCCAAGTGCAAGTGAACCGTACACTATGTATATATGTATAACATCTTGTGGATGACATCTCAGTGAGCACAGCTTTATCTGGGTAGGCGTGTGAGACGATGCCAGAGTCAAAATCGCAGCTTTCGGAGACGAGAAACTGTAACGCGACCTTATTTCGTATTTCGTATTTCAAGTAGCGCATTGAGCGCCATTTTGAAACCACCACTAACGGAACCTGAAATGAAGGGGGATGAAGGAAGTTAGGAGAGCTCAAAACCATAACCTTTGGAGTTGAGAAATTTGATAATCTTGGTGAAATGGATGCTTTGGATGGCCGAAAGGTCATCAAAAAAGGGATGACCTAGTGCGCTGCGTCTGGTTATGGCTAGGGCCGGAGGCTCACAAAAAGATGGAACACTGTTTCACTCTTGTTTGAGTCAGCGGAGGTACAGCAGTGGGTATTGTGGGTGATGCCAAGCTTGGCTGCGTGAGTTCCTTAAGGCCAATGACCCGTACTAATTGCCGTTAGTCTCGCGACATCTAGATAAGAGGTTGTTTCTTCTGGCATCATAGTAGGTTGGCCAGATCCTCCTTGAAATGACATACATCTAGTCTCAGCCCTTGAGGTGAAGAGCAGGAGGTTTTCTCTCTTTACATATCCCAGCGGAGGGAAGACTTCGTCCGCATGAGACACGCACAAAGCAGAGCCACTTCTGGCAAGTTCATCGACTTTTTCATTCCCCTCAATGTTCCTATGGCCGGGAACCCAGACGAGAGTGATTTCAAACAAGCTTGGACGTGGACTTAGTTGAACCAATTGCCTTAAACGCGGCCTGACTGTCGACGAAGATCCCTACTTTTTTAACTTTCTCCATTACGTAGTAGAGAAAGATATTGGTTTCGTACAAAATTTCGAACTCGAGATTTTAATCAATTCTGATATTACGATGATAGAGGAACTCAAAAAAGTGGGTCGCAAAATTCTGTCCGGTCTGTCCGTCTGTCCGTCCTTCCACGGGCCTACAGCCTAAACGACTTCCCGGATTACGTTCAAACCTCGGATTTGGAGTTTTTGGGCTTACAGCTCGGGAGGTGTTTTTTTTTTTGCAAGGTAACCTCAATATTAATGGTACTTCCCATACAACATTTTCGTACCAGTTTGATTTGATCGAAAACGGCTCTAACGATTTCAACCAAAATTGATATTTAAGCTTAAGTAGGTGAGGTTACCATGACTGCGTACCCAGTTTTTGGCTAAAAATTCGAGCAACGCATACTTTTGAAATTTCGACATATCTCAAAAACGGTCTATACGATTGTAGCAAAAATTAATTTCTAAGGTAATGTGATTATTTCTAACTTAATAGAAAGCTAAGTTTTTCTCTATATTATCGAAATAGTAATTTTTTTAAAAATATAGTTTTGTCTAGTTAACTCTCGCGAACGTCTGACAAACATCCGAGAGTATAACTGTCATGAAAGAGCTTCTCAATTAGCCGTTTGGAATCGGCATAAAATTGTAGATCCCTTCCATTCGTTCCAAAAATGAAAACAAAACGAATGGTTGCGAGAAGCTAGGCCTAGGGTCCCTACGGACCTGTTGCGCCAAAAATTATTATTATTTATAGTTAACTTAAAAGCGCAATAACGATTTTGACCAAAATGCAAACTAAGTGTCAATTGGATGTTTTCAAAACTATTGTGTCCTTAATTTTCAATTTGAAGCACCGAAAACGCTAATTTTAAAAACTGTTCATATCTCGAAAACCCCATCTTCGATTTCGATAAATTGTCAAAAACGAAGTATTTCTTTTATCCGGACCAATATCATACAGTCAGTTTTCAGCTTAATAGTTACGCAATAGTATTTTTCCAACTAAACATTGCAATATTTGCAACTTATATTTTTATTTTATATAACTGCCATATGAGATGAATATCCAAAAGAGAATTTTGTTTTCTTTTGTCTAGTATCGAGAAAGTTTCGTTCGACCCAGTCGTGCACTTTATTTTTTCTGGGTATAAATATGTTAAGGAGCAGTCTACACGCCTCCTTAATTGCAAATACTTCTGTTTCAAGGACGCTGGCTGCGTTGGGAAGGCGAAGAGTTTAAGCTATGTTTAAATCTGTTGAGAAAATGCCTGCTCCTACTCCACAGTTCGTCTTGGAAACATCTGTGAAGATGGGTATGTCGAATTAATTTACGACCGCATTCTCCTCCCATTCTAATCTAGAGGGGAATCTAACAGAGAAGTTTTTATGGAAGTTGAGTTTGGGTACAATGTAGTCCGTAGATATACGACCTATGCCGTCACGAAGGGAAAGTAGGATGCTAGTATGGTCATAGGGCCTTTCGAGCCAACATTTAGATTCCTTCAATCTAACAGCACTACACGTGGGAATGTTTTTTATATGCAGATCCACTGGCAGAAAATTGAGAATCACATTGAGCGCCTCGGTCAGACTTGATCGAAGGGCTCCTGTGAATCCAATTCCAGCCGTTCTTTGGACTCTACTTAATTGAATGATGTTTTAGGCTTGAGTTAATGCGGGCCACCATACCAGTGATCCGTAGGTGAGGATGGGACGTACCACCGCTGTGTACATCCAACGAACCATCTTTGGTTGAAGCCCCCACCTCTTGCAAAAAGTTTTACTACCTACAGGTAGGTAGAAAGCTATGATTGCCTTCCGCACTCGGTATTCGATATTGGACTTCCAGTTGAGTTTAGGGTCAAGCATGACTCCTATTAGACAGTAGACACACTAGATTTAAGAAAAATGCTTTGACGACGATAAAATAGTAAACACCAATAGAATAAAGGGTGGATAAATTGAAACAAA
Organism: Cheilosia vernalis; assembly: GCA_949126925.1. Classification (NCBI taxonomy): domain Eukaryota; kingdom Metazoa; phylum Arthropoda; class Insecta; order Diptera; family Syrphidae; genus Cheilosia; species Cheilosia vernalis. Next base: position 19,603,171 of record OX421361.1, read on the forward strand.
GTAATTAGCACCTTGCTATTGACAGATAAGAAATGTTATTTGTTTTAGCGTTCATTTATCTAGCTAAACGTATAACGGTGAAGGTTTGTGGTTAGACAAAATTCTTTATGAAATAATGAAAAAAGGAAAAATATGTAGGTAGGTTACAAATATTTGCCACAATCGGGGACATTTTTTTTCATACCTAGTCGAAAACTATAATAGGTATCTATACATACATAGTTTTAAACGGGAGATCAGGTTGAAGATAAAAGTCAACCCAGTCTGGGGTCTATGTATTTGGCTTTGTTTCTAAATTAAAATTTAACAATAAATTAAGAATTCTACAATTATAAACTTGACACCACTGCAATTCAAACATCAGTATAAATTAGGTATTATTAGATATTCAATTGGTATTACCTACGCTTATAATACCAATTGCCTTGTTCTTTTAATACTACAGAAAATATAACTGTATAAAAAATCAATACAATGTAAAAAGAAAACCAACCTTGTATTCGAGAATTTCTTTTCGCATGCACAAGTTATTCCGTAAAAATTGTTTAATCCTCTTTTGTCCCGCTTCGGTTCATTGTTTTCATTCCGCACTGTAAGTGTGTCAAGTGAAAAATAAAGTCCTTTATAAGGCTTTCTTCGAATATTAAAATCCAGTCGTGCAAGAAAAGGAATAATTACTTTTAAAGATGCATAATTATCGGATAAACAATTTGGGAATATCCATTTTTTCCATGCAAAACATTTTCAATTGGAAAACACTGTCATGTTGAACAATAGACCACCCCGAAATGTACACAAAAAACATTTATGTCGCTTCTAATATTTTTTTTTTGACGAACACAGTTGCAATTACTTCAATTGGAAATCACACCAACGCAAGTAATAAAACATACAATATTTCCTCTGCATGGACGAATACGAAGCGGCATCCAACTAATCTACATTCACAAGTACACAACAAATGCATATACACACAAACAGAGGGAAGAGACACAACACCAAATGGGAAAAAGGACAACACTCAATAGAGCCACCGCAGCGGCAATGCAAATAGGTACTATGCGATAAAAAGGGATACGAGGAGTTCTATGGATACACGACGAGGTCGATTCCGATATCACAATTTCACGGATACGGCTACGGCCACTAACCGAAACGAAACGAACAGATTTTTGCAACTTTTTTCTTCTCTTTTCTTTTTTATAAAACAATGCACACAATTAAACGCTGCGACTCTCAGAGAAGAAAACAACACACCATCAAAGATGAGAGAAACCGAAAATCAATGAATTTTTCTGCCGCTGATGCTACTGCTGCTGCCAAGGATGATGTCGACATTGCTGTTTTTCAGGAGACCCAATCTGCTATTGGCAGTTAAATCCAAGAATGCATTTTGATTACACATCCTCATCATTAATCCTGTAGATAAAATGATTTTCCATTCAAGAAATGCGTAGCACAATTAATAATTTATATACAAAGCAAATGGTACACAGCACACACACCCACGTACACGCATTAATGTGTATATATCCTCAGAAATGATGTTGGTCTCATTTAGGACATATTTTCACGATGGTTTTCTTGAATTAGAAAAGCAAAATTCGCGACAATTCCTATTCGATTACAGTACACAGACACTCAATGCATAAATTTAATTAGTTTTCGAGATTTAATTGTTATAATTTAGCAATGAAAACTGAAAAAAACCGGCCGAACGTACGTCCCTCTATCTGTGTTGCACGGCAGACATTTTGAGTACTTATGAGAAAATCTTCGGCTGCGACTCAGCTCAATCGATATTTTGTTTTTTCATATGTCAAAATTTGTTTCGAAAGCAGCGACCCCTTGTAGAAAGTAGATGTTTCTGCGACATCTAGATTTCAGATCAATTACTAAGGTATTAACGTTACGTCGGAATTTCTGTTGGAATTTCGATGTCATCGTCCGATTCACCAGGAACATCACTATTTCCTGGTGAATTTTTTAAAACCGTTAATCCGGAGTTTTTTATTTTTTTTTTATTTTTTATTTTTATTGAGGCCTCGGTTTGTTCCACTTCGATCTATGCAAAAATAAAGATCCCAACCGCTAAACCGACAGAAATATAAAATTCTGAATATGGTCCATTTTTGTTTGTTTTTGAGGACTTAAAAACAAACTCCAATCAGCGAAAGGTGTGGCAACGACTATGTCAACCTCCTCCGAGTCAGTCCTGACATTATGGCATTGATCAAGTTGTTTTTTCTCTGTTTTGCTTTATGTCGTTTTCGATTTGGCTTTTCAGATTTTGATCTGAGATTTCAGATTTCTGCTGGCAAATCGAACATGAAATCTGAATTATATTGGTATGTGTGTGTATTGAGTTGGCGGCAAAAAAAAAAACATATTTGCACTATGCACTCGAAATCCATTTCAATTGATTTTCACACATTTATAGTACTGCATTTCGAAATAATTTAATATAAAAACTCGATCCCATACGCGTTAAATAAATAATTCAGTTAAAAAAGCAATCGTTCCAACGATAAACAATTCGTAACCGACGCTGTGTGTCATAAACATTGGTGTTAGTGTAAGTATGTGTAAAATCTGAGGAAAAATTGAGATTTCTCAAAAGTGATCTGAGATCAAAAAAAAGATTGATTTTTGTGGCAAATAGAACATGAAAAGCAATCTCGATCAAAAAAAAAATTGATTTTTTGTCAAATCGAAAACGACATTAATCTCAATTTGGGGAGATTTCTCGTGAAATCGTGTCCAAGGGCCCGGTTCTGGGACAAATATTCGGGTTTACTGGTGAATGCAACTTTACGTGGTGGAAAACTCGGCTAAGAAAAAAACATCGCGGATGGTTCGAGTCGGGAATAAATTTTTGCGGCTTTAATAACTGATTTTTAGGGCCCGAATTCGCCAGGGATTTACCATTTTCCTGGTGAATTTTTTAAAACGGCTATGAGTTAGTTATTTTCATTTACTAATAGGAAAATTTAACTAATATGTTATTTATTTAGCTACTTTCTAGGTAACGTACGAGTTGGAGAGTAGTTGCAGTTTTTTTTTTGTATTAATACGGGTGTTTATGTTTTAATAAAAAAACAATAGAAAAAAACCGTGTTTCCTTTTTTATTATTGCGATGAATTTTGGAATATCTACCCTACAATAGAAAAGCTGCATTCATTTTACTTAAGAGGCCATACTTAATCTTTATAATTATTAGGAAATTCATTGAAATCATGATATGGAAATATTTTAAGTTTTTGTGTTTTTTTATTCAAATGCCACTTAAGCACTTATTCTTGAATTTTAAATGTATTATTGGCCTGACGTTTACTTAACTTCAATTATCTACAGCTGCTCTGGAAGTATGTAACTATGTCGTTTTCGAATTTTCTTTTCAGTGCCTTGATTTTGTGCGGTTTTTGAGGCGATGTCGCTAGGGAACGTTCCGAATCGGATTTGAGTGTGTGAGTGAGGCCACGCGCTGTGACCAACGTGACCGTAGTGCAATAATTTGGCACTTTTTCGAGGACCCTCATACTATTTGTTGCTACTTTTTCCCTTTTTTTAGTATGAAAATTCACTTTGGGAATTTTAGAAACGCTGTGATTTCCAAATGAATTTCTATAAAATATAACGCTACTGTCTCTCAGAACACGATTATAGTGTTAGGAGAGCCAACAATTGTTAAAATTTTAAAATGAAAACCTTTTAGCTTTGATTTTTATTTATAAATTATATAAAAAAGTAATTGAATTTTGTTTATAAATTATACCTATCAACTCATTTTTATATCTACTTTTAAGATCTCTTTCAATTTAGTTTTGTGTGCCTTTTTCTGACGCTGTTACATAAATTCAGTATTTTCTCCCAATATTTAACAAATTAGCCGGCTTTACACTATTTACGCGTTATTTTTTAAACATATTCATTTTGAAATCACAGTTTTTGAAAACTTTTTTAAGTACTATTCACATGAGCGCGAATTGCGAACAAATGAATTTAATTGTATTTACATATGAATTGAAAATTGATTTGTATACTATTTACCACCAAAGCCTTATATTAAATTAATCTTAAGTCTAATCTAAAAAAAAATCGGACTCTCAATCGATTTAAATAGCTCAATTTACAATTATTACAGCAATTGAAAATTCTTGCAGCGAATTGTCACACTTTATTCACAATCCACATAAAACATTCGCGGATCCACAAACCCACGAATGAAAAAATTCTATCGCATTTAACATTAAATGATTGAAGTGATTGAAGTGTAAAAAAAAAAGGTCGCGTGTGGGAAAGCTCGCCTGGAATTTGCAGGAACAAAGCGATATAAGAACAGGAAAAATTGGAAGTTGTCAGTTCGCGACATCACTCACACATTTATAGAATCCGCCTATACGTGAACCCTTTCCGACACCGCCATTTGATTTGAGATTTCAGACCTTTGCTGCCAAATCGAACTTCAAATAAGAATTTTATTGGTTCTTTTGTGTATTGAGCTTGCCGGCAAATTAAATTTGTTTTCACAAACACTAGAAGTCCATTTCAATTGATTTTCGGGCGGGATGCGCATTTTCTAGCTTAAAATGGGCTAAAAAACATAAATATTGAGGAAATTAATTTTTTTATTCATTATTTATGTTTTTTATATTAAATTTTAATAATTTTTTTTTTATGAAACCATGTTTATGTGATTTATGCACAAAGATTTGAAACCTTTTCTTCCGAAATCTCAATGCACATGCACAACTGCTCCGCTAAGGGTATGTCAACAACACTATCAGGTAGGCGCCTTTAAGAAAGTCTGGTGTATTTAAAGTATGGGGTGCGTGGCTCGCTTCGCTCGCTAACAGGATTTTAACCGTTTTTTTTCGCAGGGTTTAGACGCTCACGCGACTTCGTCGCTCCGCTAAGCATATGCCAACAACTGTCAGGCAGGCGCCTGGAGCTAAAGTTTATATACATCTAGCAGTATAATATATTCAGTAAAAAAAAAAAATCAAAAATACAAAATTGTTTCAACTTTTTGACATATGGCAATACCTATAATATTTTCCAACATTCACCACCCCACACATCCCCCTCCACTGTTCATTTGTGCAGTTTGTTTACATGCACTTTTCAGTGAAAATTGAAAACTTTAAAAATAAAAAAAAAATAGAAAAAAAGTTTCCGCAGAAAAATTCTTCTACAGTACATCTTAGAATAACTCAATTTAAATAAAAAAAATAAAAAAATGAATTTGCTTAGTGCGCATATTGAAAACCTCAGCCGAAAATTGTACATTTTACAATTCCAAGAGGAGGATAATTAAATATCCCATCAAAATGTATTAAGAAAACTTGTTAACAAACAGTTTAAAAAACGCATTTTCGAATTGCAAACTTTTTGTCGCGAACGAATACACCCTTGGCGAGAATTGTAAAAGTTTATTCGCAATCCACATCATTCAATTCGCGTTCCACAAACTAGTGAATAAAACTGTCGTTCGAACTTAACCTCAAACTTGAAATGTCATAGAGACAAATGACGGCGACTGTCATTGGATTCGCACATATCTGCGACCAAATTAAATGTCTCATGTGAATGGACTGTCAAAAATTGCGAATATTCGTTAGTTTGTAGGTAGTTTGTCGCTCTCATGTGAATGATTCTTAATTCAGCTAAAATTATATAACCGCCAGCTGTGTGCCATAAACCTTGGTATATGCGAACTGCTTAGATACAAGCGAATTTTTGTAGTTTGACTCTTCATTCACATGAATCCTTATTTTAGTCGCATATACAAGATAGTCAGTTTCATTTTTAAATGTTAAGTTGGAACGAATTATCTATTTGTAAGTTCGTGGATCGCGACTGTTTAAAGTGGATTGTGAATAAAGTGTGACAGTTCGCGTCAAGAATTTTCAATTCGCGAGAAAATTGCAAAATTTTGCTATTTGCCTAAATCAAATAAGTCAGATTTTGTTTTAGATTAGATTGATTAAATATAATGCTTTTTTGGTCGAAAAAAAATTTGAATTTTCAATTCATACATACAATTAAATTGATTTGTTTCCAATTCGCAGTTCATGCTCACGTGAATAGTAAATTATTTACTCACGTTCTAATCTCAACCAAATTAACTGCCTAAACAGTAAACACAATGAGGTCGCTGTAGTAGCGGTATGTAGCGCTGTCAAAGTTAAAATACACTGATTACATATAACGCGAACATAATGAGCCGCGCCGCTGCAGCGTGTAGTAGCCGCTGTAGTACATATTGGCCAACTTTTAACTTTTGTCGCGCTGCATGTCACAAAATCAATCGAAGTTATTATTATTATTATTATAGATAGAACATTCTCTTTATCATCCATTTTATTTCAAAACTAATTGTCAACGTGTAGCTGAATTTAACAAAAAACTTATTTGTGAAAATTTATTCAAGAAAATCATACAAAACAATTATTTGAAATTGACGTATCGCGCTACTTCATTGTATACACTTTTTGTGTGTGCAGCGCCGCAAAATTTGACAGCTTGTACTACCGCTACATACTGCTACTACAGCGGCCTCATTGTGTTTAGGCAGTAAAGTAGAACATTCAATATGAGTTCTACTTCCTCAGAGTCAGTGTGAAGTTCTTCAAGCTTTTAAGTGTCTGTTAGATTTATCGGTTTTGCTTTTTTATGTCAATTTGGGATGGATGTCTTGTAAATCGTGTCCTTTTGGCAATTCCTTACTTAGATTTGTTTGTTGATTTAAAAATCTTACGGATGATGTCTGACTCTGAACTGAAAGCGCCGAGTGCACAGTAGGTGCGTGTTTTTGGTAGAGTTGACAGTAGTTGTCATCTTTATAATCAATCAACATTAACTTTCCAGTAGAGTCAATGCCTAGTGGTTTTTGTTAATGATTAACAACAATAGTACAAGATCCAGCTGTTGCTGCAAAAATGCACTTATGTAGAATACAAAAAAAAAATCATTCCTTAAAATAATAAATTTAGTTTGGTAGGTGTTTTTTTGTAAGTTAGAGCAGGCTTTCCATATTTAGCTATTTATCTGAAATTGGGCTATCCTTTTCCTAAATTCCCGACACCCAATTTATGATTCAGATCAGTTTTTCTGTTCGCGAAATCAGCTGCTGTCAGATTTCATGTTCCATTGGCCGCAAAAAAAGAGTCAGAGCAATTTTGAGAATCTCGATATCTGACCGAGATTCATACCTACTTATACGAGTACTAACACCAAAACATTTCCCTTTATTATTTTGTCAAACTTTTAAGTGTGCTACGTTTTTAGAAGACAAGCTTGTGACAAATAGGGAACAATTTACATTTGGCAGCCGTATAATGGTAGGAACATAAATTGAGTGGATTTTAATAAGCATAAATTGCAATTTGAATAGCTGACTTTTAAAACACGCACTAGCACTAATGCGAAGAAAGAAAAATCTCGTTTTATGTTCCATTGGGCACGAAAAATCTGAAATCTGAGAGCATTATTTAATTGCCGGACGAGACCCTGTACGTTTTAAGGCCCACCTTATTTCTAAAACACGCAATTTTTATTGAAAATATTACTCGTAGTTTATGTAGTCGTGTCCAGATTCCAAAAGCCCGAAAAACGTCAGTCAGTACATAAATCACGGATGAATAGCCACTTCGTAAAACCAGCAGCACTCCTGCAAACTGTCGTTAAGAAGACAGCTGCTGAATGTGCTATGAAGGTGCAACTGGAGTACAAATTTAAACGAAATTGCGTTTCGGAGCAACTGAATTGAATTCGAACAGACGATTATTTGTTCTGCACAATGCACATTGTACCTATGTATGTAGGCACCTACTAGCGCAGACGATGTAGTGGGCAATATTGCTGACTGTTTTTTTTTATGATTTTCGTATCTTGCAGCAGTACGTGTAGGATCAGGTGCGGGAACTTTTGTTATAGCATCTGCATACTTGCCGTATGATTCTCCAGAACATCCTCCGACCAGAGAGTTAGAGGTTTTGGTGGATGCATGCAGGAACAGGAACGAGGACTTAATTATTGGTTGTGATGCCAATGCACATAATACAGTGTGGGGCAGCACCAACGCAAATTACAGAGGAGAAGCATTATTCGAATTTGTATCATACAAGGATCTAGCTATCTTAAACAGGGGAACAGAGCCAACCTTCGTTAATGTGAGACGAAGGGAAGTGATCGATGTTACCCTGTGCGTGCAGTAGTCAGATAATTGATAGAGTATCAAATTGGAGGGTAATGGATCAGGCTACAATGTCGGATCACAGAGCCATTTCATTTGATGTTCGCTATGGATCTAAAAGAAAAAAAGATCGGAAATACATCAGGATTCCGAAGAACACGTATAGGACAAAATACCTTGAAGTGTTGGAGGAAAAACTAAATGTAACGAAATTCGGAATACCGAAAAACACTTGGCACGTTGAATCACAGCTGAAGCATCTGCAATCAGCCTTCAATCACGCCATGAGGAAGCATGGGATGACTATAAGGCGAAAAAGAAAGAGCTTAATGTCACTCTGCGACGACGTAAAAGGGAATCATGGAGGAACTTTTGCTCGAGTATGAGGAGTACATCTGAAGTCAGTAGACTACAAAAGATTGCCTCGAGAGATCCAGTTTCCAAGATCGGACTCATTCGTAATAGAGCGGGGGAGATGGTGGAAACACTGGATCACACAAATGAGGTCCTAATGGAGGTACACTTTCCAGGAAGCTATAAGTCAGATCAGCCCTGGGCTCCAAGGAAACATGGAGCGAACAGGATGGATAGGATGGAAGCGGAACGGATCGTAACACCAGAGGCGGTCAAGGGTGCAATAGCAACATTTGCACCCTTCAAAACCGCGGGGCCGGATGGTATATTTCCAGGCCTAATGCAATGGGGAGTAGACGTAATTGCACCAAGGCTCAGGAATATATACGTTGCATGTCTAGCAATAGGCTACATCCCGATTACATGGAGGGAGACAAATGTGGTCTTTCTTCCAAAGCCGGGGAAAAAGGATTACACCGAGGCAAAGTCCTTCAGACCAGTTAGTCTAACATCCTTTCTGTTAAAAACAATGGAAAGGGTGGTGGTGGACTACATGGAGAGTACTGCGCTTAAGATGTATCCTTTAAACAGTAGGCAGCATGCTTATAGGGCAGGCATGTCAGAAACAGCGCTACATCAAGCAGTACGCGTTGCGGAAGAAGAGCTAAATACCGGGGGCATTGCGATGACCACCATAATGGACATTGAAGGTGCCTTCGATAAGATATGCTTTGAAAGTCTGAAACAAGCCTTGGAAAAACGTAGGGTTAACCCACTGGTGGTAAGATGGGTGGACAATATGTTGAATACAAGGGCAATAAATATTCAGACGGGAACCTCAAAACTTAGAGGAAGGGTTAGCAGGGGCTGCCCACAGGGAGGTGTTCTCTCTCCTATACTGTGGAATATCACTGTGGACTCTCTTCTCGACAGACTTGAGGCGACTGGCACTCACACAGTGGGATATGCCGACGACATAGCAATAATGGCCAGAGGCAAATTTATAGACGTCACCGCAGATATCATGAGGAATGCGCTCAGAGTGGTTGAGCGGTGGTGTCTGGAAGAAGGGCTCTCCATTAATGCGGGAAAAACAGATCTAATAGTCTTCACTAAGAAGACGAAAAATCTGGAATTTCGACCCTTAACGCTCTTCGGATCGGAACTAACAACGACCACGAAGGTCAAGTATCTGGGAGTCTATCTAGATTCTAAACTTTCGTGGAACTACCATGTTGAGGAGAAGGTCAAGAATAGGGTCCAACGCTTAGCATGTATAGGAGTTACAGGTGCAATACGGACAACACCAACATGCGCAATGGAAGTGATCCTGGGGATCTTACCGCTGGACTTATTTATTAAGAAAACAGCGGCCCTAACGGCACTTCGTTTGCATCGAGATGCGAAATGGCACAATCGTGGTACCATCTATGGACATAGGAAGATCCTGGAACTTGTCAAAAACGACATTAGGGAGCTGAACATGCCTATGGATGGGATTAAAAGGGTGCGTGTTATGGAAAGGAATCACAAAACTCGTATTGAGAACGGATTACTTCCAGAAAAAAGGAGTGGTGAAATAATGATTTTCACAGATGGATCCATGATGGATGGCGGAGCGGGTGCCGGTATCTTTTCAGAAGAGCTGGAACTAGCCCGTTACGTTAGCCTCGGGAAACACACTTCTGTATACCAGGCTGAGATGATTGCATTGCTGCATGCGTTGGACTACTTGCTTGAGGGTCAGGTGGAGGAAAGAAATATCCTTATAGCACTGAACAATCAGGCGGTGATCAGATGCATGGAGCAAGCAAACATTACAACATCATTGGCACTGGAATGTGTACTCAAGCTCAATAAGTGTTCATCTAAAAATGAAGTAACACGGACTTGGGTACGAGGACACATAGGGATCGAAAGCAACAAAAAGGCGGACTCCCTTGCAAAACAGGGTTCAGCTGAAAAGTTGCTGGGACCAGAACCGTTCTCTTCAATTGGCAGAGGAATGGTTGAACAACTGATTTACAACTGGATCACGGCAGAACATCTGAGAAGATGGTCAACCATGGAACAATGTAGACAGTCTAAAATGGCAATTAAATGGCCGACCTGCTCCACTCAAAGAAGGGTTCTAAGCATGAGTCGAGGAACACTGAAATGGCTATAATCGATTTCAGATTGGTTGATGAATACCAGCCTTAGGTTATGGACAAAGTGCAAGCAAAAGGCTAAAGCGTAGAATGTAAAGCTGAATGTTAATAACTGCGCATATACCTACATCTCAATTGGACAAATCACAGCAGATGCAAAGCAAAGCTAAAATTGGCGCTTACACAATCTCTGAATACCTACCGCTGGCTAGAGGCCATTGAGGAATAGCTCAAAAATAGATTCTTTTAAAAAAAATATTTTCTTGAGATGAATACAAAAAAATGCTTATTTTTTGCACTTCTTAAACACTAATGTAAGCGTTCACTATGCCGACGACATTCGCTTTGGTTTAACTTAATCCTTAGATTCATCTTCCGCTTAGCTTTTCGCGAGCAAGGCTAAAGGGAGCCCAAAGGTTAGATTAGACTGCATGTCAATTGGCCATAAAATGCCGATTTTTGACAGTTTTAGCTGTTACAACATGTTCATGCAGTGTAATGTGGCTCAAAATGACCTAATTTGCCACACATGACCATGCTTATTTTGACAGATAAAAATGACATAGGTAATATCAATTAGTGTAATCGGACATTAAGTGCGAATGCCAGCATAATGCATGCAGCATGCCCTATGGCGATATGCACTTTATTAGAGTTTTCGGATGGCATTGCTGGCGTGTTTGGTAAACCAATATAATTGTTGTAGGAGGTGTTCGTGGTCGTGCAATTGTATTATATTCCTATAATAATCAGTTTATTAACCTATTTATAGGGTATGTGTAAATTATAGTGGTAACTTCCTGCTGCTGGTGGTTTGTTTATGAGAATTGAGATTTTTCTTTTGCAATAAATTGCCTTGCTTTGTGCGAATCATTTGTAGTTATTATATATGTTATTGTAGAGATTGGTTTCGCTGTATTAAAAATGACATGGAGCAGATTGTCTCTTTTTGGAGCGAGAAAGAATTTTGTTGCCACTATCGACATCTAAAATATTTGAGTAGAACATTCAATATTATTTTGCCATACCATTTTAATACGCAAAAAATCAAAACAAATGGGCGCAGATGTCAAACGGGATCACAAACCTCAAATCAGTTGTTAATTGTAAGGTGACTTACAGCTTTACCACTTCTTACACCAAGAAATTTGTTGAGTAAAAATTTGTAAGATTCTCAGTGGTAACGACGCTCTCTTCTACGAATTTTTCGAGTTAGGGAACGGCAATGAAATACAAATCCTTAAGATTTAAAAAGTTAAGGAACAGACCTTATATCATTGGCAGAACACAACGAGCTGTCAATTTTCGTTTACAGATATTGGGGATGATGAAGATGCCAAAATTTGGTTTAGTTGTCAAAAAGTGCTATGGCAATTGTATACTGTCACCAAAAGAGGGGAACGCAAAAAACATATTGTCAAATTCCAAAATGTTTTTTACGTCATAATAGCGTTTGTATTTTGTTCCTGTGTAGTGACGACTGTGCTATTCTTTCGGCTACACTTCACCTGTTAAGGGCAGGTAACAACAACACTAACTTTTAAAACTATTAAAAATATGTTTCAGAATTTTTGTGTATGTTTATTTTTAATTGTTCAATTCAGTTTTATAGTTACATTAACATGTTCCACTGACTTAAAAATAAAATTTAAATAAAAGCTTCAAACTACATATTTTGTTAGATTCAATTTAACGTAACTACAACAAAATGAAACAAAATTCTTAATGCAAAATAAGAATTAAATAGCTTTAATCAAGCTGCTTGGTTTCGTCCCTCTTACGTATAGACGGTATTAGCAAGGGCGGAAGTGATTCTCGCAACGCCTTTAAGCGTTTGCTTTTCTCCTTTTCTATTTTCCGTGGAGTTATTTCATCATTTGAAGTTGACGGGGTTGAGAAATTCTCCGAGCTTTGAGTCAAAAGTGCTGTTCGTCTAAAATATCTAGGCATCGAGTAATCTTCCTGGCCGGCTTTTGCTTGGTTAGCCGTCTGAATTGAGTACAAACTCTGTGAAACTTTATACTTTTCTATGGTAGGTGTATCTTCATAATTCTTTGGCAGGTTGCTGAAAGAAATAGACGGAACCTCAGGGGTCATACTTATGCGACTGATCGAGCCACTAATCGCAAATATATCGGTCTCGCTGGCCACCGGGCGCACATTGAAATGTGGAACACTTTTAGCACTTCGTAAGGGTCTTTTCGGGGGCGAAATATTCAACTTCAAGTGAGGATGTCGATCTATTAATCGCGGACGGAGAATTACTTCATCGGTTTCATCCTTAGGAACATCAATTGTTTCGGTTGAGGGTCTTTCGGGTGAAATGGATGTGAGAATTTCTTCAGTTATTGGTTCAAACTTTTTCGGTGTCAACGAAAGACTGTCCTCTGGCGATGAATCCGAGGTTATGGTGAACGTAATACGCTTTTCCGGTGGTTGTTCAATTGAACTTTGACGATTGACAATATTAACAGCTTCATCAAGGTTGTCTAAAATAGAAACCGAAAGTATTTTAAAATAAAGTATCGTTTAAGTATCGGAACAAAAAAAAAAAAAAAAACACATTAATAGTTATGTTAAATTTGAGAAAGATATTGATTGTTACATATTGAAATAAAAATGGATGAAAGCTATCAAAATCGTAATATAGAGGGCGTTAAAATTGTTAATCTGATACAATGCTCACACAGACATTTTTCTGAAAGAGTCAAAAAAACGTTTCAACACGGAAAGCTGTTATTCAACATTTTTTGAGGAAGCACAGAAAATAGGTACACATTTTAAACAAGTCTAGGAAAGTAACTCACCAAAAAGTGGGCAGGATTGAGGTGAAGAATTAGTGTTACACATTTCTTTACTAAAGCTCTGCCATTCCGAATTATTGTTTAAAAATTAAAAATAAAACATTTTAATATGATAATTTGTAATCTTATTGGAAGTGGAGGTTATTCCTCAAAGTAAGGTAAGATAAGTATTTTGCCGACGTAAAGTTTATAAAAATAATTATAAGGGAAGAATGTTATTCAGGAGAAATAATGAAAAACGCAAAATGGGCCCTATTCACGTATCTCTTTAGAAAACTTCTGTCGAAATGAAAGACCCACAGAACCTAGCACTTAAGTGCAGAAATTACGAGTTGAGATCTTCATCCAGTTCATTCTCAACTGACGATAGTCAAAAATAATTCACCAAGAAAATAACTTTTTATGTATCGGCATCAAAATTTCAGAACCCGATCTTGTTTAGAATTGGAAATAAAAAGATTAAGGCTGTGTGGCAGGGGTAGACATTTCTGCGCCCCGTAGTTTCTCGAAGTTCTTAAGAGAAAATCGATCAAAGTAAACGGTTTTCAATAGCCAGTAAATAGACGCAGGGAGCACAATTTTATTTTTCGACCTTGATATTACATAAAGTACCAAAAACACCCTTTTTTGGGTGATTTTTTCTGCGCCCCGGTGGGGCAATCCCTAGGTCAAACATTTTTATTTTTTTATGATTTAATTTTGTTACCAATGGACTACTCGAGGTCGCTATTGAAGCATAATTTTGATTTTTTTTTGTTTACCATCTTAAAACTGCAGGTTAATATTACTAAAAACAAACAATCTTTGTGGAGGAACAAGGGAATATTTTTTTAATCTGTTAAAAAGAAAATGGGCTTTGCATTTTTGTATGTCTGCTCAATGAATAAAAATTAGCAGCCTTATTTATAAACTCATCGTATAGTCTGCTTATCTCTACGCACCCTCTAAAATGCTATTACGCAGAAAAATGTGATTAATAAACATTTTTCGAACTTAAGCAACGTTGCTTTAGGGCTGCGTAAGTTAAACGCAAAAATTTGCGTTTAGAGCCTGCGTAGAGCTTCCGTAAATGTGTTTTTGCATCAAATGTCATTTGACGACAAGTTGTAGACAAAACCAAAAAGTGGAATTAATTTTTGTTTGTTCATTAATTTGGCTTGCTGTGCAAATTTCTGCCAAACGAATTTCGTTTGCATATGCAATTCTAAGATTGAAATTATATTTTATAAATAAAAATGTATAAAATATTGTGCATTTGTGATATTATTGCTTCTACTTCAGTTATGTTGCTTGTGGGGAATGTCTTAGGATATTTATTTATTTATTTATTTAATACAAAAAAATATATCTACTTAAAAACGACCACCAAAGCCTAACATAAGAATTAATTTATTTTTAAATGATTCCCTTCCAAGATGAAAATCAAATATACTAGAATAATTATTGGATTCCCTTAGACGTTAGAAATTGGTTAATTGTGTCCATAATTAACTCTATGATAAGGTACATAAAATAAAAGACGATTTCTAAGAGCTCTCGAAGGAGCATAAAATCCAGTTAAAGATAATAGGAAAGGGCAATCGATATAACCATTTATCAAATCACGAATAAACATAATTGAAAAATATTGCCTACATTTAAAAAGAGGTAAGATACCAAATAATTTGCACCTCGTCTCGTAAGATGGCGTTTCAATGTTCCATCGCAGTCTACGAAAGGCTACTCTAGTAAGACGCTTTTGGATTTTTTGTTTTTTTCTATTCCAATAGAATGTACTTCATAAAGTGGATTCCATACTATTCTGCAGTACTCAAGATGAGATCGGACAAATGCAATAAATTAACATTTAAGAGTATGTGGATCTTGAAAGTCTTTCGAGTTCCGCAATATGAAACCTAACATCTGATTACCTTTGGCAACCAAAGACTTAATTTGTTTGCAAAAGCTAAGTTTTGCGTCAAAAATTACTCCAAGATCTTTTTTGGATGAGATAATGGACAGAGGGGTATTATGGATTATGTACATAAAGTGTATTGGAGAGAGGTTACGATAGAAAGAAAGGCTTTGACATTTTTAGACTTTGAGATGAAGATCATTGTGTGATGTTTACAAATGGCCTGGCATTGGATTTGGTGGTGGTTGGTAGAATAGAAATAGGAATATGGATATCGGAAGGCACATGGATAGTACTCCCCGGATAAAAGCACCCCTCTTAATAGCAACAAATTAGTCAGTGTTGGGATTCAAAAACGCCATCCTATGCATTACAAGGTCCCCGCTTAGTAGGAATTTAATTGAAAACCCGGGGATTATAATATGATTGCAGTTTGATATTTCAGCAGTCCCTTCGAAGACTTTTCGGAATTGGTTTAGATAATTTGAGTTTTTATTGTGTAAAATGATTTCATTTACAAAGCTAATCACAGTTGATGTCAGGTTCAGGGCAAAAAGGCAATAGATTTCTGTGTTTTCTATAATACTTTATCGAAATTCTTACCTATTTAGACTTCCATGATTTACATGAACTTTCTGATATATCTTTATCTAATCTTTACAGGTTCATAAACGCATCAGGATGGCTGGACAAGGTCAAGTATCCAAGAAGGAAACACTATAGCCAACAACACCGGCTAACCCCTAAGTGGGGCAGAACCCGTTCAGACGCACCCACTCATAAACCTAACCTAACCTAACCTACCTATTTAGACACAAACCTCGTTCAGTAAAGTTACCGCGGAAAAATGTTTATAAATCACAATTTCATGAAAGCCACGTAGAGGCTGCGTAAATCTTTACGTGATGTTTAAATAAACAACATCGTAGTGGCGTCGTAAGCGAATCTAATAAATACGGCTGTAGATGTTTAGTTCATAAAATAGTTACACTATTCGAATTTTGCAAAGTTTACTATTTTACTGCTAGTTATTCGATTTTGCTCTAAATTTACTCTCTATTGAAAATCTATAGTTTGCAGATTTTCGCTCGCTGCAGCTGTTTGAACAGGAAATGAAAAAAAAATGTTTATTTCGTTTTGTTTGGGTTTCTGATAGATACATATACTAATATTCTTGCTGTTTGATAAAGTGAAGGAAGCAACAATGAGATACGTTTTGATAATCCTAGAAAAAATTATATGAGAGTGGGTGGGGACTGGGTGATTACTTTGTTTTTGTAGATGTGTTTGAATCTTTTGCTTTGTTTGTAGGATTTGGTAGATTAACGCTGCTATGATCAAATGCTTTTTTTCATATCAATGTGCTTATTTTTTTAACTAATATGCTTTTAAATTAAGAAAAATCTTCCCTGCTCATAGTCATAAGTTATACCTCGTTCATTTTCGAAAAAGATCTTATTTCGGTCACATTGCTCTCAAACTGTCGGCATTCTCAGTGATTTGTTTCTATTTATCCTAGTAAAGTAAGGAGCATCTGCTAATAACAATACAAATATTTTCACTGGGGGAATTGCAATTTCTCAAAATGGGTTGAGAAAATCTTCTGTATGGTGTTATAAAACAGATCCAAGTCGCTTTAAGCCTCCGAAAAAGTTTTCCGAGAACTAGGGAATAATGCATCTCCAACATGGGAAATCCAATCATGATGTGACATGTGAGACACTTATGAAGGTACTTACAGCCTGGGGGCCTATTCCAGAAAACGCGGCGAATCGCTTTTAATGGCCAATATGAATAAAATGTTTAACATATTGCGGTACAAACTGACGCGACTGTGAACAAGCGAATAATAAAGACGTGTTCTATTATGAACTCTACAACAGGGTAAGCCAAATAAAATTAGTTCTTGATGAGTAAAAGTTTGGGTAATAAATAAATTATTTCATTAGTACCTACCTAAAAGTAGCGCAATCAATTTTTTAAAATAGTTTTTGTTGTTAGTATGGACTTTTTTACGAAGTGCTTACAAGCCGTGAAACAAGTAGGAATTCTAAAACTCTTATGGGTCTAAAAATTGCTTGTTAAATAAATAATAAAACCGAATCAAATGCTTTCAGAATGGCTTAGAACTTTTACGATACATATTTTTAATTTGCAGAAATATAGCTTTTATTTTAACTATAACTAAATTCTAAATGATATAACTAGGTAGAGAAAGTTGGGAAAATAATAGTCCAAAATTAGCTCTAGTAAAAACAAAAGTTATATTTCTGCATCTTAACTGTATATGCATTTATGTATAAATTGAAAGCGAAATAAGGACGAATCTTGGTGTACGTTAATATTATATCGCACCTTAAAAAAAATGGCTTAAAATTTGATTAAATTACAGCGACTATTTGAAAATAATTACAGTCGATCCAGAAAGTGATCTCTAGTATAACACGTCTTAGACTCCTCTAAATATAGAGAAACGAAAATAAAATGTTCATACTAAATATGAAAGAAAACATGCCATCGAACGTTTGCGAAAGAATTTTTAATAAGTAACCAAATGTATTCACTCGTTTTGATATTGTATCTATGTACTACAAAAGGAATTTATGTATGTTGGCTTTATTTTAAGCTAGTTAATTAAAACGGCTAAAAATATGTATTGCTTTTCTTATGAAAATAAATGGAAATTTCACCCGGGAAAAAATAATGCTTTTGCTTTTGGGAAAAAAAGTTCCTACTGGAAAATCTTGTATTTTTGTATATTTTATAACCTTGTTCCTTGTTTCAGGCTGTATCTGCCCGATAAATATCATTTAGTAGATATGTTATTTGGAAAAGCAAACTCTTATACATAAACAGCGTTATCCGTTAAAGTTTGACAAACAGATGATTTATCGTTTGCTTGTATAAGCCCAATATCAACCAATGGCCCCACAACATACATTTTTTTTTAAATTTTCCCCCTAAACAGAACTTAGATTTTTTATGAAATGTCTAGACAGGGGAAGTTTTAAAACATAACGTCGGGCTGTAGCCTTCCAATCTTAAAAGAAAAAGAAAACGAGTTCACACCATCAGGCATCCCCCTCGTTATAGGGAAACGGGAATCTCGTTGGGTGACGGTCAAGGGGGAGTTTTTTTATTTTCAGATTATAGAGCACTTTTGAGAATCTGGATATTTTCGGGAATTTTTCTCGAATCGGGTGCATTTATTTTTGTAAATTATTTATGTATCAATATTTAGAAATCAATCGGAACAGAATATTCCAATATTTTAATATAAACTTTAACCAGTGAATGGAAATCGCAAAAGAGAAAAAACAAAAGAAATCTCTAAAAACTTCAGACAATGAAGCTCAAAAAGTCAAAAAGGACTTACGAAAGGGCCCACAAAAAGAAAAATCCACAGACCAAGTGATCACCAAAAAAGACCCAAGACAAAAGCCAGCAAGTCCAAAAATGACGTATGCTCAGGCAGCATCAAAACCAATTGGAATACCAGTAGAGAAAGCTGTAAAACACAAAGAAGAGCCAAACACTGCAATGGAAATCCTCATGAAACAAATCCTAAACAGGATTGGTTCCATGGAAAAATGCAATAAAACGATATTAGATAGGATATTATTGCTTAAGAGACAGAACAGTGTAACGAAATAGAAGGAGAAGCTGGAGGGAAAGAGACGGCAACATCACTGGCGTTGAAGGGAGGAGATAAGAACAAAGGGATGGATGCATGATTATTCAGGAAAGGAACAGAGAAGCGAACGGACGTACTGAATTGACTAAATAAAAAACGGCGTTAATAATTTGTAAAGAACGAATAAATAAATCATATTTAAAACAGCAACAAAAACGCTGTGCCAAAAATACAAACATGATGAATAGAATAAAAATTCTTGAATGGAATGCTAATGGTATCGAAAATCGAAAGGACGAGATAGTGGCTCTCGACATTAACCAGATAGATGTCTTATTTCTGAGACACACTTTAAATATACTTCTGCCTTTAAACTACAGGGATATGAATTATATCACTCCCCACATCCTCATAATTGTGCAAGAGGTGAAGCTGCAGTGTTAATAAAGAATAACCATATAGAAGCAGAATTCCTATCATGCGCCATCCAAGGAATTTCCATTAGTATAAAAACGAGCAGTGGACAAATATCTGTTGCAGCAGTATACTGCTCTCCTAGCTATAGACTAAATAAGAATGATTTTAAAAGCCTTTTTCGCATATTTCACAATTGATTAATCGCGGGAGGGGATTTTAATGCCAAGAACAAATATTGGGGATCTAGATTAACAAATACTAGAGGCAGAAAATTATACGAAACTATTAAAGAAGTCGGCGGAAAATATCACTCAACGGGTAAACCTACCTACTGGCCTACAGATAAGAATAAAACCCCAGATCTTGTCGACTTCTTTATATCCAAAAACATATCTTCAAATAAAATAAATATAGAAGAAGGCCCTGATCTTCAATCAAATCATTCCTCAATACTTCTTAGGTACACTTGGCGATATAATAATAATAGAAATGTATCCAACTTTCATCAGCTATTCAAACAGAAGATCAACTAGAAGAAGCAGTCCAAATATTTACACTGGATATACAAAAGTGGTCGCTGTGGCTTAGTGGTTAGTGTGTTGGACTACTAAGCGAGGGGTCCAGGTTCGAATCCCGCAAAAACCCAAATTCCAACTAAGGGTTTTTTTCACTGCGCCACCTCTCGCGAACGTCTGACAAACATCCGAGAGTATACCTGTCATGGAAGAGCTTCTCAATCGGCCCGTTTGGAACCGGCATAAAATTGTAGATCCCTTCCATTCGTTCGAAAAATTTAAAAAAAAAAAAAAAAAAAAACTCACACAAAACGAATGGTTGCGAGAAGCTAGGCCCTGGGTCCCTACAGACCTGTTGCGCCAACTATTATTATTATTATACAAAAAGCCGCATGGGCCGCAACTCCCCAAAGAACAAACAAGATTAAACAAAACTCTTATCCGCGTGAAATATGTGAAATTATTACAGAAAAGAGGAAAGCTAGAAAACGCTAGAAAGGGCGCCAAGCGACAAAACCACACTGAACAACTTAAATAATAAGCTCAGAAAATCTATAAGAGAATTTAAAAACGAGTCTTTAATAACGTATCTTACGAGTCTAACAAATGATGCTAGTACCGACTGCTCGCTCTGGAAGGCAGCAAAGAAAATGAACAGGCCAATAGCTCACATTCCGGCAGTAAAAACCAGAGAAGGTAATTGGGCAAAAAGCAGTCAAGAAAAAGCAAATACTTTTGCAGAGTACCTTGAGAACGTCTTCAAACCTTATAAAGATAAAGGTTATCAAGGAAACGAAGAAGCTTGCGAAGAAGACATACCTATTCGGCCGGTAACAGCTAAAGAACTTGCCAAAGAAATCTAAGATAGCATAAACATAAAAAAAGCCCCAGGGTTCGATTTAATCACAGGGTTTAGAAACAAGTGTTATGCCTTCTGTTTACTAGCGATCTACCTGAAAGTGAAGAAACTAACGGGTGATTTTTTAAGAGGTTTAGAACTTTTTTTAAAAAAAAAACACAAAAAATTCGAAAAAATGAATGAAATATTTATTTGAGTCGATAGTTTGAACCTTGCAATTTAATGTTTAAATATAATTTCATGCAAATGTTGACCGCGGCTGCGTCTCAGGTAGCCCATCCGCTGAGTCCAATTTTGGCATACTCTTTCACACATATCGGCCGGTATCTCACGAATGAATACATGGATGTTGGCTTCCAGTGCGTCAATCGAAGCGGGCTTGTCGCTATACACATTAGCCTTGACATACCCCCACAAAAAATAATCTAATGGTGTCAAATCGCACGATCTAGGCGGCCAATTGACCGGCCCGAAACGTGAAATTAACTGTTCACCAAACTCGCCTCGCAATTGCGCCATTGTTTCGCGTGCTGTGTGGCATGTGGCACCGTCTTGTTGAAACCACATATCATGCAAGTCAAGAACTTCCATTTCGGGCAAAAAAAAAGCCCAAATCCTTCCGCAAAATTTTCCACGTAGTGCTGTAACAAAGGCCTAACTGCTGGGAACGGCGCCGAATCGACATTTCGCGGTCTTATGTCACACTAGCTGATACGGCCGCAATATTTTCTTCACTACGCACAGTACGTAAACGTGTTGGTGGTTTAGTGTCCAACAAAGTAAATTTGGTGCGAAATTTGGTCACAATCTTCCGAATAGACTGCTCAGAAGGTCGAGAATGCCGATCATAAAATGGAAGCAGCGCGCGATGAACATTTCGAACCGAGCACGAATTTTGATAGTAAAATTCAATAATTTGCAAGCGTTGTTCATTTGTAAGACGATCCATGGTTAAATTGCAAACCAAACTGAAGCTGTTTGACAGTGACACAAGGTACTAAACACACGTCAGCTGTCAAAACCAGTGTTGCCAAAACCAAACCAGCTAAAAAATCACCCGTTACAATAGCAACTTTTGCAGATGACACTGCTGTGCTTGCAGTTGGATGCAGCAACTGTCGAAATAGCAACAAAAAAGCTGCAAATGGCAATAAACGGTATTTCAGAATGGACTAAAAGGTGGCAGATTATAGATTGAAAGTCCATATTAATTTTACATATAAAAACGTACCACATATTCCAGTATACATTAATAACAATGTAGTGAAATACTCAAATACAGCTAATAATCTAGGTATGACCCTAGACGCTAAACTGCGTTGGAAAGCGCACGTTAAGAAAAAAAAAGATGAGTTGAACATGCGATACAGTAAAATGTATTGGCTTATTGGGAGAAACTCATCCCTGTCCAACTACAATAAGTTATTGCTATACAAGCAAGTCTTGAAACCAATATGGACCTACGGGCTCCAATTGTGGGCATACACATGCCAAACAAATTTACAAAAAATTCAAGTCTTTCAAAATAAAGTAATAAGGAACCTTGGTACATATACGCAACGCTGATCTACATAGAGATCTAAATATTGAAATGGTTTAAGATGAAGTTAAAAAAGTTGCCCAAAGGCACAGAAGTGCGCTTCTCAACCACGTTAACGTTGAACTTACACAATTGTTAAATACAGACAATGTAATCAGAAGATTGAGGCGAGTAAAACCCCTTGATTTATAGGAGTTAGCCCAGGCCAAAAGATTAGGTAATATCCTCAAACAAAAAAGTTGTGAAATCCGACAAACGGAGGATTCTTCTTATGAACTTTTCAAATTATTTAAAAATAAATTGCCGATTAGTCGAACGACTAGGTGCAATCCCATTCGGGATGACGAAAGTCAGTCCCTCCCGGGAGGTTTTTTAGAGGTTGTTCGAGTCCCTCACTATTGCAGAAGCATCCCTCGCGTACTTGCTCTGCAATGTCTTTCGATGATTTTTCCTTCCAGCGAACCCCCATACAAACAAAATCTACACAAAAAAGAGCAAATGCCCTTCTTATTAGGCACACGAAATCTGAGAACAAATCTTAGAATCCAATTAAACATTAGATTTAGATATTGTGCTGCCACTTCAAATAAATACAACTGAATTGCATAAAAAGTACAATGACTGGAAGGCTGCAGGTAGTGGAACCCGAAAATTCGCAGTGGCTCGGAGAAGGTATACGATGAAACTAATTTTCAACAAAAGACAAATAGTTAAAATTATATAATATGGCCAGAGAAATAATGTACAACTTTTCGTTATCAAATTATCATTCTTCCTGAAAGCTGATGAAGCAGCGTTCATGATAGTTCATTATTCAATTACTACCTACTGTTACAAAATCAACGCCACAACAAAGTTACACCCACGCCCATCAGAAATATTAACAACTGAATGATATTTAGACTCTTATCTTTATTAGCACGACGCAAATACATAACAACCCATACCGATGAAATTTAATTAATAATCGAAATAAGCAATTCCATATTGTGGCGAATAACTACGCAAAAAAATGTCCCATACGTAGTCAGACTTAAAACAAAAATTATGTGTAAAATAATGACGTAAATAGTTGGCGTAAGTCTATTAGCAACTAATATTTTTGACTGCTTTTTGGCAAAATATAGAAGCCGAAATCTATTCTTGTATATAATATGCTTTTGTTTATTTACTCATTTGGTTTATTATCTTTTTTTTACAAAAATATGTGTTAATTTATCAATGTTTGAGTTGATAATTATTTTAGTCATGATCTAGTATTGCTCTAGCAACCGACCTGAAACATTACGACTTTAATGGAGTGTAAGCTCAAAAGCCAACTGTTGGGCATGACCTAAATCGCATATTCACAGCAAAAAACATAAGCAACATCATGGTTCAAAATTTTAGACAGCTGCCTCTTCACCGATTTAAAGGTAAGTAATAGGAATATTTTTATCCTAATCGGTATCTTTGGTATCGTAGGTGTATTTAAAGCAAAAACAAACAAAAACATATATCATCTAAAAATATAAAATATTTCGCTGTGCTTACAATCGCTTTTACCGGTTTGGTTCAATAGGCTCTATGCAATAGCACCTTACCTATAAACTCCTAACAAAAAAAAAAAAAAAACCTAAAATTGTACATACAAAATTAGTAGTTATAACACATGAAAGAACTTCTAAATACATATTAGATTTATTTTTAACGAAGTTAGGACTTTAAGTGTTAGGAATTATTTCATCATGAAAAAAAATCTAAAATCATGTGAATGAAATAAAACCTAATTAGGACCTTTAATTATTGAGGTAATTTCGAGCAATGTGTGTGCGTTTACTTGGTGAATGGTGATTGAGGTCCCTATACTATTGTCTACTTAAGAATTTAAGCTTTACCCGGGGCGCTAATTGAAATTTGGGAGGTACATCATACATGCGTTTTATTTAAAAAAAAAAAAAAAACACTGGTGAAGGTTAACTGATATCTGACTGGTAAATTGCTCGACGACTGCCTTCCCTTGTCCAAACGAATCTACGTATCTGAATAGTGGTATTCTTGTGCCACCTCATACTTGCTGAAGCTGTGTGGCTTTTTTGCTACAGAAACGAAACTTTCGATTATAGCTAGTTTGCAACTTTAATTGTGTCGTAAATTTTGAACCGAACTAGAAATTTAATTTTAAGGCGTCTGTAATACAGTTCATTTCAAAATATGCATATTATAGCTTAAATGTACGCAATGTTTATTTTGGAATTAAAAAACACTGCCTCCTAAAAAAACGTCTGTCCAGGAAGGAAGATTTTTTATAGACTCGACCCGAAAGGTAAAAATAAACTTGAAGAACTATCAAATGCATTCAGTCGGAATCACGTATGTACGATTGTACGCAAATACCTACAAATAATTAACCTTCTCATGGATATATTCTTACACACTTTTAGTATGGAAAAAAAGTGAAGCATTCATTGGCAAGAATAAATGGTGACACGACAAGATCGTTTAATAAACTAGTTCACTAGTTCGGTCAGCTAGGTGGCAGGATCCGTTGCAGTTTTTATTGGCCCAGCTTTGTCACGAGAAAAGTTTCTATTCACTTGCTTTTTATGGGGGATGGATAGCCGATGAATGCATTAAAGACTTTTTTGGCAGAATATTAAGTTCAGATTTCGTATATGTGACTGACTACCTATTATACGTAGCAATTGTTTTACTCAAAAGAAATGCCAAAATCAAAAGTAGTTTCTCATGTGGTTTTTCTATGTGGCATTTCCAATGCAATCCAACATAAAAAACCGAACTTTATTGTTGTTTTAAAATTGAGAAAGCCGACAAAAACACCTGTGCGTTTCGAACGATGCCATACTCGTCGTATCTTCAATGTTACCTATCGATATACTTGCTGAAGAAATGGTAAAATTAAAAATCGAGCTAGTCCGAAATGTTCGGGTAGATAACGACAAAAGTAAATAGAGTATAGCAACCTGGCAACAACAATGGAATGAAGCGTTAAAGGGAAGATGGACGCACAGTCTTATACCAGTGATTGACGTATGGATTAAACGGAAACATGGTGAAACAAACTTCTATCCGACTCAGTTCTTGACGGGTAATGGCTGTTACAGAGAATCTAATTTTTAAACGCAGACATGAAACCAGCCCAAATTGTCCGCATTGCGAAAATGCTTCTGAAAACGCAGATAACGTGTTTTTTCATTGCCAACGGTACGAAACCGAGAGGATCTATCTTCGGGACCAATTCGGGGAGTGGACCACTCCCGATAACATCGTAAACTATATGCTTCAGAATGACGAAAACTGGACCATTGTAAGTAACGTGGCTGCGCTTATAGTCAGCGATCTTAGACGCTTAGAACGCCAACGGAAAGCTAATAGTAGTTCCAACAATTGAGCAACAAGCTAAGTCTTTATACCGACCCCCGCGAAGTAATGACCTACGGCGGTTCCGCCGGGGAAGGAAGGTGGTTTAAACCGGTAGGAATCCGGCACTATCCATTTACATCGGACCATTGGTGTCTCATGCAAGATTTCCACCTTCCATCGAAAAATAAAAGTAGTTGTCGAAAGTTCTAATTGCAGTCTATGGAAACATCTAGCTAATACGATTAGATTAGGTACATAATTTTAAATGCTAATAATATGTTTCTCGGGCTAACAGAAACAAAAGATGGGGTCGGCTTTAGGAATTTTCTTCGCTACATCAAAAGTATTTAAGGTGAAAGTCATTCCTTTTAAAAACATAGTGGGATAGTGTGATTTGAAACTAACCAACATCATCAAAGAAGTTTGTCCCTATTGTAGTGGTTGCATCTGATGTCGTAACTTGAACTAGTGTTCAAAAGCTGCATCTATTCACCTCTTAGCCATCATTTTTGCAACACCACTTCGGAAAAAAAAATAAATTTCGAAACATAATTTAAACTCTATGGCGTTCCCGTCAGCTATAACAAAAGTTTCCTAAATACATAAAAAAGCTTTCTAAAAAATGCAAGACAAGAAGCTATTTAATCACATGTTCAATTTCGTCTTTGAAATTAGGTATGTGGACATATACATATGATCTTTCGAAAATATTACAGTCAACAACAAAAATGTTTACAAAGCAGCTAAAACTTCCGGTATTCGCAACATGAAATTGTAGATACTAAATTAGTTGGTGAGGATAAGTTTTCATTCAGAAAAACAGGGAAAAATTCTTGATTAAACTATTAAGTATATTTGATGACAAGAACTAGTTTTTTAAGAATTTCTGGCGAAATCAAGTTGGCTTTCTATGGGACAAATAGTCACCGAGTTTTACGTTCGAGATGGTTAGTGTGCTGGACCTATATAAGCGAAGGGTTTCTGGTCCGTTTGTTTGGAAAACACAAATTTCATCTGAAAGTTTTTTTCAGAGCTTCTTCAATCAGCAGTTTAGACTCCTGACAGCATTTAAGGTCCCTTCTGTTCGCCATAAAAAAAAATTTTGTGAGAAGCTTGGTCTTGAATACGGATGTTTTCTGTCAACTATTTTGTATTTTGCTGTTAATAATGAGAGAGCAATGTCTTTAGTCGCTATGAACAGTACATATACTATTTGAAAATGGACTTGTATGTCCGCAACTGAAATATGAAAACTCAACAGTTTTACTTGACACACATTCGCGATCTATGAGAAAGTTTTTCAATTCATCGCAATATTTGGTAGAAAACTGTTACGATCTATGATCAAGGAATGCAGATCCAAATATAGCTCACTTTTGAAGAAGTCTTGTCACTTCTTTTTGTAGCAAATTCATTTTTGAAAATTAATTTACGTGAGACTTTCTTCTTTTGACTCACATGCAACATGCTTGCTTACTGACAAGTCAAGGCGTGCAAGAATGTTTATGAACGTTTTCATAGTCCTCTCAGTAGTTCGTGAACTGGAACAGTCCGGCTTAAACACTAGAAAAATTCAAATCACATCTGAAGATTGTTTTCCTTAGTAAAGAAACGACGCATAGTTGTAATAGTCAATCCAATCATGTGATTTTTCTATAGGGTCGATCTAAAGATGTAAAAGGTTGCTGTACTGTACCACCGGTAGAAAAGTTCAAACCCAGCCCGATATAGATGTTGATTTGCTTCTGCACATACGCTTGTGAATCGTCACAAAGTAAAAGTGGACAAAAGGTTAGAGCGAGAGTTGGGCTCAAGTCCCAGAAAAATTAAAGCCGCTTTTCTTTTCGTCTATTTCATCTTAAGCCACGTCCAAAAAACGTGTGAAATGTATTTTTATAGTTAAGCTTCTTCGTTCCGCCTTTCGGATACAATCATGCTATTCCATGTAACACTTTTTTTTTCTTAAATACCACAGGAAATATTCGATACTGTAGACAGCGAACCGACGAAATGTCACATGAAGCGAACTACAAAGAAATGTCGTAAACAAACATAAATTATCGGCGTATTGTATCAACGAATAAGTCGTATTTATCTCTCATTTTATTCATGTGCAATCTCCAATACACTAATTAAAAATATCAATCAACTCCATGAAAACTCCGCCTATACATGTGCAATTGTGCATGTATATTTTTCAAACCATACTACTACAATATTGTACACTGGTATTTCCTTATTCTACGTTGTTATTGTTAACAATTTAAAATTAAATGCTCTTGGTATGTGATTCAAAGTCAATTCTCAATTCTCTTATAAATAATTCAATGGTATAATGCGATAATAGTAAACGAATATGTCATTGTAAGTAAAATTTTACTTTGGAATTATGATTATGATGATCATTACCTTCCAGTTTTTTGATCAATTTATCTTGATCGATATCTCGAGGCGACGAAAGATCCTTTACTGCTGCGTGTATTCCAGGCAAATAGGATCTCGTACTAATCCTAGTCATTTTGGTTGGCTGGTGATCCTGGAAGATTTGGGAGTTTGCAAACACTGCCAAAATCTCCGGACCCAGCATGGGCACATTTGTCTGCGTTTCTCTGCGATAGTCTTCTTCATGTATTTTCGCACTGCCAATTGAAACGACAACGAAAACAAAATTCAAAATAACTTCAAATTGATCATGTGCTTCTTCCCATTGGCTCACCTTAACATGGAGTTACCCCTACGCAGTGGCTGATTACATACAGGAAGGTTATTATTACCGATCGTCTGTATTCGTGCGAGATCGCCATTCTTCTCAGCGCTGTACTCCTCGTCTTCATCCGGATTGTAATTCGCTAAAACAAACAAACAAAAATGTGATTTTTTAGCTTTACATTCCGCAAACAATTTTGCGAATAAATTTAATTTACAATAACGGCACCCACCTATCGATTCATCATAGCAGAATCTCTCTTCGAAGCAATTCCAGTAGATGTCTTCAAAGCAACTAAATCATCACAGCCAGAGCAGAGAATCTATTAGACAAAAATTCAACACTCTTAAAATTGAAAATAAATATTTACCTCTGACAACATCGACACATTTTGTGTATGTTCTGCGCCGACCGACGACAGATAAAGTGATTCTCTTCTTCTTCTTGTTTTTCTTTCAAAAAAAACCCGCTTCGAATTTCGAGATCGCTTTGCTTGATACGAGTAGTTTCACGAAAAAAAATCCAATTTCGCGAAAGAAGCTCGACAACTGCACAGCATCAAAAAACTTAGTCCTATTATACAATAAACATTCCGGTGGCTACCTGTCTTTATGGCCACATAGAATTGCTGTTGGCATGTCGTTTACCAAATCACCTGTATAAATTGAAAATTTTGTTTGTTATATGTGTTATACTGATAAGCGAGAAGTGTATGTGTATTGTTGGCTTGGTAAATACTGAAAGCAGCAGAAATTATCTCGATGACTTTATGTAGGTGCCCACAGTAAATCCGTCGTCGGTGTACGATAACGAGCTACACTTTTTCATATTTATTTACGTTCTGTAGAATTAACAAATAAAAATCGTTCACACTCTGGAGTCCTAAGTAATGGAAGTGCAGGAGTTTCGTAATTTTTTTTTTGTACATATTCTCGATTTAAGGACTGTTTTCAAAATTAATTGATATTTGATTATGACCTACAAAGAAAGTTTTACTATGAAGATAGCCGGATGATTATCATTGCTGCCAAACAAAAGATAAACGATTACATTATTCAAACTCATGTGGATATTCCCACTTTTAATTCGAATACACCTACGTACGTAGCTTTGATTTGTGTTTTTTTTTTTTATTGGACAACGTTATCTGTGTTTGAAACATCATTTACCATTGAGTAAAATTGTCAAAACTGGTGAATTATTATCATATATACTAGTGCAAAGCAGATACATTTATTATGTGTATCTTACTCTGATTAGTAAATCTTTTATCAATTTCAATGCTAGTGTTATTACGGTTTCTTACTGAGACTGATGTCTGATACTCGTATGTGGGAACGTTTCCAAAAAATAAAGTACCTATATCATTTAAATAAATAAAACATTTATTTGTATGAGTTTTTATTTGAAGATTCCATTTAACGAGCGCTTTATTTGTATAAAAAAAATTGTGCCTTGTCCTTATCCAAATTACAAACAGACATATAAATTAGAAGCCATGGTATCCGTTACCGGTGTCAGACACCGTTTGATTTTAGTGTTATATTTATAATCATTTACTGACAGAAGCCTAACAAAGATAATTTAAAGACTTTATCGGGGTAAACCAGATCAAAATATTTTGACGGCATTTGAAGTTTCCCTTTTTTTTAATAAGTTAATAGAAAAAGCTGTCATTTGTATTAGATAGTCGGTGACATTCGTCAAAAGTTTTTTGTATGTTACAAAAAATACACCACGACACGTGTTGTTGTAGTTTCAGTTAAAATGTTAAATGAGACGATGGACGTTATCTGTATAATTAATTCTTAAAACGAAGAATAAAAAAAAGGAAATATCTAGAACATTGCACTGAATAAGCACAAACATTTTCTAAGGTACGTTGTCCACTTTTTCAAAACATTGTGCCGTAATATATCATTTGATTTTCTTATGATGTTGAGAAAATAAATCAGAAAGAATAACTCAAAAAGTACCGCTAAATTTTCTCCGGCTCTTTTGCAAAGCATTCGATATGGAAAATTGCAATTTTATTTTGCGTCAACTGAATAGACACAAATATTGAAATAGGAACAAAAAGTTATTGGGATTAAATAAAACAAGTTTTTCTTAAAATAGTTTTTTATTGGTTAATTTTAGTAGTGGCTGGCTTTATTCGCAATAGTTTCGTAAACTCGATCCATCATGGAATTGTACAGCCTCTTTATGTAGTCCATCTAAATTTCCCTTCAGACCAATTTAATGGCTGCATGCAATATGGGATTATCTATCCTCAAACTGACGATAAGATTCATAAACTTCTCGTACTAACCATCCCCAGACGTTTTCTATAAGGGTCAGGTCCGGTGAGTACGGCGGCCATTAAAGCAACTCCACATTCTGCTCCTCTTTCCAATTTTTTACTATGCCCGTAGTGTGGATGGGGGTGTTGTCCTGCTGAAAAGTCCCGTTTCTGGGTCCAAAAAAGCATGAAAAATTAGGGAAATTTCTTTCCAAAATTCCTTTATAACTTATAGTGCAGTCAACTTTGAGGTTTGGAACTCAAGTTCAACAGTGCCATCGTAGCTAACTGCTCCCCATACCATAACACCACCTTCTCAGTTCAGTTTGAGCTGATCCAAATTCCAAAAAAGGTCTTAAAGGCAACCATACAAATAAGGCACTGCATGCAACGAACATGTAGGGCTGGTTCTAAATCTGTTCCTGTGGACTAGAACCCTACACGCACAGTAAATTATAAATTTGGCTACTGCGCTTACGATAATTAATGATTGGAAAAAACAACTTCGTATATAACACTGGAAAAATGTAGGTACCTGGTGTAAGACAATCCAAACGAATAATTAATTACAAGAAAATTCTTAGGTTCAGTAACTATAATGAATAATATGTATGTACGTATGAACACAACATATCAGACAAAGCAAACGTTATGCAAATTCTGAATCTGATATTTAGTTGACTCTGACCTTTTGCTAAATATTTTGAACGCAAATTTTTAACATAAAACAATCTAAGAATTGTGAGTTGTCATTTTTTTTATAAATAGTTAAATTTAATTCTGTTTTTACAGGAAAACCAACAAAATACCTACGGAAAAAACAGCAATTGTTTCATGTATGGACTGGGGACTATTTGGCTAATATTTAGTATTTAATGTAATATTTCCACAAAAGTCGTTGGAATCATAAGAAAAATTCAAATTCACTTGTCAGGTTTGACTGGAACTGCAAGACAAGTACATGTACAGCGAAAGAGCAAAGTAGATTTTTATTCATACCGATTCAAAGCAATTGCTAAGGTGCTTTTACTTTGCTGCAACCTTTTGTTCACAGCAAATGCTAATTTTTATTCATACGACCCAATGTTTCATATTCACATAATTATCTTAACACGCGGCTACTTATAGGTATATAAGAATGACAGGCAGATATGTGGTTTATGGTTTTTAGATTTTAGTGGATTTTGTAAATGCAGTTCCTAAAAATGTTAGGAGCACAGATAATCGCAAATTAGATTTCAAACTATAAGAACAACAAATTTGTTTGAACACAGGTGCCAAATATAGCGATATAAGATCCTTACACTTGCTGCAATGCTGGATGCAGGTTAGGTTAAAGTGTATACAGTACTCCCCATATAAAAGGAAAAAATTATAGTGCTTATAGCCGGGTTTTCAATGAAATTCCTATTAAGCGGGGACCTTTGTAATACATAGGATGACGTTTTTGAGCCCCACTACTGACTAATTTGTTGCTTTTAAAAGGGTTTTGCTATTAAGAGGGTTGCTTATATCCGGGATAAACGGATAAAAATGTTATTTGCCTTCAATACTTGTGCTATATCATAAATGTATTTCTATCAAAATCATGTTGAAAAGTATACTGTTCTTTGACTGTTAGTGTTTAGACGAAATGGAGAACTAACAGGTTTTTTTAAAGAACTGTTATTGGCAATACGGTGGAAAACAAACGCACAGACGGACGGAACTGCGAGACGTACTTTTTTGATTCCCCTATCATTTTGAGTCGGAATCCGCATAGTTCTCTTACTAACGAACACGAGAAACTTACAAATTTCATTTGGCTTTAATACTAAATCGTCGAAAAAGAATTAGTAGCCTTAGATCAAATTAGGTCCATCATTTTGTGACACAGAAGAAGGAGAAACTATCAAAAAAGCGAACATTTTTGTAGTAGTCTATGAAAAATTACAGATATAATTCATAAATTGCAGTTGTAAAGAAAGATCTTTAAAATATTTTATAAACGCGAAGAATTTTCTAATTTATTAACAATATTTGTTGATTCATCTAGCATAAAAGTATGTGAGAGAGTTTGTACTGACTGAAATCCAAGAATTGAAGAAAAGAAAAGATCGAGAATACATTCAAAATTACTTGGACGAGATTGTCCCTTCTTCCAATCATTATTCGTCAATTGTCAGGTGACGTAAAAGCTTTCCAATTCTTACCACAAGAAATGTTGATGAGTAAAAACTAGTTAGATTCTCAGTGGAGGGGTAAAATCGAATATTTCGAGTTAAGAAACGGCATTGACCACAAATTCTACTTTCTCTTTTCAACAGTCTGATATAATTGTCCCATTGTATTTAAAACAGATAATTTTAATAATATTATATTTGTATTATTTGTTTCAATGCTTAAGCCCTATTGTGTTAAAATGCGTTCCTTTTCTCATTCTTTCATTTAATGCATTGGTAGTCTGTAGGTCATTAGCGTAGCGATTAACCTTAGAGCACGATCCACTGTATAGCTACACATTTGTGTTATTGTGCTTGGTGCATGCGTAGTGCTTATTTTTCTCCTTTAGATTTATTAATTGGTAAGAGATATAGTTTCAGTCAAAAATTCGAACGAGGTGTTAGAACCGATGTTATATGTTACATTATCTGCATACTAAGAAGATTTGATTAGATTCGCAGTTCGTGTAGGTATGGGTTCTGCTTTTTGTGGTTATTTTACCCGTAAGGGAGGGAGTTCTTTTTCGAGCCAGAAGCCACTTGCTAGTCGGAGATATTTTTAACGAGCAATTTTTGAACGTTTCAGAAAATGTATATTGTAGAATCTGTCAATGAGTTTAGGGTAGATCATGATTTTGTTATTTCTCTCGTTCATGACTTTTGGCTATTATTGACTTAGGAATCTGAACGAATAAGGCCAACAAACTGAGAAGGTATTTTTCGATTCTGCAAATAAATGGAATTTTCATTGAAAAAATGTGTCTTCTTTTATCAAGAATGTTTTTCTTTTTCGATTGGCAAAAAAGATGTGTATTATTTTTATAGAGGTTTCGATGAACAAATAAAATATCAAGAAAGCCCGTTTCGTTTTTTTGTTTTGTGGAATAATAGCGTAGTGTTATGAAGACGGGGAAATACATTTTCAATACTGTTGTTTGTAAACTAATTTTTTTCTATAAATTCTTTAGTGAGCAATTTTTGGTTAAAACAAATTCTTGGTGACAATTGTTCAAAATTATATTAAGAAAAAGTAGTAAAGCCTATTTTGCACGTGAAAAAGATTAAATTAGTGTTTTTTTAATTACGTTGACCTAAAAAGCCCAATTTTTCGAAAAAAAAAATAAAGTCAGGAAATTAAGCAAAATCACAATCGACATTTTATTTCAACAGTGTTTAACCAACATTTCTTCAATGCATTTTGTGGAATAAAGTCGTTTAAAAAATGATTATATTTGAGCCAATGTTAAGATAGATGTGCTTGTAACTGCAGTTGCTGTTGAGACTTATATACTCTTGAAGACGAGTAAGGCAAGTATTACGGTTGAGTTATTGATGGAGTGGGACGAATCAGTTGACAATATTTGTTAAACCGGTCCTATACGAGTACTGTAGGTGCAAATTGTTTAATCTCCGTCACCTTATACGTTGAATACAGATGTACCGTTTGAGAAAACCAAATATTTGCAGGTCATTCCAAAGAAGACTGGTATGCACACTCACCGAGATTCTTTCGGATCTGGTGATGCGATTATGAAACTCATGCTGAAGAGTTGGGACCTGGCAAAAGTTCAAGGAATAGGACAGGTGGAAAAGCTTACGGGTTGCAACAGTGTAAAACTGCATTTTTTAACAGTCAAAAAGATGCAATATGGGCTTGCGGACTTATCTATGTTGAAATTTCAGGGCGAAAGTAAATTTGTAGATTCGACGCTTTCAATTCTTCAGGTGGACACAAAGTGCATGCTAAATAAACCAACGAACTTATTACATAAAACGTTTAAAAATATTCCATTATATATATTTTTTTTTAATCTGGAACTGAAATCTCAGAATATATTGGTTTTAGTAAATATTTTTGTCCCCCCTTAATTATTATTATATTAATACGTGAACATCCGAGCTTTCCGTACGCTTTTTTGATATTTAATATTAAATGAGGAGAATGAAACTTATGTCATTTGAAAGGTGCTGTGCCATAGATGTGCACAAACACAAAATCGTGGGTATATGTCGCCATTAAGACTGGTAAAATTAAGTTATGAGTTCCCCATACAAAACAGATAATAAAAGGATTTTGGTGACAATCAATTTGTCGCCGTCATGTTTCCATAGTACCTAACCAACGTATTCAATCGTCTTAGATTAGAACCTGTTGGAGAGAATCCTAATCCCAAACCCATAAAGGTATGCAATTTACCTGCCCCTAAAAATAAGCAATAAATATAAGAAATTTATTAAGGGGAATTATTTATTATTTGTCGCCACCATATTACCATAGTAACCTACCCTTTTTAAATATAAATCATCTTAGATTAGAGTCCGTTTCCGATGAAGCAGCTCATTTACGTTTGTTAACTTTCTCCATTACGTAGTAAGAGAAAGATATTGTTTTCGTGCAAAATTTCAAACTCGAGATAGGTATTAATCAATTCTGATATTACGATGATAGAGGAACTCAAAAATGTGGGTCGCAAAATTCTGTCCGGTCAGTCCGTCTGTCCGTCCTTCCACAGGCCTACAGCCTAAACGGCTTCCCGGATTACGTTCAAACCTCGGATGTGGAGTTTTTGGGCTTACAGTTCGGAGGGTTTTTTTGCAAGGTAACCTCAATATTAATGGTACTTCCCATCATATAAAATGTTCGTACCAGTTTGATTTGATCGAAAATGTTTTTAACGACCAAAATTGATATTTAAGTTTAAGTAGGTGAGATTACCATGACTGCGTAGTGCGTACCCAGTTTTTGGTTAAAAATTCGAACCACGGTACTTTTCAAATTTCGAAATATCTCGAAAACAGTCTCTCTATACGATTGTAACTAAAATGAATTTCTGAGGTAATGTGGTCATTTATAACTTAATAGCAAACACAGTTTTTTTTCTATATTATCGTACAATGGATGTTTGAAAGAAGTCATTTTTTTAATTTTTTTTTTTTTTCAGTTTACCGGAAAACGGTGATAACGATTTTGACCAAAATGCAAACTTGCAAACTTAGGATGTTTTCAAAACTATTGTGTCCTCAATTTTCAATTCGAGGCACCGAAAATGCAAATTTAAAAAACTGCGCATATCTCGAAAATCCCATCTTTGATTTCGATAAAACTTAAACAAATTGGCTTAGTGGGTTCTGACAGACAGACAGACAGACAGACGGAGAGACATCCGAACGAAACTAATAAGGTTCCGTTTTTTTCCCTTTGGGTACGGAACCTTAAAAACATCCCGAACAATAACTTATAATCGGTTTTCGCAATCGCAATAGTATTTTTCAAATAAAACATTGCAGTATTTGGTACTGTTTTGTCTGGCAAATTTTACAAAAACCGCTATAACGATTTTGACCGAAATACATATAAAAGATAATAAGCATTCTTAATATGATTTTGTTAAAACTCTGGGGACAAGAGTGGTGTTCTATCGCCCTGCTATGGTCCATCGTAGTAAATGAACTGCTAAAAATACTCAGAAATAAGGGATTCTATGTCCATATGGATACTCTTAACGAGAAAGTTTTGTTCGACCCAGTCGTGCACTTTATTTTTCCATATATTAGAGATGTCGCACTTTTCTTTTCGTTTATATAAAACCATAAATAAATAACGTGAATAATAGTAGTAGGTACGTTTTTTAGTATACATTCTTATAGAAGGTATGGTCGATTTTCGACCACAAGCGATACTAGTATATATAAATTCACCAGTTTCTCGTTTTTTAATCTGGTAACCCTATAGTTGGCGTTGATGGACAGGCGTAATTATGAAAAGTTTTTTACAAATTAAGTAGGTACCAAACGTTTTCAATCACCTTGTTCGTATACCTACTATAGTATTTGGTCATATGAGAATTTGATGTGCAATTCATAACATATTATTGCATTAACTTCTGGATCGTGTAAACTTCTTTCAATTGTGGTGTTCTCAACAATTGTTGATCAAAAAAATTAACGATTAGGAGCGTCAGTGTAAACAAACTCGGGTACACTCTTGAACGATGTTTTGTTCTGAACATAACTGAATTGCCCATTTTTCAAAATAAGCTAAAATCTATATTAATACGTTAAATTGTTTAATTGAAAATCTGAGTCCTATCATTATTTGACACATAAGTGCAGCTCCATCAATGCGCTGGTCAGAGGAGCATAGTAAAAGCAGCGAAAAGCTAGTATAGTTGTAGTCGTGACTCTAGAGTCTAGACAACAACCGGTGCGTGGAAAGTTTCGACGGTATTTTCATTAAAATATTTAAAATTTTGAAAGGTTTTTGCCTTACTATAGATACAAAAGTATATGTAGGTACCTAATTAAGTATTGGAAATAATTTCTCTTTTAAATTTAACAATGTTTCAGTGGTCTATTTCTCGAGGTAAAATATTCATAAAAGTAAAAATAATAAGGCTAGAAATTGTGAGCAAGTCCAAAAATCTGAAAACGGGCACGCAGACGCAATAGGTTTTATGACGTGGGTCCTAGTGCGCACTGGGTTAACCCTAATGTGTTCGATATAGCACTGAACTCGCCTTGGTACTGTAAACCTGTGTTTGACATGACTTCTAGGGCGCTATAGTTGTGCCCTAAACTCACCCCAGTTATTTTGTCGGGGCAAGAACTCAGTGCGGAGTTGCGCTGTCATTTCGCTTGCTGTTATTCTTTTATTTAAATATCGCTATGAAGACAAATACAAAAAATGTTATATTCAAAACGGAATTGTATGAAAGCAACAACAACGTTTATGAACTAAAACGTTATATTATAGGTAAATGAAATGAAAAAAAATTTAGAATCGATGCTGCATACATTTTTGAATGCATCGCCTATATTGCAAACAATTTTATCAACTTGTTTGCCTTATGGCTAGCATGGCAAGCACAAAATCAGACTTGAGTTCACTCATTTTTAACAATAAACAGAAAAATGTGTTATCATCTTCATACTTCGTTCTCCATAAGATAAGTATTTTTCAATTTCAAAAACTTTCAGACGTCATGGCAGCATATTTTGCGTTCGATATGATAGCCGAATTTTCAGGGTTGTGCAGGGTTTTGGGCAGGCGGGAAAACAAGCTGACACTTCTCAGTGCGCACTAGTGGGCACTAGTGCTGACCACGTCAAGCAAACCTAATATGAGATCAGGGCATTACTTCCCCTCTCAATTGTCAACCTTCAGGTAGAGGCAGCGCATTGAGTAATGTTTTTTCTGTATTCACAACACAGAATCGCACTAAGAAAAACTAACGCGTTAGGCTGCTAAAAATAAGTAACGAAAATAGAAGTAATAAACTATGTATCTATATGTACTTGAAGCCAATGCTGGAATACAAGTTCGATGCTGTTTACCTTTACAGGAATTGGCGGTGTACATCATAGACAACAGTAGGTACTAAGAATGCGCACTGCATAACATTTCGTTAATTTATTCTAAAATGGTTACATTATATTGAACTCGGTCTTGCGATCGCAGATAAATTTAACGCGTCTACCTCAATGCATTACTTAGTTGTTAAAACTAACTTCAATTTGTAAGGCAGTGTTTAGCCTATTTGTTATTACCCCTCTTGTATTTATTATTAAAAACACTCTCATTGTAACGTTCATTTACTTTTTGACATTTTGGATTTGGACGTCAAAATTTTCGACTAACTACCGAATTGGTGTTAGTTAGATAGTGTTTAATGAGCTTGTTATAGTCTTGCAGTTTTAAAACTTCTGTCGCTGCTAATTGAGTTAGCAATTTAGTGGGGATAATTTCCTGTTACAGCATTTAGTTAAAACAATTATTGTACAATGTTATATGTTGTAAATTGTGACAGTTATAAAACAGTACTGTAGGCGCTTACAACTGTCTAACCAAAACTTGCGACAATTGGCTGTTACTTATGCTGCATTTACACGGTCACACATTCCTAACAAGGAAGATTAAAGGGATGCTAAACACTAAATTGCCGTGTGACCGAAAGGGACAACATTACCTAACACGCAAAAAAACGTGACACGTATTTAGGTCGGCCATCTTGTTTACGTGATAGGAATTATAGGAAAGCTTCACCTTATCAGACGAACAACCCAATAATGGATTTTATTTAACACTTTTCATCATACCTACTAAAATAGGAAAACAACCAACCACACTTTTGAGGAACGAGAAAGTTTCGTTCGACCCAGTCGTATATTTTTGTTTTTGTTCAATAACAATCATAACAAAATGGCGAAGACTGAAAAAAAACTGCCAATCGAAAAATCATCACAATAATAGACCAGCAATGGCATAGTGGCATAATGGAGTAGGTACACAAAAAAGTCATTGCTTGTGACCCGAGCAGCGACGTCCCGCCGGGACTGCAATATTCTGCCACCGATCATAAAAAGATACGATTGGTATCAGAATATCTCCATTACCAAAAAATGGACCGAATTTGGAAGCTCCAGTTTTGCTAAAAAAAAAACATGTGTTATGTTTAGAATGTTCACCTCCTACCTAATCGTCGTAGGGTCGTCCCTCAGTAGCCAGTGGGAAAAGCAATGCACCGACCAAAAGGGAAAAAAGACTCGAAAGTATATGTTTCTTAAAAAAAAGTAGTATTAACGGTTCGTTTAAAGAGAAATTTTGCATAGTCTTAAAAATGGTTTCTTAGGCGACATAGATTATTTTAAGATGACCTAATGTAGATATCGAATTCTATGATTCTATAAACAGAACGAAAGACGTTTTGCCTTCAATACTTGTGCTATATCATAAATGTATTTCTATCAAAATCATGTTGAAAAGTATACTGTTCTTTGACTGTTAGTGTTTAGACGAAATGGAGAACTAACAGGTTTTTTTAAAGAACTGTTATTGGCAATACGGTGGAAAACAAACGCACAGACGGACGGAACTGCGAGACGTACTTTTTTGATTCCCCTATCATTTTGAGTCGGAATCCGCATAGTTCTCTTACTAACGAACACGAGAAACTTACAAATTTCATTTGGCTTTAATACTAAATCGTCGAAAAAGAATTAGTAGCCTTAGATCAAATTAGGTCCATCATTTTGTGACACAGAAGAAGGAGAAACTATCAAAAAAGCGAACATTTTTGTAGTAGTCTATGAAAAATTACAGATATAATTCATAAATTGCAGTTGTAAAGAAAGATCTTTAAAATATTTTATAAACGCGAAGAATTTTCTAATTTATTAACAATATTTGTTGATTCATCTAGCATAAAAGTATGTGAGAGAGTTTGTACTGACTGAAATCCAAGAATTGAAGAAAAGAAAAGATCGAGAATACATTCAAAATTACTTGGACGAGATTGTCCCTTCTTCCAATCATTATTCGTCAATTGTCAGGTGACGTAAAAGCTTTCCAATTCTTACCACAAGAAATGTTGATGAGTAAAAACTAGTTAGATTCTCAGTGGAGGGGTAAAATCGAATATTTCGAGTTAAGAAACGGCATTGACCACAAATTCTACTTTCTCTTTTCAACAGTCTGATATAATTGTCCCATTGTATTTAAAACAGATAATTTTAATAATATTATATTTGTATTATTTGTTTCAATGCTTAAGCCCTTGTGTTAAAATGCGTTCCTTTTCTCATTCTTTCATTTAATGCATTGGTAGTCTGATAGGTCATTAGCGTAGCGATTAACCTTAGAGCACGATCCACTGTATAGCTACACATTTGTGTTATTGTGCTTGGTGCATGCGTAGTGCTTATTTTTCTCCTTTAGATTTATTAATTGGTAAGAGATATAGTTTCAGTCAAAAATTCGAACGAGGTGTTAGAACCGATGTTATATGTTACATTATCTGCATACTAAGAAGATTTGATTAGATTCGCAGTTCGTGTAGGTATGGGTTCTGCTTTTTGTGGTTATTTTACCCGTAAGGGAGGGAGTTCTTTTTCGAGCCAGAAGCCACTTGCTAGTCGGAGATATTTTTAACGAGCAATTTTTGAACGTTTCAGAAAATGTATATTGTAGAATCTGTCAATGAGTTTAGGGTAGATCATGATTTTGTTATTTCTCTCGTTCATGACTTTTGGCTATTATTGACTTAGGAATCTGAACGAATAAGGCCAACAAACTGAGAAGGTATTTTTCGATTCTGCAAATAAATGGAATTTTCATTGAAAAAATGTGTCTTCTTTTATCAAGAATGTTTTTCTTTTTCGATTGGCAAAAAAGATGTGTATTATTTTTATAGAGGTTTCGATGAACAAATAAAATATCAAGAAAGCCCGTTTCGTTTTTTTGTTTTGTGGAATAATAGCGTAGTGTTATGAAGACGGGGAAATACATTTTCAATACTGTTGTTTGTAAACTAATTTTTTTCTATAAATTCTTTAGTGAGCAATTTTTGGTTAAAACAAATTCTTGGTGACAATTGTTCAAAATTATATTAAGAAAAAGTAGTAAAGCCTATTTTGCACGTGAAAAAGATTAAATTAGTGTTTTTTTAATTACGTTGACCTAAAAAGCCCAATTTTTCGAAAAAAAAATAAAGTCAGGAAATTAAGCAAAATCACAATCGACATTTTATTTCAACAGTGTTTAACCAACATTTCTTCAATGCATTTTGTGGAATAAAGTCGTTTAAAAAATGATTATATTTGAGCCAATGTTAAGATAGATGTGCTTGTAACTGCAGTTGCTGTTGAGACTTATATACTCTTGAAGACGAGTAAGGCAAGTATTACGGTTGAGTTATTGATGGAGTGGGACGAATCAGTTGACAATATTTGTTAAACCGGTCCTATACGAGTACTGTAGGTGCAAATTGTTTAATCTCCGTCACCTTATACGTTGAATACAGATGTACCGTTTGAGAAAACCAAATATTTGCAGGTCATTCCAAAGAAGACTGGTATGCACACTCACCGAGATTCTTTCGGATCTGGTGATGCGATTATGAAACTCATGCTGAAGAGTTGGGACCTGGCAAAAGTTCAAGGAATAGGACAGGTGGAAAAGCTTACGGGTTGCAACAGTGTAAAACTGCATTTTTTAACAGTCAAAAAGATGCAATATGGGCTTGCGGACTTATCTATGTTGAAATTTCAGGGCGAAAGTAAATTTGTAGATTCGACGCTTTCAATTCTTTAGGTGGACACAAAGTGCATGCTAAATAAACCAACGAACTTATTACATAAAACGTTTAAAAATATTCCATTATATATATTTTTTTTTAGTCTGGAACTGAAATCTCAGAATATATTGGTTTTAGTAAATATTTTTGTCCCCCTTAATTATTATTATATTAATACGTGAACATCCGAGCTTTCCGTACGCTTTTTTGATATTTAATATTAAATGAGGAGAATGAAACTTATGTCATTTGAAAGGTGCTGTGCCATAGATGTGCACAAACACAAAATCGTGGGTATATGTCGCCATTAAGACTGGTAAAATTAAGTTATGAGTTCCCCATACAAAACAGATAATAAAAGGATTTTGGTGACAATCAATTTGTCGCCGTCATGTTTCCATAGTACCTAACCAACGTATTCAATCGTCTTAGATTAGAACCTGTTGGAGAGAATCCTAATCCTAAACCCATAAAGGTATGCAATTTACCTGCCCCTAAAAATAAGCAATAAATATAAGAAATTTATTAAGGGGAATTATTTATTATTTGTCGCCACCATATTACCATAGTAACCTACCCTTTTTAAATATAAATCATCTTAGATTAGAGTCCGTTTCCGATGAAGCAGCTCATTTACGTTTGTTAACTTTCTCCATTACGTAGTAAGAGAAAGATATTGTTTTCGTGCAAAATTTCAAACTCGAGATAGGTATTAATCAATTCTGATATTACGATGATAGAGGAACTCAAAAATGTGGAGTTTTTGGGCTTACAGTTCGGAGGGTTTTTTTGCAAGGTAACCTCAATATTAATGGTACTTCCCATCATATAAAATGTTCGTACCAGTTTGATTTGATCGAAAATGTTTTTAACGACCAAAATTGATATTTAAGTTTAAGTAGGTGAGATTACCATGACTGCGTAGTGCGTACCCAGTTTTTGGTTAAAAATTCGAACCACGGTACTTTTCAAATTTCGAAATATCTCGAAAACAGTCTCTCTATACGATTGTAACTAAAATGAATTTCTGAGGTAATGTGGTCATTTATAACTTAATAGCAAACACAGTTTTTTTTCTATATTATCGTACAATGGATGTTTGAAAGAAGTCATTTTTTTAATTTTTTTTTTTTCAGTTTACCGGAAAACGGTGATAACGATTTTGACCAAAATGCAAACTTGCAAACTTAGGATGTTTTCAAAACTATTGTGTCCTCAATTTTCAATTCGAGGCACCGAAAATGCAAATTTAAAAAACTGCGCATATCTCGAAAATCCCATCTTTGATTTCGATAAAACTTAAACAAATTGGCTTAGTGGGTTCTGACAGACAGACAGACAGACAGACGGAGAGACATCCGAACGAAACTAATAAGGTTCCGTTTTTTTCCCTTTGGGTACGGAACCTTAAAAACATCCCGAACAATAACTTATAATCGGTTTTCGCAATCGCAATAGTATTTTTCAAATAAAACATTGCAGTATTTGGTACTGTTTTGTCTGGCAAATTTTACAAAAACCGCTATAACGATTTTGACCGAAATACATATAAAAGATAATAAACATTCTTAATATGATTTTGTTAAAACTCTGGGGACAAGAGTGGTGTTCTATCGCCCTGCTATGGTCCATCGTAGTAAATGAACTGCTAAAAATACTCAGAAATAAGGGATTCTATGTCCATATGGATACTCTTAACGAGAAAGTTTTGTTCGACCCAGTCGTGCACTTTATTTTTCCATATATTAGAGATGTCGCACTTTTCTTTTCGTTTATATAAAACCATAAATAAATAACGTGAATAATAGTAGTAGGTACGTTTTTTAGTATACATTCTTATAGAAGGTATGGTCGATTTTCGACCACAAGCGATACTAGTATATATAAATTCACCAGTTTCTCGTTTTTTAATCTGGTAACCCTATAGTTGGCGTTGATGGACAGGCGTAATTATGAAAAGTTTTTTACAAATTAAGTAGGTACCAAACGTTTTCAATCACCTTGTTCGTATACCTACTATAGTATTTGGTCATATGAGAATTTGATGTGCAATTCATAACATATTATTGCATTAACTTCTGGATCGTGTAAACTTCTTTCAATTGTGGTGTTCTCAACAATTGTTGATCAACAAAACTAACGATTAGGAGCGTCAGTGTAAACAAACTCGGGTACACTCTTGAACGATGTTTTGTTCTGAA
Organism: Cheilosia vernalis; assembly: GCA_949126925.1. Lineage (NCBI taxonomy): Eukaryota > Metazoa > Arthropoda > Insecta > Diptera > Syrphidae > Cheilosia > Cheilosia vernalis. The sequence continues at coordinate 19,647,360 of OX421361.1, forward strand.
CATAACTGAATTGCCCATTTTTCAAAATAAGCTAAAATCTATATTAATACGTTAAATTGTTTAATTGAAAATCTGAGTCCTATCATTATTTGACACATAAGTGCAGCTCCATCAATGCGCTGGTCAGAGGAGCATAGTAAAAGCAGCGAAAAGCTAGTATAGTTGTAGTCGTGACTCTAGAGTCTAGACAACAACCGGTGCGTGGAAAGTTTCGACGGTATTTTCATTAAAATATTTAAAATTTTGAAAGGTTTTTGCCTTACTATAGATACAAAAGTATATGTAGGTACCTAATTAAGTATTGGAAATAATTTCTCTTTCAAATTTAATAATGTTTCAGTGGTCTATTTCTCGAGGTAAAATATTCATAAAAGTAAAAATAATAAGGCTAGAAATTGTGAGCAAGTCCAAAAATCTGAAAACGGGCACGCAGGCGCAATAGGTTTTATGACGTGGGTCCTAGTGCGCACTGGGTTAACCCTAATGTGTTCGATATAGCACTGAACTCGCCTTGGTACTGTAAACCTGTGTTTGACATGACTTCTAGGGCGCTATAGTTGTGCCCTAAACTGACCCCAGTTATTTTGTCGGGGCAAGAACTCAGTGCGGAGTTGCGCTGTCATTTCGCTTGCTGTTATTCTTTTATTTAAATATCGCTATGAAGACAAATACAAAAAATGTTATATTCAAAACGGAATTGTATGAAAACAACAACAACGTTTATGAACTAAAACGTTATATTATAGGTAAATGAAATGAAAAAAAATTTGGAATCGATGCTGCATACATTTTTGAATGCATCGCCTATATTGCAAACAATTTTATCAACTTGTTTGCCTTATGGCTAGCATGGCAAGCACAAAATCAGACTTGAGTTCACTCATTTTTAACAATAAACAGAAAAATGTGTTATCATCTTCATACTTCGTTCTCCATAAGATAAGTATTTTTCAATTTCAAAAACTTTCAGACGTCATGGCAGCATATTTTGCGTTCGATATGATAGCCGAATTTTCAGGGTTGTGCAGGGTTTTGGGCAGGCGGGAAAACAAGCTGACACTTCTCAGTGCGCACTAGTGGGCACTAGTGCTAACCACGTCAAGCAAACCTAATATGAGATCAGGGCATTACTTCCCCTCTCAATTGTCAACCTTCAGGTAGAGGCAGCGCATTGAGTAATGTTTTTTCTGTATTCACAACACAGAATCGCACTAAGAAAAACTAACGCGTTAGGCTGCTAAAAATAAGTAACGAAAATAGAAGTAATAAACTATGTATCTATATGTACTTGAAGCCAATGCTGGAATACAAGTTCGATGCTGTTTACCTTTACAGGAATTGGCGGTGTACATCATAGACAACAGTAGGTACTAAGAATGCGCACTGCATAACATTTCGTTAATTTATTCTAAAATGGTTACATTATATTGAACTCGGTCTTGCGATCGCAGATAAATTTAACGCGTCTACCTCAATGCATTACTTAGTTGTTAAAACTAACTTCAATTTGTAAGGCAGTGTTTAGCCTATTTGTTATTACCCCTCTTGTATTTATTATTAAAAACACTCTCATTGTAACGTTCATTTACTTTTTGACATTTTGGATTTGGACGTCAAAATTTTCGACTAACTACCGAATTGGTGTTAGTTAGATAGTGTTTAATGAGCTTGTTATAGTCTTGCAGTTTTAAAACTTCTGTCGCTGCTAATTGAGTTAGCAATTTAGTGGGGATAATTTCCTGTTACAGCATTTAGTTAAAACAATTATTGTACAATGTTATATGTTGTAAATTGTGACAGTTATAAAACAGTACTGTAGGCGCTTACAACTGTCTAACCAAAACTTGCGACAATTGGCTGTTACTTATGCTGCATTTACACGGTCACACATTCCTAACAAGGGAGATTAAAGGGATGCTAAACACTAAATTGCCGTGTGACCGAAAGGGACAACATTACCTAACACGCAAAAAAACGTGACACGTATTTAGGTCGGCCATCTTGTTTACGTGATAGGAATTATAGGAAAGCTTCACCTTATCAGACGAACAACCCAATAATGGATTTTATTTAACACTTTTCATCATACCTACTAAAATAGGAAAACAACCAACCACACTTTTGAGGAACGAGAAAGTTTCGTTCGACCCAGTCGTATATTTTTGTTTTTGTTCAATAACAATCATAACAAAATGGCGAAGACTGAAAAAAAACTGCCAATCGAAAAATCATCACAATAATAGACCAGCAATGGCATAGTGGCATAATGGAGTAGGTACATAAAAAAGTCATTGCTTGTGACCCGAGCAGCGACGTCCCGCCGGGACTGCAATATTCTGCCACCGATCATAAAAAGATACGATTGGTATCAGAATATCTCCATTACCAAAAAATGGACCGAATTTGGAAGCTCCAGTTTTGCTAAAAAAAAAACATGTGTTATGTTTAGAATGTTCACCTCCTACCTAATCGTCGTAGGGTCGTCCCTCAGTAGCCAGTGGGAAAAGCAATGCACCGACCAAAAGGGAAAAAAGACTCGAAAGTATATGTTTCTTAAAAAAAAGTAGTATTAACGGTTCGTTTAAAGAGAAATTTTGCATAGTCTTAAAAATGGTTTCTTAGGCGACATAGATTATTTTAAGATGACCTAATGTAGATATCGAATTCTATGATTCTATAAACAGAACGAAAGACGTTTTAGCTATAAACGTTTAAAGTTTTAGTGACGTTTTAAGGAATTATCAAATTCAAATATTTCTGTCCAAAGATGACTGAATTTGATTGTCATTTTGCACATTCACTACGTAAAGGAGTATTCAATATGCGAGCGAATTACGAACTCGAACCAAGCGAATATTCGTACTTTCTGAAGTTTCATTCACATGAAAACTTTTTTATTCGCAGATATCCGTGAATCGGTTCATTGCTAGGTTAAATTAGAAAGAATTTTTCATTCGTGGATTCGCGGCAAAAATTTTCAATTCTCACGAAACTTGCTGTAATTGTAAATTTCGCTATTTAAATCAATTGATACTCTGCTTTTAAGTGCTATTTCTATGTTTTGTATGTTTCATTGAAGAAAAAAGTGCAGTTCATGGTCAATAAATTCATAATACGACAGAAATGTTCGGGATATTTGTAAAGAATTGCCCTGAATTCACCACCACACTGTAGCAAAATGTCATATTGAAATGTTGTGTTGTTAGAAGAGCATTTATATAAATATGCTTAGGGTGCGAATTTTTATTGTTTAATTGAAATAAGTAGATTTGGCTTGTTACAACATTAATATTTACTGTAGAAAACAAAAGAAAATCAAATCAAGTCTACCACTATTGCAAAAGTGCTCCAACGAATTTTATTGAAAACAGCAATTCTGAGTTTCGGGGCAATTCTCTCGAATCTTCAATGAAAAATGACATAAGTACCAGTGCACAGACAAGTTTAAAGCATACGAAATTAAAGTACATCATTACTTATACGTCACACTGTAATGTGCTAAAGTAGAGTTCCTATTGCCTACCTATAAATCGCATAATTGCCTACATTAATATAGAGATGTTGATAAGAAAACTATATGCACATAGGTAATTCGCTTTACGGGTTTGTATATTGTATCGTCGGGTTTTACCTATTTCAATTACAAAGCAATTTTCTGTAAATGAATCACTTGAGAACGAAGTGCATGGTAACCCTTCCAGAATCTATTAGAAATAAAATAAAACAAAGCAAGTCATGCATCTTTTTTCTCAGAATATATAAGTACCTACCTACCTACGTAGCTCGTATTTAATAAGTTCCACAGAATGAATGCATGTGACTTTGTGTATGACAAATGACACATTCGTCATAGCATTGGTCGTTATTTTTTGTAGTTTACCCAATGGGAACAATCCTACCCGTATTGAATTAATATTAATAATCAACATTAGTGTTATCTTTCTGCAATTGTGACATTTACAAAAATCATTAGTTGACCATCATAATTGAAATATCAAAGCACTCGTATTGACAACGTGTTTCACAAGTATACACTACTAGTTATCAGCTATTCGTATCCAAAATTGTTAACCAAACAAAAGGTTTATACTTATTGTTAGTATGGCAAATTAAATTATTCGACTCTTCACACCACACTTCATCACATCACATGCTCATCACCTGATTTTATTTACACTCTCTCGAAGATGCATTCTTCAACACTGAAACGGGTTTCCAATTTACATTTAGTAGGTATAGGTAGGTAAGGCACCATTCGAGAGTTGAGTTCTAAGTTTATAATTCAAAATTTCACTTCAACTCTGTAATCACGAAGGTATACTCAATTAGGTATACCTACCCTAATAATTAAACACTCGACAATGTGTACTATAACATTCCGCCATATATGTAGCCACAAATGGCTAACGGCAAAATACTTCAATGTCGTCGCCGATTTCGTTAATTACCTGCGTATATGTACCTACTTTTTGTTTTATCTGGAAAATAGCCATTGCCAATCACTCAATTGCGCACTGATATCGAGGTTTCAACACAAGTGGGTACGATTGAAAGAAAAAAAAAAACAAACACTTGGTCACATTTAAAACGATAAAAACGAAACAAACCCGTTTCACAGTCCATGAACCATGCGACTACTATTTTTCATCTTTAGCCTCGCTAAAACAAAATTCGTGCGAAATAATTAAAGAACCTATAGGTTACTGAATACTGAGCACAACAAACTCAACAAAAAGAGAGCGACGATTTAAGCCCGGCTAAAGTTATTGTACGGACACACACAGGCACATACACTACAAACGAATATTATTTGGCTGTTGGCATCGACAATTATTTATCACTGCAAATCTTGTATACAAAAACGCACTTTTTTTAACTATATAACAACTCTTAAGCTGAATGCGATCGCGAAACGCGTCTGAACGTCTGAGAGGTAGTATGCCAATAAATTGATCGATCGGTTGGTAATACAGCGCACCTTAAACATCACAGAGGTTCATATAAGTTACATGCGTTCACGAGCAGAAGCAGATGAGGAGGCCCTACACGGACGGCTACCGCTAAAGAAACAGCACGCTCTATAGCTAAAGATGCAGAACCAGCTCGAAATAAACCTGTTGCGAAGCAGGTTCTGCCTAGTGGTCGTATCGTACTCGTTCACTACCTTCTAGACTAGACTATCGCACTGATCGATGGTGTTATTTCGTTTTGACTGACAGCAACGCGTTGTACATACATATGTATATCCGATAAAATGTTAAAATATTTAATTTGTTGTTTATTCGAACGAGAGCCACACGAATGCATTAACAGGTTCGATGGTCGAAGTTTAACTGAATTGGCTGGATAAACGAAGGGGGAGCCATTCCATGATACATACTTTGTTCGAAATAAAGACGACAGTTTCAAGAGTTGCTTTCGAGTGTGACAGCACGATTATCAACGATGTTAATCAAAATAAAAAACTAACTTTATACGAGTACATGTGTGGTGTGTTGTTGTTGTTTAAATCGTGAGATTAGATTTATAAACAATTTAGTCACAGAACAACAGTAAATAAATGGCAGATACTTAAGTTATGATTGTTGTGAAGAGATACGATAATGGTCTGGCTTTAAAAAAAGTAGTAGATACAAATTACCTAACGGTTTTTTTTTGCAATAAATAGCTACATGATGATTTTCTTTTGGGGGAACTTCGAGCTGGTTTGATTTTCTATTGGACCATTCAGATTTTTATGTCAGTTCTCAAATACATTGTAATTAATGTAGTTAAAATGTTTTTGCAGTTTTACTTTTAAGCCATATACACTCTATTTTAATTGGACCCAGGATTACTTGAACACAAAGCTAGAGCTCAAAAATAACTTTCAACATTTGATTTCATTTAATTTCACCTTGAAATATAACATGCGGCAACGACATTGACATTTAGGATATTTAACATGCAACCGACAGTTTATTTCTTTTTAAACTAATGTCGTTTTCCATTGGGCAAAAAGAAGCGTCCGGGAGAGTCCGGAATCGAAAAAATCACTTCTGAAACCGTTCCATTGGCACAAAAAATACTCTTCTGGTGATTCTGAGGAGAGAATTTCGCTTCTGGATTTTAAGTCAGAATCCACTCAAGAAGCACTCACACAAGTGTAGTTTGTGTATTATATACAAGTCAACTGACGGCTGCCGTAGATTATTTTTTGGCATTTCACCAATACTATTGTGGATTCAATCAGAAAGAGTTTTCTTTTTCCATTGGACTACAGAATGAGTGGATCCCCGAGTGAAACCAATGGAAAACGACATAAGAAGTAGGTACCTAAAATTTAAAATGATTTTTTGAATTTAAAGTATACAGCCCATTCTAGAGCTGCAATTACTTTTTAATTTTTTGTCCGCTGAGAGTTCTTATCAACTGTGATAAAACACAATGTTTTAATTTTTCACTTCAAAAATCAAAATATCACACCAAAAAATGTTACTTAATAGGTTCGTCCGGTTCCTTTTTTGCAAACGTAAAATTATTTAAAATTTGCTAAGAAACTGTGCAAATGCGACCACGTACAGAGAAAATTTAAAATAAAGTGCACGACTGGGTCGCACGAAACTTTCTCGTTTAGTGCGAGTCTGACTGACTTTCAGAGTCCTCAGCAAATCGAAAATTGAGGACACAAAAGTTTTGAAAACATCCATTTGACTCTAAGTTTGCATTTTGGTCAAAATCGTTATTGCCGTTAAGACCTTTTTTCAAAAATCCTTTGTACGATAATATAGAGAAAAATTGAGTTTGCTATTGAGTTATAAAATACCAAATTACCTTAAAAATGAATTTTTGTTACAATCGTATAGGTAGACCGTTTTCGAGATATGTCAAAATTTCAAAAGTACCGTTGTTCGAATTTTTAGCCAAAAACTGGGTACACAGTCTTGGCAACCTCACCTACTTAAGCTTAAATATCAATTTTGGTTGAAATCGTTAGAGCCGTTTTCGATCAAATCAAACTGGTACGAAAATGTTGTATGGGAAGTACCATTAATATTGAGGTTACCTTGCAAAAAAAAAACACCTCCCGAGCTGTAAGCCCAAAAACTCTAAATCCGAGGTTTGAACGTAATCCGGGAAGCCGTTTAGGCTGTAGGCCTGTGGAAGGACGGACAGACGGACAGACCGGACAGAATTTTGTGACCCACTTTTTTGAGTTCCTCTATCATCGTAATATCAGAATTGATTAAAATCTCGAGTTCGAAATTTTGTACGAAACCAATATCTTTCTCTTACTACGTAATGGAGAAAGTTAAAAATGAGAGAGAAATCCATTTCCCCTCTTTTCATTTTTTCGTAATTTTCTACTCGCCGAATTTCGACTTACTGAAAAATGAAAACTGCCAACTATGTGGCAGCTCAAAAGTTTGACAAGTAAAACTATTTATTTTCGTTTTCAACGACGTCAGAGGAACAAGTTATAACTGAATGTTCTCCTAGAATATATCAGCGCATTCAAATGGAAAGTTTAATAGGTATTTAGTTTGAAAAAAATTCAATTCCAACTTATTTTGTGCATGCTGCATTTTACAATTATGCCAAACATGACATTTCTTAACATTTTTGTAAGAAAACCGATCAGGTACTTCTCTTGAAATTGAGAGAATTCTCTCTCGGTTTTAGAGATTTGACATTTTTCATTTTTCTATGCTTAAAGTACACGAACGGATCTAATTTATTTAACAATTTACCAGACCGCATCGGTTTGACATTTGACATTTCTATCAAACAGACAACTTACCAAAACAAAAACGAAAACATGTTAACAACACCCTGCCTTGACTAGGTTTGTTTGACGTGGGCCCTAGTGCGCACTAGTGCGCACTGGGTTAACCATAATGTGTTCGATATAGCACTGAACTCGCCCTGGTACTGAAAACCTGTGTTTGACATGACTTCTAGGGCGCCCTAGTTGTGCACTGAACTGACCCCAGTTATTTTGTCGGGGCAAGAACTCAGTGCTGAGTTGCGCTGTCATTTCGCTTGCTGTTATTCGTTTATTTGAATATCGTAATAAAGATAAATACTGTGGTGTGGAATGTATCGTGTAACCTAAAATGGTGAAGTGAAAACAACCCCTTAGTCACCAAACAAGTTCCACCCAAGTGTCACTTCCAATTGGAGACTGGAACCTGTCAAGTAAATGTATTTCACCACTGAACCTTGTTCTAGAACCACTTAGAATTAGCTAGAAAGTTCTCGTAGATGGCGGAGCGGGTATAAAAGGACAGCTTTTAGAAGAGGGCGAGACAGTTGATTTATAACAGTGATTGGTTAAAGTTCGAGATAGTAATAGTTTGTGAAGATAAATAAGTGAAAAGTAATAGAGTAAATAAAGTGATTGGTTTGAAACGTTGAAGAATTGTTTAAGTAATAGTGTTCTGGTACTTAATAAGTGAAATATTAGAATAGTCGATAAAAGTGTAATAAAAGTGAATTTTATTAGAGAAGTTAAACGGAATAGTGTTTTATCTTTACGAATCCCAGCCTGAATGTAACATTGGTGTCAGAAGTGGGATAAAACTTATTCTGTGCTAAGTGTCTGAGTGCAGCTAAAAAAAAAAAAAAAAAAAAAAAAAGTGAATTTGTGATTTTCTAAACTACAAGAGACAAACAAAATGGGTCGTATATTACTACATCTAAGCATACCCCAATTGAAAAGTGAACTAGAAAAGCGGAATCTCTCCACAGCTGGAGGGAAAAGTGACCTCATACTTCGTCTGCAGGAAGCTGTCCAAAACGAGGGAGAAGATCCAAAAACCATGCTATTCGACGTGTCAGAAGAACAAGTAAGTACAGGCGTTGACATTAGCTCTATGATGGAATTACTTCTTGCCAAGATGGAAGAACAGAAGAATTCTCTAGAAGAACAGAAAAATTCTATGGAATCTAAGTTCGCAGAACAGAAGAATTCCATGGAATTGAAGTTCGCAGAACAGAAGAATTCTCTAGAAGAACAGAAAAATTCTCTAGAAGAACAAAAGAATTCTTTAGAAGAACAGAAAAATTCCATTGTCGCCGCACAAAAAGACGCCGTGGAAGAATTTAAGAATGTTCTAGATGTAAAAATCGACGCTATTGATGAGAAATTAAACCAGCATGAAACCAAGTTCGAGGAAATTAATGAAACGTTTCATAGACACGAGACAAACATCGAGAACGTAGCCAAAGAACTTGGAACAAACATCAAGAACATAGCCAGAGAGTTCGGCGCAAACATCGAGAACATAACTAAAGAGCTCGAAAAAGTCAAGAAGCAGAAGGCTCGGGAATATTCTGCTGACTGCCCAAGAAGGAAGGAGATGCAACCACCCGTTTTTGATGGTCAAACATCATGGCCAATTTATAAGAGACAGTTCGAAGCAGCTGCAACGACCAATGGATGGGACGACGAGGAAAAGTCGATTGCATTAACGCTCGCATTACGAGGTACAGCTGCAGAATTGCTTCAAACTATCTCCGAAGAAAAACAACGCGACTACGTGGCTTTGGTGAAGGCTATTGAGATGCGATTTGGTGACGACCATATGCAGCAAGTATATAGAGTGCAACTTCGCAGTCGAATCCAGAAGAGGGGGGAAACACTCCAACAGTTGCAAGCGGATATCGAAAGGCTAGCGCACTTGTCTTATCCCAATGCCGGCGAAGATGTCATCAATGAAATGGCTATTGAGGCATTTACACAAGCCATAGAGGACAGACAACTACAGATGGCTTTACGAATGGCTGGAAAGAAAACTCTTCCTGAGGCACTGGCATTTGCCTTAACGATGAAAGCTGCTGACCAAGCATCTCAAGGGTTTCACCGCGTGAGAGAAATGACATCCGTTGAATGCTCGTGCCAGAGAACCGAAGTAGTAGACCGTAACAGTTCTCGAAGGGGACCGATCCGTTGCTGGAACTGCAACAAAATTGGACATCTTCAACGACAGTGCAGAGCCGAACGTAGACAGGGCAGTTGTCCACATTGCAGAACTAGAAACGAGGAGGCGTTTGAGCATTCGGCGGATGGAACGTCACAAAGCCATCAGTCGGGAAACGAGTAAGAACCAACTTCGCGGGGCAGAAGCTGGTTTCTGGAATCGACGCCCCCAGGACCACAATTCAGGTTTCCCAGACCAAACGATGTAATAGGAGCCTGACAGTGGAAGCCCATATCGGCCAGAAAAAGTATGTGGCTACAATCGATACAGGTGCCACCGCTTCCATAATCAGAAGGGACATCGTTCGCCAATCATGGCTGCACAACACCAGCAGCTACTGTCTGAAAACAGCAACTGGAGCAACAGCAAAGGTGTATGGTGAGGTACTCTTGACGATAAACCTTGCAGGAATAGTCTTCTCCCATGCATTCTTAGTGGCTGATATATGTGACGAATGCATCATCGGAATCGACTTTATGAAGACGCATGATATAGTGCTCGACATCGGTTCGCAAGTTATAAAGTACAAGAACGTCGAGATTCCGATGGTTTACGGGAACGAGAACGTCGCAGCTCTACGGACAGTTGTAAGTGAGGACGAAATATTACCACCTTCGTCAGAGACAGTTATTTGGACAAAGCTGGAAGGTGACCCTGGGAGCCACCGATTCTACCTAGTCGAGCCAGATCCAGAAAATTATTATCAGAGCTATATTGTCGGAAAGATGCTGGTTGAACCTAAAAACAGCTTGGTTCCCGTTCGTGTCCTCAATGTGGAAAACAAAAGCGTGAAACTAAAGCAAGGGGAAGTGATTGGAAAGTGCGTACCGATTACTGCGGTCACAAAGTTGTCCAATGCAAGTCCTGTGAAACCGGTTAGACCTACGGAGATATCGGAAATGAAAAAGAATATACTCGGAGAGTGCGAGCTGGATCAGGAGCAGCGATCCATGGCAGGGAGTCTAATCAATGAGTTTGCTGATATATTTGCTTCACAGAACGGCGAGTATGGCCGAACACATCTCGTACAACACCGAATCGACACCGGAGATGCGAGACCGATTCGTCAGCCTCCCCGACGACTACCATTGGCTAAGCAGACGGAGGTTGCAGAAATGGTATCGACGATGGAAAAGGAAGGACTGATTGAAAGCTCAAAAAGTCCGTGGGCATCGCCGGTCGTCCTGGTCAAGAAGAAAGACGGAAGTACGAGATTCTGCGTGGACTATCGCCAACTCAACAACGTCACCAAGAAGGATAGCTACCCCCTGCCAAGAATTGACGACACCCTGGACACACTATCCGGAGCCAAATGGTTTTCGACTCTTGATCTGAAGAGTGGCTACTGGCAAGTGCAGATCCATCCAGAAGACCGCGAGAAAACAGCATTCACAGCAGGAAACGGGCTTTGGCAGTTTACAGTAATGCCATTTGGACTGTGCAATGCTCCAGCAACCTTTGAGCGTCTAATGGAGCGCGTTTTGCTGGGACTAACGTGGAAAACCTGTTTGGTCTACCTGGACGATGTCATCGTAGTAGGAAAAACTTTTAACGAACATCGAGATAACCTTAAGGAGGTGTTCCAAAGGCTACGAAGTGCGCAACTAAAACTTAACCCGAAGAAGTGTTCCTTATTTAGACCAGAAGTGAAGTACCTCGGGCACATCATCTTTTCCAAGGAGTGTGCCAGTTACTCGGGATTCACAAGACAAGGACAACCCCGCTTCATCCACAATCAGATGGGATGGTGGAGCGCTTCAACAGGACACTGAATGAACACCTCTCTAAGGTCGTTGGCGAAGACCAGAGAGACTGGGATAAGCAGATTCCCATGTTTTTATTGGCTTATCGAGGAGCAGTGCATAACACCACAGGACATACTCCATCTGAAATCTTATTTGGTCGAACAGTCCGCCTACCTAGCGAGTTGATGTTTGGATATCCATGCGAAGAGCCCAAGAATGAGGAGGAATACGTCACAGACCTCAGGGATATCATAAGGGACGTGCATCGAGACACTAGGGATAAGATTAAGATAGCCAGTGACCGCATGAAAACGAGGTACGATACTAAAACGACAACTACAGGATTCCAGGAAGGAGATTTGGTATGGCTATATAACCCTCATCGAAGGAAAGGTTTATCGCCTAAGCTACAACAAGACTGGGAAGGGCCCTACACAATCGTAAAGCGCATCAACGACGTTGTCTATCGCATCCAACGAGGAAGAGGCAAGCTGAAAGTCGTTCATGTGGATCGTCTTCATCGTTATAATGGTGAAAATGTTAACGAGTTTGTTCGGGACGAACAAGTTTAAGAGGGGGACATTGTGGTGTGGAATGTATCGTGTAACCTAAAATGGTGAAGTGAAAACAACCCCTTAGTCACCAAACAAGTTCCACCCAAGTGTCACTTCCAATTGGAGACTGGAACCTGTCAAGTAAATGTATTTCACCACTGAACCTTGTTCTAGAACCACTTAGAATTAGCTAGAAAGTTCTCGTAGATGGCGGAGCGGGTATAAAAGGACAGCTTTTAGAAGAGGGCGAGACAGTTGATTTATAACAGTGATTGGTTAAAGTTCGAGATAGTAATAGTTTGTGAAGATAAATAAGTGAAAAGTAATAGAGTAAATAAAGTGATTGGTTTGAAACGTTGAAGAATTGTTTAAGTAATAGTGTTCTGGTACTTAATAAGTGAAATATTAGAATAGTCGATAAAAGTGTAATAAAAGTGAATTTTATTAGAGAAGTTAAACGGAATAGTGTTTTATCTTTACGAATCCCAGCCTGAATGTAACAATACAATAAATTTGATATTCAAAGGGGAATTGTTTGAAAACAACAACGTTTATGGACTAAAACCTTATTTTAAAGATAAATGGAATGAAAAAAATCTGGAATCAAAGCTGATTACATTTTTTAGTGCATCGCATATATTGCAAACAGTTTTATCAACTTGTTTGCATTATGGCAAGCACAAGATCAGAATTGAGTTCACTCATTTTTAACAATAAACAGAACAAAGTGTTATCATCTTCGTACTTCGTTCACCAACACATAAGTATTTTTCAAATTCAAAAACGCCACACTTCAGGGCAGCATATTTTGCGTTCGATATGATAGCCGAATTTTCAGGGTTGTGCAGGTTTTTGGGTAGGCGGGAAAATCAGCTGACACTTCTCAGTGCGCACTAGTGGGCACTAGTGCTAGCCACGTCAAACAAACCTATTATCACAGATTTAAAACCATTACCTCGAAAAAATTTACATTAAAATAGATCTTAAGACCGTATTATTCAACTGGATTAATTTAGAACGTGTTTTAAATTTCTTGAAACCAAACAATGTAATAATTCCGCATTAGTCGTTTAAACTTAATTTTTTTCCCTGACGCCCGATAGATTTTTTTAACGACTGGTTTATGGAGGTCTTCTTAAGGTTTGTATCAGTTTTCATAATATTCACTTAATTCGCATTACACACATTATGACCAGTGGGTTTCATTAGCGAAATCCATTGAATTTCAAGTGAAATAGCTTTCATTGAAGGAATTTACTCATGCATACCTCTGATGGTAATGTTTTTTTCATGAAATTAAAGGAGTATTTTTATTCTCTTTTTCCCCATAACAGGAGAAATATGTGCAAGATTAGTCCTCGCCATTTATAAACCTAAAAATACGCCAAAGTCGACAACTTCGAATTCATCGAAGTCACAAATATGGCATGATTTATATTTTTCCATATTCTGTCTATTTCACTTAAGGTATTGGATGCGTTCCTTTACGCAAAAGATGTTTCCGGAAGTGCCCAGAGTAAAAGAAAAACTGCTCTGAATCTAATATCGTTTTCAATTGGGACCACCAGATATCTTTTCCAGATCTCTGATTTTACGTTGCTCATGACACGCCACACGAAATTGATCTGCTTTTGTTAACATATTAGGTTCGTTCGTATACTTTCAGCATAGAAAAATGAAAAATGTCAAATCTCTTAAATCGACATAATCGTACAATGCAGCATCTACAAACTAAGTTGGAACTTAATTTTTTATAAGCTAAATACCTATTAATCTTTCCATTTTGAATGCGCTGATTTGCTCTAGGAGAATATTCAGTTATAACTTGTTCCTCTGACTGACGTCGTTGAAGACGAAAATAAATAGTTTTACTTGTCAAACTTTTGAGCTGTCCTTTTATTTGGCAGTTTTTATTTTTCAGTAAGTCGAAATTCGGCGAGTAGAAACTTCAATTCCAACTTATCTTGTAGATTCTGCATTTTACGATTATGTCAAAATGGCATTTCTTATGTGGTTTTCCATTGGGACCAAAAATCAATCTTTTTGATGTGTAAACATCTAAGCGCGCGTTGTTGGAATCTGGTGGAGTAATTCCAAACATAGGACTTGTTGCAACGGATATGCGTCACGGATATACATTGCGCGCTGTTGGAATCTGGTGGAGTAATTCCAAACATTTAACTTGCCGTCACGGAAATGCGCCATTGCATATATTTTATCATTGCATACGGTTTTATCATTGCATACATTTATGAGCTGAAATAAAGCATGTTTTTGAAGTTATTACTTCTTTAGGCGCGGCGCGTTGGGCACTTTGGATGGGAAGAAACCAATAAACTCGCGTCACTGTTACCATCACCGTCACTGTTACCGTCACCGATCCCAATGAAACTTTGTATGTGTGCATGGTTGTATGCAGCTAGAAAGATAGGATAGTTTTGGACCCGATAGGTGGCGCTGTTGTCCGTTTTCTGAGAAACTCAACCGATCTCAATGAAACTTTGTATGTGTGCATGGTTGAATGCAGCTAGAAAGATAGGATAGTTTTGGACCCGATAGGTGGCGCTGTTGCCCGTTTTCTGAGAAACTCAACCGACCTCAATGAAACTTTGTATATGTGCATGGTTGTATGCAGCTAGAAAGATAGGATAGTTTTGGACCCGATAGGTGGCGCTGTTGCCCGTTTTCTGAAAAACTCAACCGATCTCAATGAAACTTTGTATGTGTGCATGGTTGTATGCAGCTAGAAAGATAGGTGGCGCTGTTGTCCGTTTTCTGAGAATCTCAACCGATCTCAATGAAACTTTGTATGTGTGCATGGTTGTATGCAGCCAGAAAGATAGGATAGTTTTGGACCCGATAGGTGGCGCTGTTGTCGATATTTCTGAGAAACTCAACCGATCTCAATGAAACTTTGTAATTGTGCATGGTTGTATGCAGCTATAAAGATAGGATAGTTTTGGACCCGATAGGTGGCGCCCCGTAAAATCTGAGATCTGAAAAAGAATTCTGGTGGTCCCAATGGAAAACAACATTAGACTTTTTGTAAAAAAAACCGATCAGGTACTTCTCTTGAACTTTCTTTCTCATTTTCTAAATTTTCTCAGTACGTGGTCGCATTTGCACAGTTTCTTAGCAAATTTTAAATCATTTTTTGCAAAAAAAGTACCCGAACTAACCTATTACATAGTTTGTTATTTGACAGTAATATCAGCTTTTCAAATTGCATTTGTTTTGCAAAAATGTCAAATGTATATAGGTAGACTTGAAAAATGTTTCCGATGAATAATAATAATTAATCCAAAATTATATCCATGGCTTCTTTTGTTATTTTGGTTTTTGCGAAATTATGCAGATTTGTTTTCAAAGCAAACTTCTTAAAATGGCTTAAAACAGCTGTGCAAAGTATATTGGTATTGTGGCAGTATGTGTACATAGTTCTGAAAAATATCGAGATCTGCAAAAAGTGAAATCCATATAAAAAAAAAAAGTTTTTTTTTCTGTCCCAGTGGAAAACGATATTAGTAAATCTGACAGCTGGCTGATTTGATGTGCCTCAGTTTTGATTGGTCTACATCAATCACATTAACAGTTTTTTTCAGTTAACGTCTATGGAGGGCAGCCGACGAATCTAGCCAAGAATTTCTTGGCTGAACACTAAGTTGACGGCTAAAATATGTGGATGCCGCAGGAAAACTAACAGGTTACATCTAGTGCGGACCAATCCAGTCGACTTAATGTAACTACATTTTTCATAAGCCGACGCCGATGCATAATAACGTTCGTTAAAATAAAGGTACGGCAAATGTAAAACAATCAGAAATCATTACAATGGGTATCTACATAAGCTTCTTACAGAAGACAAATAGAAAAGAAGAGAAATGGAGATGACTTGGTAGGAAGCATGAACTCACACATTTGATCCTATTATAGTCCCAAATCGATACTTACCATCTTCATATCATTTTCCTAAACACTTTTGTTGGCAATAAAGGCAATTTTTAAAGAAAAGTTTCATCATTTTTATAACGTAAATAAATTTTAATGGACGCCCTTACCAGCAATGTGCTGAAAAGAAAATATTTGGTTGGAAATGTTATTCCCCCCATAGGGGTAACTGTTAATCAATGTAAATAGAAACCAAATATGTATCTACTAATTTAAGGATCAGAAGCTCAATGCTTACCAAGACCTTTGATTTCAAAAAATAACTTAGGCATGAAAACGCAATACGGAATCGTGAATATGTAATTTTTCTTTTATGTGCAGCAACACTGAGAAACACATTGCTGACTGCTTTTATCATCTCGCTTAAAGCTTTTCTAATCAAATTTTAGTAGGACCTATTGCTGATCTATCATATAGATTAGAACTCGCGAAATTTTCCATGTAAAATTACCCTGTATCGTCTACAAAATATTTAGTGTGTAGATGAAAAATGATTAGGTTTATTAGTAAGGCCCAGGCCACAGAGTCCATTAGACGCATAAATCCAAACTCAAAAATCTCGTTCTCTCTATAGTGGAAACAATATTGCAAAGGGGAGTAGTAATTCTTCTAATTTATTGGCATTCCTGCCTACTTTTCTGAAACTTTAAGCAGAGCATTGTTTATCTGTAAGGATTTCATAACCATCATGCTTTAATTTTTCGTAAACATTCACAATGAAAACCCTTGTTTAAATGTTTATTAAAAAGCAAAAATATATAAGAATAAACTCTCAAAATATAATTATTATTACGTATTGTATAAATCTAGACTTTCTTCTTCGAGAGAGTAACAACCGATTGTAAATCCTAACAACTTACTATGAAACTGTGTTAAAATTAAATTAAATCGATGTAAAATGAGAAGCTTTAAATAAACTATGTGTTAGATATACATATAACATTTCAATAAAAATATTGCTCAAAAGAATATGTGCTTTGCAGCTAAAATTACAATAGTTCGTTCTTATTGGCTAATAAGCTCTTTGCTTGAGTTTCTTTATAAAATCACGTGCTTGTTTATCAGCAAGCTGTCTACACTCTAAGGCACGAATACTATCCGCATCAGCTGTATATTCAGGTCGTGAGAGATTCATTCGTATTTGATCCCCATTGGACTGTGCTATATCCTCAAAAGATAGATAGCACTCAGCCAAGTATTGATTTGACATTCCAAACAAATCCCTATCTTTAATACTAAATACTAACATATTATCATCTCGTTCGCGTTGATCCGAAGTGAGCTGGACTTTAAATTCCTCATCAAACAGAGGAAACAAAGTCTTTGATTGAACCGCAGTTTTGTGGCTTGGCATCCCCACAAAGCGATCTAGCGGAATATAATACATTTTAACAAAGGAATCGCATGAGTTGTTCGAATCCATTGGCAGTAGATTTTTCGCATTTAATACATGCACATGAAGCATATTGTTATCGGAGAAGTAGGCTTTAATGGTGAGCTGACCATATACCGATTGTGGCTTTTCTTTTTGCCTCTGGAAACGCTCTTTGTAGTATTGATGGATTAGTACGTCTGTTTCTGAAGCATGTAAATTTAGCAGTTTATCTATATTTGCTAATGTCTCAGATGTTATTTCTGAGAATGAAGTGTCTCCATGTTTAAAGCTCGACACCATTATTTTGAGTACTTCACGAAGATTAGCAAAGAATGATGGCGGTCGTCGTTTATCCAAATTGCTCTGCACTAACTCATACAATACAGCAGAAAGGCCCTGCCAGATGTTATCGATCATTCTTTCGAAATTAGACTCATCCAATTCAGCATACAATAAGGAAAGGGAGTTTTCCAAATACATAAAAAGCCCTTCGACTGAGGTAAAATGTTCCTGCAATCCGTCAACGCCCGCAAATAGGTATCCTCGCATAACTGGAACCATTTTACCAGCTACAACTGATATAAGATCCGCTATTCTGTTTTGCACAGTATCCTCAGCATTTTCAATAACATTCTTTATTGTTTCAGAACAACGATCTGCTTCGACAGCACTCAATGATTCGCCGAGTTTATTTAATATAGAATCTACACCAAGATCCTTTACAAATGTTGGCAAACTCTTCTGTATATGATCAATATTACTGATAGCAAGACACCATTCTTTGGTTACTTCGAACTCTGCGGAATTATCGTCTTCTCCATTGAATTCGGCTATTCGTTTTGTCATCCTGGTCGCATAATAGGCACAACATTTGCAGACGTCATCCACGATTTTCCCCATAAATGCATAAGATCCCTCAATATTAGGCCAGTCCAGCTGCTCCCAGAAAATCTTAATTTGGTAGAATATCGACAATGTGTCCAATGCTGACGAACTATGGCGGACATTTCCATCTACTGGCTTGAATTCATCCAAATCGATTGCTTTTTTAATTCGAGAAAGTGCTTTCAGCACAGATATATCCAACCAATGTGTGACTGCCGGCGAAAACCACTCGTAATAGACTAAGAGCTCCGCCTGTTCTTCCTCTGTACATAAAGCCGTTCCAAGGGCGAGAATCCTTTTAAGGCTCAGGTAAAGTTCAAACAAGTGTGTTCCCATTGTGAAGTCATCAATGTTCGCAAACTGTTCCACATCTTCCACATCGGATAATGGCAGTCGGACGAGATTTGAGCATGCATTTATGGCCTCCGGCTTACAGAATTCTACAATATTTTCTTGATAGCATCTGTAGAGAATTCTTGCGTATTTCAGTTTCATTATCTGATAGAAGTGCTTGTGGTGATACTCAATTGCTCGTTGTACATCAAAACGCATCAGCTGCACTAGTTGTGTTAATTGCTGTACGGCGTCATCATTTTCAATCTCACAGCTTTCCTTAATTGTATTCATCCAATCTGTTGCACCAATTTCGACGGCACTCGTTAATACAAATTTTATATCGTTTTTTGGGATATCTTCATCCCGCTTTGGGATCCAACCATACGCTGAGCTCGGAAAAAGATCCACATCAATAGGAACACTCAGTAAATCAAATATCTGCATAATTTCCAAGACATCACACAGAATATTGATTCCCTGCTTTTGTGAGAAGGTTTCCTGTCGAATTTTCCGAATAATATAAAAGCACGAGGGTAGAATTCGTTTTGAAGCTTCCCAAAAGGTTTTTACGTAATCACTATCTCCGGAATAGGTGGGCAATGCTTCTATAACTTTGTGCAATATGGTATTAAACAGACTAAACGAAAGCGGGTGATGTTCATGGACGGTTGTGTATGCTTCCCATTGACACAACGCACAATCGACTTCTGACAAACCGCTCTGGAGATAATGCTGCTCAATGATAGCTTCTGCTTGGATGCTATACTTTCCGTTCCAAATATAAGGATCAATAGTGGAACACTCCAATTCATGCATTAACAAAATCCTTAACAAGTTACGATGCTCTTGTGCAGCCACTCTGCTATCCTTCTCAGCACTGAAACACAAATGCATAAGAACCGATCCTCTGGTTCGGTTTGAACGATACCCCTTTTCCAGATGGTACCAAACCCTCATTCCGGAAACTGGAATTGAATTCAATGGAACTTCAGTTCTTCCTATTAGTTCGTTATCATCTTTTACTGTAGCGGACGCTGAGTATGCGATTTCCTTCATCAATTTTCGCAAGCCCTTCACACCTTTCACTTCGAACAATTTATTCATTTTTTGGCCCACCGTTTCAGCTGCATCAAAATCCCAGATCTCTATTATGAGCGTCTCTTTACTAGGATCATCTGGTATAGGAAGTGAAAAGTACTCGTTCCAAGTGGGGTTCAAAGTCATTGACTTTACCGAGGTGTTGTACCTGTGGACTGCATTCGATTCAATGTAAAGCGTCACGAAAGGATCAGACATTCCATTCGGATCCTTCGGCATCAGATTTTCTGCTTTGATTATCTCGACATTCATACGAACTTTTGGTGGTTCCTTACCAGTAGCAATCTCCAATAGTTCATCGTGTTTTTCTCTTGATATTTTAAAAGCATCTCGTGCGTAGTCTATCAACGCTTCTGGACAGGCTTCTTGTGAGCTTGGACATCCAATATTATTTAAAGTTTCAAATAAGATTTCTTCATACAGTTCGTCCAAGTTTCTGCCCGAAGAATTCTCGATTATATTGTCCGGAACATCTTCGTTAACTTCTAAAGGCCTCTCTTCTACAGACGACAAAAGTGTTGCTACTTTTGATGCAGTGATTTCATCCTCTGATATTCCATCTTCTCGAAGGGTGAGAACACACAAATCGTCTAAATCCTCTTCTAGTATGCTGACATTTCTCTTGAGTGAGCCCATTTTGTTAAATTTTTAATTTTACAAAACAAAATTATTCAAGCCAATGTCCACGGAGTTTAATAAAGTATTGTTTTTATGGATAAGTCACTAACGTAAAGCGTTTAACGCGAAGAAATTCTGAAAATGCAAGTATGTAAGCATTTGATAGCAACAAATGTTAAAAATGTTCAGGAACCTTTTAATCCAATTTATGGTTTCAACAAAGTTCATTGCTTCGAAATCACAAGGCACAAGGTGTGGGTATCTGCAAATGATAATGCAATTATTTTTTTATTTTAAATTTATAAAAAGTGTAAACATATGGACGGATGTTAAAGGCTCACAAAAAGCATATGACTGAGCTTATTATGTTATCAAAGTTAGCAGCAAAAACATTCAACACGAAAGAAAACAATAGAGCAATTATTTTTGCACTTACATCCAGCGACAGTTAAAATCCTCAAAATTGGGATACCCTTTTAAAGCAAAGTGGCACTTTTACTAGAAGATATTTCTTCTTCTATTGACCAAAGCAAATATAAGACCAGCGCTTAAATCTTGATACCAAATTGGTTTGGATATGTTCCGAGTAACTTAACAATTGCATTTAAAACAACAGACAGTTAGAGCCCACAGTGCATAGAACACAACACCTCAATGCAAGAATCTGATTTGGGATGGTCCGGCACACAGGGAAGCTTGGTCACCACCGACGGAGTTTTAAGCATTACCAAAGATCAAAATATAAAGATTTTCGTTGAGTCTAGCTCAACTTGTTTTCACTTTGAATTATAGCTAACCACACGACACAGCAAAAAAAACTCAATTGGAATCGTCTAGACCGGTTCAGTATCTTTATCTTCAGAAAATATTCCAATGGTATTTTCTATAAATAAATTTTCTTAGCATCATTATGAACACATTTGAGTAAACAGAACATATACAACAGCACGTTCGCTCTTTTCCTTCCTGTAGAATTTCTGATAATGCGGCTTTCTAATAAACATTTATATTCCTGTCTTTAAATTTACGGAAGCTCATAATTGAAGAGTTAGTATTATTTTTATGATCAAATATTGCTTACATTTTGTTAATTTACAGGGCGTTGCTCACTGTTATATGCCTACTTTAAAACTGGCTGGCTTAGGAATGAATTAGTAAGTTCTTCACTAAACCAACTAAATTATTTGAATAAACTGTGCGATTAATTGTGTGGTAAGAATGGTGTGTAATGAAACCCTTACCAAGCATTTCTATTTCTTGTATGATATACTCGCAGCAAATTATGTCCGCTTAGTTCAACAAGAACACCAAAACCCCTTATCAAATTAACAATGTGATGGGGTTTTTTTTATGGGTGGTGAAAAACTGAGTCACATTATATTCTGTCACCACCGAATACCAATTTGACCCGAGGCAGATCATGTACTTTTGTAGCTTGGGAATTTGGGACAAGTTTGTTTTAATAATTCCATTCTTTTTTGCGGGGACATTATTACAGTTGTGCATGTTAAGAAGGAAAAGCACCACAATTCCCTAGGGTTCTTAGCTTTTGAGAATCCCCCTGCCTTTATCTTGCAAAGCTGAGTAACCTTTTTTAATTTAGGGGAAAACTTTGAACTGTAAAAAAATGTATTTCTAAGTAAGCTGTGGCAAAAGTGGTTTTCATAACAGAACATATGGTATGCCTTGCCCGGCTCTGTCTTTCCCCCTCGGTTCAATTTGCAGACATTTAAAACCAATGTGCATCGGAATCTCCTATCTTCTCTATCCCAATTTCCCTAACGCCCGCGCTGTGTACTTCAAACTACACCATAAGAGTAGTCATAACCTCTTTAGCGCGTGTTTATTATAAACAGAAAAAAAAAAAAAAAAAAATGGTATGCTTAAGGGCCTAATTTAAAAATTCATGAAAAAACAAACCAACTAAAATTGCATTTTCAAATATGTGGAAAGCTAGCAACTAAGTGCAAAAATTACAAATTTGAGAGCTTAATCCTATTCATTTTCCATATATGTGATGAAAGCTAAGACTAATCAAACAAATACTGATCGACCGCAGATTCGCTTAAAGCACAGATAATATAGTATACAGATGTCGCAGTCCCATGTTGGCTGATGTCCACATTTCTTTCAAAAAGATTTTTTCTTCGTCCAATAACGATTATCCAAGAGAATAAAAGCTTTTTACTGAGTGCAAATTGAGCATATCGTAATGGTGTGGTGTGATAAGTGGTATATACGGTTTGATCTTTAGGTTTTGTCAACTGCGCCACCTTTTACATGCGTCGAGAAAACTCTTTTTCGAAAAACTTATCAATTTAGCTGTTTGTACTTTTCATCAAATCGTAGCTAAAGTCGGGAGATATGGTATCCATTTTGCGTATTTGAGATTCACTTCACCTACTTGATTCACTTTCACTTTCCGTATACATCGTGAAATCCGCCGGGAGAGACTTCCTTATCGACAGGTATTTTCATTCAAAGTTGGTTCGAAAATCAGCTGCTTTGCATTAAATGGCAGCAGAGATAGAGCCAAGCAATTTACATTTTTTTGCAGAAATCAAATCAAAAATAAATTTAATATGTAGGCTTATATTTATGTATGTATAGTATATTATTTAACAACGTGGAAAGAGCATCCTACGACAGTAAAATGCGTGCATAGTACATCATGGAACTTTCGGATTCGACGCGAGTTTTCGGAAATGCAATTGTTATTCAAATTGTTTATAATTATAATTAATTAAACCAACATTTTCATGTTTTCGATGTTCCGAAAATACAAACTTTGGAAAATCACAACGAAACCGCACAGCAAACGATAGCATACGCAATGGCTACGTGCGTATTTGAAATGTCAAAGTTTGTATGGGGAGTTTCACTTCGATCGTTTTCTACGATGGCGTTAAACGCATTCACTTTACCGACAGGTGAATCATTCACTTCGAATGTATTCTACGATGCAAAGTGTTGAATTTGAGTGAAACGTTCCCCCCGGCGTATTCCACGATAGGGGTGATTGTTTTCGTACAAAATTTCGAACTCGAGATATTAATCAATTCTGATATTACGATGATAGAGGAACTCAAAAAAGTGTGTCGCAAAATTCTGTCCGGTCTGTCCGTCCTTCCACAGGCCTACAGCCTAAACGACTTCCCGGATTAAGTTCAAACCTCGGTTTTCGAGTTTTTGGGCTTACAGTTCGGGAGGTGTTTTTTTTTTTTGCAAGGTTACCTCAATATTAATGGTACTGCCCATATAAAATGTTCGTACCAGTTTGATTTGATCGAAAACGGCTCTAACGCGTACCCAGTTTTTGGCTAAATTTTGGGTTTTAAAAAATCCTCCAAATTAACAGCATTTATGAAGAAAGAAGAAAGAAGTTCTTTATCAGAAACTAAATGCATTTCCGTTTACGAAAGAAACCGGTCAGGTCAAGAAATTTCTTTGGGCTAGTTAGTTATAGCTCACAGAGGGTTGTCAAATCGTTCAAATGCTAATTTGGAACAGACTTTTTATTTGATCTCATTTATATTTTGTGCATGTATTGCATTAAAATAAATGTAAGAATCTAACTTTTTAATTACTGCAATAAAAGCTATTGAGCTCTTGCTCTTAAATATAAATTTTTACTGATATTTGAATATTCTCGACTAAAAAAATCATATTTTTAAAAATTTGGGTTCAACCCGTTCCTTCTCTTTTTGCTTATGTTTCATTTCGGTGACCGACTTATCTCGCAATCAGAGAAAATAACCAGAAAGTATGGGAACAGACCTATTGGGTCGTATGAATAAAAACTAGCATTTGCTTTGAGCAAAAGGTTGTAGCAAAGTAAAAGCCCTTAGCAAATGCTTTGAATCGGTATGAATAAAAATATACTTTGCTAAAGTAAAGTCGAAAATTCGAACATAGCATTTACTTCGCTGTACGTGTACTTGCCTTGCAGTTCCTGTCAAACCTGACCAGTAAATTTGAATTTTTGAATTTTTCTTAAGATTCTAACGACTTTTGTGGAAATTGAAATTAAAAAAAATAAATACAGAAATATAAATGCAATTTTTATCTTCAATTTCACCTGAAAATATGATTTTTGTTTGCCGAATAGCTTGTTGATGCTTCCGTTCTACTTTAGGTGCCGGGAATCGTATCCGATATTGTTGGAAATATTTATTTGTTAACAAACTAGACAAATAGTTACAAATAGTCGACCTAGATCTCCGCTATAATATACCTACCTTACAAATGATTCTGCCTAAATATTTTCATCTGAAAGAAATATTAGCTTCGCTTGAGACGAAACAACTGCTGCTTTTTCCGTATGTATTTCGTTGGTTTTCCTGTACAAACAGAATTCAACTTAACTATTAATAATATTTAGTTTGTTTTATGTTGAAAAATGAGCATACAAAATATTTAGCAAAAGGTCTGAGTCAACAAAATAGCAGACTCAGAATTTGCATAGCATTTGCTTTGTCTAACAAGTTTTATTCATACCGATCTGAGTAAAAGGTCAGTGCCGCCGCCTTTCGAACATGTCAAGAGTTGGAACTAACTCAAATTGGTTTTTATTCATACGAAACGTAGCAAATGCTTCGCTTTCGACATTTCTCTTGAGTAAAAGCAATTGCTATGTTTTATTCATACGACCCATTGTCTTTCCTATCTGTCACTCTTTCAGAGCTAAACTAAACTGTCCGTAATTAATTCACAATACATACCATCATATGTCGTGCTATGAATTCCTACAGTATTTTTAACTTTCTCCATTACGTAGTAAGAGAAAGATATTGGTTTCGTACAAAATTTCGAACTCGAGATTTTAATCAATTCTGATATTACGATGATAGACCAACTCAAAAAAGTGGGTCGCAAAATTCTGTCCGGTCTGTCCGTCTGTCCGTCCTTCCACGGGCCTACAGTCTAAACGGCTTCCCGGATTACGTTCAAACCTCGGATTTGGAGTTTTTGGGCTTACAGTTCGGGAGGTGTTTTTTTTTTTCAATGTAACCTCAATATTAATGGTACTTCCCATACAACATTTTCGTACCAGTTTGATTTGATCGAAAACGGCTCTAACGATTTCAACCAAAATCGATATTTAAGCTTAAGTAGGTGAGGTTACCATGACTGCGTACCCAGTTTTTGGCTAAAAATTCGAACAACGGAACTTTTGAAATTTAGACATATCTCGAAAACGGTCTATACGATTGTAGCAAAAATTAATTTCTAAGGTTATGTGGTCATTTATAACTTAATAGCAACCTCAGTTTTTCTCTATTTTATCGTACAATGGATTTATGAAAAGATTTTAAAAAATATAGTTTTGTCTAGTTAACTTAAAACGGCAATAACGATTTTGACCAAAATGCAAACTTAGAGTCAAATTGATGTTTTCAAAACTATTGTGTCCTTAATTTTCAATTCGAAACACCGAAAACGCTAATTTTAGAAACTGCTCATATCTCGAAAACCCCATTTTCGATTTCGATAAAATGTCAAAAACGAAGTATTTCTATAATCCGGAACAATATCATACAGTCAGTTGTATTTTTCCAAATAAACATTGCAATATTTGCAACTGTTATGTCTGGATAGTTTTACAAAAACAAAAACTTCATTTGCACCGCACACACGAGCATCGGGATATTCAATTTATAGCTACTAATGCAAATTCACAAATGCCTGAATTATAACATAATCTTTCTCAAGATATCGGTCTATCACGAGCAATACTTTCAATAATTGAAAACTTAAATCATATTCCAATCAAAATTAAAAACATATCCAGTCAAAAACAGAAACAGCTACTAGGTACGCTTGTCCTGTACTCAAAAATCAAGTGAGGAGTAAGAAGTAAGATCTTATAAAATAGTACAGTAGACGCTTGCGACATTGCCAGTTACTGAGAGCTTTAACCTTTAAAAACTTATATTGTTATTTTATATAACTGCCATATGAGATGAATATCCAAAAGAGAATTTTGTTTTCTTTTGTCTAGTATCGAGAAAGTTTCGTTCGACCCAGTCGTGCACTTTATTTTTATTTGCTTAGCCAAACAAAATGGGTTCATTCGCGTACGCGGTTTAATGTGGTATTCGATTGGACTTTTTCAGATTTGCTCTCAGTTTTCAGATAGTAATCAATAATAGTTGCTGCAACAGGTCTGTAGGGACCCTGGGCCTAGCTTCTCGCAACCATTCGTTTTTTTGTGAGTTTTTAATTTTTGGAACGAATGGAAGGGATCTACAATTTTATGCCGATTCCAAACGGCTAATTGAGAAGCTTTTTCAAGAAAGTTATAGTCTCGGATGTTTGTCAGACGTTCGCGAGAGGTGGCGCAGTGAAAAAACCCTGAGTTGGAATTTTGGTTTTTGCGGGATTCGAACCTGGGAGCCTGGGACCAACGCACTCACCACTAAGCCTACTTCAGATTTCGTGTGCCTAACCGAACATAAAAACGTCACTTGCTCTTTTTTGTGTTAATATTCGTGCGATTTTAATATGTCTTGCACACTTTTCTAAGCGATTTCCTTGCGCTGGTTAAATTCTATATTAAAACATTAGAAGTCCTGATTGAATTCTAAATATTTATACATAAACTAGCGGACCCGGTGAACTTCGTCTCGTCCCAATTTAACGATAAGCTCCAGAGTGATAATAAAACACAGATAGTTCAAATTTCAAATGTGATTAATTTGAAGGGAATTGAAATCAGTAGAGAGCGATATGATAAGCAATGTTTTTCGATTTGTTTTCCATCGCAAAAACAAATAACGGTATGCCCACACGCGAACAGGCAACGTACAGCTGACCGTGCTAAAAACAGGGAATTTTATTGATTGTCATCGCAAAAGCCAATTGAACGGACAACTGAATCTGCTTGAATTGGAATGGAATATCAAATGAAATAATCGGAATTCGTGCGAAAAGGACTTCCTCTCCTTTGAATGTGCCCTTGGTGATCGTTGCTTAAATCACATTGTACCGCGTACCGATGCACAATTTCGGATGATTCAGATTTCGCAGCACGATTATGATCGATCCCACCTTTAGCTGTAAATTATGCGGCGGAGTTCCTGACATATCAAGCAAGTTCGAAAATTTCGTCGGATAGTTGGTCGCTTCATTTTCATCTTTGAATAACGAAAGTCAAACTATCAACGCCCTTATTCTTCGCTAATAGTATTGCACGTTCACTAATCCAGTCGAGATTTTTATAAATTTGGGCAGTGGAGGGGGACACTTTGAAATGAAGATTGTAAATGCCTCCCGTTGCATGGTCAACAACCTCCATCAGCGAATCGTACATGTTCTTCTGCTCGGCATTCAACAGACACGCATTTGTACGAACTCATTCGGCCAGCTCATTTCGATCCTAGTCTTGCTCCCGTTGCGATTCGCGATTGAATGCATCGAACGATTTGGCGCTGGCATTCCCGATTTCGACAGCAGACTTCCGGGCGTGAGCATGCACATTTCAGAATTATCCGAAGTTCTCCAATCATCAAAACGAATTTTCCACCTTTACATCATTAAAAAATCGAAATCATACGATAAAATGAAAAAAGTTTCGGCGAAAAAAAAAATAATTTTTTTACAGAATTTTCCGAGTTTGCCACTAAGAATTTTCTATTTTTCCATTCGAAAAGCCATTCCGTAACAATTGCACAAAAAGCTCCATACAAAAAATCAATTTTCGTTTTTTCCGATTTTCCAACTTTTCCTGATGGTTTTCCAAAATTTTCTTTCGTAAAGACCTTCCCCTCATAATTACGAACCGCCAAATCGGCCTTTCTTTGCTGTAGAAAAAATTGACGAAAACGTAAACGCACTTGTATTGATAAATCTGAAGCAAATCTGAGAAAATATCCAGATACGCAAAAGTGCTCTGAAATCTTAAAAAAGATTGCTTTTTTTGTACCAAACGAACTAAAATTTGCCCTGAGAGCAAAAAAAGTAATCATCGGGTATCACTTAATCGAACGCAATCGATACAAGTCTAAGCACGTTCTCAATTTTTCAACAAAAATGACAGAAAAAGAGAACCAGTATCCAGTAACGAGTAGTTCCTCTTTTGGCTGAAAACAGCTCAGAGAATTTGACAAGAAACAAATTCAAAAATTCGTCTTAAAAATCGAATGCACAGAAAAATAACATAAAACATCTGTGGTGGTCAAATGTTCTCCTAGTACGTTTCATATGTTGCAAAAATTAAATTGTATTTATTGGTGATTAGATTAGATGTCAACGATCAAAGTAGCTCAAAGTGGCTCGAATTCTATCCACGTACTTTGGAGTATATTTTCAGTTTGACATATTGTTAGTGTGTGGCTCGCGAAAGTACGAATTGACCTAATATGCAGACTCACTTCCAACTAGTTATTTTTGCAAGAAAAATGGACCATTAAAATGTATCTAATGTCGTTTTCCATTGAAACAAAAAAATCAATCGGTTTTTACCGGTTTAGATCATGCTCGATTGCGAAAAAATCATTTTTAACTTTCTCCATTACGTAGTAAGAGAAAGATATTGGTTTCGTACAAAATTTCGAACTCGAGATTTTAATCAATTCTGATATTACGATGATAGAGGAACTCAAAAAAGTGGGTCGCAAAATTCTGTCCGGTCTGTCCGTCCTTCCACAGGCCTACAGCCTAAACGGCTTCCCGGATTACGTTCAAACCTCGGATTTGGAGTTTTTAGGCTTACAGTTCGGGAGGTGTTTTTTTTTTCAAGGTAACCTCAGTATTAATGGTACTTACCATATAAAATTTTCGTACCAGTTTGATTTGATCGAAAACGCCTCTAACGATTTCAACCAAAATTGATATTTAAGCTTAAGTAGGTGAGGTTACCAGGACTGCGTACCCAGTTTTTGACTAAAAATTCGAACAGCCGTAATTTTGAAATTTCGAAATATCTCGAAAACGGTCTACCTATAGGAGTGTAACAAAAATTAATTTTTAAGGTAATGTGGTCATTACAACAGAAAACTCAGTTTTTATCATTATCATCGTACAAAGGATTTTTGAAAATTGTATTTTTTTTTTAATTTTGTTTTGTTTAGTTTACCTGAAAACGGCAACAACGATTCTGACCAAAATGCAGACTTAAAGTCAAATGGATGTTTTCAAAACTATTGTGTCCTTAATTTTCAATTCG
This sequence comes from Cheilosia vernalis, assembly GCA_949126925.1. Taxonomy (NCBI): domain Eukaryota; kingdom Metazoa; phylum Arthropoda; class Insecta; order Diptera; family Syrphidae; genus Cheilosia; species Cheilosia vernalis. Next base: position 19,677,047 of record OX421361.1, read on the forward strand.
AAGCATCGAAAACGCTAATTTTAAAAACTGCTCATATCTCGAAAACTCCATCTTTGATTTCGATAAAACTACGAAGCAATGCTTACATACCGAACAATAACTTATAATCGGTTTTCACCTAAATATTTACGCATTTACGCAATAGTATTTTTCAAATTAAACATTGCAATATTTGGTACTGTTTTGTCTGGCAAATTTTACAAAAACCGCTCTAACGATTTTGACCAATATACATCTAAAAGATAATATAAGTATTATTAATAAGATCCCGCACTTTCTTTTTCTCAAAAAATTCGAAGATGTGAGTTTTTTTAAATTATTTATCAAAAAATACTACAGAAATCACGATCTATGTATTTTCACATATATCTACGGTATATTTTTGTAATAGGCTTAATATATATATTTTTTTTTAATTTACACATACTGCCGCTAATACCAATATACTTTGCACAGCTGTTTTATGTTTTACGTAATTTTAAGAAGTTTCATTTAAAAACTAATGCGCAAAGTTTCGTGTAAACTAAAATAACTGAATATGTACATAAATAGTCATATCATTTTGGATTTCATCATCTTTCTCGTCATCTGAATACTACGAATCACTAAGAAATACTCCATTTGTAACAGGAGAAACATTTTTCAAGTTGATATAGGTACATATTTTAGATTTTTCCAAAAACGAATGCAACTTGAACAGCTGATATTGCTGCCAAATAACGCACTAATAAATTCACAAAAGCAGACCAAATCGTTGCATGTTCCATGAGCTGCGTAAAATCTGAGACATGAAAAATAATCGTTGGTCCCAATGGAAAACGACATAAGTTAGTCGCTTGTTAGACGCTCAAAGTATTTGAATTAAAATATTGGTGGATGGATCTTTAAAAAAGTGGTTTTAACTTGAAAAAATATGGTTGCCATGTATTCCAATTTGTAGATGTTAGAGTTAAGAGGCTAAGCCTTATATGGACAACTAACGAACGTGACAACCGTACACAATGCGATTAGAAGGTATGCTCACCTATAATGATACCAACGAAATCTGCAAAAATAAGGAAGGGAAGACAATTGTACACCCGACGTCCCCCTTTCATGGGACTCGACAACGGCCGTATTTTGGTTCATATCATCGAGGACATTTTTAAGCCAGATCAAAACACAAATATTGTACCCATTTATGAAGCTTGGACCCAAATAATTGATGCAACCTACTTCAAAGCATACAGAACAGTTCGGCTAGTGGGTGATCCTGCATAAACATGAAATCTACAACCGCTTGCGTAAAGAACACGGACATATGCCATAGCAGATGTTACGATTTACGAGGGACTAAACGAACCCCTATAAGGCAGGCAACCAGTGCACTTTCCCAAAACTCCTTTGGCTACAGGAAAAACAAACTTTGGAACTATATTGCTGTGGATATATTTCCAGAGGATAGAGGACAATTGACGCATTATAGATTAATTTGTCTTCCCCAAAAGCATTTGGAAAAATAAATGTCAAAAATATATTAATATGCATTCGAAAAATTATGAGTAAATGATGCTGAGAACAATGCAGCAAATTAGAAATTACCGTATAATTTAAAAGGTAACCAGGAAAATATACTAGTAATTGTAAATTGTTAAACTCAAGGCTTGTTAAATTATTTTGCTATATATGATTATGTTAACTTAATGCGTAGGTAGCAGGTATATCTTAACTTAATGATTCCCAGCACTTTCGTGCACATGGAAGTTTGAACTGCCCATGTGTTTGCAAAGAGTGCATTAGTTATTGTTATTTTTGTGCATTAAGATCATTGCTGTCATTTAGTGATCCTTGGTAATTCCTAAATAGCAAATAGATGTAATTACGTAAGCTTTGTTCTGATTGGAAACATCTCTATATCAATGCAATGATTCATGATCTATCGCCTCAAACAAGCACTGATTTAGAACAGAAGATTACATTGAGAAACTCACTACCTTAAATTGAAAAGCAAATAGGTACCTAGCACACGATCAGCAAAAACAACTAAAATCTCACACTATATACAATACACATACAAACATCGACCTCTTAATATTTATAAACAATTTTGAGTGCTAGTTTAAATTGTGCATTTCTTTACCTTATACGACAACAAAAGAAAAATAACATTGTTCTTCTGACTACATCATATGATCAGAGTACATCCACTCATCTACGGAAATCCCTCATAAAATATTAATGTGAATTTAAAGATATTCACACCTATGATATCACTATTCATAACTACACTGAATACCTACATACCACTCTCTGAGGATCAGAGAAACCATGTCAACAGATGATTCATTCACTAAGCAGATCTCTGTTTATGGAGAAATCAAAAGATTGGGAAGTGCCAACTGCCAAGCCGGTATATAATATTATAGTAAATGCATAAAAGAAAGTATGTTCAGGAAGGAATGATATCGCAAAAAGACTTTATAACTTACCTTTTTTTAGTTACAAATAAGAAATAAGTAATGTAGCTGCCACAAGCGTCCACTGATGCATGAAGTGTTATTTGCGATATGTGGGTAGGTAACTTAAAAAAAATTAAGACTTTAATAATATATTTTGTTTGGGAATGTAAAGACGTACCTTACCAAAAGATTAGAACAACTGAACAGGAGTAATATCAGTCGCAGTAATATAAAATCACATACTGCCTACCAAAATAATAATAAGTAAGGCACTTGCAAGGTAGAACACTTCTCTTCTCTTCCGCTTTTCTGTAGAATGGTTTCCGAAACAGCCCAACCAAACTAAACAGTATAGGTACAACGTACAAGTACAACACATATTTTCAATTGTCAAAATATATACTCAACTTTGCTGCGAGCGAAATGGCATTTCAGTTCAGACACCAACCGGTTTATTTAAGTTTACAGTTTGAGAGCTCCTATTAATATGACAACAACACTACGATCTGTTCGATAAACTATTCTGGAACAAAATTTCTTTCAAATTATTTGCTATTCTCGAATACCGTATACGAGAATTTCTCTTCGAATGTTATGTGGTATTCGTTTGGGCTTCTTCAGATTTGCCCTCAGATTTCAGATTTCGTGAGCCTAGTGGAAAATAAAAACGTTACTTTCTCTTTTTTGTGTTGATATTTGTGTGATTTGAATATGTGTAGTCTTCGACACTTTTCTAAGCGATTTCCATTCACTGGTTAAATTTTGTATAGCATTAGAAAATATCTGTCCCGATTGATTTCTAAATATTTATACATAAATAATTCACAAAAATAGATTCACCCGATGCGATGCCTTTCTTTGCTTTAGAAAAAAATCACTAAAAATGTAAACAAACTCCACAAGTTGTCAAACTCAAACGCACTTGTATTGGTAAATCTGAGAAAATATCTAGACTCGCAAAAGTGCTCTGAAATCTGAAAAAGATTGCTTTTTCCTGTACCAAACTAGGTACAAAACGAACATAAAAATTGCTCTGAGAGCACCCAATCGAATACCACATAAATAAATTAGCAGTGCCCTCTCTTATTTCAGATTGTCAACTGTGAAGAAAACTCGCCGCCCTTCTACTAGTAAATTATCTGTCAGACACACAAGCTGTCACATACAGTCGTCGATTCGTGAAGTGTACGGAAATTTCGCTCGACCTATTTTCTGCATCTTCATAGTTCATAACAATTATTATAAAAGTACAAAAGTAATTATATATTAATTCTCAGTTCAATGGATTTACTAAAACCGATACAATGAAAGTTAAAATAAAATCGTGGATGGGTGTTGCATCTTGGCGATGGATTGCTAATGATGAAAATTGCGGTATTTGTCGTATGTCGTTCGAGAGTACGTGCCCAGAGTGTTCTCTGCCCGGCGATGATTGTCCACTGGTTTGGGGTGTTTGTTCCCATTGTTTCCACATGCATTGTATTGTCAAGTGGCTCAATTTGCAACCCCTAAATAAGCAGTGTCCCATGTGTCGACAGGCTTGGAAATTTAACATCCACTAGATGTTAATGTTATGTCAAATTGTAATTATACTCGATTCAATTACTACTTGCGCTACTTTAGTTAGTGAGTACTATTAACATAAACAAAATTTTGAGGACAATATAAACAAAATTATATATATAAGATTTAAAATAAAAAATAAATATACATATATATAAAAAGCCGCCACCGAGATGTCGTATTCTGACTTACCACCTCTACCGAAAAGCCTTGCTGCGGCTGTGCTACCTGATGGCGGTTGTTCAATAAATGCAGACACACCTAGCACATCTTCTAGCGCACGAAATTTGCCACAACGAGAAGCATCAGACGGACCGAATAGGCACGGTAGCTTATCATCGACTGCTGATTCCGTTAGCAGCGGCGATGCAAGCAAATCCCCAACGGTATCATCGACAGGTACAACATCGAACGAAAGTAACATGGACACACAATTAGCAACATTGCGACAGGAAATGCACAATCTGCGACAAATGGACTTATCACTACTCACTCAGCTATGGGCCCTAAACGAATCGATCCAAGGTTTTCGTGCACGCTTAGAAGAGCGTAAACCTTCCCGATCGCCATCTCCACCGAGATCCTTTTGTTCCGAGGCCGATAACGAATTTGGAAAAATGTCAACTGGTCCACTGAAAGGATCTATTTCTAACTCTAGTCGGGCACAATCTCAAGGGAGCCGTGCAAATCGACCGATGTCAATTCCGGCGAACGCCAGAGGCGATGCACCACAATTGAATGTAAATGCAAACCATTATCCCGAGAAAGCAATTCGTAAACCTCGCCCTAAGAAAAATCTCTACGACTACCCGTACGAGGAAAATCGTCTCAAACCAGATACTTTATACCAACAAACCAATGCTTGTGCACGCGCTCAAGGCTCTAATACCATTCCACAACAAATGTACACTAATAACGATCTTCCACATTACCCGATGTCTAAAGCACATACACTACAGGCCGCTGGCGGAGCTGCTTTTCATCAACATTTGATGCAAAAACCACACCAGTCTCAACACATGCACAGCAAATTGCATCCTGTACAGTGGGCACCTCCTCAAAACTCCCAGCCAAAGACGTCCAAAGGAGCAATTCCTAAGATCCTTTCAATATTACAGCGGAAGCAACGAGCACCACCTCCACCTCCACCACCACCACCGCTACATAAGTCTTCACAGCGACCTGTTTGATGTGACTATCTCATTACTAAACGTTGCTACTTTCTTATACCCCCACCCATTCATTTGATTTCTTCGTGTCACCTGAAAGAAAATATCACCCACGATTGGGAATTTCTGTCAATTAATCCAGCTCCTGGGAAATTACCCAATTTAAGTATCTAACTCTCATATACTAATCTCTTATTAACGAAAATAAAACATACTAACGAATGATAGTAGAACGGCAATTAAATTGCGAGCTACAACGTGGCATTTTTCCTTTCCTAAATTCTTAGCATTTAGTCTTATGAACGATCAAAAAATAAAAATTAAAATATAAAATTATACTGTAGTTGAGTTTTTATAACAAAATAATCATAAAAAAAGAAGAGAAAAACAAACATAAACAAACGCTAATATTAGTATTTCCTCGATGGAGAGCATGTTCATGTTTACAACACAATAAAACAAATATTTAATCGATTTATAAAGTAACACTAAGCAACATCCTTAGCATATAAAGTTGTTAAATTCTCATTACTGGTTAAGTTGATTGATATAAATACGATTAGAGGAAGAACTGTTATACTAAAGTTTAAAATGAAATAAGCATTAATTTATTGACTATTTAAAGGCGATAATAAATCCAAAGAAATACATATATCAAAAACTCCTTAAATCAAAGCCGGATGTGTTTTATTTTTAATGTATTTGCTTTTTTATTCTTCTTATTGTTTAAAGAAAATCTGTATAAAATCGTTGATTATCAACGTTTGCTTAAAATATAACAATCAGGAAAATAATTTAATATGTAAAACTATGAAGGTTTATCACACCTACTCCAGAATGATCTTTGCTACTTTACCATCAACGAAGACCTCTTTACCGTGCTTTAGACAAAATTCACGTTTCACGTAAGCAAACAGCAAATCGGTGACCAGGAAAATCTGAAAGAATATACAAATGAATATGTGCATGGATATTGAAGAAGAGGGGATAGGTTTTTACACATGGACAGTAGATAAGTTATATAATAACATTTCTAATTGAGTTTGAAGTCTTTAGTGTCCTGCAACTCAAATGCGAAACCAAATTAATTCCTCGTCAAACCGAGTGCCGGGAAAAAGTCAATATTGTTTATTAACGGTAACATAGTATTATCATATTAACGAAGGAATTCACACAAATCGGGTTACTGTACGGTAAACACTACAGTCACTGCCCGAACCGGTTCTACCGTATCAGAAAACCGACAAAACAGTTCCGTGCCTGACTGGCATGACATCTAGCGCACAGACAAATCCGCAAATCTTCGGGTTATGAAACTTTGATGGTGTCATTAGGCGTTTTTCTTTTTTAGTTCAGAGCAAAACCTGAACTGTTATACAAAAAGTTCGTGTTTCTTTTTTAGCTCAGACACTTCAGAGCTCGAATTTGTGTTTCTTTTTTCGCTCAGAGCATGATCAGAGCGCGCTCTATGAGCTCAGAATAAATTGACAGAGCATCCTGAGTAAAAAGCAGAGAACACATGTACATGTACACTTCCAGTCACATTTGAAGGACAAAAAAAAACAGGAAAAACAAAACATCCTCTGAACGCTCTGAGCACGCATGGTTCAGAGCGCGCTCATAATGCTCGAACTCTGTTCAGTGCTCAGCTCTGAACTAAAAAAGAAAAACGCCTATTGTATATAAATCTAATAGTACTCTCATCAGAGGAAATCGACACTAGCGCCTCTATAGAGCACCGGCCCGATTATACTTTATTTTCCTATCATTGACGGCAACCATAGTTTTGCACTTACCACAGACACCAATTACTGTCACTGAGAATAGAAAAAGGCAAGAGAGAACCAAACGAAATAGTAAACACAATGAACCACCCCTATTGACAAATGTACAAGTTGGCATGCGATATCTGGTGGCAAAGAAAAGAACCCTATCAGACATACAGGAATCTGTCATCGGTAAGCGATACGTGTATTTTTGCAAAAGTAATTTATTTATTTTATGAATGAAAAACTATTTTAATTGTTATAAATGCCTTGTCAGTCTAAAATTCAAGTATTGTTTATGGAAAATAAAATAATCCCGGGTCCATAAAATAGGTTTGAATCAGTTAAAAGTGGAATGAAAAATGTGTGTTGATTTCGTGTAAACAATTTTGTTTTTTGGATTAGACTCTTTTTTAACTGTTTAAATTTCTTTAAATTGTTGCTAATATTCTATTTATTCTGCAGCATTATCCCAAATACCAACTAACCGAGATTTATTTCAGACTTTCTCGATAACCATAATGATAATTTTGGAAGGCTTCTGTTTGGAAATACTAACATCACCAAACGCGTGCAGTATTTTTTATTATCTCTTGCAATTGGCTTTAATTCTTTAAAATGTAAACTGATTTTGGGAAATGATTTTCTCATGCGAAGAACATTGACCACTTTTTTTAAAACGAATCAAGAGTTTAATACTTATTTGGAATTTTGTATATTAAACCTTTTTGTCTACATTTGTTTCACTGGGGTACACCACAATGAGACGCTCGATCCAACACTTTTTCTTTATTTTCCAACACTCTAAGCTATTTAGAAATTTATTTGTGTGTTTTTAATTAACAAATGTATTTATTTTCCACAATATTTAAATATTTAATCTCCCTTAGCTTCTTTTACGTATATTTTTTCGCTGATCTGTCAAACTTGTATGTCTAGTAGGGTTCAAATTATAGCCGCTAGGGTACACCCTCCATTTCTCAATAAGCTACAAATGAAAGGATTTGTTATTAGATCTAACAAAAAGAGAAGAACATATAGTTGTGTGTGTACGCATAAAGTGCAACACAATTTTCTGGATTGTGCGAACAAATAGATATGAGATAATTTGTGTATCATCTCATCTCGTTTGCATGTACAAATTATTTATTTTCTTCTTTCGATCTTTGCTTGTTGGTGATATTTTTTTGATGTATGTTTTTTATGGATGTTTGTGTGTCACAGAGCTCGTTGCCTACAAAATTCCTAGCTTTAAAAATGTTTGGGTTGTCTGATTATTAGGGTAATTGGACGAAAATATAATTTTTTTTGATGTTTTATGTAGGTATGCCAATATGTAAAAGGATTTCCACGCCCTTTCCGCTGGAAACTAAAATGTTCTTGCAATACTAAATATAAAGGGTGGACATAGGCAAAAATTGATTTAAAAGCATTACGGAACCAAAGTTACCACAAGTGTTTTGCCTTTTATTTTAAAGTAAAGCTATTAATTTACATTTAGAAGTTTCTTATAAGTTTCGCTTATTTGAAAAATTTAATGTGTTTTAAAGAGTTATGTAACGTATGCGCTACAATTAGAATAGACTAAGTGGTGTGCTTGGTTTAATTAAAATACAATTATTATTATTTTAAAGTGTATACGCCCTAAGTTTTAAATAAAAATGCCTGTTAGAGATGCCTACACTCATTGCCTCAGCGTATAAAAAACGTTTTCCTTATCATTCTTTCAAGTTCCAAATGACCACCGAAAGGAAATTTGGTTAAAACATTCTCGGAACACACATTTTGAAAAAAACTGCCTATTTTTGCGAGAAACATTTTTACCCAAAAGATATAATAACAAAGGGGACACGAAAATGCCTTACTAAAAATGCAAATCCAATGTCAGCTATAGCTGTGTGTAAATGTACTGACACTGTAATTGGTGACCCGTGCTTTGGGGTTATAAATTTTAGGGAAAGTGCAGGTATTTTAAAAGTTGCTACTGTGATAGAAGAAATTCAAAATGATTCACCTCCATTATTAGTAAATAAAACCTCTTCTCCAATTACATTTATAAGGGATTATAGTTTACCTCTAAATATTAATGATGGTAATGAGGCCTCTTCCTCGCAGTTTCCATCTCCCCATAGACAAACAAATAACAAAACATTAGAAGCAAATAGCATTAAGACGACTATATCTCGTTTTTTATTTGATACCCCAAAAAGATTAAAGGAAAATAGAGAATACAATTTGCAAAAAAAAATGTTGAGCTTCAATTAGAATCCAAAAACCCTGATGTATGAAACTATTTCACAAGCCATTTTCACGACGAAGAAAAGGATATTTGCTTAAAATGTTTTTATAAATCTCCATCGCTTTGTACCCATATGCTAGATACGAAATTTTTTCAGTTGCACTCCATGTTGTTCTTAACCGGAGGACAGTATGGTGCAATTTTATTTATCTTTTACTGAGAAACATAATTACCCTTTACGTTTAAAGTTTTTCCTCAAAAATTATGAAAAACTGGAAGATTGCAGAAAAACTAGGTTTGTGCGCTTTATTTTTTCGGAATAGGTTAGGTAAACGTAGGCATATAGGTAGATCACAGATTAAAATCACGAAAAACTTCCGGATATACTCGGATAATTATTAGCGTCCGATTGGGTTGAGCGTTGATAATGACCTATATGAAATTAAATGCAAAAATTATGTCCTGGTACTGGTACATTATGTAGCTACAAAACCAGAAGAATAATAATCTAAGTACATTACATACCCACCTTTCAACAAACGGGCCTATGCAGCAAAATCCAAAGCAAAGAAACGTCGCTTATTTCAAAGAAATAATGAAATGTAGCAACGTTTCGGAAATGTACCAATCACCATTTCGGCGAAAAATATAGAAAAATTTATATACAATGATGGTGTATTACAATTTTCAAAAGCTGTCCAGACGCACAAAAAACGTAGTATTCGAATAGACTTATTTGATACTTCTCAGATTTTATTGTTGGTTATTTTGCTTTTGGCATCGTATACCACAAATGAAGTAATTTTTGGATATGTGCCGCCCCACATCCATTTACAGCACTTCTTCTTTGGGATAAACACCCAGTATGAATCTTAGAAGTGCCAAAAAGACAGTTGTTGTAATTGCATGTTACATTAGTTTGATGAACAGACAAAGATGTTAATTAAGAAAGCAAAAACCTCTAAACCAAACGCTAGTTTAAGATAAGTTTTATTGCGGTTTGCGTCTGCCAACCTTTGCCGACTTAAGTCGGCGGTAGTAAAAACCAGAGCCAAGAACTACTTTGTATAGAATATACCTTCCCTCTGGTAAAAACATACTTATATTCAGTAATAAACGTCTTAAGCTCTTGACTCAAAAACAGTCCTTCAGATGAGCCCATTAGAAGGAAGTTCTTCTTCGGGGAATTACTAAGTACCGAATAATTGAGGAAATCCTCTGCTTCAGACATGAAAGCTAGACTAATAATATTTTCTAACGATGTCGGCACAACCAATCGTCTTGACGAGTTAGAAGCTAAAAAAAAAGAGTTGATAGCAGAAAAGTGTCACTGCACTGGCTTACAAGCTGAATGCATTGTTGCCAATGTTGACAAACGATATGTGTCATGCTAAATTTAAATGCGCACGAAAACACGAATTCACAGATGGAAACGTTGAGAGCTTTCGAGGTGGGATTTTATTCCAAAATGTACGGTCTAAATTGGCCAGGTGCACGGAAGCTGGTCGTACAAAATTTAAGCCCAATAAAAAAATTAAATTTAATTAAATCAATTGCTTACAATCGTACTAGTATTTACGATAAGTAGCAGCATTCATTTTCGGCAACCATCCACATTAAAAGCACCTTTTTTTAAATCTTAGAAAATCGTTAGTAAACTGGTGCAATCTATACATACAGCCAAAGTCCCAGAGTTTATCATGTAGGGAGAATCTTGTCCTTTTCTGGTAGAATCGACACTGTTGTGCTAGGCATGGCACATGGCGAGTTCATGGGCCGTTCAATTATCTGAAAGGTCACTATGGCCCGGCGCCAATGAATTGTAAATTGTTCCACCATTTTGTTACGAGGTTAACGGAAATTAAAGGAAGTTTTGGAATTGAAGGTAACCGAATCAAGAGATTTAATAGCGGCGGGATATGCATCGCGGATGCTATATTATTATTCAGTCACAAAAAGGACTTGCTAATAGGCAAGATCTCCGGTTGGGACACGCTACAGGCAGAAGGAGATTTCATAGTTTAGATTCAGTTTCCGTTGTGGTCTCGCCGGATGTCCTGCCCAAAACCCTATACTATTTTCCCAGTCGGATAGGTAGAATATAAAGGTTCGAAGCTTTATGGAATGAAAGCAGGGGAGAGTGTAATCAGTCTTGTAGATTATTAAGAACAGGCCAATTTATCTGTTAGCCGATTGGTTCACAGACTGCAAAATGGCAGCAATTGTAGCCACTTATTTGCAGCAGAGATCCAGCGGTGGCATGTGCAACAATTATTCATATCCGCAATTGGAGTTGTCCTTATGGCAACTGATGTCCACCAGACGATAACGCCATAAGTGGCCTGACAATGGAAGTACATAGGCAATATGTAGTGCGGAAAGGATGTTGCGATTCCAGCTTAGTTTGCTGTCTAGAGTGAGGTACTGGGCCGCGTTAGCAAGCACAAAAAGGAGGAATTAAATTGGGAATTTTGTATTTCTTTGTGTTCTGTTTTCTGTGGATATAGGCCACATTTTTTGGCTCCGTTAGAAGTTCGGTAGGTATTATAGTGTTATGCCATCGCTTAGCTTGTTCGAAGAGCCGCCAGCACCTGCACGCTGTGCGATGAGATAAAATCTTCTGACTCCACATGAGTGGCTTGTCATTTGGTTGCTTAGTGAAAAGACAGACTATGCCAGATAGAGAAAATTCGTAAGTTCGTCTGCCTTCGCGTTTAATTCAGGAGAATTAGTCGGGGAGGCAGTGGTAGTGTTTATTGTAGACTACACTGCTCCTTTATTTGAATAGTCTGTCTTTCTATAGTTACTAAGGTCGGGTTGAGCTTGAGTTAGTTCAAACCGAATTGAATATATCTATGATTTGAGAAGTGTTTACTATAAATATAATATGATATACTCTCAGAATAGGGTAATGTATAGTACCTACGGTCTTTTACATGTTATAGAGGTGGGTTCGCCACCAGTCTTGTTTGTGCATAACTAATTTCGCACTAATTTGGTTATCAAAAATACATAACTTGGTTAATAAGAAGACAAAAAAACGTATATATTCTTACCTGCCCTGTTGAAAACGCTAAGGTTGCCCCAAAATAAAAGTTTGCATTTGCTGAGCCAGCATACATCCATAAATACCACAACGCTGGCATAATTAGAACCGTAATCAGGAAAAAGCAGAAAACAACAAAGTTATGGACCATAACTGAAACAAAAAATAAAAAAAATACAAATAACATATATATCTTCAAAATGCAGGTAACTGAACTTACACTTCCAGCACCGTCGCCAAATTGGTAGAAGAGCTAGATAGAACGTAATGTCTCCCAAGCATGGATAAGATCGAAATATTGATGTTAATGCAATCAGAACAGTCGCAAGCATCAGCGGGTCATTGCGTAATTTAAATGTTAGGGGAATTAAATATAGAATTGTCGCATTCATTTGAAATGTAATCAAGAACATGGTACGAAAATGATCGAACATTTCCATAAAGAAATACCAAAAGAGACCAATGTTGGGTTGAAGTTCACGGCAGAAGAAACTGTAAAATAAAGTTCGATTGAAACCAAATTTCATAATAGCATGTATTATACTTACACAAAGCCCAATGTACCATTAAGGAAGGTCCAGTTTCCCATAATTAAGAAGTTGATCCAACAAAACCCAGCACATGCCGAGACGAAGAGAACAACTATCCTGGTAGAGTTTTTGGTAGAACCTTTACCGAAGATAAGCACAATTGGGGCAATCAAAACAAAAGGGTACAGGTTTCGCAAGGTTTCTAGGGCGAGGAACATAATACATGGCAGAAGATATTGTTTCGCCATAAAGTAAAAGCACAAAGCTAAAAATATATTGCTAAATACTGTAGACGTCAGTCCGACGCAATTTAGAATAGTAAAGGGATTAAATAGGTACGCAATAAATACATATTTGGGAATGTCTATTGTGTCTTGTTGCCGAAACTGCAGTTCCTCGGTACCGGCGGCGTAATTAATCAGATCTTTCTTCTCCTTTAGATACTAAAAACAAAAAGCAATACCAAATAGGAAGTCAAGAAATACCTTTGCCAAGGTTTATTTACCATTTGTTCGACGAATTCTTTACTCATTCTTAATAGAATAAAAGCAGTTGCTAAGTCAAGGGCTATATAGAGCCAAGGAACTAATTGTGAAGCAGTAGTGCAAATCCAAACCAGACTTAAAAGAATGATAGGTGTTTCGTGAACCATATCACCATGATATGGATCAATATTGTTTGTATAAAGATGAATACCTTCTTGGACTGTAATCAGACATGTTAGCGTTTATATTTGTAATAACTTTTTAATTTATTTGATAAAAACCTCTCTTGAATGAATTCAAAGGAGTTGAAATCTCAACCCGGTTTCTTATAGCTGCAGAATATTTTGATGACCATAAAACATATCTGATCGATGCTCCAAATATGAGGAGAACGATTAAGGTTTTCTTTTCCATGGTATTGGACTTTGATATAACAATTTTTTGTGACTAAAATCTGTAATTATGTATATTTTTCCCACAAATCGCTTAAGGAAAGAACCAAACCTAAACTCCGCCGAAAGATAACAATTCTGACAGCTATAAAGTCAGCTTCAGCCAGTGATACCAGATTTTTTTTTGCCTAAATTCCCCATTTTTGGGGAATTTTGTGAAAATTTTCCCCATTTCATATCCGTTTTTTCCCCATTTTAATTCATTGAAGTAAAGACGCATTTTTCATACAATAAAAATTTTTTTTCTTTTTTTTCGCCGTTTTTTTAAAAAAGGTGTTACAAAAATAAAAAAAAAACAAATAATATTCAAAGTCTTGCAGTTTAAACTAATACAAAATAAGTAAAATTAAAAGCAAATATTGCAGGTAGGTGGAATAGATTTAAAAAGCATAGGTAATTCATAAATAACGACGCACGTTGAAAGTAAATTATAATTTTGAAAGGTACATAAATACAACAAATTATAAATAAAAAAATATATTAAGTATTTAAGTTATAAATTATATTAATACAAGTTATTATATAACGATTGGTAGGTACACTAATCGTCATTGGACTGGTACATATTTTTATTGTGCAAAACCAAGTATTTTTATCGATGCAAAGATCAAAGCAACTTTTTGATCATTTTTGCAGCATAATTTCGTCTGTAAAATTCCGCAAAGTGTTTCAGTTTCGAGCTAAGTCGTTTAGATTCTATAAACGCGGTGATGTTTTTATGTTCGGGAGATATTCGAAAGTCAACTACACTAATTTTATTTTTAAATTATGCAAAATTAATAAACATGCATGGATTTCCGTTTTTCCCCATTTTAAGAGCACTTTTCCCCATTTTCCCCATTGAGTCAAAAATTCCCCAAAATGGGGAAAAATCCCCACATCTGGTATCGCTGGCTTCAGCTCTAAAAATTGCCTACCAAGCAACGCGTAGAATCGTGTGATGTCGAGCAAGATGGGTACGTTCAGAAATGTATAGGATTACTTCTGTCTTCAGCAAAATATTTTAATGTGGTAGGTACTTCATCAGATTTGCTCTCAGATTCCAGATTTCGTGTGGCTAATGGCTAATCGAACATAAAAACGTCACTTGCTCTTTTTTGTGTTGATATTCGTGCGATTTGAATATGTGTAGACTTCGACACTTTTCTTAGCGATTTCCATTCGCTAGTTAAATTTTATATTAAAACATTAGAATTATCGGCGTCGATTGATTTCTAAATATTTATACATACCACAATTTGCAAATGTAGAATCACCCGATGCAATGCCTTTCTTTGCTAGAGAAAAAATTCACTTAAAATGTAAACAAACTCCATCAGTTGTCAAACTCAAACCCACTTGTATTGGTAAATCTGAGAAAATATCTAGATTCGCAAAAGTGCTGTGAAATCTGAAAAAGATTGCTTTTTCCTGTACCTACCAAACGAACATAAAAATTACTCTAAGAGCGCCCAATCGAATACCACATTACATTGAACAGAACAAATACTAAACGCGAGAGCGAGACTCGACATTGCATGTGGGCGGTGTGCCTTTTGACGTTTCATATCTTTTTTTTTATTTATTTTTTGGTTTTGTTTTAACCGCACTACACTTGTTTTTTTATTCCGTACCTACATTCATCATTTGAATATATTAAGAATGCCTTCTATTTTAAGTAAGGACTCACTGGAAAAGACATACAAAGCGATATTCAAAAGGATAAAAGGAGTCACAAAATGTCCGGAGGATTTCTTAAGGTAAATATAGAAGATATTAACCTCCACGGCGGTAGAATCGTCCATCCACGTGTATGTAATTATTTTTTTTTTGTTTTTTTTTTAAAGCATACAACAATTAAAATCAGAAGAAGTTAGAACTTTATTAAAAGATGTTTATGACTTCACTTTTTTAAAAGACACGAGAAACAAAAATAAAGTGGGTGCTCTTCAGGAACTTGTTGTAGACGATTTGGATGAGGAACAAATTTGGCAACTTATCGAGTTGAGG
Organism: Cheilosia vernalis; assembly: GCA_949126925.1. Lineage (NCBI taxonomy): Eukaryota > Metazoa > Arthropoda > Insecta > Diptera > Syrphidae > Cheilosia > Cheilosia vernalis. Next base: position 19,692,724 of record OX421361.1, read on the forward strand.
AACAATATTGTGTGGCCGCAGCTTCTTGAGAGTACATCAAAACTGTTTTCACTGCCAGAAACAAAGTTTAAGCTGAACTTCGCAGAAGAACACGATGGAGAAAACGGCAACAGCGAAATTCATAGTGAAGATGAAAATGACAGTAAGCAGGTCTCCTCCGAAGAAAATGGTGAAGACGAAGAAGTTGACTCTCATGAAGCTTACAAACAAAAAAAGTTATCTAAGAAAAAAGGCAAATCGTCAATTGTCGACGATCAATTTTTTAAGCTTAGTGAAATGGAAGCGTTTTTGGTTGCCGAAGATGAGAAGGAATTCAACAAACAAAAGGGAAACCAAGTTGATGATTTTAGCATTAACTACTTTGATGAGAATTTAGGTGAAGAAGGGGAAGAATATGCTGAATACAAAGACTTTTTTGATGATGATGTCGAAAATGAACCAGAAACCTTAAAAGAAATCAACAAAAATCTTGAAAGCGCTCAAAATAATTCTGACGAAGACGGCACAGAAGCCGATGGAAACTCGGATGAAGAGGAATATGCGAGTGAAAGATTGGCGGAGGAACGTCCTACTGATAGTATGAACCCAGCTACAGATGAATCAGGAAACGATTCAGAAGAAGAAGTCGACAAACCAAAATCGTCATTCGAAGAACGTCAAGAACGTTTAAATCAACGCATTAAGGACTATGAGCAAGACATTTTGGGAGAGAAACCCTGGCAACTGAAGGGAGAAATACAAGCCACAAATCGACCACAAAACTCTCTGCTGGAGGAGATTCTCGAGTTTGAAGCAACTACACGGCCAGCTCCTATCATTACAGAAGAGACCACCCTCCGATTAGAAGATATAATCCGTCAGAGAATTAAAGATCAAGCTTGGGACGACGTTGAGCTCAAAGTCAAGCCAATAAGCACTCCACAAGAATACCGAAAGCAGCTGGTCTTGGATCAGGAAAAAAGTAAAGAATCGCTGGCGCAGATCTACGAGAAGCAATATCAAAAAGAAATTGAAAAATTGGATCCGAATTCAGCCGATGCGAAGGAAGAAGAACCGAAATCTCACAAAGAAATCAAAGAGATGATGCGCTCTTTGTTTGTTAAGTTAGATGCACTCTCGAACTTCCACTTTACTCCAAAACCAATAGCGCCAGAGCCAAAGATTATCACAAACACCCCGGCTGTAAATATGGAAGAAGTTGCCCCTGTTGCTGTCAGTAATGCCAAACTTTTGGCGCCTGAAGAAATCAGAAAGCGAGCCAAAGGGGACATTCTTGGTAGTAATGAACGCAACAAAACAGATAAAAACCGTGAAAGAAGACATAAGAAACAAAAACAGCGTGCTGTCAACAAAGCACTTGAGGAGCGTGACATCCAAAAGCAGAAATTTGGCATCAAGCTTTCGAAGAAGGAGGAACAGGCCAAAACTACTAAGAGTTTGTTGAGGAGCAGAAATGTTGAAAAGGTGATTGTTAAAAAAAAACTGCATATTTGATTACTTTTACTGACATTATATTTTCTAGGTATCCGTGTCTAATGATGCAGGTTCCATGAAGTCTTCGAAAGCGTTTTTCACAAAATTACAGGAGACCACGTCGATACAAAACAAAAATATAAAGAAACACAAAAAGGCAGATCCCAATACTCTCTCCGCCAAGAAGTTGAAGTTATAATTCTGTTTTCTACTGCTCTTTTAATTGTATTCTCCATGAATAAAGTAAAGTATACAGGTTGAATCACATTGTTCCTTTACTAATTACAGTAGAAGTCGTTTATAACGACGGTGAAGGGACCGAGGAAATAAGGTCGCTATAACAGGCGGTCGCTACTCCCCTCAAAAGGAGGAAAAGTGCGCGTCGCACGGTAAATAGGCTTAAAAGCCGTGACCCCAGTTCCTTCACGGAAAGGGAAGCAGCGCAGCTAGCTGGGGCCCGGGAGACTATCAAGTCAACCGAAGACGCATGGCGCAGCAGCCTGAAAGAGAGGAGGCAGAACCCGATTGCCAAAGGGATGCTGTCTGGACCAAGGAAGGAATGCCTTTTGCCTTCCGCCTTGGAAAGGTCAAAACCCGGGAAACCAGGTGCCGGCCCGGCTAAAGACTCGTCTAGGCTGAGCAGACACCTGGCTGTTCAAATAAGGTTCTGTCAGGTAGGAAGTTACGTAGGACTTGTGGAGGAGCCGACATGAGATTGGCCGTACCGGGGGCGAAATGTCGATTGCCTTTCACCTCGACGGCGACTGATTCAAAGTGTCAAGGGGCTGTCTCGGGCAAGGATTTGTCCAAACCAGGGAACGCTCCGATAGTCTCCAAAAGAGGTCGCAATGAGGACACGATCTCCCCGGTTGTAGGTAGGCAGGCAAAAAGGCCAAAGAGTCTTATCCGCTTGAGGGGGCCTTATCTACCCGTGGAAAGGATAGAACGGAACCTGCAGAGCCTTAACCCGGAACTACAAAGCAGGGAATGGAAAGTCCTTGAAACGGGTGAATATAACCAGAATGGCATGGACGTGACTATGTTGCTGAGTCACAAATCGTTGCCGCTGCTCCGGAAACATGAGTTTAAGGTTAGCGTAGGCATAACGCGATTCAAACTCCAGCTGTTAGCGACGAAAGAAAAGGGAGAGCAACCGACTACTCGTGATGAAGATAGCACAAATAAATCTTCATCACAGTAAGGCGGCCAGCACCAATCTCGTTCTCCTTATGGAAACGAAACATATAGATGTCGCCCTGGAAATATAAGTGGGCTGAACTCCAGAGACTTTACCACTTACCACAATACTCCAGTAAATGGTAAGTCCCGAACATGTATTGTCGCTAGGAAACAGCTTAAACTTTTTCTTCTACCTGGTCTCAGTGATTCGGACCAAACGGCTGTCAAATGGGACAGGGCAGGAAAAGGCGCGCTGATACTGGCGACGATAGACATGCCATTCGAGTCGGACAATCCACCCTCAGAGCTATCCTGTTCACTAGCCAGAACAGTAGAAAAGGAAAGATGGGATCTCATCGCTGGCTGTGATACCAACTCCCATCATACGCTCTGGGGCAGTACGGACATCAATGCACGAGGTGAGTCCCTCTTAGAATTTATAATCAAAAATAATCTCCTGTTAGTAAATATTGGCAATGAGCCAACCTTCGTTATTAGGAATAGACGTGAGGTATTAGACATTACTCTTCACAGTAACTCGCCCTCTCTAACTGTGAAGGATTGGAGGGTCTCTTCTGAGCCATCCTTTTCAGATCACAGGATTATAGAATTTTCAATAGATGAACAGCCAGTAGTTTCAAGTAAATTCAGGAACCCAAGACTCACCAACTGGGACACTTTTGCCTCAGAGGCTGTGAGAAATGGACAAACCCTGAACGCTCAAAAAATATTGACACCAGCCGAAATCGATGCATTCACAGAGAATTTAAGCAAAATTTTAAGTAAGGCATATGATAAAGCCTGTCCTCTACGGACAATCAAGAAAAGGAATTGTTCTTGATGGTGGTCCAAGGACCTCCTTGAAATTAGAAGGAAAGTCAGACGTCTGTTTAATTTGGCCAAACGCACCAATTCCCAGTCAGACTGGGACTTTTACAAAGCCGGTCAACGGAAATTCAAGGCTGCTGTCACTAGTGCTAAACGTACAGCCTGGCATACCTTTTGCAATGAAATAGAAGATACCAGGGAATCAGCTAGACTTAGGAAAATCCTATTGAAAGAACCTGTTCCAGGTTCCAAGTTATCTTAAATACAATATGGGCAACTGGACACAGTTTTCAGAAGAGACATTAAGTCTGCTTCTAAAAACGCACTTTCCGGGTTGTATCAAAACAACCGTCCAGTCTGCACCAAGCACTGCAACTACAGTAACAACAGTTCCAGCTGGTATAATAAACGAGGAAAAACTTAACTGGGCGATTGAAACTTTCTCCCCTTTTAAATCTCCTGGGCTGGACGTTGTCTTCATTCCGAAGGCAGGCAAGTCCAGCCATACGACTGCTAAGGTTTTCAGGCCTATAAGTTTAACATCATTCATCCTGTAAACCTTGGAAAAGCTTTGGCATTGTCATAAATGAAATATTCGAAAACAGAGGGGTCAAAGTAGCTGCTTATGCAGACGATGTAGTAATACTTGCTACAGGCAAATTCCTACCGACCATAAGCGAACTACTAGAAAACGCATTACGAACAATTAGTATGTGGGCAAACCAATGCGGTCTTGGAATCAATCCACAGAAGACTGAACTAGTTTTGTTCAGTAACAAAAGGGTGATTCCATACTTCGTTCCTCCAGCTATTGAGGGTATACCCCTTAGGGTTGCTGAGATTGCCAAATATCTGGGTATAATCTTAGATAGGAAGTTTAATTGGAAGCTAAACGTCAATGATAGAGTAAAAAAAGCTGCAAATGCTCTTTACGCATGCAACCGAATCTTCGGCAAAAAATGGGGACCAAACCCCAAAATAATTCTGTGGATGCATACGGCCAAATAATGACCAAAATACAAAGACTAGCATGTATAGGTACAACCGGCGCAATAAGGACAACACACACACATTTTCTCTGAAGAGTTAAATATACACCACTCAATCAGATTACCTGATTACAGCAGTGTCTTTCAGGCGGAGGTTCTGGGCAATCGCTGAAGCTGCCCATATGGTGTCAATGTTAGCAATACCAAATAATGATTTTACCATATTTATTGACAGCCAGGCGGCTATAAAAGCAGTATCTGCTATCGAAATAAAATCAAAGCTAGTTCACCGCTGCCGTGAAGAGCTTAAGGTTCTCTGCTCGCAGCACACCACGCGTCTCTGCTGGGTCCCTGGACACAGTGACAAAACCGGCAACGAGATGGCTGATGAATTGGCAAGAAATGGTTCTGCTATGGATCAAGATCGGGCGATTAGAGGGTGGAAAATAAGACCCGGATGAAAGCCAACAAAAGGTGGTTAAAAAATAAAGTTATTGTAATTTGACTGTGATAGTATTATAGTAGTGATGTCTTCAATGTTGTGTTATTTATTATTAATTAATTATGTTTTGTTGTGTCACGGGCGAAAGTGCAATAAAGAAATTAAGAACAATTAAAAAAATAGGACGAATAAAGAATACCCCTGAGGAAGTTGGAAAGAAACCGACGAAACGTAGGGTGCAAGGATGAATTGAACGTGTTTTAATTGCATCAAAAACAAATAGACCATAAAAGGCGAATTGCCATAAAAAAAGGTGGAAAGAACTAACTACCTGCGAAATACCACGGAAGCTATGGCCGGAGGAATACAATCCAAGTCGGACTATCTACGGGTGATTTTTTAGCTGGTTTGGTTTTGGCAACACTGGTTTTGACAGCTGACGTGTGTTTAGTACCTTGTGTCACTGTCAAACAGCTTCAGTTTGGTTTGCAATTTAACCATGGATCGTCTTACAAATGAACAACGCTTGCAAATTATTGAATTTTACTATCAAATTTCGTGCTCGGTTCGAAATGTTCATCGCGCGCTGCTTCCATTTTATGATCGGCATTCTCGACCTTCTGAGCAGTCTATTCGGAAGATTGTGACCAAATTTCGCACCAAATTTACTTTGTTGGACATTAAACCACCAACACGTTTACGTACTGTGCGTAGTGAAGAAAATATTGCGGCCGTATCAGCTAGTGTGACAGAAGACCGCAAAATGTCGATTCGGCGCCGTTCCCAGCAGTTAGGCCTTTGTTACAGCACTACGTGGAAAATTTTGCGGAAGGATTTGGGCGTAAAGCCTTTTAAGATACAGCTGGTGCAAGAACTAAAGCCAGCCGACCTACCACAACGCCGAATTTTTGGTGAATGGGCTCTTGGAAAGCTGGCCGAGGATCCGCTTTTTTATCGAAAAATTGTGTTCAGCGATGAGGCTCATTTTTGGTTGAATGGGTACGTAAATAAGCAAAATTGCCGCATTTGGAGTGAAGATCAGCCAGAAGCATTGCAACAGCTACCAATGCATCCCGAAAAAGCCACTGTTTGGTGCGGTTTATGGGCCGGCGGCATTATTGGGCCATATTTCTTCAAAGATGATGCGAATCGCAGCGTTACTGTCAATGGTGAACGCTACCGAGCGATGATAACAAACTTTTTTTTGCCCGAAATGGAAGTTCTTGACTTGTATGATATGTGGTTTCAACAAGACGGTGCCACTTGCCACACAGCACGCGAAACAATGGCGCAATTGCGAGGCGAGTTTGGTGAACAGTTAATTTCACGTTTCGGGCCGGTCAATTGGCCGCCTAGATCATGCGATTTGACACCATTAGATTATTTTTTGTGGGGGTATGTCAAGGCTAATGTGTATAGGGACAAGCCCGCTTCGATTGACGCACTGGAAGCCAACATCCATGCATTCATTCGTGAGATACCGGCCGATATGTGTGAAAGAGTATGCCAAAATTGGACTCAGCGGATGGGCTACCTGAGACGCAGCCGCGGTCAACATTTGCATGAAATTATCTTTAAACATTAAATTGCAAGGTTCAAACTATCGATTCAAATAAATATTTCATTCATTTTTTCGAATTTTTTGTGTTTTTTTTTTAAAAAAAGTTCTAAACCTCTTAAAAAATCACCCGTTATATTTCGAGAGATATTCGAATCAGACCACCATTGACGGGTCTCTTTTCGTCTCTCTACCACTGTAAATCTTACCCAGCTAGACTCTCTGCATTTCTCCAGAGTTCTTTCCTGGGTTCGATTCCTAGTGTTACCGCTAAGCATCTGTGAAAATTCTGTTTCATCGACCGGGTCTCCACCCAGTGAATGTCCCAAGATTTTCATTCTTCTGCCAGCCAATCCCAGTGCCAATGATGTTGTAATGTTTTTCATGCGTCTGATCACCGCCTGATTGTCCAGTGTCTCCACCTGACCCTCAAAGTAAGTTGTCCAACGCATGCGGCACAATGCAATCATCTTCAGCCTAGTGTTACCGCTAGCATCAGTTGAAAAATCTGTTTCATCGACTGGGTCTCCTCCACCCAATGATGTCCCAAGATCTTTCATTCTTCTGCCAGCCAATCCCAGCGCCAATGATGTTGTAGTAATGTTTTGCTTGCGTCTATCACCGCCTGATTGTCCAGTGTCTCCACCTGACCCTCAAAGCAAGTAGTCCAACGCATGCGGCACAATGCAATCATCTTCAGCCTGGTGTAACGCCAACGACCCGCGGTGTTCTCAAAGTGGTCCCCCATCTAAGTACCAACCGCACCCAACTCTGTTTGATTTCGGTGATCTGACGAGAACCGATTTTTTTTTTTTTTTGTTTAAATTCATTTTTATTATGATCATTCATTAAACTTATATACTAGACAAAAACGATTAAATCTAATTTAAAACTAACAATCTTAATTCTAGCTTTCTGGCTCTTAACGAGCACTCTAAACTTAACGATATCCTTAAAATTATTGCCTTTCGGCCTTAAATCTATCTATATTTAATTTGTTTTGTTTTTTATTTTTCAAGAAACTTTGAAAACTTGAATTCTTTATTATTCTTATTTTACCTACAAACTACTTAAAACTACCTAAGCTACTTAGCCTAAATTAATTATAATCAGGGTGGTGAGCAATCCTTCGATTGGTCACCATCCTGATTGCGTCCATGGGCGCCTGACAGCCGCCAACAAGGGTTCACCCGTGCCGCCGAGACTCTAATCTATCCTAAACCTACAAACTTAATATCTATCTTAAAACTAAGGAGGATGCTACGTCAGTAGCGCACCGGCACGGGAGAGCGTATCAGCCCTCACCTCTTCCTCAAGCCACCAAAATTCGGTGAACTGCTTTACAGTATCGACCCTGTCCCGATCCGCAATTGCGGTGCTAAAACGGAGGAGCTCCTGAGCATTGGCGGCGTACCCGTCGTGGATGAGGCGCTTATCCCTCGCGCCGCGGTGGCTGTGGTACAATACCGGCATACCATCTTTATTTTGGACTAACCCTTTCATGTCTACATGAAGGAATGCCTCAGGCGGGATAAAGCCAGACCGAAGCGTACTCTCATGGTACATTAAATTGGGGTAGTAAGCCCCTGAGATCAGGCTATTATCACTGGCCATCGCCCTTGCAACGTGCCTCCGAATCACCGTAATAAGGAAATTGTCAACCCTATTCAGTCGAGCCCCATTGTATAGGGTCCTGTTGGGACGAGAACCGATTTTCCAGCGTGGTATGGTCGTTGGTTACAATTATGGCTATAATATCAATGACACTTTAGATGTTCAATTTGTGATCTCATTCTTACGCCTTTACTAGAATTGACTGCGGACAGAAGGATCTTTCTGTCCCGTCTCGTATACAAATGTGTGTGCGTGATATTGTTAAAAAAATGCAGTATTAATTAAATTCTATGAACAGTTCTTCTGTACCTAAAGGCATAGCATTTAAATCAACAAATGAGTGCCTTCATTTCTTGTCTTCACAAATCCACAATCAAACCAGGATCACGCACCTTAGGAAGCTTCAAAGGTTAAATAAAACGCGTGGAACATGTGGAAATTCCCGATGGTAAAGAAAAAAAGAAAGGCCAAGACTTAACTGGTGAAATATGATCTTTATTGATCTGCTTTGGACGAAAGAAATGTGAATACTAATTTCAATATAATTATGTATACCTAAGAAGAAAAAAAGTAGACAAATTATATCACAAGAACAAATTCAAAGTAGCTAAGTAGGTTATTTATATTAATTATGTTGAAGATTTTCAACAAAAGCCGATAAGAATCAAATGACACACTGGTATCCTTATGGTTTATTACCCAAAATACACATATCCATATGGCATTCCAATTTGTTTGTACATCTTGCTACGTACCTATATACAAATTTCTATTTCAAGTGGTATTATATTTTTAGATACATCTCCCGAAGTTTTCTAAAATATTCCTTAATTTCTAGGTCAAAAGGAAAACAATAAATCTACAGTCCAACAAATTCGAAAGTCTACGTTGCCCACCGCTACCATCATAAAATCGTGTAGAGATTCTGACTCCGCCTCTCTTCGCCCACGCTGAGCAGTTTGGTTGAACTGAAAATTAAGGATGAACCAAAAGCTTTCACATTTTCCGAAACAGTTGGCTATATCACGTGCGAGGATAATTGCATTCGTGTATTCAAGAAATGACGGCAAACACTGATGGCTGTTTATGGTCTGAAGCTGCATGTGGTACGTTCGTTAGAAGGATAATGAATAGCAACTCGTGTCATTTTTGATTGAGATCAACTGTTTATAAAGTTATATATGTATAAATTATATCATACCTATAGGTACTTGAAAATAAAATTAAATTGAGAATGCTCATGCCTGTGTAATTTATGACAAATAAACGGCTGCAAACATTTTATCTTTTTATAGGTAGCCTCTTATTCGATGGATTTACATTGTTCTGTTTTTTTTTTTGCTAAACTCACAGGTTAAAGCGTACAAAATGGGCTAGCAAATGTAGGCTTGCGGTCAAATAAGATGTCATCTCATATGCTACTTGCGTTTAATTAACGAATTAACGGTGCAACATTGTTTTTGTTTATACCGAGCTCAAATTTTCGTTATTCCAGCTAAAAAATATGTCTTCTAGTCTTTCTAGCTTACTCAAAAAACTTTAACATACACATAGAGATTGAGTAACTAGATGTACCGACATCTCTTGACCAGCCGCAAAGAGCAAACTTCACAATCAGTCACAATAAGAAGGCAAATGATTTCAAGTGTGAATTATGCACTGGATAGGTACCTAATGTATGTATAGTTCTTCCGGACTACTGAGCGAGGGACCACAGGCTCAAGACCAGGAAAGCAGAATATTGTGATTGTAGGTCAATTTCAATTGTTACAGAATTTGCAAAGATTTCTTATTTATTTTTTTAAATAGGTGCCAAAAAAATTCCTTCAGTATATTTATCTGGGCAAAGGAGTTGGTTCCTGATAAAGTTTTCGTCAAGAAGGGGAGATTAATAACTGGTAATAATATTTATAGTAATTTGCGGACGAGAAAACACAACCTTTATTTTATTGCTATATCAATAGAGAATCAGCTCAGCTCCAGTTCCTCGATTTGCGTATTTAAAGCGCAACGGCTTTGTGGTTAGTGTGTTGGACTACAAACACATAAAATTCAATCTTAAGGTTCTTCCTGTGCACCACTTCTTACGAATCAGAGCAGAGAGTATAACTGTCATAAAAGAGCTCGTAAATTAAGAGTTTGGATTCGGCATAAAATTATAGATCACTTTCATTCGTCCCAAAAATTAAGCTAGGCCTAGGGTCTCTACCATGGCAGAAATAACTTTTTTTTTTTAATTACTACTAATTGAGGTAGTTAATTAGTTAACGTTAGCCAAATGTAGTAAATGTATCTGTCAAAATGTAGTAAGCGTTGTCAGATCCAACCGTCAAGCTGATAAACTGAAAAATTGTTTTAATTTTAATGTAAGTGTATAAAGATTTGCATGATGATGGTGAATTCTTTTTTTGATATAAATTCATGATTTTTTGTGGTTACCACATACCAGTGGATTTGATTAAAGCATAAGGCTGAACTTTTGCATAGCTTCTTTTTGTCAGTTATCGATGATTTTTTGCAAGTGAGTTCAAGAATGTTTAGATGGGGTTCGAAACTTAGACCACCGTCAAATTTATATAAAAGTAACGTTATTAACGCTTGATTCTACTTTATGTTCTCTGATTTTTAACGTCATAAAGTTGAAGGTCGTGAGCTTCTCTGGAACTCACAGTAACAACTGATTCATTTTATTGAATAGTAGATAACAAGTTATCTGTTACAGTATGAAGTTATAATTTGTCCAGTAGTTCTCCACTAAATAACCAAGCGATCGATGTTGTACAATCTTAAGCCCTACTCCTTAGCTCTGAAAAAACGCCATTGCCTACACCATTGTATATCCATTAAAATAATTAATTAAGTCGGGCCGTGCTTACGTGGCGATATTCATGTTTTTTTTTTTTTTTAATATATATCAGCTAACCTTGGGGCCTTTTGCACCAAACAATTCATCACATGGGCGCACTCTTTAGAGTACTTTGAAAACTACCTTCCTCCATTCTCTCGCAGAAGAAAATATGTCACCTCGGACTAAGGTAAAGGTTGCTTCCACCTTCCAGTATTCCACATTTCTCCTTCCGTACGCTTATACATAGTTCGAGGCACATAGTGAGGTCAATTCTTAGCTTGACCCTTTTAGGTTAGGTTAGGTAGGCGGGTTGGCGTGGAGTACTCCGTGCCACACTCAGGTCAATGTTGACCCATTGTGATGCCCATTGGGGGGAAGGGTTGTCCCTTACCCATGTTGACCCTATCCATAAATATTTGTGATCAATTACTCACTGTGCCGTTGGATACAAACCATCCTGTGGATTTGATGAAGCTCATTATCTTGTCTTCTGGTGTGCTAGATAGCTCGTCTATGTCGTGAAAGAAGTGTCTCCCTAGGAATCTGTGCCTATTGTGTTGGAGGCTCGGGCAGTGGCATAGGAAGTGGGTTGTGTCCTCAAGAGCTTCCTCATCACCGCAGCCTCTACAGAGTTCTTCTTCCGTCAAGCGTAGTTTCTTCATGTGATACCGCAGAGTGTTGTGCCCCGTTAGGACTCCTACGAGGATGGAGAGGGATTTCCTATCCTTTCGTATTATACTCTCGGTTCATGCTTCATTGAAGCTTGGCCATAACATTCTTGTAGTATGACAAGTTTCTAGTGTGGTCCACCTAGCGTTCGCCTGCCTTGTGGCTTTTCTTCCTGCTTCAAGCTTGCGAGTGAGCAAGGCGGGATATTCACAGAGGGATCGGCTTGTTCTAGTGCAGCTGCTGAACCTTGTCTGGCTAATTCGTCTGCTTTCTCGTTGCCTGGAATACCTTCATATCCCGGAACCCAGCAGAGCAATACCTTATGCTGAGCGCCAAGAGCCTTGAGCTCTTCTCGACAGCATGACCCTCTTAAGTTAGACATTTTTTTTCTGCTGTGTTCTGCAATTCGGCCTTGCAGCTACTTATGGTTCCTTTTAAAAAAGGTGAAAAGTTCACAACATGTTGAGGCTGCATCTAAAACATATCACGGTGTGGATTGTATGATTGATTGGAATAGAGTAGAGGTGCCCCGGTGTTTGAGGAACGGCGAATTCTTCTAAGCAATTCAATCCGATTGAATTACTGCCAGAATTAAATGATTAGCAAGAAGACAGTGAGAACACAGCGAATCAAACCACACTTAGATTTATTACAATATAACTATATGTATACCATGATTGTTACCAAGATGTTGCTTCGGCTGTGATATGAATCCAAGTGAACGAGAGTTCGATTTGACTTACGCAGCACAGCATGAACTGTATGGAAGTAAGTACCGTGTTAATCGCAACAACAACACCAACTATTGTTATCTCTTAGAGACTAGCATGAGATAGCAGGTGAATTGTTGTTGCGATCAACCGGCACAAGATCGTGTAATAGAAAACAAATAAAGTGAGTAACAGATTTCAGGGTACATCATTAATAATAATTTAAACAATATTATTAACGAAAGTTAGTAAACAAGTAGTAAAGAATTAGAACAATTTAAATCAATCCTAAACACCCGGTAATAAGGGAGTCCGCCAGAGTCTAAGAGAATGTAATGTAAAAATGCAGTTTTGGAGTCTAATAATACGAAACGCAGAAGAAAATTTATGCGTATTTATCATGTAAGGAATGTTTTTACTTTGCTTGATTTTATGACTAAATTAACGTATTCCTCATGCGTCAAACGAGGTGTACAAAATGAAACTTTGCACACAGTTGATTTTAATGCCGATAGCTATCAAAACGAAGGAATAAAAAAGAATGTGATTTTCCATGTAGGTACCTGTTGTTATTTGAAGTACAAACTCACATGTTCGTTAAGAGCACAATTTGTTGACAATGCGCTTATTGCAATAACTTTATTATTTAATTGAGCTTAAAATTTAGCGATGGCAGTACCGTTGTATTTACATCAGACATCGTTGAACTTACACGGATGTAAGTAGTTATAGTGTTCAAATGCTAACAGCCGTTTTTATTAGATTCCCTTACGACGCATCTACGATGTTATTTAGTTAAACAGAATGTAAAAATTTAAGCGGCCTCTACTTGGCTTTGATAAAATTGTTATTTAAAAACATTTTTCCACGGCAACTTAAACATTCCCTAAGTAGAGGAAGTAATATCACAAATTCATAATTATTATTTACTAAAAAAACATAAACCATTTTAATCTTTGTGATTATTTAATGAAATTGTACCTATTAAAAAAAATCACGTATGTATGCTGTTTCTAACCATCAAGTCAATCATCACTCAAGTGAATATTGAGACTACTTATCGCTTTTGGCGGAGAAAAAAAAAAAAACAATAGCATATACCTACTCGTAGTTTTCATTTTACCTATTACAAAACAAATTTTACGTATGCACCGTGTATTATGACTACACACCAGAAGTTAAAATTCTCTCGCTAAATGTGAAAACGTATATTATGTTAACAGTCAGTAACCTTATACCATGTTCCCACAACGTGATTTAGCTAAATCCACTTGATTTAGCTAAATCATCTCATAAATTACGTGATTTACCATACATTTTCGTGATTACTAATTACGTGATTTAGACGTGTTTAATTTTTAATTACGTATCTGCCATCGCAAATCCACACAAAATAAAATCGAACATACCTGCAGCGGTTTCAATCCAATTCAATGTTATTCAACAAACAAAAAAAAAAACAACACAAATGTCAAAAATATTATCCCAAATTCAATTTTCTTCGTGTTTCGGTGTATTTTGGTATTTTTATTAAGTACAAAAATCATAAATAGTTTTATTTTTGGCAGAGGTGTGATAACAAAAGAAAAACAACGAAAAAAAAAACTACCCTCTCCGAAGTGGACGAATTCTTTCTGCTGGATGTCATACTAAAACACGTAAAATTCGGTGGAGACGCCTTTCGTGATTTATAAATCATATGAGCTAAATCACGTTGGTGGGAACATGGTATTAGACTACCCCTAATAAGTTGATCATTCTTCGATTCGACGAACAATACTAAAATATATTTTTATTAAACCTTTGTGTTATATAGCGTTCTATTTTTTTCCTGAAGGTGTTGCCAAATGGAAAACACAATTTTTACTAAACAAATACAACAACATATAAGGACGAATTCATAAAAATTAAATAAGTAACTAATTTTTCTTGGCGTGAGATCCGCTAAAGTCCAAAACGAAGAATTTGCTGGACTAAAAAAATTGAAACAAATAGAAATACTGGTATTACCTGCCGGGCACAGACGTCATTCGCAAGAGTGACTCAGTTATTTTTACTGCACACACGTTACTATGTCCCCGGGTTGAAGAGAAACAGTAGGATTACGAACATTAGTCTTTTAGGGTTAATTAAATTGTTTTATAGTTGGATTGTATTAAGAAATTCAATTTAAAAACCAAATATTTAAAATATTATAATCTTAATACAGCAGTAGAGAAGCGCATTCATTCATGTAAAAAATTTCATAACGTAATAAAATCCAACGTTTTCTGTTTTTAGAGTTTTTGTTTGCATTTTGTGTCATGTAGAAACTACTTAGATTTATTTTAAATCATTTTTCCTAACAACCCCTCCAAAATCCAAATCCAAATCAAAAGTATCTAATTCATTTCAAAAAGTTCCGTAACATAGTTCATAGTAAACATAAACAAACTAATTAGGTAGCTACCTACGTATATAAAAAAAAAATCAAAATTGTTGACAACAACAATTTGCTTGGAAAATAATTGAAATAATTGACAACAACAATTGCTTTTCAAATTTAAAACTATTTTTTTTTTGTATTTGAAGTGTCACTACTCGATTTCTATCCATTTTTTTTTTTTTAAGTTATTGGGGACGTTCGGATTCGTAGTTTATGTAAAACGTCAACTAGATTGGTCGTGACTATGAATCCGAACGCGTTGACTAAGCAAGTTGAATTGTCAAATAGATCACAAATTTTTGAGTTTGAAGTTTTACAATCGAAATTTGTTTTAATACAATTCTGGTGTGTTTTCATAAAATTCAAGCAAAATAAAAAGTGAAATGAACAGTAGTTTTGAGGAAGAGGAACTTCTGAGTAAGTACCATGGCAACCATACATGGTAAATTCACGCTTAAAAATAAGTGTTTGTCCAAAAGTTTATAAATTTGTTTTTTACAATTTTCTTTCAAATACAAAAGTTTATCTTATATACCTTGCCATACAGAAACATTAAATTATTGTCATGTACTAATAATAAATGGGTTTGTCGTCAGTTCATGTAGCTAATTTTGTAGCAGATGAAATGCTTGGCACTTCACAAATCACAACTGTTGCTCCATCCAGAGTTATGGAGAACTGATGAAGAGAGATATCGCAACAATAATTAGGCCGAAATAATTGTACCAATCTATTCCCCGGAAGAATTTCGAATGCATTTTCGAATGAGTCGTACTTGTTTTTCGGTAAAAAATAACCTTTGCTTCTGTGATGAGTTGAATTCTGGTCAGAATTAAACTTAATGTATCTTTTCCAAAACGATACTAAAACTAATTGTTCTAATTACAGATTCTTATGGAAAAAGTGGGTAATACCAAGCGAATACTGAATTTGGAGAAGAAACTGTTGTTCAGCGTATGGATGATCAGCAAACAAGAAAGTTTCCTTTCAGCAGGTGATCGGTTTGATTTCGCTAAAAGTGATGCACATGATGCATTTACTGAGATCCTAGCTGTTCTGGGAAGCTTTCTTCAGGAGTATGTCAAATGGCCATCCAGACATCAATACGAAGAAATAGCTCAGGTAAAAAGTGTTACCTTAATTAATAAGGATGCACAATTGTCTAACAAGTTTTTTATATATCAAAGGACTTTAGAGAAAAAAGTGGTAGTTACATTCCCGGGATTATCGGTGCCATTGATGGTTGTCACATTCAAATTAAACAACCAGTTAGAAATCCAATCGATTACTACAACAGTACACACTCCGTAATTTTGCAAGGTAAATGCTTTCATAAACCTTTTATACTAACAATACTTTAACAACATTATTGATTTCAGCTGTATGTGATAACCGCATGGTGTTCAGTGACATCTATTTCGGTGCTCCTGGTAGACTGCATGACGCAAGAGTCTTCAGGAATAGCCCCCTCTACGAACAGCTAGACAGTCATACCTGGAGACTTTCATTTATTTGGAGATGCAGCTTATCCTTTGCTGGGGAACCTAATGACTCCGTTTCGAGACAATGGACACCTAACGGAACGACAGTCCCATTACAACACTTGTCTTAGCAGCGCTAGAGTAACCATTGAACTTGCCTTTGGATTGCTCAAAGGGCGGTTTCGAAGACTCAAGTATGTTGATGTTGCTGATCCGGTAATGGCCAATAATATTGTCGCAGCCAGTGTAGTTTTCATAACCACATAATTTTAAACAAGGATTGGGAAAATGAAGATTACATCGAAGAAGAACAACCTACTGAACTTTCTTCAGCGCCTCCGGAAAGACTGTCGAGGCAAGAAAACCGGAGCGCTGGTTTCAATAAAAGAAATTACCTATTATCACTTAAAAAAAAAACAATACTATGTAATAGAAAAACAGTATGTTTGTTCCTAATAGGAACTATGTATAATATTTTTTATTAATGCTAAAAGATACTTATAATAATAATAAAAATAGTAGTAATATTAATAATAAATACTTATAAATACTAATCAATACCTACTTATAAATAATAATAAATACTTATAAATAATTAAAGGTAATAATAATAAATACTTATATAATAGTTTGTAATAACATTTACTACATTTATTATTGAATTTTGAGAAAAAAGAAATAATAAAAAAAAAAAAAATAATAATTGTCACAGTTAACAAAAATATCAAATAAAAATAAACAATATCAATTTTATTTATATAATTTCCATGAAAACGCAATTTCTCCAATTCCAGATGTTCCTTCATGTTTAATTTTTCGAGATCAAGCTGCTCCCTCTTCATCTTTCGAATTTCTTTTAGCTCCTCTAAAACAGCTTGACCTACCTTCAACTTTTCCTCCTCTATATAGAGCATTTCGGCTCTCTTAGCCTCAACTTTTTTCCGGCGAGAAGTTGAAGGCAAGTCGTCGCTGTCACATTCGAAAGCATTTGAAGAATGGCAGCGCCTTTTTAGTGGTGGCCTTGAGAAAATTGGTGTTTTTTCTGCCAGACTCGACAACACTAGAGCATCCTGAATGTCCACTTCGCTCTCGTATATCTCAACTCAACCTAGAATTTTGTGGTACGTCGTCTTTAAATTTGCCAATTTCTTATCTAAGGCGGCAGCGGTGAAGGAATACCCAAGGAGCTGCATTTTAGCGGCTGTTTTTTCGAAAACATTCTGTCGTTTGATTTTGCAATTCCTTAGGTCTTCCTTCACCTTAATACACTCATCTAAAAACAGCTGAATGGCTATATGGTCGAGTGCTTGAGGTTAATTTGAACAATTTTATATATGTATTACCAGACGCTACGGAACGTTTTGACGTGAGTGGCGTGGACGGATCGCATATGGGAGCTTGAGAACGAGCGGCTGAGGCGACTCCAGTATCCAAAAGAGATGAGTTTGTGGACTCCTGTTGATCGTCTGACGAAGTAGTAGTCTGAGTATATGTAATTTGGTATTTAAAAATTGTTAACCAATGTCAGAATCACTTCGCTTTATCAATATCATAGGCCAAAATGAAGGGAATTCAGGGATACTTAACTCTTAGGCCCATTTTATTCACTCGAAGTTGAACACAACTTGGGGATTTTTATATGGAAAACTGCCAAGTTGTGTTCAACTTCGAGTGAATAAAATGGGCCTTAATGGAAGCATACTCTAGAGACAGGTGCTAAAGTGTCACTTCTTTTAATAACCTAGCACATTTAAAAAAAAAGCTACACTTTCAGGCATGTCTCTAGAGAACCGCACGATCTATCTCTAAGTATTTGGTATCCTTGGGTTCGTCTTGATGTCCTCTACAAAATGGCATACATCTTTTAACATTTATCTTTTTATTTTAAAATTTGGTAGTACCAATCACGTTTCCACATCTGTGTTTTTGTGCGAAGTGAAAACAGCCGAGCTCAAACGTGTTTGGTACTACCAAATTTTAAAATAAAAAGATAAATGTTATAAGATGTATGCCATTTTGTAGAGGACATCAAGATGAATCCAAGGATACCAAATACTTAGAGATAGATCGTGCGGTTCTCTAGAGACGGGTGCGAAAGTGTCACTTCTTTTAATAACCTAGCACACTTAAAAAAAAAGCTACACTTTCGGGCATGTCTCTAAAGAACCACAAAAGCTGTCGCAAAGTATTTGGTGTCTCTGAATACGCCATACTGTGCTCTTCAAAATTATGTACATATATTGTTTATCATTTATCTTTTTATTTTAAAATTTGGTAGTACCAATCACGATTCCTTATCTTCTGTGTTTTTGTGCGAAGAACCGAGCTCAATATAATTGCATACTGTTGTATGGTTATGGAGTACATCAATTTAGAATTTAGATATAATTTAAAATATTCTTATAAGGATACATAGATACCACCAATTTCGTTCATTCCTCCTTGATTGTTAAGAACAGCATCAAAATAACGGTCAGCAAAATCCCCGTCTGAAATTTTATTTTCGATAATTTTTTTTACTTTCAAATTATATTTGTTATTGTATTTACCTGATACTATTTTTTTATATCAATTCCGTAGTATTTATTATATTATACTGCACACCATTTCTGGAAATTGAAATCTGCATATTGAATTTTATCGGTTTAATTTCCTCGCGGTTTGTTTTAAATTTAAATTTTTGACATTTCGAAATGTCAACTGAGTATGCAGGCAGGATTTTCTTGACTAGATTGGTCGGCTTCCCCTCCATAAACGTCAACTGCAAAAAATATACACGTGAACACTCAGGGCCAATAAAAACTGAGACACATCTAGTCCAGACAGCTGTCAGACCTATTAAACTACGAATCCGAACGTCCCCATTAATTCTTTAGGCGCGTTGGGCACTTTTAGATGGGAAGAAATTGATGAATTCGTGTTACCTTTAAAACGACACCGCGTCATTGTAACCGAGAAACCGCCACCCCATAGGTGGCGCTGTTGTCCATTTTCTGAGAAACTCAACCGATCTCAATGAAACTTTATATGTGTGCAATGTGCATGTTTGTATGCAGCTAGAAAGATAGGATAGTTTTGGACCCGATAGGTGGCCCTGTTGTCGATTTTTTTGAGAAACTCAACCGAACTTTGTATGTGTGCATGTTTGTATGCAGTTAGAAAGATAGGATAGTTTTGGACCCGATAGGTGGCGCTGTTGTCGATTTTTTTGAGAAACTCAATCGATCTCAATGAAACTTTGTATCGGTTAGTTATACTATGCTGAAATATATAAGGGATTGTATATGTCAATGTCAAAGCTTATGGCCCAGGCACGGGCGCAAATATCAAACGGAAAATTAGAGCTTATCAAAATCCCTGCAAAAAAGATTTCTGTTTTGTATAGAAGGGTTTCAAGGTAATGTGTTGTAACACTTTGTTGCAAATCGTATGTCGTATATATATCGGAGGCAGTTTCTTATGAAACTGCCAAAAATGTCACTCAAAAGCAAACTCGATCGCACTGCAAAGCAAAACGCTGGAGTGGGTGACATTTTTTCTATCGTAACAGTTGCTCCGAAGAATAGCGCACAGCAAAAATCCTCCTGGGGCCGAGTATCTAGGGTTTTTTTTACCCTTTATTCACAACTGCCATAAATATGTGACCCTGCGTACGGTAGGTATACCACATCCTGAAAACATCACTAATATACTGGTTTTGTTTATATCAATGATGTGTTTCAATCTGGATACTTAACCTAATTCTAAACACGCTTTTGCTAGTTTTAGGATCATTGTGCACTTCTGTTTCGTCGCAAATCTATATATATCAAAGAGAATGAAGTACGTGTGTCGTTCGATTTTTACGATTTTGGGTTGGATGATGTCGTTTTGATGCAAGGAAGGACTCAGCGTTGCCAAGTCAGTGTTTTCAGCGTTAAATCTAGTGCCCAAAATTTCATTTCAGTGCCGAAAAAGTAGACTTAGCGCTTGGGCGTTTTTTCGGTGCTTAAAAAAATATTTTAGTGTTTTTTTAATGCTGCCGCTGCACGCCGCCTTTTTGTCTAATTTTGCAAAGGGTCAATTTAAAAAAAAAACAAATTTAATGTATGTATGTGCCTATTATTTTTTAAGTTTTATTGAAATGTTTTTTTTTTTTGTATTTAACATCGCACTCGCTTGGCTGAATATGAATATGATGTTGTTCTTGTTGTCTTTTCTTCTATTTTTTTTATCAACTTTCTAGCTGCTGTTTAAAAAAAAATACAGTTTTGGTGCCCAACAGGTCAAAATTAACGCTGAAAATTTTGAAAACGGTGCTCAAACCCCAAAATGACTTGACAACGCTGGAAGGACTGCTTTTTATCGAGAAAGCAAATAGGGGATGAAAGTTTTAACAAAATAAACGGAATAGAAAAACGAGGAGTGTGACTTTAAATAGGGTAAAGGTGTCAACAGTGAATCAGTGTACACAGTGAATCACTTGCTCTCATATCGTCTCTTTTTATTTTAAAATAAATCTGAAAAAGAGAAAAGAACACATTTGCACTTCCAGTCGCAACAGACTATCAGTCTGCGCGATTGCGATGTCGAAGGTGGCTATACTTGTGTATTTGTGTTTTCTGCATAGGTAAGTAATTTTTTTTTTCTGTTTTATTTTTGATCTTATTCAAGAAGTGTGTATTGTAACTTCATTTGAGTCTATTATTTGGACTTTTGCTTATATATCCTTACCAATTCTTTTCGATTTGATTACTTTGGTGAAATATTTTATAAATTATTAACATGTTTTTGTGAAATGAGAGCAGTGTACACAGTGAATCAGTTAGAAGTGTTACACTGTAAATCCTTCGAGGCTCCAACATTTTGTATGCCATGTTAATTTTTCAAATATGGATGTTCGATAGAAGCTTGTAGCAATAATTTTTAGCAACTGTTAAGTTTTTTTTTATGCATTTTTATATTATACTTGAAGAGTTTTTATTTTCATGCATATTTTATGAAAAAAACTTGTGTTTTTACTGAATAAATTGATATTAAATATCCCTGTTTCACTGTGTACCATGCACTGATTCACTGTGTACACCCTCAGTACACAGTGGATCACATGCGAAGGGTAATTTGAAATATGTTTTTTATTAAGTCAGCATAAATAAAGCTTCGAGTTCTTATGATTAAAATGGGGATAAAACATTGAAAAAGCTGCAGAAAAAAAATTAATAGCTATAGGGGAGAGTGGGTATGTATGGATTACTTTTCAGTCAAACGTGAACTGCTGGCAACTTATAAATCATATCTGTACAAAACATTTTTCTTACTATAAGATAATATTTTGGCAAGCTATCCAAAATATGAAAGTATCCAAAAGTAGGTATACCAGAATAAAATTTATAAGTCATTTCAGGCACCGGAAAACTTTGTCCCATTCCTCCTGGAAGCAGGACAGCTATGTGGTGGAATGGGACACCTTAAATTACAAGTATGTTTCTTATCTTAAAACCTTTGTTTCTAATGTACTGTTACATTCAGGCTGGGATTCGTAAAGATAAAACACTATTCCGTTTAACTTCTCTAATAAAATTCACTTTTATTACACTTTTATCGACTATTCTAATATTTCACTTATTAAGTACCAGAACACTATTACTTAAACAATTCTTCAACGTTTCAAACCAATCACTTAATTTACTCTATTACTTTTCACTTATTTATCTTCACAAACTATTACTATCTCGAACTTTAACCAATCACTGTAATAAATCAACTGTCTCGCCCTCTTCTAAAAGCTGTCCTTTTATACCCGCTCCGCCATCTGACGAGAACTTTCTAGCTAATTCTAAGTGGTTCTAGAACAAGGTTCAGTGGTGACAGATTCCAGTCTCCAATTGGAAGTGACACTTGAGTGGAACTTGTTTTGTGACTTTAAGGCCTGGTTTCACCAAACTGTCTAAGGCCTGGTTTCACCAAACTGTGACTAAGGGCTTGTTTCACCACTTAAGTTACACGATACCTTCCACGCCACAATATCCCCCTCTTAAACTTGTTCGTCCCGAACAAACTCGTTAACATTTTCACCATTATAACGATGAAGACGATCCACATGAACGACTTTCAGCTTGCCTCTTCCTCGTTGGATGCGATAGACAACGTCGTTGATGCGCTTTACGATTGTATAGGGCCCTTCCCAGTCTTGTTGCAACTTAGGCGATAAACCTTTCCTTCGATGAGGGTTATATAGCCATACCAGATCTCCTTCCCGGAATCCTGTAGTTGTCGTTTTAGTATCGTACCTCGTTTTCATGCGGTCACTGGCTATCTTAATCTTATCCCTAGTGTCTCGACGCACGTCCCTGATGATATCCCTGAGGTCTGTAACGTAGTCCTCCTCATTCTTGGGCTCTTCGCATGGATATCCAAACATCAACTCGCTAGGTAGGCGGACTGTTCGACCAAATAAGATTTCAGATGGAGTATGTCCTGTGGTGTTATGCACTGCTCCTCGATAAGCCAACAAAAACATGGGAATCTGCTTATCCCAGTCTCTCTGGTCTTCGCCAACGACCTTAGAGAGGTGTTCATTCAGTGTCCTGTTGAAGCGCTCCACCATCCCATCTGATTGTGGATGAAGCGGGGTTGTCCTTGTCTTGTGAATCCCGAGTAACTGGCACACTCCTTGGAAAATCTTCGACTCGAAGTTCCGTCCTTGGTCTGAATGCAGTTCCATTGGTACACCGAATCTGCTTACCCAGTTATTGACGATTTGCTCCACCACGGTTTTAGCTTCTTGATTTGGGATAGCAAATGCTTCAGGCCACTTACTGAAATAGTCCATAACAACGAGGATGTAACGATTTCCATTGTTTGTTTCAGGAAACGGTCCCGCAATATCAACTGCTATCCTTTCGAAAGGGGCTCCAACATTGTATTGATGCATTTTGCCACGGACTTTCAGTCTAGGACCTTTGCTGGCCGCACATGTAACGCATTTCCTGCACCAAGTTTCAACGTCCTCCCTTGAATGAATCCAGTAAAAGCGTTCCCGCACTTTTTCGAGCGTTTTATTGATTCCCAAGTGGCCTCCAGACACTCCATCATGCAATTCCCTGAGCACTTCCTTAACCTTTGACCTGGGTACAACAAGCTGCATTACGAACGACTTTCCATCCGGGCTTTCCCATCTTCTTTTTAGAATGCCGTCTTGTACGTGAAGGGAGTCCCACTGCGCCCAGTATGCCTTCAGCTCGGGGCTCCTATTGGATATCTCCTGCCAGTCTGGTTTTCCCTCATGCTCCTTCCAGGCGATAATCGGTTCGATATCCGGATCTTCCCTTTGAGCCTCCCGTATTTCCCGCGCACTCCAGCCACCAATGGGCATAGCTCTCACCCTTTGAACGGACGCGACATCTTTTTCCTCGTGTCGTAAGCAATGTTTGCAATTTGCTTTGCACGGTCGACGGGAGAGAGCGTCTGCATTAGAGTGAAGACTTCCCTTTCGATGTTGTATTTCGTAGTCGTACATCTGCAGCCGTTCGATCCACCTTGCGACTTGGCCTTCAGGATTCTTAAAGTGTAGTAGCCACTTTAAAGACGCATGGTCTGTGCGGAGGATAAATTTTCGCCCATAAAGGTACTTATGGAAATGTTTTGTCGCCAATATCAAAGCAAGGAGTTCGCGCCTGGTAACACAGTAGTTCCTTTCTGGCTTTGAGAGAACTTTGCTGAAGTAGGAAACTACTTTCTCTTGGCCATCGTGCACCTGGGAAAGGACGGCTCCAATTCCCACATTACTAGCGTCTGCATCCACAATAAATGTTTTCCCAGGGGTGGGGTACGCTAGTATGGGGGCGTTGCACAACTGTTGCTTAAGTTCCTTGAAGCTGTTTTCGCACTCACCTGACCATTTGAATTGTTTGCCTTTTTCTGTCAGTTGATGCAAGCTCTTTGCGATCCTGGCAAAGTCCTTAACAAATCGCCTGTAATAGGTCGCAAGTCCCAGGAAGCTTCTCAGTTGATGTTTGTCTTTGGGAACCGGCCAGTTTTTCACTGCATCGACCTTCTCCGGATCAGTCTTGACTCCTTTGGAAGAGATGATGTGCCCGAGGTACTTCACTTCTGGTCTAAATAAGGAACACTTCTTCGGGTTAAGTTTTAGTTGCGCACTTCGTAGCCTTTGGAACACCTCCTTAAGGTTATCTCGATGTTCGTTAAATGTTTTTCCTACTACGATGACATCGTCCAGGTAGACCAAACAGGTTTTCCACGTTAGTCCCAGCAAAACGCGCTCCATTAGACGCTCAAAGGTTGCTGGAGCATTGCACAGTCCAAATGGCATTACTGTAAACTGCCAAAGCCCGTTTCCTGCTGTGAATGCTGTTTTCTCGCGGTCTTCTGGATGGATCTGCACTTGCCAGTAGCCACTCTTCAGATCAAGAGTCGAAAACCATTTGGCTCCGGATAGTGTGTCCAGGGTGTCGTCAATTCTTGGCAGGGGGTAGCTATCCTTCTTGGTGACGTTGTTGAGTTGGCGATAGTCCACGCAGAATCTCGTACTTCCGTCTTTCTTCTTTACCAGGACGACCGGCGATGCCCACGGACTTTTTGAGCTTTCAATCAGTCCTTCCTTTTCCATCGTCGACACCATTTCTGCAACCTCCGTCTGCTTAGCCAATGGTAGTCGTCGGGGAGGCTGACGAATCGGTCTCGCATCTCCGGTGTCGATTCGGTGTTGTACGAGATGTGTTCGGCCATACTCGCCGTTCTGTGAAGCAAATATATCAGCAAACTCATTGATTAGACTCCCTGCCATGGATCGCTGCTCCTGATCCAGCTCGCACTCTCCGAGTATATTCTTTTTCATTTCCGATATCTCCATAGGTCTAACCGGTTTCACATCACTTGCACTGGACAACTTTGTGACCGCAGTAATCGGTACGCACTTTCCAATCACTTCTCCTTGCTTTAGTTTCACGCTTTTGTGTTCCACATTGAGGACACGAACGGGAACCATGTTGTTTTTGGGTTCAACCAGCATCTTTCCGACAATATAGCACTGATAATAATTTTCTGGATCTGGCTCGACTAGGTAGAATCGGTGGCTCCCAGGATCACCTTCCAGCTTTGTCCAAATAACTGTCTCTGACGAAGGTGGTAATATTTCGTCCTCACTTACAACTGTCCGTAGAGCTGCGACGTTCTCGTTCCCGTAAACCATCGGAATCTCGACGTTCTTGTACTTTATAACTTGCAAACCGATGTCGAGTACTATGTCATGCGTCTTCATGAAGTCGATTCCGATGATGCATTCGTCACATATATCAGCCACTAAGAATGCATGGGAGAAGACTATTCCTGCAAGGTTTATCGTCAAGAGTACCTCACCATACACTTTTGCTGTTGCTCCAGTTGCTGTTTTCAGACAGTAGCTGCTGGTGTTGTGCAGCCATGATTGGCGAACGATGTCCCTTCTGATTATGGAAGCGGTGGCACCTGTATCGATTGTAGCCACATACTTTTTCTGGCCGATATGGGCTTCCACTGTCAGGCTCCTATTACATCGTTTGGTCTGGGAAACCTGAATTGTGGTCCTGGGGGCGTCGATTCCAGAAACCAGCTTCTGCCCCGCGAAGTTGGTTCTTACTCGTTTCCCGACTGATGGCTTTGTGATGTTCCATCCGTCGAACGCTCAAACGCCTCCTCGTTCCTAGCTCTGCAATGTGGACAACTGCCCTGTTTACGTTCGGCTCTGCACTGTCGTTGTAGATGTCCAATTTTGTTGCAGTTCCAGCAACGGATCGGTCCCCTTCGAGAACTGTTACGGTCTACTACTTCTGTTCTCTGGCACGAACATTCAACAGATGTCATTTCTCTCACGCGGTGAAATCCTTGAGATGCTTGGTCAGCAGCTTTCATGGTTAAGGCAAATGCCAGTGCCTCAGGAAGAGTTCTCTTTCCAGCCATTCGTAGAGCCATCTGCAGTTGTCTGTCCTCTATGGCTTGTGTAAATGCCTCAATAGCCATTTCATTGATGACATCCTCGCCGGCATTGGGATAAGACAAGTGCGCTAGCCGTTCGATATCAGCTTGCAGTTGCTGGAGTGTTTCTCCCCTCTTCTGGATTCTACTGCGCAGTTGCACCCTATACACTTGCTGCATGTGGTCGTCACCAAATCGCATCTCAATAGCCTTCACCAAAGTCTCGTAGTCGCGTTGTTTTTCTTCGGAGATAGTTTGAAGCAATTCTGCAGCTGTTCCTCGTAATGCGAGCGTTAATGCAATCGACTTATCCTCGTCGTCCCATCCATTGGTCGTTGCAGCTGCTTCGAACTGTCTCCGATAAATCGGCCATGATGTTTGACCATCAAAAACGGGTGGCTGCATCTCCTTCTTTCTAGGGCAGTCAGCAGAATATTCCCGAGCCTTCTGTTTCTTGACTATTTCGAGCTCTTTAGTTATATTCTTGATGTTTGTTCCGAGCTCTTTAGCTATGTTCTCGATGTTTGTCTCGTGTTTTTGAAACGTTTTGTTAATTTCCTCAAACTTTGTTTCATGCTCGTTTAATTTTTCATCAATCGCGTCGATTTTTACATCTAGAACATTCTTAAATTCTTCCACTGCATCTTTTTGTGCGGCGACAATGGAATTTGTCTGTTCTTCAAGAGAATTTTTCTGTTCTTCTAGAGAATTCTTCTGTTCTGCGAACTTCAATTCCATGGAATTCTTCTGCTCTTCGAACTTCAATTCCATAGAATTTTTCTGTTGTTCTAGAGAATTCTTTTGTTCTGCGAACTTAGATTCCATAGAATTTTTCTGTTCTTCCATCTTCGCAAGAAGTAATTCCATCATAGAGCTAATGTCAACGCCTGTACTTACTTGTTCTTCTGACACGTCGAATAGCATGGTTTTTGGATCTTCTCCCTCGTTTTGGACAGCTTCCTGCAGACGAAGTATGAGGTCACTTTTCCCTCCAGCTGTGGAGAGATTCCGCTTTTCTAGTTCACTTTTCAATTGGGGTATGCTTAGATGTAGCAATACACGACCCATTTTGTTTGTCTCTTGTAATTTAAAAAAAAAAAAAAATCACAAATTCACTTTTTTTTTTTTTTTTTTTAGACACTTAGCACAGAATAAGTTTTATCCCACTTCTGACACCAATGTTACATTCAGGCTGGGATTCGTAAAGATAAAACACTATTCCGTTTAACTTCTCTAATAAAATTCACTTTTATTACACTTTTATCGACTATTCTAATATTTCACTTATTAAGTACCAGAACACTATTACTTAAACAATTCTTCAACGTTTCAAACCAATCACTTAATTTACTCTATTACTTTTCACTTATTTATCTTCACAAACTATTACTATCTCGAACTTTAACCAATCACTGTAATAAATCAACTGTCTCGCCCTCTTCTAAAAGCTGTCCTTTTATACCCGCTCCGCCATCTGACGAGAACTTTCTAGCTAATTCTAAGTGGTTCTAGAACAAGGTTCAGTGGTGACAGATTCCAGTCTCCAATTGGAAGTGACACTTGAGTGGAACTTGTTTTGTGACTTTAAGGCCTGGTTTCACCAAACTGTCTAAGGCCTGGTTTCACCAAACTGTGACTAAGGGCTTGTTTCACCACTTAAGTTACACGATACCTTCCACGCCACAGTACTTTGCGTACGAACATTTTTAAGTGTTCTTTGCTTAGACTTTGATGTGGAAAAGCTTTTTTTTGTCGGGGGGGTGTTACTATCCGATGGAGCACTCAGACACAACTACTGGCCCATTGTACTGCCAAACAAACACCTTATACACTACTGTACTTAGGTTACCTAAGGGGTAGTGTAGTCTAATGTTCTCGCCTTCCCCAAAGACTCCAGAACCAGACCCCTGTTCGGTTCACGGACAGTGTTCCATTCCTCCTGCATAGAAGTGTCCCAATCATCCTGTAGGGCACTTCAAGGAGATGAAAAATAATATCACTGAAAATACGGCACAGACTTAACAAAATTAGATATAATTCACTTCTTAATATATGATAATATCTATTTAATTCACTTTTTGAACAATAAGTTGACTCATTAGCTATTTTTTTTCACTCAAATTTTACTCAAAGATTTTACTTTTTATGCACAAATTACCTTCTTTGCTTTCCACTGCGTAATTTTAACTGTGCACAAGACCTGCTTCGTTTACCGGTGGGGCGGTGGATACAGACTTAAGAGCAAATTTGTGATCAACAGGAACGAGAAAAAGAATACGACGTTGAGGATAATGCTTGTGTCCCACTCCCATTCCTCCTATGAACCCATACATACCCACTCTCCCCTACTATTATGAATGCGAGCTCAACGGCGCAAAAAGTAAAAAATTGGCTTAGTGGGTTCGGACAGACAGACGGAGAGACATCCGAGCGAAACTAATAAGGTTTTCCCATTGGGTACGGAACCTTAAATATGATCCACTGTTGACACCTTTACCCTACACCAATTATTCAAATTTTTGAAAATAATATTATTGTTGATTTCGGTGCTTCAAAGTCGCATGCGGCCAGTGAAAAAGTCAAACCTTTCACGTCGTAGTCATAATGCACGCCGTATGGCGAGGGTAATGTCGTTTTAAATTGGGCAAAAAGAAGCGTCCGGGAGAGTCCGGAATCGAAAAAAAATCACTTCTGAAACCGTTCCATTGGCACAAAAAATACTCTTCTGGTGATTCTGAGGAGAGAATTTCGCTTCTGGATTTGAAGTCAGAATCCACTCAGAAGCACTCACACAAGTGTAGTTTGTAGTCAACTGACGGCTGCCGTAGATTATTTTTTGGCATTTCACCAATCCTCTTGTGGATTCAATCAGAAGCAGTTTTCTTGTTCCATTGGACTACAGAATGAGTGGATCCCCGAGTGAAACCAATGGAAAACGACATAACTGTTCGTGAAAACAAAAATCCTAGATAAACCACATCGGATTCGGAATCAGCAGAACAGCACATGCTGCTTTTAGTTTCTGCATTTGTTCGAAAACAGATGACGCTTCACATTCTTTGGCATTTGTTGATGATTCGTAAAACCGCCAGGTGGAGTGGTGAGGCCACTTGCCATTGTGCAATAACCACGGGTCCATAAAATGTGTTTGACTCGTTTAAAAGTGGAATGAAAAATGTGTGTTGGTTTCGTGTAAACAATTTTGTTTTTGGGATTAGATCTTTTTTTAACTGTTTAAAGTTCTCTATATGAGTTGCACTGGAGTACACCACAATGAGACGCTCGATCCAAAACTTTTTTCCTTTTCCATTACTGTAAACTATTTAGAAGTTTATTTGAATTTTTTGAATTAACAAATGTATGAATTTTCCACAATATTTAAATATTTAATATCGCTTAGCTTCTTTTACGTACATATTTTTCGGATTATCTGTCAAACTTGTATGTCTAGTAGTGTTCAAATTATAGCCGCTAGGGTACACCTTCCATTTATCAATTGTGTGTGGTCAGATATCTATAGAAATTGCATTGTGAAGAGTGAGATTAACCAACTGTATTTGATTTCATTTCGGTTTAATTGTGTTTGGTAGTTGGTCACACAATTGAAAGTCGGCTCAGCTATAATTTTGTTACGCAACCTCAATCTACCGAAACTTTGTAACGGAAAGCGTTAAAAATGCGTTAGTTAGTTAGATGGGCTCTTTTTCGTTCAAACGTCAAAAAAACTTTAGGATAGCAGATCCAGTTTATAATATTTTTGAAAAGCGCACAACCATTTATTTAACTTCACGACTTTAGCCTTACATTTGAAAAACATCATTTTTCAATACTACAATGCTTTTATGTGTAATTCGTGGAAATGGTTATTCGGCCGAAACGTCGAGAAAACAATGAACTAATTGATAGTTTCATTCACACGCCTATGACCAAAAAAGCCGACGGAATAACCATTTCCACGAATTACACATAAACACTAAATTGGTCAAGAACTCTATCTACTACAATGCTTTTATTCAGTTTTTTGCTATTTATTTTAAACTTTTCAGTAATTTTTAAACATAATTATACTACAGCCATATAAAAGGCGCAGTGGCTTAGTGGTTAGTGTGTTGGACTACTAAGCGAGGGGTTCGAATCCCGCAAAAATCCAAATTCCAGATCAGGTTTTTTTTTCACTGCGCCATCTCTCGCGAACGTCCGACAAACATCCGAGAGTATAACTGTCCTGAAAGAGCTTCTCAATTAGCCGGTTGGAATCGGCATAAAATTGTAGATCCCTTCCATTCGTTCCAAAAATGAAATCCTAGGGTCCCTACGGGCCTGTTGCGCCAAAAATTATTATTATTTATATAAAATCTGTTTTGTTTTCCTACAGGGTCATTTGACATTGCCGTTATCGCGAACTACTTACTGCTATTTACGCGATGCAAAATATTTTTTTTTGTACCAATTATCCATATTAGCTGGATAAGAAAAATAAGAAAAGTTATCGTCTTCACTCAGTTTAATCAAAGGTTTTTTTGTTTGCATTCTGCTTTCATGTTGTTCCAGCTTAGATTTCATGTAACCAACTGATTCTGTAATATTTATAGGTAGTGCCTTTGTAAGACCTAGCTTATGAATTTCGCAGTCTCAGGTTTCATTCCTGGTCGAAACATTTTAACCAGTTCACTCCCCAAAATAAAATTCGTTTTACCGCAATTACCTCAATTTAATTTTTAAAAATCGCTCTGCAAATCCTGGTACCTAATTTGAAATTTCGGACATGAAGACATAAAAAGTTTATGATTCCATTTTCGCCTCCTGAAGGGCGCTAGTTGATATCACCACCATTTTAGATAAAAATTTAGACAGATAGATATAGACAATCTTGCCAATATACCTCGAAGCAAAAGCTGTGGCTGTGTGTGATGTGCATTCGTCAACAGCATCCTCTGTAGGAATAATTCACCCAATTCGGGCAGAGGAAATTTTTCCAAAATGTCCTAACACTTACAATATTAAAGTGTACGATAAGAGGATGCCAATCATTTAGAAACAATCTTCTGCACTGCATCAAACTTTTCTGCTATTACAAAGCGCTAATTGTGTACTAGACTTTACTTTATGTTGCATCGAATGGTTGAAGTAGATAAACGTCAAATATTTATGGTTCTTATACAGGTACTTGGTATTGAATGATTTTAAGGAATAAGAAGACGATTTTTGCTACTGCTTAAATAGCCCTGAAAGCGAAAGAATGTTCTATACTCTCAACCCGATTGAAGTAAAATTGTTTGAATGACACAAAACCAACTCTTCAACAGTCATCAAGGTCTCTCAAGTAACTTTAATGAAATACAGTGCATGGTTGAAAAATAAAATGTGGATCTCATTGCCCTTGCGGAGACTCATATAACAAAACAATTTATCAAAAATCGCGCCAATGAAATACAATTGGATGGTTATCGCTTATTAAATAGTGAAAGTGAATCCAGACATACTGGCGGTGTGGCATTGTATGCCAAAAACGGAATTAAGTGTTCAGATGTTAAGAAAATTATCGTTTGTATGAAACTTTGGTGTTTGGTTGTTATAGTGCAATATGATAATAATTCTGTGATAGATGTTTGTGTAATGTACAGGGCTCACTCCCTTCCAAAAAGAGAGTTCTGCATGGAGCTTGAGGAAGTAATTGAACTGATGCATCAGCGAAATTGTAGTTTTGTTTTAGTTGGTGACTTCAATATCGACTGGATGGATTACTCCGATACATACCGGCGACGGCTTGCATCTGTTTTTAATGATACCAACATTTCTATGATAATATCTGGACCCACCAGAATAACACAGAGTTCTAAAACGCTTATTGATTATGTCTTGACCAACAGTTTACAGTCGGTAAGCGCAAGTGTTGTCCAAAATTTAAATGTTAGTGACCATGAAACGTTAGAAATTATAATTAAATGTGCAAACAAAAAAACTAAAAACAAAAAGGAAATCAAATATTGCAAGTACGAAAAATATATTTTTATATCACAACTGAGCCTAAATCCATTATTTATGTCTGACCAACCACTTAGTATAAATGATCTTAGTGAAGGCTTTGCTATAGAACTTAAGAGAGTAGTAACATCAATGACAAAAACAAAGTTGATACCCTTCCAAAACGCGGAATGGTTTAACCTAGATCTCCAATGTGCAAAATCATTGAAAATTAATTTATATGGAAAGGCTTTAATAACAAATAACATTATTGATTGGGCTAATTACCGTCATTCTAGAAACATTTATGGGTCAATATTTCAAAATATTAATATTTTGAACCTCGAAATGGACTTTTACTAATATAAACAAATTTAATAATTTTTCCATTACTCTGTATTTAAGAATAGTTATTAAGCATTTTAAGCCAATGGGCCACCCAATTTAGTTATTTTTAACTGATTTTATTTTCCACGGGAATGACAGAACTACCATGGAAATGACAAATTCCTATCATGGTAATGACGACACAGCATGGAAATGACCTTAACCTTATTATAGCAAATTAAAACACATCTGAGGTCAGTTTTCTAAATAAACGCTTATTACAAATAAGCTACAAAAAAGGAACGTTAGGAATTTCAGTCTTGAATTATTAAAATAAAAATAAAAATAAAAGAAAGTGATGTTAGTTCCTACTCTTATAACTCAAGAACGACTGTATGGATTTCGATGATTCGAAAAAAAGAAAACTCGGAAAATTCTTAACAGGTGGCGTTGTAGGCCCAAATTTCGTTTTTCATGGGGAAATGCACTCAAAAATAAATAAAACTGAATAGAAATCGAGTAGTGACACTTCAAATACAAACAAACAAAAAAAATATTTTAAAGTCAATAATTTATTGTTGTTGTCAATTATTTCAATTATTTTCCAAGCAAATACTTGTTGTCGACAATTTAATTTTTTTTTTTTTTAATATACGATAGATATACCTAAGTTTGTTTATGTTTACTATGTTACATTAAGTAACTTTTTGAAATGGAGTAGATACTTTGATTTATTTGATGGTGTTTGAACCAATCATTTTTGTTTGGCATGAATTTTCAGGATCCTCGCATTAGTATGTCTGAGAAAGTTGAAATGTAGGTAGTGCTGTGGACAATGATGACAGGCAACAGGAGTTGTTGAGCGTCTTGAGGTGTCACGTAGGGAGGGGTTATTACGAAAAATGAGTGAGTAACAAAACAATCATGGTGCTCTGCTCATTCGTGAGTAGGGTTACGGGGAGGGCAGCTCAAGGGTTATGGTACCCTTGATACCGGTGTGGAGAGAGAAGGCTTACCAACCAAGATGATAATTGTGGTTAGTTTTCTTCTTGGCTGTTAAAGTTACAAATATTTCATTTAGAGTTAATCCTTTCCTTATTTTCTTGCAATTTTAAAACCTGAGGTCTTGAGGTGTCACGTAGGGAGGGGTTATTACGAAAAATGAGTGAGTAACAATCATGGTGCTCTGCTCATTCGTGAGTAGGGTTACGGGGAGGGCAGCTCAAGGGTTATGGTACCCTTGATACCGGTGTGGAGAGAGAAGGCTTACCAACCAAGATGATAATTGTGGTTAGTTTTCTTCTTGGCTGTTAAAGTTACAAATATTTCATTTAGAATTAATCCTTTCCTTATTTTCTTGCAATTTTAAAACCTTTCCATCAAAATTTCAGGCATGTAAAAGTATTCGACAGCCCTTCCATCCATCAAAGTCAAAATTTATATTCCTGTGTCTCTCTCTCTATACAGATCGAAAGAAATATCACTGTGCGTTAGTCGGGTGAGAACTCGAGAACGGCTCTACCGATTTGGATGATTTTTGTGTTTTTGTGTTGTTCGTCTTGATTCAGGGATGGTTTAGGAAAAAAGAAAAGTAGGAAAATTCTCAACAGCTGGCGTTGTAGGTACACATTTCGTTTTTAAGTTAAATTCTTCTATAACATAGTAATACAATAACAATGAACTCCATGATGGTATAACCCGATAATCACCGGGCCAATTCTTATAATTCTTCTTTTGTTTTGTTCGTATTGCTGTATATCAGGTTTAGGTTGTCTTAAAATATACTACATTTGGGAACGATAGGTCTCCGAAACAGCTCGACCGATATCAATGAAATTTTGTTAATGGATATGGTTGATAGCATACTCTTGGAGCCGATAGATGGTGCCGTTGTCGACAAAAAATATGGTCCCTTGAAAAATAAAACTACCTACAGAGCTTCGAAATAAAATTGAATATGTATTATAAATCCTAAATATTTTTCTTTACATTATTGCGATGTGCCATGATAAATGCAGATGAGCTTATTATATAAACTTATAATAAAAGTGAAAATATTTGATTTTTTTTGTAATTTGCTTGACTATGTCATTTCCGTGTCCGAACTGTCATTACCATGTATGCCACGGGAAACATGGAAATGACGACATGGAAATGACATCGAAAGGTATTTTTCTAAAATAAAACTGAACTTTACTGAATATTTTTGTTTAAACTCATCTTATTAATTAACTTCATAAAAAAGTCATGTATTGCAAATAAAAATAGATTTAATTATTAACATATTATAATCAAAAAGACTTACCACGGTAATGACAAATTCGGGTAACGAAAACCTAAAACACTTTCACAACATGAAAGAAAGTTCACTACTGATGTATAATGGGATTATTGTAAAATGTGCCGAAAACAATCACCAGGTCCCGTTATTAATGTGAAATCAGTAGCCTTCTCTGCGGCCGTTAAATTCGAAATTTATAAAGAATTATTTTTTGTCACGGAAATGACAGTTTTTATGGGGACACTCACTAAATAATTTTCACATAACTTTGAATGTACTTTAAAAATAAATTGACTGGGCCACAGTCCCCATTGTACTTTCTTCTTCAATGCTTCATCAATAAAATTTGCAAACCGGCTTACATTTTACAAATAAAATGCATTTGTTGAAGGAAGGTACAGCTGGGGACATGCCATGGTAATGACATTTCTTAGGTTGAAGTTAAAATTTCGGCGTTACTAAAAATAAATATTTATTTTTTATATGTGCATATGTTAAAAGAGTTACTATAAAATTGTATCTCAGTCAAATATTTAAAAATATATATGTTTTTTTAGCATATAAGCGCTGGACCGCAGAATATTAATATTTTGAAATATTCACCCTTATAAGCATAAGATAAAAACTGTAAAGGCGGTATTTATAAAAAGGAAAATTGACAACGCTAATACGCAAAAAGATATGTGGAGACTGCTAAAAAAATATGTTCTAAACAAGAGCAAAGACAATATAACCGAAGTGCAATTTACAAATGGTAGCAATATAAGTGATAGTGCAATTAATATTATGTGAAAATTTTAACCAATTTTTTGTGCAAAGCATAGTCAGTCTGAATCAATCTGTGATATTTGTAGAATACGTAAATTTAATTGAAGAGTGCAATATAGACTTTAAGTTCCGTGTAATAGATGTTTATGATATAATTAGTGCAATAAAATGTATTAACAAAAAGAATGACTTTAATCTCATGAATGTTAACATGATAAACGATGCTATTGGTGTTATTGGTCCTATCCTTGTCCACATTGTAAATACATCCTTAGCTACTGGAATATTTCCAGAATCCTGGAAAGAGTCGTTGATAGTACCAATTAAAAAAATTAGTGAAGCTTAATCCTGCCAAGAGTACCGCCCGGTAAATATGATGCCAATTTACGAAAAAATAATAGAAAAAATAGTTCAAGTGCAATTAAA
The DNA here is from genome assembly GCA_949126925.1 of Cheilosia vernalis. NCBI lineage: Eukaryota > Metazoa > Arthropoda > Insecta > Diptera > Syrphidae > Cheilosia > Cheilosia vernalis. Next base: position 19,728,657 of record OX421361.1, read on the forward strand.
AGAGCATCTATCTAATCAAAACATTTTAACGATATTCCAATCTGGTTTTAGAGAGGAGCATTCTTGTGAGACGTGTGTTAACTATGTGTATAGTGACTGGAAAGAAAACGTGGATAAGAAAAATACGATTGTAGCAGTGTTTCTTGACCTTAGACGCGCCTTTGAAACGGTAGATCGAGAAATACTTCTAAAAAAATTAGCGAAGTTGGGTATCAAATCCACGGAACTAAACTGGTTCAGATCGTTTATTACTGGGCGTACGCAACGAACCAAAGTGAACGGAAATATATCGTCCCCGATATCTGTGAATATTGGTCTACCGCAAGGAACAATTCTCGGAGTCATTCTGTTTTTATTGTATGTGAATGATATGGTGAAAGTTGTGACACACTCAAAGCTGATACTTTTTGCGGATGACGGTCTTTTGTATACTTGTGAGAAGGACATAAATACGTGTATAGAGCATATAAACAGTGACTTAAAAAATATAAGCGAGTGGCTAAAAATGAACAGGCTTATCTTAAATACCGAAAAAACCAAGTGTATCGTAATAAATAATCCTTTGTCCCACGTACCTCCTAATATCGTCGTTGAGAATGTGCAAATTGAATGTGTAGAAAAAGTGAAGTACCTTGGTATCATGCTGGATAATAAATTAACCCTTTGTGACCATATTGAGTACCTACCTATGTAAAAAAATAGCAAAAAAAATTGGTGTACTAAGGAGAATACGACAAAATATTTCTATGAACTGTGCCATGAAAGTATATAATGTGATCATCAAACCCCATTTTGAGTACTGTGGTAGTGTTTTATTTGTTTGTCCGCAGTACCAAAAAAACAGACTTCAAATTTTACAAAATAAGGCAATGCGGATAGTGTTAAAAAAAAGATAGATACACTCCAATAATATCCATGCTTAATACCCTAAACTGGTTGAGTGTAAGTCAACAACTCTTTGTGAACACTATGGTTTTTATTCACAAAATAAAGAACGGTACGTGTCCTGTTTATCTACGTGAAAATATTTCAATGAGTGTCAACACAGCTTACAACCTAAGGAGTGCAGGTGATTTCAGAATCCAAAGAGCGAGAACCATTAGAGGACAACGAACAATAAACTATATTGGGCTTCAAAAATTGAATAACCTTCCATTAGAAATAAAAAATGAATCTAACTTGTTTGTATTTAAAAGAAAAATTAATGAATATGTAAGAAGAAATATAATAGATTAAGCAAAGATAATGAAAAACAGATAGTTTAAACAACGATTATATTGTAATACATTGTACAACAAAATGGCTTTTAAAAAGCTAAATAAATAAATATCATTCATTTATTCATTCATCAGTTGGAATATCGATTGAAAATGGTAGGTACACAAACATTTGAGCCACCGACATTCATTTCATCAGAATTTATTGTGCTACAATTTGGAAACTATTAGTTGGTACCTACCCTCAAGTAAAAAAAACTCCATTAAGAATTTCCATCAACAGCTAATTGCACTTGAAATTCGTTTGCATAATCTATAGGTACCTATACCTATGTACGAGGACATGAGTGCATTGTGTCCACCCATTTAAAAATCCTGCAGCTGACATGCTCACATATCCATCCAAATGAATTCATAGAGTTGAGCAATGAATGCAATCGATGTGAATGTACAGTTGATGGACTCATCGGCTTTTCAATTGTCCGGTGGTTTTGTTTTGCGCCCACAACAACAGAGGGCATGGGAAGATAAATAACCGAAAGTGGTATTTGGTGATTATTATTTTATTAACAAAACCGCAGCGCAGCGAAAATTGTAATTAAAATGAAAATGGTATATACAATCTGAATCTGCTAAGCTGTCGATAAGCATTTTAATGTTTTCAATCGCACCGCAACTTGCATTCGTACATGCACGATGTATTTTAGATACAAATCTTTTGCTTTTCGAATTTTATTGGTCGACCTTTAAGTGATTGATTTCACTTTACACAAAATTAATACAGCTTATGTCCCTTTTGCATGTTTTCGCTGCGAACTATAACGGTATAAAAAGCTTTCTTGTGTTATTCCGCAAGATTCATGAACTAATTTATTTTCATGTAAATTACCCGGAAGGAACTCGACTCGATTTCATTATTAAGGGAGTCAACTTAGACCAGTGGAGGTAGGGCAGCGAATTTCTCAAAACTATCGTAAACCCAGGGGCGAATGCTTGTAAGTTTTAGGACTGGAAATTTTCCTTAAGGAGATGGAAGACATTCCACTTGGTTGCACTGGCATTTATGGTATCGTATTAAATTCTTCAAATTTGTTTCCAAACAACTATTACCCTCTGCATACGTGTGTGATCTTTCAAATATGCAATAGCCGGAGCAACAAAAGTATTATGCCTTCGGATAAATAACTAACAACAGTTCGCATCTCCATAAAACCTGAACCAAAAACTTCCATAAACTAAATTGAGATAATGAAAACAAAAAAATTGTAAATTCATGTTTAGTTAAGATTTTGCCCTGGCAAAAATGGATATACCTACATAGAACTTACCAATAGATGCCAGTAATTAAGTAACCCGTTCTAGGAGTAGGTATGCAAGGAAGAAAAATAAATGTTCATACCCGACACGACCCAGCTGAATTTGCTGAATGACCCAATTTGACTTTGAAATTCCTCAACTTCTCAAATCTCAACTGTTCAAATTGAACGAGGTGTGAACACTTGCTATGCCGGTCTAGTTAGTCGGAAAGTTTCTCTCTGTCACCCCGCATGGGTTTAATGCAAATGAGTTGTTGCATTAATTAAACGAAATCAATTTGCTGCAAAACGAGGAATAGCTTAAGAACATCCGAGGTACTCTACGATTCCGTTCACTGTGGGACTGGTACTTGTTGGCCCTCTTAGTAGCCGGTATTGTAGAATGTGCAGCTTTACCGAAATTCTCAACAGCCGTACCCTGGGGTAGAATTACCATCAAACGGTGACGGGGAATACAAAATCCCAGCAAAATTTAAATATGTTTGCACTTCGGATATTAAATGTAAAACGCTTTCAGAGTGCGGATGTGAATGTGCAGTTTTAAAAGTATATGGAGAGGAGTTACCTCTGAACTTTTAAACTCCTATTAGGAGAATGTTCTCGCCTGTATGGAATAAATTATGTCGGCATATGAACCGTGTAGATGTGTGTCGAAAAATATTGGTTTATTTACCGGCTATGTTTAAGAATGATTAAATAAGGTTGTCCTTTGTATAATGGATAAGACCTTTATAGATAAGTACCTACCTAAAGTGAGGTTGAACTTGTAACCATAGCTTTATTATTAAATAGGAAACATGGTTGCAACTTTTATTTTGTATAATATAGTGTCGGTAGTTGTGTTACAGTACATTTTTCAATATAGAGATATTTTTTTGTTTATCTTTCTTTGAAACCATTTGCACCTACGCACGAGTATGTACCTATTGTAATGTAGTCTTTCTACTGGATAGACGGGGCGTTTGCGAAAATAAATCAAATATTAACGAATTTTTTTTTTTGGACGCCTGATGTAAAACATTTTCTTTATGTAACTAACGACGGGGGAACATCGGGATTTGCATGAAAATCCGGATGTGGTCTCGAAAAATAAACAAACAAAATACTAAATAAAGTTTCTTTTGATTGGGACTTGTCGTTTGGTGTTTATTATTCAGTCCCCGCTGCCAAATGATAAAGCTTTATTATCAAAATGATAAATGCAGCAATGTAGTGCAAAGTTGCAAAACTTTTATTAGAAAAATACAAAAGAGTCAGGTGAGCAAGAATTTGTTTAGCCTTTATACTATCAAGCAATTTGTAGAAATTTGTTCAACTTGAGACTTTATTCAACTGACTGCGATTAGAATAAACTCGCGTCGCGTGATTTCTGTTTATTGACTATTTTGCGTGTAAAAGAACTAAACGTTACAATTTTACTTTTAAATGTTTTGACAGAGTTAAATAATGAAATTGTTTGTGTTGTATTTTGTTTAATCGTTATTATTTGAAATTAAAAAACTAATAATGAGAACAAAATAATGAAGGATGAAAAAATATGTTTTATGAAAGTAAAAGAAATAAAATATGAATTAATTCATATAATATGTATGTAGGCCCACCAGACTGCATTAATCGGTTTCGGTAGTAGACGCCACTTCGCTATACTCTCGCTCTCTTCTTTGGCGGCAACTAACAAACGAGGCAGTCATCATCGGGCCGTCGAGTCGTCAATATCAACTTTAATCGATCTAACGAAATACTTTTCTTTATTTTGTAATACATAACAATTTATTAAATAATTTAGACACGAAAACCATATTCATTGATTAATTCAAATTTTCTTTGCGATAAACTTAGCTATTGTTTCAATTAATTAAAGAGCGCTCAATCAGCTCCCAGTGGAAAAAAAGGTCCAAGTGTCAGAATTTAAAAAAAATTACCTAACGTCCTAACCTATTCTAAAATGACGTTTATGCAAGTACTTTATCGTCTACCACTATATCTTTAGGGCGGTAGGAGAAGTTACTTAAAGGCGCACACGTTTCCACAATAACCATACGCCATTCACCAAGAATATTTTTTGTAGTGTTTCCTTAAGTCGGATACCTATTCCATTAAATCGCAATCGACCGATGCCCTTAAGGTCAACATAGCCAAAGCCATTGCCCAAATTCAGCTGACATATTCAGGTTAAGCTCTCGGAAAGTAACGCGCATTGTATGCACTTTGAATTCTTTGTCTATCCCGAATAAATTTCAGCGATTGTTTTTCTTTCTACATCACACAAAAATACTAGCTAAATTTATTTCGTTTTCGGTTTGGCTTTTCAGATTTTGATCTGAGATTTCCGATTTCTGCCAAAAAATCTAACATGAAATCTGAATTTAATTGTATTTTGTGTGTATTGAGTTGGCAACAAAAAAAAAAAACATTTTTGCACATGCACTCGAAATCCATTTTAATTGATTTTTACACATTTAATAATTCGGATAAAAAAACAATCCTTTCAACGATAAACAATCGTAACCGCCACTGTGTGTCATAAACATTGGTGTTAGTAAAATATGTGTTAAATTTGAGAAAAAAATTAGATTTCTCAAAAGTGACCTACTGGCCAACTGATACTTCAAAACTACCTGATCTGATAGATTTCTTCGTCGTGAAAGGAATACCTACCAACTACATTAAAGTTGAAGAGAGCTTTGATCTATCATCTGACAACTCACCGGTTATTTTAACATTGAGTGTAAAACTAGCCAATAACCTAGAGCCAGCGAGATTAACTGGTAGAAAAACTAACTGGGAAGGCTTTAGGAACGAAATAGAAGAGAATGTTGAACTGAGTGTTCCACTACCTATGAACTTGAGGTTGAAGTTGATCGCTTCGTCGAGATCGTACAGATCGCCTCCTGGAATAATACGCCTAATCCAAGGAAAACGCCGGCCAAATACGGTCTACGATATCCTCCCGAAATAAATGAATTGGTCAACGAAAAAAGGAAGGCGCGTAAGAAATGGCAACAGAGTCGCGCTTCGCAACATAAAGCACATTTAAATTATTTGTGCAATTTGTTGAAGACAGTTATTAAGGATTTTAAAAATCGTGGTATAGGTTCTTACCTTGAAAGTTTAACAGCGAAAAAAGATTCCAATTATTCACTTTGGAAAGCTGTAAAAGGCACCAAAAGGCCCAAAATCCCCGCGCCGCCAATTAGAATTAATCAAAATGAATGGGAAAGGAAAAAGCGGACGTTTTTGCCGCTCATCTAGAAGAAACTTTTAAGCCGTACGATGGCCAAGCGATCCACGACAATACTAATAGGGCGGAATTACAATCTGACGATTCAACACTCACTAGTGCAACGCTAAGTGAACTAAAACGTGAAATCGAATCCCTAAAACCTAAGAAAGCTCCTGATTATGATTTGATTACCGGAGAAGTTCTGAAAGTTCTATCAAGGAAAGCATTAATTAAGCTTCTTCATATTATAAATGCCGCGCCCTGACTAAAACACGTGCCGAGTCAATGGAAAGTCGCGGAGGTCATAATGGTTTTAAAACCAGGAAAACCGCCAAATGAAGTAAAATCGTATAGACCGATTTCACTTCTTCCAGTCATTTCCAAAGTCTTCGAGAGAATATTGCTTAGGCGCCTACAACCGGTTATTGAAGACAATAATCTTATCCCTGACCACCAGTTTGGGTTCAGAACCAAGCATTCGACGATTGACCAAGTACATAGAACTACCGACGTAATCGAGAAAGCATTTGAAGAAAAAAAGATTTGCTCAAGCGTATTCCTTGACGTCTCACAAGCCTTTGATAAGGTGTGGCACGACGGCTTGAAATTTAAATTACGACAAGTTCTCCCCGCAAGCCTATATGATATTCTAGAATCATATCTCGGGAATAGACTCTTCCGGGTTAGAAATGGAAACGAATACTCGGAGCTAAAAGAAATTTCGGCCGGGGTACCGCAAGGAAGCGTCCTTGGTCCGCTTCTCTATGTGTTATATACTCGCGATATACCAAGGGAAGATGGCACTACCCTTGCTACGTTCGCCGACGACACAGCTATCCTAGCAGTAGGTAATACAATCGAAGAAATTACTACAAAACTGCAAACCGCAGTGAATAAGATAAATGAATGGACAAGGAACTGGCGAATCGCCTTAAATGAAACTAAATCTGTACATGTGAATTTCACGTATAAGAAAACCAATGACTTGCCAATTTTCCTAAATATGGCCCGAATACCCTTTGCAAACGGGGCCAAATATCTGGGAATGACACTCGACGCAAAGCTGAAATGGAGTTCGCACGTGAAAATGAAACGTAAAGAACTCGATATCAAATAAAGAGAAATGTACTGGTTACTCGGAAAACATTCCCAGCTCAGTACTGAGAACAAACTGCTTTTATACAAGCAAGTGCTAAAGCCGGTGTGTACCTACGGTATACAACTTTGGGGTTGTACCAAGAAAACAAATGTCAATATTCTACAAACTTTTCAAAATAAAGTTCTTAGAGAAATTGTACAAGCACCATGGTATATTAGAAACGACGATATCCATAGGGATCTCGGAATTCCAACAATCGAAGCTGAAACTAGAAGCTTCGCGAGAAAGCATAGAAACTGACTAATCGGACATATCAACAATACAGTCCGACAAATCTTGGACGAGAGCAATTTATTGCGCCGACTAAAAAGAACGAAACCGTTCGACTTGGCAAGATAAGATTAACCGCGTTTAATTTGCGGAACACGCAGGATCTTTCATTGGAAAGTAATCTGCCAAAAGTTTTTATTTAATGATAGAAAAATTGCTTGATAAGTTATATCTTATAGTTTCAGTATCTAACAATCTTTAGAAGGGTGGTGTTTTAAGTCAGTACAAATCTGACACTACTATAAGAACGCGCTTGCTATTCTCATAGTGTCTTTGGAAGATAAAAAAAAAAAAAAAAAGTGTTCTGAGATAAAGAAAAATAGATTTTTTCTCAAAAAGTTTGATCTGTTTGCCAAATCGAAAACGACATTAATTTGTAATTCAGGATATCTACACGCAGTTCAAAATAATAAACAAGTCAAAACTCAAGTCGAGAACAACTGAATGAATTGTCAATTACTCAATTTACTGGCTCCTACTGTCGTTCAAAGAGGAATTGAGCATACATTTTGTTTAATTTTGGCTAAGAAACATTGCATAACTTTAGACTCCAATATCATAGAGACAATGAAAATATAAAAAAAAGGTTACTTACCTACAATAAAAACAAAAAAAAAATGTTTATCACCATGACAAACATGGATATCAAACGATAATCGTCTGACAAATAGAATGTCATACTGACTATTCATATTCATGTGTGTCACAGTTGTTATTATAATAAATAATGTACACCTATTCGTAGACGGAAACGCAAGTCATACCAACCTAAAATTATCACTCTGATAAATTAAACGCCCATATTGATTCATTAGTTTCGGTAATTGCCCTAGATTTAGATTAGATAAAACATAAAACCGATATCAACTGATGTTCATGCGGAATTCAACGAAATGGAACTGAGCTACATGTTTTGGCAAAGTGAAATCTCACTTGTTGATAACCAAAATTCGATGATAATGGTGAAACAATTCAATTAAAACTTTGGATATCCCTTTGCGGATTTTGTTCTTTTTTGGCAGTTTGATTAGTTGTTTTAATAGCTAGATAGCGTTTATCATGGTAGCGTATCGAATGTAGTCCCCCGATTTTACTTTTGACATGTTAAGTTACTCCCGGATAAATACATGCAAGTGTCTGCTTGCCTGACTACTCATAATGTATAATAAATATTGAGTGTGACCCAATATGCATTTTGATGATATATAAGAGTAGGAAGTGGTAAAAGCGACATAAATTAAGGCTGTCAGAAGGCTCATCCTAATATTCCAAAGTTGCCCTTAGGTTGCACTATCATATATAGTAAATGTATATCACTTTTAAGGCAGCAAACTTAATGATAAATACATAGAAATTAAGCGTAGTTCTTACCATAAACTAAGCTTAAAATGGACCGTCAACTCTGCCCACTTATGAGAGTTTGCCTACAAACTGTTTTCAGTGTTTTTATGTGCGAAAGTATGCGTGTCATATTAAAGTATATTATACTCTGTCCAACAAAAATTGTCAGTACAGGCCTAATGGAGGACCTTTTTTTCTACCAACGGTGCCTGTAGATACTCTCACGGCATTCAAACACAAGAATTGTCACTGAAATAAGTATACCAAACCACTGTTTTACCAAGGAATTGTTGTAGTACCTAATTTTCCTAAAATTCGCATGCAACCAGTCTGCCACACAGCTGCGGACAGAATGAGCATGATCGGCATGTGTTCCAGCGTTGCCAGTTTGGGGGTTTTCCCCCCAGATTTGGGGGTTTTTCTGACCGACAGGGGGAAATCCGGGGGGAGAAATTGTTTAGGGGGAAATCTGGGGGTTTTATTTTGTTACTGCGTTCAATTATTTTTTTTTGTCACTAAAAACATTGAAAGCTATAAAGCCACTGCACCACCAACAAACCAAATCAATGTATGTGCGAGTAAATCCGATGTAAAAAAATCATCTATGCCCATTCCATTCCAACGCATTCCATACATATACATTAAAAAAATCATATTAATTCTTGAAATTCGTGCCTTTTCAATACCCTACACAAATTACAAAAAATTGTTTTTATTGAATTTTAATTTAATGCTTTTAAATGCTTTTGAATAAATTATTTAAAAAAAATGGGGGGTTTTTCCGATTTGTCTGGGGGGAAATATTTCGACCGCCTGGCAACGCTTTCGCTTGCCGTTGCCATCAGTGTTGCCAGAATTTCAAAATGGAAAATGCTAGACTGCAAAAAAAATGCTAGAATCTATGAAGCCAACAAAAAAAATGCTAGACAAAACAAAATTTGTTTTCATCAGCTTTTTTAAAAAAAAATTATAATCAGTTGTCTTTTATACTACACAATCATTTAAATGCCTGCGTACCTCTGTATGGAATCGAAATCAAAATCACTCATTGAGTGGTTAATATATGCACCGAGTATTGGGAGTTAGAGGGTTAGTTGGTTGGTTGGTTTTGGTGGCTGTATAATTTCCCGACGAGGGAAAAACGCAAGTAGCGCATTGAGCGCCGTTTTGAAACCACAACTAACGGGAACTTGAAATGAAAGGGGGTGAAGGAAGTTACGAGAGCTCAAAACCAGCCTGTGGAGTTGAGAAATTTGATGATCTTGTGAAAATGGATGCTTTGGATGGCCGAAAGGTCATCAAAAAAGGAATGACCTAGTGCACTGCGTCTGGTTTTGGCTAGGGCCGGACACTCAGTGGCGGATTTACCCTAAGGCCAGTAGGCCCGGGCCTAGGGCGGCAAGATATTAAGGGCGGCAAATCGTGCCAAACATAATAATAATAAAACATTTGTGTGATATGCACAATTCCACAATCAATAAAACCTCTATAACACAGCCGACAGCTACAGCCCCCACCATAGACCATATAGCATATACCTATATTCATATTCATCCTTCATAATTCTTCTTTCGAAATTCCTGCGTCGCTGAGAAACAAAAAAGTAGCGAGTACAAAAACTCGCTGTGGATGGACCATTCTGTTGATTTCATCAAAAAAATTCATCCAACTCTAAACTATATCCCTCCATTGTACATTCTCCAGTATTCATCCCCATATAGTCATCCGCACGCTGCCGTACATAGATCGCTTTACTTTGATGAACTTGTAGTGAACTAGTGCGAAGGTTTTCTGTGCACTAGCTGTATTCATTTTCTATTCTATTGAATCTGTTCTGTTCTGTTTTTTCATAACTTCTTTAAAAGATACAATGTGAGAACTGAGAATCACGAAAAAAAAACAACACACTTAAACTACATGCAAAACATTATTACATATATCGTTTGTGGAGGAACAAATTTCGAAGACAAACGGCCTTACCAATAATCAACTTTAGTCTGGCAGTGCAGCAGGATTTCTCTTTTAACATATCCCAGCGGAGGCAAGAGGCAAGACTTCCTCCGCATGAGACACGCACAGAGCTGCAGCTGAGCCAAATCTGGCAAGTTCATCGGCTTTCTCATTCCCTTCGATGTTCCTATGGCTGGGAACTCAGATGTGATATCAAACCGATGACAAGCCCTGGTCAGTGTCTCCCTGCATTCCACAACGAGCTTAGTTGAACCGACAGCCTTAATCGCGGCCTGACTGTCGACGAAGATGCCTATTTTTCTTATGGGAGTCGCAATATTGTGGAGCAGTCTACAGTCTACACGTAGTAATATGTGTGTAAACCATAAAAAAATGATTCTTTTTTAGTTAGAAAATCATATAAAATGGGTTTAAAGGACCAATAACGGTCTTAGGATTAGGATAATAAAAACCATCCTATGTAATACCGCTACTTATAACAAATCGATTGATATTATATATTGTTGAGGTTTCGTTACGAACCTACTCCCTCTTCGCGGACAAACAGAAAAATGTGTTCTCTTTTATAGAGGTAGAGAAGATTAAAGTATCAGTCTTCACTCTTCAGAACAAATAGAACAAACAAAATATCAAGAGTACTAATTTTTAAAATTCTATATACATACATATCTATGGTACGTACCTACTAAAAAATAAAAATCTTCGGTATTTCCTTGTCCTTCATAAACTTCAAGGGACTCATTATCAGATTCATTCGATGTATTTTAAAAGATATGTAGAAGAAACCATATTTACCTTTTCATTATAAATGTTAAACCAAATAAACAATAAACTTTTCAACAAGTTAAATCACTGCACACAATATGACGAAACATTACATCTTCAAGGCCAAACTCAGATCAGTTAATATGCAAACGATACTTACAAAAAAACGCTAGCTTTCAATTTAGATAAGATACAAATCCTTCGATTCACGGCTTCCATATCTGAATTAGAGCATGTATCTATGCCTCTCTGTACATTCAATCTGATGTATGGGAATGTGAAGGAAAACATCCCGAAATTTCGTTGCAGTCCAATCATATCAGCTTTGTACACTAACGACCCTAATTCCAGTAAAAAAAAGCAAAAATCTAAAAATACAAAAATGCAATATTTGGCATTTTTCTGTTTTAAAAAAATGCTAGATCTAGCATTAAAAATGATAGAATGGCATCACTGCTTGCCATTATCACCAAGCAAAGTAAGCAGCGTGGCCCTGGCCTACATACCTTCTCCTTGGCGTATGGTTAAAGTCGTGTTTATACCAAAGTTAGGTAAGACTGACTACACTCTCGCCAAGAGCTTCAGACCAATAAGTCTGTCCTCCTTCTAGCTGAAAAGCTTGGAGAGACTGGTTGAGCTGCATGTGCGAAAAGTTGCTCTTCGATCGCATCCTCTTTCAGCGATGCAACATGCCTATCAGCGTGGAAAATCCTGTGAAACTGCGCTCCAGAACCTCGTTGGGAGGATCGAGAGTGCTCTTGATCGGAAGGAGTACGCGTTGGGTATTTTCGTCGATATTGAGGGTGCTTTTGACAATGCGACTTTTGATAGTATGTGCAATGCAGCCAGACATCATGGTGTAGATGAAACATTGGTGTTGTGGATTAAAGCAATGCTAATGAACAGGACGCTGATTGCCGAGGCGGACTGTGGCAAATGTGTCATGACAGGGGTAAACAGGGGCTGCCCTCAAGGTGGTGTTCTGTCTCCCCTTTTATGGTGTATGGTAGTTGACTCTCTGCTTACGGCTCTCAATCTTCCTGGAACCTACACACAGGCCTACGCGGATGATGTAGCCGTTCTGTCTGTCGGTTCCGACCTAGGGACTGTCTGCTCTCAGGCGCAGAGATCCTTGGGCTTAATCGATGATTGGTGCGCAAGTAATGGGCTTTCAGTAAATCCTCTTAAAACTACGGTTGTTCTCTTCACGAGAAAGAGGAATGTCACTGGTCTGACTCAGCTTGTGCTAAAAGGCGTCACTATCCCGATCTCCAATGAAGTCAAATATCTGGGAGTAATCCTCGATAGTAAGCTTCTTTGGTCCAAGCATGTTGAATCAAAAACCGATAAAGCACTGTCAACTTTCTGGCAGTGCAAAGGCGCTTTTGGCAAGACATGGGGCTTATCTCCTAAAAGGGTCCTTTGGATCTATACGGCAATGGTAAGACCACTTCTCTCATATGCATCGGTTGTATGGTGGAACAGGCTTTCGCGGAAACGTGTTACTGCCTCTTTTGCCAAACTTCAAAGAACGATCTATCTTGGATGCACAGGGGCCTTCCCTAGCACTCCGGGCTCTGCTCTAGATGCTATGATGAACCTCCCCCCTCTTGATATTTTTATCATGGGGTGTACGCTGAAAACCATCGCTCGATTAAAGACAGGTGGTTTTTGGTACCACGCGCATTGGAGTTTTGAAGAACTTGTGCGAGAATTATCCTTTGACTCCTGTCTTATGGATATGCCCTCTGACGCAATGACACCAGAAATCCTACTGCGACAAAACTACCAAGTCAACTTTCCTCAGGCGACGGAATGGCTTCGGCCAGACTCTGAGCCAGGAAAAGAATGCCATCGTATATTCACGGACGGCTCCAGGACCGAACAAGGATCTGGTTCTGGGGTCTTTGTGGAAAGCGAGAACATTAGACTACACTACCCATTAGGTAACTATGCGTCTGTCTTCCACACAGTGAATCTTGTTTGGGTCCCAGGTCACACTGGCATCCATGGAAATGAGATCGCTGATGAGCTTGCCAGGCTGGGATCAGAAGAAGCTCTCTCAGGACCTGAGCCGGCGTTGGGTCTGTCCGCATCTGCAGTTAGGTCATCCATTGATACTTGGGTTTCTCGTGAACACGAGCGTCGGTGGCGTGACTGTGCGGGGTGTAGACAGGCCAAACGACTGCGTCCGGACATCTGTAAAAGGTCTGCGTCTTTCCTTCTGTCTCTCAGGAGAATTGACTGCAGACTGCTTGTGGATGTCCTTTCGGGCCACCAAGCTTTTGCCAAACATTTGAATGTGTTGGGCTTGAGCGATACCACCATCTGTCCTGCGTGTGGAGAGGACGACGATACAGCGGAACACTTCCTCTGTAATTGTCCTGCCTTTGCTCGCAACAGATGGCGGATCTTTGGGGCTGATGTGGTGAGTGCCGAACATCTAAGCTCTTCATCACTGAAGCTCCTTCTAATCTTTCTTCGAAAGACGGGAAAACTAAGTACAGTAATGTAAGGTGTCCGTTTTGGCAGTACAATGGACCAGTAGTTGTGTCTGATTGCTCCATCGGATAGTAACAACCTCCGACAAAAAAAAAAAAAAAAAAAGTGTGACTGAAGCACATCAGAAGAGTGTTGCCATAATCTACAATGCAAGCATGTCCTTAGTGTTTTTCTACGGATTTTGTCAATGAACTTCCGGTTTTGGTGCTTTTGAGAGTGAGTTATTATATAGGGTGTTGCCATTTGGTTTTAATTTGTTTGTATTTCTGAAGGATCCAATAATTTTCAGTCAACCCATTTTGAATGTTGTCTTTTAGAAATAAGGTTTATTCGTGAGATGTTTTAATGAATTCATTTCATTAATACAACTAGTGGTTATTGGTGCGTTGTAGTGATATTGCGCTAAATTAATATAGTGATTACTAGGGCAACCGGATTCATGCAAAAGTATTAAATATTTTAATATTCAAAACTGAGCACCTACATATTTTCAGGGCATATTTTTGCATATCTACTATATAAAAATCTACTATATAAAAATAAGTCGGGTTTTCCTTCCTGACGATATAACTCCAGAACGGCTCAACCGATTTGAATGATTTTTATTTTGTTTTGTTCGTCTTAAATCAGGGATGGTTTATGAAAAAAGAAAAGTCGGAAAATTCTCAACAGTTGGCGAATTGCAAAGAGAACAACAAAACAATACGATACTGCAGCAATAGCAGAAGCAGTTCGTAAAAATGTTCTGCAATTGAATCTTTAGATAGATAGATAGATAATTTATTTTATTATTTCTTAAAATTAATTACATTATTTCAATGCAATATTTGCATGCTAAAGAAGCTTCAAAAAGAAATAATAGTGACAATTGTATTTCTTGAAAAAAAATAGAGATAATGCCTCTTAAGCCAAATAATGCAGTGTACTTTAATGAAAAGAAAATAAGAAGGGTGGGGTAACCCTATAAAAAAAATAAGAACATATTTTAAATTCAAGTAGGTATGTGCAATGTGCATGTACTCTTAGAAAAAACAAAATTGAAAAAAACAAAAATATTACAAAAAAAAATAAAGATTTTACCAAAATATCACTGAAGAACAAGAAACAAAGATTCTATCTTTATAAGATCAAAGCAAAAGAGCCAATTTTTAATTTGTTTAACAAATGCATGGTAATGAGTAAGTACTCTTACAAAAAGTGGAAGTTGATTAAATAAACGACACGAAGTAACAGAATAAAAATTACGAAACGCTGTTGTACGAAAAGCGGGTACAGATACTTGGTTTTATGTATTAACACGTAAACTATAATTATTGATGAGCCTGTAATTAAGATTCCCTGATCTCATAAAGAACAATTTAAGCACTTTATAGCAGTACAAATGACGAACTGGAAGTATTTTCAAATCTCTGAACAATGGAAAACTAGGGTGTAAACGTGGTTTTCGACATATTTTCCTTAAAGTATGTTTTTGAATAGATAAAAGAGGTTGTATTTTATTTAAATAAGCTCCTCCCCAGCAGGTAATACCATATTGCAGTCTAGAATGAAAGATTCCATAATAGATTTTTAGCAAAAGTTGAGTACCGCAAATCCTTTGCAGAGAGTAAAAATGCCTGAGTGCGCCACGAAAATAGTTTCTCAAATTATGCGTGTGGATATTGAAGCTCATTCTTGAGTCAATTGTAAGACCTAAGTATCTGAATTCAGTAACACTTTCAATCTTAAAACAATTATTGCTGCAACTGAGACTACTGTTAAAAGAACAAACAGACAGACTTGGATTGCAAGTGCAATAAGACAAATTAAATCTTTGGCAATCAGCTGCATGGAAGCAGATATCAGCTTCAAAATTATTTTGCGCTACCAAACTGAAAAACATAATTTTGGTTTTAGAACTGATAATCAATCTGTGCTCCGTAAACCAGATTCTTAAGAGATGAAGATCAAGATTGATATCTGAGATTAGATTCAACCCACTATCTGAACCATAAGCAAAGCCCACATCATCCGCAAATGCTGTCAATAATCCCTTAAACGGCAAGTTAAACAACGAATTAATGTAAATTAAAAACAGTAATGGTCCCAAATCAGAACCCTGAGGAACTCCAATATTTACAAATTTTACATCGCTCCTGGTGTCATCAACCTTCACTCTCTGAGACCTATTACTAAGGTATGACTTAAACCAAGCACAAATAAAACCACGAAATCCAGCATTTTCAATTTTGCGAAGCAATATGTCATGGTTAACCATATCAAATGCTTTAGTAATGTCAACAAACAATCCGGCTGTACATTTCTTTTTATCCAGATTATCAAATATCTGCGAGCAAAAACGAAGAAGAGCATCTTCTGTAGATTTATATTTCTGGAATCCAAACTGAAAAGAACTGAAAAAATTTGTTTTATCCAAAAAATTCACCACCCTGCTTTTTATAACTTTTTCAAAAATTTTACTAAAGACAGGTAGAAGTGAGATAGGCCTATAATTACACAATTCTTCAGGAGATCCCTTTTTAAACAAAGGTAGTATGTCAGCACATTTGAGTGCATCAGAAAATACTCCAGAAAAGATGCTTTTATTAAAAACTAGCTGACCCGTGCTCGCCTTGCTTCGCCAGAGTTCCACTTTTCAAATTTAAAACAAAATAATAAGAGCTATACAAACCCACTTCGGTGCTGTAAGTGACGTGTAGCAAGAAACAAAGGAAAGAATGACTTAGTTTTATAATAGTAGGGATTTTTTAATTATGTAGTTTTTGTAAATATAACATAGACTTCAGTGGAATCCAGCCACTCTTACCCAAAAAAGAGAAGAAAAACTGTCAGTAAAACAACCCAAACAAATAGTTAGCCTCTTCTATTATTCCCTCACAATCTCATTTATGTATAGTATTCGATTCGGCTTCTTCAGATTTGTTCTCAGATTTCCGATTTCGTGTGCCTTGTCGCACATAAAAACGTCACCTGCTCTTTTTTGTGTTGATACCTATTCGTGCGATTTGAATATGTACAGTCTTCGACACTTCTAAGCGATTTCCATTCACTGGTTAAATTTTGTATTAAAACATTAGAAATATCCGTCCCGATTGATTATTAAATATTCATATATAAATAATTTACAAAAATTGATTCACTCGATGCAATGCCTTTCTTTGCTGGAGAAAAACATCACTAAAATGTAAACAAACTCTACCAGTTGTCAAATTCAAACGCACTTGTTATTGGTAAATCTGAAAAAATATCTTGGTTCGCAAAAGTGCTCTGAAATTTGAAAAAGATTGCTTTATTTGTACCAAGCGAACATATAAATTGCTCTGAGAGAAAAAAAGTGCTCTCAGAGCGCCCAATCGAATACCACATTACATTCAAATTATTAAATTTCCCTAGCGAACAAAAAAATCGACAACAGCGCCACCTATCGGGTCCAAAACTATCCTATCTTTCTAGCTGCATACAACCATGCACACAAACAAAGTTTCATAGAGATCGATTGAGTTTCTCAAAAAAATCGACAACAGCGCCACCTATCGGCTCCAAAACTATCCTATCTTTCTAGCGGCACACAACCACAAACACAAACAAAGTTTCATTGAGATCGGTTGAGTTTCTCAAAAAAATCGACAACAGCGCCACCTATCGGGTCCAAAACTATCCTATCTTTCTAGCGGCACACAACCACGCACACAAACAAAGTTTCATTGAGATCGGTTGAGTTTCTCAAAAAAATCGACAACAGCGCCACCTGTCGGGTCCAAAACTATCCTATTTTTCTAGCTGCATCCAACCATGCACACAAACAAAGTTTCATTGAGATCGGTTAAGTTTCTCAAAAAAATCGACAACAGCGCCACCTATCGGGTCCAAAACTATCCTATCTTTCTAGCGGCACACAACCACAAACACAAACAAAGTTTCATTGAGATCGGTTGAGTTTCTCAAAAAAATCGACAACAGCGCCACCTATCGGGTCCAAAACTATCCTATCTTTCTAGCGGCACACAACCACGCACACAAACAAATTTTCATTGAGATCGGTTGAGTTTATCAAAAAAAATCGACAACAGCGCCACCTATCGGGTCCAAAACTATCCTATTTTTCTAGCTGCATCCAACCATGCACACAAACAAAGTTTCATTGAGATCGGTTGAGTTTCTCAAAAAAATCGACAACAGCGCCACCTATCGGGTCCAAAACTATCCTATCTTTCTAGCGGCACACAACCACAAACACAAACAAAGTTTCATTGAGATCGGTTGAGTTTCTCAAAAAAATCGACAACAGCGCCACCTATCGTGTCCAAAACTATCCTATCTTTCTAGCGGCACACAACCACAAACACAAACAAAGTTTCATTGAGATCGGTTGAGTTTCTCAAAAAAATCGACAACAGCGCCACCTATCGGGTCCAAAACTATCCTATTTTTCTAGCTGCATCCAACCATGCACACAAACAAAGTTTCATTGAGATCGGTTGAGTTTCTCAAAAAAATCGACAACAGCGCCACCTATCGGGTCCAAAACTATCCTATCTTTCTAGCGGCACACAACCACAAACACAAACAAAGTTTCATTGAGATCGGTTGAGTTTCTCAAAAAAAAAAAACGACAAAAGCGCCACCTATCGGGTGTCGGTCGCTCGGTGTCGATGACGCGGTTTCGTTTTAAAAGTAACCCAAATTCATTAATTTCTTCTTATCTAAAAGAGCCCAACGCGCCTAAAGAAATAATAACCTCAAAAAAACATAAGGCAGAAAAGGTGCAGTTGCATATACATGCATACGAAAAAAAACAATACCGAGCACAAACGGGATTCGTTCGTGGCATGCATCATCAGATCACAATCAATATAGCGCATTTTAAATCACAATTGAGTGTGACTCCCTCCCAATCTCAATTACATTACATACCTGAACTATCTCCCTCCCACCCATGCACCACATTAATACTCCACCCACAACTCCACTCTCTCCACTACCACCAGTTCAATTTCAATTTAAAAGAAGTGAGCAAAAAAAAAAAACAACACAAAGTACAAAAGGTGTATAAAAAAAAATAAGAGAAACAAAAAGCATACAGCAGAAAAGGTATAGAGAGAGAAACAGGTTTTGCCGCACACACACACAAAATTTCCTCCACTGAATGCCGGGCAAATCCAACGATCTAGCTTCAATCGAACATTTTACTTTTTTGAGTTGTACAAAATTTATAGTTTAATACTTATTGTACAGCTTCAGGAATACGTACAAAGATTATTTATATCTTAAAATCTATGTACATAATTGAACTTTATATTAAAAAAAAACCTATTTTATTCGGTTGAGTCATTCCAAAGCTAGGAGCTAGAAGGCATTCGAGAATTACAACTTTTGTTAGATATCAGCTTAAATCTCCGCTTCCGGACAGCGGATAATGATTAAACATTATCCTAAATTCTAATATCGACAATTTCCAATGCAATTGTGAAAACCGAAATCAATTTCGTGCAGTACTTCTTGTGCCTTGAGCACACAAACTATTTAAAGCCGGAAAAAAGTTACAGTTTTATTATTAGTAATAATAATAATAATAAGGATAAGGATAAGGATAAGGATAAGGATAAGGATAAGGATAAGGATAAGGATAAGGATAAGGATAAGGATATACGCCAACACATCGACTAAAAAGCAGGAAACATTTTTGACTAATAGATTAGATAAACTATCAAATCCTGAAGAATTGGAATTTTTCAACGAACCAATTGTTTTTAGAAGTTCAAATCCAGTAATCGGTTCAAAATGGAAACTGAGACTCTGCAAGGGTTCAAAAGGAATTCTTGAGGGATTACAAACTGCACAAGATGGATTTATAGTAGTCGGAGTATTCTCATATATCGAAGTAAAGTAATTATTAAAAGCATTTGCAATACCCAGTTTATCAGAAATTACTGCATGATTTGAGAGCACTCCCTTTGGCCTTTTCGCAACTATATTTTTATTAAGAATACTGTTTACTAGCTTCCATTCACTTCTTACATTACCCTTAACTGAATTAAACTTGTTAGTGTAGTAGTTTTCTCGACAAATGCGAATTTCGCCTTTTAATTCCAAGCACAGTTGTTTATAATTTTGGTTTAAGGAAAAATTGGTTGGGTGTTTTTTACACTTTACTCTGAGCTTGTTTTTTTTCTTGATTTTATTCAACAAGTAAAATGTTATCCAAGGCTTGAGCTTTTTTTTCGATTTTCTTGGGTTAATTAAGAAAGTGCAACTTGCTATATATGGCTACTTAGGGATTCAATAAAAATATCATATGCCTTTGAAGCATTATCCTCAGTAAAAACTTCTCCCCAAAACTCAGAAGATAAATTAGCCTTTAGCTTCAAAAAATCTATTTTAGTTATAAGAGGAGGGGAACTAGAGCCATTTGAGGAATTCTTAGACATTACGTCTACCAACAACCCCGTCATGCAATGATCCGTGATCAAAGGAATCAAAGAGGAGTGTGAAAAACGACCATATATATGATCTATGCAAGTTCCCGACTGAGTTCTAGTAACTTCACTTATAAAAGAGACCAAGCCATGAGAAGCTAATAAATCCATGTAAGTGGAGACAACTTCACTATCCTCAAGAATATTAATATTAAAATCTCCTAAGATTATTAAATTCCTAGCTTTCACATCATCCAAAACAGATGAAAATTCTTCCAGAAATACCGAAACATTGAATAAATGAAGCCTATATACACATAACATGACAAAGACTTCATCCTTTATTTTAAAGGACAATTTTAAAATGTCCGCACTAGAGCATTTTAATTCTGAAACATCATATACATTATAATCCGTATTAATAAAGCAACCAACACCTCCGGCAGCGTACTTCTCATTTGTATTCGCGTAGAAAGTAAATCCTGGTAACACATAATCATTTTTTTTCAAAATCGTATATCCAAATTTCCGAGACTACAACAATATCAGGCAAACATGCAAATGAACTTAGATGCGATATTAAAGACGTGTGATTCACCCTTAAGCTTCGGATATTTTGGTGAATGAAAAAGATTTTGTTTAAGCAGTACGATTCGTTAGTAAATACATCTTCACAATTAGAATTCAAAAGATCATAGGTAGAAAAATCATCATTTAAATCATTTGAAAGCATTTAAAATAAAAAACAAATAATAATACAAAAAACACTATATCAGTGCAAGATCATTAAAAGATCTTATGGCGATGATTTTCCCACCTTCAACCTTTCTCATTAGTATTCTATTATCTTTGTACCATAAATACTTAAACCCCTACTGCTTCTTCGCTTCCTTAGCCTTCATGAATAATGCCCTCGTATATTTTGTTAGAGCATCATTGATGTAAACATTTGTTTCTCCATTTCTGCCTCTATCACGACTATTTCCACCGCTACCGCCTTCAATGCTACCGCTTCCAAACACACTCGAGTTCAGCAGATTCTTTTTCTTGGACTTTTCTCTCATTAACCGTTGCTTGAGAGAGGAATCCGTGAAACTTAAGCAGATGATCGAAGATTCGTTCGAAGAACTGTGGCCGAAAGTCTCATTTTTTCTCTGCACCTTCCGTACGTAGCACTTGTCAATTTTGTCGTCAGGAACGTCAACAGACAAAGCATTATTGAATATGCATTGTGCTATGCCTCTCGCAGTTTTGTTGTTGACGTTGGAGACTCCAGTTATCTCAATGCAGTTGCTTAGTTGGTGTTGTTGCTGCCAATTGAGTTTATTTTCAAGCAATTCAACTTTCAATTTAAGAGAGTCATTTTCAGCGCGCAGCTCGCTCATAGACTTCAGGAATTGATGGTTTATTTCCTCCAGACTAGTGAGTTTTTGGTAGACCATTCTAAGAGTAAACTCCTCACCTTCCTCCTCATGAGCGACAGAGTCTCTACAGAACGGTTGCAAATTGTTGCTATTGCCTTTTTGTAAACACACACGGCCTTACCAATAATCAACTTTAGTCTGGCACTTTACGAAAAGACTCCACACTTTCCAAAATCCCTTTACCAATAAACAAATATAGTTGCCAGACTATCGCTAACTGTAGGGTTAAATGTTAGTGTTGAGAAAGCCATGTTTATCTCGGACATTAGCTAAATAAATCCCTTATGTCATTTTGAAGACAAGTGTTGCCCAACCATCCAAAATCGCGGTATTAAATTTCGAAATAGGAGAGAATTTAATACGATGTTGTTCAGCCTGAGCGTTTACAATTATTAATTCATTTTAGTAAATTGTGAATGCTTTCTAATTTTATTCGTTGTAATACAACAATTCAAATGGTTTTTAAGTTTATCACACACAAATTTCTACAAATGTATGCAAAATATTGAAAAATATTGCGTTTTTGTTTTATTTCTAAACACGTGAAGCATATATTTCTGTGTTTTTCTTTCTGTTGCTCTTTGATTGGTTTTCCTAGTTAGTTGCTTAATAAAAAATAAATTTTATATAAGTTTGGGATAATTCCAAGACTTTCTTGACAGTCGCCGCAAACAGAATAGAATATCTTCTTACCAAAGTTTGGACGGCTTATAGGTACCTTTTTGCAACAATTCTCAGTACCTACCTTAGGCGACACAGGTAGATATTTTGTTGCAACCAAACTCAAACTCTTTGCAAAAGGAGTTTGTTTACCGAGAATGAGGATCTCTAATGAAACAATGGTTGGCGTGAAAAGGTCCCCTTCGCGGAAAATATAGTTATAAAAATAGAATATTATCAGAACTCAGCAAAATACATGCAAAATAACAAGTTTATTAACTTCTGGGGGTGCAAGTACAGCCTAACAGGTAGTACGAGAATATGCGTTTTATATTTTTCAGTTCGAATTTGAACTTTTGTCGGTTTCTAAGTTTTTCGAATTAAGTAATATATAAGCCATACAATTTTTTATAGGTTAAATTGTATTTATTTTCAAACCCGGAAGCGATCAAATTCTTACACGCGTCCTACGTGCGATTGTTATTTATTCTGAAATGAATGAGCCAGATATTATTTCTATTTTCAAAAATATTCTCCTGCTAACAATGCAATTGTGATGTTTAGACCACTAATAAGTTTTGATTTGCATCGTCAGCCTACGAATAAATGAAACCATTCAAATAAACTGTGCTTTGGTTATTGAATAATTTGAAAGGGATTTTATTACGACACAAATGCACTCATAAAGAAATCGCGAGGTAGTATTAGAAAACAATGGAAAGCGTACCATAAAAGTACTGAAAATTGTGTCCGATCGAACGATAGGGCATTACTGATTTGCATATGATATTTGACAGATCAGCGGATATTTTGTGCATTTCCTATTTTGTGTTTTGTTTTTTGCTTATAATAAGTCTCAAAGAGCATTGGAAAGATATGTGTTGGGCAAATTTAATTGCAATTTATGTATTCCTTCTTTTAGAATAAAATCCTCCTTGTGAACGAGACCATTGACCTTGTTTTTCACGAAAACAAATTATGAAATTTGAATTCTGCAATGACAACAAATGTAATAGATTCTAAGAAAGTTGTAGGACTAGTAAATGTGGAGGTCTAATTGTTTATTGGTACCATTTCACAAAAGCTGTACATTTTTACTAAAGCTGACATCTAACTAGTTGTCGACATTAGTGATTGATTATTAGTAAGGCCGACACTGTTTAAGGCCGGTGAATTCAGCTGTATAGTTGTCTGCATGTTGTTGTTGTTAGGGCAGACTTTTTTTGGTTCAGGCATCTGAAGTGATCTTCGTCTAAGCACTGAACATTTATCACACCGATATGACATACCGCTTGTTTTAAAATAGTCTACATCTTGTTGTAGGATATTAACACAACTTGCATGAAAAAAAGTCATACAGTCACCACATGATATTTTCGATGTGGAATTTCTTTCAATTTTCTCGGTACAAACTTGACAATTCATTATGGACTGAATAATGTTTTAATGAGTTGTGCACCCCACGACACTCTCACGAGAACAAATGATTGCGTATGACTCTTTGATGGAAGCTGTGAACAGAAGAACTGGTAGCATTTACTTTCTGGGTGCTCCCAGAGGTACTGCCAAAACGTTCTTATTTTCATTGCTTTTGGCACGGATTTGATCGCAGCATGAGTTGCCCTGGCATTGGCTTCATCTGGAATAACAGCAACTTTGTTAGAAGGCTACCGAACTGCACATTCAGCATTGATATTGCCACTGAACATGCAAATCAACCAGACACATTCTTGAAAATTCGAAGAAAAATGCGAAGATTTTACAATGATGCAAATGGGTCGAATGTACGATGGCCCCACAAAAGGTCAACGGTGGCGGTGGACAGGACGTTGAAAGATCTTCGTGTCAATCAAAACATTTTTTGAATAAGTAGCCATGGTTGCATTATCCGGTGATTTTCGGGAGACTCTTCCAGTTATTCCCACGATCAATTGCAGCTGACGAACTAAATGCGTGCTTGAAAGCATGAAATTTATGGCTTCATGTCAAGACACTCCGATTGACGAGATCAAACTGCAGATGTGTTTTCGAAGCAATTGTTGGACATTGGTAATGAAAAGATTGCAGTTGATATCTCGACCGGACTTATCACTTTGCCCACTGATTTCTGCCACATGACCGATTCTAAGGAAGAGCTCATTCGAAGTGTTTTTCTGGGCATACCGCAGAATATAGAGGAGAAGATGTGTTGATTCCACGCATCCCGATGATTCCAACGGACTTACCATTCGAATTCAAACGACTGCAATTTTTTACTACAAATCTTTGCATTGAATGTTAATATCATCATTGTATATAAATCTAATAGTACCTACTCTCATCAGACGAATTTTTTTATTTGGGCCTCTGCTCTGTAGAGGGCGTATGGTCGCATGGTTAGCAAAAGAATAACCTTTTCTCAGAGAAGAATTGTTTTGAGTGAGCGAAAGGACGGAGAAGGACAAAAAAACACACATACACTCTTGTCGTGGTACCTCGTGTCCGTGTGTCGTGTCGTACGCGTGCCTACTTGTTTTGGATTCCTTTGTGGGTATGTGATATGTGATGTGAGATGTGACTGGGAGCAGAATCGTTCGTCCCACCCGTGAGGTTTATGAGATATGATCATGATTGTGTGGTTAATGGTTGGCTGTAGCTGTACGTTGGCAAGTCAAGAGAAATATGTACTTCACTTGTTACACTTAGGGATGAAACGATACCTTCAAGGTATCGAGTACTTGTACTCGATACTAGTATCGCAAAAAAGTATCGAAACCTACTCGGTATCGGATGAAAAGTATCGATACCTACTTGGATCGAATTAAAATTCCAGATGAAAACAATCACTAATTTTTCATATTTTTTTTTTCACAAAAATAAAATACATTTTGTGGAGTATTTCCTAAAAACATAAATTTTTCGAGATGTTTTCCACTTAGTCGGTTTCTGGTTTGGCTGATTGTTATAAAAAATAATTTATTAATATTTATCTTGAAACAACAAATGAAAAACGATTCAACTTAAGCTACCAAACTCACCACTGATAAAGATAATCTACAAAAGAGTTGAGACTTAAGAATTTATGACTTTACGTGGGAAGAGAAAGACTAAACGCATTCCCAGAGAGTTAATTTCATTTCGTAAAGGAATTCACAAAGACTGTAAGAGTATGAGTAAAGAGATATAAAATGCGTGGTGAATGTGTTTAAGCAATGCAAGAATTTTAATGTGTGTGCGGAAAATGTGTGATTTCCGTTTTGTGCGAAAAGTAATACAAAATTGCATGAACATTGAGTATGTGTGGGAATCTGTTTTGGGTGTTAAGTCAAAGTGCGATGCTTTTATTCGATGCAAGTACTTTTAAACGATACTTACTTGGTATCGCAACCAAAGGTATCGAGTACTAAAATACTTGGTATCGAAACAAAAGTATCGAGTATGTACTTGTATTTACTTGTATCGATTCATCCCTAGTTACACTTAGCTCAATGTAGATACATTCTGATGAGATATGATGTGTATCTTTCAATTTTCTATATTTCTCGCCGAAATGGTTATTGGTATTTTTCCGAAACGTTGCTACATTTCATTATTTCTTTGAAATAAGCTTTGGGTTTTTGCTGCATAGACCCGTTTGTTGAAAGTTGGATATGTAATGGACTTAGATTATTCTTCTGATTTTGTAACTACATTATGTACCAGGACATAGTTTTTGCATTAATAGAAAAGGCTTCTGATAATATGTTCATATTTAATCTCATATATGTAATTATATAAAATAGTTTGTCCTGACCCTATGGTGATAAACGCTCAACCCAATCGGAAGCTAATAATTATCCAAGGATACCTAAATTATTTCAATTGACACACAGCCTTACAAGTTATTATGTATGTACTAAGCCGGAAGTATTTTATGATCTTATTCTGTGATCTACCTAACGGGTGATTTTTTAGCTGGTTTGGTTTTGGCAACACTGGTTTTGACAGCTGACGTGTGTTTAGTACCTTGTGTCACTGTCAAACCGCTTCAGTTTGGTTTGCAATTTAACCATGGATCGTCTTACAAATGAACAACGCTTGCAAATTATTGAATTTTACTATCAAAATTCGTGCTCGGTTCGAAATGATCATTTTCGCTTTTTTATCGAAAAATTGTGTTCAACGATGAGGCTCATTTTTGGGTGAATGGGAACGTAAATAAGCAAAATTGCCGCATTTGGAGTGAAGATCAGCCAGAAGCATTGCAACAGCTACCAATGCATCCCGAAAAAGCCACTGTTTGGTGCGGTTTATGGGCCGGCGGCATTATTGGGCCATATTTCTTCAAAGATGATGCGAATCGCAGCGTTACTGTCAATGGTGAACGCTACCGAGCGATGATAACAAATTTTTTTTTGCCCGAAATGGAAGTTCTTGACTTGCATGATATGTGGTTTCAACAAGACGGTGCCACATGCCACACAGCACGCGAAACAATGGCGCAATTGCGAGGCGAGTTTGTTGAACAGTTAATTTCACGTTTCGGGCCGGTCAATTGGCCGCGTAGATCGTGCGATTTGACACCATTAGATTATTTTTTGTGGGGGTATGTCAAGGCTAATGTGTATAGGGACAAGCCCGCTTCGATTGACGCACTGGAAGCCAACATCCATGCATTCATTCGTGAGATACCGGCCGATATGTGTGAAAGAGTATGCCAAAATTGGACTCAGCGGATGGGCTACCTGAGACGCAGCCGCGGTCAACGTTTGCATGAAATTATCTTTAAACATTAAATTGCAAGGTTCAAACTATCGATTCAAATAAATATTTCATTCATTTTTTCGAATTTTTTGTGTTTTTTTTTTAAAAAAAGTTCTAAACCTCTTAAAAAATCACCCGTTATATGCCTACGTATACCTAACCTATTCCGAGAAAAATACAGCGCAGAAACCTAATTTTGCTGCAATCTTACAGTTTTCACAAAAACCGTCAACGTAAAAGGGAAATTATGTTTCTCAGTAAAAGATTAATAAAATTGCACCATACTGTCCTTCCGGTTTGGAACAAAAAGGAGTGCATATAAAAAAAAACTTAACAGCACCATAAATATTATTTTTCGGTACAGGACTATAGGTATTTAATTGGATTTAAAAAAAATAAAGGAAAAAAATATGTTTTTATCTGAAACTTCGGTACTATATTTTCTTTGAATGGTTTGTCCCAGAATAGACATTAAAATAGTTAATACATAATATACCTACGTAAATGTCTGTATTTTTTTCCACATCACCCAGTGGGGTAAAATACTAGATGCGTTTTTTTTTTATCGAGGTTCCCCTGTAGGCCTAATCCTCGTACTGTTGCTACTTCATAAAGTATATTACTTCAATGACGAACACAATTGCTTAATTAGGGTTTAGGGTTTTATAAGTGTTTCATACTTTTCACTCCACCAAAATCTTTATTTTTTTTTCTTATTGAGAATTTTATAAGGCCAATTACTATAAACTTACAAATAAAATCCTTGTGTTCACATGGTAAAGGTTTACTGACTTCCTTTTTCCCCAAGAATTTCATAAAATCGATCAGAACATTGTCTTTATGCTGCAAATTGGCGAATTTACTTTCAAATATTTTCTTGACTCTTTGAACCATATTTTCGAAGGCTATCGACGGGACTGTTAAGTTTCCAAAATCTGAGAGAGTTTTGTGGGATTTATATGCCCTCAATTTAATTTGGGAAAAATGGGATTTTTTTTTAAATGTGTGTTCCGAGAATGTTTTAACCAAATTTCCCTACGGTGGTCATTTGGAACTAGAAAAAATGATAAGGAAAACGGCTTTTTTACGCTGAGGCAATGAGTGTAAGCACATCTAACAGGCATTTTTATTTAAAACTTAGGACGTATGCACTTTAAAATAATAATTATTGAGCTAAAATATCTATAATAATTACCCACTATGCACCTATAAATAAGGTATAAATTAAGTAACTATATATGTATATACTTACGGACCCAACAGATCCAGAAGCACTTATGTAACGAATGTAATTGAAATAAAATTGTATTTTAATTAAAACAAGCACACCACTTAGTCTTTTCTAATTGTAGCGCATTACGTTATTTCACTTTTTAAAACACATTCAATTTTCCAAATATGCGAAACTTATAAGAAACTTCTAATTGTAAAATAATAGCTTTACTTTAAAATAAAACGCAAAACACTTGTGGTAACTTTGCTTCCGTAATGCTTTTAAATCAATTCTTGCCTATGCCCACCCTATATATTTAGTATTGCAAGTACAATTTAGTTTCCAGCGGAAAGGGCGTGGAAATCCTTTTATTGGCATACCTACATAAAACATCCGAATAATTTGTATTTTCGTCCAATTACCCTAATAATCAGATAACCCAAAAATTGTTAAAGTTAGGAATTTTTTAGGCAACGAGCTCTGTTGCACACAAACATCCATAGAAAACATACATCAAATATCACCAACAAGCAAAGATCGAAAGAAGAAAAAAATAGTTTGCGCATGCAAACGAGATGAGATGATACACAAATTATCTCATATCTATTTGTTCGCACAATCCAGAAAATTGTGTTGCACTTTATGCGTACACACACAACTATACGAGTATACACAGCAGGTACATTCATGCGAAGCGAACAGAAGTGCTTCTGTGTTCTTCTCTTTTTTTAGATCTAATAACAAATCCTGCCATTTGTAGGGGTGGTTTCATTCTGTTTACTATTTCGTTTGGTTCTCTCTTGCATTTTTCTATTCTCAGTGACAGCAATTGGTGTCTGTGGTGAGTGCAAAACTATGGTTGCCGTCAATGATAGGAAAATAAAGTAATCGGGCCGTTGCTCTATAGAGGCGCTAGTGTCGATTTCCTCTGATGAGAGTACTATTAGATTTATATACAATCCGCGATACTAATAATGATTTTAAGTGTCTAGACTAAATTTTTCGAACTCACAATGGCGAAATTTTCCATACAAAATTGCATATTGTGACCTAGGAAATATTTAGTGTGAAGGTTAAAAATGATTATTGGTAAGGCCCAATGATATCATCTATTTTACAGGAAAATAAAAGGCATTCCGCCATACCAATAATCATTTTTAGTGTCCAGACTAAATTTTTCGAACTCACAATGACGAAATTTTCCATACAAAATTGCATATTGTGACCTAGAAAATATTTAGTGTGGAGGTTAAAAATGATTATTGGTAAGGCCCATTGAATTAATTTGAATTACCTACTAACAAAATTTATTTAATCACCAAACTTAAATCGAAAAAAAAAGCTTCAAATAGATAAAAATTAGGTGGTACGAAGTTCACCAGGTCAGCTAACACCAGATGAACCGCATCAATTTCTGCAAATATATTTCATTTCGTCGATGGTGGATCAGCTGAATGTGCGGTGCAATATACAGGGAACACAACAGTTAAAGAGACGAATTATTGAACAGTTGCAAGCAATTTTTCATTTAGAAAATCATTCCGCGGTACTAATAATCATTTTTAGTGTCCAGGCTAAATTTCTCGAGCTCACAATGGCGAAATTTTCCATACAAAATTGCATATTGTGACCTAGGAAATATTTAGTGTGAAGGTTAAAAATGATTATTGGTAAGGCCCATTGTTTTTCACATGGGCAGCTATACGTTGCGTATTCACGAGTTGGGAAACCATCCTCTTTATGTGGTTTACCAAAGAGCACTTCAATGAAACGGATAATTTGCGGACACGTATAACGCTTCGATTCAGTATTTACTTTGGATTCACTTTCATTTTTTACTTAGAGAAGTTCAACTAAATTACACTTCATTTTTGTAATCAAAATTAATTCATTACTGTTGTGAAATGAAATAAAATTTTCCATTTTCAAATACAAGAAAAAAATAATAATTTTTCTTCATCTTTTAATCCTCAAACGAAATGTTACAAAAAACGAAGCCATCTGGTGGCGAAACGGAGTTCGCCGGGTTTGCTAGTTTGGGTATAAATTTCAATTTGTAGAGCATATTTTTGACATATTATAGCATTTTGTTATATTTGCACATATGACAAAGCAGGTAAACCCATACGGCTTATTGTCGCCTTGTCGGTCGTTGGGTGGCAGTGGCAGTTACTCGCATCGGATTAGTTGATATTTGAATATTTGATATTAGTATTTTATGTTTTACAATATTTATAATGAATAAATAGGATTACGGTGATATATTTTCCATTTTGAATTGTTCTTTTGTGCTACGAAATTTGTATTTTTCGTTGGAAAACAAACTTAAGCGATAAGGCCTACTGGGGAAACCCTTAAAAAAACTCCTATCATCTTACCGGAAAAAATATACGTAATTTATTTCATTCAGCAATATGTTTATTTTAAATTGGAAGATGGAAATAGCATTGCTCTCGATTCATGGGCATCTTAACTCGAATACAATGTCTTGCCTTACTATACGTAATGGAGAAAGTTAAAAAATAGATTTCACTGAGGTAGGCATGCCTGTCGTAAAAGGCGACTAAAATCCAACCTCCGTATAACTTTTATTAAAAGTTCAAGGGTATCTCGATCTCCTCCATCAAGATCGAATAACCCCGGGAAAAGAAGTCCGCCGGGAGCGCCAGCGCGTGAAAAACGGGGCTCAATGAAAGATATAAGTTCTGAGGAAGAAACCGCCTCCAATAAACGTCGTTCTGGTAACGGGGTATAATAAGTTACACAGCCTCCTTAAGGGAACGATAACATAGAAATTTGAGGTAACATCTTTGAGGAATAATGCGTGGAAAATTAACGTCGATAACCACGAAGACTACCCGGCAGTGTCCCAAAAGCTAAATGCCGAGAAGATCCAGTGGTATACTTTTGAAATAAAGTCAGAAAGGCCACATCGTGTTGTAGCGAGGGGACTCCACCCCTCATGCACCAAAGAGGAGGTTATAAACGACCTCCATTCCAAAGGATTTAAAATTCTTGATGCCGTAAATATCATCAAGAAGAAGAAGCAATAAACGGAAGAAGATAAGGACACCCTGGTAAGGCGTGGACTTCCGCTCTTCATGCTTATCTTCGATAGGTCTGATAATATCGAAAACATCTACCGAATTAAAACCATACTTAATATTGTGGTAAAAGTCGAGCCCATGCGCAGAAATTTGAAAACAGTTCCACAGTGCAAACGTTGCCAAGAATTCAATCATACGCAAATGTATTGCAAAAAAGAGCCGCGATGTGTCAAATGCGCCGGAAGACATTTCTCCCAAGACTGTGGAGCAAATAAACAATCCTCCGCTCCGCAAAGAAAAGCACCCGGCGAATTAAAGAGGCTGTGAAGTAGCTAAGGAGTTGCAAAAACGGAGAGATGCGCTACTCAAAACCCAAAATAAAAAAACAAAGCTTACCAAGTCAAAACGTAAGATCGCCCAGGAGGTAGCAGGCAATATAAAACCTCCGGTTCAAAAGCGTAGCATTGTCAGAAAAAGAGAGACAATAGAAAGGCCCTCGACCTCTGTTGTCATAAGAAATGATACTGAAAAGTTACCATCAGGAAAGCCATCGAATAGTGGCCTTCGGACAGCCAGAGTGCATTGAACCATACGAAGACCTGAAGATAGAGCTTGAAACTATGCAACTGTGCACGATTCGAGTTAAAAATAGTCAGCGTACTTTTAGAATTTTATCTATCTACTGTCCACCGCGTTCCGCGCTTGAAAAAAGTGATTATAATAACCTGCTTAAATCGCTCAAACCAAATTTCATTATTGGCGGCGGTTTTAACGCGCAGAACACGTTTTGGGGCTCCAGATACATCTTGCGAATGCTCTATGGGGCAGGTATGGAATACAGTTGCGATTTCCACTCGACGGGCAAACCGACCTATTGGCCAACTGATACTTCAAAACTACCTGATCTGATAGATTTCTTCGTCGTGAAAGGAATACCTACCAACTACATTAAAGTTGAAGAGAGCTTTGATCTATCATCTGACAACTCACCGGTTATTTTAACATTGAGTGTAAAACTAGCCAATAACCTAGAGCCAGCGAGATTAATTGGTAGAAAAACTAACTGGGAAGGCTTTAGGAACGAAATAGAAGAGAATGTTGAACTGAGTGTTCCACTTACGACACCCTATGAACTTGAGGTTGAAGTTGATCGCTTCGTCGAGATCGTACAGATCGCCTCCTGGAATAATACGCCTAATCCAAGGAAAACGCCGGCCAAATACGGTCTACGATATCCTCCCGAAATAAATGAATTGGTCAACGAAAAAAGGAAGGCGCGTAAGAAATGGCAACAGAGTCGCGCTTCGCAACATAAAGCACATTTAAATTATTTGTGCAATTTGTTGAAGACAGTTATTAAGGATTTTAAAAATCGTGGTATAGGTTCTTACCTTGAAAGTTTAACAGCGAAAAAAGATTCCAATTATTCACTTTGGAAAGCTGTAAAAGGCACCAAAAGGCCCAAAATGCCCGCGCCGCCAATTAGAATTAATCAAAATGAATGGGCAAGGGAAGATAAGGAAAAAGCGGACGTTTTTGCCGCTCATCTAGAAGAAACTGCAACGCTAAGTGAACTAAAACGTGAAATCGAATCCCTAAAACCTAAGAAAGCTCCTGATTATGATTTGATTACCGGAGAAGTTCTGAAAGTTCTATCAAGGAAAACATTAATTAAGCTTCTTCATATTATAAATGCCGCGCTCTGACTAAAACACGTGCCGAGTCAATGGAAAGTCGCGGAGGTCATAATGGTTTTAAAACCAGGAAAACCGCCAAATGAAGTAAAATGGTATAGACCGATTTCCCTTCCGGTCATTTCCAAAGTTTTCGAGAGGCGCCCACAACCGGTTATTGAAGACAATAATGTTATCCCTAACCACCAGTTTGGGTTCAGAACCAAGCATTCGACGATTGACCAAGTACATAGAACTACTGACGTAATCGAGAAAGCATTTGAAGAAAAAAAGATTTGCTCAAGCGTATTCCTTGACGTCTCACAAGCCTTTGACAAGGTGTGGCACGACAGCTTGAATTACGACAAGTTCTCCCCGCAAGCCTATATGATATTCTAGAATCATATCTCGGGAATAGACTCTTCCGTGTTAGAAATGGAAACGAATACTCGGAGCTAAAAGAAATTTCGGCAGGTGTACCGCAAGGAAGCGTCCTTGGTCCGCTTCTCTATTTGTCATATACTCGCGATATACCAAGGGAAGATAACACTACCCTTGCTACGTTCGCCGACGACACAGCTATACTAGCAGTAGGTAATACAATCGAAGAAGCGACTACAAAACTGCAAGCCGCAGTGAATAAGGTAAATAAATGGACAAGGAACTGGCGGATCGCCCTCAACGAAACTAAATCTGTTCACGTGAATTTCACTTATAAGAAAACTAATGACTTGCCAATCTTTCTAAACTTTGCCCGAATACCCTTTGCAAACGAGGCTAAATACCTGGGAATGACCCTCGACACAAAGCTGAAATGGAGTTCGCACGTGAAAATGAAACGTTAAGAACTCGATATCAAATATAGAGAAATGTACTCGGAAATGGTTACTCGGAAAACATTCCCAGCTCAGTACTGAGAACAAACTGCTTTTATACAAGCAAGTGCTAAAGTCGGTGTGTACCTACGGTATACAACTTTGGGGTTGTACCAAGAAAACAAATGTCAATATTCTACAAACTTTTCAAAATAAAGTTCTTAGAGAAATTGTACAAGCACCATGGTATATTAGAAACGACGATATCCATAGGGATCTCGGAATTCCAACAATCGAAGCTGAAACTATAAGCTTTGCGACAAAGTCCGACAAATCTTGGACGAGAGCAATTTATTGCGCCGACTACAAAGAACGAAACTGTTCGACTTGGCAAGATAAGATTAACCGCGTCTAATTTGCGGAACACGCAGGATCTTTCATTGGAAAGTAATCTGCCAAAAGTTTTCATTTAATGATAGAAAAATTGCTTGATAAGTTATATCTTAGTTGCAGTATCTAACAATCTTTAGAAGGGTGGTGTTTTTAGTCAGTAAAAATCTGGCACTACTATGAGAACGCGCTTGCTATTCTCATAGTGTCTTTGGAAGATTTTCACCTACCCTAGGATAAAAAAAAAAAAAAACTGTTTTGAGTTGCTTAATAACCAAAATATTGATATGAGTTTTTTATTAAGTAGTGCTTAAGTTGCATCTAAATCTTATTGGTTGTGATAAAATCACAAATTTTGGACTGGATTAGATAGCCAGGAGGACATATTTTGCAAAACAACTATACAAACCATTTCGAATGCAACTGACTAGTATTTTTTTCAAAAAGCCAAAATTGCGGGCTGAATTTTATTCTAATAGTTCTAACTTTCTAACGGTGGAACTACAAAAAAAATAAAAAAATTCACTAGAAACAACTACAAACGAATGTCCATCGAACTGCAGTTTTTCGTTCTAGAAAAAGCGTGGGCTGACTTCACGTAGGTTTTGAACTGCATCTGTTTTGACATTGTATCAAGTGTGTATTTTTAAATTGAATTCATGGCTTTTTTAAAAGTTCTGTAGAGGGCGACACAAATCAGGAATGGAGTCAATACTACATTATAGAAACTCGTACATAATTCCAGAGATATGACGGAACCTTAATTTATCTAAAAATCTTAGAGTCGTTCTTAAGAACATGCTTGAAACCATCATTGGGTGTGACAATGTTTGGGGTAAAAATTATTTCAAATGGAATTTAAATGCTTAAGAAGATTACCTATGTCAGAAGACGAAAGTCGGTATCCTCCTGATGAACAGGATGGATGGTAGTTTACCTAGCAAAGTGCTTACTTAAACGTACGTTATGTGGCGATTTCAAAGAAAAGCCGTTGGGATTATTTGGAATTAACTCATTTTAACGGGAAATGTAACTGACAGATTATACGGAGAAATAAAGTGAGCTAATATTATTTACTTTTTTGTAGTTTCCTTTAGTTCTGCATCTTTTGAATGTCCTTGTGCGACACCGGGTAAGCTATAGTAATGAATTCACTTAACTCAACAGCCAAAATTCAGTACCTATGAACGATTTGTTGGTATAACCACCAGTTGCATTTTCATACGTAGATAATTCAAATAGCAAAATTCTCCACAATTCCATTGCGCACTCGTCATATTACAAGGAACTCTGAGAGTATCTACCACTGAAAGCTCTCTAACAGATTTCCCCTTTTCCGGTTAACTTTGAAAAGCCGTTAGGAAAATCATAAGAAAAATCAAATTTTCGCAGCACTCGGTAATCGGAAATCATATAAATCCACCAAGTAACACAAGTGCAGTTCACTTTTGGTTCTGATTTAGCCATACGCGGAAGCTCCTCCTGGAAACAGGTTTTATATCCAAGTATACGTGTTCCTTAGTTTTTAGAAATAAACGTGTTGATATAAAAATATTTTGTATTGAAATATTTGCGTGAGTGAATTCGATAAAAAAGAATTATCGTTTGTGAAATAGTGAAATGCATTTCGTCTAGATTTGCTTTAAAAAAAAATCCATTGCACAAACTAACTGTTTCAGATTGTCAACGCTGTACCTATATATATATTTACTAACAACTACAAGGTAGGCACCTTTATCCTGTTTTACTTTACAGTTTATTTATTTCCGATTAAAAAGAAGCGATTCGAGACATATGCAACTCGTATGAGGGATGTCATCATCTGTTGTTGAAATAATGTTTATTTGAAACATTTTTAACGTCTGTACAGATAAAGAATAATTATTTTAAATGTGATTTACAAATTATAATCGTCCAGAACATTTGACAAATTTTGGTTAGCAATCACCTTTCGAAACTTCCTTTTTCGCCGATGGCGTTTAAGCATAACCACACCAAACTCGAATAACGCTTCAGGTGGTATTTCGTTCCCCGAATCGTTTATTATTCAATTAACATTTAATGTTTTCGCAGGAAAAATGTGAGTGTTCTTTTGAACATTCTCGTGACCCCATCTGTATTTGAACGAACCAAACGACAAACTTTGTTTTGTTATTTTAGGCAAAGGTTCATCACCCATTTTGTGGAGTGTGAGACGATCTGGGATTGTATTATTGCTTCACTTAAAATGTGAATTTCTCTGTTATATTAAACCTTTGGAACAATTTCCTATGACTCTTTAGTAATAGTGTACATTCGTTTTTAGAAAAGTTGAGCGTCGCTATGTAGGAGCGGTAAACTGTTACAAAGTTTTAAATTGTTTTGGGCTTAGAAAGTGTTTTCTTTTTTAATGAAGTGTGTTCGTATAAATGCTATAACCCTACTATTATGAAATACACACAGAACTTTATCATAAACTTGTGCTTATGAATAGCTACTATTTTTGCTTGAAACTACAAAAAATCTGGCAGATTAATTTAGAAACAAAAACTTTAGAAAAGTGAAGACGGAATGCCATTATTGCTTCAATTTTTAAAAATGTTAACAGCAGATTTTTAAGAGATTTACACAGACGATCAAAGAAATCTTACTCCAGACCAGTTTGGCGGTATAAATCGGCGCTCTTATTATTTCTTTAATTTACTTACATAATAAGAACTTTACGCGTGAGCCAGCCCATTTAGGCTGGCGTCACCTGGATCGTCTTTTTAAAAAAACTGGACGATTATATTAGGTCCTAAAAGCTAAAATATTTAAACCATTGGTATCTCTTACATACATTACATAAGGACAGAAATATATTTTGGGCTCTTAATTTTATAGCCAAGAGTTGGGTACCCTTTCATGCCTTTTAGTTTTCAGTTTCCTCAGCACAGACAGATGATAAACTATGAAATACTGCTTGTGGGGATTAGGTGTAAGTTATAGTGGCCAAGGGATATGATTTTTTACAATAAACGAAAACATTAAAAATTCTAGTCATATAAAGTCGATTCGATTTTTCTGGACTAGAACTACCCGGAATCCAAAAATTATATTGGTCGTAAACATCGCTTTTTACTGCGTCAAGCACATTATTAAGAAATATTGAAATGCATCAAGTCAGTTAGTTGTTAAAATTACTAACCTACAGTTTTAAACTCACCAACCATTGAACACCTCGAGTGGGTGCTACCGTATTGAAAATTCATAAATTTTCCAAAAAAACATGATGAATTTTGTACAATGCTCATTCAAGCAACAATTTTTTATTTATTTTTTCAGTCGTTTTGACACTTTGTATTTACTACCAAGTCTAGGGTGCCATAATGGTATAATCAACTACAGATCATTATGACACTTCTCTGTTGTGGTAACGGTTAAAAAATCACCCATCTTTCCCTGGATCATGGAAATCGTATTTATTGTCATATTTGTCGGGGAAATAAATTTTGTCAATCATCCGAGCTCGCACTCTCCGTTGTACATTCCAAGTTAAGTGGGTTTCTTTATTGCAGCATTTTGTTGCGCGTTTTCCTTATTCCAGCTGCTGAATCCTGACCCAGCTGAATTTAAGACTATTCTGAGGATATATGTCTTTTCTGAAATGTTCTCCATTTGTCTATAATCATAAAATTATGATTTTTAGCTTCATTAAATTTATTGATGTAATTAGATAGGAGTGCTTAAAAATAAGTAGATACGAGGGTTTTGTTTCAAACCGGATCTTTAATTGATTAGATCGCCCGCCGCGAAATGTCTGTTTTTGAATTTATTTTGCATAGACCGCGTTGTGATAGGTCAAAGGAGTGGGTGAAAATAAAGTGATTAACTGCCTTTGCGTTTAAATAATGTACTACTTGCGGGACTTTTAGCCCGAGTTTTATAAATAATTCGTTGGAGTGACCCGTGAGAACAGTACAATAGGTCTATCGCATTTCACAGTCAACTATTATCATGATTTGGTAATTCACATTCAGAATGTCCTTGTATTGTGTATCGTTAAGTGTACTGTTCTGGACATACCTCTTCACCTTACCTTTTGGTACCGATGATGTTCGACATGAACATCAGGAATAGTTGCTGAGTAGACAAAAGTATTTTTAGGAAGTTTGTTTAGCTAATGCATCATAACTAAGGACCTTTAATAGTGCCTTATTTCCCAAGTTAGATAAAAAAAATCCGGAGATCATTTACAACATAAACACAACAACTTCTTAGATCGGATCTGTTGAAGAATGACAAAATGATGATAGACTTACTTGG
Organism: Cheilosia vernalis; assembly: GCA_949126925.1. Classification (NCBI taxonomy): domain Eukaryota; kingdom Metazoa; phylum Arthropoda; class Insecta; order Diptera; family Syrphidae; genus Cheilosia; species Cheilosia vernalis. The sequence continues at coordinate 19,767,065 of OX421361.1, forward strand.
GCTGACTTAAGATCATTCACTCTACCTATAGGTACCTACGCCACCCCCCAAAATAAAATTGAAAATAAAATTCCTCTCGTCTATTTCCTGTCTGTGAACAGTGCTGCCAAATTATTCTTTGCACCGCACCGGTTTAGAATTTTCATCGCTAATTTTGAACTCTTTTGGCACCGAAATTGTCAGATCCAAGAAGAATAAAATGCAATACAGAAGTCAAGTAAAAAGTATCATTAATTAGACTACTACCATTTGAAAAACTCTTTTTGCAATGTTTTTTAATGTTTTTGTATTTTTTCCCTATCTCAGTTGAAATTATCTACATTAAATAATTAAAAAAGCACTAATTCAGTTGAAAATATGGGCAATAGATTGACACTACGCATTTTCGTACCTACTTATTTTAAACATGTAATAATATAGAATTCAAAGTGAGTGAATATGATAGGTAGGTACTTGTATTAGTGTCAAAGTTAACGAACAAAACGTATTACATGCCAAGAAAAATGATACAAATAAATTTAACTGGTAAGAAAAAAAATGTTGGCGTGCAATTACAGCGTTAAAAAAAAAATGTCGAAGTGCTAAATCGACTTTGTCGGCACTAAAATTAAATTTTGGGCACCGAAATAAACGCTGAAAGCACTTCTTTGCTTACGGTGTAATGTGAATACAAGTGGAACAGCAAAAAAATGCCAAGAAGTGTTTTAAAAAATATATAAACAATTACCCACATAGTAACACGAAAAACAGTTTGTAGGCTAATTCTTGAATGTTGTCTAGGCTGACGACGCTGACAGTCTACTTAATACTGAGTTTATGATCACGCTTCACACTCTGAAACACTTTTTAAGTTACTTATCAATTTATATGAATCAAATAAAGAGCAGTGGTTCATTATAGATATACACGTACTGAAGGGTCATAAGTTCGATGTTCGGATGTTTGATTTTTTTTCCCACTGTGACTCCGACGAACATTTGTCAAAAGTCCAAACTCCATCAGGAATCTTCTGAATTCAATCGAAGTTGTAAGAAAAAAACGTAATTGCCACTTTTACTATTGAATAGCTCAATTATACGAATATAGAAAAATACTATAGGTACTACAGAATTTTGCGTTATTGACGTTTTTAAAAAATTTGTTTAAATAGCGAAGTTCTTTTTGACTTAAGTAGTGCAGCTTAATGAAAACGGCCCGGAACTGAAACCCCACAGACCCATGGAATATTTAGTTTTAAGCAGTTCCATGTACTACATATGCGTTTAGCCTGGATCTACGGCTTCACTATCAATGGTACCGACGGATCAAGGCGGTAGTTATAGATGTTAAAATAAATAAACAATAAATAAAACCTTTTTCGAATAATTGGAATATTATAAATGTAAACAGTTTTATACAAGCAAGACTATGCGTATGAAATAATCGGGTAATTGTTCTTTCTATATCATTAAGTTCCCTCGTATGTCCAATCATTCATCATGTAAAATATACAAATATATAAAGCAAAGTGGAATATTCTTCGAATTTCTCACATGACCCTAAAATCCCGCACTCCTTCCATCAAATTGCGCTATGTATTCTGTTAATTCCATCCATTAAAAGTGGACAACCTGCGGTAAGACGAACACCATACGCGCATCTACTTATTATTCGCTTACAATAAATTAAAGCTCTGCTGGTGTTGAAAAGTGTAGAGCGCAAAATAAATTGCTTAGAAAAAGTCCCCAATCACATGTATAAACAAAAAACACTAATAAAGAGCGTAACATAAAATGTCAATTGTTTCTGCATATATGTCAACTACCATTAGGTTTGTTTGACGTGGCTAGCACTAGTGCCCACTAGTGCGCACTGAGAAGTGTCAGCTGATTTTTCCGCCTACCCAAAAACCTGCACAACCCTGAAAATTCGGCTATCATATCGAACGCAAAATATGCTGCCCTGAAGTCTGGCAGTTTTTGAATTTGAAAAATACTTATGTTTTGGTGAACGAAGTACGAAGATGATAACACTTTGTTCTGTTTATTGTTAAAAATGAGTGAACTCAATTCTGATCTTGTGCTTGCCATAATGCAAACAAGTTGATAAAACTGTTTGCAATATATGCGATGCACTAAAAAATGTAATCAGCTTTGATTCCAGATTTTTTTCATTCCATTTATCTTTAAAATAAGGTTTTAGTCCATAAACGTTGTTGTTTTCAAACAATTCCCCTTTGAATATCAAATTTATTGTATTTATCTTTATTACGATATTCAAATAAACGAATAACAGCAAGCGAAATGACAGCGCAACTCAGCACTGAGTTCTTGCCCCGACAAAATAACTGGGGTCAGTTCAGTGCACAACTAGGGCGCCCTAGAAGTCATGTCAAACACAGGTTTTCAGTACCAGGGCGAGCTCAGTGCTATATCGAACACATTAGGGTTGACCCAGTGCGCACTAGTGCGCACTAGGGCCCACGTCAAACAAACCTATTAATGAAACTATGTGCAAAATACGTTTCAATGCAATATACTATTGAGGCTGCTTTGTAACGGGTGATTTTTTAGCTGGTTTGGTTTTGGCAACACTGGTTTTGACAGCTGACGTGTGTTTAGTATCTTGTGTCACTGTCAAACAGCTTCAGTTTGGTTTGCAATTTAACCATTGATCGTCTTACAAATGAACAACGCTTGCAAATTATTGAATTTTACTATCAAAATTCGTGCTCGGTTCGAAATGTTCATCGCGCGCTGCTTCCATTTTATGATGAGGCTCATTTTTGGTTGAATGGGTACGTAAATAAGCAAAATTGCCGCATTTGGAGTGAAGATCAGCCAGAAGCATTGCAACAGCTACCAATGCATCCCGAAAAAGCCACTGTTTGGTGCGGTTTATGGGCCGGCGGCATTATTGGGCCATATTTCTTCAAAGATGATGCGAATCGCAGCGTTACTGTCAATGGTGAACGCTACCGAGCGATGATAACAAACTTTTTTTTGCCCGAAATGGAAGTTCTTGACTTGCATGATATGTGGTTTCAACAAGACGGTGCCACATGCCACACAGCACGCGAAACAATGGCGCAATTGCGAGGCGAGTTTGGTGAACAGTTAATTTCACGTTTCGGGCCGGTCAATTGGCCGCCTAGATCGTGCGATTTGACACCATTAGATTATTTTTTGTGGGGGTATGTCAAGGCTAATGTATATAGGGACAAGCCCGCTTCGATTGACGCACTGGAAGCCAACATCCATGCATTCATTCGTGAGATACCGGCCGATATGTGTGAAAGAGTATGCCAAAATTGGACTCAGCGGATGGGCTACCTGAGACGCAGCCGCGGTCAACATTTGCATGAAATTATCTTTAAACATTAAATTGCAAGGTTCAAACTATCGACTCAAATAAATATTTCATTCATTTTTTCGAACTTTTTGTGTTTTTTTTTTTTTTAAAAGTTCTAAACCTCTTAAAAAATCACCCGTTACTTAAATATTATCCATAAATAAGTTATTTCTTAAAGAATCTGTAATTTCTTGGCCACACACCTATACACATAGCACACATAAATCAATTAGCTATCTATATAAATAATTATGCGGCTTTATTTATGTTGAAATGATTACTCATTCATGGAACAATCTTTCTTAATGTCAGAAATATAAACACGTTATCCAAATAATAACTTTCTGTGATAGATGGCCTCAAATCGAAATGTAGCTGCAGCAAAGAAAGAAACCTACAGCTACATCCACTCTCCAAAATAATAATAAAGATAAATGAAAATAAAAACATGGAAATCTCGAAATAATCCGAATTACATGACACGTGAGTACTTTATAGGTATATAGTAGGCTCTTCTCAGCATTTGTGTTATTTGTGGTAAAAAGTTTCAGTTTAGGTATAGTCTTTTAAATCTTTTCGTATTTTTATTTCGTTTTTCGACTAATTTTTGTGGTTAATCCAGTAAAGTTTGGCTGAATAATCTTGCGTTGTTGTTGATGAATTTTAATCAAGTTTAATTCGCATTTGCACCCTACGTTTCGTTGGTATTTTTCGCAGCAACTTTTGAGGTAGTCGTTTATTGAAATTAAAAAAAAAACAGGTCATAACTTTAGGTTAGGTTAGGTATGAGGGTTAGCGTGGAGTTCTCTGTGCCACACTCAGCTCAATATTGACCCATTGTGATGCCCATGGGGGAAAATAACAATGTCTATACACAACAGTGACTAAGTACTCACTGTGCTGTTCTATACGAACCATCATGCTATTTTTACGTATAGTCCGTAACATATGAATAGCCTCACACATAATTTACTTTTAAATTAACTGTTTTTTGTACCTTTTTGATCTGTACATATGTAATTATATATTGGGTTGAAATGTAGGACTGAGTTCCTTAGACTAAGTTTCAAACAGTTTCGAAAAGCTAACGGAATTTTCTGAGATTACATATTTCGTTTTGATTCACTAAATGCTTTGTTTTTTTGTAACATTAGAATAGAATCACCTTGCTTTTTTAAGAAAATAATTTTTATTTATTTACTATAGCTTACAAAATTATTTTAGCACTTTGTACAGCCAACCTTATTTTGAATCATCAAAATGCGGTCTTTTAAAGAATCATACAATGATTTTAAAAGATCAAGGGAAATACTGGCCCAGGTCACTGGAACTGAGGTAGAGCCATTTCAAGCAGTAAATTCCTGCCATTCTGCAGTTCACCAAATCGATCGTTCCATAATATGATATGGCGCCCCATACCATAATTCCGCTCTCCCGGATTTGGTGACGGTCCAAAAACTATTTTCATGGTGATAATAGCTGTCGGGCCCATCTAAGTTAAACTTCTTTTCATCAGAAAATTTCACTTTCCGCCAATAGTTTGAGTGACTGCTGCCATCAGTTCTGCCACGATCTTGCAAAACTAAGTTGTTTACGCACTTTTTTAAGATGTGTTTTTAAGGTTCCGTACCCAAAGGGAAAAAACGTAACCTTATTAGTTTCGCTCGGATGTCTCTCCGTCTGTCTGTCTGTCTGTCCGAACCCACTAAGCCAATTTTGTTACCAGGTCTATCTCAAGAACCGATTGACATAGGAGGCTAAAATTTACACACAACATCCGGTATAACCTCTAGTTAAACGACAAATACCAATGGAAGGAATACATCGATTGGTTTTCGATTAATTAGTAATCTGGTGAAAAAAATATTTTCATTCGCCCAAAAAACGGTTTATTTCTTGATTCACAAAAAAATACATAAATTCCTTTTTTGTAGATCATGTTCTTATCTATATATGTGCTGAATACTGTTTTGCCGAAAAGTTAATAGCTTACAAGATATTTTCAAAATAAAGGGTGATTTTTTAAGAGGTTTAGACCTTTTTTTAAAAAAAAAACACAAAAAATGCGAAAAAATGAATGAAATATTTATTTGAATCGATAGTTTGAACCTTGCAATTTAATGTTTAAAGATAATTTCATGCAAATGTTGACCGCGGCTGCGTCTCAGGTAGCCCATCCGCTGAGTCCAATTTTGGCATACTCTTTCACACATATCGGCCGGTATCTCACGAATGAATGCATGGATGTTGGCTTCCAGTGCGTCAATCGAAGCGGGCTTGTCCCTATACACATTAGCCTTGACATACCCCCACCAAAAATAATCTAATGGTGTCAAATCGCACGATCTAGGCGGCCAATTGACCGGCCCGAAACGTGAAATTAACTGTTCACCAAACTCGCCTCGCAATTGCGCCATTGTTTCGCGTGCTGTGTGGCATGTGGCACCGTCTTGTTGAAACCACATATCATGCAAGTCAAGAACTTCCATTTCGGGAAAAAAAAAGTTTGTTATCATCGCTCGGTAGTGTTCACCATTGACAGTAACGTTGCGATTCGCATCATCTTTGAAGATTTATGGCCCAATAATGCCGCCGGCCCATAAACCGCACCAAACAGTGGCTTTTTCGGGATGCATTGGTAGCTGTTGCAATGCTTCTGGCTGATCTTCACTCCAAATGCGGCAATTTTGCTTATTTACGTACCCATTCAACCAAAAATGAGCCTCATCGCTGAACACAATTGTTCGATAAAAAAGCGAAAATGAACATTTCGAACCGAGCACGAATTTTGATAGTAAAATTCAATAATTTGCAAGCGTTGTTCATTTGTAAGACGATCCATGGTTCAATTGCAAACCAAACTGAAGCTGTTTGACAGTGACACAAGGTACTAAACACACGTCAGCTGTCAAAACCAGTGTTGCCAAAACCAAACCAGCTAAAAAATTACCCGTTAGATAATTTTACCATGTAAAATACGTTGCTCTCATAAGTTTTAATCTCTACTACGCAGTTGTGCACAATTGACCCCATCAAAGACAGAAGACCACCAGGGTTCCCGCTTGCTAATTTCGTTGGGGAGTATAATACATTTTTTTGGGGAGTACAGAACAAAATAAAAGTAATATATTTTTAGTCAATAGTTTTTAATTGGGACAGGTCGCATACAGAATGGAAAATTGGCGTGGGTTGGGTACTAGGTAATAATTAGAAAATGAGATTCATGTGCGAGTAATTTTTGAGAGTAAAAATATTAAGTACCTAATTAAATTAAACTAAATTGTGATGAATTCATGAAGAGGGGAAAGATTGAATGATATAGATTTCAAATAATAGCTGATGTGTTGGACTTTAGCCAAATACGGAACCTTCGGTGCGCGAGTGACACTCGCACTTGGCCGGTTTTTTTTTGTTTTGTTTTAGACGCTTCTGCTCCAGGTATCCGGGACTCTTCATTCTACCTTTGGTCATTCGACGAACTTCTAGCCCATCGTCTAATCTTGCTTAGAGAATGGGTTGAATGGATTCGGAAGCTAACCTTATAATTTGCCCTTTTTCCCGGCTTCAAAGTACCTACACTATAAGTGGGGCCTTTGTAATGTTTTCCGTTAAATAATGGATTTCTTAAATAAATGTGCTACTTTTGGACTTCGATCAAGTTTTTGAAGTAAAACTTCTTTAGTCGCAGTGAAATTTCAAGGCCGTAACGTTTTTCAAAATTTCTGTCAACTAGATAGAGGGAATTTCTAACGTAGTGAGAAGGAGCAGGAAAGCTATATGCAATTGTTGTTGTCAATTATTTTCATTATTTTCAAAGCAAATTGTTGTTGTCAACATATAATAATAAATAAATTATGTTTACCTACTATGTTACATTAAGTAACTAAGTAGATACTTTGATTTGTTTGATGGTGTTTGAATCCATAAATTTTGTTTGTCAAGTAGGTAAGTATTTTCAGGATTAGTGCGCCCATCTATATATCACCTAACCAGAGACTCGACGATATAATATATTTCATACACCATTCCTTACTGATTTACAGCCATTCAGGTGCAAATTTCCTTGGTAGAGGCGATGATAAGATCCCTATGATTCTTGGGGGACACTTTAACGTCAATTTTGGATCCAATGATTCTTTACCCTTAACTGACTTTCTTCGAGAAAGATTCATAGTTTCTACATAAATAACTGTACCAACGAATAAACAACAAAATCAGGAACTACAATAGATGCAATTTTTTCACGTTATCTTGAAAACATCGAATCACGGACTTATAAATACATATATCACATTTTAGTTATCATCACCATTAGTATCAGTAGTGAGTAGTGACGGATCACAAACTACCGTGTAGATATTTATTAAATAAACAGATGTTTTTAATACAAATTTTGTTAATACTAATTTTGTATTTATTTTGAAATGGTCTCTTTCTCTTTCTCTTAAATAACAATTGAACGTTGTTGTTGGCTATGCAAAGGTAACGACGTAATCATCAGTAGGTAGGTTTTCAGACGGAAGTGACGTAAAAAAGCATGTGTCGTATGCTATTCTGCGAACACCTCAACGCTTGAAATTTTGTGGATAGGTAGGTATGGTTGGTTGCAGCTTGAAAAATGGGACAATTTAACATTGAATCTAAAATATTCTTTTTTATGTGAAAACGCATAAAATATATAATCAAAATATTAAACTTAGGTATAGCTTCGGAGTTTTACTTCTGATAATGTGTGGTCACAAGCACACTCTCTTTTTTTTTTAACTATAGCGTGATTAGAGAAATTTTTCGCATGATAAGCTTCTACATATTTAGCAATTTTCGTTGCATTTAAAGATATTTTTCTACCTGTGGCGACTGGGTATCACTGCTGAGACTGCGCGACTTGGTAGCACTCGGCAGGCTGTCAAAGTGACAGAAGCATTGCGCGTGTAGTTAAGAAATTATTCCATCGTAAAATCTCCCCGAGACAGCAGCTCGATAGTCCGCGGCGTAGAAAGTAAAATTATAACTAGTATCTAACGTAGAGTAAATTCCGTGTAATATAAACGAATTGAAATGAATTAAACGAATTGAATTGTGTGAAGAGAGTCGCGTTTTATTTAATTGGCATATCGCCAAATTGGTGACCCCGACGTGATTTCTTTTGTTCGTTTCACGTGAGATATACGTTTTCCTTGTTCAATGTGGCGTCAGTTCACCGTTATAACGGACTGCGTCGAAAATTTTTTCCATCGCTGCTGCTGTCGTCGGTCGTCGTTAATTTTGCAACCACCCCATAACACCGCTATCCAATCCCGTTGAAAAACAATTTTTTTTGGAATAAGCGCGCCGTTGCTGTCGCATACTTTTGCTGTTGCTGTTAACTTGCCTACTGTCGTGCATACTGTTACAGTTAACTTAGCGTGCGTACTCACGCATGCCCAGCAGACAGCAGTACAGTACCACGACGAACACGAGGTGCTCACCACAACCCACATTGGATGGAACGAATTTTACTACTAGGCCATTTGCAAGTAGCGCCGAGGGACAACGAGGGATTAGGTGACGAAACCTAACGTTAATTTTTACTACTAGGCCATTTGCAAGTAGCACCGTGGGACAACGAGGGATTAGGTGACGAAACCTAACGCTAATTTTTACTACTAGGCCATTTGCAAGTAGCACTGAGGGACAACGAGGGATTAGGTGACGAAACCTAACGTTAAATTTTACTACTAGGCCCGTTGCAAGTAGCACCGTGGGACTTCGAGGGACTTCCAACGTGCGGGTCATTTCCACAACCGCACTGAGCAGTCATCTGTGCCGTTACATTCCCGCATACGTTCTGCGTCGCTCATCAGCTCATCTATTCAAACCTGTTGCGGTATCATTAGAATATTTTATTCATTTATACCATTTACCACATTATAATAACATATCTAACATATATATTTACTCTATATAATCGTTATTATCGTATTGACATTTCCGGTAGCAAATAATTAAGATAAGCTCCTCCCTTCTGGTTTAGTAAGCGATCTACCACGCTTGCTTACATTTTTTTTGTATTTGTAAGAAACGTTAGGGACTATCGATTCGCTGCTCGCCAACTCGCAATTACCTTTAAAACATACGTACCATTTTCGTGTCACATACCTACCTCTCGTACAATGGAAGACAAGTCAGAGCCCGGCAGTCAGTCTCAACCGCAGACGAGCCAGTTACCGCAGGGCCATACTAACCCGATACCCTTACCCTCAGTGGATCACTTGAGTTTAGACTCGGTTACATATAAGCCAATCGCTTTCTGGCCTACATGCCCAGACTTATGGTTCACTGCCATGGAAGGGCAGTTCGCCCTGGCAAGAAACATGTTAGATGAAAGAAAATTCTACACTGCCATTTCGTTAATGGACATGAACACCGTTCAACGTGTAAGAGATATTATTGCGTCGCCACCAAGCCAACAAAAATTCGAGGCCCTTAAAAACGCTGTACTAACGAGACTGATGGACTCAGAAGATACACGTTTACAGCAATTGCTCAGCGGTTTGGACTTGGGGGATAAAAAGCCTAGTCAGCTTTTGCGTGACATGTCGTCATTGGCTGGTTCGGAATTTTCAAGGTCACTTATTAAAAAGCTTTGGATGCAACGATTACCGGATGTAGTAAAAGCAATTTTAGCAGGCAGTACCGAAGAACTCGAACCAATGGCTTTAACGGCCGACAAGATAATAGAGGCCACACAGAACTTCAGTCTGAACTGCATTCAAAATGGTCCTTCCGTATATCGATCTGGCTCGAACTCTATGGCCGGGCCATCGCGGAGTCGCAGGGCAAAGACTGCGGGGACTCAGAATGGTCTAGAAGAGCGCATCGAGTGTCTCGCTGCGCAATTGAACCAAATCAGAATCGACCGAAAGCCAGTTCGGGCAAGGAGCCGATCTAGAAGGGCAAATAGCCACGGACGCACGTCCTCCGATATCTGTTGGTATCACAAAAGGTTCGGCAACAAGGCCGAACGCTGCACGAGGCCCTGTGCTTTCAATAACCAGCAAACGGAAAACTAAAAAGTGGATCGCTTTCGGCGACGAGCGATCTACTGCAGAACCTCAATTGTCGTCTTTTCATTTATGATAGGCCAACCAACACGCGTTATCTAATAGACACGGGTGCCGATATATCGGTATTACCCGTTTCACCTCCGGACAAAAGGCGCAAGCCGGACAACTTTTTCCTTTTCGCTGCCAATTCCACACGAGTCAACACGTACGGAAAAAAATGTGTGGAGCTAGAACTAGGTCTCCGGAGAACTTTTCGCTGGACTTTTGTTTTGGCGGACGTGGAGAAACCAATTATTGGCGCCGATTTTTTGAGAACTTTCGGGCTATTAGTAGATCTAAAACGAAGACGTCTCATCGACCCGTTAACGTCTTTGCAATCCAAATGCCAATTAGCACAGAGTGCCTCAACCGTGTCATTGGTATCTAGTAGTACAGGTGACGCATGGGTCCAAACCTTAATTAAGAAATACTGCGGCATTCACGCTGAAAACTCGTTGAAAGAAACCATTTGTCACGCAGTTACACACCATATCGTAACTAGAGGTCCACCGGTTTTTGCTAAGCCTCGCAGACTCACAACAGACAAACTCGCTATAGCTAAAAGAGAATTTGATTTCTTGCTCCAGCAAGGTATCTGTCGCCCATCCAAAAGCAGTTGGGCTTCGCCCCTGCACATGGTCCCTAAGAAGAACGGGGAATGGAGACCATGCGGGGACTATCGGACTAAATGCCGTAACGCAACCAGACCGATACCCCATACCTCACATCCATGACTTTGGGCAGCAGTTGAGCGAATGTACCGTCTTCACGACACTGGACATCAAATCCCAGTAGAGGAATCCGACATCCCCAAGACGGCTATATGCACCCCATTCGGCCTGTTTGAATTTAAGAGGATGACGTTCGGTCTGAGGAACGCGGCTCAAACGTTTCAACGGTTTATCAATTCCATCATGCAAGAATTTCCGTTCTGTTTCGTATACATCGATGACCTTTTAATAGCATCCAGAACGAGGGAAGAACACATGAACCACTTAGAAGAGGTATTGAAAAAACTACACGAAAACGGTTTAGTGGTAAACATTGCCAAAAGCGTCTTCGCAAAGACGACAGTCGACTTCCTCGGACATACTATCAACCCTCACGGTATTCAACCCCAGCAGAGTAAAGTCGAAGCTATCACCAAATTCACATTACCGGAAACGGTGAACGAATTGCGTAGGTTCTTGGGAATGTTAACTTTTTATCGACGATTTATACCGAGGGCAGCCAGTTCACAAATTTCATTGAACAAATTTTTGGAAGGCAGTAAAAAGAAGAACGACAAGACAAGAATAGAGTGGACTACCGAGACAAGAAAGGCTTTCGAACTTTGCAAAAGTGAGCTCAAAGGCGCGGCAATGCTCGCGTTTCCCACTGCAAATGGTAAGCTTTCTCTAGTTGTGGATGCTTCGAATACAGCAGTTGGCGCGGTAGTGCAGCAGAAGACGTCAGACGGTTGGCAACCCTTAAGCTTTTTCTCCATGAAGCTCACTGAAGCCCAGCAGAAGTATAGTGCTTACGATCGGGAGCTATTGGCAGCTTATAGCACTATCCGTCACTTCCGTCATATGCTAGAAGGACGCATCTTTACGCTATACACTGAACACAAACCGCTCACATTCGACCTCCAGCAGAAACACGATAAGGCATCACCCCGACAGCTACGCTACCTTGATCTGATAGCTCAATTTACGACGGACATAAAGTACTTACCGGGTGAGCAGAACACGGTAGCGGATGCATTATCAAGGATAGATGCGTTAGCTATACCAGAGGCGATAGACTACGCAGAACTATCTAGGCAGCAAGAGGGGGACGAGGAATTGAAATCACTACTCGCAAAACCAGGTACGCTTAAATTCAGAAAGTTCCCGGTAAAGGGCACAAACGAATTCATCATCTGTGACGAGTCAACAGGTACCCCGCGTCCATATATACCCGCGCAATTTAGAAGGACGATATTCGACAATATCCATGGACTGTCGCATCCCGGAATACGAACCAGCGCTAAACAGGCAAGGAGCAAATTCATTTGGAAGGCCATTAACAAAGACATAAGGAAATGGGCTCAAAGCTGTATCCCATGCCAACGCTCCAAAATCTCGCGACACGTTTGCGGTCCAGTGAAGAATTTTGGAAGCACAAGCAACAGGTTCGATACGGTGCATCTCGACTTAATAGGACCCCTGCCGACATCGGAAAACTACCGTTACTGCCTAACGCTCATCGATCGCTACACCCGGTGGCCGGAAGCAATTCCACTAAGCGACATTACGACGGAGACAGTGGCGGAGGCTATTTGCCGCGAATGGGTCCCACGTTTCGGCGTACCGGCCGTCTTAATAACGGACCAGGGCAGGCAATTTGAGTCACACCTCTTCAGGGAGCTAGGGCAGATACTTGGTTTCAAAAGGAATAGGACCACAGCCTATCACCCGCAATCGAATGGTATGATCGAGAGATGGCACAGGACACTAAAGGCAGCAATCATGTGCCGGCAAAACGCGCAATGGTCGAAGTCATTACCACTTATATTGTTGGGGCTCCGTACTACGTTCCGGGAGGATCTACAAGCGTCGGCAGCAGAGTTGGTGTATGGCCAGACCTTACGACTACCAGGCGATTTTTTGCAGGACAGCGATAACATCCACCAAACAGAATTTGTGTTGGGCCTTAAACAATACTTCAACAACATTAGACCCGCAACATCACAGCACCACTCTGATAAAACACCTTTTATATTTCAAGACCTCAACTCATGCGAGCAAGTTTTCGTGCGGGACGACTCGGTACGACCGTCTCTCAAGGCACCTTACGACGGCCCATACAAGGTCATCGAGCGTAACGAGAAGTACTTTACGGTAACAGTGAGAGGCAAGCAGGTAAATATAAGTATCGACAGACTGAAACCAGCGTTCGTGGAAAAAATACCCCCTGCAGCCGAAGTAGAAGACGCACGAAGGACGGAGAGTCGGTCGCGGAACGTAACATTCGTAGCGGTTGAACCAACACGGAAACAGCCGATTACCACCAGGTCTGGGCGGACTACAAAGCTGCCTCATAGGTATCGTGGACCGGATTGGGAGGTCCACTAGGGCGGGGTAGTGTGGCGACTGGGTATCACTGCTGAGACTGCGCGACTTGGTAGCACTCGGCAGGCTGTCAAAGTGACAGAAGCATTGCGCGTGTAGTTAAGAAATTATTCCATCGTAAAATCTCCCCGAGACAGCAGCTCGATAGTCCGCGGCGTAGAAAGTAAAATTATAACTAGTAGGTATCTAACGTAGAGTAAATTCCGTGTAATATAAACGAATTGAAATGAATTAAACGAATTGAATTGTGTGAAGAGAGTCGCGTTTTATTTAATTGGCATATCGCCAAATTAAAATCTCCCCGAGACAGCAGCTCGATAGTCCGCGGCGTAGAAAGTAAAATTATAACTAGTATCTAACGTAGAGTAAATTCCGTGTAATATAAACGAATTGAAATGAATTAAACGAATTGAATTGTGTGAAGAGAGTCGCGTTTTATTTAATTGGCATATCGCCATTTACGCGTTTATCACTCCCGATAGCTTTCCGATTATCACGCTGCTAATCTCTCGCTTATCTTACCTACTACCTAGTAAGAAAGTTAGTTGAGGCTATTTGAATCTTACAAAAAAAATGCATATTAAAATTAATGCATACAAAACTAGCTCAAAAAGTCCCGTTAGCTTAAGAAAAATGTTAAAAGCTCTCTTAATCTTAGAAATTCTCCCTTAGCTTGTCATTTGCATATTTCCTTGGGAACATAATCAAAGAGCTTTCAAAACAATTAGTTTAAAAAAGCAATATGTGAGGCTATCCAATTGTTATGGACTGTCATTTCATAGTACGACTTAAAAATAAACATTTTCAGTTGCGACCTTAAATTTAATTAGTTCACAGTGCCTATATTTTCCATACAAATTTTGCAATTGTGATCTTTCGTAAATTAAAAGGCGAGACTAACATTTGTTAACCTAAGAGGCGAAAACATCTTAAAACTGCAAATCCGTTTCATACTATTTTTACCAAAACTTGTTTTCATGCTTTCATATTTTAAAAGTTAGAATTTAATAGAATTAAACATTTAAACATTGCGAATTAATAATATTAAAGCCAAAAAAAAGACATTTTATCAAACGGGTTGTGTCACCTCCCACTCAAAAATAAAAACAAACGCTATATCTGAAGTTGTATAGCACTTTGCTAAATGTGAGCAAGACTTAATACGAAAGATACGGGCAAAGCCGGGTGGGTACAGCTACATATAAAAGGGACTGATGGGATGTGCACCGAAAGTTTACAACGAAACGCGTTTCATTTTTGATTGTGAATCTCAAATTAAATGTCATGCGACCGACGATTTTAAGTTTTAACATTCTCATTCCGCGTATTCCGTTTATTCAGAACGGTTTACCAATGCTATTTAACCGTCGTTAATTTCCCGTGCGTCTCACTTTAGCTATTCCAATCGCTGGAAATTTGTGGCATCAATCTTGAATTCCCATGTTTCTCACATCGTCAATTGTATGTCGCTTTGTACATCGTGTACAATACATAAAGCACATCAATTATTGCGATTTGAATAAAACACATCGAAATTGCTATACTTCAGTTATTTATAATTTCTATACGTATAACTATGTATATCTATCGAAATATTATAAGGCAGCATGTGCATTCTGATGCATGCTGGAAATTATTGTTTTCAACACATTAACGAATTTGGGCGGAACGAAGTTCGCCGGGTCAGCAAGTTCTTTTTCACTTGTTTGTAATTGTCAGGAGAATTTATTACGAAAGAAAGCCTTCGGAAAAGTCGGGAAATAGGAAAAATCGAAAATACATTTTTTGTATGGAACTTTGTGTCCAATTGTTCCGGAATGGTGAAATAGAAAATTTTTAGTGGAAAACTCGGAAAAACGCGAAAAATGGGCCTAAATCGGCAAATGCCTTGGACATTATACCTGCGACATAAACTACGAAAGGCATCTTCTTTCCGATTGCAGTGGCACTGGCAATACATACTCTAAACTATAAACACATGGCTACATGTGCATTTCAGATGGCAAAAGATATCAGATGACCAACAAATAACAACAGTTTAAAGTAAAAAATAAAAGAACTACACAGTTGGGATGTGTTTTATCGACTTTGTGCTCAATCTCAAATTTCTTTTCTTCACCTGATTCTCAAGAACGACAGGAATACTTTTCTTTGGAATTTACACCTCCAAGGGTCAGGTATACTCCACGCCATCGTATTTCAAGTAGGTATGGAATCTTAGAAACACTTCACGATTTTCACAAACAATTGAATTGTATCAGTTAAGTTGCGGGAAAACAACGATGAAGAAATAGAGACATTATTTCTGATTTTATGAGAACCGAGGTGATGGTTTTAGAGTTCAAGTACGCCAGTTGTGGGGGATTGACTTTGCACATACATATAGTTCGGGCCCGGGGTTGCAACTATTTTAAAGAGTGCTTTCGAAATATTCAGCTTTCTTCCTACGTTCGTTTCAATTTTATTTAAACTTTGGGTGAACTTTTATCCTTTAGTACAAATGAGACCAGAAGCTTAAGTTATTATCTCCTTGAAAGGAGAGTAAAGTTTTCAATCTTCGTATTGAGCCAGTAAGCAATAATAATAATGTTACTCTAACAATGAGTGGATATTTGAATGGGGAATTATAAATAAACAGTAGGTATATACCGACAGTATGGTTTTACGAAGAGGATTCAACATAAGCATATTTCAGCTAAAGTAATAAGAGACGGTAACGTAAATATTTTCCTTGGAGATGACATACAAATGTGTCTGATTGTTTGTATCTCTTTTCGTACCTACCTAAAAAAATAAAACAATTTAGTTTTTCTAAACATATCCAAGCTTTAATTTTATGACATTTATATGGGTTATTGTTCAGTGACATTTAAAATGTCGGCACTTGTCGCATTACAGATAGTGTAATTGCACAGTCATAAACGAACAGTACTTTATAACTTTACTTGTTTGGATATTGTTTTAGCCCGCAGACTCATTGGATTTGGACTGGCTACTGAGCGATCCTTAAATGCAATGCAATCGAGTATTTACAAATAATTTAAACTTGTAAAATTACCCGGCCAATCAACGCTGTCAATAAACAGTGTGGTTTCCCCACGGTTTTAATACTCTTTTTAGTAGTACGTATTCAGTTTCAAACAACTTTATTAAAAATAAGAAAACACAAATATTATTTACGTAAGATATATAAGCAAAAAAGGTTGTATACCTAAAAAATTAAGTATTTAAATTAAATTTCTTCTGCTTCTCGTCCGTTTAACCACGCCATTACTTTTTGATCATCCACGACCCAATTTAATATGGGTGCGTTCCGATCGTAGTTCTATCTGCTCTGTCAGCAACAAACAGTATTGCTTAATTAATAAAAAAATACTTTTTGTTTATTTTTTAAGTATTGAGCCTGTTTTTTTCTTTTTAAATCTGTATAATTTCACAGCTCTATTAGAAAATACGTAACAGCATTAAACAAAAACTAACACTATACCAAACTTCATCAAAAGCCCTTTTTTTTCTTATAAGTATATCCATCATTTTTTGTTTAAATCTCAAAATTTAATTTTTAAAAAATTTAGTGATACTTTTTTATAGTGATATTTTTGCTTTTTAAACTTTCGTTTTGTAGCTATCGACTATTGAAGTTAGCCCAAAACTTTAATCGGCCATTTTCGAAAATTATGTTTTTTGTTTTGTTTTGTTTTCAACATGCGATATATCTAGTGCAACAGGTTCGTATATGAATCCGATATTTTGTTGTACAAATGAAGCTATAACTTGTGTGTCGAATCCGAGTGGTTGAATTGAGAAGCCTTCTCAGAGTAGTATCTTGTATATTTGGCATTAGACGTTCGTTAGATAATGGGTGTTATTATGTGAACCTAAATTATTCGCTCAACAGTCCAACAAAATATTTTGTTTCTTTACTCTTGGCCAGCAGTTTCAAAGTATATTTGCTATTGCACATTATTTAAAACTTGATGTACAATCTCTCTGTAACCATTAGTAACCGCAGCTGAAAATACTTCAAAAATATTTTCGATTCCCCACATTACTGTGCGATTCTAATTGGATCTCTTATCTCAATAAGGAATTTTCAAATAGAACTCAAATGCATACACATACACAATATCACACTCCATGCATTTCCAAAGACCTGTTGACGTCTGACTATGTTTACTTACTTGAATTCGTATACTTCGTCACGTTTCCTCCTTCATCTCGATGGTTACTTTAGAGGTTAATTTCCATAATTCACCAGAGAAGGCTCATCCAATGCATTGGAATCCGGAAAGATTGCGAAGGTAATGACGCTCATAATTAGATTTCACAATGTTCTATCAAATACAGAAACATATTTATGCTTTCATTTTAATCTAAGGGATACTATTTAATTTGGAGTACCTTTGGTATGCTGCTTCTCGGTGCAAATGTCCTATTTGTTGAGATAATTCAAAATGGTATATTTCGGATGGCAGAGCAGCACGTTAATTAGTTCATTATTCGCCTTAAAGATTCTCATCACATTAAATATTCATGCCACAGTGCGTTGCTTGTAAATGTTTTTAATTAGTGCTGTAAATATATGGATGAGTTTCGTCCTTTCCAGCTGAGCATAGTTGAAAAAAATCGTATCATATGTCATTTAGTTGATAAAAACAGTTGGCAAGGCTGAGCTTATTAACAAATTCAAAGAGAGTGTGCTTCTGACCTCACCAGATGTGAAACTTTTATCGCGTTGTAGTTGCATTGTATGTATATTAAGAAATTTAATTTAAAAACCAAATTTTTATAATATCGTAATCTTAATAGATATAGCGCAGCAGAAAAGTTTTGATAACTATCTACTCAATCCAATTCAACGTTTTATATTTTCGGGATTTTAGTTTGCATTTTTTTGCATTTCGTTTTCATTATCGTTACAACTAAGATTTAATTTAA
This sequence comes from Cheilosia vernalis, assembly GCA_949126925.1. Lineage (NCBI taxonomy): Eukaryota > Metazoa > Arthropoda > Insecta > Diptera > Syrphidae > Cheilosia > Cheilosia vernalis. The sequence goes on from OX421361.1 coordinate 19,785,513, forward strand.
TCAACTGATTCAATAGTCTCTCCTGTGTATGTGTAAGACCAAGCTTATTCAGCTCACTCCCCAGGTCCAGCGTGTCCATATAAGTATTCACTTTAAGAATTAAGTTGAAAGAATTGAAATTACGTTTATATTTCGGCAACAGCGCCACCTCTAGGGTCCAAAACTATCCTATCTTTCAAGTTGCAAAGCAAACCATGCACACCCATAAAATGTCATTGAAATCGGTTTAGGAGTAGAGAGCGACGGCGTGCTGATGGCGACAGGCCAATGCTGATTCCCGGCAAGGCGCCATTAGATGTTTAACATCAAAAAATTGTCCCCCTTTCAAGCACGTGCTGAAGAGTATGTGTTGAGAAGTATTTTATAAGCAGTAGTCCGAACATGTTATGTCTACAACTCTTGTTTTGACTTTTCTTTGAAAGCCTGTATAGAGTCTTCAGTCGGTATTTTAATATAACCTTTTGTTCAAATTATTTAAACTACAATAACTAACCTCTTGAATTGACGCAGATTTTATTGTAGTTATGTACGACTCATGATTCCCTCTTTTCTGACAATTTTCTCCCGTGTAGGCGAGTAATTGTTCTGAAGTTAGAAAGTACTTTTTTCAATGACAGCGCCATATCTAATTCTGTCTTTGTCACCAAGCGCCTCGTTTGACTTTTTTTAGGCGATAAGCAGAGAGTGTTCTTCATAGTTCTGAATCCTTCTGCACAACCTTATGCAGGAACTCAAAAAACTAAATAACACTCTGGATCTGGATAGCTCGATAAAAAGGTGGTGACGGTGAGCAAACCATGGATATAGGTTGTTTGTTTGATTCTTTCTTCCTCTGCAGTCGGACAATTTTTTTTTTTGCCTTTATACTATTTTCTTTCATTGTTCTCGCATCGCACGCTCCACGCTCCAGTGCTCTTTGAGTTCCTACTTTTTCTCTCGTGTATCGATAGTCGCTACAAGCTACAAACCACTGTTGTTTTTTCGTAAAGCATAATTTTGTAGCCGATATTTTTTATTGTCGAGTGAAACTGAGCACTGAGGAAATCATTTGTGGTATTTCTGACAGTTCACTTCTGACATTGATGTAACCAGTCTATGGAAGTTCGCTGCTGGCTGCAAAAAGATTTATGGACAGTTTGAGTGATATGCACATGATCGGAAAAGTTTCTATAGGAGAACACCCAAACTGGTTACCCTTTCTTAATGTCATACCCAAGACCAGTGAGGGGAAGAGCGCCAATTTTTTCACTTGGTGGAATTTGTTTCGAATTTTTGGGAAAACTAATATTAGCGAAATTTATGTTCCTCTTCTCCTTCTTCGTAACTTCGAAATAAAACTCTCAACTCGTATTTTATTTATATCAAAAAGATTTATTTCGATTGAGCAACTAAATTAAGAAATTAAATTAAACGAAACGTCTCCGACAACTACACAAATGCAGCTCCCCCTTCGACCATCTTGTTCTCCTTCTTCCTGTTGCCAGATTGCTAATGTTAATGATGTTGCTCGAACAAATAGAAGAAAAGAGTCTTCAAAGTGCTCCCTTCGTAAATGTTCGGAAAGGGTCCAAAAAGTTGCTCCTGACTTTCAAAAAGGGTCCCGTATGAAATTAAAGAAAAAAAAAAAAAAAAGTAGCTAACTTAAAATAATATAACATTTCGTCAAATAGAATTATTATTGTATTTAATAAAAGCAAAACAAATATTTTGTTTGTTTTGTATAAAAACTTTATTTTGTTAAAATAGAAAAACTATGAAGAACTAGAACTTAACTTCGTTTATTTAACTAAATACACAACACGACACTGCGCCCGTTCTACGTGGAATTCTCGATCGAACTGCCATTCAAACAAAAACCACTCACAGTGGCGTGCTGCGTAAAGCAAATCATTTTTACTCAAAACGAGGAAGATCCTTTCAATGAGACGGGGTTTCTCTCATTTCTCTTCTCTTCGACTCCTTTTCCCATTGCTATGGTTGAAGAGTGGAGTTGAGTTATGGTTCTATGAACCAATATCGAATGCGTTTAACAACTCGGCCATCCGACTTATCACTGCCCTCAGTGATGTAACCCAAATAAGATCATTCATCCGATGACCAAAACAATCAACGTCCGAACTTGAGTTTTCAAATATCATCCACAGAGGATTTCAACTGGATCTTACAGGCACACTAAGGCCAATACCTTTATCATCCACAGAGGATTTCAACTGGATTTTACAGGCACACTTAGGCCAATACCTTTATCATCCACAGAGGATTTCAACTGGATTTTACAGGCACACTTAGGCCAATACCTTTATCATCCACAGAGGATTTCAACTGGATTTTACAGGCACACTTAGGCCAATCCCTTTATCATCCACAGAGGACTTTTGTCAGTATGATAAGACCCTAGTGCAGTAGGGCAACCGTTTCACTTACTCTTTCTATTGTTGAACTCCGTGGTCTGTTCCCATATATTTCCTATTAAGAACAAAATTCATTAACGTTATTACTTAATTTAATTCAAATAACTAAAATCCGTTAAAATCCATCACAAAGAAATAATAACAAAAATAAAGAAAATAAAAAATTTTTTTTTCAGCTGTTGTTAATCCTCTTCTTCTGAAGAGCTTTCAAATTCATGTCCTTCAAAGCTGTTAAGGTCGCAAAAAGGTTTTATTTTGTCTGCCGCATAAATCGATTCGAATTGTGTTATTTGAGTTGTATCCGTATCCGATACGACGTAACGATCATTTTCTAATTTTTTCCGAATTACGTAGGGGCCCTTAAACCGAGCTAAAAGCTTTCTCGGCTGGCCCGTTGCTGCATGCTCTGCTCGCAACAAAACGAGATCTCCCTCCTGGTAAACATGTGGCTTCTTATGTTTTTCGTTGAATCGTTTAGACTGCACGGTGCTTAGTTCGTCCATCCTTTGCTTGGCTCGTCTTTTTAGCTCTGAGATTGGTATGTCTTCTTCACTGTCGGACTCGTCATTGTGCAGTGCGATGCTCAGCTGGTTTCCGAGATGGTTTTGTGGTGCAAATGAAAAAATTAACTGCTGTGGTGTGCTTCCTGTGATATGGTGACGCATTGTATTGAGACTCCATTGAACAGCTGGTACATGTTCCTCCCAATCCCTACCATTTGAATCGTTAGTCAGGCTTGATAATGAAGAAGTTGCCGTTCTAAAATATCGCTCAATTTGGCCATTAGCCCGGGGTGTGCGTACAGCTGTTAAGATGTGTTTAATTCCCTGTATCTGGCAATAATCCGCAAATGGCTTGGACGTAAATGCTGTCCCCCTATCACTAATGATCTGAGTTGGTAAGCCTACAAACTGGGAAATTTCATTCAGAACTTTGATAACGATCCTCGTTGTAGTATTCCTGACTGGTCGCAGTATAATGAACTTCGAGAACGCATCGATAATGCCCAATATGTGTACATTTCCATTTTTACCTTTTGGAAAAGGGCCCAGATGATCCACGTGAACCGTAAAAAATGGAATAGCTCTTTTTTCAATTGGATGTATTTGATAACGACTTTCGTCCTTTCCGCGTTTGTTGAAGAGACACGAAATGCAACTATTAAGCGCTTTGGCTACTATCGTTCGCATTTTCGGAAACCAATACAACTTCCGAACTCGTTCCAATGTTTGTTCTAAACCACAGTGCGCAGCGTCATCATGTGAGGATTTTATGACCCTCCAGCGAACTCCCTTTGGTACGACAAAACGTTTTCCATCGTCGGTTTTCTTATAAAGTCGATTGTTCTTCAAGATATACTCCTTTTCAAGTTGTTTTAAATTAGAAGTGTCACTTGCTATGCCCTTTAACACTTCGATTATTTTCTTAAGGTCCTGGTCCTGGTTCTGAAGTGTTGATATCCAATCTTCTTCTTGTACTGTGATCGCTAGGACATTGCATCCAGCCACCTCTACTTCAGATGATTCCTCAACAGGATGTCGGCTTAAAGCATCGACATGTTGCAATTGGGTTCCTGGTCGATGAACAAGTTCAAAATCGTATTCTTGGATTTTAAGCCACCATCTTGCAATCCTGGGTATTAAATTTGTTTTGTTTTGTGTTGCCTTTAATGAGTTACAGTCTGTGTAAATTTTAAAATGTTTTCCTAGCAAATAAAAGCGGAATCTTTCAAGGCTTTCAACTACGGCCAGAGCTTCCAGCTCATAACTGTGAAACTTCGATTCTGCATCCGTTGTGGCTCGGCTAAAGTACGCTACCGCCGTTCTTGCATTAACTTCATTGATTTGCATCAAAACGCCTGCAAGACCAACAGAGCTGGCGTCCGTATGAAGCTGATGTTCACATTGTGGGTTATATATAGCCAAAATGGGTGCCTTGCAAAGCCGATCCTTCAAAAGGTCAAAAGCCGTTTCGTGCTCAAAGTTCCATTGAAATGGGACACCCTTTCTTAGCAAGCGGTTCAATGGTGATGCAATGGTAGCATAATTCTCAACGAACCGACGGAAATAGCCGGAGAGCCCCAGAAATTGTTTGACCTCGCGCGACGTGGTAGGCCGGGGAAACATTTTAACTGCCAACACCTTAATCTCTCCTGGTTGGACACCGTTTTGATCTATTTTATGCCCAAGAAAACTAATTTGCTTTTTAAAGAACTCGCATTTTTTAATATTCAAGGTTAAGTGCAATTCTAAAAGTATTCGCAAAAGTTTTTGAAGTGTTTTGAGTAATTCCTTAGTGTCCGAGCCAACAAAACTATATCGTCCATATAAATAATTATTTTCGATTGCCCCATTCTTTGTTTGATTACTCCCATCAATCTCAAAAATACTGCCGGTGCATTCGTTAGGCCAAATGCCACTCGCTTAAACTGAAACTGACCGGTATCCGTTATGAATGATGTGTAATGCCTGCTTGCTACATTTATGGGAACCTGGTAATACCCACTCATCAGATCAAGCACTATAAAGAGCTTGCTATTGTACATCATATTGAGGCCTTCTTCGATATTAAGAGTTGGAGAATTTTCGCGCACTGTACTGGCATTTATTTTTCGGAAGTCTACGCACATTCTATAGTTACCATCTTTCTTCAAAACTAAAATCACAGGACTAGAATATTCAGAGGTGGAAGGTTCAATTATGTCGTTTTTCAAAAGTTCTTCTATTTGTTCTTCTAGAACGTTTCTGAGATGGTATGGAATTCGATACGGCTTATGTTTAACAGTAATGTCTTCTTTAAGTTTGATGTTCATTTCGACTATGTCTGTTTTTCCCAATTCGCTTAGATTGTCCGCAAAACAATCTCCATACTCGTTGAGCAATTGAATAAGGGACTCTCTATCGCTCTTTGAAACGGAATCGTCCAACTTTAAATTGTCTGTTTTTATTCTCAACATAATATCTTGTTCCATACGCTCCTTCCTACCTCCTAATTCATGTCATTGTGTACGACTTTCAACAACATCGCCCTTTTCCTGGGTGATGTACAGTTGGCCGCCTTTTCTTATAAGACTTACTGACGGGGCGTCGAGAAAGTTCCTTCCCAAGATCATCTCATGTTCCTGCCGGTCATCATCAACTACCATTATATCAACCTTCAACTTCACGTCCTGCACCTGCACTGCTTCGTTGATTTTTCCCAAAGGTTTGACTTTTCCGCCCCCATATCCCGTCAAAGTGTTAGTAGTAGATTCGATATCGAAGCCATTTGTTCGCACTATGCTGCTTTTAATAGTGGAACAATCGCTACCCAGATCTACAAAAGCGCGCACTGAGCAGTTGCCAATCTTTATGCGCAGAATAAGGCTGTCGTCGTTGGTTGTTGTCAATTTTGCGATCGTCCTGCTAGTATTATTATCATTTACGCGACATTTTTTTGGTTTGTGACAATTATTAGCATAATGGCCTCTTTCCTGACAATTATAGCAAACCCTGGTATTATGGCCACGTTCCTTGAAATGTTTACTAGTGCAATCGCGAGCCAAATGATTTTCGCTTTTGCAGATAAAGCACGCTCTTGCGTAACGGCGCTTTCCCAATAACTGCGAGCTGGATGTCCTAAAACTCTCTGTATCCCGCGGGACAACCCTTGAAGTGCTTGGTGCCCTGGTGGATAATTCACGACCCATTTTTTCGCGATTCTTTTTCTGCTCCCTAATGGCGAAATAATTTTTTATTTTGTGCAACAGCTCCTCAAAATTCTGGCTTGATGAAGCCGTTAGCGAGTTGATGAGATTATCATCTTGAAGGCCTGATACTATGTAGCGCATGGTCATTGCCTCTACCATTCGCGCGCGAGTGCACAGCCCTACCACGTCGTAAAAGTACTTTTCTACACTCTCATCCCTCTGTTTGGTTCTGCTCATTATTTGCAGAAGGAGAGTGGAATCGTCGGCTATCGTGGGGAAAGCCTTCACAAAATCGTTTTTAAATTGTCCCCACGTCGAAATCTGCGATTTCTGGTTCTGGAACCAACTTTTTGCTGCCTCCTCCAGCCGTAGCGACCCATAAAAGATGGTAGTCACATCATCCCAATTAAACATTTTTTTAAAGGAATCAATCGTACTTACCCATGCCTCCGCACTCAACCCTTTCTTATCTACCGGATTGAATGCAGGAATTATTTTTTCGCACTCGGACGCACCGAACCGAAACACGAGAGCATCTGTCGTTCGCGACGACGACGTGTCGGCACTACCACTAGCATATTCAAGCTCGACCGAGTCTGCATTCGTGTGACAATCGTTTCTCCTTCTCTTTGACATTATTTTGATTTTTTTCCCGATTGCGCAGACACCACAAATTCAAAACAACCGCACATATACGCCGAAGAATTACCCGTTTCCCTCTATCCTTTTTTTTCTACCTAGAACTTTATCTATAACTTTTCCTGTTCGGACAGGAAACCACTACGCAATACAAAACAAGTTGCTACGCACTTTTTTTCTCTTTTTTTTTTTTTTCTTATTTATTTTCCCGGACACAGACACCACGAATTCAAAACAACCACACACATACACCGAAGAATGATCCCTTTTTTTTGTGTATACCCACAACTTTGTTATTTTCGTGTTTGGACAGGACACCACCGCACAGCACAATACAAAAACAAGTCGCGACGCGCCGTTGTTTCTGTTTTTCTGTTTTACTTATTTTTCCTTTTTATATTAGTTATTATTTTTATTGGGGGTGTAAGTACCTATCCCACTTCTGATAATGTTAAAATAGAAAAACTATGAAGAACTAGAACTTAACTTCGTTTATTTAACTAAATACACAACACGACACTGCGCCCGTTCTACGTGGAATTCTCGATCGAACTGCCATTCAAACAAAAACCACTCACAGTGGCGTGCTGCGTAAAGCAAATCATTTTTACTCAAAACGAGGAAGATCCTTTCAATGAGACGGGGTTTCTCTCATTTCTCTTCTCTTCGACTCCTTTTCCCATTGCTATGGTTGAAGAGTGGAGTTGAGTTATGGTTCTATGAACCAATATCGAATGCGTTTAACAATTTTGATAATGAGAACTTAGCTTCCGGCCTAAATCAGAGGAACTGGTATCTACCTTAAATAAAGTGCACGACTGGGTCGAACGAAACTTTCTCGATACTAGACAAAAGAAAACAAAATTCTCTTCTGGATATTCATCTCATATGGCAGTTATATAAAATAACAATATAAGTTTTTAAAGGTTAAAGCTCTCAGTAACTGGCAATGTCGCAAGCGTCTCCTGTACTATTTTATAAGGTCTTACTCCTCACTTGATTTTTGAGTACAGGACAAGCGTACCTAGTAGTAGTAGTTTCTGTAGGATGTGTTTATAATTTTGATTGGAATAGATTTAAGTTTTCAATTATTGGAAGTATTGCTCGTGATAGACCGATATCTTTAGAAAGATTATGTAATAATTCAGGCGTTTGTGAATTTGCATTAGTAGCTATAAATTGAATATCCCGATGCTCGTGTGTGCGGTGCAAATGAAGTTTTTGTTTTTGTAAAACTATCCAGACATAACAGTTGCAAATATTGCAATGTTTATTTGGAAAAAATACAAATGACTGTATGATATTGTTCCGGATTATAGAAATACTTCGTTTATCACATTTTATCGAAATCGAAGATGGGGTTTTCGAGACATAAGAAGTTTCTAAAATTAGCGTTTTCGGTGTTTCGAATTGAAAATTAAGGACACAATAGTTTTGAAAACATTATTTTGACTCTAAGTTTGCATTTTGGTCGAAATCGTTATTGCCGTTTTAAGTTAACTAGGCAAAACTATATTTTTAAAAAATTACTCTTCATAAATCCATTGTACGATAATATAGAGAAAAACTGAGGTTGCTATTAAGTTATAAATGACCACATAACCTTAGAAATTAATTTTTGCTACAATCGTATAGACCGTTTTCAAGATATGTCGAAATTTCAAAACTTCCGTTGTTCGAATTTTTAACCAAAAACTGGGTACGCAGTCCTTGTAATCTGACCTACTTAAGCTTAAATATCAATTTTAGTTGAAATCGTTAGAGCCGTTTTCGATCAAATCAAACTGGTACGAAAATGTTGTATGGGAAGTACCATTAATATTGAGGTTACATTGAAAAAAAAAACACCTCCCGAACTGTAAGCCCTAAAACTCCAAATCTGAGGTTTGAATGTAATCCGGGAAGCCGTTTAGACTGTAGGCCCGTGGAAGGACGGACAGACGGACAGACCGGACAGAATTTTGCGACCCACTTTTTTGAGTTCCTTTATCATCATAATATCAGAATTGACTAAAATCTCGAGTTCGAAATTTTGTACGAAACCAATATCTTTCTCTTACTACGTAATGGAGAAAGTTAAAAATGATTGCATGGGAAAAAGAAAGCATAAACCATGAGGAAAATTATGAATACAATATATTTTTAGCGTTGATACCTAAAATCTATAAATAGGAGGTAATTGTTTTGTCGGTGCCGTGAAATAACGCCAAGCGAAATAACGCCGAATTCTAAAATTCGGCGTTATTTCACTTTGTGAAAGCGAAATAACACCGAATTTAAATGTTCGGTCTTATTTCGCCGAGTCGGCCTTATTTCACTTTGCATTTATAAATACATTCTTAAATTAATATTAATTTTTGAGATAATGGTAATTTGCGCAAATTATGAAATGTGTATGGGGGGGCTTGCTGCCCCCCTGCAACCCCCCTGCTTGGGTTTACTGGTGGATTACGGGGTGGGTGCGAGGTTTTTCACTTATATTTTTGGTTGAATTTGCAAATTGTTGGGTGGGTTATAAGGCCAAAAATCTCGAGTTTACTTTTTATTTTCGAGAGTCATTCGATATTTTTGTACATTCGAGATTTTCGTACATTCGAGTTTTTTCATTCGAGTTTAAAAAAAAAAAATTTCGAGATTTTTAGCCTTCGAGATTTTTGTCATTCGAGATTACGTCATGATCCCCATTTGCTTCGGCTTTAATTCACAAACAATGTTCGGCGTTATTTCACTTTGTTAATGTGAAAGCGCAATAACGCCGAGTTTTCCAATTCGGCGTTATTTCTCTCGGCGTTATTTCACGGCACCGTTTTGTCTATGTAGTATGTAGTGTGAAAACGAGACTTAAGTCGATTCTATGTCGATAGTCGATGGCTGTGAAAAGATGGCTGTAAATAACCAATTCTGGAAAAAGGTTCCATAGACGTTAAAAAGTGTCCTGAGTTTTCGTAAAGGGTTCAATTTGGACTGTTTTGGAAAAGGCGGGTAGTGGGGTCCCATTTTGGAAGAAAGGTCCAATCGGACCCTAACGAGTCCTAAAGATAACCTTGCTGGGAACACTTCCTACGATATTATGGTGGCGTTTGGGGATGAGTTAGCTGAAACAGTTTTTGTAGCAGTTGCAGAAGAATGGATATGAGTGTAGGATCTCCTGATTGTTGAATTACTCGTCTATAAACGGACGTAGGATTTGTTTTCCCAATATCTGGTAAAAAGCCAAACGCATAAAAGAAAGTCGTCTACCTAGTAATAACTACATCTCACCATTTGATAGCCATAATAGGTCTGTAAGATTTATTTTCTGCTCGGATGCAGTTACTGTGTACAGGTATGTACTTTTATTACAAAAAAAAAAACATTCCACCCAAAGCCCAACAAATTAATGAGACTACAATGAGAAAGAAAACTTTCCTGCAAAGTTTGCATATAATCGTACTTCGGAAACACTTGAGCCATTTGATTTTAGAACTACTCGTATGTTGGCATCCGCAAAATTGTCTTCTGTTTATGAGCCCATAACGAAGTAATCCGTATTGATCTTTTACACTAGACTCAATCGTCCTATAGACTAACTGCTTGCCTCAAGTTTAAATATAGGTATAGTATAAGCTGCTTTGATGTTTCCCTTCCCCATTCCCCTCGCTTTCGAATTATTATTGTCATTAGGTACTGTTGCTGTGGGGCAGATAAAAAAAGACGCACGCTTAGATTGGATTGAATTTAACATTTACTGAAGCGCATAAAACCATTGAAATTTGTTGAAAACGCTCAGAAACGTTTACCGCATTTCGGGAATCACAGGGACGTGGAAATTGATTTTACATCCAGTCACCTGACATTGGGAATTTATTTGATGATGGACAAAAGACGAATTTTTTCTCATGACGATGTCGGCTTTTGGAAGGACCAGATGATGACCCCAAAATGATGATACAGTTCATGTAATGTGATAGCATCCAATATTAATGTATGTGGGGAATGAGAACCAAGTTCACATATATGTGTCACATTGGACTACCGGTCTTCGTGGTCCAAGCAGCTACAGGTTTTATTACTGTTTTATTATTGTGGAACCTTATTCTGCTAGGGATGGGCGTGTGTTTAATATATGAAACCAGTTACGTATCTTTAGAAGGGCAATATATACTTTCAGAAGAAGAAGATGAAAAAATCATAAAATGTTCTGCCCCAAGAAATTCCTAAATGCGTAAGACAATAGGGCTACCTCTGTCGGGGTAGCACTGGATATATTTGCCGAAATTGTACATGCAATGATTGTATCAAATTTATGGAAGGTACGAGTGTGGTATATACAATTTGTTCGAAATGTTTGGCCTTGTGTAGGTCAAATGGGGGACATAATTATTGGGAAAGCTAAATCAATAGCAACAGAAAGTACCATTTAAACGTCCGATTTGTCAATAACATATTTATAATATGCATACAATGTTGACTATCAGATATCAAAGATTGAATATCTTATAAGATGTTTGTTTGAGGAAGCATTATAATATGTACTTCAACTTGCAGGATATGGAATGTAAAGAGAATGAAGCTCAGTTTTCAATTATTGAGCAATTAATGTAGGTAAATATACATGTATTCATTGTTTGTGTTTAATGCAAAGAAGATTTAATTTGCTTGTCCAAAAAACCGAAAAATACGAAATTATGTATTGGGAAACTCTAATCGATTAGAAAATTGTACGAATTGCTGCATTCGGAGTGTATTATACTTGCAAAAATGTGGAGAGGGTATATAGAGTAAGTTTTGTGTTGTTAGCTAACTGCCAGACAAGCATGACTCTTGGTGGTCAGATAAAAAGTTCCCGGAGGACTAAGAATTGCTAATTCTGCAATTAATGTTTTGTTGTTTGCGGATGACCTCGTCATACTTTCCGAATTACCAGAATATATATGCAACTAATGATTAACCGCTTATCATGTTACTGCAAGGGATGGGGATTATCTATTAATACATAGAAAAATCAAAAATGATGATCTTTGCGCGATCCCAAAGAGCGCACAGTGAAACGCAATGGAAATATAACGATCATCCCCTAGAAACAGTTAAAAAGCTTAAATATTTGGGAGTCATACTGAATTATACTTTAAATTTCATCAAACACACTAGCAAACCCGGCGCACTCCGTTTCGCCACCAGATGGCTTCGTTTTTTGTAACATTTCGTTTGAGGATTAAAAGATGAAGAATAATAATTTTTTTTTTATATTTGAAAAGGAAAAACTTTATTTCATTTCACAACAGTAATGAAATCATTTCGACTATAAAAATGAAGTGTAATTTAGTTGAACTTCTCTAAGTAAAAAATGAAAGTGAATCCAACCAAAGTAAACACTGAATCGATGAGTTATAGGTACATGTCCGCAAATTATCCGTTTCATTGAAGTGCTCTTTGGTAAACCACATTTTTTGTTTTTTGGTCTGACGTTAACACTAACAAAGCGGATGGTTTCCCAACTCGTGAACACGCAACGTATAGCTGCCCATGTCAAAAACAATGATTTTCTAAATGAAAAAATGCTTGCAACTGTTCAATAATTCGTCTCTTTAACTGTTGTGTTCCCTGTATATTGCACCGCACATTCAGCTGATCCACCATCGACGAAATGAAATAAATTTGCAGAAATTGATGCGGTTCATCTGGTGTTGGCTGACCTGGTGATTTATACTTAGTTTGGTGATTAAATAAATTTTGTTAGTAATTTAAATTAATTCAATGCCTTTTATGTTCCTGTAAAATAGATGATATTTAAATTCAATGCAAAGATTTGTAGTAAAAAATTGCAGTCGTTTGAATTCGAATGGTAAGTCCGTTGGAATCATCGGGATGCGTGGAATCAAAACATATTCTCCTCTATATTCAGCGGTATGTCCGGAAAAACACGTCGAATGAGCTCTTCCTTAGAATCGGTCATGTGGCAGAAATCAGTGGACAAATTGATAAGTCCGGTCGAGATATAAACTGCAATCTTTCCATTAGCAATGTCCAACAATTGCTTCGAAAACACATCTGCAGATTGATCTCGCCAATCGGAGTGTCTTGACATGTAGCCACAAATTTGATGCTTTCAAGCACGCATTTAGTTCGTCAGCTGCAATTGATCGTGGGAATAACTGGAAGAGTCTCCCGAAAATCACCGGGTAATACAACCATGGCTATTCAAAAAATGTTTTGATTGACACGAAGATCTTTCAACGTCCTGTCCACCGCCACCATTGACCTTTTGTGGGGCCATCGTACACTCGACCCAATCGATCAATTTGCATCATTGTAAAATCTTCGCATTTTTTCTTCAATTTTTCAAGAATATGTCTGGTTGATTTGCATGTTCAGTGGCGATATCAATGCTGAATGTGCAGTTCGGTAGCCTTCTAACAAAGTTGCTGTTTTTCCAGATGAAGCCAATGCCAGGGCAACTCATGCCGCGATCAAATCCGTGCCAAGAGCAATGAAATTAAGAACGTTTTGGCAGTACCTCCGGGAGCACCCAGAAAGTAAATGCTACCAGTTCTTTTGTTCACAGCTTCCATCAAAGAGTCATACGCAATCATTTGTTGTCGATTCAATTGCAGAACATTTTTACGAACTGCTTCGGCTATTGCTATGAAATATTTGTAACTTTAACAGCCTAGAAGAAAACTAACCACACCCATCAACTTGGTTGGTAAGCCTTCTCCCTTCACTCTCCACACCGGTAGCGGTAGCTTTGAGCTGCCCTCCCCATAACCCTACTCATGAATGGGCATAGTACCATGATGGTTACTCATTCATTTTTTGTAACAACCCCTTCGTGAACACTCAAAACGCTCAGCAACTCCTGTTGCCTGTCATCATTGTCCTCGTCATCTCAATCACCCCTCCATTTGAACTTACCCACCTATTCAAATGGAAGGATATTGAAAATAGGTACTTCCCAAACAAAAATGATGGATACAAACAAATCAAAGTATCTACTTCATTTCAAAAAGTTACTTAATGTAACATAGTAAACATAAACAAACTTATTAGGTGGCTAGCTATATCGTATATTAAAAAATAAATTTCAAAATTTTTGACAACAACAATTTGCTTGGAAAATCATTAAAATAATTGACAACAACAATATTGCTTTTAAAATTTAAAATATTTTTTTTTTGTATTTGAAACTACTCGATTTTTATCCAGTTTATATTTTTTTCAAAGTGCATTTCCCCATGAAAAACGAAATATGTGCCTACAACGCCAACTGTTGAGAATTTTCCGACTTTTCTTTTTTCATAAACCATCCCTGATTTAAGACGAACAAAACAAAATAAAAATCATTCAAATCGGTTGAGCCGTTCTAGAGTTATATCGTCAGGAAGGAAAACGCGACTTATTTTTATATAGTAGATAACCGAAAAAGCCAATAGCTCCCAAAGCTTGCTTAGCTTTTCTTGGAAAAATGTATTCTCAAACAAAAGTACAATTTTGTCTGCAAAATATAAAGTATTTAATTCGGTTATTAAATCTACTCTCTGCCATTCTTCTTAAGTTTGGGGATCTTATGAGTACGAGGCAATTGAAAAATTTCAAAGGAACTTAAAAAAACTCTTCAAACTACATACCTCTAAAGCTCAGCTGGACTGTAGCCGTTGGGTAGCGCACTGGCGCGATACTCTAAAAGCGCTTTATAAGGGTCAGCGTTCTTCTTGAGTTGCAATTTGGCGATTTTTACTGCAGCCTCGACGAACCCATTGCTTTGTGGAAAGTTGAGACTGGATGTTATGTGGCGAAACCCATAGTCCCTTGCAAATTTAGCTCTCTGAAGTGTACACTTGTTCGAACACAGTGCCGTTGTCTCTTCCAACCAACTCTGGTACTCCGTGGTCTGCGAAAATTGATTCGCAGTAACTTATGACAGCTGCTGTTGTCAATCTTTCGAGTAAAGCGACCTCGAAAAGTCTGGAAAAGAAATCAGTAATAATCAAGTACCAGCGCCCTTATGGCACTTAAAAAGATTCATAGCTATCCTTTGCCATGGACGCAGTGCGCCCGCTATTATCATTTCGGCAATGTCCGTTAAACGCCCAGGCTGCCAGACAGATTCCCGTGCCCTGGCCCAGCACTTTGTAATTCCTTGATGGTTAGCTGCTGTTGTCAATCTTTCGAGTAAAGCGACCTCGAAAGGTCTGGAAAAGAAATCAGAAAAGTGCCCTGACCCGGCACTTTGTAATTCCTTGATGGTTAGTATATGCAAAAAATTACATTTTGTTTCTCTGACTGATAAATTATTACTGGAGCGATTGAATTAAAACATCTCATTTCTTATGAATAATTTAACAATGAACCGATTAAGTTCAACTATCTCAGCAAAGAAAATTGAAGTAGAATTTTCAGCATGCAAACTGAGAACCGTTTGTAGTTAGCTTAAGATTTGTTGTTCTCTTTATAATAATTCCCTTATGAAAGGGGAAACTCAACTTAAGCGAGACTCAATGTTAACACTCGCGTTTTTAAATTTAAATAATACTTACAAACGCGCCCTTGTCACTTCCTCGAGCCTCGCATTAAACTGCAATCTGACAGTTTGTGTTAAATACGGAAAGAAAAACAAGAACCCCAAAAGAAGGGATATGCAAATGGAAGGAAACAAAACTTCATTGAGGAAAAAATTGAAATGTTCTTAAAAGGTCAACGTATCCAACTGAGTATTGACTGTTAAAGTTACTACTGTCTTAGGCTTATCGCTCAATGCTTACCTGAAATAACAGCGACATTTTTATTCATTAACAGATCCTACACAGAGATCTTCGAAATCTGTCCCCTTTTAAACTGAATATGGCTACATTATGATAACCCTTGGCATCTTAATTGAAAGCAACCCCATTTATATCCCTTTTTCCGGCACCTGTTAGGCTTGAAAATGTTGATTCAATATCTTACTCAATATACGAGACACCAACCACTCACTTTTAGTTACATAAACGCGCAATGGAGTGAAGTTAAGCAAACGTACAGTCGACTCCCGACGAGTCATTCAATTATTGATAAGGTTGACACCTTACGACAGGTATGTATCATGATTTAGGACGCGCACTGTTGCAACAAACCTCTGACGGATATGGCAGCTTACCTACTTCCTACTCCAATATTTATCTGTGTTGGACTCACCCGAGCAATACTGAAATTGTGTACGTTGTCATTTACGTGTATATCATGTTTACTCTATTTCCTTCATCCACCGTTCCGATTAGGAATCCAATAAGAAGAAATCCTTTGCAGATGACTGCACCTACCAACACCATCGTCAGTTTTTCCTTGCCACCGAGGTTGAAATTAAAAAAAAAAAAGTGAAATATTATGATTAACCTCTAACTGAATTGGCCACCCTCGCACTTTTTACAAAGGCAAAAATAAAAATAAAAAAAAAATAACAACGAATTAAAAGGGACATTCATATAATTGAAGTAGAAGGATGGTCAATGACGGTGCAGACGTGTCGGTGTGAGTCAATTCTATGTCAATGGATTTTTAAATGAAAATCATCTCATTCGCTCCATCGGTTTTGTTAGCAATTGAACTCGATACGATGGTGTGTGCGTCGACTTCCTATTTTTTTGTGGATTTACTTAATAGTCTGATATTTGGATTCTAAAAATAAATACTAATAATACTGAAAGAACGTGATAAAGAAATCACCATCAAAAAATAATCATTTCTTACTGTGCTCTCTTTGTTATATATATTTTTTTAATACAGTTTTGACAACTCAGTACCTCCGACATATTGATTGTCGATTATATTAAATCTTTTCTTGCCATATTTCAAATGACTGTTACGGTTCTATGTTAGCATTTTATTTTAAATTTTTGAAAAAAGGGCATGCTATTGTGTGTCATAATTATTAAATGTTTGAACATCGGATACCTAGTTTATGTAAAACGTCGAACGCCTTAAGCTTGACTAGGCAACTTTAGTTGTTTTTTGTATTTTCGCGGTCAGTCACTATTATAGTAGCTTCAGATATGACTCTTCAGAATTCTGCAGCGGCCACTCTGTTTGTTTTAAATTCGACTCTTCGAAATGTCAACTGAATATGCAGGCAGGATTTTCTTGACTAGATTTGTCGGCTTCCCCTCCATAAACGTCAACTGCGAAAACTGTTAACGTGACCACTTTCGGCCAATAAAAACTGAAATACATTTAGGGCCGATTTTTCAATAGTCAGATAGCCAATCAGATAGGGGTTAACTGTCAGATAAGGCATAAATCCATTTTTTCAATAGTCGAATAGAAGCTATTTGAAGAATATAACAGCTAATTGTCTCATAAAGTTGCCCGTTTCTGAGACTGATAAAATATAAATCTCTAGTTAAACTGTCAAATTTGAAAATTTTATTGGGAAGATATGTTCAAATTGTAGAAACGGAATTGTTCGACATTATTGACGATAATATTATTAAAGAAGAGGAATTAGCAAACAATTACTTCAACTCAACAAGGAAACAAAGAGTAGTGAGAAAGAGACCTATACGTTATGTAAAATGGGAAAATGCAATTTTCATTTCAGGATCCAAAAAGATACTTGCCAGTACGTATTTTTTATATGATATCAAAGAAAATTGTACACGAAACAGCTTTAGCTTTAAAATTTTTGAAGTTGTTGCGGTCAGACCATTAGCAGCATTAAATAATTCAGCAATGTTATTCTATGCAGCATCTTTTTCCTTGTTTGTGAGGGAATCAATTTATTTTTAATTTTCCATAGTCTTTTGAAACTTGAACACCATATTCTTTAACACTCGCGTCTCCATTTTGTAATAATCGTGTAACACACATTATTTAGGATTCCATTGCTAAATTATTCGTTAAGTCCATAAAATCTGAAGAAGATTTAAATTCTCTTACCCATTAAATGAAAAAAATCGTCACCGCCCCTCAGGATGTGTACGTATACGTAAATACACTATTTATATTTCCTTGAGGTAGGTACTATTCAGAGTACCGAAAATACTTACGTTTACATGCTGATAATTCCCAAAAGATATGAAATGAAGGATAAATTCTTTAGAGTATTATACGCTCGTTTAAATTCCTTTTATTATACAATTTTTACATGCAAATTTCGTTCCCCAGGCACTCTTTGAATTTTTCGGAAGCCTCAACTGAATTATGCATATTACCAAAATAGGGTTAAACAATGATTTCCCTCAAAAATTTGTTAGATTCTAATAGATGTCTTGGGCATTCGATTGATCCTACGAAATGCAATATTTCTTGATGCATTCAAGAAAGGACTGCCAAAAGGGGTTCTCATTTTTATTTGCAATTTGCCTCTTTTGCGATTGTATACTTTACATCCAATTTGAATATGCTTAAGACAAGGTAAGATTTATATCAATTTACATACGGCGTTTGAATAAAAACAGGATAACGGTCCATTTCTACATCGGTGCTTTTTCCCTTGGCGATCTATGAGTAGAGGCAGAAATAATAATAATCGGAGATCAAAGTGTTTTCTTAAAATTAATAGTAAGCATTTTGAGCCTTAACGAAGAATAGCCAAACAAATTTATGAATTAATGAATAGTAGAATGCAACAAGTACCTACTCGTAGGCAAAAAATTAAAAATATACGAATATTATCCAAACTCAGGATAATCCATGTTTCGGGATTTTTGCTATTGCCTTCTATACTCTGTCCAGGAAAAATTGTCAGTACAGGGAAGATAGGATGTTTGTCTCTCAGTCTGGTTGCAATGACTTATATAAATCGGTCCCTCTTTAAAGCTCTCACAGGGTTGCCAAGGTTTATATGATAATTCGCCATAACTCAGAGAGCAATACTATTAGGGTTACCATCTTCCAATTCAAAACATATTGTTGAATGAAATAAATTACGTATCTTTTTTTTCCGGTAAGATGATAGGAGTTTTCTTTTAAGGGTATCCCCCTAGTAGGCCTAATCGCTTAAGTTTGTTTTCCAACGAAAAATACAAATTTCGTAACACAAAAAAAAATTCAAAACGCAAAATATATCACCGTAATCCAATTTATTCATTATAAATATTGTAAAACATAAAACACTAATATCACATATTTAAATATCAACTAATCCGATGAGTAATTACTGCCACTGCTCTCGTTATTTAGTTCTATTATTAACCTATCAACTGCTTCCTCGGCGAAAATGTCCATTTCCCACATATACACAAACAGACAATTAGAAAATTATATAACCACGACGCAATGTAATATACCTAAACGAATGGTAAAAGGACTGCACTTGTGCAGCTGTACATACATTTTTTAATCTAGATACCTAGATTACATATTTGTTAAAAAATTATTACCCGTCAGTGCGGATCTTTGCGGAAACAGTAGCAAAAAAAGGATCATAAAATCTTTTTGAGGCATTTTCTTTACTGGGGAGGAGTGACCGGATGTGGTAAAACCCAACGACCGACAATAAATGGTATAGGCTTACCTGCTTCGTCACTTCGATATTTCAGTGTGAAAATTTATTTGATGAAAAAATAGACAAATATGCAAAAATATAACAAAAATTCTAAAATATGCCAAAAATATGCTCTACAAAGTGAAATATGCAATTATACCATTTATACATGGCATTAACGAAATGAATGCAATAAAACATCTGACTAATAAATGTTATTTCTAAAAGACAACAATAAAAATGGGTTTACTGAATATTATTGAATCCTTCAGAAATACAAACAAATTAAAACCGAATGGCAACACCCTATATAAAAACTCGCTCTCAAAAGCACCAAAACCGAAAGTTCATTGACAAAATCCATAGAAAAACCCTAATGACATGCTTGCATTGTAGATTATGGCAACAATCTTCTGATGTGCTTCAGTCACACACACTGCTTATTTTGCTTGGTGATAATAGCAAGTGAACACAAGCCGATCATGGAAAATTACAACAACAATTCCTTGGTATGACAGTGGTTTGGTTCTTATTTCAGTGGCAATTCTTGTGTTTGAATGCCGTGAGAGTATCTACCGGCACCACTGGTAGAAAAAAAGCTCCTCCATAAGGCCTGTAATGACAATTTTTCCTGGACAGAGTATAGTAGGTTATTGGGGGTGTGATGATCGAATTGAAGTTTTTAATGAAGGAAATAGTATATATTGTTGATTCTGTCTTTATGAAATAGTAAAAGCGAAAATGAGTAGCAGCGAAATTGACGTGTATTTATTATAAACATCTGATTTATTTATTTTTAATGTCCCACTTGACCATTAAAAGAGTAGCGTGTATTCTACACACGCCTATAGCTGACTTATTAAAAACTCTCGATTTTCCGCCACCGACTCGAAGTCGTTAAGAACAATCTCCACATCTTGGCTCTATAGAGGATGTCCACCCGATCGCAAGGCATCTATAGCACATCAGCTTCGAATTCGACAATAGTTTTAAACAGATCAAACTACCGTTGCATGTAGGCCACTTCTTCCGTAGAATAAACTTCTCATAACATTTATAAGACTACGTTTGTTATTGAGAACGTCCCTTTTTTTCTATTATTACTTTTTAGGATTACCACGATAAAGTGAATAATATTAGTATGGTGGACCACTGAACTGCGGAAAAGCACAAATTTACATTTTAAGTTTTTTTTTTCACTTTAAAATGGTTCACCTTTCACCCCACCATTTAGATAAAACCATTTTCATAGCTTGCTTCTGAGCCTTAATCATCACTTCGTTCAAATTCAGGGCCACGTCTATCTGGTGCTTTTCTTAATTTTCATGATTCCGAACCTAGGATCTAATTCACCCAAAATGCTTCCTGACTTGCAAAGATTAGGAAAACTGATCTTTTCTTAAAATATAATACTCTTTACTGAGTCTCATCTCCAGATAACTAAGGCCCATTTTATTCACTCGAAGTTGAACACAACTTGCGAAGTTTCCCATATAAAAATCCCCAAGTTGTGTTCAACTTCGAGTGAATAAAATGGGCCTAAAAGAGTTTTCATTTACCAAATTTAGTTTGTTTGTGAAATTTTTAATTTTTTACAATCTTCTTATTTTTATAATCCTCCTTGTCGGGAACGAGTGTCTTTTACATCTCGATACCAATGAGCAAAATGCTGTTATGGCTCTTTTTTTTTTAAACTGTTTAATGTGTTAAAAAAATAACATCAAAACATTTAAAAGCTAGTTTTACTTTAAATGATTTCGGGCAACCAGTGCATATTGAATAATCATAAAAAAAAACAAAAAAATTACAAAAAAAAAGTTGGCGTAGGGCCCTAGGCCTAGCTTGTCACAACCATTCGTTTTGTGTGAGATTTAAATTTTTGGATCTACAATTTTAGGCCGAGTTCAATCATCTAAATAAGAAGCTCCTTCTATACAGTTATACTCAGACGTTAGCGAGGTGTGGTGCAGTGGAATAAAACAATAAGTTGGAATTTAGTTTTTTTTCGGGATCATGATTAAATATTTTTTTCTCAAATCACAATCCCAACTCCCGAACCGAATAATATTAAAACACATTTAAATCTTTGTTAACTATAGTTGGGGAGTTCTTTTTGAACGAAAAGCAAATAAAATACAGAAAAAAATTGTGAAAAAAGCGAAGGTTTAGTGGACTTTCTCGTTCTATAGTTTTGAATTTTTTGGACACGATATGTATTGTTTTTCTCTTATACAAACGAAAGTGGAGATATTGTTTTATATGAGAGAAATGGAACTACAATGGCGAAAGCATCGAAGTCGTTAAGGAATACAAGAAACTTGCAGTTTACTTTACGAAAAATTTAGATATCTT
This sequence comes from Cheilosia vernalis, assembly GCA_949126925.1. Lineage (NCBI taxonomy): Eukaryota > Metazoa > Arthropoda > Insecta > Diptera > Syrphidae > Cheilosia > Cheilosia vernalis. Next base: position 19,807,042 of record OX421361.1, read on the forward strand.
AAGGATAAGATAGCGAAGTCAAAGACGGCTCCAGGAAATAACCCCCCAACGAAATAACCCCCCAAATAGAAAATGAAATAGCCCCCCAAAATTTGTATGGAGGTGGGGATTAATTTCATATGAAATAAGTCCCTAAATTGTGAATTTTAATACCTTCGTAACTTAAAATAAACGTAATTTCACTTAGGATCCAAGAAGCTACTAGGAATTTTGATTTTTCGAATGTACAAAAATCTCGAATCTACATAAATCTCGAAAGAAAGCTCGAAAATAAAAAGTAAATTCCAGATTTTTGGCCATATGTCCCACCCAACAATTAGAAAATTCAACAAAAAATATAAGAAAAAAACCTCGCACCCACCCCGTAATCCAACAGTAAATCCAAGCAGGGGGGTTGCAGGGGGGCAGCAGGCCCCCCCATACACATTTCATAATTTGCGCAAATTACCATTGTCTCAAAAATTAATATTAATCTGAGAGAAGGGCGCCCGCGCCGATTTCTTACTTATTTGGGAACTTATTTCATACCGTTCGGGGACATGATGGTATAGAGAGTGGTTGGAAATTGCTGAGGGCTGTGGAGTGAATTTGAGTTTGGATAATAGCGAAGATTGGAAGAATCAACTTTATCAGCCCATCAAAAGCATGGATGAGAAATCTCGGGTAATGCATTTAGACCAAGCTTCGGGATCATATGACCTATAGCCGTTTAAGTTAAGATCTATACAGAATAATAACTACTTCCGTTATGAGTATAGCATATCGGATATATCGACAGTGTATAAGTTGCGTGGAGAACTACAGAAGCTTAACAATATCCCACACAAGGAAGACTTACCAGTGCTGGTTATCTTATGCAACTGGGCCGAAAGAGAGGATGTCATACATTTTGTTGGGAAGTGTCCAGTTCTGAAGGAAATTAGCAGACATATCTTCGGAAGCAAGGTCTTGGCGGAGGATCAAGTTTTTATGCTTCTTAATGAAGTTAACTTCTTTTCTTAAAGCAAACACGATACTGCAAAATAAGCGCTAAATTATCGTGACAATTTCTAAATAGGTATACTTATATTTATCTTTTTAAGTTAATTTAATTGTTGTCAATCGGGCAGACGGTAAAGCCATGTTCATTAACATAACATAACATAACATTATATGTTATGTTAGGTATGTTTTTATAAGCCACAAAAATTTTTTTATTATTATTATATTATTGAGATATTCCTCACGACGCAGAAGAAGACTTTGGAACATTTTTGCATTGATAACTCCATCTCATCAAAAAATGGTATTGAGTGGTTTTTGAAGGATACCAACATTATATTCATGAATGTTGAATTTTTTTGACTCCACAGGAAGCAGTAGGAGTAGGAGTTGGAGTAGTGCTGCGACTTGTATACGATATTTTTGTACTGAAACATCAAACAAATAGATGGAAGGATAAAATATATAATTACCTACTCTTCATAAGAAGATGTTACTATCCGGTACATACCTACTAAGTCCCTTATTCACCGAATATGAAAAAAACTATATTACTAAATTAATGAATTCACGCTGATAACGTTTAGATGGATAAATGCTTTAAGTTATCATATCTTCGTAGATTTGTTAAATAAATAAATATGTATATCTATTTATATCCATTGTACTGTTTCTTTTTTGTGCTGTTTCCCAAATGAATTACATATTAACTACATCACAAAATGTGAATTTTTTAACTGAAGAAGACAACAGCTACACATGAGGCTTAATGGTACTTACAAACCTGATATTATTTTTCTATTCATTGTTTTTCTGACTTAATTAAGTTATTTTATTTCCATGAGGGAATACTTTCGAAAGTTAGGTCATATACCTAGGCTTTGTGACCATCAAGCGTAAATATTATTCTTCAAAAGCCGAACACGTACAATAGCCAACAACCAACAGTGACAGCCCACCACACCATACTCATATGCAGCGACATCACTCGGTCCATTCACTGGCACTTGATAATACACTCAACTGTGCTGCATGCACTTGTCACTTGCGACTAAACCGTTCTCAGTCAGTGCTTTATATTGTTCTTTCGGAAATAAACTCCTTCTCCATCGAGCTATTTCAGCTGCGAAATTGTAGAGATGAATCTTAATGTTTTTTTTTTTAAGATGATATAGGTATAAAGACCATCAGACTATTTACTTGTGTATTGCACATAAGGTTCAAATAAATTAACTTTTTTTATTAAATCCATTTTACTAGGAGTATAGTTGTCTTTTTTTTTAAATAATCAGTTTGGCATCACATTATCTAACTCTAACCGAACACGCTTTTTCTACCAGGGGTCAACAACTTAACGTATAGCAAAACAGATTCCAACGTGTGCGATCCGGAAGTGAAACATTATAACGGGTGATTTTTTAAGAGGTTTAGAACTTCTTTAAAAAAAAAAAAACACAAAAAATTCGAAAAAATGAATGAAATATTTATTTGAATCGATAGTTTGAACCTTGCAATTTAATGTTTAAAGATAATTTCATGCAAATGTTGACCGCGGCTGCGTCTCAGGTAGCCCATCCGCTGAGTCCAATTTTGGCATACTCTTTCACACATATTGGCCGGTATCTCACGAATGAATGCATGGATGTTGGCTTCCAGTGCGTCAATCGAAGCGGGCTTGTCCCTATACACATTAGCCTTGACATACCCCCACAAAAAATAATCTAATGGTGTCAAATCGCACGATCTAGGCGGCCAATTGACCGGCCCGAAACGTGAAATTAACTGTTCACCAAACTCGCCTCGCAATTGCGCCATTGTTTCGCGTGCTGTGTGGCATGTGGCACCGTCTTGTTGAAACCACATATCATGCAAGTCAAGAACTTCCATTTCGGGCAAAAAAAAGTTTGTTATCATCACTCGGTAGCGTTCACCATTGACAGTAACGCTGCGATTCGCATCATCTTTGAAGAAATATGGCCCAATAATGCCGCCGGCCCATAAACCGCACCAAACAGTGGCTTTTTCGGGATGCATTGGTAGCTGTTGCAATGCTTCTGGCTGATCTTCACTCCAAATGCGGCAATTTTGCTTATTTACGTACCCATTCAACCAAAAATGAGCTTCATCGCTGAACACAATTTTTCGATAAAAAAGCGCGCGATGAACATTTCGAACCGAGCACGAATTTTGATAGTAAAATTCAATAATTTGCAAGCGTTGTTCATTTGTAAGACGATCCACGGTTAAATTGCAAACCAAACTGAAGCTGTTTGACAGTGACACAAGGTACTAAACACACGTCAGCTGTCAAAACCAGTGTTGCCAAAACCAAACCAGCTAAAAAATCACCCGTTATATTGAAAAGAATTGTTTATGGATTCCTTAATAATTTCTCAGATTCTGGGAAAAAATAATGCTCATAGTGTTTTTTGTACCTCATGGGTAGGTATGTCGACAACCTTATATTGATAAATGGCACAGAAAATTAAAGAAACATTTATCCAATATTTTCTACCGTCTGAGTTGATCGGGTACATGACTATTGATGACATACAAATACTCACACCTACGAAAGACATGCTTGAATATATCTTGCATACGTACCTATTCGTTTTAAATACATTTCCCCCTCAAAATAAACACAGCAAACGCTTTCGCCCATTCAGTTTGAAAGAACTTTATCCCGATAACGTCAGATCATAGCAACAAGCTTTCAAAACTTATTGTTGCATATCATCATATTCTTCACCATACTTATACAAAATAGACTGAAGGGACATTTTTTAATAAACGACATACCAACATAGCCGCATCTATTCGACAAAAAACGAATACACCAGATTCCCATTACAGTTCATAAGGGATGTAGTGGCGTTGACATCAACAGAAGACACCGTGAACTATAATGCAGCAAAGGACAAAGTTAGTTTATATACCTAATGGAAAGTGTGTTTTATGTTTTGGACAAATTAGAACATCAAATTAAAATTTCAATTTCTAGTGGTTATGCCAAAATGACAAAGGAATAACAAGAAAGTATTTAATTACAAAACTACTTTTATTCTTATCAACACTTTTATTCCACCGTTTAATTTAATAAAGTCCTTTTTGGCGCGAAATTACCCATCAACCTCCGAAAATATATTTAAACGACTACAACACTTTCATTTATTGTAGGTACACAAAGTCGGCGACGACGTAACATTCGACACAGAAACCCTATTTAAATGTTTGGGGAGTTTGCAAACCCTTTTACTTTGCCTATGAAAAGAAGGACTCCTGTTGCGCAAGTTGAAAGTAAATTTTTTATGTGTTGAAGTGGGAAGCGAAGTTCTCATATCGAAGCGAAGAAGTACGAGTATTAGTATTGATTGGGCAAATACGTTTCATACGTATAAGTAACTCGGAACTTGTAGGAACATTGTTCTATATTGTGTTAACTTGTCCTAGGTTTTATTTGAGACCCACTGCTACGCAATATAATAACAATTAACTGTTATGGCTTTGTAGTTATATCGATTTACTTATAGCCATTTTAGTCTGGAACTTTAAATTTGCTTGAGCTCGAAATTGCGATATTTATTAAAAAATTGTCTCATAATATTATGCTGCGTTGGGTTAGATAAAATATTTACTTACAAATTCGGTTCGTTTGGGTAAAGAAACTGGGTTATTTTAGCTCCATGTTCAGTATAATATCATGGAAGTAATTAATCTCATTCTGAAGGTATTCATTATTTTTGTTATTTGGGAATATTTTAAAAACATAGCTGTTTCAAGCAATCTCGAAATTTGACGAATTTCGTCCTATGCCAATCTTTCCTGAACGTTCCAAGTCAGAGCGAGAATATTTTCTCAGCTCTGGGTAAATAAATTTTATTATAATAATCAATCTATATGCACTAACTTAATAGGTGCTTGTTTTCATAAAACTGCATGCTTGAACAAGGGGCCAGGGCCCATAGTCTTTAACTCATGCAACAACTTTTCGCATTGAAAAATTTAAAACTTACGAACATTTTGTTTTAATTGATATCGTTTTAGTGATATATGTATATCAATACGATAATTACAGAACATAAGCACAGATTGATCATTTTATAAAAAAACTAGCTCAAATTCAACCGGCTTCGCCACAAATTTGTTAATTTAAAAAATGTATGCAATTCACCAGCTGCTGTAGATCGTGGAATAACAGACAATGTTTGGCGAAAATCACCTGCTAACAATAACACCGAAAATCCGTTGATTCCCACTAAATATTGCAACGTTCTATCTAACGCCTCCAAGGACTTATTGTGAGCTATCGTGGATTCATCCCAAACGATTATCCTACATTCATGAAAAACTTTTCCCATGCCTGCCCTTAAAATGGTCCCCTTTTATAAAAACAAAATGTGTAAATCAGCCACCCGGATTCTAGATACAGGGTCACACACAAAAGTGAACTAGAGATGTCATCTTATTTATTTACCTACCTATCGCACAAAAATTAGCTTGGTTATTTTTCTAAAGCTCTCTTTTGTTTTACCTTTTCCGTGATTTGCGTGTAAGATAGAGCACCATCCTACATAAATATGATTTTCTCTATAGCTCTGTTATTCAATTTCTCCATTTAAAAACAAGCCAAAATAACTTCGAAACCCTGTGTTCTTCTAAGTGTTAAAGGTGTTCCCAAGAAGAAACTGCTCTATCATAGCCACGGCCATTGTGGTCGTATCAGGGCTGTAGCTAGAGTCGAATTTGAGGTAGGGCAACATTGGCTACAAGTAGGGCGGTAGTAAACAAATTATCATAATTGATCTGACCTCGAAGGACGGACTCCCAAATCAATCATCATGTACACCAAAACCAAAACCTCGCTTTTCGTCGTTTCGATTTGCGTCGTTTCAAAGTTGAGTCATTTAAAACTTTTCGTGGTTTCGAAGCTGCGTCGTTTTTATTTCAGTTCACTTTAGATAAAATGAATTAAATCTGAATAAAAATTTTGAAATGAATTAAATCTTAACATACCCAATAACAAGGTATGTAATTTATTTGGTTTTATGAAATATTTATTTTTTTATTAATTGAATAAAGAATCGTTATTTCGATTTGCGTCGTTTCGATTTGCGTCGTGTTTTTCTGGTCCCAATTAATGACGCAAAGCGGGATTTTGGTGTATATCATTGATTTCTATGTCAGTAATGTACATTCAATAGCTATTCGTAGACAAATAATTTCTGTGACAGAGCATGAGCATGGATCTAAGAGTTATTAAATCCTCAATAATGAATAACTTCACCCACAAATCAAATTTAAAAGTTCCTTCAGCTAAGAATGAATGAAACCCAAGATGTTCAATTGTTTAACATGAGTTTCTTGGACTTACAAATCTTCACACAAAAACTTATACAAATTTACTTATAAATATTGCTTTTGATCTAAAATAATTTGTGTTTTAAACATACCAAAGATAAAAACGTGGTAAGAATTGTTAGTATTTGTATTTGTCCACATAGTGTGGTCTATCTTGTATTTTTTGAGCGACCGGAAGATGATGATGCATTAAAATAATATATAAGTATTATTTTCTAAATCATTCTAGGAGCAAGAAAGAACCGAATATATAGCAATTACCTACATTAAAAAAAATAATAAAAAAAATATTTTGAACTTACAATTGTTTGCAAAATTTCAGCAAGTTTTAAAGCTCATGTGTGACCGGAAGATATTAACCGATTTTTTTCTATTTTTCCCCTTTTTAATCTCTACAATTAGCAACTTTTCCGCGGTATTACGACTTGAAAAAAATGATTTTTTTTTCGGCCCACACTAATATCCACGTCTGAGTGAGAGTGAGGTAATAATGAATTGTTAGGTGGGGTGAAACGAGTAAATAGATACGACCAAAAATACCACTTGGATCATATTGTTTCTGCAAACTTATTATAATAATTAACATACTAACAAAAAATATTTAAAACGGCTGAATTCTACGATTCGCCATGTTATTAAAAATGCGAAGAACTTCGTTCAGATTAACTGATTTTGTTCTTTTTCTTCAAAGGCCAGAAATACCATACCAGCCATTCTCTCGTGACCCATTGACTGCCTTTGAGGCCTATTGATTGCAGTTAAAGTTGAAAACGCAGTTTCTTACACTGCGAATGGTCGCCATCGCCACAGATGCAAAAAGTTCATAATATGCATCTTTGAACGCCTCTCGTTGCCTGTACAAAACCTGCAATGTATTTTCCATTTTATCTTCGTTACGACTCAAGTAAGCTTTAACCACTCAAGCCTCTTCTCTTGATGGAATTTTCAGACCTGTATTATTATTATATGAAATGAAGGTCACAAACTGTGGTATGTTCGGAAAAGTTTAGATAGGTACCTACCTACCGCTACAATTTTTTTTATCGCAAACTATGAACGGACGATTAAATTATAATAATTTATTTTAGTTTTTGGTATTTTTGTGGGTCTTATACTATCAATTGTAACATTTAGTGCGAGCTCTTTTTTCGGTCACAAGGTGACTTCAATATATTACAATGACCATCAGTATAAACTATGGCGAACGTTATTTTGCGGACAGAGCTACAACAACAGCAAGTTCATAGACTTTTTATGGACTGCTAGCGCTCTATGTTCAGAGCGGAATTTATTGGAAACAGAAATAAAGTAAGTGTTATGGGCTTCATTAATAATATGAGGAATTTAGAAATAACTTTTCTAAGATACGTTGAAGCAAAAAAAAAAAAAAGCTACGAATACATTTCGCCTTTTAAGTTGTATAAATGACCATTCACATGAGCGCGAACTGTGAACAAATCAATTTATCTGTATTTATAAATTAAATATTGCTATTTATTTTACCACAAATTCATATTATTCAATTAGTATAACACCTAATCTAAATAAAACTGAAACTAGATTGATTAAAGTAACGAAATTTACATTTATACAGCAATTCTCCCGCGAATTGAAAATTCTTGCCGCGAACTGTTACACTTTATTCATAATCCACATAAAACAGTCGCGATACACAAACCTGCGAATGAAAATTTCACTCGAACTTAACCTTCAGCAATGCAAATGATTCGCGAGTACCTGCGACTAAAAAAAGTTTTCATGTAAATGAAGTGTCAGAATCTACGAATATTCGGATTGCCTCTTAGCACCGCTAAATTCCACATTAAAACCTGGCTGAAAAACAAAGCAAACCATTACTGGACAAACACTGAAGGTAACAGACAAGCTAAAATGTTCATGCCAACTACTTCCCTTTCAAGAACAAAACAATTCCTAAACCTAACAAGGAGTCAAATTCGTACAGTCACAGGGTTCCTCACTGGGCACTGCCAAGTCAAAAAACACCTCATGACTATGGGAATAATACAAAACAACACTTGCAGACTATGCAACGAAGACGAAGAATCAGCAGAACACATACTGTGTCACTGTGAATGTCTAGTCAGATTACGTCAACACCACCTAGGTAAACCTTACCTTGGGGCAGAGGACATACCTGACAGCGCACTCAAAGATCTACTAGGATTCATAACTAAGTCCGGTATCATGAGCGAGCTTTAATTGGAGGAAATCACAATAGGCCCACTCGTGGCCGAAGTGATATGGCAACCAGATTCCACCTCCCTCAATATATCTAGGTATCTATCTATCTATCTATCTAAGGGAGTAAGTTTATTCAATAGCCCATGTCCTATATTTGTAAAATTTGATCGTTCAGATGATTTGGCACCTCCAGAGTTATGAATCTATTCAAAGTATAATTTAGAAAATTTGTAAAAGTTGTTGATTGAAATATATGCGAATGTGGTATTGAAAAGTATTTTAAAAAAAATATAGGTAGGTATATGTAGAACAGAAAAAATTCATGCCATAAATATAAGACAATTTTGCAATTTATGCGGAAATAAAAAAGCAAAAAATTTTTTTGTTAATTTTTTTGTTTGGTCCTATTTATTATTTACAAATTAAACTAGCAAAATTTTTGATGCGACAACTATTGTATAACAAAGAAAGTCTACTAACACTCAAAACGTGTCTCTAGAATTCTATGGAAAAATCCAATATGATTTTTTATTCGCTTTGAACCAAGAGCGCAAGCTATGTTAGCGTCATTTCTTGGGCAGAGCTTGTATGGAACTGAAATTTTACTACCATTTATATTATAGTAATTCAATGAGCAAGTTTTCTTGCTGTCACATTGACCTTTTCGAGTCTCTTAATTTTTGGACAGCGACAGTGAGTAGACGTCTTTCAATTGTATACGCGTTTATAAAGTTAGAAATCTTACGGCATTCATTAAAATATAATCTTTGTATCTTCTTTTCATCACACGAACTTATTGCAGCAATTCATGACTAATTCAGAGAAGGTGGCCTGGCGTGGGATTCCAGTACCAGTCAACCAAATAGTTAAAAATTTAAAATATCTTTATTGATCATCTTTACAGGAATAGATTTAATAAATTTTAGAGAAAAACATACTTACTTACTTACTTAGGTGGCGCTGCTGTTCGGGTGGACCTGTGCCTCAACCAATACGCCTCTCCAGTTAGTGCGATCTTTGGCTAACTGCCTCCAGTTGCGCACTCCAAGTTGGTTGAGGTCCTTCCACTTCCTTGAGTTACGTGCACAGAGACGTCCATCAACACTTAGTCGCACCATAACACATTTTAATTAGGATGCATTTTTATTAAATCAAGTTACAAATCTAATTGAAATTCTTTTATTGTAACTTAATATATCCATTCATTTTATATTTTCCGTTGTAATCAAATATATCATTTATTTCATATTTTCAATTGTAATCAAATATTATCATTTATTTCATATTTTCCATTGTAATCAAATATTATCATCTATTTCACATTTTTGCTGTAACATAATATACGTAACAATCATAATGTACATACATTTACCTGACGCATTCCGTTCTCACGCTGCAAATAATCGCAGCGTCAACATTAGTACTGTATAAAAACTCTATGGAAATTATTGAGTTTGTCATTCGATTCAAATAAAAGTTCAGAGACGGAAGCTCTGAAAAAAATTAAGTTGTTTTTTTTTTTACTACCAGCGGGATTCGCACATGTAACTCGCGCGCCACCTAAGGCGAGTTCTTCCTCTACCGCGTTGTCCCTCCGGGTTGGAGTCGAAGACTCTTCGGGCCGGAGCGTTGGTGTCCATTTTGCGTTCAAAACGACCAAGGAGATCTTCAATTCTTCATCCGCCTTTGATAGCGTCCATGCTTCTGCGCCATAGAGTAGGACTGGGATGATGAGGGTCTTATATAGTCTCCATAGTGGTTCTTGACAAGGCCTTACTTCTCAATTGCCTTCTTAGACCAAAGAAACAGCGGTTAGCAAGTGCAATTCTTCGATGTATTTCTGATGTGATGTCGTTGTCAGAATTCATAGCGGAGGCGAGGTAGACAAAATCCCTAACTACCCCAAAATTATAGCTGTCTGTCGTGAAATTCGGACCGATTCGTCGATGTTGTGTGTCCCTTCTTGTTGACAGCATATATATATTGTTTTGCCCTCATTCACAACTAAACCCATTTTTGGCGCTTCTGTACTGATACTTGCAAACGCACCAGTGACAGCTCGCTGTGTTCTGCCAATGATGTCGATGTCGTCAGCGTATGCACAGACTTCTGGAAGATTGTGCCTCTGGTGTTGGCTTGCGAGTTTCGCACAATCTTCTCGAGAATGATGTTGAAGAAGTCACACGACAGCGCGTCACCTTGTCTAAATCATTTTTTGACATCAAAGGTATCGGTGAGATTGTTTCCGACCTTGATGGAGCAGCGAGCATTCTCCATCGTCATTCTGCACAATCGGACGAGTTTGGCAGGTATGTCAAAACTAGACATGGTTTTATATAGCTCGTCTCTCTAAATGCTGTCATATCGTCGTCTCTACAGGTCTCTGTTCGGGTCTTGTTGCGGTGACACCTTCTTTTTACCCTTTGGTAAAACTTCCGAACATTGTTCCTGGAGTAGCACCTCTCTATTTCCTCGATTGCGCGCTTCTCGTGATCTTTCTTTTTCTTCCGGAGAAGCCGATGTTCTTCTCTCCTCTTTTGCTCGTAGAGCTCACGAGCTGCTCTCGTTCTTCTGTGCAGCGCCGCTTTGTATGCGCTTTGGTTTGCTGCATGTGCTTGCCGACATTCTTCATCAAACCATAGGTTTCGTGAGGGTGGCCGTGTGAAACCCAGCACATCGGTTGCGGCGTTTCTGATAGCTTCTTGGCATCTATACCACTGGTCTTCAGCACTTGATGCTGGCTGCATAGGACTTCTCGAGAGGTTGAGGGATACGCGATCTGGCGGTTTGTTGCGATTGTAGCCGTTCAACGTTAAATCTCCTCACAGTATTTCCCCGTTGTTGTGGCGTTTGAGATATCCGCATACGCACCTTGGCTACATCAAGGTAGTGATGCGAGTCAATGTTGGCCCTTTGGAACGTTCGGACATCCATAATGCTGGAGGAGTGCCTTGCGTCGATCGCAGTGTGGTCAATCTGGTTGACGGTTGATTGATCAGTAGATCTCCATGTGCCCTTATGAATATCGAGATGCGGGAATCGCGTACTTGCTATGACACCATTTCGCCCCACGCCGCGAAGTCGATCAGCCCAAATCAGTTATCGGAGGTGGTGACGTGTAGGCTGTACCTTCCGACGGTACTACCAAAGATGCACTCACTTCCAATCTTTGCATTAAAATCACCTAGGACAATTTAATTGTCATAGTTAGGGCACTGCTCGTATGTCTTGTCTAGGAGTTCGTAGAACCTACCTTTGGTGTCGTCGTCTTTCTCCTCCGTGGGGGCATGGGCGCATATAAGGCTAATGTTGGCGAATTTAGCCTTGATGCGGATTGTCGCGAGGCTCTCGTTCACACAGCTGAAACTTAAGACTTCTTGCCTAAATCTGCCGCCCCCGCCAACGACGAATCCACATCCAAATAAGCGCTGTTTTTGTTGCCGATAGCAGTCATAGATATCGTAGTTTTTCATCTTCTTCTTGCCCGGTCCATCCCATCCCATTGGATGGTGGTTAGGTCTGCTTTATAGCGGTTCAGGGCCTCCGCTAACTGTACGGCTGCACGCGGTCTGTTAAGGGACCTAACATTCCACGTACAGATCCGACACCCTGACTAGTGCTGAAAATTCCTTACTGACCTTAGCTCCAAATACGTCCGAGTATAGCTCACGTAATGTATCAGCAATCTTGACTGTTGGCACCACCGTTGATCCAACCTTGTGGATTCATTCGCTGTATGTGTTCTTTCTGAGGGGCTCATGTAAGACCTCTGAGACTCGATCAGGCAGTCATTCCGACAGAGCATTATAGTGTTGCTATTTTCTTCGTGCTCAACACTCGCGCTTATAAGTTTAGCAAGTCATGCCCGGACGAACAAGACCAGTACCCGGTGGTTACCACGGGGAGGTAAAATAAGCACAATTGATGTGTATGAAACAGTTGCAACAGTCGGGCATCGCCAAGTTGATATATCGTAAAACAATTTTTGTCAATGCACAAAGTTTTGTCGCATTTATCACACTTCCATTTAATGCGCGCGCGACACATCACACATCGCAGTTGTTTTTCCAGCTTCTTAGGGTTGTGTCCGTTATTGTTTGCTGTAAGGCGAACTATCGCTGAGCTAGCTCGGCTTTTATTTCTGCTTCTAGAACGCAGGTAATTTCTGGCAATGTTCCGTCTAAAATCTAGTTGATCAAGTGGCTCAGAATTGAAAAATACATGCAACCGCCATGCATTTGAAACGGCCATATCCATCAAATAAGTGAAGATAGACACTTTTTCGTTCTATTTTCTCTAATTGTTCCTGTTGCTTTATACCCACACTCTTTCAAATCTTTTACCAAATCGTAACTTGAAAATAAATTGTCAAAATACACCGGACATATGTTCTTGTGGTATTGCTGATGTTTTTTGGAGCAACGTTTTAACCACTCGAGTGCCTTACAGTCCATTCACATGAAACATTTAATTTGGTCGCAGACACCCGCGAATCCAATGACAGTCGCCGTTATTTGTCTCTATAGGGGGAAAGCGGGAGACTTGAGCCACTTTTTGTTATATCGTTAATAAAAATTTGTTTATCAATCACAGCCACCTGTTAAATGGATTTTTTTATAGCTACATTTATCTATTTTAAGAACGGTCTGTTAAACTTATAATAAACGCAAGAAATTTTTGGCAAATGCCAAATGTTTGAAAACAGATTTTCGGCTCAAGTCTCCCGCACCACCGGGAGACTTGAACACCCCTTCGGGGAGAGTTGAACATACTCAAATCCTACGAGAAAAACAATAAAACGAATAATTTATCCACTTCCAATGTGATTATAATTTATTTTTATTGTTTTAGTGGTTTAGGTACTTCAGTTTCTTAGCATATACAAAGTCAAAAAAGGTAAACAAAAACTAAACTTCAGAAACATAACGAAAATAAATCAATAACTTAAATAACCTATTACAAGGTTTATTTCTTTGAGTTTTTTAATTAAATTATTTTTTTTTTATTATTAAAATTAAATACAAGGCTTTAAAACACTTACATAACATTTCATCAGAGCAAATGGAGATTTGAGCCACTGATCAACTCTCCCTTTAGAAACTGTCTCAAGTCTCCCGTTCGCATTTTTTAACAAATTTATGTTCATAATTTTTGTTATATACAAACTAGAATGGTATCATACTAATATTTACAATGTAGAATATCAATATTGTTAGGTAACATCAAATTGATTTATTTAACGCTTTACAGATCAATTTTATAGAGAAAAAAGAAAAAAAAATTTTTTTTACTATTGGCACTGCAAAACACCTTTTCTCTTCCACCAACCAGAGACAGCTGATGATTTAGAATTATTTTTGTGTGCAATTAGCTCGTCACTGTCTGCATCGCATACACTTACACTTGTTAGATTTCAATGGAATTTGAGCAAATTATTGAGAGTGGCTCAAGTCTCCCATATGTTCAAGTCTCCCGCTTTCCCCCTAGCATTTTGAGTTTAAGGTTAAGTTCGAACGAATGCTTTATTCGTTAGTTTGAGGACCGCGAATCGAATGATGTGGATTGTGAATAAGCTTTGACAATTCGCGCCAAGGGTGTATTCGTTCGCGGCAAAAAGTTTGCAATTCGAAATTTCGTTATTTAAACTGTTTATTAACATGTTTTCTTAATACATTTTGATGGGATAATTAACTATCCTCCTCTTGGAATAGTAAAATGTACAATTTTCTGTTCATAAATGCATCAAAAGTGGTTTGTTCGCATTTCAGCAATTCGTTCGCTCGCTCTCATGTGAATAGTCCTTTAGTACTTCCAATGGATTTTCCACAATATACCTACATCGAATGCGTAACAGTAGCCATTAGCACTTGCTACTGCCCAGTCCTTACACCCAAATCTTATGGGTTTCTGTTTCGATGGGTGATGACCATAATACTTTATCATAGATTCATCGACTGATAGATCTTCGTGGCAAATGCCCCATTGACAATTTTTTTTTTTTCAGTGGGTCGCATAAAGGCCTCACTTTGAACATTTTATCGTTAGACTTCTCGGCAAAGGTGTTATCAGCCAAATGGATGTTTTTCTTTATATCTAAATACCTGTTTCGCGACATACAATCAGCTACAATAGAGACTCTAACATCTTCATCTAAGCTCCAGTACATGCGCTCTCGAGCTGTTTTATGATAACCAGACAAAAGTAAAATCCACGCAAATCATCCTTATTTAGCTCAAAAGTATGTCGATTATGCTGCCCTGCATACAACAAGCTGTTGGGTATAATTAGGTCATACAACTCTTCATCAAACAATTTCTCAAATATATCCACAGGAGTGAGGTTTACCAATTCTTCACTTAGCCGACTCCTCCTAGTATGTAGCAAAGAGGATCTATAACTAGAGAGCCAACTGAGAGCAGAAACGGTACATTTGCCTACAAGCTGTTGTTTGGCTGCTGTCCGGTACAGGAATTCCTAAGTATTAGTGCCTGTACAAATCAAAGGAGCGCCATTGCTGCCACACGCATACTTAGGAAATCCTGTACCGACACTTTATGTCAATCGGGCGGCCATTATTATGGCGTGGGCGACTGTGTTCGGCATTTTTGGTGCCCATTAGTTACACGACGTTCACATCTCAGTTCAGTTTGAAAGTTTTTAAGTTTTATGAAATTGTTTTTACCAAATGTAATTTCTGATATAATTTTGTCAAAATGCCAAATACCTCAATAAAATCATGTTTTTTTTTTCGATATCTATCAGAAATCGATTTCATGACAAATCAGACAAAAATCAACTCAAACGATTTTTGCACTCTTATTAAAAGAGATTTATTTGTAACTTCAAGCATCTATTGTAGGTATATTTTAAAGAAAACATTGTTTTCGTCGATTTTAATGCTTTTCATTTTGAAGTCATATTGAAACAAAATAGGTATTTTAACACAGTTTGGGGAAAGCGTTTGTATTAATATGTTGTGGGAAAAAAACTGTTTTAGTTTCAGCATAATTTTTAATCTGTAAATGGTACATAAAATGGATAAATAATTTCTGTTTTTGTCCGTTTATAATACCTACCTACCTGATTATAACTATATGCGCATTTCATTTTTTCAGTTAAATTCCATAATAAAAGAAATCCTATATAGATCGCCTTTTACTTATGTGTTTTTTTAGCTTCGAACTCTGCAAAGAAAAGTAAAGTAAGATTTTCAGCACGCAATTAGAACAATTACTGAAAAACATACTTTGCTGAGTTCGAAGCTCAAAAAAACACGCATATACTTAGAACAACATTACTTTTTATATTTCAAAAACACACACAAGTGTACTTGTTTTTGTTAATTAATAATTAAGAGGGACTTACAAAAACATCAATGGACATTTTAAAATACAACATTATAAAATTTACAAAAGAATATATCTATAAACACGAATGGAACACGCAAGAACTTAAAATTAACAAAACCATTTGGATTGATACTACGTTCGATTGAATAATCCAATTAAACACCCCATTATATTGTATTTTTGTTAGGATTTTAATCATTATTATATCCGAGAATATCTTTTTCATAAATTAGCATTTTTCTGTTCCTAAGTAACAACAACAGTATTCAGTATTCACTCTAATTAAACCACAGAATTCCTAATCACATTTTGATTTTGTACAAAAATGGTGCTAAAAAAAAGAAGTTGAAAATACCCACCAAGTAATAGAAATTTATGCAATGTTTAGGAATATTTAAAACTGATGTGGTATTCGTTTGGGCTTCATCAGATTTGCCCTCAGATTTCAGATTTCGTGTGCCTAATCGAACATAAAAATTCATCATTTTTGTGTTGATATTTGTGCGATTTGAATATGTGTAGTCTTGGACACTTTTCTAAGCGATTTTTATTCACTACTTAAATTTTGTATTAAAACATAAGAAATATCCGTACCGATTGATATCTAAATATCAAAACATAAATAATTTAGAAAAATAGATTCACCCGATGCAACGCCTTTCTTTGCTGTAGAAAAAATTCCTTAAAAATGTAAACAAACTCCATCAGTTGTCAAACTCAAATTGGTATTGGTAGATCTGAGAAAATATCTAGATTCGCAAAAGTGCTCTGAAATCAGAAAAAGATTGCTTTTTCCTGTACCAAACGAACATAAAAATTGCTCTGAGAGCAAAAAAAGTGCTCTGAGAGCGCCCAATCGAATACCACATAATACATAAATCACTTTTGCTCTAGTGAAAACTTGGGTTTAACTTGCATGGTAATAACCTATTTTTGGAACAACTCCAAAAGGTAGCTGCATGAATTTTGCTGTCAAAAATATTTTTCATGTAAACAAAACTAAAAAAAACCTGAAATGTGAATGGATTAACATTTTTTGGCACCTGAGATGGATAGAGCACAAGTAAAGCTATCTAAAAAACCATTCTCCACATGTATTCCTATTTCATTTATTGTTATATATTAATTTACAAATTGTTTGTTATTGGAAAAGTGCCACCCGGCGGCCATTAATAACACGTATTCACCGACAGGAAAAATACGAGCGCGCGAGAGAGGGCTGTCATTCAAAAATTGAGGGGATAATCGGTTAGGGGCAAGTGAAGTTGGCTCTCTAGTTATAGATCCTCTTTGGTATGTAGGTACAGCGTTTGAAACTGTTATATTTTCAGAGTATGCTCCATCGCACCTTTTCCAAATTGGTAAATAATCCATTGGCTCAGTTCGTCGTCGTTTGTTAGAAAGCGGTTCGTCATCACTATCCCCCCAGCCACTATCATCGTCTTGTGGCATATGTCGTCGCATTACCTGTAAATTACCTGGGACGTCTCTAGGCAGAGCAAACATTTCAATGTCATCTTCGTCGCCTTCCTCTTCGTCTGTGAGAGCACTAGGTTCCGGTGGCATAGTCACCACATCAAACCCATTGTCATTTTCTTCATCAAAGATGGAGTTGATAGCTTCTTGAAGTCCTAAATAGTTATTTTTTTCCGTGAATTTCGACATTTTCAACCTCCATACCTGACGAAAAAAATTTCGAAATTTCTATACAGTCCATTGTACTAAAAACACAACACTTACATAAACAGCGCACCAAATACTGTATAATAATTCTGAATCACAGAAAAAGAGTTACCACAATAAGGTTATCCAGTATCCTTGCCATTTAGTTGTAAATAGTTATGATTTGTAAAATTAGCAGTTAATTACAGTTATTATATAACTGACCCACCTCACTATGAAAACTCAACTTACACAACTGTCCACAATTGGCGCCAAATTTTATGTTAATATGTAAGTTTCTTTTCACAAATAAATGAAAAAATAACCGCCTACTATTAATTTTAAGAAATACATCGAGAATTCAAATGATTATTTCTCATAGAATGTTCACTAAAGTGGTGTCGTTTTTAAAGTACGGCGGGCGTAAGTGGATTAATGTAGATGGCGATATTTTGCTGAACGGCAATCCCATCTCAAGTAGCTCCGTCAACTGCAACTGTGAATTCTCCCAGAACATCTGGCTGGAACACACTGCATGTGGCCAGAAGTCTCACGGCCAGCTTCCGATACCCTCCCCTCACTAGTTTTTGATAAATCAGTATATAACAAGAGTTTAAAGGAAAAAGATAAGACGGACGGATGAAAAAAGTGTAGCTCCTTGAGACCGATGTGTATTGGAAATACGGTTATCTTATACCCCATACTAACCCTATTATGGCAATATTGTCACTATCCCAGTGATGACCGATTTTTTTTTGCTATTAAATTACCCATTTCCATATCCGTTTTTTCCCACTTTTTTCCCTATTTGGATTTGTTGAAGAAAAGTAAAGATGCATTTTTAATATAGTTAAAATTTGTTTTCTTTTATTAAGACATAGATTAATGTGAATTTAAATCATAATTAATTAATTCACTATAGCTTGGCGTCAAAGCTAATATACAGGTAAAACAAAAACAACTCTAAACTCGTAATCTATAAAACTCAGCGTCATATGGCAAGCTCCACAGCTGATATTGAATTTGCAAAAGGATTGCACTTAAACTGAATGTAAAAATGGCACATGTGAGTAAAGGCTGTGTTCGGTTCGAAATGGGTTCAAGCTAAATCACGTAGATTCAATAAACGCAGTGATAGGTACTTCTATGTTCGGTTTTATTGGAAAGTTAACTACACTAGTTTCATTTTTAAATTATGCGAAATTTATACACATTTTTTTAATTGTCTTATTTACTCTCAGATATAGTATTTGCTGTTAACAAATTTTAAAACTACATACAACAAAAAAGGGTGCCAAAAAGTTAACCTCATTTAAATAACCTAATTATACTCGTCAACATGGCTCTCCACAAAATGATACTTTAGGAGCCACTAGATTTGTCTGTTACACACAACACATTTCCAGTAAGACAGACAGAAACATTGTCATTAATTAAAATTAAAAGGAATAAAAATCCGTACTCCTCGTGAGAAAACTACATTTTTGTTCTATTAGATGCTTACCTAACATCAAAAAGAAATCAGACAATATATCTCATATAATAAGTCATTGTCTCTGGGATTATATTCCGCTAAAAGGCAATTAAAACACATATCAATTACGCGACTTTGAGGTGAAGATGAAAGGAATTGCGATTTCAAGTTCTACCCCAGTTTTGTTGTTGCCTTAATAAAAGTGATATTCTTTCAAATTCATGCTAAATTTAGTTGATGCTTTTGAGAAAAATATTTAATATGATTAATCTACGAGTATCTGCGCTCTTTTTGAGAGGTTTAAGCTGTGTGAACAACCCTTGGTATTATTGTGATTCTTTAATTAAACTGTCAATAAACATTTTCCATTGAATAGGTGCCTATTTAAATATAATGCTTCTTTTATTTCCAGGATGATGCCAACAAAACTGATGTGCTCTCTGGCAGTCGGAGTTATAATCAGTTTAATACTGGTGTCAGTGACAGAGGCCGCCCCAATGCCAAGGTAGTTGTATTAAATGCAGTCCAATCATTGTAGTTGATATGATGATTGTTAGTTGATATTTAAAGGGAATTCAATATTCAAGCGAAGTAACTGATATTTGGACATAAGTAAATAAATGATTTTACTGCTTTATTATGTACTAGCTGACCCGTGCTCGCCTTGCTTCGCCAGAGTTCCACTTTTCAAATTTAAAACAAAATAATAAGAGCTATACAAACCCACTTCGGTGCTGTAAGTGACGTGTAGCAAGAAACAAAGGAAAGAATGACTTAGTTTTATAATAGTAGGGATTTTTTCATTATGTAGTTTTTGTAAATATAACATAGACTTCAGTGGAATCCAGCCACTCTTACCCAAAAAAGAGGAGAAAAACTGTCAGTAAAACAACCCAAACAAATAGTTAGCCTCTTCTATTATTCCCTCACAATCTCATTTATGTATAGTATTCGATTCGGCTTCTTCAGATTTGTTCTCAGATTTCCGATTTCGTGTGCCTTGTCGCACATAAAAACGTCACCTGCTCTTTTTTGTGTTGATACCTATTCGTGCGATTTGAATATGTACAGTCTTCGACACTTCTAAGGGATTTCCATTCACTGGTTAAATTTTGTATTAAAACATTAGAAATATCCGTCCCGATTGATTATTAAATATTCATATATAAATAATTTACAAAAATTGATTCACTCGATGCAATGCCTTTCTTTGCTGGAGAAAAACATCACTAAAATGTAAACAAACTCTACCAGTTGTCAAATTCAAACGCACTTGTTATTGGTAAATCTGAAAAAATATCTTGGTTCGCAAAAGTGCTCTGAAATTTGAAAAAGATTGCTTTATTTGTACCAAGCGAACATATAAATTGCTCTGAGAGAAAAAAAGTGCTCTCAGAGCGCCCAATCGAATACCACATTACATTCAAATTATTAAATTTCCCTAGCGAACAAAAAAATCGACAACAGCGCCACCTATCGGGTCCAAAACTATCCTATCTTTCTAGCTGCATACAACCATGCACACAAACAAAGTTTCATAGAGATCGATTGAGTTTCTCAAAAAAATCGACAACAGCGTCACCTATCGGCTCCAAAACTATCCTATCTTTCTAGCGGCACACAACCACAAACACAAACAAAGTTTCATTGAGATCGGTTGAGTTTCTCAAAAAAATCGACAACAGCGCCACCTATCGGGTCCAAAACTATCCTATCTTTCTAGCGGCACACAACCACGCACACAAACAAAGTTTCATTGAGATCGGTTGAGTTTCTCAAAAAAATCGACAACAGCGCCACCTGTCGGGTCCAAAACTATCCTATTTTTCTAGCTGCATCCAACCATGCACACAAACAAAGTTTCATTGAGATCGGTTGAGTTTCTCAAAAAAATCGACAACAGCGCCACCTATCGGGTCCAAAACTATCCTATCTTTCTAGCGGCACACAACCACAAACACAAACAAAGTTTCATTGAGATCGGTTGAGTTTCTCAAAAAAATCGACAACAGCGCCACCTATCGGGTCCAAAACTATCCTATCTTTCTAGCGGCACACAACCACGCACACAAACAAATTTTCATTGAGATCGGTTGAGTTTATCAAAAAAAATCGACAACAGCGCCACCTATCGGGTCCAAAACTATCCTATTTTTCTAGCTGCATCCAACCATGCACACAAACAAAGTTTCATTGAGATCGGTTGAGTTTCTCAAAAAAATCGACAACAGCGCCACCTATCGGGTCCAAAACTATCCTATCTTTCTAGCGGCACACAACCACAAACACAAACAAAGTTTCATTGAGATCGGTTGAGTTTCTCAAAAAAATCGACAACAGCGCCACCTATCGTGTCCAAAACTATCCTATCTTTCTAGCGGCACACAACCACAAACACAAACAAAGTTTCATTGAGATCGGTTGAGTTTCTCAAAAAAATCGACAACAGCGCCACCTATCGGGTCCAAAACTATCCTATCTTTCTAGCGGCACACAACCACGCACACAAACAAATTTTCATTGAGATCGGTTGAGTTTATCAAAAAAAATCGACAACAGCGCCACCTATCGGGTCCAAAACTATCCTATTTTTCTAGCTGCATCCAACCATGCACACAAACAAAGTTTCATTGAGATCGGTTGAGTTTCTCAAAAAAATCGACAACAGCGCCACCTATCGGGTCCAAAACTATCCTATCTTTCTAGCGGCACACAACCACAAACACAAACAAAGTTTCATTGAGATCGGTTGAGTTTCTCAAAAAAATCGACAACAGCGCCACCTATCGTGTCCAAAACTATCCTATCTTTCTAGCGGCACACAACCACAAACACAAACAAAGTTTCATTGAGATCGGTTGAGTTTCTCAAAAAAATCGACAACAGCGCCACCTATCGGGTCCAAAACTATCCTATTTTTCTAGCTGCATCCAACCATGCACACAAACAAAGTTTCATTGAGATCGGTTGAGTTTCTCAAAAAAATCGACAACAGCGCCACCTATCGGGTCCAAAACTATCCTATCTTTCTAGCGGCACACAACCACAAACACAAACAAAGTTTCATTGAGATCGGTTGAGTTTCTCAAAAAAAAAAAACGACAAAAGCGCCACCTATCGGGTGTCGGTCGCTCGGTGTCGATGACGCGGTTTCGTTTTAAAAGTAACCCAAATTCATTAATTTCTTCTTATCTAAAAGAGCCCAACGCGCCTAAAGAAATAATTACCTCAAAAAAACATAAGGCAGAAAAGGTGCAGTTGCATATACATGCATACGAAAAAAAACAATACCGAGCACAAACGGGATTCGTTCGTGGCATGCATCATCAGATCACAATCAATATAGCGCATTTTAAATCACAATAGAGTGTGACTCCCTCCCAATCTCAATTACATTACATACCTGAACTATCTCCCTCCCACCCATGCACCACATTAATACTCCACCCACAACTCCACTCTCTCCACTACCACCAGTTCAATTTCAATTTAAAAGAAGTGAGCAAAAAAAAAAACAACACAAAGTACAAAAGGTGTATAAAAAAAAATAAGAGAAACAAAAAGCATACAGCAGAAAAGGTATAGAGAGAGAAACAGGTTTTGCCGCACACACACACAAAATTTCCTCCACTGAATGCCGGGCAAATCCAACGATCTAGCTTCAATCGAACATTTTACTTTTTTGAGTTGTACAAAATTTATAGTTTAATGCTTATTGTACAGCTTCAGGAATACGTACAAAGATTATTTATATCTTAAAATCTTTGTACATAATTGAACTTTATATTAAAAAAAAACCTATTTTATTCGGTTGAGTCATTCCAAAGCTAGGAGCTAGAAGGCATTCGAGAATTACAACTTTTGTTAGATATCAGCTTAAATCTCCGCTTCCGGACAGCGGATAATGATTAAACATTATCCTAAATTCTAATATCGACAATTTCCAATGCAATTGTGAAAACCGAAATCAATTTCGTGCAGTACTTCTTGTGCCTTGAGCACACAAACTATTTAAAGCCGGAAAAAAGTTACAGTTTTATTATTAGTAAGGAGTAAGGATAAGGATAAGGATAAGGATAAGGATAAGGATAAGGATAAGGAAGTAAGGATTAATTTTCATCTGTACTGTCACTATTCCAATGGGGCAAAGTAAATTATTCAGAAGATGATTGCGGAGTTATTATGGTTACTTCATACAAGATGCTTTTAGAAACATTTCACTTTCTTCAAAATTGATGGATTTTCAATTTGCTTTAATTATATGAGATTTAAAAAAGTTTTGCTGGTTTGCTGAGTTCGTATGCAGACCTCAAATTTGATAGAGGGCTGACTGCGATCAAGTGCCCAATTACCGCATTTGTAAGTGGGTAGGCAACATGGGGCGAGATATGTAAGAACATGCAAAACCAGATCTTTGGTAAAAGGAAAATTATATTTAAAAACAAAAATGGCAAACTTATAAAACTACTCACGTCGACTGAAAAGGGAATTGGATGGATATTACTAGTATTGAATATTCCTTGAAACTCTAGAAACTTTAAAGCCTTCATTCGCAATGTTTTGTACAGGTATTTAGTATAGTAAAAGACATAATTTTGTATTGAAGCTTAAAACAGTATAATTCCTCATCCGTGAGATCACCCGAAGAATTATTTAAATTATTTAAGTAAAGCAAAATAAAATACTTAAATACACACACAAATTTATTCGCCAATTTCATAAACGTATGTTTTCAGAACGGCATTTTTCCTAAGCTTTGAACCACCAACGATTAGTTCTGCTGCTGAAAGGAAAGGTAAATCCAAACGAGAGTATCTTAAAGGCTCCAGCCAGCAATTTAAACGGCGGGAAGGCTCTCGGAACGGCAATAGCATTTTCGTAACACGTATAGGTACATTAGACTCCTTATAAGAGGGCACCAACAAATACAGCTTTTTCTTATTTCGTCGTAGGTATATCGAAGTTTCATAAGAAGTTTTCATCGCAATGAATTAACAAACCAAACTTTATTTGCGCGTTGCTTTGCTCCTTAATGTGAAATATTATGTATGAAGCCTACCGACTTATCTATCACTAAAACTATATGAATTGAAACAAAATGTTCCTTAGTTTTCGAAGCGAAGAGTTATCGCTTGAATTACAGAACATGTGCTCAGGAGCATCGGCAATTATCGACTTCTACTTTTTTCTCTAGAAACAACGCGTTCAAATCATGCAATCGAAAATGTGGCTTCATGCGTTGTCTCGACCTACTTTCCAGTTACGAACATTTTATATTTCAGAGCTAAACGAAAAACATTTTAAAATGAAGAATTTTGAAGAAAAATGTATGCGATAACTAAAAAATTCAGAATATTTTTTTCTCATTTCGAAAAATGCCAAGTAAAACTTCTATTAGGTCTACCTCTATTTCGGTTAAAAAAAAATGTTTTTACAGTTTGTATTTCATTGTCGGTTTCAGTTGTTCGATTTTTTATATGTTTAAGGCGACACTTTGAATTGGGCATAAGAGAGTAGGTACCTACCTATATTATGTAGGTACCATAAAGTGATCATATAATTCATAAAGTCCTGTTATAATGCTGATACAGATTTTACAGCTTTGAGCCGTTGATTATTTTAAAGAAAATAATTTTTATTTTTGTTAGATGTAATTATTACCTATTAATACCAAAAGAACCCCCTTTTAGGAACCCTGTCAAGACTGACTGGAGTAAATTTTCTGAACTGGTCGAAACGTCGACTTCCACCTAACCCCATAGGTACTTTGTCGAAGGCGACACTCGTTAACGAAGCAGTCAATTTTCTCACCAAGACACTAAATGACTCCTTTAAAAAATCCTGTCCTATTAGTCGCCCTCCCAAAAGAACACACGCGGCTTGGTGGACTAGGGAACTACGACTTCTCAGGTCCAAAACCAGGAAACTTTTTAAAAGAGCCAAACTGACAAAAACCGATGAAGACTGGAGTATATATCGCAACAGCTTCCAAGAGTTTAAAAAGAAAACCAGAGCAGCCGAACGAGTGTCCTGGGCAAACTACTGCTCCGACATAGAATCCACTACGGAATCGGCAAGACTCCGGAGAGTTCTTGCCAAAACTCCCTCTCATATAGGGCACCTCTGTAAGGAGGATAATTGTTGGACATCTAGTGGCCAGGAGACTCTTGACCTGCTCCTCAGAACACACTTTCCGGGATGCACAATCCCAGGAAGGTTGCTACACAGTTCTGATGGTAGCCTCTCCTCACTTCCGATTGAAGAACTGGCTATCATCAGTGACTGCACTAGCACGAATAGAATAACATGGGCTCTTCAATCCTTCCAACCGTACAAGTCGGCGGGACCGGACGTAATTATACCTGCCATGCTACAAAGAAGCAGTAAAAGGACCGTCCCATGGCTGCAGGCAATCTTTCGTGGTTGTCTGACACTCGGACTTGTTCCTGATTGCTGGAAAGAGGTGAGGGTGGTCTTTATTCCCAAAGCAGGGAAACCCAGTCACTCCACACCCAAGGATTACAGACCAATTAGCCTCTTATCTTTTCTTTTGAAAACACTAGAAAGGTTATTGGACCTGCACCTCAGGAACACTCTCGAAACAAGCGGTGCTCTGTGTAGTGCACAACACGCATATGTCAAGGGCAGATCCGTGGAAACAGCGCTACATGAAGTAACGAAAACAATCGAGAAATCCCTAGGAAACAAGGAATTTACGTTGGCGGCCTTTCTGGACATAGAAGGTGCATTCAACAACCTGAATACAAGAACCATTACATCCTCACTTGAGGAGTCAGGTTCACCACAGTTTCTGACAAAGTGGGTTAAGACTATGCTTAACAACAGAGTTATTAACAGCAGCCTAGGGGACTGTGTGATTAAGAAAAGTACTAATCGTGGAACACCGCAAGGGGGAGTCCTATCTCCTCTACTGTGGAACATCTCGATTAACAAAATACTTACATCCCTTGTCAACAGAGGTATCAAGATAGTCGCCTACGCGGATGATATAGTAGTACTAATAACAGGAAAATACCTTTCCACCATTGGAGATATTATGGAATCTGCGTTATCAGAACTATCCAAATGGACGGAACACAACGGTCTTTCGGTTAATCCGGAAAAGACCGAACTCATTCTGTTCACTAGGAAATATAAGGTACCAAAATGGGACCCACCGAAGCTTAAAGGTGTCCGACTTAATCTTTCAACCGAGGCCAAGTACCTGGGCGTGATATTCACCTCCAAACTTAACTGGAAACGGAATACTGAAGAAAGAATGAAGAAAGGATTTAATGCCTTTTATGCATGTAGGAAAACCTTTGGGAAAAACTGGGGCTTGCAGCCGAACATTGTGCACTGGATGTACACCGCGATTGTGAGACCCATTCTTACCTACGGCTCAGTAGTTTGGTGGGAGACGGTTAAAACCAAATCCCATCTTAAGAACCTGAACAAGGTGCAGAGAACTGCTTGTTTGGGAATAACAGGCGCAATTAAATCCACACCACAATTAGGTCTGGAAACGCTATTGAACCTGCAACCCATTGAGCTATTCACTATGAACGTGGCAGCCAAAGCCGCTCTCAGATTAAGAGAGAACAAAACTTGGAAGCCTGGTTACTGCGGACACTCAAGCATACTTGAAATCTTCGATCGGAAGGGACTCATGTCACTCACCGATTACGAGAAACCCAGATATGACTTCGAGAAAAACTTTAGAATCACTATACCCAAAAGGCAGGACTGGAAATCACCCAGTACCATCATTAAAGGTATAGCCGTCTATACGGATGGTTCAAAAACAGAAAATGGAACAGGAGCCGGCATATTCTCAGAAAGGCTTGCTATTAGCCAGTCGCACCGACTGACCGATCACTGCAGTGTCTTCCAAGCTGAGATATATGCGGTTAAAAAAGCAGCACAGACTATCTTATCGATGGGACTACCAGCAATGGAAATAACCATCTGTGTGGACAGTCAAGCAGCACTCAGAGCTACACGGAAAAAATTTTAAGATCAAATCAAGAAAAATAAGCGCAGAATCACGAAAAGTTTGTCTAGTTTTAGAGCTTAGCTCAGGATTTACTGATTCACGACTTCTTATTCGCAATTTTAAAAATTGTAAGAAGTGAAGATATTGACCCCCAAAAATCGTGAATCAACACTTCTCATTGTCAATAATGATCAAACGAGAAATACATATTGCCATAATCGATCGCAATTTTAAACAAGTAGTTATAAATTTGATATTACTATGGTTGTGAATTGCAAAAACATTTCGCAATTTACCACTTCTCTGTAGTAAATTTGATTTCAACCCTTACCGAATTGCAAGCATTTAGTCTTGAATTGCAACTCATTAGTGCTGATTTGCTACTTCTGTAGTTGCAATTTACAAATTCTTAATCGTAAATTACAACTTCTTTTTATCAATTTGCAATTCATATTTTGCAATTTGCAATTCATATTTTGCAATTTACGATTCTTGAGTAGTGATTTGAGGCATCACCGTCTTAAATTAAAAACGTTTTATCGTGAAATTAGAAAACTTTATTTTCAATTTACAACTTATATCTTGTGATTTACAATCAGAATTCATAGTCGTATTTTATATTTTTGTTTCCTCTTGATATCCTTGAGAATCATATGACGCCATATCGTCCGGAGACAACGGGATTTGTCTGGGGTGATTTTTCTGTCTATGCTGAAATTTTAAATACACGCAAATTGTTTAGAAGAACTTGTATTGATACGAACCTTAAAAAACCTTTTCGACTGCACACTTCAATATCCATACCAATTTACTTCTTTTCTAATAGCGAGACACATCTTCATTCTGAAAAAAATAAAAATACAGATTTATATACCTACTTTAGTTTATTTTTTTTTCCATTATTAAATAGGTACTTACATGGTATATATTCCAGAATGCTTTATAATGGTTAGTACACTCACTATCACTGACAACTAGTTATACTTAAAAAACGACTGCCTTAAGCAAAGACTAAATACCGACTGTCTGTCGCTGTCGCTGCCCATGATTGCAGCTGTCCAGCAACACCACAAACATATTATGTATGTATATTGATCCATATAAAGAAAGGATTTCGACCCATGGACTATATCGTTACTGTCGACTACCTGTGCATAAAAAAATTTCACACGTTATGTTGTTAGTTTCCATGGAAATTACAAAAAATATTTTGCAATTTACGACTTCTCTACGTCAATTTACGTTTTCGGTTTAAATGTGGTAAATTATTATAAGATTTTATTGATTCATCATTCAGTGGTGGTAAATCACCAAATATTTTTCGCAATTTGAGATAGCAAAGTGGTGTTTACGAAATTTGCCTATTGAAGTTGTAAATTGCTCCAAACAATCTCGCAAATCACTACAAATTAAAGAAGCTCGAATTAATACTTTTAATCGCAAAATGCAACAAACAACATTTGATATTTTTCGCCGATTTCACAGACAAATTACAAATTTTTATATCAATTCAAGAAAAAATCGTTGTGATTTGCGAAAAATATACGATTCGTGAATTACAACTCAAAATGTTGCAATTGGTGATTTTCAATTCTTTCCGTGTATAGGCTCCAATCTTATTAATGCGAAATGTGTTACAGATTGCCTCGTGGCGCTCAGGGCTATACGTCATCACTCAATTCTACTCTGCTGGGTTCCGTCCGGGACACGTTGGGGTGGAAGGGAATGAAAAGGCGGACGAATTGGCCAGATACGGCTCTGATATGAACCCTCAACTTGCGGACGGAGGGGTGTTACCGCCTTTAAACACTGCTAAGACTTTTATTGAAGGCGTCACCACACAACTGGCTAAGGAACAATGGAGCAACACCATCGGTTGCGTCATAACCCGAAGTCTGTGGCCTGTAATTGACACAAAAAGATCAAAGTTCCTAATATCCCTTAATAGAAGCCAAATCCGGATGCTCGTCGGCGTTTTAACCGGACACTGCATCATACGAAACACGGCTAAAAGGCTAGGACTTTTTGCAAATGACTTCTGCAGAAGCTGTAGAGACGAGGAGGAAATAGAGTCCGTGGAACATCTTCTTTGCCACTGCCCAGCTTTACAGGAACGCCGCTCATCCTGTATGGGAGCTAGGTTCTTCGAAAGTCTGGACGACTTGGCAGGGGTACCCCTATCAGACATAAAACTATTCCTCAACAGATCGAAGTGGTTTTGTTAGCCACATGTCCTTACATGTACAAACAGGGTACTCACAATGGGCCTTCATGGCTTCTGGGTGAAATTTGCATCGGTTGCAAAACTGCCCTCCCAACCTAACCTAACCTACCTATTAATGTACTCATTATAAATATATTTCATTTGATATAATATGGAAATAAATAGTACCTACAATATAAAACGGTTTAAATGAAACTATTTTTGCAAAATAAATTGTTCCGTAGCTTAATTTGTGATGCCGGAGATAATGCAGATGTTTTCCAATAATTAGAAGACTACTCTAAACAATGTTTTCTTTCACTCGTCTGTCTAACTAACTAAAGTCTTTAGTGATTACGAAACTCGAAACTGTAACGTTCGTACGGAACAGCTCAACTTGACTTAATCGTTGTCGTTATCAAATAATATTGTACAATTTGTCTTTTGTCTTATGAAGTATATTTTAAATTGATTTAAGCTATATCCAACTGATTAATTTAAAAAGTTTTTCAAAGTAAAAATTGTACAGAAGACAGGGTAGTTGGAACCGTCAAGATAAACGCACATTTAAAATCTCAGGCAATTTTTGCAATGTCAAACTTTTATAGATATCTACAAATTTATTGTTTTAACTTTTCTGAAGATTTATGTTTCAATCAACTATGCAAGCATCCAATATGATGTAGGTGTTTATGGTCATTCCGTTGAAGTATTAACGAATTTACGAGCAGCTAGGTATAATAGATAAGTAGGTAGCTTAGTGTTTTGATATTTTTTGCAATAAAAATATCTGTGTATATTTTGGTACAGCGAAGTTACAAGCAGAGACAATACTAAGAACACCAACTTCGGCCGATTTCCCATTGCTTTGCTATATTTTTACGGAAGTGCTCTTGCATAAAGCAACAGGAAAATTTCAACAGCCCGAAAACTTCAACAACACGATATGGAACAACCATCGATGCTGTCTTCCAGCGTAATCTAGATAGATTACAGTCTCGAATGTACAATGTACCTACATATCTTACTTCAGCTACAACAATACGATTGTATCTATTCTACCGAAACTAGCACAGAACGGATAAATTATTGTTATTTCATAATAGGTATATCAAGAACACGGTTATTACAATTCCCTCTCTTCTCAATGACATGTATCAAGCCACAGTCCCACACACATACCGCACGGTGTTTACACATATATTTCGGGACTGTTGGATACAGTCGCACAATTTTTTTTTTTAGCTGTAGGGTTTCATTTTTATTTCTAATTTTGAACACAAATTTTATTTCCAAGTGGCAACCGTGCATGATACAAAAACATAATGACGCCATGAAAGAGAGCCGATGGCCGAAAAGAGTATGTACTCATATTCGTATGGTAGTATATGCAGGGTTGCCATAATTTAGTTCGCTTTAAGCGCCCAAACCCTAAAAAAATTTAGCCCAATATCGTTGCCCAGAAAGAAGCCCAAAAATCGTTGAAAATATGTGCGCGTTTTTTCGATCTTCTGCAATTGACATTTTGTGGCTTGTGTCGTTGTGTCAAATCAAAAGGCAAGAATGCTGCCAAGTTTTAAAAGTGCAGGGCTCTAATCGCGTAAGCACAAAACGATCGAACGCTATCGTCTCGACGATACTTCTTCTTCGTGTAACAACCAAAAATGATAATCGTCGAAACGATTGGACGATCATCGTTTTTTGTTGATTCACGCTACTTATTCAAACTTCAAATACCCTCGTCGAAACAATTCGATTGAACGACAGCTATTTTGCAATCGTTTCATCGTTTTTGGTACATTTTTGCAGTTTTAATTAGGAAATATCAGTTTTAGAGAGAAGTATAAGCAAATATTTAAAGGAATACACACTTATGTTCTTTTTGGAGGCACTCGCTTTTATTCGAGTTGTAAAAGAATGCATTCCTTGCAAAAAAGAAATGATTGAGTTTCATTTATTTGTTGTTTTTTTGCAACTCGATCCTAAGCAATAAAAACTCTCATCTGTTCCAAAAAATGCATGAAATTTATTTGCGCTTTAATTGTTTTAATAAATACATATCTTTATTTGGAAAACACACAAAATCTGCTGCTCTACCACACCTGGGCACACTTTAGCATATTCCTACACGTTCGTATGCACTTTGTCATCCAATATATGGTTTGGAATTTCACTCCAAAGTCCATTGGGCACTTTCACTTAACATTTCACTTGTATCTTGATACTAAAAGATTCCTTATTCCTTACTACTTATTAATTTCTCCATTACATGCCAATTAATATGAACAAACAAAGAAAAATAAACAAGTTCAAGAAAAAAAAAACAAATTCCATAATTTTTTTGATTTCTTTGCTGTCAGAGTTTGTTTACAGTCATGTTCAAACTGTTCAAAATGAAAACGATGAACGATTCGATTCAACGATCTGACGATGATGTTATATGAAGCAAACTAAAAACGATATCGTTGTGTTCAATCGTTTCGACGACTATCGTTTCAAAAGTTACGCGATGAGAGCCCTGGTTTGTTCGAAAATATTTATTTTTTTAATGGTGTGAAAGAATAAAACAAACAAAATTAGCACACAATTTCTAAAACGATATGTAGCCCAAAATTGTGTTGGGCGCTCATGGAAGAAATTTCTATCGTTTTTTAAGTAAAAAGATAGCCCAAAATACGACAAAGCGCCCAATCTGGCAACACTGAGTATATGTCGTATTCGTATGACGTATGAGGTATGAGTTATGAATTATGATTATGATATGAGGCTCTTCGTCTTCAGTCTTCACAGATCAGAGAACAGAGATCACAGTTCACACCATAAACTAAGTATTAATACTTAGTTTATAATAATAATACATAAACTAAGTATTAATACTTAGTTTATGGTTCACACATCACACTCACACGTATTCTGAATTGGGTAGGTGTAGGTAAGCCGTAAGCGGGACTTGACGGCAGCGTTGCCAACCAATTTTGACGAAAAGAATCCTTAGGCCCGATTCGCTAGGGATTCCACCATTTCCCTTTTGAATCTTAGAACTTACTTTAATTACGGTGGGTATGGTGTGGACTGTGGAGAATTTAGTACCAATTTTTATTTCATTAAAACAAATATTACAATGACTTATTTTATTTTACCTAGTTAATCCATACAGTACAAGATGTTTACATTGTGGTTGTGAACAATGGATTTCTATGAACTATAAACTATATGAATCATCTGCAAAAATATAATAAAATTATTATCAACAAAGAATTATTTTCCTGATTGCTATACAATTTTAGTTTCGGTTCTTTTTGATTGGACCTTTAAGATTTTTTTGTTATTAAAGTGCGATGAAAAATTTAATTTAAAAGACAAATACCATGAATTGATTTTCAACAACAAAAAGTTGGTTGGTATTAGAATTTCTAAACATTTTTGTCATGGCCTATTAATTGTTATGTGCTATGAAGATTGTATATCATTTTGAAAGGTAACATTTTATGTTTAGTTTTTGTGCTATGCTTAAATTATGTTATTCAATTCTTGTTCAAAAATATTAATGAAGTACTAGTAAGTTGTTTTCGAAATAAAAATTATTCATATTCTCATTAATTATGTCAGTTGGGAAGCCTTTTATATACCTATTAAATTGTTTCCAATTTTGTAATAAATTTAATTTCAATTTAATTTTGTTTTCTGTTATTACACGGAAACTTCATGAAAAGATTATTGCTCAAGAATCTTACAACTCGGAAATGAGCAAGATGTATTTCCTGACGATTCAAAAAATACACACGTAATTGTTCAAGTATTCATTTCTGTCGGCACTCCCGGAGTGCCTCATGTTTTTTTTTATCAGCTCTGGTTCGTAGTCGTACCCAGTCACCGGCTATTGTATAAAAATATTTTTTATTTAAGTTCAAGGTCGTTTTTGCTCTTATTATGTTTGTTAATGTTAATGGCTAGTCAGCGTCTATAGTTTATGAATTATTATAAGAAGACTAAGCTGTTAACAACCTATAAAATGGCATACTTTGTGCGTTAAAATTCATTCCAAAAGAACTATTAGTCGAAACCCGAACACCCGAACAAAATTATGACTTTTTCAAAAAACGTTATGCCTTTTTGGTAAAAAAGATAAAAATTGCATATTTTACAAAGAAACTGCTATTAACCTACATTGTGATTAAAATTTGTTAACTGAATATTGCTCGATCGATAAGTAACTCTACCTGTTTTTATCTCTATAATCCAAGGTTTGGGTTTGGTGATTAATAGGCCTATTATCGTTAGCGAGTCGAGCAATTCGCGTAAGTCGAGTTGCTTGTCGAAACACTCGCCTTGTACGATTATGGTAGGCGAATTAATTCATTCGCGTAGAAATCAAGGGCTACCAAAATAATAAAAACGAAAATGACGTCAATTTAAACATTTATGTCAACACAAAAAAAAATTTAAAATAAAAAAAATTGAAGACAACAACACGGAGGTGCAAAAAAATGGATATACACAGAAATGACCGAAAATAAAAACAATCCATGAGCTCCTTTCCTTATTTTTCATTAAAACTGGATTTCATGGGGTGGTTGGCTTAGTGGACGAAACACACATTGGAATGGCTATATTTGTTCCATGAGCTCAAATAGCTTCTGGATTTGGCTGGCAATTGTTTTTTTCGAAACTATCAGAGGCGATTTTCATTAAATATATACATTCTAAATGAATTGAATGGGTTTTATACATTTTTCTTGAGTTTCCATTAATTTTTCTGGATTATAAATTCCATTCGCCTGTGGTTTCACAAAATAATTTTGTTCGCTAAAATTTGTCGCTTAAGGCGAATGAAATTTCACAAATTCGCCAACCGCAATAAGGCGACTTTACGTTCGCCAGCAGTCTGACAGTTCAGGCGAATGAATTTTGTTTCAATTCGCTAACCATAATACAAATAAGTCACATTCGCAGGATTTTTTGTTCGACTCGCCAACGATAATAGGCCTATAAGTCAAGTAGGAAGTAGAGAAAATAACAATGCCATTTCTCTTTTTTTTATTTTCAGATTTACCAAATTCAATAGAATTAGTTGAATAATTGATTGTAAAAAAAGCAGATCACAAAAAATATGGTATTATTAAATGTCATAATACTGGTCGAAACATACGATTGTAACTGCAAAGTTTGGAAAAATGGTTTTGAGCCCTCACAAATCCTATTCGCAGAGTTTGTACAATCTCTTGCTTCGGCATGCAGCAAGCTTATATTATATGTACCCAAACAGAAGTACGGAAGCGCTACAAACTTCTTGAGCTCCTATCATATCAAAATACAATAATTGAATCATTACAAGTTCGAAATTAGGGCTTTACTTGCCAGTGCTTTGTAATATTATGTACGAGTACTTCTCTTTTGTGGGTGAATAAATTAAGAACTTATGAAAGCGAAATTGGTATTTATCCGAATTTACATTTTTTTTAAGTGAACAGAAAGCAAAAACGGTCGTGACTGTCGTAATGCTATTAATATGCAGACGTAAGTATGGTTAAAAATGGAAACTAAAGTTTATATTATAAAGGTTTTGTTGATGTTGATATAAAATGAAACCAACTGTGTGTGAGCTATACTTATACAGTACAATTTCACGGACCGCAGCAATGCTTCGGCCGTCCTGGTGAACCGGTTGTCTAAAATTTGACCACCAACTTTGGAGGACTTACTTTGTGGGGTCACCGCTTTTGCCGATAAATAGGAGCACCGTTTGCACTGACGATCACTCATTTCGATAATAAAGTTTCACCCTTTATTTGGATTCTGCTCAATAGTGCAACTTGCCAATTTTAATTTGACATCAGCGTTTGAGCACCAGACTAGACAAATGCCACCAAAACAAGTTGGCCGCCACCGTCTTTTTTTAAATCGGAGGGAAAGTCTTGCATAAGATACTGCTGTTTACCCCCTCTTCCCACCCTTGTTCTTCATCGTCGACCAACATCAACCCGTGCGCATTGAAAACTACAGAAAAACACCTAATGCATATTTTTATTTTTAAATGGTCTATGTACGTTTTCGCACACTCTTGTTACCACCAATTTAGGGAAGAGTGTCTCATTCTCGAGATTCACATTTACACTGTTGCGGTAAAACATACGTGTGCTAGAGGCAGAGGCAGCGATGCCAGATGTGGGGATTTTTCCCCATTTTGGGGAATTTTTGA
The DNA here is from genome assembly GCA_949126925.1 of Cheilosia vernalis. Classification (NCBI taxonomy): domain Eukaryota; kingdom Metazoa; phylum Arthropoda; class Insecta; order Diptera; family Syrphidae; genus Cheilosia; species Cheilosia vernalis. The sequence continues at coordinate 19,842,466 of OX421361.1, forward strand.
CTCAATGGGGAAAATGGGGAAAAGTGCTCTTAAAATGGGGAAAAACGGAAATCCATGATTGTTTATTAATTTTGCATAGTTTAAAAATAAAACTCATGTAGTTGACATTCAAATATCTCCCGAACATAAAAACATCACCGCGTTTATAGAATCTAAGCGACTTAGCTCGAAGCTGAAACACTTTACGGAATTTTACAGACGACATTATGCTGCAAAAATGATAAAAAAGTTGCTTTGATCTTTGCATCGATAAAAATATGTACCAGTCCAATGACGATTAGTGTACCTATCGTTATATAATAACTTGCATTAATATAATTTATAACTTAAATACCTAATATATTTTTTTATTTATAATTTTTTGTATTTATGTACCTTCCAAAATTATAATTTACTTTCAACCTGCCTCGTTATTTGTGAATTACCTATGCCTTTTAAATCTTTTTAACCTACCTGCAATATTTGCTTTTAATTTTACTTTTGAATATTATTGTTTTTTTTTTTATTTTTATAACACTTTTTTTAAAAAAAATTACTAAAAAAATTAAAACAAATTTTTATTATATTAAAAATGCGTCTTTACTTCAATGAATTGAAATGGGGAAAAATGTGGGGAATAAACGGATATGAAATGGGGAAAATTTTCCCAAAATTCCCCAAAATTGGGGAATTTAGGCAAAAATAATCTGGCATCACTGGGCAGAGGATTAATTAATTTTATCTTATATTCTTGGTTCACAGCACAAGGTTTGATTTAGTGAATAATTTACATAATTATGCACTGCGAATATTATTTGCAAATTTCGTGCGAAATTTTAAAACCTACGTAGTACTTAATGTCAAATACAAATACGAACATAACTTCTTCAGAATAATTACGCAAGCTAAAATTAATTTGACAAACACTTCATAAGATTATCAAAACTTCAACAATTGATAAGTCTTTTAGCAGAACATTCGTTCTTAAATGTGCTCGCTTACGTGTAATCCACATGAGTTGGCTTCTGCAACAGGAATGTAAGTAATAATTTCAGTATGAACGTTCTTTTGGGAACATCCTATCTCATTTGTTCTCATTTATTTCATATACATGGAAGGGTAACCACTTGCTGTTGCGTCTACATGTTTTTATATAGCTGTCAATTGGAACACTTGGTAGTCATTACTAAACCAGAACCTTTCGGTATCAGTGTGGCACTTATTCCCTATTGTTGGGTTCTTTCGAAACTTTTTGATATCACACACAAGTTTCTTTTTTCTTTTGCTAACCATTACGCCCTACGGCTGCAGAAACTTTATCAGAGATGTGTAACTTTGCTTATTCTATTATTAATTAATTACGTAAGTGAAGATGAATTGGTACATTTTATATAGAATTGTTTAATGTCTATTCCAGTCACAGCAATGCTTTCTACAATGATTTGGATGAGGTCCCCGATGACATTTTGATGGAGCTAATGGCCCGATTTGGACAAACTATCATGAGAGCACGAAATGATTTGGAGAAGTAAGTATTGACGTCAGAGAATAATTCTATTATTTATATTGATACCAGTGGTGGGATCTCACATGTTTGGGGCTGAGAGCTGAGACTAGAAAGGATTGTTAAGCGACGAATATTGACTCTATTTCAAAAATTGTACCAGCTGAAATTTCTCGTTTTAACTATTTTTTATGACAAGAACTCGTTTTAAAGTTTTACGAATTGAGTTATTTAGCGTAAGAGTAATATACCCTCCATATCTATTTTCTTATATCATTGCCAACACTACTTGCGTTCTTCTCTTAGATCAAAAATTTAAAGAGCCATTGATGTAGAGGATAACAAATCCAAATCTGCATGCGGAGAACTACAGAAGGGTTATAATGGTGGCCTGGAAGTCTAAATAATATCTGGCGATTCAATGACTTGGGTTTAGACATATTTTATTGGCTTGAAGTAAACTCTGAACTTCCATACGTATATATCAAAAGTATAGAATTGATTGTTCTAACAGCCATTGGATCTCTTTAAAAAAAAACTGCACCAAGCTTACTATAATACCAGTACCTAAACCTTAAATGTTAAATTTACCTAATCATTGGAAACGGATATTGGTATATTATGCTTTCTTTTGGAGCAGAACACATCTTAAAATATAATGGCCATTGGTGATCTAAACGTCAGAATAAAAAAGAAGATGGCAAAGAAAACAGATTCGCAGGAAATTTTAGAGAATCAAAAGATGAGTCATTGAATTCAAGAGGAGTCAAATTGCTGGAGTGGAGCTATGCCTCATTCGGGTTTCGTGTAAGGCGGATCTCACATTGAGACAACAAGCAATAAGCATATGCAACTTTTATTTTAACCTATTCTCACATTGAAGTTTTGCTCGAAATTTCTATTTCTCATGTCATCCGACGATTCCGATGATATATCATACTGGTGGACCCCCGCTTGTTTTTCTAGGCGTTAAAATTCTAACTTAAATAAAAGATAATAAAAGTGGAGCAGTGGCTAAGTGGTTAGTGTGTTGGACTACTAAGCTAGGGGTCCCAGTTTCGAATCCCGCAAAAAACCCAAATTCCAACTCAGGGTTTTTTCACTGCGCCACTCTCTCGAAGATAAACATCCGAGAGTATAACTGTCTTAAAAGAGCTTCTCAATCTCAATTAGCAGTTTGGAATCGGCACAAAATTGTAGATCCCTTCCATTCGTTCCGAAAATGAAATCTCACACAAAAACGAATGGTTGTGAGAAGCTAGGCCTAGGGTCCCTACGGACCTGTTGCGCCAACTTATATATATATATATATCTTATATATATAATTCTAGCGTACGTGTGTTGTCACTGAACTCCTCCTAAACGGCTGGACCGATTTGCATAAATGTTTTTGTATGCGTTTGGGTTGCGCCCCGGGTGGTTTAGATTTACAATTCGGTCCAATTGGACAATGGGGCGTGGTACCTCCCATACAAACCACAAATTAAAAATCAATTATTTCTGCTCCTGATAACTGTATTTGCACAAAATTTGGTACGTCGGTTTGGTGTGCATTTTTTAAGTGCTGCTGCAAATATGGGCGGGATTGTACAAAGGGGCGTGGTACCTCCGGCACACATTTCGTTTTTCATGGGGAAAAGCACTTTGAAAAAAAAAATAAACTGGATAGAAATCGAGTAGTGACACTTCAAATACAAAAAAAAAATATTTTAAATTTTCAAAGCAATTGTTGTTGTCAGTTATTTTAATTATTTTCCAAGCAAATTGTTGTTGTCAAAAATTTTGAATTTTTTTTTTAAATATAACCTACCTAATAAGTTTGTTTATGTTTACTATGTTACATTAAGTAACTTTTTGAAATGGAGTAGATACTTTTTTATTTCATGGTTTTTGAATCCATCATTTTTGTTTGACATGTATTTTCAGGATCCTTCCAAATAAAGCACTTTGCAAACCTCTGCGGCTTCCGCTTATTCAGAAGGGCTTGCCATTGGTATTTAAGCGTCTACATAAAATAGCATGTGCATTGGGCATTAACAAATTTGGGCGGAACGAAGTTCGCGGGGTCAGCTAGTATATATATAAATAAAAGATACGGATTTCTTATTCGAAAACATAAACCATTTTCATCTGTATTTGTATTAAACAAAATCTCGTATGTAAATGTGAATGGTTGATGATTAGTGAATATTGAAACTATCGCTTTTGGAGAAAAAGAAAAAAAAAAAAAAAAAAAAAATAGTGTATAGTTGTCATTTTGTGATAAAGTAATTTCACGTATGGACGGTGCATTACAAAAAAGAGATTGTGCTTGTTACTACACACCAGAAGTGAAACTTCTCTCGCTAAATGTGGATACGTACAGTTGTATGTTGACTCTAGTAAGTTGATCATTCGCCGATTCGACCAAGAATACTATAATACATATTCTTTAAAGCTTTGTGTAGTATATGTATACATAAAAATTAAACTCGAATTTTCGCCAATTCCTTTATAATCTTAATACAGCGCAGTAGATAATTGTAATCGTTCTATTAAAAACACAATCTAATCCAACGTTTTTTTTTTATTATTTTAGACGGTTGGGCACCATTTGTCTTCAAAATAACATTAAGGGAGGATTTATTCAGCTAATGCCCGAGATAATATCGCTTTCTAAACATTTACATTTGACCCTACAGTTAGCGACATTCTGGCATCTCTATTTGTTTATTTTGAAATTTGCAGTCTTTGCGAAACTGCCAGAATTAAGTTGGTGATTGGTAAGGCCGAATTTGCGTGTCTTGCAGTGTTTTAGCTCAAAAATTACGGTATAGGGTACAGGCTGTCATTGCGCTTAGGAACTAATAGCTTCAAAATAAATTCATTTCTCAGTGGATTCATCCAGCGATTCTACCTGTCTTTTTCAAAGCATTCCTGCCGCTATCTTAGATCTTGAGCCACATTGGGGTTTATGTATATATTGAAGTGAAGCAAAGCTACGAGTAAGTTGGGACAATAACAACGAACTATGCCAAAAACAAAGCGTAGATTGACGGTGACGTGACATAAGGCTATATTTGCAAAATTTGGCCAAGCGCGCTTTGGCATTTAAAATTGTACACGACTCACGCGTTCAACGGCGAATTGATGAGCATAACTCTGATGACAGATGGCATTTAGCTAGAAAATAGCATTTCGATGATTAAGTGGCTAATGGCTATGATCACGCAGAAATTTGAACCTTAACCGAGTGGAAATTTTGCTCGGTTAAAAAAAAAATCATCAGTGATACTCTGTTGTTATTAGTTAGTTTGCTATTTACGACCGAGAAGATTTGGAGAGGAAATTGACAAATCGGTTATTTTTAACCGAGTTTCGTTAAACAAGTTGAATCGGTTATTTTTAATCCACTAACTCTGTAGGAGCTATATTAACAGTATTACTTGGTTGTTTTTAACCGAAAGTTGATTGATTTTAAATAAGTGAATTTTCCGCGTGATGAACAACAAGGAGTGTAGACGGTGCAGCAGTTATGAAACGCAATTTTTTAATATCAAATGCTAGTTTTAGCTTCTACTCCACTGACTATAGTTAAATGTTGTAAGTAACGAAAGTCTCGACACACAGTTTATTTTAGAGTTTCTTACCTCTGGGATATTGAACGGATTTTGCTTCAGAATTTTAAGTAGTTGGAATAGAGGAAAATATATTTTTGGAAGTAATAAGATATGCATACAAGGAAATGTTTACTCATGACCGTAAATTCCACAACCCAACCCCTAATGAGTTTTTCAGAACACATATAATTCCAAGGATAAAATAGCATATCTCAAAATGGAATTGCCTAATATAATCAACACATCTAAAACTGCGCTCAGAAGTCAGAACTCCACAACTGTTTTAACTATAAGCATATAAAAAACGGGATTATACAGTGGTTAGTCCGATCCACTAGATACTACTTGTTTGTAAGGGGTTGCATTGTATTTAAAATGGTAGTGGATGAAAGAAATCTTTTAAATTTGTTGCATTTGAGCAACACATATCAACAAATCCCGACGCATCTAAGCTATGTTGCTTAAAAATTATGTCCTTCACACTAAGACGATTCAATTCAAGTAGTTACAATTTACTTCGCTACAGTTAACAATCGTTCTATAATCTCGCCTGAAAAGAGAGAAGCAACGTGCTGAAAAAGTTCCCCCACTTAAATAGGATTTGGACCTCCAACAATATCTATGTATATGTATAGGGAAATTATTCTTATTCAATCTTTTAATTTTCCATATACGTAAGACAATTGGTAAGTTCTGCACAAAACACTCTTAGCTGTTTCTGTCGAGTAGGTATAGGTAGGTAGATGTATATTGTACACGAGTGATATAAAAATACACTTTTGTATTCATTGCCCTAATTTAGCAGTAAAATGCATTAAATCAATTTTTGGCAGACATTTATCTTGCAATGACTACGCCCAACTACAACAACGTATCTGTCCAGCTCTGGTTACGTCTTACAAGCTTTAATTATTACGTATGCTGTTTTAGCAAATAAAGCGATTTTCATTCAGCAATTATTTATTTTCTTTTGCTTACAAAAGATATCAGTTTACGAATAACCTTGTTACATAAATAGAGTGTAGCGACTGAAAATGAAGTAGCACACCTTTGTTAGTAGTGTACTATATTTCATATTAATTTACTTTTAAGGGTAGATAACCACATTGATAGTTAGCGAGGTGAGTCAGAATTAAAGGTAGGCCTATCGTTTAAAATGGTAGTCCATTATTGTTAATGTACCGAAGATTAAGAATGAATTTATTTTTTAAATGCGTACGTTTAAATACGTTCTGGGAATTACGGAAGCTGCTAATTTTCAAATCCTCACCGTCAACAATTAGGTACACAAAACTATAGCTACGAACAACTAATCAAGTTTAAAGTTGTCCAAATCTAAGAAAATCTTCTCGGTTCCAATGTTAACCCACAATTTTATTTTAACTCCTTTATAGCTATTTCCATAAATTCCTTAAAATTATAATTTATGTAGGTATTAATTGAACAATTTTAATCATGTCAGTTGAGGTTGCTAGTATGGGTATTATTTGCGTATTATCGGTAAATAAAAATGTATTATTAGTTACATTAGGTACAATGGCTGTCATCACAGGACACTGGGTCATAGGCAGGCATGCAACAAGGCTTGGCGCATTTTCAAACGATTTGTCTTGTCGAGGAGGAGGAAAATACTATTCTCCATGCTCCATCTCCACTGTACTTGTCCGGCTCTCTCCTATTTGGGAGCGTTCTACTATAGTGATCTAAACGATCTAAAAAACACAGACATCCGAGATCTCCTTGGCTGCATCAGAAGCTCCAATTGGTTCAGGAAGAATTAAATTCTAGATTCATGTGGTATCACAAGGGACCTTATAATGGTCTAAATGTGTCGGGCCGGCGGCAGCCACTTCTACCTAACTTCACCTAACCTAGATTGCGGGCCTTATTTATTTTTAATGCGTGTTTGAACGGGGCCTTATTTTGTTTATACTTCATTCGACGTATTTTTTTTTTTCTACTACATCCACATCTTGGTCCTACCAGAGTCTCTTAAATCCCTCGAGGAATTTTTCCTTCTAAGGAGTATAGTAATAGCTCTCCCTTTTACTTCAAGGGAAACAGCAATCTTCTAGCACCGAACGCTGTGAAATATCGATGAATGGAAAATCGTCCGCATACCCCAGTATTAGAACGGACCTGTTGAAGATAGTGATTTTGCGCACTAGATATCTGCTCCAGAATGAGATTTAAGAAGTCGGCATCGGCATCTCCTTGCCGATAGCTTAACTTTATATACTTGGGATTATTACTATACGTAGGTAGGGGAGGCACGCCAACAGCGAGACACTTTTTTTTAAATTACTGTAACTTAAAAAGTTTTCAAAATATTTTGAAATTCTAAAATGTATCCATTTGCGTCGTGTTTCACCTTAACGTTTGCATATCAAATTTATTATTTGTGTTTATGGAATAGAATTGGTGAAAAAAAAAGTTTGCAAAACTCTTTTGTCTCACTGATGGGACACGTGCACATACAGTGAGACAGGTGATACCCAACAGTCAGACACGTAACTTAAAGAAGCTGAAATTAAAAATAAATAAATATTTTGCTAGACATTAATTCTGTTTTATTGAGTTTTTAATGTTAAAAAACAGTCTTCGGTGACTAAACATAGGTAAAAACATAATTAAAAATAAATCTCAGACTTCAGAAACGGAAATAAACAAAAAAAGTAGCGAACATCAATTTGGTATTCCAAACTGTACCTATATGCTGCCTTGTTGCCTACTCGTATGGCCACATGAAATAGCATCGGGTAGTACAATTTTTATGTCGTCTAGGGTAACAAATGATACATCGGCCACATTTGACACTGTCTCACTGTTTGTCGATGTACACTGTCTCACTGTTAGCGAATCTCTCCAAATTAAAAAAAAATGCAAATATCTCCAAAGTTAAACTTTGAAACATCTTAAATTCACTATCAATATTGACTACACAGACCAAACTAAATAATAGAAATACATCTTGTTGTGAATTACCTAGAAATATATAATTTTTGACTTTCGCCGAAAATTGAAAAAAAAAAAAAAAAAAAAAAATTTCTTGTATTTTGTGAGCTTCAATCTCATAGCCGGTCTACACTCTACACTACACCCGAACTTGATGAGAAGTGAAAAAAAAAAAAAAATAAATAAATAGTTGGCGCTACAGGTCGTAGGGACCCTGGGCCTAGCTTCTCACAACCATTCGTTTTGTGTGAGTTTTCATTTTTGGAACGAATGGAAGGGATCTGGTACAATTTTATGCCGATTCCAAACGGCTAATTGAGAAGCTTTTTCAAGACAATTATACTCTCGGATGTTTGTCAGACGTTCGCGAGAGGTGGCGCAGCGGAAAAAAAACCCTAAGTTGGAATTTGGGTTTTCGCGGGATTCGAACCTGAGCCCCTCGCTTAGTAGTCCAACACACTAACCACTAAGCCACTGCGCCTACATGATGAGAAATGAGCCAGATAATAAAACACCGTCACACTTCTTATATATACAGGGGGCAACGTCCAACGTGTTCGAACAAGTCATTTCGGAGTAATATTGGGTCGTATGAATAAAACGTAGCAATTGCTTTTACTCAAGAGAAATGTCAAATTCGAAGCATTTGCTACGTTTCGTATGAATAAAAACCAATTTGAGTTAGTTCCAACTTTTGACATGTTCGAAAGGCGGCGGCACTGACCTTTTACTCAGATCGGTATGAATAAAACTTGTCAGACAAAGCAAATGCTATGCAAATTCTGAGTCTGCTATTTTGTTGACTCAGACCTTTTGCTAAATATTTTGTATGCTCATTTTTCAACATAAAACAATCTAAATATTGTTAATAGTTAAGTTGAATTCTGTTTGTACAGGAAAACCAACGAAATACATACGGAAAAAGCAGCAGTTGTTTCGTCTCAAGCGAAGCTAATATATCTTTCAGATGAAAATATTTAGGCAGAATCATTTGTAAGGTAGGTATATTATAGCGGAGATCTAGGTCGACTATTTGTAACTATTTGTCTAGTTTGTTAACAAATAAATATTTCCAACAATATCGGATACGATTCCCGGCACCTAAAGTAGAACGGAAGCATCAACAAGCTATTCGGCAAACAAAAATCATATTTTCAGGTGAAATTGAAGATAAAAATTGCATTTATATTTCTGTATTTATTTTTTTTAATTTCAATTTCCACAAAAGTCGTTAGAATCTTAAGAAAAATTCAAAAATTCAAATTTACTGGTCAGGTTTGACAGGAACTGCAAGGCAAGTACACGTACAGCGAAGTAAATGCTATGTTCGAATTTTCGACTTTACTTTAGCAAAGTATATTTTTATTCATACCGATTCAAAGCATTTGCTAAGGGCTTTTACTTTGCTACAACCTTTTGCTCAAAGCAAATGCTAGTTTTTATTCATACGACCCATTGAGTGTATCACTGTAGGAGCTGTCTCACTGTTGGCGTGCCTCCCCTACTCCTATAGGTAAATGTCGTACATATTTGGTTAAGGCCCATTTTATTCACTCGAACACTCGAAGTTGAACACAACTTGGGGATTTTTATATGGGAAACTTCCCAAGTTGTGTTCAACTTCGAGTGAATAAAATGGGCCTAAGTGTACTTATGACATGAGCAAGATGTTTTAGAAGATTTTTAATAGGCGTTCTCGCAAACCTCTGAAAAATGTCCGATAGTACCTATTAATCTGCCACAATCCAACCTCGGCACAAAGTTTCCGGTTTATTAAAATCAAAAGCTAGGTTTTAGGTCTATTCGCACCTATTAGGCAAACTAGGTAGGTATAGCTTCGATATTATTTCTTTAGTAAGATTAATTTCGCAGTTCTTACAATTTACCAATCTAAGCAAATGGAGGGTTAGAACGAAGAGATGCGTTACGTTAGCTTACGCACGGGACACGCTAGTTTATTTTAACACAATATACATCTTATCGCATTTTGATAGTTTTATTTATATCGTAGCTAATACTAATATTTTGTACATTTCAGCTCAAAACGTACCGTTGATTTTGGATTGGCACGCGGTTTCTCCGGTACACAGGAGGCAAAGCATCGAATGGGACTCGCTGCAGCTAATTTCCCTGGTGGACCTGGACGAAGGCGACGATCGGAAACAGAGGCTTGAATCTTCCGCTAAATTGAAAATACTAAAAAGTTCCCGAAATCATTACCTTTATATTTGCTTTTATGTTTCTATCTATTAAATGTAATTATTTATGTTGTAATTATGTCGAAATTCTTATTTAAGAAATAGTTTTAATGGGATATGTAAAAAATAGTCTTAATGATAATATATTTTTCTTGTTATAGGTACATACAAAGTAAAGGAACTACTTATTTTCTGTAAGCACAATGATTCCTTAGTGTGTTTGTAATTAATAAATCATATAGCACGCATTTGTAAAAAACAAAAATCAAAAAATAAACATTATATCCGACTGGATGCTGCATAAATTAAAGTAGGTTTGTAGGTTCATAATTCAGGCCCCCGAAAAAATACACCATTAAGGTTTAGATACCTACTTCTATGAATTACACACATGGCGCTTTATCAAGAAAATAAAAATAGAAAACTATTGTTGATATACATATTACGTACATTAATGTAAGCAAGCAACGTAAACTTAAATGTTGATCATCGATAATTTAGTACGTACCTTTGCGTAGTGTATGCATATAAATATGAGAAATTATAATCAATATGTTTAACCATTGATCTTTGTAACTTCCAAAATCATAATTAATAAAAACTAACTATCAGAAAGCATTTTCAGTGTATTTTTTAATTGACATGATTGTATGACACTCATTTACCTAGTGGAAAGTAGATTGTATATATAAACGATAACGATGCATGATTTTTAAGGTTCCGTACCCAAAGGGAAAAAACGTAACCTTATTAGTTTCGCTCGGATGTCTCTCCGTCTGTCTGTCTGTCTGTCTGTCTGTCTGTCTGTCTGTCTGTCCGAACCCACTAAGCCAATTTTGTTACCAGGTCTATCTCAAGAACCGATTGACATAGGAGGCTAAAATTTACACACAACATCCGGTATAACCTCTAGTTAAACGACAAATACCAATGGAAGCAATACATCTATTGGTTTTCGATTAATTAGTAATCTGGTGAAAAAAATATTTTCATTCGCCCAAAAAACGGTTTATTTCTTGATTCACAAAAAAATACATAAATTCCTTTTTTGTAGATCATGTTCTTATCTATATATGTGCTGAACACTGTTTTGCCGAAAAGTTAATAGTTTACAAGATATTTTCAAAAAAGGTAATTTTACCATGTAAAATACGTTGCTCTCATAAGTTTTAATCTCTACTACGCAGTTGTGCACAATTGACCCCATCAAAGACAGAACCCCACCAGGGTTCCCGCCTGCTAATTTCGTTGGGGAATATAATACATTTTTTTGGGGAGTACAGAACAAAATAAAAGTAATATATTTTTAGTCAATAGTTTTTAATTGGGACAGGTCGCATACAGAATGGAAAATTGGCGTGGGTTGGGTACTATAGGTAATAATTAGAAAATGAGATTCATGTGCGAGTAATTTTTGAGAGTAAAAATATTAAGTAATTAAATTAAACTAAATTGTGATGAATTCATGAAGAGGGGAAAGATTGAATGATATAGATTTCAAATAATATCTGATGTGTTGGACTTTAGCCAAATACGGAACCTTCGGTGCGCGAGTGACACTCGCACTTGGCCGTTTTTTTTTCATTTGTTCATACTTTTTTTTTTGCATTTATAGTTGTTCAGTATTTTTTTTAGGTGCACCGCATTACAAAATGACGTGTATCTAATAAATAGCGATCAGTGCCACCACCTAAGTCGGGAAGATAATAAAATTAAAGCTAATCTCACACTTCATAAGAAATTGTTTCAGTGCAGATCGTAATCTTCCTCAAAAAACTCATAATTTAAATTAGAAAATCAACCAGCAATTATTACAGCACTTATCTACTCCTAAACTACAATAAAAAAATAAAATAAAATTATATACCTACTTATTAATAATAACAAAGTCGTTAAATCGAGTACGGACAGCATAAACGAATCCATCAACCAAGTTTGGGTTGAACAAAGTATATAATAACATTCTGAACTAAGGGAATTAATAATTTATAACATTCTGTTCCATATAAATTCAGTGCGACAAGCAACTGTTTTATTATAAAGTAGGTAAAGCAAAGAGTTAGTGTTGCACAGTTTAAGCAATTCATGAAGTTACGATGGGTACACGTACCCGTGTTTGATAAATTCATCGATCAATTTTGTTTTAGTAGCTATTGAAAGCGAGCAAGTGTAGGTTTTTTATAATCATGGAAAAAGTGTAATACCGATCGGTGATTAGATTCTTGTTTTTGGATGGGAAAACTTGTATGCAAATTAAAGAAAAGTTGGAATAGTGGGGACCTTTATCTTTCGATGACAACAGCTCGATATTGATTAAATGAATTCAAGCGTGGTCGTACAGCCGTCGTAGATGAAGATCGTCCAGGTCGTCCAATTGAAGTGACTACTTATTTATTTATGCACATCAAATGAGAACATTCACTGGTCTCGTTATATTACTTAGTATTAAATTTAAATACTTAAATACTACTACCAAAGCCTAACGTTAAAATTAATTTATTCTTAAATGAGTCCCTACTGAGATCAAACTCGAAGAAACTACTATAATTATTATTAGACTCTCATAGGTATCTAATAATTGGTTCATTATAACCATAGTTAACTCTATGATAAGGAACATGAAATAAAAAGCTTTTTCTAAGCATTCTAGAATTAGCATTGGTTGGTTGGTTGGTTTAAGTGGCTGTATTCCCGTGAGGGAAAAACAAATAGCGCATTGAGCGCCGTTTCGATGCTACAACTAACGGAACCTGAAAATGAGGGGGGAGAAGGATGTTTCAGGAGCTCAAATCCAGGCTGTGGAGTTGAGAAACTTGATGATCTTGTTGAAGTGGATGCTTTGAATGGCCGAAAGGTCAACATAAAAAGGATGACCTAGTGCACTGCGTCTAGGGCTTGGCTAGGGCCGGACACTCACAAAGAAGGGTTAACACTGTTTCAATTTTGGTTGTGTCGGCGCAGCTACGGCAATGGGTGTTATGGGGAATGCCAAGCTTGGCTGCGTGAGTTCCTAAGGGCCAATGACCCGTACAAATTGCCGTTACTCTGGCGACATCTACACGCGTTCTGGATAAGAGGTTGTTTGTTCTGGAATTATCGTAGGTTGGCCAGATGTTCCTGGGAATGACACAGTTCGTCAGGTTCATCCATCTAGTCTCAGCATATGAGGTGAAGTGCAGGAGGATTTCTCTCTTTACATATCCCAGCGGAGGGAAGACTTTTGGTTGTTTAAGCGGGGAAGTGAGAAGGTTGGTATTTTGGTTTTGGTGGTGAAAAGCATCAGTTCAGTTTTGCTTGGGTTAACGCTAAGACTACAGCTTGCAGCCCAACCGCTAATCTTACCCAGTGCCCCTTCCATGATTTCACTAATCACGTTCGGGAACATTCCTGATACTAGAACGACCACGTCATCCGCATACGCAACGACTTTGATACCTTCCCTGTCGAGGTTTGAAAGGATTTTGTTAAGTACCATAATCCATAGGAGAGGCGAGATCACCCCACCTAGAGGTGTTTTTCTGCTTACTGATTTGGTTAGAAAGGTGTTACCAAGTTTTGCTTGAATGATCCTTGTTTTGAGCATGGAAATGATCCATGAGTTACGTGTTGTGAGTTACATAAGGGAGACCTTTCAAGGCCTGTTCTTATGTGGAGGTCAAGTAAACGTTCTAGAGTTTTTTGTATGAAGGAGGTTAGGCTAATAGGTCGGAAGCCCTTCGCGGATTCGTGACCTCTTTTGCCGACTTTCGGTATGAAAACTACTCGAACATGTCTCCAAGACTGAGGTACATGATTTAGTAGGATACTGCTTCTGTATATTTTCACCAGAAGGGGCAGCACTATCCCCTCATGCCTTTGCAGCATGATTGGGAGAATACCGTCCTGCCCCGGTGATTTATAAGGAGCAAAACTTTAAATGGCCCATGAGATTTTTTCCTTGGTTATAATGCACTCTATTTCTTCCCGGTGTGAGGGAATATTCCCCGGCGAATAGGACGAGGTTACGCATAGGTCTTTACAAGCAAGAAAGTGGGTGTTGAGTATAAGCTCTAAGGATTCATCGGTTGATTCTGTCCAGGTTCCGTCCGTTTTCTTAATGAAAGATGGAATAGAGCGTTCTTTGGATAGAACCTTACTGAGTCTAGCAGATTCCTTTAGAGTTTAGAGTATCGATAGATTGGTAGTATTCTGACCATGCTTGTGTCTTTAGCTGATCTAATGGACTTTTTGTAGTACTTTAGGCAGTCTTTATAAGGTTGCCAGAACCTATGCCTGTAGCAGATATTGAAAATGTCTCTAGTCCGAGAAGGACTTTTAGTTGGAGACTCTCCAATTCTCAACCCTAAAGTTATCGCTGTTTGTTTTGAGCGTAATGTCTAACACTTCTTGCCACTTCAAGTGCCACTAGGCACTCTTCGTTGATGAGCAGCAGGTAGGACAAGCTGTTTTTCTGGGGAGCTTCTGCCTTAATGACATCCCAGTCGTCCAAGGGTATATGCGGGTTTAGCATCCTGAGGCACTTCAGAAGACTCTCAGAGTCTATCTTCATAACGGGTAACCAAATACGTGCCCTGGGTCTCGTGGGGATGTCCTTGGCTGGGATGAGCTTAAACTTTAAGCCATCCCAAGCTTCGCCAATCTTGGCGATACATGACCCAAGGAAATCCTTGGAGTACTGGTCTACGCATTTAATCACCCGGTACCCCCGAACAATTTCCGCGCAGTCAAACCCAGGTTGTCTGCTATCAACACCAGTAAGAACATGTTCCACAACCATCTCAGATAGTTTGGCTTCAATTCTACTCCAGTGTGCCGTGATGGAATTACCACTTTTAGACAGGTTGTCTGCTATCAACACCAGAAAGAACATGTTCCACAACCATCTCAGATAGTTTGGCTTCAATTCTACTCCAGTGTGCCGTGATGGAATTACCACTTTTAGACAGCTCGTCTATAACAGCAACTTGAAGGTGATCCCTCACTACCTAAGTGAAGGTTCTAGTTGCCTGGGAAGTGGATGGCCGCTGGAGGTCGGTGAGTCTCGGAGTAATCTTCGACTTTTTGGAGGCGTGAGAGGTCTCGTCTTGAGACCTGATTCTTTTCACGCTCTCTTTCTTCTGTTGCGGTTGCTTCAGTTTGTTTTGGTGGTTTACGTACTCGTCGACCACCTTTTGGTATTTTGCCTTGTCTTCCTTGTCCCTCTCATGAGTCATACCAGCATCCTCGTACTTTGCAATCTTTGCAAGAATGAAGACAGCCCTGCTATACCTTGACTTCAAGAGACAGCCGGAGGACTTCTTGGGTTTGGGTGCACTATGGCTGGTGCTCCCGGTGGCTTTGCCGGTTATGTTGTGTGGCTTTTGGATACTATGGCTGGCATCCTCGGCCCCTACTGTTGTCGTAGAATTGGAAGATGTAGATGGTTGACTGCCGGAAGGAGTACTATGGCTGGTGCTCCTTCGGCTTGAGGGGTGAACTACTGTATCCTGGCTGGAGGCTAGTAGATCCTCCTCGGAAGAGGTCCCTAATAGGGATTCTTCCTTTTTAGTTTTGTTATTTTCTTTTTTGTTTGCATTTTTGTTCATTTTTTTAAATTATGGTCCCGCACGAGTATGCCCGGAAAGGAAGTATAGATCCCGGCAGAGCCGACTTACCGAGATGGGGCACATTCTTACAACCGACCTTGCCTGCGCGTCGGAGGGAGCTCGTTTGCGACTGGTTTTACCCCCAGCCTTTCATCCTTGGGTAGGGTTTGCTATATCTGCTCACACCACCACTGGAATTAGGTTGGATTTAAAGGTTTACTCCTACCTCAGACTAATGGATCACGACAAACGATTGAGACGTTAGCGTAAATCCTTGGCTGACACTAACCATTTGACCGGTTTCAGGCGGGCGCCCACGTGAAGGACTAAAGAATGAGGATTTGTGCCCGTGCCCTAGAAGGAGCATAAAAACCAATAATTAATGATAAAAGAAAAGGGCAGTGTCGATATGGTTGTTTATCAAGTCCCGAATGGTCGTAAGTGAAAAATATTGTGTACGCTTAGAGGTAAGATACCAAATAATTTGTATCTTATCTTAAACTATGGCATTTCGATAATCCAGCGTTATCTACGAACGCCAACTCTAGTAAAACGTTTTTAGATTTTCTCAATTCTACTGGAATGTACTTCATAAAATGGATTCCATACTATACTACAGTTTTCAAGATTAGACCTGACAAAAGCAAAGAATAGACATTTTAGAGTATGCGGTTCATGAATGTCTTCAGAGTTCCGGAATATAAAACCCAACATAGAATTACCCTTAGCAACCTTATAGCCACGTGCGGCCTGCTTAATCGACAAAAATATCACCTTTCTTCCAATTCCGGAATTCATCACAAAAGACTTAGCGGCTCTGCTATCTCCAATATATATGTTTTTGTCTTGCTATAGATGGTCTATCGTCTATTGCTTCCAAATATTGCAGATCGTTTTCCGAAAACCGATCAAAATATAATTTAGTGCACAATTCATCTAATTGGGTTCATGCGATAAGAGAAAATAGTTTCAGTCTGATTTGACAAGATTTGCTTTTTTTATTGGCAACGCTAGTTCTCATCTCCTATTTACCCGTAGTCGGTCATGACGGTCGCTTAAAAAATACAAGGTTCGCCCAGTGGCCGAAAATCGAACACACATTTTTTTTTTATATCATCATCGTATAACACAAGACAAGGTTAGCAGAGGTTGCCCACGAGGAGGTGTTCTCTCACCTACACTGTGGAATATCACTGTGGAGGTGGACTCTCTTCTCGATAGACTTGAGGCGAATGGCATTCCCACAGTGGGTTATGCCGATGACATACCTAGCAATAATGGCCAGAGGCAAATTCATAGTAGACTTGCCACTTCGAGACTTGCAATAATTGTTGTAATTGCGTGCTGAAAATTGTACTTTATTTTGCTCTGTTGAGATCGAAGCACAAATACCTAAATGAAAATCATTTGAAATTCGAAAAGAAATGCAATAATTTTTTTTTTTTTTCCAAGGAATACATTTTTTTTTCCTCTGATAAGACTGAGTCCCCACCAAATAGAACAAAAGTGTATGTCTTCCTATATTTATTGTCTAATACTTCTCTCAGACCTAATTATACGAAGAAATACACCAAAAACGATGAAACGATTGCAAAATAGCAATCGTTCAATCGCAATCGCTCAATCGTCTGAATTTGAGTTATACGAAGCATTAGTGAATTGTTCAAAACGACGTCGTCCAAACGATTCAACCATTTTAGTGTTACACAAAGCAATACAATCGTCGAAACGACGTCGTCAGACGATCGTCGTCTTACGCGATGAGAGCCCAGGCCTGATATATTCGTTTTAATGAAATATACTAAATTCACCATACCAGACCCACCGTTTTCTTAACACGTCCCGATAACTGCCAATTATTTGAATTATCTGAATTTTTCCCAATGTCACCACAGAATGAAGTGTCAGTCATCTGTCAGGTTGCTATGTGCAAGCGTATGCGTGCGTCTTATGGACTTTAACATGGCACACATACTTTCGCACATAGAAACACGGAAAACAGCTTGTAGCAACTCTTAAGGCCCATTTTATTCACTCGAAGTTGAACACAACTTGGGAAGTTTCCCATATAAAAATCCCCAAGTTGTGTTCAACTTCGAGTGAATAAAATGGGCCTAAGTTGGCTGAGCTGACGGTCTATTTAATACTTAGTTTATGCTATAAAACATACTCAACATGTATTCCTTTTACATTTATTGTTATAAATTCATTTACAAATTGTTTGTTATTGAAAAAGTGCCACCCGGCGGCCATTATACATACTAATATTCTTGCTGTTTGATAAAGTGAAGGAAGCAACAATGAGATAAGTTTTGATAATCCGAGAAAAAATTGTATGAGAGTGGGTGGGGACTGCGTGATGACTTTGTTGTTGCAGATGTGTTTGAATTTTGCTTTGTTTGTAGGAGTTTCAAATATTATCGTTTTATACATATTTCTTTGAAAAAATAGTAAGATGCCGAAAGCGTTAAAAATAGAAACACATTCATTTGGCTTTACAATATTAATTATTTTACTTTATAAATTCAAAATAAAATAATTAGAATAGGTAATGTAATTAAAACATTCCTGTATAGTACATTGTCAACTCTAATACAAAGTGAAAATGGTATTATTGTTGAACGGTGTGGACTTTTTATCGCCCTTCATCAGCTAGAGTCTAGAGACTTAATAATTATGGAAGGTGTAGAAAAAGAAATTAATTGTTTGAAAATAAATTATGAATATCTATTTGGAGCTAAAAGAAACTCACAATTCAGAAACTTTTTTTTTTTAATTTAAGAGCAAGTTCATTAGTTCATATTACCAAGAAATAATTTAGCTTTCCAGTGTTTGGGCCCTATGATTTTGTGTATGTATTTACTAAAATTAAAAGAAGATGCATTCTGAGAAATATAAATGCAAAATCCGAGAATTTCTAAGGCATATACAAGTATCGAACACCTAACAAAAAAACAAAGTCCAAAAGTAAATTTCTGCTTAGATTAAATTAGAGATGACACGAATAGTTATTTGTTTGACAAGTCAAAACAGACCTTTACAAGTGGTGGTCAGCAAACGCAAAACACTTTCACAATTTGGTAAGATTTATTTGTCATCTCCGGTAGCAGTGTGAGCGGCTGTTGATTTTACTATCGACAAATGCTGAAAAAATTGTTTTCATACATCATAATTTACCACTGGTAAATTTTAAAAATTAACATATTAATTTTTTGATAAAATAAACATAATATTGAACATAATATTGAACCATAAACGCAAAGTTCCACGGGATAAAGGAACAGAGGACACATTGCCGGTTTACAGAAGTGTTGTCTATGTTCCCAGACTCGCCGAGAACTTCAAACAGATGATCAGCAACATAGTTCGAAGGAGCTTCATATAGCTTTCAAGTCGAATCAGACTCTAGCATCCTCGTTCTCTAAACTTAAACCCAAAATTGAGAAGCAAAAAAGTACTGACGTAGTGTATAAAGTCAACTGCCTTGGTAATGACAATGAAAGCTGTAACCTCTGCTACATCGGTACAACAAAACAGTTCCTGTCCCAAAGAATGTCCAACCACCGGTCGGACATTAAGTCAGGACATCCAAAATATATCTGCTTTATAGCTCTCTAGTCGACGGAAAAACCTAATACGAGACTAAACTTCAACTGAAGTGTTACACCCTAAGTGTGTCAATTTTGTTGTTTATAAATTTGTTTTTTCTTTTTTGTTTTAATCGTTGTGCTAAAGTAAATATCATCTTTGTTTTAGCAGTTATAACTTGTTTTAAATATTGTAAGTTCCACGCTATCTCCTCTCTTGTATTTTTTAATAATTATAAATGTTTCACAATAAAGATACCCTGAAGAAGGCAGCAATCCCTGCCGAAACGTCGGGAAAACAATGAACTAATTGATAGTTTCATTCAAAGCCGACGGAATAACCATTTCCACGAATTACACATAAAAACATTATCGCTAACCACTAATATGAGAGTTCAACTTCAAAATGATCAAAGTGCTGCACAATTTTCCAAACAATTGTTAGCTGTTGGAAACGGAAAAGTCCCAGTTGATGCAACAACTGGATTAATTACTCTTACCAACGACTTTTGCCGATTTGTAGACTCTCAATTAACTCTTATTGAAAATGTTTTCCCAAACATTAGTGAGAATTATCAGAATTATGATTGGTTAAGTCAATGAGCAATTCTCGCCGCAAATAATAATGATGTACATGCACTAAATTTCACCATTCAATCAGAAATCGCTGGCGATTTGGTGACATACAAATCCGTTGATTCCATAACAAATCCCGATGATGTAGTAAATTATCCAACGGAGTTTTTGAATTCTCTGGAGTTACCAGGATTTCCACCACATAACTTGCAACTCAAAGTTGGTTCAGTTATTATGATATTGCGTAATTTGAATCAACCGCGACTTTGCAACGGTACTCGACTTGCGGTGAAAAGACTTATATGCCGAATTTAATTGAGGCAACCATTATTAACGGAAAGTACGCAGGTGAAAATGTATGTATTCCTCGAATACCAATGATTCCGACTGATCTTCCGTTTGACTTCAAACGATTGCAATTTCCGGTTCGCCTTGCGTTCGCAATGACAATTAATAAGTCGCAAGGCCAATCGCTTAGTGTTTGCGGGATAAATTTATAAAATCATTGCTTTTCACATGGGCAGCTATACGTTGCGTGTTCACGAGTAGGGAAATCATCCGCTTTGTTTGTGTTAACGTCAGATCAAAAAACAAAAAATGTGGTTTACCAAAGAGCACTTCAATGAAACGAGAAGTTCAACTAAATTACACTTAATTTTTGTAATCGAAATGAGTTCATTACTGTTTATTTATTACTAGCTGGCCCGGCGAACTTAGTTCCGTCCCAATTTGTTAATGTAATGAAAATAATAATTCCGAGCATGCACATTGCACATGCACATGCCTCTTTATGCAATTCGGTGAATTCAAATTCTTTATTCAAAAGTTATATTAAATACTCTAGGTATGACACTTAAAAAGAAAAGAAAAATAACAAAGTTCGGTCCTTAAGTCCACTTTTGCTCTAAATTAACAAAAATCAACTTCTGCTAGCTATTGTGACTGAATTTTGTTGTTTCACTTGAGGCGAACTTCAAGTTATGATGTTATGATTTAATAGATAAAGCAAGAGGAAACTCGAAAAAACGCTTGTGACAAATGAGACTTTATATTTGACTTAGTCAGTGATGTTGATTCCGATACTTGAGGAATAATTTTTAGAAAATAGGCATAATTTTTTTGTGAACTGTTTGAACTGTTTTACAATAAATTTTTTGTGAATTCTTTTTTTAGAATCAATTTACACAAATGCATTTTGAAGTTGGTAAATCTGGTACATTCTTTAATCAAAGTCGCATTAAAAATATTAATTTACAAATGTGCGTCGTGCTTATTTTCCAAGAACCTACTTGACTTACTCACCAAATCAAAACCTTCGATTATAGAGATAAAAAAAGATAGAATTGCCTATCAATCGACCAACATTCTGACAACAATTTCTTGAATCACCTTGTATGTTAGTTGCAGTTTCTTTGTAAGATATGCAATTTTTATCTTTTTTACCAAAAAGGCATGATTTTTCGAAAAAGGCATAATTTTTTAAGGGTTCAGACATGAAAACTTAGATCCGGCTTTGCATCACTGGCGGTGACTCCAATCTAACTATTTCTCAACTTAAAGTCAAATTTAATGCTTTATTTCTTCTAATTTAGACTAAAAGTTAATTTGTTGCCAAAAGTCGCGTCTAAAATGTTTTATTGCTAAGGGCCAATAGAAATAACTGAAGTATATCAATATCGATGTGTGTCAATCAAACTGCAATGATTGACGTGCCACCTATCGGGTCCAAAAGTATCCTATCCTTCAAACTGGAACCAACCATACGCAACAACAAATTTACATGGAAATCGCCTGAGTGGCTTTGGAGATCGAAAACATTACCTATTGAGTCTAAAAGAATGTTATCTTTTAAGTCTTGCTAAACCTTAAATACGTCAATACAAACAAAACTAAAAAGTTTCATGAAAATTAGCCCATCAGTTATTAAGATATAAAGTCATCGAGTTTCACACCGAAGGAATTATATTTATAAATTATTGTTATTGTATTATTATATTTTAGAAGTTAATTGAATTTAAGTTAAAAACGAAACGTGTTTTTATAAACCATCTCTAATTCAAGACGAACAAAACAAA
This sequence comes from Cheilosia vernalis, assembly GCA_949126925.1. NCBI lineage: Eukaryota > Metazoa > Arthropoda > Insecta > Diptera > Syrphidae > Cheilosia > Cheilosia vernalis. The sequence goes on from OX421361.1 coordinate 19,864,524, forward strand.
ACAAAAATCATTCAAATCTAACTAACGCACATATCTCTTTCCTTCTACATTTAGAGACACAGGAATCTCAATTTTGACTTCGGTGAAAGGGTTGTAGGGTCAACAAAGCAAGGCAGGCATGCTTGTTTAAGCCTGTGCTTAGCTCGTCGGTGGAGTGGGATCTTCTGCTTGGCTTGCGGACTACCGTACTTTTACATGCCTGAATTTTGATGCGAAAATTTTAAAATTTGTTGGCACTAAAGGGATAGCAAGAAAATTGGGAAAGGATTAACTCTAAACGAAATATTTGTAACTTTAATAGCCAAGAAGAAAACTAACCACACCTATCAACTTGGTTGGTAAGCCTTCTCCCTTCTGTATCCACACTAGTACCGAAGGTGTTATGGTAACTTTGAGGTTTGAGCTGCCCTCCCCATAACCCTACACACGAATGAGCAGAGTATATCATGTACGTGAACACTCAAAACGCTCAACTACTCCTGTTGCCTGTCATCGTTGTCCTCGTCATCTCAATCACACATACATTTCAACTTACTCACACATCCTAATGCAAGGATCCTGAAAATGCTTGACAAAAAAAAATGATGGATTGCAACACCATCAAACAAATCAACGTATCTACTCCATTTCAAAAAGTCACTTAGGGCCACTTGCACCAAGTTACTGGATAACTAAATAAACTTCTGAATAGCTAACCCAAGATAAACAAATAAATAGATAATCCCCTGCTTTGCGTTGCACAAGTTCAAAATTCCTTCTGGATAAGTAACCTTAGATTTTATTATTTTGTACACTACTAACGGAAAAATATTTTGAATTGTCAAATAAATTGGAATTTTAACGTAACAAAATCGGTTAAAATAATATGTATATGTAAATGTATAAATATAGCTAGAGCTCCAATATCAAAACGGCTGAAATATGTGTTAACCTGTAAAGTAGGTACAGCTTCATTGAACAGGGAAATCCCTCCTGGTCAAAGGTGTCGTAGTATTAGTATAGGACTGCACAATGCAGCTCGTCAAGTGAGTTAGACGTATTGAGTTAAGATCGCAGTTCGTATCTGACTTTCAAGGGCGCTTGACGAGTTCGCGCAGTGCAACTTAAATGTGGTTCACATATGTAATATTGTAGCTTTCCCTTTTAAAAAAATTCAGCAATACTCGTATAATTGAAAAAAACAAATTAATTAAAATATTTGACAACAATTGCTTTTAAAATTTTAAATATTTTTTTTTTGTTTTGGAAGTTTCACTACTCGATTTTTATCCAGTTTATTTTTTTTCAAAGTGCTTTTCCCCATGAAAATCGAAATGTGTGCCTGCAACGCCACCTGTTGAGAATTTTCCGACTTTTCTTTTTTCCTAAACCATCCCTGATTCAAGACGAACAAAATGAAACAAAAATCATTCAAATCGGTTTAGCAGTTCTCGAGCCTTTACCCGACTAACACACAGCGATTGATTTTTATATAATAGAAGAAGATTATTAATGAAATAAAATTTTCCCTTTTCAAATAAAAAAAAAAAAATATTGTTCTTCATCTTTTAATCCTCAAACGAAATGATACTAAAAACGAAGCGAAACGGAGTTCGCCGGGTTTGCTAGTTTTATATAAAAATATAAATTATTCAATCTTGGATACATATCTTGAAAAGTAAATTTGAAAATTTGCGATTGGATTTGTACGTATAATTCGTAGAAAACTGGATATCACACACACTAAAATTTTCAGTCTATTCAGACAGAGTTCAATACAGCTAGCCTATCGCCCTAGGCAGCCAGGTTATCCTTTTTGTTGTTTTTTTTGTTTTGATTTTTTGTGCAGCGAATTTGTTATTATTTTTATTTAGTGAACATTGAGCGAGTTCTCACTTTGCAGGCTCTGCAGTCACAAGTCACAACTGTGATCTTGATTGGGGAGGGTGTGCTCGGCTATTTGAAATTCTATGCACTAATACATGTAAGCATGTTTACATGAGCTCGGAGTTCATAGCTAAGGGACACCCACTTTTAAACAAATATGCCGTCAAATCTTTCTCGAAGCTCAACAAGATCTAGAAAAATGAGACGAGTTAGATCACAGAAAACGGGAATCGTTACAAAGAAACACAGAGGTATACTCCGTGCGTAAATTAAATCAGAAGTGAATTATTTTTTACACCAAAGAAATTAATTATGCCGTTTTTGCTGGTATCGGTGATTCGGTGGTATGACTCAGGCCTGTGACGTTGTGCACCTCGGGTGCAGACTGCAGACCTCATCAATGACTGTTTCTCGCACGGTCAATTATACGTGTCTCTTTCCCGAGTCAGCGAAAGTAAAAGTGCATACGTGTATGCTCCAGGCAACAGAACTTCAAATATTGTGTTTCAAGAAGCTTTGTAAAAAAATTATTATTAAAAATATAATTATCTCATGTATTGAAACTTATAACTATTATTATCTCTTTTTATTGGAAACTACACAGTCTCACCCCGCGTACGAAGTTGCGTGCACAGCTAGTTTAAAATAAACTCTTATAAATAAAAAAAAAAACAAATTATGAGAAATGTACCTACCTATTAATGATATCTTTCACAATTTAAAATAAACTCTTATAAATTGTAGGTATGTACTAATTAAAAAAGAAAGCAAAATTACTTATCTTCAAGGAACATGCAGCCTCTGTAATTTAAATGTGCCGGAAGGCGTTTTCCATTTCCTCGCAGAATGTCCAATACTTCTCGAAATTAGGAGACCGTATTTCTCCAAGAGTTTTCTCACACTTCAGAAAGCAAAAGATTTGTTAAACGGTTTTTTTGGTTGGAAGTTGCTTTCACAATATAGTATACATGCCTACAAGTATCGCAATAGCTTTTTGAATGTGTGATTTACAAAATTGTACAATATTAAAAAAAACAGAAAAAAAAACCGAAATATAGCTACATTCAGATCTATATCGTATTTATTTACTTTTATTTTTTGTTTTCATCTTTCTTTTTCTTTTTTTTTATCTCTTTCTTTTTCACTACTTATAATAATAATTAATCAATGTTATTTTTATTATATGAATTTCTTAACTTATGAAATGTATTATGAAACGTCAATCAATCGGCAGACAGCAATATAAAGCCATGCATAACTCTTTATATAATATTATATAAACTATGTACTATTATTGAATCTATTTAAATAAAGAATAATAATAATAATAAATGCTTATCAAAGATTCATACAGGATGCAGATACAGGACTTCGACTGAGTGAAAGCAAAATGTACTTCCATTTATCAGACTAACCCAATAACCCCTCCGCATATTATATTCTATCAATCCTTCGCTTAACTCCCATTCCTTCATACGTATGGTGGCACCGGCCGCAGAGATAGCGAAGACGAAATATTATATTTCTTTGTATGCGTACAGTGTTGTTGTTGTAACCAATGTAATTTCAAAACGATGGTTTACCTATTTTGCAAAAACTTTTTTGAAAATATTATTCTTTTCGACCGATCTATGAGTGCCACGATTCAATTTGGTACAAAAAAAAGGAATAGGTCTTCATTAAAAGTAGGGTTAACATGGTCTGAAAGGAATTGTGTCGGCGATTAATACATAAATAGATACATATTTGACATGAACCTCCACCTGGGTACTCGCTATTTAATCCCAAACAAACAATTGCAACTTCCATTAATTGCAATTGCTGATTACGCTCAACCACCAAATTCCAAATTGCCTGGAATTGAAATACCTTTATTATTATTGAACTGTAGCTGTAGGTAGCTACGAGTGTAGTTACCGCCGCAAGAAAATAAACATTTATCTTGCAGCCAAACTAAGGCATGTGAAATAGCCAACAATTCCCAAATGTACTATAACACTGAGCTAAATTGCAGGTGATTTATATTTACGCAAATTTATTCGCGATCTCTGTGTACGCATACTGACGATTGCAATATAATTTACTGCTATTTTCAGTTGCACGTAAATGCACAGGTGGAAACAATAATCCGTAGAGTAATTAGTTGCACAATTAAATATGCATTATATAGGTAGTCACTTTTCGGCTTAAGACCCATTCACATTAAAGTGCTCTATGAATTTCTTAATACATAAAAACTTATGTATTTTGGTTTTAGTATTAAGAAAAAAAAATATCGATGAGAAATTAACAATCTATAATGGTTTAGAAAAAATAAAAACATTTTGAGCAATTTTTCTTCAGTTATTAAGAAAAATTTACTCATGCAATCGATACAATGATAATCGAAAGCGGAAAATATAAAACCATGTTAGTCCTTATCAGTGGCGATTCCTGGGCCGGCATTCTGTAAGATGAAAACGTTTAAACGTTTGCTTCATATAACAAGAAAAACGAAAGAAATTCTCGTGGGCGCGAAAAAAAACGAACGAACATATTTTCTTTGACGTTTTCGCTTTTCTTGCTTCATGTAACCTTAAAAACGAACAGATTTGATCGTCTCCACGAAAGAAAACAAACGACAGCTATTTTGTTGACGTTTATCATGTTCCTATTTATTCTCTTTAAGTTTGGTGATTTTAGCTTTTAATATTGTGCTGAATATTTTACTAGAAAAGCTAACAAACCATTTTTTGTTGACCAGCGAAAGCGACGAAAGTGAAATGGAAAATGAACACGTAAACTTAAAAAAAAAATTATAAAAAATCTGCGGGATTGTTCGAATCGTCTCACATTACCTGACAAAAGGTTGGTTTATTTAAATTTTGTTCTTGGTTAGAAATTTATTTTTTTCTTTTAGTTTTGTTCAAAGTTTTAGGTTAAACATAGCTGCCTTTCATTTACATACAGGTACACGAAATACATACCTCCTATTTTAAAGCTTTCCTCAACGTCAAAACAACTTAACGAAAATAAAGCTACATACTGAGACTGCCAGATCTCTCACAATACCAATATATACTTCGCACAGCTGTTTTACTTTTACGTCATTTTAAGCAGTTTGCTTTCAAGCCAAATGGGCGAAGTTTCAGAAAATTAAAATAACGAAATACATTAATAGCCATGGATATAATTTAGGAGGAAATATTATCTTCATAGCTTTCCTTATCATCTAAAGACTATACAAGTAACCAAAAATAGTCCATGTGCAATAGGGGAAACATTTTTAAAGTCGATATCCGTTTGTGATTTTTGCAAAAACAAAAGCAATTTGATATTGCTGTCAAATAACGCACTAATCCATTAACAAAAGCAGATCAAATTCGTTGCATGTTCCATTCGCCGCGTAAAATCTGAGATCTGAAAAAGATTTTTGGTGGTCCCAATGGAAAACGACATTAATTTCGTAAGTTTGGCATGATTTCGAAATACATTTTCTCTTATTTAAAACCATTGGACGGGGAGTACTGATAATATTTGGACAAGCAAGCAAAACTAAGGGCGGTATTTATCAAGCGCTCTTAAATCGATTATTAGTTTATGAGGCTCATAACAGCAAGTTTTTTCGATGTAAGGTATGTGGTCCAAATAAGGCCCATAACTACGGTGACCATACGTCCGACATACAAATATCCCGTATTTCTATTTTAGTCCCGTATTTGTCCCGTATGTTCACAATTTTTTTTTTTTGTAATATTTTATTATCTTTTTTACAAAATTAACCATTTCATGATCACTAATAAAGTTCAAATAGCCCCTTAATAATCACAAGGGAATCTACTACAAAAATAATACATCTATTACTACCATATTTGCATACCCGCTGAACTGAATTTGTAAATTAATTTAATACGATTTTTTTGTTATTTTTGGTCATTTGTGTGCTGTTATATATTTTTGTTTGTCCCGGGTTTCGCTCTTGAAACCCGCACCGTACCCCTAACCTAATAAGGCTCAGTGTGCAAAAATTGGCATAACCGACAAGCTACAGGAATTATATTTTAATTGTTCTTGTGGCCACCTATGGCTACACTAAAATCGAATGAATTTTCCGTTTTACGCACTCGTGTTTTTTTTTACAGTCGATACAAGTTAGTGAATGTGAACGCACGCCCTTTTTATAAGGTTTTTGTAATGGATTTTATTGCAAATAATAATTCGGCTAAGTCAAGTTTTTACACTGAAAATACCACATATAAAACTAAGGTTTAGTGTGGTTTAAGTATTATTTTAAATCATTCAGTAGAGTTTCGTTAACATTTTTGTAAAGAAAAGTTTTTCATGTTCCTAAAAAGGCCCACCGAAAATATTAACAGGCCTTATAAGGAACTAGCAAACCCGGCGAACTCCGTTTCGCCACCAGATGGCTTCGTTTTTTGTAACATTTCGTTTGAGGATTAAAAGATGAAGAAAAATTATTATTTTTTTCTTGTATTTGAAAATGGAAAATTTTATTTCATTTCACAACAGTAATGAATTAATTTTGATTACAAAAATGAAGTGTAATTTAGTTGAACTTCTCTAAGTAAAAAATGAAAGTGAATCCAAAGTAAATACTGAATTGAAGCGTTATACGTGTCCGCAAATTATCCGTTTCATTGAAGTGCTCTTTGGTAAACCACATAAAGAGGATGGTTTCCCAACTCGTGAATACGCAACGTATAGCTGCCCATGTGAAAAACAATGATTTTCTAAATGAAAAATTGCTTGCAACTGTTCAATAATTCGTCTCTTTAACTGTTGTGCTCCCTGTATATTGCACCGCACATTCAGCTGATCCACCATCGACGAAATGAAATATATTTGCAGAAATTGATGCGGTTCATCTGGTGTTGGCTGACCTGGTGAACTTCGTACCACCTAATTTTTATCTATTTGAAGCTTTTTTTTCGATTTAAACTTAGTTTGGTGATTAAATAAATTTTGTTAGTAATTCAAATTAATTCAATGCCTATTATTTTCCTGTAAAATAGATGATATTAACATTCAATGCAAAGATTTGTAGTAAAAAATTGAAGTCGTTTAAATTCGAATGGTAAGTCTGTTGGAATCATCGGGATGCGTGGAATCAACACATCTTCCTCTCTATATTCTGCGGTATGCCCGGAAAAACACTTCGAATGAGCTCTTCCTTAGAATCGGTCATGTGGCAGAAATCAGTGGGCAAAGTGATAAGTCCGGTCGAGATATCAACTGCAATCTTTTCATTACCAATGTCCAACAATTGCTTCGAAAACACATCTGCAGTTTGATCTCGTCAATCGGAATGTCTTGACATGAAGCCACAAATTTGATGCTTTCAAGCACGCATTTAGTTCGTCAGCTGCAATTGATCGTGGGAATAACTGGAAGAGTCTCCCGAAAATCACCGGATAATACAACCATGGCTATTCAAAAAATGTTTTTATAGACACGAAGATCTTTCAACGTCCTGTCCACCGCCACCATTGACCTTTTGTGGGGCCATCGTACATTCGACCCAATCGATCAATTTGCATCATTGTAAAATCTTCGAATTTTTTCTTCGATTTTTCAAGAATGTGTCTGGTTGATTTGCATGTTCAGTGGCAATATCAATGCTGAATGTGCAGTTCGGTAGCCTTCTAACAAAGTTGCTGTTATTCCAGATGAAGCCAATGCCAGGGCAACGAAATTAAGAACGTTTTGGCAGTATACCTCCGGGAGCACCCAGAAAGTAAATGCTACCAGTTCTTTTGTTCACAGCTTCCATCAAAGAGTCATACGCAATCATTTGTTGTCGATTCAATTGCAGAACGTTTTTACGAACTGCTTCGGCTATTGCTACAGTATCGTATTGTTTTGTTGGTCTCTTTGCAATTCGTGGTTGAATGCATCGTGTATTGGACGATTAGGTGATATCATGCCCAACTGTGCACTTTATTCGCCATCAATAAACACTAACTCTAAAAGAAATACATATTTGTAACTTTAACAGCCTAGAAGAAAACTAACCACACCTATCAACTTGGTTGGTAAGCCTTCTCCCTTCACTCTCCACACCGGTACCAAAGGTGTTATGGTAGCTTTGAGCTGCCCTCCCCATAACCCTACTCACGAATGAGCATAGTACCATGATTGTTACTCATTCCTTTTTCGTAACAACCCCTTCGTGAACACTCAAAACGCTCAGCAACTCCTGTTGCCTGTCATCATTGTCCTCGTCATCTCAATAACCCTCCATTTGAACTTACCCACCTATTCAAATGCAAGGATATTGAAAATGGGTACTTCCCAAACAAAATTGATAGATACAAACAAATCAAAGTATCTACTTCATTTCAAAAAGTTAGTTAATGTAACATAGTAAACATAAACAAACTAATTAGGTAGCTAGCTATATCGTATATTAAAAAATAAAGTTCAAAATTTTTGACAACAACAATTTGCTTGGAAAATCATTAAAATAATTGACAACAACAATATTGCTATTAAAATTTAAAATATTTTTTTTTGTATTTGAAACTACTCGATTTCTATCCAGTTTATATTTTTTTCAAAGTGCATTTCCCCATGAAAAACCAAATATTTGCCTACAACGCCAACTGTTGAGAATTTTTCGACTTTTCTTTTTTCATAAACCATCCCTAATTTAAGACGAACAAAACAAAATAAAAATCATTCAAATCGGTTGAGCCGTTCTGGAGTTATATCGTCAGGAAGGAAAACCCGACTTATTTTTATATACTAGACTAGCTGACCCGGCGAACTTTGTTCCGCCCAATTTCTTTAATGTAATAAAAATAATAATTTCGAGCGTGCACAATGCTAATGCTACTTTATGTAATTCGGTCAATTCAAATTCTTTTTTCAAAACTTAAAGTTATGCAATATAAATAACTGAAGTATAGCAATGTCGAAGTGTTTCATTCGCAAACTTGCGGTGCATTGATGTTTCACAACAAAATTATTACTGCGCCGACTCACAATTTCAAATTGTGTAGCGGTAAGCACGGAATATCTAAAGAATTCAAAAATTTAAAATTTTACATATTTTTTGTTGTACCTATTGGAAGTGACACTATCCAGTAATTTTTTTCAAAATGCGATTCTCCATACTAAATTCTATCCCCAATCTAATATCCATAACGAATTTTGTTTTCTCGACAAAAAGTAGCACAATATGTTCTTTTTTGGGCCAATGAGAATTTAAACCAAAAATCATAAAAATCGAACGATTTGTTCCCGAGTTATGAGTGCACATACGGACGTCAGTCTTTTTTATATATAGCTGTACCCACCCGGCTTTGAACGTACATTGCGTTTTAAGTCTTGCTCAGATTTCTCAAAGTGCTTTATTTGGACCATGTCCATTTATGATTTTACCCAATTACGCAACTTTAGAAAAAGCTTTTGATTTGGTTTTTGAATGAAAGGTGCCACAACCCGTTTTCCGCTTATGGTTTGCAAGGTATCATCAACCCGGAACCAGCCATAAACATGCACAATATTTCATTGAAAAAAGTTGTGTGTTTTCGGAGATCGACGACAACACCACCTATCGGGTCCATAACCCAAGTGGAAATTGTTGGTTATAGTGTAAGCGGTGTTCCTACATTTCTCACATGCTTCCGTAACAGTAGATAACAGTGTGAATAGTGTTTCAGAGTGCTTACTATTTCCAGTGCAAAATGGAACGTTGGCCAAAGTGAGAAAAAAGTTTTAGCTTATAAAATTACTATTTCGGGAAACACATATAATGGTATTTTGGATATGACTTGTTACCGGAATGTTCCCGAATTTTAGTGAGCTGTCAAATTAGTTTTCATGTGTTTGCAAGTTGGTTCGCACGAAAAAGAAAATGTGAAATAGAAATACTGGTACCAATATGAAACGTAAGCACACAACCTTCCCTCTTTAATGGGGATGCTAAAGTACCTAAACGAACATGAAAATGGTAATTGAGGTAATATAATGTGAATTTAATAATAGCATACCTATCTCCGTACCCGAGTGCAAAATACTTTAATGAAAATCTGTTTAACTACAAATACCACGCGCCAAAGAAATATTCAGGACTCAGATTCAGCTGGCCCGACGAAATACAATAACCGCAGCGATTTACTTGTCGGCCAACCTACCGCTTTTTTACTGAAGTGCTTATGGTACATAGCATTTTTCGTTCCATTTACTGGTGCGTACACGTACAAAGTGAGAGGTTTGCCGAGACGTGAGCACGCCGCATACAATTGACCATGTGAGAAACATGGAACGCTATGCTGTTGACGATTGTGTTGTTGTCTATTTCGGCCTCCAGTATGGACGACTGCATGGTATTCTTTCCTGAAGTTCCGAAATATTCTATCGATTGTTAATATTCCGATCCTGATTTTCTGCGACGTGAAACGTTTGACCTTCTTACTGGCAGCACGATCAAATTTGTCTTGGAATCGCCGAGTCCCACACAAACTTTCATCCCCTATATCATCCTGTCAAAGCTTTGTTTTCGAGACATAAAGAAGCATATGGCCTTCCTTGGGCCCAATCGAAACTATCAAGCTAAAAATCTTTAAAAACTAACCATCCTGTCTCGAGTTATGCGCGTAAAAACTCAAAACGCTCAACAACTCCTGTTGACTGTCATCATCGTTATCTCAAACATTTCAACTTACTCACTCATACTAATGCAATGATCCTGAAACTACTTGGCAAACAAAAATGATGCATTCAAACACCATCAAACAAATCGAAGTATCTACTCCATTTCAAAAAGCTACTTAATGTGACATAGTAACATAAGCAACCTTATTAGGTGTATTTAAAAAAAAGAAATTTCAAAATTGTTTGCAACAACAATTTGCTTGCAAAATAATTAAAATAATTGACAACAACAATTGGCATTAAAATTAAGTTTTTTTTTTTGTATATGAAGTATCACTACTCGATTTCCACCCCGTTTATTTTTTTTCAAAGTGCATTTCCCCATACATAAAAAAAAAAAATTTGAGAGTGGACCACCCTTAACATTTAGGGGAATGAAAAATAGATGTTGTTCGATTCTCCACCCTAGCCGATATCCTTGCAAATCGGTCGAGCCGTTTCGGAGGAGTTCAATTACGCACCCCGTGACACGAGAATTTTATATATTATATATATTAAAGAACATTTTTTTCTTTTGGTTGTTTTTAGATAAAATGTCAAAGGCGAGCAAATTAGGGAACAGAAAGTGGGCAGAATGGTCTTCACGTGATATGAAAAGGGACTTGAAGTTATTTTTGTTTGTAATTTGAATTTTTTTCCTTTCATGTCAAAATGGTTTTGTATTAATAAATAATACTATAATATTATATCAATAATAAACTACGTTGTTTTATTTGTTTCATGACAACATTTTCAAATTATTTCAGCAATATAACCAATGTAACTGATCAAAATTATGTATGGGCCTTATTCGGAACAGGTGTTCGTAATAAGGCCCAAGGTAAGGTTTTTAAAAATGTTATAAAAATAAGTTTTAAATTGGGTTTTAACAAATAAACGTTCCGTTTTTATATAGATAACTGAACTAAGGCTTATGCTAATATCAATTTAGTAAAATTCTTTTAGGCGTTTGAAAGTTATTAACGAAAAATTATAAGGTGGGCCTTATTTGGCACTCTTAGGTTTGTACCTATATCTATGCTATTTCGAATATGCGAAAAAATAAAATTCGATTGTCCAAACGCGTTCTAAAATTAGTTTTTTAATACTTTTTCGAAAATGTTAATTGTCAAAATTAATTCGTTTAATTTAAATTAGACTAACATAACTGGAAGAAAAAACATTGTAATTTTACACTATGTGAAGAAATATATGTATACTTACTTCTTCTTCGAAATAACTGCTACTGCTGTCATATGGGTTGCAGATTGGGGTGGTTTCTGAGAGGATCAGGCCCATTAAAGGGTTGTTTTCATCTACCTTTTTTTGTAGGCTCCTCCACCAGTGCGATATGCCTCCACTTTATCAACAGCAAGATGTTTTTTTAATTGACTTTTTGAAGTTTGGAAGTATGCTTTTAATTGCTTTGAACTTCTTTTTAACGAAGTGCCGGAAGCATTAAACTCATACGTTAATTGCTCGCTCTTCTTTTTTTCGACGGTGCTGATGCAGTCTTTTTTTTGGCAATTTATTATGCTGGCGTATTTCAGCACAAGACTAATTAGTTGTTCTTTTTCCTTATCGGAAAGAGTTGGCTTCCTTCCCTTCCCTTCCATTTTGTAAACAAACGACAACTGATTTCGAATTTCGAAGTTATTACTGATCTCAACTTAAGAGTGGTCGAGACCACTCTCAAGTCTTATGAGCGCTCGTAAATATGCACTAATAACCATTGGTGAATAGGTTTACGAAGCTCTTAGTTTAATATTGGTTGACGAATACCGCCCTAAATATCATACTCGAACCAAATATGTACGCAGGTTAGAACGAATTCATTCATCCGTTTTGCTGCAGACGGCATATAAGCAGACAGACGAACAGAGTTCCCCAATCATTTCAATGTACAAAATAACTAAAAATATCTGTTCGAAATTTCGTACAAAAACAATTAACGAGAAAGTTTAAACAATTTGTTAAGTCCTGTAATCAGAACATATTATTGAGTCCGATATGAATATAAAACAGGATTTTGTTGTGTATCTTAAAATGCCTTTTTGATCGCAGACATAGCTTATCATTTTTGTCTACATAACAGTTCACCAAACCCAGTATAATTGTAATAAGCATAGTAACCAAAATTCCATATTGAAAAGTTTATACCAAAAGTTAAGACTCCTGTTGTCCTTTTTAGTCGTTTAATAAAATACCCGCTTTGTTCGGCTATGTCAAGAATAGAACAGTGCGCTGAGTTGAAAGGATATTAAAAAGAAATGAAATTATATTCAAATAAATGGAAAGAGGGATGAGACAAATGTCATTGTCACGAGTAAATATTGTCCATGTATCTGATGAAATCACATACGAGAACAACCGAGCACATTTATTGTTATTAGATAAGGAAGCATAAGTATGGTGTACAAAACTGCTTCAAAGCCACAATAGTGTTATCAGGTTATTTCAGGAAGCTGTGTGCATGTGCAGCTTTAAATGGGTTCTAACAGGTATGCAAATTTCTGTTCAACTTTATATTATTTGTATTACAAAGTATGTGTATTGGTGGTGACTGGTGAGCCACACAATTACCAATTTAAGAGGTTTTTGAATACCTTATAATAAATAATATAGGAGGTACGTAGTTATCAGTTTGAGTTAACTAATTACAAAGCTTTTTGAAAACATTATAATAAATGATATAGGAGGTACGTAGTTATGAGGAATTCTTTAAACAAAGAACTATATAGGTACATTACATTCCAGTTCATTGATTTTCATTAGTTTTTAAATTGTATGTACTTAAACATTTTTTTCTAAAGCAGAAGAAGTCTTAATTTTTTTTTTGACATGAGATCAACCACCTTATCTGGATCCACATTAATATCCGAATGAACAGATATCATAGCAATGAGCTTAATTTGACATTCCCCATAATGCTTCGGGACACTGTTTTAATCCTTGCCACACAAGTAGGTATATCAAGCAATTTCAAAACTTCGACGGTATTTTTTCGCACCAAAGAATGTAGGTACTCAGCTTTTACAGCTAACATCGAAAGTAACATGTTAGCTTTTCCATTTCGTTCACTGGCTTAACTACATTGTAGCATTGTCTGTTTCAATGAAGTTCTTGGAGCTCTTAATTGAACTTAACTTTAAATAGGTCAACGCCAAGTTGGGATGCGGATTGAAAAATTGAAAAGCATCTCTAAAGAAATCGTATGTATTTTATCTGATGTTCTTAAGAGAATTCAGAACTTCTTTTTTGTGGTCGATTGCAGAAACGGAATCTAAGGATTTGTTCTGTGGGAAAACTTATAAGGGCAGCGTTAAACTGAATTGTTTTTCGCATACAATCAGGCTTACTAGAAAATCAATTTTTTGGACCAATACCAAAAGTGTTGATGCTTTCGAAGACATCGCACAGTTCTGCTCGTTATTTCTTTAAGTATTGAGATGCATTTGAAGAGCTGTTTTTTCACAAAGGCGTAGAAGTCAAGTTTTCGGCTGTCTGGTGCGTGTTTTTCAATGTCATTTTTGAAAGTTAAATTTGCATTTGAATGGTTGCGGAAGGAAGTAGCTGTCTCAGTAACTACACCAAGTCAATTGCGAATTGCAGGAGTTGACATGACATGACAGAGCCAGGTTCAAGTGATGGACTGCACAGTGTACATACATAGCGTTTCGATACTATTGCCAAATCCTGCACGGCTTCAGCCGAGCACGGTTTAGAGTTACATTTTGTAAATCATAAAAATGCGTTATTTATTGAAAAGGTTTTCAGACAAAAAATATTTTATGCTATTCATTACCTATATTAAACGTGCCTGGCTATTTCCAGCATCTACTGATTGTTTGATGATCGATATCTACTATCTACACTGGTAAGCACAATAAATACCACCCCATAAAAATATAGCTTGTAGGCAAGTAACGGAAAATCGTCCGAAGTTAGGGGTCTCAGTATTTTCTCTGCTTCTAACCATAGACAAACCATACTGAGCCAGTGTTGATATGTCATTGAGATGTTGTTCCCTCGGACAGTTAATTTTTTTCCCATTTTTCCCTTTTGGACTTAGTCAAAATTCCCACAAAATTCCCACATAGTTAATTTAAATAAAAAAGTAAATTTTCAATTCTTTTATTAACAAAAAATAAAAAAAAGCACACAAATATTATATATTAAGGATTTTAGTATTAATTTACACACTAGAAAGTCAAATTATAAGCACAATGTATTCGGCAATCATATATCTATGTGTCTTCCTATATTCATATTCCTCGTCCAATTACACCAACCACCACCGAATCTTATACCTGGCCAAAGGACGACATAATTCACACACGACACAAATCTTCAGATATTTCCTACAAGCAATAAAACTTAAGTAGATGAAATAAAGTCATAAACGCATTATTATATGATATTTTTTTATTTATTAAATATAATAATTATATTTTAAAGTTGCATTTGCAAACGAAATCTTAATAAAAAAAATGTGCACAACATGCGAAATAAATTACGTAACACATTAACGTAAACTCTATGCTGGCTCTAAACGCACATTTTCGTGTTACTTAGGCAGCCCTAAAGTTCGAAAAATCATTATAAATCACATTTTCCTGTTTAAGGGCATCTTAGAGGGTGCGTAAAAATAAGCAGACTCTACGTTGGGCTTATAAATAAGCCTGTAAGTTTATAAAAAGAGAGACAACTAATCAAAATTCAATTTCACTAATACACACCGTCGTCAAAATTAAATGTTTACCTAGCTAACAGTCCAGCGAAAAACAGAAACATCAACTCAGTTGAAAACATAAGCAATGAAGTTAGAAGGAGAAGTTCAAAATGTGTACGAAAAAAAAAATGATACTAATGATAAGAGGGTAACTCTTACGTGTTTTGTAATTGTAATATTAGACTTGTTTTGTGAACACAGAATAAGGTAGTACAACTGTAATATAAGGTTACCTAAGGTTTGATAGAATTTTTTTTTGTAAGTTGACCGAATTTCCCACAAAATCTTTCCGAAATCCTATTTTTTCCCTTTTTCCCACGAGACGGTTTCTTACCATCGAAATTCCCACGAAAAGGTAAATTTCCCGCTATATTCAACACTAACTGAGACGTCCACCTCGCAATAGATACTCTTGCCGCTGGCCCCCAACAATTTACCGAGGGGAACATTAAACAAATAGAGGTCAATTATGTCACATAAATATTTTAAACAGAAAACTCAATAACATCCTTAAAGGACTTCTATGTACGTTGTTACTTTTTGAAAATCTATTTCTATTTTTTTCCCATTTACCTACTTTACGTTTTTAATCAATTGTACTACTGAATTTTTTAAAGAAGTGGTATCGCTGGCCTGGGTTGCACACATTAATGCCTTTGCGTGTGTTCCAGATATTATTTTTGTGTCTGAAATTTGGATATACAACTTTGAAATAAATGACTACTTTATTCCCGGGCTTAAATTTGTTCCTAATACGAATGAAAATTACGCTGCAGGTGGAGTTGGGTGTTTCGTGAAAGACAACTGTAAGATTCTTGATATTTTATGTGTTCAGATGTGCTGAGGGTCTCTATTGAAATTAATAATGAAGTGTTTGTTTTTATGTGTGTCTATAGATTGCAAATGTTCAATGTTTCGATGTTTTTAAAAGAATTTTCAGATCTTTTGTCGAAGGAAAAATCGAAAAACTTAGTTTTTGTAGGTGATTTTAATATAAACACTATGGATAGGTAATAATGAAACCGTTTCTAGTTACCTGTCATTACTAGCATCTCATGGTCTAACTATCATTTTTAATGAACCCACCATAACTGTTTCGAATAGCTGTTTAAATCATATCTATGGGCGCTTCAAAAACATTGGTTATATTAAGTGCGAAAATATGTCTTTGATTTCATGATAACTGATTACTCATGACTGGACTCATAATTATGTAATGTTTCAAAGGTTTGTAATAATCCAAACACATCCCAAAGAAAAACGAAAATTAACTTTTTTAAACTTAAACGCAATCTGTTTTATGCGAATTCTGGAATGAAGTATATGCTTGTTATGATGCATCTACTGCTTACCTATACTATCTTTATCGACTCTCTTAAGAATCACATTTTAAGTTGTTCCTAATCTCTGCCCTCCAAAAAATTATTATTAAATTAATTATCTAGTTTCTTACTAAACCAAGTTATAGGTAAAAATAAACTAGGATTAAAATGCAAAAAGTATCCTGATAATTTGGACTTAAGAAGGAAATATAAAGATATATGCGCTGAGCTTAAGAAAGAGATTCCTATTTGCCGCGATAACTTTTACCAATCACAATCTAGATCTGCAAATGGAAATTTAAAGAATGAATGGAGAGTAGTTAACAACATTCTTAACAAAGAGAATCTTTCGAAAATACCTTCTATTATACGTGTTGATGACTCCGAGGTGTCTGACAAACTTGCTATTGCAGATACATTTAATTGCTACTTTGCAAACATAGGCTGCAGTTTACAACCTTGTCCATGTCCAGTCCAATCAATCTGTTGTCTCTGTCCGGCTATTTGTGAATGTACTGAACCGTTTTAATGTAGTAGTTTTGTTTAACAGCCCATAACTCCTCTTGAAATCTTAAAAGTTATTTGAACTTTGACTTCTTCGAATTCTGCTGGAGATGATGGAATCTCGAGTTTTATCCTAAAGCAAATTTCTCTCCTTCCAGTTTTTAGCAAAATATTTGAAAAATTAATGAAAAATAGGATAGTGAGTTTTTTATCTAATACCAAGTATTTTAATCCAGTTCAGTTTGGATTTCAAAAAGGAAAGTCGACGGAAGAAGCGTTGTTACAGTTTTGTTCGCAAATAATGTCACACCTATACTGAAAAAAATACACGGCGGGCTTATTTATTGCTATAACTAAAGCTTTTGATATGGTTAACCATAATATTCTGTTAAGAAAACTGGAAAAATGCGGATTCCGTGGTTTCATTCTAAATTGGTTCAGGTCGTATCTTAAAAATAGGTCGCAACAAGTAAGAATTGCTGTAGTAAGGAGCGAAGTCAAGTTCTTTAATCTCGGTGTACCACAAGGCTCTGTTTTGGGTCCCATTTTGTTTTTAGTCTATATTAATTCAGTGTTTGCTCTTAGTTTCAAAGGATCACCTACTGCCTTTGCAGTACTCTTATGGTACAAACAGTCCCTTAGACTTGGTATCTGATTTAAACTGGGATCTTAATATCTTGAGACATTGGTTTGCTTTACTTAGCTCTAAAACTAAAATAATAATTTTCAATTTATCCCAATCGTCTAAGTTTGAAGCGAACGACCGAACGTATACTTTCATGCACCTGAATGCCTAAGATACAAACTGAACATCTGCAATAAACTGCAGTGACAAATGCTTTTAAATTGAAACGGTAGATAACTTTAAGTACTTGGGACTCTGCCTTGACTCTAGAATGAGTTTTGAGTATCATATTGTTTCATTGAAAAAGTATTTACGGTGTACACTTAGATATTTTTATTACTTGCGTAATATATGCTCAACTAAGCTTCTGAAGGTAATATATTATGGAATTTTCCATTCGGAGCTACATTATGGAATTGCTTATTGGGGAGCTGTGTGCCAGAATAAAATTCATCCGATGCTGATCTTGCAGAAATATATCTTAAGAATGATTTGTCGTAAACCTCGCAGACATCCTAGCTGTCCTTTGTTCTGTGACCTGAATATGAATATTCTTCCTGTTCGTCATTTATATTGCTTCAAGGTGTTAAAAATGTTTTTCATGATGTCTGGTCATCTCAATTTTCGTGTAGGTAATTTTAAATTATGGTTTACGTGTTAACTCCTCTCATACATATGTTCTCTGTTCCCCATTTCCGTACCACTGCATTTCGTAATTTTTTCTCTATTTCGTCTTATCGTTCACCCAGAGAAAAAATCCTGTTAAATCAAACAGAAATTAACCAATTATAATGTTGTTATTTTTCAAAACGATTGGCCGTGTTAAGGTTAACACGATACACGATTTTAAAATAATTCGTAGTATTAACATTTAAAAGTGTTATACTAACGTGAACAGTCACGTTAGTTCAAAACTGTCATTATTATTAACCATGTTAAATTTACATGGTAAAACCGATGAATCTACATGATCGCTTGTAAATTAATTGCTCTATGACCTGTAAAAACAACCTTTTGTGAAATGTTATTTTAAAATGCGATCCCGTTAATAATTCACGACCCTTTGTCAAATTAACTTTATTTATCATGTTAATTTCACCGATGAATCAACATGGTTCACTGTAATGTTAACAATGCTTACCTGTAGAATCTACATGGCCCTTTGTCAAATTTACTTTCGTTGTCATGTTGAACTTACATCATAGCCTCGATGAATCAACATGGTTCAATGTAACGTTAACAATGCTTACCTGTAGAATCTACATGGCCCTTTGTCAAATTTACGTTCGTTGTCATGTTGAACTTACATCATAGCCTCGATGAATCAACATGGTTCACTGTAATGTTAACAATGCTTACCTGTAGAATCTACATGGCCCTTTGTCAAATTTACGTTCGTTGTCATGTTGAACTTACACCATAGCCTCGATGAATCAACATGGTTCACTGTAATATTAACAATGCTTACCTGTAGAATCTACATCGCCCTTTGTCAAATTTACGTTCGTTGTCATGTTGAACTTACATCATAGCCTCGATGAATCAACATGGTTCGCTGTAATGTTAACAATGCTTACCTGTAGAATCTAATTCGTTCCGCTACAAATGGAAAATTAATAAAATACATTTTCAATATACACATTTGTAATTTTTATTTTATAAAAACTTATAATTAAGTTTACAAAATTATTTGTTTTTAATTTTAGAAAAAAAAAGTACAAAATGTTCCTACGAAATGAGTACATGAGTATAATAAGTAGTTTTGTGTACAAAACATATGAAGAAATGATAAGTATTTATACATTAGCTAAAGCGATTTTAATCGCACAGTCTTTAAATTATTACATAGTATATGGACATGAAGAGGTGGTGATATGAACTCTTTAATACTTAGATAAATAAGCTCATTTAAAACTTCTCCTATAACATAGGCTTGGAGATGAGCATAAAAGTAAATAATTTTATGTTCTAAACAAATAAAGAAAAGCTCTTTATTCAAATTTACAACAATGTCAACGATTTCAAATAAAGAAATATCACCTCTTTTGGCAATTAAAAAAAAACCTTTTTTGTATTCTGTACCTTTAAATGTTACTTTATTGTAATATTCAAATTGTTTCCAATTGCAATTGTTGGGGAAATGATTTAAGTATTTTAAAATATTAGTATTATTATTAGGTGACAAATGTTTGCTGTTGGTTAATAAACTGGGTTTGAAAAAGTTCTCAGAGCTTACATTAAATGCAAATTTTAACGCTGCTTTGATTGATAAGCTCCATGAAATATTTAGACGTGAATTCATTGAACGAGCATATTCTTTAAACACTTTATGGGTTGCTTCAAACCGCATGCACCACAAATTTTTGAGAGGGCCACATTTTTTAATGGAGGAAACGTAATGAACTAAAAAATGAAATTTAGGCTTCAATTGCTTATTAAACAATGCTGTATACAAATAATTGTGATCTTCAATTAGCAACTTCAATCTATTTAAAGATACATTATCAATTTCAGTCATCATAACAATATCAATGATTTGCAAAAGTTTCAAAAAAAAATTCCAAGTTTCATCACCTTCAGGTATTAAGTCCCCAATTATCAAAGGCATATGATGAACAAAAGTCATCATTTCACTTGCTGTCATTCGAAAGTTCGCAGTTTTCAAATTATTAATACCTAAAGGTGGCGAAATATTTCCAATCTCCGTTTCCCCGTACCTAAACATTTGCTTTCGATAGTTCAAAGTGTCGAGTGTAAATATCTTTTTGTCTTCTATAAAATGTAATAGAATTTCTGCAATGTCATACCTGCATACCCCCTCAAACAAATCATGCATCACATCAAAGTAAAAGTTATCAACGACATGAAAACTGTCTATACTATTAAAAACACAATATTCCCTGATTCCTGTAACTTTGTCATCATTAATGCTGCAGTCGGATGAATAATTCTGCAAGTTTCGCAAAAAATCTGGATATTCGATCACGTCACTTTGCATATTAGTTTTGTGTCTTTTGCAATTGCGGCAATAGAAATTTGAATTAAAACTGGGCGAAAAACCAAGAATTGAATTTAATCCTAGATTATCGCCAATTACAAAAGCTAAGACGAAATATAAACGTTGTTCTCCTTCCTTTGTTGTAACAAGGATGCCTTCTGTTTCAAGTGTTTTAAACACTTTTATTAAAGGCTCAAAAGCATATATATTACCAAACTCCTTCCGATCTCTGGACTTAAAAAATCCAGCAACAAATATATTATCCAATTTTGATAAGTGGTGTTTTGGAATACACGGAAAATTGTAATATAAACCGCAAACAGTTTGCTCCGTGGCATGAGAACCGAGAGGATTGTCAACTCCAAATTCATCAAAATAAAGAACGAAAGGAATCACAAGTTTTTCTTTAAAGTTTTCCATTTTTCTTTTCCAGATCTCACCATTAATCAAATTTTTATAGCTTCCACTAGTTTTCTCTAAAGTTTTCATATTATCTAAGGTTATACGCAGATTATCACTCGTTTCAAAAAACTTCTGAAACTGAAATTTGATTTCCATTAATACTCCAACTACTTTATTTGAGTCTAAACTAGGATTGTTATTAACGACAACTTCAGAAATTTCTTCATTAATTGTGTATGAAATGGGAATTTTGAAAATGTTTGCATCTTCCAAAGATTTAAAAAAACGATATTCAGTCTGAGCATTATTAAAAACAGAAAAGCATTTTTCTATACCATTTTCGACAATTGATCTACTACCAGCATCATCTATTAGTGGCGAAATAGTATTCATTATGTATGTATGAATCGGTTTTAAAATAATAGGTATCATTAATTTGACGTACTAAAGAAAATACATCTTTTCGGTTAAAATTATTTTTGTTATGTAATGATAATATGAATTGGTTAACATTTAAGTCTAAATGTTGTGGTAAAACGGAAGTGCAAATATTTTTATCAGGAATAGTGTTATTAATCTCGACAATATTATTTTTGGTCGTATAGCTACAAGATGGTTCATTAATATTTGGTTCATTTATTTTTATTGGTTCAATATTACCAGTGCTATGAACTCTATCCAAATGATTTTTAAAAGAGTATATTTTTGAGAAATATTGGCCACAGTTTGAAACATTGCATATAAATTTGGATATTTTTGAGATTACGTGGAAAGCCTTTAGATGTGCAATTAAGGACTTTGAATTCTCGACCTCAGCGCTACAAAGGAAGCATGTGAAAACCATTATTGGTTATTGTTTAGGTAATTTATTAAATGGACTACGTTGGGGTTAGAGGCAATTCCAATATTAAAAAAATAGGATTCTATCAATTCATAAAAAAATTTTGATTCGCCTGCATATTTAAAATTCATAACATAGTGTAATTTGAATAATATATCAAGTGCTTTTAAGAATGTTGGAAGTTTGTATAAAATATTGTCCACAAGGACGTAAAAACTTTCTATACTTGTTATCTCCTTACCGATAACCAAAATCACTGGTTGTATGGGGCTATTTCGTTCTGCTGATTTCCGTTTTAAAAGCTCGTACTGCCTGCTGTAATCATTAATTGACAAACAGTGAAGAATTGTGGCCGCTTGTGCATCACAAATTGATGGCTTCCATTTCGTCCGCTTACTCCCACTTGTTGACACTAAAGATGGCTTAACGACAGCGTGTAGCAAAAGTGTCGTTAAACAGTTTCTGGAATCTAAGAAAAAAAAATTGTTATAAGATCTAACATTTAAAGTTAAGAAACAAAATTTAATTGTATCTAATAATGAAATTTACCTATAGATATATCACCTTCCAGCTTCTGTAGCAAGTTTTTCGACTCCGGGTCCTTTACTTTTTCCTTGAAGTATATTAATATTACTTCCTTAAAGTGGTCCCATTTTGAAAAAAGGCCTTGAACGCTTTCGGGGAAAAGCTGGCCAAAGTCAATTTCAACCTGTAATATACAATTCTATTAGTATTTATATTGCTAAACCTCTTGAAATTCTTTTACCAGAGAATGTCCTAGTGAATTTTTGAATAATGGCCAATTAACCAAAATGTTGGTATCATTTCGTAGAATTTCAGACCTTCGCAACTGGAAAGTGGCTTTCCAATTTTCGCACACTTCGGTCCATGGCTCTACGTTGTGAAGTAGCCATGTTTTTTGTTCCAAATGATTCTCGTCTGTTAGAGAATAAAGACGTACAAAATAGGCATTTATATTAATTTGCTATAAAAAGTAAAAATTCTGACCTGTGGTTATTGTCTCATCAGCTGCAGGTAATACGCTGACATTGGTGTCATCAGCTGGTCTTCTTTTTCTCATTTTTCTACGCGCGTTTGTTGCCTTGTCATATAACTTTCCAACGGGATTTAGGCCTCTTCCACGACAATTCAAATAATACCTCTAAAATTTTGATAAAACAGTTTAATTAAATTAGGTAATAATAATTGCACCTCAAATTCGATTAAATAAACATGCATTCCTAATGTTTAAACTTTCTTTCCTTACCAAATCTTCCGAGGGAAACGTTTCCTTTATTTCGTCTCGAAATTTAACGATGTCCCTCATACTCATGCAAGTACAATTTTTTGAGTAATTATCAACGATTATATTTATTAACGCATCACGATGGTCATCGTTTAATCTTGAGTTAATTTTGAAATATTGTAGAATATCCTGCCCTCTGGGAGTTTCTTGTAAAATGTCATTCAGTTTCTGTGGCTGAGATGATGCGAGTGATAATGAGCTAGTGCTAGAAATTGAAGTTAACCAGCTTTTCACAGATAACGTTTCGGCCTAAAATATTTTTTTAACAATAATATTTACATTTAAATACTACTTGTAATCGTTTCATATTATAACTTACATCATTTTGCCTCCAATGGGAAAGCTTGGCTTTAAACATGACACGCAATCCCATATTTTGGATTGGAAATAGTTCATTTATATCCTCATCTTTAATATGTGTAAGGCTTTCAATGTTCATTCCGCAATCTTTAAATATAAAAGTGGTCCTATTATTGCGATTGTCATTAGACTCAAGTAAAACATATTAGTGACACTGAAACTATGTAGATGACTGCAAGAAAACCAATGCCAATATCAATATTCAAAACTATAGAGAAAGGGTACAAGATTTCCGAGATAGAAGAATTACTCAAGTTCTATTGTACTGAACTGAGCAATTAATCAGAGATGATTATCGAGAATTGATAGAGCTTTGTATAATATTTTTAGGTGGAAATACAGAAAAGCAGTTTAAGGTTAGGCCTCCCGGCACCATGCACCAAGCTCGATGGATGGCAAGAATAAAAATATAGATGACTGCGTATCCATCAGAAGTAAATTATTTTTCTCTCGTCTCAAAATTGATGACATCTTTCCTCAAGAATGCCCTTCTTCATGGAATACTTCGTTTCTAAAAGCCAAAAACACTGTTTCTAGTTTCTACGCTCAGAGTAGTCAATGACACAGTTGAAAGAGCTGTAAAGCTTATGCAAGACTTCCGTGGCTTAATTAAGGTTGAAGAGGAACAAAAACAGTTTCTATTGCGTTGTGTACAGGAACACAGGAAGATTTACCCGGATTGTAAGAAGTCAACTTTGAAAAGAAAATATGATGTGTGAATTTCTTACAAGAATAAATAAGATTTGTTATTGTAATAAATAACAATTTTGATTAGTTAGAGTTTTATTTATACAATTTTGAAGTAATTGAAAATTGACCCAGTAGGTTTTAAGTTTAAAAACAAGTCGGCACGGGTTCCTGTTATCCTATCGTTATAAAATTTTATATTCAAGTACTTAAGGTGCTATCTAACGGTTTGTGTATACGCAAAATTTTGTGAATAAATTTATGTATTATGTACACAAACCGTCTGAACCACAAATTTGATAGCATCAACACTTGGTAGTGGTTGAATTTTCTGGAATGCGAAAAAGATACTGTAGCGATCGAAAATTTTCGCCAGAAGCCAGAAAGCGCGGCGTCAATATCAGTTTTAAATGTGATATAATATACGTCAAAATCAACACACGACAACAAAAACCAATTTGATATATAAGAGTACATACATAAACTCCATTTGTGAATAAATATACAAACCGTCTGAACCACAAATCCGTATAGGTATACACGAAATAATTTGTGTATGGCAATAAGCAAATGGAATTTGTATATTTTTCTGAAAATACACCAACCGTCTGAACCACACATGTTTGTACATAGAACACACAAATGGCATTAGTGAACGAATTTGAATAGAATTAGTGTATGCGATAACCAAATGAAATTTGTGTGTATCTACAAACCGTCTGATAGTACCTATAGGCCTAAATCGAACAAAAATAGAGGGTTGTCCTGGGAAACCCTATCATAATAATGCACTACATATAAAGCAAATATACAGCTGTTCGGAAGAAAACCTCGCAGCAAAAATCCTCTTTCCGGATAACTCGGATTACAATTTCTGATTCAACGAAAACCCCACTAGGGTCGAATGTGTCATAGTGATGACAAAGATGTTTGTCCTCATAAAAAGGCATCAAAAGTGTAATGGCAGAACATGGATAAATTATAGAAATTATCGACGATCAAATAGGTACACGAAATTAATTTCTTTTTTCATTAAACTGTCGAATTCTATTGATTTGACACAATTAAATCGTCTCAAAGTAAAGTGCATAGTTCCGTTATGGATTCGCCGACACAAATATTTCAAATAAATAATACGACATGCACTTGTGAAATGAACTAGGTATATATACCGAAACAAAATGTATTTTTGTTGAAATGTGGCAAAAAAACTTAACAAATACAATAATGATAGTTTCACTGTACTTACCGTTCAGCTTCTTGTACACATCCTCCCCAAACCCGAATTTTTCACAAATTAGTTTTTTAAGTTCACTGTTTCCATTGTCAATAATGTTATATTCAGTTGAACTTTCATTTGACACTATGTATTCTAAAAGAATTTCATCGGTAAGTTCCGATTCCATTTTTAAATTGTTTAAAAAAAAAAACACTACACACGACGAGACTACTCACTGAACTTTACTTTAAATAAATTACGTATGAAAAACACGACCAACCGACAACGCACCACGACCACGACCACGACCGACATCCAACCCGACAACGCCAACGAATAAACAAGAACTGATTTCGTTCGCATTTCGTTTACTGTGCCAAATTACCACTGCCAAATTAACACTGTGATGTGTTTATTGGTGTTGAAATGAGCAGATGCAGTGTTACATTAACACTGCGTCATGTAAAGTGATCTGTTTAAATGTGTTGAGTTGACCAGATGCCTTGTCATATTAACACTGTGATCGGGTAGTTAAAAAAATGCGGCGTAGGACATAGCGGTATACAGTTTGTGTAACAACACGGTGAGCTGTTTAAGGCCCATTTTATTCACTCGAAGTTGAACACAACTTGGGGATTTTTATATGGGAAACTTCCCAAGTTGTGTTCAACTTCGAGTGAATAAAATGGGCGTAAATGGGTTGAGTTGACCAGATGCCTTGTCATATTAACACTGTGATCGGATAGTTGAAAAAATTCGGCGTAGGACTTAGGACATAGCGGTATACAGTTTGTGTAACAACACGGTGAGCTGTTTAAATGGGTTGAGTTGACCAGATGCCTTGTCATATTAACACTGTGATCGGGTAGTTAAAAAAATGCGGCGTAGGACATAGCGGTATACAGTTTGTGTAACAACACGGTGAGCTGTTTAAATGGGTTGAGTTGACCAGATGCCTTGTCATATTAACACTGTGATCGGGTAGTTGAAAAAATGCGGCGTAGGTCATAGCGGTATACAGTTTGTGTAACAACACGGTGAGCTGTTTAAATGGGTTGAATTGACCAGATGCTTTGTCATATTAACACTGTGATCGGGTAGTTGAAAAAAATCGTCGCAGAACAAACCCACAGTTTGTGTGACAACACGGTGGGCTGTTTAAATGGGTTGAATTGACCAGGTGCTTTGTCATATTGACACGATGATGTGTTTAATTATATTGAAGTGAGGTGATACAGTCTCATATTAACACTGCATGAAAAGATAAATGTTAAATTAACAGGATCTATGTAACAAGTATAACGATGTTAATTTAACATTGCACATATTGTAAACTAAATCATGTAAACTTCTTAATTTTGGTGAAATTTGTATAGGAATAGCCATCAGGTAAATTTAACATGAGTATTGTCAACTTTTTACCTGACGTTTTTCTCTGAGTGTTTGTTTAACAAACTCCCGTTGTCTATCAGAGCAATATCAATTCCTGGAACATTTATAAAGCAAGCAAAAATTTGGCTTTTCCGATTCAATTATACCAGCTTAGAATCAATTATTGTCTGATTTTCTGGTTTACCTTTTAGTTTTATTATTTATTTAATTTTGTGCTCTGTTTAAGTTTTCACTTTTTTATTTATTTATTTATTTTGTATCTTTGTGTTAATGCCAGATCTTATATAATGCCTCTGTATGTAGTAGTACCATTAAGTATAAGCTTTCCAACTCATCCAATTCATATAGGGTCACCCCACCCATAAATGTAATTTATTCGGTATACCCCAATTAAAGTGGCATTCAATTCTATTTTTATTACATTTGTATGTAAAAATAAAAATGTCAATAACTTTTTCTTATATTTTTCCCAGCTATTAAGTATGTATTTTGTATAAACTATTAAACTGTTATTGTACCATCAAAAATTATAAGAAAATAAATATTATATCTATCTATCTATCTAGCTAGTTGTTTGTCGTTAATAGCGATCGGTAGAACGTGAAGCATGGTTTGAAGTGCCACTGTCGAAACATTTTTCAGTGCAGCCGTGATGCTTAAATCTAATCTAATCTAAAAAAAATTTAATCTAATGCTAAAACATGATTAAAGTCGTTCTTCTCCCAGGTGTTTTAATGTACCTTTATGAATTCTTCTGCGGTAACTTCATTCTAAATAATCGGATCGGTGCTACTACCGGAGTGTATTGATCATCTGTGCCCAATAGGCATTTCGAATTTGATAAGAAAAAGGCCGAGTCAACGTACAGCTCCGAAAAGGCTTAATGGTAATGCTATGTCTTTTATTGTCACATCTTTGGGAAGCGTTTTTCACCAAAATGTAATTTTTTCTGGCTTTGCTGTGCCTTACTAATCTTAGTTTTTAACCTTCACACTACATAATTTTGCTTATCACAATAGTTAAATTTGTATGCAATTAAAGAAGAAGGTAGTGCAAAAACATGAAAAAAATAATAAAATCAACAAATGCATGCATTTATGCCAAATAGGGCAACAAATTTCAAATCAGCTGTTAATTGTGAGGTGATTGACAGCCTTCCCAATTCTTACACTAATGTGGTTTTCCATTATGACCAAAAATCAATCTTTTTTTGATCTAAATCACTTTTCATGTTCCATTGGAACAAAAAATCAACCCTTTTTTCGATTCGGAGCACTTTTTGCAGATCTCGATATTTTTTTCAGATCTACACGCACTGCAACATTACTAACATACTTCGCACAGCTGTTTTACGTCATTTAAAGAAGTTTGCTTTCTAATGTTCTAATGTTCTGATGTTCTAATCGTAGGCGACGAGTAGAAAATTTAAGTTGCTGGAGAAGGCGTTTTGCAGCAAACAAGTGAATAGGTGATTCACTTGTGGAAAGGGTAAAAAAGGTCACAAGACTTTCGGTAAACGTTATAAATATTGCTTTATTGCTTTTAATTCAAAGTTTTGCATTGGAATGAACGCAAACTGCTCTACAAACAATTAACGAAACCTCGGTTTCTTATGTACCAGATCAGCTTTATGGTCTTAAGTGGTCATTGCCCCTTGATCATTTAACTTGTTTCTTGGTATTTGCTATACATACAATAATTTACTTTACATTTTTACTATTACAAGTACGATAAACTAATTACTAACACTTCTTAATTTATACCATTTTCATCTGTTCACTGTGTGAGAGCGAGATGGCGATATGATGAGGTCTTCTGCTTCCACCTGCTTAGTGTATCACCGAAAGAATTTCATTGGTAAAATCAACTATATTCATTAGTTGAAATTGCGTCAACTTCAAATATTATTAATTCAACTAAGGTGGCTCTTGATAGAAAAGGAGTAAATAACACAGTATCAAGATGGATGTATGAACTCCTGAGCACAAGATCCGCAGAGGCTCACACATCAGAAGGTATTATCAAGGTTAACACAGCAAGAGGCTGTCCGCAAGGAGGAGTTCTATCCCCCCTAATGTGGAGTCTTGTAGTGGACGAGTTACTTGAAAAATTGACGAACCAGGGCATCAATTGTCAAGCATATGCTGATGACATAGTAATTACTGCCAGGGGTAAATTTGAGCGAGCCCTATGTGACATTATACAAAGGGGACTCGAAATAACTCGAGATTGGTGCGTAAAGGCTGGGCTTAGCCTTAATCCGGCAAAAACAACAATATTACCATTCACGAGGAAAAGAAAACTTGAACGACTAAGGCCGATAAGGCTATCAGGTACAACACTGGCAACAGTCAATGAAGTTAAATATCTGGGACTAAACCTAGACAGTAAACTCATCTGGAAAAAACACACAGAAGAGATAACCAGGAAAGCAACGCGTGCTTTAATGATTTGCCGGAGCTTAGCTGGCAAAGCCTGGGGATGTAGCCCGACCATCCTCAGATGGATGTTTATTGCTATTGTGAGACCAATGATCACGTATGGAGCGATTGCATGGGCAAAAAGAACCAGTCTTTCAACCACAAGGAAGACACTCAATAAGGTGCAAAGACTGGCGTGCCTATGTATTACAGGGGCTATGAGAACTTGCCCAACCACAGCTATGGTAGTAGTAGTAGTAGTAGTAGTGACTTTATTAGTAATTCATTAAAATTTGCAAAATTTTACAATAATTAGTCGTTTATGGTTTGGCGTAAGGCCGTCTACCAGAATGGCAATTAATCTATTTTAAATTATAAATATAGTAACCTAGTAATAATAACTTTAAATAAAAAGTACTGCTCAAAAATCGGCTTCCAATATACGGTTTCTGTAGCGGCTAGCAGCTGAGGCGTAATTGAATAAAGTTTCCCACCCAAGACTGCCGTTTAATAAATTAATAACTTCGTCAAAACTCAGCAAAGATCGTCCGAAGTATCTCACGCGGAATTCGCTTAAAATGGGGCATCTTCCAATGAAGTGGTATACATCCTCCCTCTCTTTAAGGTTACACAGGTCACATAATAATGGAAGATCGGTTCGATGCGGAATAAAGTATAGATTTACTAATTCACCTCTTAGTTTGAATACTGTGCTTATCAGTTGAAGAGAATAGCGGTTAAGAAGGTAAGTAGATGCGGTTCCCTTGAGGTTGTGGTTCAATCTAGGATACACCAGCCTATGTTGCGATGTATGTGCTTCATTGAGACATTTATCGTACAAAGAGTTACCCGCCATTTTCAATATATTGGTAAACATTTGTCTTAACATCGAGGGATCCGAGTCAGCTGCAATACTTAAACGCAATCCGTAATTTTCTGCCAAATCCTCCCACTTTTGCACCAAGTGACCTCTTGTTGAAATCACATGCTTCAGGACAATCCAGGGCAACCTTTCCCTTTCCATCGCCCCTACCCTAGCAATGTAATCTGCATGCATCTTAAGGGTATCCAAAAAGAGTGGGGGCATTCCAGCTTCTAAGTGCAGCATATAATTTGGAGTACAAGAGGGTAGTTTAAAGATACGCTTCAGAAAGTACCTAAGAAACTTCTCAATTTCCTCGTAATAGCGGTAACCCCAAATCTGGGCCCCGTACAGCAGTATTGATGCCGCGGTTGCACGAAAAAGCTTTATTTTCGAGGAGTGATCGATATACTTGCTGTCAATGCAAGGACCCCAAACTGATGAAATAGCTCTTTTAGCTGCTGCTAGATTAGATTCAAAGTGTTTTTTCATATTCAGGTTAGATGTTATTATCACACCTAAATATTTATATTCTTTTACTATTTCCACCCGTTCACCTTGATAGAACCATTTTTCGTTACGGGAGAACCTCCCTCCACCATCTCTAAAAATCATCATCTTAGATTTCGTTAGATTTACCGTCAAGTTCCATTGCTTGCAGTATCTTTCCAAACGGTTGATGACAAGCTGCATCCCTTCTACTGTGTCCGCCAAAAACACAATATCGTCCGCGAACTTCAGCGCTGGAATCCGTACACCTCCAAATTCTATCCCTCTTCCCACCTCCTCTGCTATATCATTTATAAATAGGATGAAGAGCAACGTACTTAGTATGCAGCCTTGCTTAACTCCCATTTGCGTTTCAAATTCTTCCGATACATAATCTCCATTCCAAACGTACGCAACATTGTTCTCGTACATCGCTTCAAGAACTTTAATAATTTTGCTTGACAAACCAATTTGATACAACTTATAGAAAAGTGCTTTGCGCGCTATGGAGTCAAAAGCTGCACGGAAGTCAACAAAGAAGGCGTATAGCTTTTTGCGGTTGTGTTTAAAAGTTTCCGCAATGTTCGTAATAGTAAAAATGTGGTCCAGCGTTGAATAATGCTTCCTGAACCCAGCCTGGTACTCGTTTAAGATCTTGTTGGAAGCTATCCATTGTATAAGCCTATTATATATCATAGCACTAAATAGTTTCACCGAAGTATTCAAAAAAGAAATGCCTCTGTAGTTTGCCGGGTTATCTAGCTCTCCTTTTTTATGCAATGGAAAGATTATCGCTCTTTTGAAACTCCCTGGAATACTTGCTGTTACGAAAATCCTGTTAAATTCCTTAGTTAGCGCAATGAGAAATTCAGAAGAGCAATTCTTGTAGAACTCGAAAGGAATCCGGTCGTCGCCTGGGGCTTTTCTCACTTTAGACGAATCAATTGCGCTTTTCACTTCGAAAAGAGTAAACGGCGCATCTAAAAGTTCATCTGCAAATGATGGGGCTGCGTATTGCGGTAATGGGGAAAACCGCGGGGTGTTGAGTAGATTTTCGAAATACTGTCTGAGCTCAGAAGCTTGCAAAGAAGACGAGATCAAATTCGGTCTGCCAGTAGCAATTTTAGCCGCTTTCCAAAATTCTGCAGAGGATCTTGCAGAGTTGAGAACTGCTATGGTCTTCAGTTTAAATTGTTTTCTCTTTTCCATGCAAAGACGTTTAAAGTTTTTATTGGCTTCAGCATAGAGTTCTTTCGACGAGCTAGTGTTACTAGACCTTAGGCGCCTTAGCAATGCAAAGGATCTATTTCTCGCCTTGAGACAATCGCTGTCGAACCACTTCTGCTTACTGACTACAGGTTTTGCATTAACAGTAAACGGTGCAGCCCTTTTTATTATAGCGGTAAGATCGTCAATCTGTATCGCTGCATTTTGTTCACTAAGACTCGCAAGCTCAGAAGTCAGCTTATTTTGATAAGAGACAAGAAATTTGTTGTTCCAAACCAACTTCGGCAGAAGAGCCAGCTGCTTTGCGAATGGCGCATCACCAGTATTCGAAACTGCACACGATATTTCTAATGGCATATGGTCGGAAAACGTTTGAGCTGCTATCGAAAAAGCGTTGACTATTGATTTCCATTTTCCTGATAATAGGCAGTAGTCTATAACGGAGCATGAAGTTCCACGAATAAAGGTAAGTTCACCATCCATGTCTCCTTTACAGCTTCCATTGAGTATCGTGCAGTCATACGCGTCAGCAGTTTCCAATAGCTTCACGCCCTTTCCATCACATAGGTCGTCCTTTGATTTCCTCGTTGCATGTATAAATGATGACACATGACCACTTGAAAAATTGTTTTGCGATAACCCTAACCTTGCGTTAAAGTCTCCAGCAAGCAGAAGATCCGGCGAATTTAAAGACTGAAGAACATCGGAGAGCCTGTCGTAGTCGCGCAACCAATGACTGCAGTTTAGATAAATTGGAACGATGCAAAGGGTTTCTCCATTGATGATTACATCAAGTACCACAGCTATGGAAGTGCTATTGGAACTGACTCCATTGCACCTTATGGTTGAGGAATGTGCAAGTAAAACGATCCTAAGAATGGCCAAGGAAGGAATAGGAACAGGAAAGTGCATCACACTAAGACAGTTTGACGTACTACTCAAAAAACAACCACTATTGGCCTTTCCTAGAGACGACATCATCAAAAGATTTGATTTTCAAAAGAACTTTGTTACTAAGCTCAGCAATAAGAAGAACTGGAGCAATGAATCCACAATTCTGAATTCTGATCTAATGGGCAAAAGTACCAGCATCTTTCAGGCTTAAAACTATGCCATAGACAGGTGTGTCCAAATTAACCTCGACAGAAACAGAGTCAACTGTGATATAGCTATAATGTCAGACAGCCAAGCTGCTATAATGGCACTAAATTCCTACATCATTAAATCCAAACTTGTGTGTGAATGCCTACAAAATCTTAATGAACTTGGTAGGAGAAACAATATAACCCTCTGCTGGGTGCATGGCCACGTAGGAATAGAGGGGAATGAAATAGCCGACTCCCTAGCAAGGAAGGGAGCATCAGAAACTTTCATAGGTCCTGAACCATTCTGCATAATAGGGGATCACACCCTCA
Organism: Cheilosia vernalis; assembly: GCA_949126925.1. Taxonomy (NCBI): domain Eukaryota; kingdom Metazoa; phylum Arthropoda; class Insecta; order Diptera; family Syrphidae; genus Cheilosia; species Cheilosia vernalis. The sequence continues at coordinate 19,897,828 of OX421361.1, forward strand.
AAGAAGAATTTAGGAAACTAGAGAAAGAAAACAGGGCAAGAACATGGCATAACACTCAGGGCATGAGACAGGCCAAGAAACTTCTGGGACAATACAACCGGAAAAGATTCCAAGCTTGCATCGGCATGAGCAAAAATAACCTTCGTATCCTAACAGGCTTCCTAACGGGGCACTGTAGGCTTAAGGAACACCTCAGGAAACTGGGTATATCTGAAGAAGGTCTCTGCAGAATCTGCGATGAGTCCAGTGAAATCCCAGAACACTTGCTGGGATCATGTGGGGCACTGACCCACAAAAGACTGAAATACTTGGGCAAGTACCAACTATCTGATGAGAAAATTCAGTCACTAGAGCCAGCTCTCATCCTAATATTCTTAAAGGAAACTGGACTGGAGAGAGTGCTATAGGACTGACTTCTTCCGACAAGGAGAAAGAAGAGTACTATAACCTCTTAAATGATTTCGAAAGGAATTATACTATGAGGGGAACTCTTTTAAGGGAATAAACCACTCTGAGGCGTAAGCAGGGGGTACAATAGATCAAAAGGTCGCAGTACAATGGCCCCTCTCAAATAATAATAATAATAAGGTGGCGTTGTCATTTTTTTTATAAAAAAGTCATCACGTTCATTACTCAATTTAACAACCCCGTACCTAGTTAATTTCGTAATGAAACTAACACCATGTTGTACTTAAGCAATCACATTCGTATGTGTTTGAACACTATTCGATCATAATTTGATCACGGATGTGATGCTTTCCATAAAGTTTTCGTGAGAAAGTAATCACGTGCATTGATTGGTTTAGCTTTTAACAGATCTATTGTCTGGTGTTCGTGGTTAACACAACACGTGGGATTTGTAAATAACCACTTAAAAGTTGACTTGATCACTTTGATTATAAAAAAAATTATGACAAACTTTGTCACGCAAGCACGGTCCGTGATGGCATATATCATTTATGTGATTTTTCCATTAGCAATATTTTTGCTTTCATATTTACCATTCAATGTTTGTGATCAATGTCAAATGCTTGGGTTGTAGAACAATCGCCAACGTTATTATAATACTACCATGCCTAATACCTATTTGGTCCCGATCATAGGTACTTACGTAATGTCTCAAGTTTAAATATTTCATAATGCATTAATAAAAGTGAAACTTACATTTATTCAAAAATGTTATTTTATTTTATTAATCTCTATATATATAAAATTGTTGCAAGTGCGTTGTGACTTTATAACTCACGAACGGCCCAACCGATTTCAATGATTTTTGGTGTGTTTTATTCGTCTTGAATCAGGGATGGTTTATGAAAAACGAAAATTTGGAAAATTCTCAACAGGTGGCGTCGAATGCACACATTTCGTTTTTTATGGGGAAAAGCACTTTGAAAAAATATAAATTGAATAGAAATCGAGTAGTGACACTTCAAATACAAAAAAAAAATTTTATATATTCAAAGCAATTGTTGTTGTCAATTATTTTAATTATTTTCCAAGCAAATTGTTGTTGTCAACAATTTTGACATTTTTTTTTAAATATAACCAATGAGTTTGTTTATGTTTACTATGTTACATTAAGTAACTTTTTGAAATGGAGTAAATACTTTTTTATTTCATGGTTTTTGAATCCATCATTTTTGTTTGACATGTATTTGCAGGATCCTTGCATAAGTATGTGTGAGTAAGTTGAAATGTAGGGGTGATTAAGATGACGTGGACATTTGGACAATGATGACAGGCAACAGGAGTTGTGGAGCGTTTTGAGTTAGCACTTAGGGGTTGTTACGAAAAATGAGCGTGTAACAATAATTGTGGTATTCTGCTGATTAGTGAATAGGGTTATGGGGAACGCAACTCAAAGGTACCATAACACCTTCGGTACCGGTGTAGAGAGAGAAGGGAAAAGGCTTACAATTTACCAATCAAGTTGATAGGTGCGGTTAGTTTTCTTCATTTCTGTTAAAGTTACAAATATGTCGTCGGTCGCTGATGAACTATAGGGTTAAGCATCGTGTCTTTGGTTATACTCGATGTTGGATGTATTCGATTGAATGGCAAAAAAGAGGCTTGCCTCATGCTTACATTCTCATTTGGTTAGGTAGTCGAAAGAATGCAACCAGACCAAGATGATGACATCATATGTGCCGAGGTTCCAGATCCCGAAACCGATGTAGACCTGCATGATATCATAATTACAAACATTATTCATGGGAAGGTTTGAAAATGGTATCAGTATTTTTATTTCACATTTTCTGTTTCGTGCGAACCAACTTACAAACACATGAAAACCAATTTAACAAGTCATTCCCAAATACATTATACGCACTGTTACTGTTACGGAAATATGTCTGAAATGTAACAACAGCGCTTACACTATAACCATCAATTTCTACTTGAGTTCTGGACCCGATAGATGGTGCTGAAAGATAGGATACCACTCAATAGGTGGTACTTTTAAACCATAAGCGGTATAGGCAAACGCTTTGTGGCACCTCCCATTCAAAAATAAAATCAAGCGCTATTTCTAAAGTTGCATAATTAAAATTATAATAGCCATTGTCCAAATAAAGCACTTTGCAAAGCTCAGCGGATTCCGCTTATTCAGAACGGCTTGCCATTGGTATTTAAGCGTCTACATAAAATAGCATGGGCATTGTGCATGCTCGAAATTATTACTTTCATTACATTAACGAATTTGGGCGGAACGAAGTTCGCGGGATCAGCTAGTATTCTATAATTCACATATACATATTAAATTCTTTTACTACAATGAAAATAATAAGGTATGCTAACAAGCAACACTAAGAATTTAAATAATAGTTGTCGTTAGTATCTATACTTCAAATGAACTAAAGTGTTCGCTAAATTCTGATATATGAACTTATTCTTAAAATATGAAGTATTTTTGTTTATACATTCAATGCGGTAAATTTTAATTCCATTACAAGATTTGCAAACATTACTGCATATGTTTATATATATGTAATCAGACTTGGTATGTCGGAAATAGTTTTCAGAGACAGCTGTGCCCGGAGTATTGAAATTACTAGATTGGTTATTACTTATTACGTTTGAGATGTTTCTTAAAGCTCTTCACCTGGGGGGTGGTTCCCTACCAGGCGCGACCACAGGTGGCGGATAGTGGAGCCTAGGTACGATCCGCTCGTGATCCTAGGACTTAGGGTTATAGCAGTGATGTACAGGCGAATGCAATCTGTATAGGTTCAGGCTTCGTGCCTGCACCCGTATGGACAGCAGTTGCGTACTCCCTGTGAAACTCCTATCGCGGACCAAACCACTCGTCATCCAGCACTCTTTCAACCGGGAGACTTACCGAGAGTTAAAACTACATCTATTCTGCGTTCAGATAGGTGTTTTCCCATGTAGCGGTTCGTCGAACGGGCGTTTTTAGATAAATGGATGACCCCAAGGCAAGGGACGACGCGCCGAGGCCTGCATGGCTGGGGGGGGAGCTCAGTCGCAAGCGCAAACTCTGAATACCTGGGGACCTTCAGTTTTAATTTAATTCCTCCCACCTGCATACAAGGGTGAGTGCAGGTGGACATCTTCTTCCCCCTTACTCGTGGGACTAAAATTTCAGAAACAAAATTAAACAAAAACAAAGCGAAGAGTGCGGACCGGCCAGGCGCTCCTAGCTCTACCAACACTGACCGGCAAATAGTAGTTAGTGCGGAAGATGCACTTTTAAACAACTCGGACGGGGAAAGCGTTGGAGTGATTGACGCTAATCTAGAGAAACTTCTCCTAGACTCTGGCGATACTTGCTCCATCGCTAGCTCATCGTTTTCCCATAGTTCCACCAGCTCAAGATACGCGAAGAACTGTAAGCTAACAGTTAAGAGACTGGGGACAAAGAAGTGGGAGGAACTGTCCGATAACGACAGGAAGAGACTCCACAACGCGCGGGCCTACCTTCAGGGGCAGTCGGCATCGGGGGGTATTCCAATGGAGTGCTCCCCTCTGCCGTCTGTGCCGGCTGGTAACCAGAGAGAGAGCACACTGATGGGGCCACCTAAGTCCGCGACAAGCCTATGCCAGTCAGGACCAGTGGTGACCATACCAGTTAGCTCGGGATCCTCAACCCTCTCAATGCCAACTCAAAAGCCAGCTGAGGAACCATGCTCCTCAAAGACGATCGGGCCATCCCGCGGTTGTGTGAGTGTGTATCTCATGCAGACTATTGCAAGGGGACGCCGAGTGATCCAAAGGAGACAAGCCTATGCTTTTCTCTGGAGGAAAAATCGACGTTACCTGCAGCGTCAGGCGACAGTAGCACTGTAAATAAGGGAAACTCTACGACAGACAGCTTTGCGACAGTAGTAAGGACTGGTACATTGGATCGGGAAGCGCCCCATCCAGCCTCAACCCAGAGAAAGACTAGGGACGCAACAAGTACACCCTTACGAAACCGTAGACGTAACGCTATTCGTCTAATTCGGCGGCTTGGAAAGCGCGATCCGAAATCCTTCACGGATAAGGAAAGGGCGGCTCTGGATAGAGCCCGCAACACGCTCAAGCTCGCTAGGTCCACTAGGGAAGACATAAACAAACGGGGACAAAAGGAGAGAAGACCTCTTACGACGAGGGCGGGAAGCCGCTTGCTCCCCACCTCAGTCGATGAGAGACTTCGGCCAGCAACCGACTCGGTATCACCCGATTCCGAGCCGGCTGCAAGCTGTTCCAATAAAGTCCCAGACGTACGCGACCGACACACGAAAGGTACAAACGATAGGCGACGCTTTCTAGGGACGACTAGGCGAACTGCTGGGGGTTTGGTCGGGACGAGGAGGGAAAGCCTTTTGCCATTAACCTCAGTCTCGGACAGACTCAAGCGACCATCAATCGGCACGGGGGTTGTCTCCGGACAGGCATCCGTGCCGGTTGCGGGAAGTTCGAAGAGGGGTAGGCACGATGATACCCAAACGCCACCCTCGACTAGGGTCAACAAGAGGGCCAAACTAGCTGCGACTACCAAGCCTAAACTCCAAGTGGCGGTAGTGGACTTCAGCAAGCCAGATCGCAGGTTGGGCAAAGACCAATGGAGGCTCATGGAGTTGCGCATCCTTGATGGTGTTAACGGAACTATCGTTAACAAGGAGGGGCAGTTACCCCTCTTTGAGCAGCTCTCGAACTTCAAAGGTTTTAAACTCCTATCCTGTGATAACGAGTTTACAATGAACTGGCTGAAGACTTTTGTTGAAACTACACATGCTCCATGGGCTAATGCCGACTTACGAATTGTCGTAAAGAAGGACCTGTTAGAATTCACGAGACCTAAGGGTCGGATTTCGGTTCCCGGACCACATATCCCCAAAGAACGGATCGAGAGAAACCTACGGCATCTAAACCCCGAACTCCATAGTGAGAACTGGGAGGTGCTCGAGGTAGGTGAACACTCCGAAGCAGGCACTGAAATTGTGGTTTTGCTAGACCACAAATCAATGCCTTTGCTGAGGAAGTTTAACAACAAGGTTCGTACTGGAATTACCCGGTGCAAGGTTCGACGGAAAGAACTGAGAGAGAAAGGAAGGTGGTGGCTGATCAGGTAAGTCCAATATGAAGATTGCACAAATAAACCTACACCACAGCATAGCCGCTAGCGCTAACCTTATCTATCTCTTAGGTGTTAGAGACATAGATGTCGCCCTGATACAAGAGCCATGGATATCCCGTGGCAAAATATGTGGGCTAAATCATAAAGATCTAGTAACCTACAGTATAACGCCGCTTAATGCGGAGAGTAAGAACAGAACGTGTATAGTAGCTAGAAAACATATTAACTTACTACTTCTATCTACCTACAGCAACCTAGACCAGACCGCAGTAAGGCTTGAACGGAGGGGGCTCCCCCCACTGATCTTATCAGCCGTTTATATGCCCTACGAACATGAAGGACCACCAGCTCCATCTACCCACGCCTTAATTCACAAAGTGGAACAGGAGGGATGGGACATTATAATGGGATGCGACGCAAATGCCCATCATTCACAATGGGGTAGCGGCGATATAAACCAAAGAGGTGAGTCAGTTTTTAAGGTTCCGTACCCAAAGGGAAAAAACGTAACCTTATTAGTTTCGCTCGGATGTCTCTCCGTCTGTCTGTCTGTCTGTCTGTCTGTCTGTCTGTCTGTCTGTCTGTCTGTCCGAACCCACTAAGCCAATTTTGTTACCAGGTCTATCTCAAGAACCGATTGACATAGGAGGCTAAAATTTACACACAACATCCGGTATAACCTCTAGTTAAACGACAAATACCAATGGAAGGAATACATCGATTGGTTTTTGATTAATTAGTAATCTGGTAAAAAAAATATTTTCATTCGCCCAAAAAACGGTTTATTTCTTGATTCACAAAAAAATACATAAATTCCTTTTTTGTAGATCATGTTCTTATCTATATATGTGCTGAATAATGTTTTGCCGAAAAGTTAATAGTTTACAAGATATTTTCAAAAAAGATAATTTTACCATGTAAAATACGTTGCTATCATAAGTTTTAATCTCTACTACGCAGTTGTGCACAATTGACCCCATCAAAGACAGAAGAGAGTCACAGGGTTCCCGCTTGCTAATTTCGTTGGGGAGTATAATACATTTTTGTTGGGGAGTACAGAACAAAATAAAAGTAATATATTTTTAGTCAATAGTTTTTAATTGGGACAGGTCGCATACAGAATGGAAAATTGGCGTCGGTTGGGTACTAGGAAATAATTTGAAAATGTGCGAATAATTTTTGAGAGTAAAAATATTAAGTAATTAAATTAAACTAAATTGTGATGAAGAGGGGAAAGATTAAATGATATTATAGATTTCAAAAAATATCTGATGTGTTGGACTTTAGCCAAATACGGAACCTTCGGTGCGCGAGTGACACTCGCACTTGGCCGGTTTTTTTGAATTTATTATTGAAAACAATCTTTTAGTAGCTAATAGAGGCCATGAACCAACATTTATAGTTAGAAACAGGCAGGAGGTAGTGGATATAACACTATACAATAACTCCAACACCCTTACCATCAATAAATGGAGCGTTCTTAATGTAGAATCCTACTCGGACCATAAAGTGATAGAAATTCTTGTAGGTAACTGTTGTGACCCTCCCCAGTCATACAGAAACCCTAAAAAGGCCGACTGGGTTCTTTTTAGCAATGAGATTGAGAAGAGAAAGGATCTCTTACAAAATGGAAACCTTAACTGCCCGAACGACATCGACCTGAAAGCCGAGAAAATAGTCACTGTTTTCAAAGAGGCATTCGAAATAGCATGTCCAGCGGTAAAACGTAAAAAGAAAATATCACCTCCATGGTGGAATAAGAAACTGGCCGCTATAAGGAAGGAAACAAGAAAACTTCTCAATACGGCCAACCGGACAAAATTGAACTCTGACTGGGAAATGTACAAGACAAGTCAGAGAAACTTCAAGAATGAAATTCAGAAATCCAAACGCCAATCGTGGCAAAATTTCTGTGATGAAATAACGGGCACTACAGAAACCGCGAGACTGAGGAAAATCCTAACCAGGGAACCAGTAACCCTGGGATCTCTCAAGGACCCCAAAGGCAACTGGACTGAATCTTGTTCAGATTCTTTAAAGCTGCTGCTGAAAACGCATTTTCCGGGTTGCAGTGCCCAGTCATGCATCGATATAAGCACCAACATTACTGGGGCAACGAGCATTCCTGGAGATTTGATTACAGAGGACAGAATTGAATGGGCTATCCGATCCTTCTCTCCCTTCAAGTCCCCAGGGCTCGATGGAATCATTCCCATTATGTTGCAAAGAACTGCCAAGACTGTCATTCCAGTATTAAAAGAACTATACATTGGTAGCCTCACACAGGGTTATATACCAGGAACATGGCGTGAAGTGAAGGTTATTTTTATACCAAAGGCTGGCAAGGCAAGTCACACAAACGCAAAAGACTTTAGACCTATAAGCCTCACTTCCTTCATATGCTCAAGCGTATTCCTTGACGTCTCACAAGCCTTTGATAAGGTGTGGCACGACGGCTTGAAATTTAAATTACGACAAGTTCTCCCCGCAAGCCTATATGATATTCTAGAATCATATCTCGGGAATAGACTCTTCCGTGTTAGAAATGGAAACGAATACTCGGAGCTAAAAGAAATTTCGGCCGGGGTACCGCAAGGAAGCGTCCTAGGTCCGCTTCTCTATTTGTTATATACTCGCGATATTCCAAGGGAAGATGGCACTACCCTTGCTACGTTCGCCGACGACACAGCTATCCTAGCTGTAGGTAATACAATCGAAGAAGCGAATACAAAACTGCAAACCGCAGTGAATAAGATAAATGAATGGACAACGAACTGGCGGATCGCCTTAAATGAAACTAAATCTATACATGTGAATTTCACGTATAAGAAAACCAATGACTTGCCAATTTTCCTAAATATGGCCCGAATACCCTTTGCAAACGAGGCCAAATATCTGGGAATGACACTCGACGCAAAGTTGAAATGGAGTTCGCACGTGAAAATGAAACGTAAAGAACTCGATATCAAATATAGAGAAATGTACTGGTTACTCGGAAAACATTCCCAGCTCAGTACTGAGAACAAACTGCTTTTATACAAGCAAGTGCTAAAGCCGGTGTGGAGCTACGGTATACAACTTTGGGGTTGTACCAAGAAAACAAATGTCAATATTCTACAAACTTTTCAAAATAAGGTTCTTAGAGAAATTGTACAGGCACCATGGTATATTAGAAACGACGATATCCATAGGGATCTCGGAATTCCAACAATCGAAGCTGAAACTAGAAGCTTCGCGAGAAAGCATAGAAACCGACTAATCGGACATATCAACAATACAGTCCGACAAATCTTGGACGAGACCAATTTATTGCGCCGACTACAACGAACGAAACCGTTCGACTTGGCAAGATAAGATTAACCGCGTTTAATTTGCGGAACACGCAGGATCTTTCATTGGAAAGTAACCTGTCAAAAGTTTTTATTTAGGTAATGATAGAAAAATTGCTTGATAAGTTATATCTTAGTTGCAGTATCTAACAATCTTTAGAAGGGTGGTGTTTTTAGTCAGTAAAAATCTGACACTACTATGAGAACGCGCTGGCTATTCTCATAGTGTCTTTGGAAGATTTTCACCTACAAAAAAAAAACTTCCTTCATATTGAAAACACTAGAACGACTGTTAGACATACACATTCGTAGTCGGTTACGCCCGGAAGACTTATCCCCGGCCCAACATGCCTACACAAAAGGAAAAAGTGTGGAAACCGCGCTACATAGTGTTGTGGGTACAATTGAAAAGACCCTAAACGAAAAAGAGTACACCCTAGCGGCTTTCTTGGACATTGAAGGGGCGTTCAATAATGTCAAAACGGTTGCCGTACGCAGAACGTTGAGCAAGCTTAACATTGAGAATTCCATTACAAACTGGATTGTTAGCATGCTCGAAGAAAGACACATCATAGCCGTACTTGGGGACTCTAAACGAGAAGCTTATGCCTCTAGAGGGACTCCTCAGGGTGGGGTAATTTCCCCACTGCTATGGGTCATAGTTCTAAATGAGGTTCTTATGCAGCTTAGAAACAGTGGCGTCAGAACAACGGCATATGCCGATGACGTAGTGTTATTGGCCACAGGTAGATTCCTTCCAACACTCACCGAACTAATTGATGGCGCTCTTAAAACCCTCGACATCTGGGACCGGAACTCCGGCCTATCTTTAAATCCCCAGAAAACTGAACTGGTTTTATTCACAAATAAAAGAAAGATACCACAGTTTGCCGCACCTTCTGTTGGCGGTACACCCCTCAGAATATCTGATAGTGCAAAATATTTGGGACTTATACTGGACAAAAAACTAAATTGGAAACTGAACACTTTTGAGAGGATCAAAAAAGCCACAATAGCCTTCTACTCTTGCAGCAGAATTTTTGGTAAAACATGGGGACCATCCCCCAAAATTAAACTGTGGATGTATACGGCTATAGTAAGACCTATACTCAATACCGTCTTCGCCATAAGGGCACACGGGGCCCGTGCCCAGGGCCCCCATTCTCAGGGGGCCCCGAAGTACCGACAATTTCTCTCATACATTTATTCTCAAAACATTTTTGTTTGGGGGAATCCCCGAATGATGTATAAAACTTTCAGCACAGAGAATAAATATACAGATGTCTTATGCCTGTACAAAAATTTGGTTCCTATTTTTTCCTTGCCAGACAAGGAGCTTTCAAAGTAAGCGTTGAGAATAAAGCTCTTGTTTTTTCTTGCACCTTTCACTTCGCTCCATTCATTTGTGTAGGCAAAGAGCTTTCCTGCCTTGCCGGTTGGTCATGTTACCATGTGAGTTTTATGACACAGCAAAAGCAAATCAAAATATAATTGCCGAATAATGGAAGCCGGTATAGTGGGAAGAAGTATAGAGATATGGCTATAAGCGATTCTCATACTGTAGCAGCAGCAGGCATAATCTTTAAGAATCACTTGATGCCATAAGAAATCAGTTTTTTCATGTAATTTGATTTCAAGTGATATAGAACGCCTATATGTGCATGCGTAAGGACAACGAAATGGTAGGTAGGTAAACTTAATCGCTTCACTGCATTCTGTGATTGAAATTGATAGTGGATACGTATTATTCGAGAGCAAAAGATAAAAATTCGGTGCCTAATTTTGCCTATAGTTGGCGCAATAGGTCTGTAGGGACCCTGGGGCTAGCTTCTAGCAACCATTATTCGTTTTGTGTGAGTTTATAATTTTTGGAAGGAATGGAAGGGATCTACAATTTTATGCCGATTCCAAACGGCCGAGAAGATCTTTCAAGACATTTATACTCTCGGATGTTTGTCAGACGTTCGCAAGAGGTGGCGCAATGAAAAAACCCTGAGTTGGAATTTGGGTTTTTTGCGGGATTCGAACATGGGGCCCCTCGCTTAGTAGTCCAACACACTAACCAATTAGCCACTGCGCCTACAAAAAAAAAGTATAAAATGCAAAAAAAAAATTTTTTTTAAACCGAGCTATTACTGTTAATAGTTTTTGAAACAAAATACTTTCGAACTTGAAATTTACGGACAAAAAAAATTAAAAAATGTTGAATGCTGATTTTTTCACTAAGACCTTTGCATGGGAAGGTACGCGTACGATACGATCCGTGCTGAAGCACGATGTCATATTCGCAGCTCAAGAGAATAAAAAATGAATTGCGAACAACAATGTTACAAGAACGATTGAGTAATTTGTCATGTGCATAGAAAGTGATATCCTTCAAAAAATTTACTTTAAGGATATAATAGAAGATTTTGCTCAACAGAAATCCCGAAAGAAACCGTTATCGTAATCATAACCAAAAAACCAGCAGCATTCTGATATCATTAATGACATATTATATTATACCGTATTTGATTAATGATTACCTATAATAATTGGTCACACTTATTAACAAAATGTTATGATAATTCGCTTTTTTTACTTTCCAGAAGGGCCCCAAATTCTTGTGTGCCCAAGGGCCCCAGCCTATGTTAAGACGGCCCTGCCTATACTGTCCTATGGCAGCCTCGTATGGTGGCCGGCTACAAATAAAGCCACCTATCTCAAGGCTATCACGAAAGTACAAAGACTAGCGTGTATCGGCACCACCAGTGCGATGAGGACAACTCCAACCGCAGGTCTTGAGGCTATCCTCAATCTGCTGCCGCTAGATATCTTTATACAACTTTCAGCCGCCATTAGTGCCATGAGAATAAGCCAATCAGTAAACTGTATGAAAAGGGACATTCGTTGATCCTACAGAAATATTTTGGTTATGTACCAAACACAGATTATATAACACCATATCTGGAGTTCACAAGACCATTCTCGTGCGCCTATCCCAGCAGAGAGGAATGGAAAGACGGACTTGTGCCTAATGCACAATCCATAGCCGTTTTTACAGACGGTTCAAAAATGGAAACCGGAGTGGGGTCAGGCGTCTTCTCCGAATCGCTGGGTATTTCTAAATCGATACGCCTCCCCGACCACAGCAGTGTTTTCCAAGCAGAGGTCCTGGCAGTGACAACGGCAGCCCGTGAGTCTAATACGAAAGGATAGGAAATCCCTCTCCATCATCGTAGGTATCCTAACGGGGCACAACACTCTGCGGTACCACATGAAGAAACTACGCTTGACGGAAGAAGAACTTTGTAGAGGCTGCGGCCAACATAATAGGCACAGATTCCTAGGGAGACACTTCTTTCAGGATATAGACGAGCTATCTAGCACACCAGTAGACAAGATAATGAGCTTCATCAAATCCACAGGATGGTTTGTATCCAACGGCACAGTGAGTAATTAATCACACATATTTACAGATAGGGTCAACATGGGTAAGGGACAATCCTTTTCCCCCAATGGGCATCACAATGGGTCAACATTGACCTGAGTGTGGCACGGAGTACTCCACGCCAGCCCGCCTACCTAACCTAACCTAAAGCTCTTCAAATTGTATAATTGCTTACAGCTCTTACAAGGATAGTGATCACTTGGTTTTAAATTGAGAACAAACTTGTAATGACTAACGAGATGATTTATTGGCTTAAAAGAAGTTGTTTCTGGACACAAATGGCAAAAAAAAAAATCATTTTATGCTAGCTTTTAGCTCGTTAATGACTACTAGCTGACCCGGCGAACTTCGTTCCGCCCAAATTCATTTATGTACCTAATAAAAATAATAATTCCGAGAACGAACAATGAACATGCTGCTTTATGTAATTCGGTCAATTAAAATTCTGTATTCAAAAGTTATATTAAATACAATGGGCCTTAGCAATAAACATTTTTAGTCTCGACTTTAAATTTACGGAAGCTCACAATTGCGAAATTTGTATGGAATATATAGCCACTGTAAACTACTTAAATTTAGAGTCGAAACTAAAAATGTTTATTTCTAAGGCCCAATACAAATAACTAAAGTATATCATTGTCGATGTGTTTAAATCAAACCGCAATGATGAACGTTGCAGCCACAGCGTTGCCCCCCTACTACAAATTGTAGCGTTTTCACTACATTTTTCGCCATCAAAAAATCACTACGAAAATTCGTAAAATATTCACAAAACACTACAATTTCAAAATTTCAGAAAATGGATATCTTAAAGAAAAATCCCCTCTATATTATTTCTGTAGTTTCTGTAGTGTGTTTCTCCCTTTTGCGGTTCACACGCTCAACCAATCTTAACAAATCAAGTGTCAAAAAAAGATATTTTCAGGGTGCTTATCTTTGCATTTTTACTTTTTTTTTTAAATATTAACAATTGAAAAAGTTGAATTTTACTACACTAAATTTCAACTACGCAGTTGTGTACATACTTTGATTCGGGATATATACATTTTTCTTTCGTTCTTCATGCCTGTACAAATTACAAACGACGGCTCGAAAGACAGTCGACGGCCGAAGAGAGTTACAGTTAAGATTAGTATACTATTAGTATTAGTTAGTATATAATGCTCTTATGACTCTTAACACCATAAACTAAGTATTAAATAGACCGTCAGCTCCCGCGCACCTACCCGATTCCCATGGCAAATTTTGAAAGAAAAATTCTCTCTTAAATTTCGTATCGGTGAATACGTGTGAGGCAACAAAACAAAAAAAAATGTGAATGGAGGGGGTATAATGAAATACTGACACTCAGCAGTCATCCTACACGTGGAATTTCTACCTTTTGTGGACATTTTGTTGCCCGAAAAACGATTCGTACAAAACAAAAATAAAGCATCAATATTTTTTAAGTATTTTTGAATCTGACGAAAAAACTTTCGAACTACAATGCAACACACTAAATGCCCAAAAAAAGAGATTTTTCTTTTAGCAAAAGATCTCTAGTAGCAAGAAATAATCATTATAATGTTAACAAACTGCGATTTGTATACTCAAGGTTAATTTAATGTGAGTTCCTTTCCGAATAATACCAACCCTACTTTTAGAAAAAATATTTTTTCATAAACAAATCGAGGGAATTTGAGTTCGGTGACAAAGGACAAATACCCTCACTTCGTGGAAAAAAAAAAAGAGAGAATTGTTTTTGGCGAAATGTTATAATACTTTGCCCGCAAATGTTGACAGAAAAAGGCAACGGATTCAAAGCGAAGAACTAAGGCCCATTTTATTCACTCGAAGTTGAACACAACTTGGGAAGTTTCCCATATAAAAATCCCCAAGTTGTGTTCAACTTCGAGTGAATAAAATGGGCCTAAGGATTATAGAAAAAATTATGGATTTCCGATTTTCAAACGAATTTTTGAATTATTAGAAGTAAATAATGCCATAACTAAAAGATTCTGTCACAATAAATTTCCAAACTTGGCCATTTGATTGTGTAAAAGTATAAAATCAAACAATGAAACGAGTACAAAAGCAAATAAAGTGCACGACTGGGTCGAACGAAACTTTCTCGATACTAGACAAAAGACAACAAAATTCTCTTTTGGATATTCATCTCATATGGCAGTTATATAAAATAACAATATAAGTTTTTAAAGGCTAAAGCTCTCAGTAACTTAACTGGCAATGTCGCAAGCGTCTACTGTACTATTTTGTAAGGTCTCCTCACTTGATTTTTGAGTACAAGGCAAGCGTACCTAGTAGCAGTTTCTGTTTTTGACCTAAGGATATGTTTTTAATTTTGATTGGAATATGATTTAAGTTTTCAATTATTGGAAGTATTGCTCGTGATAGACCGATATCTTTAGAAAGATTATGTAATAATTCAGGCGTTTTTGAATTTGCATTAGTAGCTATAAATTGAATATCCCGATGCTCGTGTGTGCGATGCAAATGAAGTTTTTGTTTTTGTAAACAGGTGCAAATATTGCAATGTTTATTTGGAAAAATACAACTGACTGTATATTGTTCCGGATTATAGAAATACTTCGTTTTTGACATTTTATCGAAATCGAAGAAGGGGTTTTCGAGATATGAGCAGTTTCTAAAATTAGCGTTTTCGGTGTTTCGAATTGAAAATTAAGGACACAATAGTTTTGAAAACATCAATTTGACTCTAAGTTTGCATTTTGGTCACAATCGTTATTGCCGTTTTAAGTTAACTAGACAAAACTATATTTTTAAAAAAATACTCTTTTCATAAATCCGTTGTACGATAATATAGAGAAAAACTGAGGTTGCTAATAAGTTATAAATGACCACATAGCCTTAGAAATTAATTTTTGCTACAATCGTATGGACCGTTTTCGAGATATGTCGAAATTTCAAAAGTTCCGTTGTTCGAATTTTTAGCCAAAAACTGGGTACGCAGTCATGGTAACCTACTTAAGCTTAAATATCGATTTTGGTTAAAATCGTTAGAGCCGTTTTCGATCAAATCGAACTGGTACGAAAATGTTGTATGGGAAGTACCATTAATATTGAGGTTACATTGAAAAAAAAAACACCTCCCGAACTGTAAGCCCAAAAACTCCAAATCCGAGGTTTGAACGTAATCCGGGAAGCCGTTTAGACTGTAGGCCCGTGGAAGGACGGACAGACCGGACAGAATTTTGCGACCCACTTTTTTGAGTTCCTCTATCATCGTAATATCAGAATTGATTAAAATCTCGAGTTCGAAATTTTGTACGAAACCAATATCTTTCTCTTACTACGTAATGGAGTAAGTTAAAAAAAACAGCGGATTTTTAACCAACGAGAGTGGGAACAATTTCAAGATAGAATGATTTATCTATCAATAATGAGTACGCATTCATTCGATTTGCTGCAATAATTTTGGGCCTTCTGTTGAAATGATTTTGGCATTTATTGTTAATATTTAGGAAAATGGTTTTCAGGATGAAATAGATGAGTACCGTCAAACGGGCTAACTTTGACCACTTTTGAATTTGAAACAGGTGTATCATTTACAATTTTTGTACGAGTGTGAAATAAATGACACCAGCATAGGGGCTTGCCTTTGTACTTTCATATTCCGAAGTTAGAATTTGTTTAAATACAGACGTGGAGGTAGTTTCTTAACAAAAACTGGGTGGTCAATGTTTGACCCGCTTTAGGGTAACTTTGACCAGCATATTTATTGTAATCAAAAATTGTAAGTTAGGGTAGTTTTATTAAATTTTATTAGCAGATAATATTAAATTAAGCTTTTGAATTAACTTTATAGTGTTTTTAAATGAAGAACTAATATTAATAAGTAAGTAGCGTAAAGAAATAATTGTGAGTAATAATTAAAAACAGTTAGGAAACCCTTATATGAGAAGTCTTGAGCCTTTAAGGTACATTCGTCTTCTGGGCATCGTCTAAAACATTATCGTTACAATTCTTTTAAACATTATTTTTATCCTAGAGACCTACCCAAAACCTAGACATCCAATATTTGCTTTTGTTGGAGCACAGTAATGCAAAAACTTCATCCACGCCGAAATTACCATTACCAGGCTCAAATTCAGACGTGTGCTGATGTTTATCTACATATCTTTCTTTTTCTTTCAAATTATTATTTTTTCAGTGAAGGAATTTGGTCTTCCAATATCTTTTGTACGCTTTAACTTAAACCTATTGATTAATGTTCCTTTTGCAATGTTGAAGTCCTCGGCGCACTTTGTGATAGACCTAGTACCACTTTCAACAAGGCTAAGTGCAATTTGAATTTGGTCTTCATTTGCACTGTTATATGGTCTATTTGATATGTTTTTTGGAGCCATATATCTTGCACCTTTTCTTGAATATATATCTACTAAGCCTATGAAACAGGGAAAATATAAGCGGTCAATGTTAGCCATTTGTGTTGGTTTAACTTTGACCACCCGGTCAAAGTTTGAAAGCTCTCGGTCAAAGTTAGCCATTTGCTGATAGATTTAGACATAATTTTCAAATTGACCTCAAAAACTTTCTTAAATTTGAAATATATGCCCAAAAGTATATATTCCTAAAACTAAACATATGAAGCTCCTTACTTTTACTTAAATTTGAATGATTATGTGTTTCTATATCACTGAAAAACATAAAAGTTTCGGACCACATAAAAAGTACAAACAGAAGGGGTTTCACTCCATTAGCTGTCATGTAGGGAGAATTGCCTCCATTCCCTTAATCTTTTTTTCTGCCATCTGTGAACAAATAGCGGCTAGTATAAACCCATAATTATAGTTCTAACTTATACCAGAGGCTGCGTAAGTGAATAAAAAGAACTTGTTTACTTTTGGTCAAAGTTACCCCCCCTGGTCAATGTTAGCCTGTTTGACGGTAATACTAGACTGACCTTTTGGTTTTTATGTTTTTTTTTTTTTTTTTATTAACAATATTAGCTGAAGTTTGTATCAAATAAATTGTTTTCGTTTTCTTTATTAATAAATGTATTATTATTTGTGTTTTAAATAATTAATTGCTTAGATTTATAACATTTTACAAAACTTATAATTTGGCGATTTATGGCGACGGAGATTTATTAATTTGGCGATTTTTGGCGATTTTAAATTTAAGATGGGCGATTTCGATTCTAAAAACCTGACAACCCTGGTTGTAATTGTGTGCTTAAAATCTTAATTTACTTTTATTTGGTGAGATCGAAGTTCAAAAAAACAGGCCTGATATAATTTCTTTTTAATGAAATACTAAATTCACCACACCAGACCCTCCGTTTTGTTAACACGTCCCGATAACTGCCAATTATTTGAATTATTTTAATTTTTCCCAATGTCACCACAGAATGAATTGTCAGTCATCTGTCAGGTTACTATGTGCAAGTGTATGCGTGCGTCTTATGGACTTTAACATGGCACACATACTTTCGCACATAGAAACACGGAAAACAGCTTGTAGGCAAACTCTCTTAAGTTGGCGGAGCTGGACGGTCTATTTAATACTTAGTTTATGTTTAATACTTAGTTTATGGGCTGGGCCCTTCAGTGGAATGGTAATATCTTCCTCTCTATCGACGACGCTCTCTTTTACGAATTTTTTGAGTGAAGGAACAGCACTGAGTAAAAAAAGTAAAAATTTCGTACAATATAAAAGTAAAGGAACAGACCTATTATGTCGCTTACTTTACACTCATGTCAATTTTTGGGAAATTTATGAAATTATTAATCGAAATATAAAATATAAGCGCTTTACGCTTTATAAGGACATCACTCTCTCTTCAGTACAAGCAAACTTTGGAACTCGCTTCCTCCTGTTCGTGGGGACGTTTTTCAAAAGACTGCAGTCCTTAGTATACATAAAAAATCGCTTACAAGAAATGCATGTGAAAACACCGGGGACTTTGATTTTTGTATATATTATGTATACGTGTTCGCATATAAGAACAACTCGGATATAAGAAAGTTTTTTTTTCGGATTCTAGAGGTTTTTTATATCCGCCATAGACTGCACAATTGAGTGCAGGGCAAATGTAAAGGACATCGGCATCGATTTAATCAGCAAAGTACCTAATGGTTGCCTTATCGATTCTAATACCTAATCTTCAAAACCTTTTACTAGGTATTTCCTTATACTTACCATCGCTTCACAAACACAAGCTTTTGCGAAACCAATTCATCGGATACCGCTACCACTGCCTGTGGCTGAAAGACGTTTACCTACTGTATCGGACTGGGAACGATTTGTATAAAAATTCATGTAGCGGACAAGAACATCCTATCCATGTAGATTTATGATTGATGTTTTGGACTACGGTCATAAGCCTGTAGCGATTGGCATAAATAAATCAAGACCTCATACAAAATAATCATTTATTTAAGTTTTCACAAAATAAACCATACACGATACACGGCGTCAACAAGCCATCAGGTTCGAACTTCAAATACTTTAGTTCACTCTTTCATATTGCAAGTTTTCTTTTTTAAGTTCAACTTAGGAACAAATAATACAAACTAAATCGATGTGGTGGGGAAATATAGACATTCTTAAACTAATATTAAAGTTCTGTACTAAATACATTGGCACTGAGCGGATCGTCTTGTCTTATTCGTTAGGTCAGCCCTAACTCCACCGAATACTTAAAAATGCATTTTAAACAAAGAGTAACACAATAAAGCGACAAGAATAATAATTAAAAAAGTGGCTCAAGTACAATACATGCATTATGTGTACATGAAATTTTTATAATATCATACAAATAAAATAAATTATATACAGTCTTAAAACATTTGTTTGTAATACAAAAGCGAATATGGATGTGGTTCGATGGACGTAATCCTTAACCTCTTACTATATATTCACAGAGGAGCTACCAGTGCCGTTCTTGACCAACTCCATATACTGAAAAGGAACATGGAAACTTTGCCCATTGTGTTCGACTATCAAATGGCCACGACATGAAGATGCGCCCACCACCGTGACAGTATCTCCTTTTTTGAGTTGCTCTGATGGCGGATTAGTGACTGAGTCCTCGGGGAAATTCATTTTCATTATTCTATTCTGTGGATAGCCGAGCTTTGAGTTTCCTGTCACCGTGTATGGGCGTGAAGGCGGAACTGGCGGTGGACGTTCCTAGATGAAAAGGATGACGTTTATTAAATATACATTGACGATGGGGGCTCAGTCGTATGTGAATGTATCACTTACCAAATCTAATCCGAAGAGACTACAAGTTTGCTGTATAATCTTCGAATCACATTTTTCATTTGGATCCGGTGGTGGGGTGCCGGCAATCGGCTGTGGACGCGGTCTAGCTGTTGTTGACTGAAGATTACTATTCCCCTTCGAAGACACCCTTTGTGCTAAAAACGAAGGAAAAGCTATGAAAAATAATAAATTTGCAAATGAAACGAATTATATAATTTTGTTCTTACCAGCATTTGTTCCTTTCATGACTTTCGCGGAATGAATTAGAATATCCCTTGGTTTCTTAATACTTCCGATTTTTTTACGGAACTGCCATCCTCGCCAACTAGCTTGAATCATAATTGCACTTTTTGTTCGGATCTCAGATCTTAAGTTCTCTAAATGCTGTCGAATCCCTTCACTCAGAAAGATGTGTCTCTTGCCAGGAGCCCATGATAGCGTCACAGAGCCATCCACTTCTGGTGGGTTTTCCATGGCATATTGAAGAATAAGATTGCAGTCCTCAAGGGCCTTGTCCTCGCAACGTCTTAGCAAGCGAAAAGGCGCCAACATTCGGTATCTGGCATTAAACTGTTTAAAGCGCATTCTGTGTGGAAAACCGGAAGCCATCAGGTTGACAGTTTCGAGGACTTGTAGAGCTCGAATTTGTTTAACGACTGTCAAACGTTCGAATCGGCCAGCTGCCTCCGAAGAATTACTACGTATGCAACGAACAAAGTGCGGCCGGGCATGAACCAGCGTTCGAAGGAGGTTATCTAAGCGTGTGTGAAAGTCTTGTGTTAAGGTTGAGACGGGCTCATCGCCATTCAGAAGGTCTGTGTGGGAGGTCGGAGAAATTCGAAAGCTAAGACCACGCGGTACACTCTGCAGGGCATACAGTGCTTTAAGCTCAGACCCAAACAGATGGGTAGCGAAACCAAAGTTACAAGAATGTTTATAGAATACAGCTACTAAATCGTCTGGAACTACATCTCGATTTGTATCAAGAAAGTCGGTTGCATCGTATTCGACTTTGCCGGCGAAATGTCGAATGGTAAACATGCGCGGATCATGGGGTTCGGCATGTTTGGTCTCCAGTCGTGTAGAATTTCGATGCTGCACCTTAATTTTTGCCACATAGCTCTCAGCGGTTCCGCGGACAGAGCACTCTGCATCCAGCATACTTAGTAGACCAGTTCGCAAGGACGATATCAAGTCAATACAAGGTACATTGTCGACATAGTCTACTTCTGTGTCACAGACGATGCCCTCATCGCGGCACGACTCTACTGATGATTTGAATATATGAGTATTGTAAAAGTGTTGCATGGTTTCTGCGCACAAGTTAATGCATAAGTGCTCAAGCTGGGCATGTGGGGAGGGCTCCTCAAAGCCAAACATGTCCAATATTCCGATGAACCCATCAGTGGCATGACGAACGGCATTATTTAGAGCTGCCATTGATTTGGATCCAGAATTTCCGCCAATTGTGGATGCATGCTGACTGGCTGCATCAGCCTGATTGTGAACAGATTCATTCGAATCGGAGCTAAGGGTTCCCAGAGTCGATCCTAAACGCTTTAGGCTGTTTGCTCTTCTAACAATTGTTGCAACGGTGCGACAGTAGAGTGCTTTTGCTAAGCAATCTCTGGTCATATTGGACATGTTAGCATCACATACTGACTTCACAAGTTGTCCTCTTGCATTGTGAGTGCGGGTGGTGAGCCCTCGGAAAAGTGCCGCTGGAGGTACACCCAACAAGTTGGCTACCGAGTTTAGTTCTGCTTCTCCCTTAACATCGACTTCGAGTCCCTGCAAAAGACAAGGAAAAAACACAAATACTTTGACTTAATTTGAAGGAAATAAAAAAAGGTGCCTTAAATTAGGTATGTTGCTATTTGATTTGTTGTTAATGTTGCGGGACAGAGGCTGTACAATTTTCAATTAGCTTCTGGCATAACACGTTTATCGGCAATAAATAATAATATCATTGCCAAACCTGGTTAATTAAAAAAAAATTGGAATTTTCTCTTTTTGTACTCTTGCTCAGCACATTCTTGCAAATTCTCAACATAATGCTTTTTCAGGCGTAAATTACCCAAATGACCATCATCGCAAGAATACAAATCAATTAAAAAGCCGCGGGTTGCCCAGGGTTAGATCATGCCATCTGCGGCGCACTGAACGAACACCCTACCAACTCGCCAAAAACATTTCCAAATCCAATGCTAATAAAAAGAATCGCATTAAGTGAAACATTTGTAGTGTTTGTGCTTAATTTCAAACTTATTCCGGACATAAACCGGAAGAAACAAGAAACCACTAGCACTCTTTGTAGGGTTTAAAAATTCTTAGACACCACCCGCGAATGTATAACAGTTGCTTGGCAATGATATTAACAAATAGAGGGCGCTGTAGCACGTTTTAACGTTGACTTGATTTCAAATAAATCCGCTTTTATAGAACAGGTAGTTTGAGTGCGTACATTATAATTAGAAAATATTTCTTTCTAGAACTGTTCGATAGCTAAACATATTACGCCCGATGTAATTGACGGATGTCATTGAGATGTTCGATGCTGGGCCATTTGCAAATGCTGATGATATTGAGATTATCGAGAGAACGCAGCGAGCTGTCAGTGGCGCTTTCGCAATTTTTTATATAAATAAATAATAACTACATACAGTCGAATTTCCCTCTAACTCGAATTTTTCCACAAAATTTTTGCATTCCCTTCAATTTTGCATAGAAGAGTCATCCTCTAAGTCGAAATCCCTCTAAGTCGAAAATCCCTCTAACTCGAGCTATGGGCTCTATGATGGGAAGTCTATTCCTTTGAGAATATTCTCGGACCACCATTGAAATGTACGTGCATGGTAAAAAAAATTAAACTCGTCAGTTTTACTCAAAATTAATTTCGCTTCTCAAAAACATTTTCTATGTGCCCAGAGGACTCAATTGTTTCGCGCTAAAGGCCCAGTTCCAGTTTATAGATAATTAGAGAATTCTCAGATTGCTCCACATGCAACCAGATGGTTATATTTATTTACGTACCAAGATTTAAAAGAAGGATATTCGAATTTATATGCTATAAGTGGGGCTTAAACAGTTGATTTCCGGAAATTCAAATAGCAAAAACTCAACCCCTGCATCGTAATTCTGCAAAAAAAAAAAAACAAAACAATGCGCCGTACTAATAACAAATTTTGGTGTCGGCTTTAAATTTACGGAAGCTCACAATTGCGAAATTCGTATGGAAAATAAAACCACTGTGAACTACTGAAATGTAGGTACAGTCGAAACCAAAAATGTTTATCGGTAAGGCCCAATATCTATATCAATTATATCTTACCTGGCCATCAATAAACTGAACATTTCCCAGTAACAATACAGCAGCCAAAACTCGGACAACGTCTAAGAAGGGAATACCCAAAATCCCGAGACATGCTTTCCAAGCCTGGAATCTACATGAATCTTCCTGCTCCTTCTGTTGTATATCACCATGCTGCAGATATCTCAGATTAGCTGGAGAATATCCTTCAAGATTTAACTTAGCTCTCTCGTCGCGATTTAGGCCGGCAAGCATTTGGTAGAATATATGATAATTCTTCTCATTGGGTAATGGCCGGATGACGCGAGTTTGATCCAAAAAGTAGCAGTGAATCTTTGTCCGATAGAGAGCACCGTCAGTAACTTGCACTTCAATAAATTGCCCTATTCGACTCGACTCGGAATTAGTGGTCGTCTTAGCCGAGCCAAGTGATCGAAGAACTGTAAAAGCAGCTGCCAAATGTTTGAAGGCATCTGTTTCGGGTCCACCTCCGGCGACAGCAAATAACTGTCGCAGCAGCAACATCGAGCAGTGCGTCTTGCCAGCTCCGGAAGTTCCTGATAATATTATTGCTTGTGGATATCCAGTTTCGGCCTGCTGTCGCACAGCTTCTTGAACGATTTTCTTCAACTGTGACGCAAGTGGAAGCGAGCGCGTCGACGAAAGTGTTAGTGGATTTCCCACATCCAAATACGGATTGATGGAGAGTAAAATTGGCCCAACATTAGTCTGAAAGAATAAAATTAATTTAGAATTTATTTAATGTCAAGATTTAACTCGTGTAGTATGTCCTGAGTGCACTTGCCTCCAAACGAATCAATAAGTCATATGTAACACTTAGCGATGAAATTTCTTAATTTCAAGGTGCATTAATTGGCAGTTCAGCAAAAGTCTTCTGCAAGCAGGTGAAATTTGTCGACGAATTTGTCCACAAAGAAATAAGTGACTGTAAAGTCAATATAACAATAACCAATGCTTTTAGAAATAAATCTTGGCAAATGTCAGCAATATTTTCGAATAAAAAAAAAGGTACCAAGCTTCATTGGCCTTAACGCAGTAAAGCTAGAGTTTATGGTGGGATTTTGCAAAATGTTTGTCTTCTCATTTAACACCCAAGTATTTCCTTTTAAACTATTCAAAAAAACAATCAGAAGGTCATTGGCAACTTTTTGTCGTGAAAACAAAATTTTGAGGGGATGAAAGAGGTTATGAAAGTTTGTATGAGGAAATGCACTTTGAAAAAAATAAGCTGGATAGAAATCGAGTAGTGACACTTCAAATAGGTACAAACAAAAAATAATTTTAAATCTTGTTACATTAGCTTCGTTATATCTGTTCTATATATCTATATACATTATGTTGACGTTAT
Organism: Cheilosia vernalis; assembly: GCA_949126925.1. Lineage (NCBI taxonomy): Eukaryota > Metazoa > Arthropoda > Insecta > Diptera > Syrphidae > Cheilosia > Cheilosia vernalis. Next base: position 19,922,074 of record OX421361.1, read on the forward strand.
AATTCGATAATCACTGGGCCAATTTTCATGATTCTTTATTTTACTGTTTACCAAGTCTTAAAAGATGGGATCGATCTCCGAAACAACTCGTCCGATTTCAATGACATTTTGTGGATGGGTTGGGTATGGTTGGTTCCAGTTTGACCCTAGGGGTGTCACTTTACAAAAGATTAGAGGGATAGGAAAACAGGTTGTGGCAACTCCCACTAAAAAAAATTATTAAATTTATTAACGGACATTGTCAAAAGTCAAACAAAAAAAAAAAAAACAGTTCGCTAAATGAGGTATGTGCACTCAAAACTCTGGAATGGATTGCTCGATACTTTTTGTTGTGGAAAAGAAAACTTTAAGGGGATTAGATTGGGAATAGAATCTGTAGGTATGGGGAAACGCACTTTGAAACAAATAGACTGGATAGAAAAACTTGTAGATAGTGTCACCAATACAGAATAAAATTATTCAAAATGTTTAATTTTTTAATTCTTTGGATGTTCCGGGTGAAATTGAAAGTCGGCTCAGTTATATGGCAAGCGATTCTATAGCTTAAAAACGAGGCTTTATCCCATAAGCCTAATATTAAATGGACCGTCAGCTCAGTCATCTTATAGGAATTTGAAGATACACGCTATTTTTTCTTGTTACTATGAATGTGTGCCGTGTTAAATTAAATTAGCCGCACGTATACATGCACATGACTGTTTTTGTTCTTCTTTTATTACACCTCTCGCCAATTAACATTATTTTGTTACTTCACATCTCACATGTATTCACAGATAGGAAATTTAAGAGAGCGTTTTATTATCAACATTTGGGGACGTATGGGCTAGGACGCTAGGTGCGCGAGAGCCTATCCTCACAGCCTATTTTATACTTAGTTTGTGTTTTGTCTTTTGATTTTAAACAGCTATCAATAATTAGTTACGCGGTTGTCCTCCAACTATTAGCGCCGCCTAAGGTGGGGTCTTCGTCTACAACGTTGGCCCTCAGGGGTGGACTCAAATACTCGTCGAACTGTTGTGTTGTTATCCATACGATCCCCAGTCGTCTCAGCCGTTGTATTGAATATATCGAACAACGTATTGGTGCCTTAAAAAAATCAACGGAATCCTTTCAATTTACAAACTTAACCGCGATCGTACTGCATTGCAACCTTCTATTTTAAATCAGTATTATATAACAACAATCCGAACGTACTTTCATTTACTCATGCGATTGATTAATATCTACTTTCAATCTGGATTAACGTGTTCGATCGATTGCTGAAGGACTATTGATGTTATATTTATATCGCCTTTTGAGCTCAACAGATGTTCTTCGAAGAAAAAAAAAAAAACTGTGTAGGTTCATGAAATCAATTGCGATACGTTGCCTTATCTCTGTGATGAGATTATAAATCAGAATCCTTTAAGTACTGATTGAGATAAACTAATATTACGCTAGCGTGGCGTTTACTTGCCGCGTTTCTATACCTACATAGATCTCCTATGAGTACGAGTACATAATTTATACATAGAATATGAATGATGAATGTTGTAGACAAATAGGATGCTAATGGGTTGCACGAAACTTTTAAGTTCAAAGTTAGGTTGGGATTTCTTAATTAATTTTACTAGTGTTTCGGACACACTTAAAATATTCAATTGTATAATATGTCACATGTGTTTGAATAGGAAAAAATAAAACGTATAAGTAAGCATGGCTAAGTGGAAAGAGGTTTGGCTCGAAGAATGTATAATGTATATTCTTGAGTCAGTTATCGACAGAATATCGTAGCGAGTGTAGGTATCCTTTAATAACCGAGATGCAGTGGTTTTTTTCCTAACAAGGTTTCCACTATAAGACCGTGCAGTTATATTATAAATAATAAAGATAGGTTTTGTCAATATGTGTAATGATTTGAATGCGTTTTGTATTGTATTTTATTATCAAAAAAATGTCTTAACCTAAGGATCTAAAATGTAGGTACTTTTAATCACCGACATAAAAAAGAAAATAGTTCGAAATATAATTCCTTATACGATTCTTAAGAAAGGTGTTGCTTTTCTTTCCGGAGACATTGTTTATTTAAGTACAACAGTATTGGTGAATGGTAATATTAAGATTCGACTAAGCCAGGTTTATTGTTCATGATGAGCAGGTGTTTACATTGCGTCGTACTAATAAATAACATTTGTATAAAAAAAATTGCCTGACCAGCGAAAGCGACGAAAGTGAAGTGAAAAATGAACACGTAAACTTAAGAATAACTAGAAAAAATCTGCGGGATTATTCGAATCCTCTCACATTACCTGACAAAAGGTTGGTTTATTTTAATTTCGTTCTTAGTTTAAAAGCTATCTTTTTCTTTAAGTTTTGTTCAACGATTTAGGTTAAACAAAGCTGCTTTTAAGTATGCACTGGACAATATTCATTTGCATACAGGTACCTACACGAAATACATACGCGCCTCCTGTTTTAAAATTTTCCTTAACGTCAAAACAACTTAACAAAAATAAAGGTACATACTGAGTCGCAGTGGCCTAGTGGTTAGTGTGTTGGACTACTATGCGAGGGGCTCAGGTTCGAATCCCGCAAAAACCCAAATTCCAACTCAGGGTTTTTTTCACTGCGCCACCTCTCGCGAACGTCTGACAAACATCCGAGAGTATAACTGTCATGAAAGAGCTTCTCAATCGGCCCGTTTGGAACCGGCATAAAATTGTAGATCCCTTCCATTCGTTCCAAAAATTAAAAACTCACACAAAACGAATGGTTGCGAGAAGCTAGGCCCTGGGTCCCTACAGACCTGTTGCGCCAGCTATTTATTTATTATTTATTTACATACTGAGACTGCTAAACTATAATTTTTGTCACACAGTTTCTCAAACCTGAGCGAATGTGAACAAAAAAATGTTAGAAGTTACATGAGGTAGATTTTCGCTTTCGCTCGATTTATTTTGTTTTTTGAAACGCGAAAGTGGTTTTCGTTTCGTTTTTTACAGAATCCCACCCCAGAGTATGGTTGATACCAACTAATAAAGTGTGTTATTTTTAACAGTATGATTTAACCTTTTTAACTCGATAGTTTTGAAGTACAAATACTTGTTTATTTTCTACAGAGACTTAGTTAATTTTTTTACCGAGCAAAAATTCCACTCGGTTAAGGTTAAAATTTCTGTGTGCAGGCTCTCGAAACGAGCAAAAACATTTAGGCCCATTTTATTCACTCGAAGTTGAACACAACTTGCGGATTTTTATATGGAAAACTTCCCAAGTTGTGTTCAACTTCGAGTGAATAAAATGGGCCTTAGTTGCCTAGTCATTAGTCAACGCTTTCGTGTACCTACTTATTCCAGACAAAACTATTGCCTACTTATAGTCCTTTAGAAAGATGTCTAAAAACAACAAGTGATTTTCAACCGCATTTTTTTACAAATTAAGTAGAGATAGTCGTGTGCTGTCTTGTGAAATGTCTGTAGATACAAAACGATCGCTAAAAAAACAATAATCGCATAAAAACTAATTCAAACACAACCGTTAATATAGATACGCAGTTGAGCTTTTAAAGAAGTTTATTACTTAAAATGCAGGTACATTACTATGTTGGCGCAATCCTCTTAAATACATTCGGCCTTACCAATAATAAACTTAAGTCTGACAGTCTAAGCAAAGACTCCACACTTTTCAAAATCCCTTTACCAATAAACAAATAGGTATAGTTGTCAGAATGTCGCTGTATCGAACTGCATGAGTATTGCAACTCTGCAGTCGATGTATTAAGCAACTATGTATATAAACTTAACGAAAGACCGAGAAGGTTCTGAGATTTGTATGACGAAAGTCAGTCTTTCAGCAGGAACCAACCGAGAAGGTTGTGTATGAGAATAATAAACAAAAGTGGTTTTTTATAACATTTTTCCACTATAATTGTCTTGTCTTTTATTTGTCTGATGGTTTAAATTTGTTTTCCTCGGATTGTGACGGGTAATACTTCTTGTGCTTGTGCGTACAATTTCGCTGAGCTACGATACATTTTGGTCCGTGTCGAGCCGGATAAGGTGCCAGTGACGTGATGGTGCAGGTTTTTGTTTGAAAAAAAAAAATAAGTGCATTGTGAGTGAGCAGGTCTCGTTTTATTGAAAAACTAAAATGGTGATGGTGAAATTGCGCTACGATGAAAATCACGCAGTCGCAAAATAAATGTGCGCGGGAAATTAATACATGATGCGTACAGGAAGTGGCGTATCATCAGCAGGCAGTGCGAAAAAATAGCACTGTACATCATTTTGTACCTACCAGCATGTAAGTAAGTAAATAGACATTGTTTCGTTGTTTACCCCTTTTGCAAGCAGAAGCGACCCATACAAATTCTTCATCAAGAATTAAGAGCAGGAGCAGGCAGGAGTGTTTGTGTTCTCGCGCCACGGCGAAAATACACACACACAGACACACCAGACACCACGAGCAGCGAGCGAGAATCGAGAAAAATATTTACAAAAAATATTCTGCCGCGCACTCGCAGCAGCTAGGAGAAGGAGAAATGGGAAGGTTTCGTCAAAAACGAAAAGAAAAAAAGGGCAACGAGCGGTCGAGTTTTGCAAGGCAGAAAAATTCAAACCGAAACAATGTTAAATTTTTTAGAGATAGATACCTAACAATAGTTCTTTTATAAAATTTCTTAGATAAGCCTAAAATACAGTCCACATTGATAGCAGGACAATTAACATTTCTTAGATATTGTAAAATTTTTTGTTTGCAAGTGAATGGTGATGGTTGCGGTATTATAAAATTTCTTAGTTTTTCAGTGAATGTGCGCTGGTGTCGACAACGAGGGTGCAGGGGCAGGGTGTCTGGTTCATTTACGTTTCAGATGCAGAAGGAAAATATATTCGAATGAGTGAAGCGAGTGTGCGTATTCCTTTTTTGTGTGCTTGTGTGAAGGGGAACAACAATAATTCCATGTTTTGTTTTGTGCTTGTGTGATAGGGGAATTACAAGAATTCCATATTCTGATTCTACTTTTGTGTGATGGGAGTAATTATTATTATTATACATAATTATATTTATCAAAAACCTAAATATCGGATTATGGTGGTTGTTGTTGCTGCTGGGTTAAGATTTATTTTTTTTCAGGTTACTTGAGTTAAGTTTTTTTTGTTGTCACCTTTTTTTCTGGCCAAGTTATAAGTTTGTCGAGACATTGAAAGAGAAGGGGAAGGAGGGGCTTGAGCACAAATGTGCCAGTCGCCATTAATTTTACAAAGCGAGAAATATGGTCGAGACAAACAATATGAATGAGCAGCGAAGCAGGTGGAACTCAGAGCACTTGAGTGCGAGTTACCAAAAATAAAAGAGAAGGAGTGAAGGAGGAACTTGAGTGTAAATGCACCAGTTGCCGTAGATCAATTTATTAGTTGAATTTTTATATAGGAAAATAAAAAAAAAGGAGACATAGCAGGAGAAGGAAAAAACTCAAAGCACGACGGTGCTAGTTTTTAAGAGAAGGAGCTTGCAAGCAGCAGGAAAAAAAATATTTCAGAATATGCTCAATTGAGTTCTGAAAAGCAACAAACAATATAAAATTGTTGTGAGAAACTTGAATTATAAAACAGGAACATAAAACAACAACAACTATAAAAGCAGCAACAATTTGCCACCCCATTAATTCTTTATTGATTTATTTATTTCCGCATACTGGGAAATGGCAATTCCTTAGTACCTACTGCGAAATATTTTTTATTTATTTCTTCCAACATTCATTTATTTTCGCATACTGGGAAATGGCAATTCCTTAGTACCTACTGCGAAACATTTTTTATTTTATTTATTTTCGCATATTGGGAAAAAGCAATTGCTTAGTAGGTACCTACTGCGAAATATTTTTTATTTGTTTATTTCAACTATCGCATACTGGGAAAAGAAAAGTGCTTAGTACCTATTGCGAAATATTTTTTATTTATTTCTTCCAACATTTTTGTTACCATCGCATACTGGGAAAAAGCAAAGTGCTTAGTACCTACTGCGAAATATTTTTGTTTTGTTTATTTCAGCTATCGCATATTGGGAAAAAGCAAATTGCTTAGTACCTACTGCAAACTATTATTTATTTATTTTTATTCCAGGATAAAGCATTATTGAAATAAAATTTCTAATGCAATACACTTTTTAGGAAAAGAAAAGCAAGCAGGCATTTTTTATTAATAATAAAAAAAAGGCAGGCAAGCAGGTGAAAGAGATGGAAAAAGAGCAAGCACGCAACGATAATTATACGTTGCATGCCGGAATATTTTCGATGAGCAGGATGCTGGCCTTTGTGGAATCTCCAACCATTGGGACTTCCACGATGGCAACAGCGCAGGTCAGGCTTGAAGCCTATCAGGATGCTTGGTCGCAGGTGAAGGTGTCTGACAGCAGGATTGCGTTGGCCAACGATTTGTTGATCAACTGAGATGCAACGCAGGGTTGCTGAAGCATAGGCAAAACATTTGCCTCCTATGCAGCATGAAAGAAGGTAGCAGAAAAAACTCCAAGATCAGGAGCAGCAGGCAGACCAGGACATCCCATCGAAGTCCAGGTTAGTCTTCCATTCGCCAACACGATGTGTAGAACACCTGACGATCGTTCAATGGTGATATTATAAAATGGCAGGGTTTTGAGATTGATTTGTGGCAGCGATCTATGACAATGATATAATAGCGCCCGCCTACATATTTTCGTATCGAAAGGTAACGCATTGGGTGGAACAGCAAGCAGGAAAATTGAGCAGCCGTGTCGTCCATACAGCAGGCGCGGTAAGCTCTAAGCAAATGTGAGAATGTGCGAGCAGGTGGCAGCAATGCCCGGAGAGAGGAAGCAGAAGCTGACAAAAAACCATTATCTAGCCACTCGTGGAAATCTTTGAGTCATCCAATATGGCGTTGCCCGGAGTTTGCGGTGTCGAACTTTCGGGCCAAGCAGGACTTCGTGAAGGAGAAAACACTCTGCTTGAATTGTCTGATGTAGGACATGCACCGAAGGAGTGCTTCCAGGGATCGTGCGTACAGTGCACCGGGAAGCAAATACAATAGTGTACTCTGTACTCTATGAGAGAGCTTAAGAAGGTTGAAGCAATGATCTTCCATGTGCAGGAAAAGGGAAGAAAGAGAAGGTGCTAGCAGGAAGGCGGAAACAAGCAGAAGAGAGATTGACTATAGTTGTCCTTTCCGAGAGACGCCCTCATTTGGACAAAACCAGGACAAAAGCAATAGCAAGTACAGCAGGAGTGAAGGAAGCAGAGAAGCAGCGAAAATTTACTTTGATGCCTACGGCACAGGTAATAATCGAGATGGATGGCAGGAGGTATCGGCCAATAAGGGAACAACCTGACCTAGCAAGTTATCAGCTTTCCCAGAGATTGGGCTTACCAAAGTGGCAAATAGCGAAGAGAGTGATTGGTATGAAAGGAGAGCCAGGCTTCTTGTAGGTCCATGGTTCAATTCGCAGGTTTCAGTAGAGCAGGATTTCTGGGTACTGCCCAAAGGAAGTAAATGGGAACCAATTGTGCCTACACACAATTTGGGATCGCCACGGATGGACATGTCTACGGGGTTGCCACTTGCGGATCCAGAATATTGGAAAGCAGGTCCCGTAGATTTATTGCCAAGGTTTATAGCAGAGACATTTATTTCTTTTTAAGGGCATCAGCCTGATGATGTTCTAGAGATGGAAGCTATTTTTAGCAGGATCATACTCGGAAAGTATGATAGCGAGAAGGATAGCATGGGCATTGAGCTTGAGCAGGTGTCACATGTTGTGTACATCGAAGACAATCAACTTCATGAATCGCTTAAGCGTTTATGGCAGTTGGATGGCATTGAAATGTCATCAAGCAGGTCAAAGGAGCAGGAGCATGTGGAACAGAATTTCATCAATACGTTTTCACGTGATAATTCTTGCAGGTTTGTTTGTGACGATTCCTTTGAAGGAATCAGAGAAGGAGCTTGGAAGCTTGGAGCTTACAGCGAGACATTATTTCTTTGCTTTAGAGAGAAGGCTAGCAGGAGATTCTGAACTAAAACAGAATTCATGAGAGCGTATGAAAGAGCAGGGCACATGACACCAGTAACTGGTACAGTGCATGGCAGGTTTATATACCACCTTTGGTATGACTTCATCAGCTTACTACACTGTAAGAGCATTAATACAGAGAATCAGAGCAGGAGTTTCCAAAAGCTGCTAAGGCAATTATGGAAGACTTTTATATGGATGACTGTACCACGCGTGCGGATTCCAAAGAGAAGGCGATCGAATTATCGAAAGATATCGATCGTGTTTTAAAAGGCGCAAGTTTTGAGCTTAGAAAATGGAAATCTAATTCCAAGGCTCTAGTGAAGGACATGGACTATGAAGAGCAGGAGTCAATCTTGTTTCAAGATGATGAAAAGGCGTCGATTTTTTGTCTTAAGAGAAGGACCAATTCACACTTGCAGTGAAAACACCAGTGACTATGCAGGAAATTACGAAGAGAAGGTAGTGAGCTGCGTTGTGCAACTTTACGATTCTAATGGGTTCATAGCTCCCGTTACGATTGTAGGGAAGATTCTTATCCAAGACATATGGCGTTTAAACGTTGACTGGGATGAGAAATTACCAAGAGAGATAGATGAGAGATGGAGAGATTTTTGGCAGGAAATAACATTCTTAGAGAATGTAAGAATTCAGAGATGGATAGGTACCTCGGAAAAGGTACGGAAGGAATTCATGGTTTTTCGGATGCTTCCGAAAGAGCATATGGAGCAGCGAATAATGTGAGAAAGCCAAATGGCTGTATTTAAGCCATTCTTCTCACAGCAATAACACGGGTTGCGCCACTTAAAACAGTGACAATACCAACACCGCGATTTGAGCTTGCCGCAGCGGAGCTATTGGGACGACTAATTGTTAGCGTCATCAAAACAATGGAATGTGAAGGTATCGAGTAGGCATTGGATAAAAAAAAAAAAAAAAATTACCATTCAATTTGAGAACATTTGTAGCGAATAGAGTCTCGTCTATACAGACAAACACTGAAGTAAAAAGGTGGAGACATGTTGGAGCGAAGAATAACCCTGCTGATCTCCTAAGTAGAGGAGTAAACTCATCAGCATTGGTTGAAAACAAGTTGTGGCGACATGGGCAGGAATGGTTGATAAAACCTCGGTCGAGCTGGTCATCTGAAAAGTTTGTGCCAAATGTTTCAGATGGGGGGAGGGATGAGAATAAGGTTTTTGTGATCACGAAATTCACAGAAAATTTATCTATTTATAGGTATGAAGTGCTGGAGAAGGAGTATTCCATTCATCGAATACACGTCTACATTAGAGAAGGCTATAAAAGTAATCAGCTATGTACTTCACTTTATCAATGCAACTAGAGCAAAGATAAGATGACGGAAGGATGATGAGAAGAGATATGGCAAGAGACGGAGACGTTCTGTACGTCGTGTGAAAAGGAGAGAAAGAGCAGGAAACATAGCACGAAATAGAGCAGAGAATATAGCAGGAGTACTTGAACAACCGTCTTTCGAAGAGAAGATGGAATCAATTGATCACTTACGAAGAAAAGAGCAGGAAAATTATTTTGCGAAGGAAATTATTTGTATAGAGAAGCACAGGTATTTACCTGACAAGAGCAGGATAGAATCCTTGAAACCAATTCTGGATGGTGAAAAGATTCTGAGAGTTTAGGGAAGGTCAGAGAGAGCAGAGATGGAATATGAGAGAAGGCATCCAGCAATCGTGCCAAATGGTTCTCGATTAGCTTGGTTAATCATGGATAGCGCTCATTAAGCAACTACGCATGGAGCAGGGCAGGACATAATCCAAAGCTCCGAATTGAGCAGAGGGATTACCTACATAAGTGCTTGATTTGTGTGCGACATAACCGTCGCTTTGAGACGCAATTGATGGCTGATTTGCCACCAGAGAGAGTTACAGCAGGAAAAGCTTTTCAGGGGTAGATTACGCAGGTCCGTTTGAGATCAAAATGATCGACAGAGCAGGTGAGCAAATAATAAAGCAGAAATGTTGGGTTTCTGTCTTTGTTTGTCTTAAATAAGAGCAGAGTATATTGATTTGATATCAGATCATACGTCAGTGGCGTTTATTGCTTGTTTCGAACAATTCATAGCGAGAAGGGGCAGTTGTGAAAGGCCGTATAGCGACAATGGTACAGCATTTGTCGGTGCAGTGAAGGATTTCAGAAGGCAAAAGAGCGTTGGCTAGTGAAGGAAACTTTTGAACACTTAAGTTCGAAAGGGATGGGAAGGAGATGTATGGCTCCTGCAGCACCACATCAATGTGCAGCGGTAAAGTCAATGAATGAATGAATCATTTGACGAGAATTATTGGTGTGAAGGGTTTAGCATATGAGCAGGGTTTGACACTACTACTTGGAATGGAAGCCATCTTGAATTCAAGACCGCTACATCCATTGAGCAATGATCCAAATGATCTATAGGCGTTTACGCCGGGACATTTTTTGGTTGGTGAGGCACTTGTGTTACCGTTACCATTCGTAGCCAATGAGATGCCAAATACAAAAGGTATAAAATTGTGGAAGGAGCGTAAAACTATGCTTGCGCATTTCTGGAGCAGGTGAAAGGAAGAGTACCTATCTACTCTGTATATGAGAGAAAGAAATGGCGAAATACGGCGTTATAAAGAGCGAGAATTACCCACCATCGACATGGACGATTGGGCGGATATTGAGATTAAAACTATGCAGAGATGGACTAGTTAGGAGCGTTATACTGCGAACAGCAACCAATCAACTTACGAGGCCAGGACAAAAGATCTGTATCCTGCCAATCGAAGAGCTGAAATGATTTATCTAATTATTATAATTTATATTTATCTTTCATTTATATTTATTTAGGGTATAGAAAACCGTAGGTTTTCGCCGGGACTGTATCGAACTGCATGAGTATTGCAACTCTGCAGTCGATGTATTAAGCAACTATGTATATAAACTTAACGAAAGACCGAGAAGGTTCTGAGATTTGTATGACGAAAGTCAGTCTTTCAGCAGGAACCAACCGAGAAGGTTGTGTATGAGAATAATAAACAAAAGTGGTTTTTTATAACATTTTTCCACTATAATTGTCTTGTCTTTTATTTGTCTGATGGTTTAAATTTGTTTTCCTCGGATTGTGACGGGTAATACTTCTTGTGCTTGTGCGTACAATTTCGCTGAGCTACGATACAGTCGCTAACCGTAGGGTCAAATATTAATTTTGAGAAAGTCATGTTTATCTCGGACATTAGCTGTCATTTTAAAGACGATTAAATACGCTGTTATTCGGCCTGAGCTTGAATTAAGTTTAGGTAATTGTAAATGTTTTCTAATTTTATTCGTTGCAACAATGCAAATGGTTTTTAAGTCTAACAAACACTAATATGTGCAAATGTATGCAAAAAAAAATCAAAATATTGAATTTTTGTTTTATTTCTTGAAGCTTCAAGTGTAAAGCATATATTTCTGTATTTTTCTCTGTTTTATCGGACGCCTTTAGCAGCTAGTTCCTGATTTTTGGTTGGTTTTCCTTTTAAATACCTAATTTGCAAGCATCGAATGGATATTTTGAAGACTTTCTTGACAGTCTTCGTGAACTGAATAAAATATTTTCTTACTTAAGTTTGGACGGCTCAATCCTTTCTTCAACAGTTCTCAGTATAGGTACCTTAAGCGACTCAGTAGATATTTCGCTGAAACCGAGCCCTTATCTTTGCAAAAGGAGTTTGTTTAACGAGAAAGAGGATTACTAATGACGAGAATTTGTGTGAATTCATCGAAAGGAAACATGACAGCTTTCATGCATAAAAATGTGCGTTTTATATTTTTCAGCGAGAATTTAAACATTTGTCGGTTTCTAAGTTATATAAGCCATACAATTTTGTATAGGTCAAATTTTATTTATTTTTAAAACCGGAAGCTATAAGTTCTTAACACGCTTCCTAGCTTCACATGACAGTTAAATTTATTCTGAAATGAATGAACCTGCTATTATTTATATTTTCAAAAATATTCACTTGCTAACCATGCAATTGTGATGTTTAGACCTCCAATAAGTTTTGTTTTCATCATCAGTCTACGAATAAATCAAAGCATTGAAATAAACTGTGTTTATTGAATAATTTGAAAGGAATTTTATTACGACACAAATGCACTCATAAAACTATCGTGAATAAGTATAGGGCTTTTCAACTGGGACGCTACAAACGTAGAGCGACAGGGTAGGGTTTGCCATTTCCTCATAAACTAAGCGCTACGTTCTTCAAAATAATATGAGGTATTGGTCAGGCAGCAATCCACACGTACTCCATGAGTCATCATTGCATCCCGAAAAAATTACGGTTTAGTGTGGTTTATGGGACGGCGGCGTCATTGGGCCGTACTTCTTCCATGATGATCAAGACCGACACGCTACGGCTACAGTGAATGGGAATCGCTACCGTTCAATTATAACCGAATATTTTTGGCCCCAATTGGATGATATGGACTTGGAGGACATGTGGTTCTAACAGGACGGCCGGCGTCACAAGCCACACACAGCGAATGTCAAAATCAATTTATTGGAAACTAAGTTTGGAGAACGTGTTATCTCACGAAATGGTCCAGTCGCTTGGCCGCCTCGGTCGTGCGATTTGACGCTGTTAGACTATTTCCTGCTTGGCTACGTCAAGTCTATGGTCTATGCCAACATGCCAGCGACGATTGATGAACTTCGTACGAATATCGAACGTGAAATTGTAGCAGTATCGGCCGATTTATGCTTGAAAACCGTCGAAAATTGGGTTCAGCGTCTGGACTTCTGCAAGCGTGCCCGTGGTGGCCATGCAAAAAAAATCGAGTTCCATACATAATGGCATCGAACGTACTTTCACAGGAATAAAGAATTTCAGTAATGCCAAAACCGTTTTTGTTTTATTTAAAAAAAACTTTTGTAGCGCTCTTATTGAAAAACCCTTTATATTAGAAAACAGTTGAGAGCGTACTACAAGAAGAACCGAAAAACGTGTCAGACCGAACGATGATATTTGACAGATCAGCGGATATTTTGTGCATTTATTATTTTGCGTTTTATTTTTTGCTTGTAATAAGCCTGAAAAGGGCTTTGAAAGATATCTGTTGGGCAAATTTAATTGCAATTTATGTATTCCTTCTTTTAGAATAAAATTCTTGTTGTGAAAGAAACCATTGACCTTGTTTTTCATGAAAATAAATTTGAAATTTGAAACAACAAAATGTTGTAGATTCTAAGAAAGTTGTCGCACTAGTAAATGTGGAGGTCTTATTGTTAATTGATGTCGTTTCACAAATGCTGTACATTTTACTAAGGCTAACATCCAACTAATTGGTGCTTGATTACTAATAAGGCCGATTATGAAGCCAATACGCGATAACTAATAATTTCATAAGATGCTATCTTTCACGTAAGCCACACAGCGCTGCATATATTTTCGTCATTTCTTTGTTTTTCTTGGTTGTTGTTCCTCAACGAAACGATAAGTGTCGTCTCTTCCCTTGAACCCTAATTTTCATGTTTCCACTTTCGAAATTCTACCAGAGACTGCACGCTAAGAATTTCTATTACACCTATCTCTGATCAGTTCATAGTTCATCTAAAGGAAATTGGACATTTAACTTTTAAGGACTAAAAATGCAGAAGTGTCTCCATAAAAGATAAGTTCTTTATTTAGTCATATAAAATTGGAAAAAATATTTTAAAAAAAAGTCAGAAATGATTGGTTTTAGTTTTTATTAAATAATCTGCTGACTCAGATAAAATAAATACCACTTCAATGTGCAGATATCTAGAGCAAGGTATTCAAATTCCATTTAATCAATCATTCAAAAGCAACAAGATTATAGAAGCCTTATCCAAACGAGTTTAGCTAACATGAATTTAACAGCTCATTTTTGATGCAATAATTTATTTACCGCACCTCCGTGACCATAACCATGAAAAAGAAAAACAAAACATACATGCATACTCATCGTCGATACTGAGTAAACTTCTTCGTGACAGGTTACCGCGCAGGTTACTACAGGCTGACGGAATATACTGCCTTGCAGCGCGGCGCACACCAAACGAGGCCACCACATACGACATACGTAAACTTGTTTCTTCTTTTTCGTTCCTTTAAAATTCTTGTCGTGATGCTAATTGCATTTTCAATTTCCCAAAGCATACCTAAATTATATTTTATTTCTAACCATTCCCTTTCCGTCGCAGTTCCTGAAAGACTTGCTTGCCACAACAACTGTGTGAGAAGTTATTCAACCCGAATTTCTTTGTGAAGAGAAAAACTCCGAAAAATAATATCACTTTATTGAGTTTGACTGCATCTGGAGTCTGTGGAGTTCTTGACCGATGTAAACCGTGAGGTGATCTTACATTTGGATGCCCAGGCCCACTAACGTTTACCTACATATACCAGTGTAGCCAGAAAAGTAGTTACAACAGGACAACCCATATACATTGTTGTACACGTACATCGTTATAGTTTACAGGCAGAGATATAAACAGATTTAATGGCATAACATACTTACAAAGTAAAGGTTTTCGTTGAACCTGGCTTGAAGCGTTCTCATGACGGCGTCCTCTGTTAAAGGGCCTGGCAAGTGAATTAGATCTTCCATCTCGCTTGGCTGCTTCTGCTGGCCATTTCTAATTACGGTGGAATTTTGCGGGAACGTATTTATGCCATTACAGGGATTAAAATTCTTTTGGACAACCGGAATGAAGGGAAGGTGCTGCAGTCCGGGCGCCGATCGCAATGGTAGCGTGTCACTGAAGTGTTGATTGGCTGAAAGATGGATTCATTTCATTCATGAAATGGTTTCTACTTGCTTTTATTATCTGCTTTTCTTTTTTATAGCATGCACTGAGAAAGTCCTTACATGGGCATAAGTTCTTGAAATAGCGGATTTACCTGTAATTTTATCGTTGATGTGCTGCGGCAATGGATGTGGAATCGATGTGTTTCTTGGTGATACTGCTGTGGTGGGTTGTAAACATGAACTTACGATATGTTGATTCTGGAATGAGAAATTATGTTGTTCGTTATAACTGCTTATGGTTTCTTGCATTTTTTTAGGTATTCCAAACTTTACAACAAAAAATCTTAGGTGCCTCCATTCTTAATTTTTGATGTATGTATGGAAAGATAGACTCTACCAGAATTGATATCCACTTTGCATTATCTACATTTTGTGAAAGTTGAACAAATAAAAAGTAGTTACAACAGGGCAAACCATATACATTGTTGTACACGTTTCGTTATAATTTACAGGCAAAGATATAACAATACACATTTTGCGCTACATCCTTGTGAAGCATAAAGAAGGTTCTTTGTGAGAATTTTAAGGTTTTGAGGATTTGAGCAGAGACAATACTGAGACCCCTAACTCCGGCCGATTTTCCGTTACTTCCCTACAAGCTATATTACCATGGGGTTGTGACGCTTTTTTGCGCTAGTATTGATACATAAGCCCTTTATTGTTATCAGCCATGATCTATATAGATCATCGATTTGCATACACTTACAACAACAGCATATGATCCTGGTTCTCATCGAGATCATGTATCATGATCTGAAAATTATTTCTGCTATTGCTCGCAGCGCTGTTTGGCGTTGTTTGTTTCATTCTTGAATGTTCGTGTGTCTGCATGTAAACACAGTCGGCCTTACCAATAATCAACTTTAGTCTGGCACTTTACGAAAAGACTCCACACTTTCCAAAATCCCTTTACCAATAAACAAATATAGTTGCCAGACTATCGCTAACTGTAGGGTTAAATGTTAGTGTTGAGAAAGCTATGTTTATCTCGGGCATTAGTTAAATAAATCCTCCCTTATGTCATTTTGAAGACAAGTGTTGCCCAACCATCCAAAATCACGGTATTAAATTTCGTAATAGTAGAGAATTTAATACCATGTTGTTCAGCCTGAGCGTTTACAATTATTAATTAATTTTAGTAAATTGTGAATGTTTTCTAATTTTATTTTTTAAGTATAACAAACACAAATTTATACAAATGTATGCAACATATTGAAAAATTTTGCATTTTTGTTTTCCTTCTAAACACGTGAAGCATATATTTCTGTGTTTTTTTTTTTCTGTTTTATCTAGTTTTACTGCTAGTTCTTGCTTTATGATTGGTTTTCCTTTTTAAATTGTGCTTAATAAAAACTAAATTGTATATAAGTTTTTGATATTTCCAAGACTTTCTTGACAGTCGTCGCAAACAGAATAAAATATCTTCTTACTTAAGTTTGGAAGGTTCATACCTTTTTGCAACAATTCTCAGTACCTTTAGGTTACTCAGGTAGATATTTTGTTGCAACCAAACAATTTTCAAACTCTTTGCAAAAGGTGTTTGTTTACAGAGAATGAGGACCTCTAATGGTTGGTGTGAAAAGGTTCACTTCGCGGATATAGTTGTACATGCAAACTACCAAGTTTATTAACTTCTAGAGGGTTAACAGGTATATTGTGCATAAAAATGTGCGTTTTATATTTTTCGGTTCGAATTTCAGCTTTTGTCGGTTTCTAAGTTTCCCGAATTAAGTAATATAACGGGTGATTTTTTAAGAGGTTTAGAACTTTTTTAAAAAAAAAAACACAAAAAATTCGAAAAAATGAATGAAATATTTATTTGAATCGATAGTTTGAACCTTGCAATTTAATGTTTAAATATAATTTCATGCAAATGTTGACCGCGGCTGCGTCTCAGGTAGCCCATCCGCTGAGTCCAATTTTGGCATACTCTTTCACACATATCGGCCGGTATCTCACGAATGAATGCATGGATGTTGGCTTCCAGTGCGTCCCTATACACATTAGCCTTGACATACCCCCACGAAAAATAATCTAATGGTGTCAAATCGCACGATCTAGGCGGCCAATTGACCGGCCCGAAACGTGAAATTAACTGTTCACCAAACTCGCCTCGCAATTGCGCCATTGTTTCGTGTGCTGTGTGGCATGTGGCACCGTCTTGTTGAAACCACATATCATGCAAGTCAAGAACTTCCATTTCGGGCAAAAAAAAAGTTTGTTATCATCGCTCGGTAGCGTTCACCATTGACAGTAACGCTGCGATTCGCATCATCTTTGAAGAAATATGACCCAATAATGCCGCCGGCCCATAAACCGCACCAAACAGTGGCTTTTTCGGGATGCATTGGTAGCTGTTGCAGTGCTCCTGGCTGATCTTCACTCCAAATGCGGCAATTTTGCTTATTTACGTACCCATTCAACCAAAAATGAGCCTCATCGCTGAACAAAATTTTTCGATAAATTGATAAAATTTCGAGCACGAATTTTGATAGTAAAATTCAATAATTTGCAAGCGTTGTTCATTTGTAAGACGATCCATGGTTGAATTGCAAACCAAACTGAAGCTGTTTGACAGTGACACAAGGTACTAAACACACGTCAGCTGTCAAAACCAGTGTTGCCAAAACCAAACCAGCTAAAAAATCACCCGTTACAAGCCATACAATTTTTTATAGGTTAAATTGTATTTATTTCTAAACCCGAAGGCGATAAGTTCTTAATACGCTTGCTACGTGCGATTGTAGTTTATTCTGAAACATCAATTTTATATATATAGAGATGAATGAGCCAGCTATTATTTATATTTTCAAAAATATGCACTTGCTAACGACGCAATTGTGGTGTTTACATAGATCACTAATAAGTTTTGATTTGCATCGTCAGCCTACAAATAAACTGTGCTTCGTTTATTGAATAATTTGAAAGAGATTTTATTACGACACAAATGCACTCATAAAGAAATCGCGAGGTAGTATTAGACAACAATGGAAAGCGTACCATAAAAGTACTGAAAATTGTGTCCGATCGAACGATATGGCATTACTGATTTGCATATGATATTTGACAGATCAGCGGATATTTTGTGCATTTCCTATTTTGTGTTTTGTTTTTTGCTTATAATAAGTCTCAAAGAGCATTGGAAAGATATGTGTTGGGCAAATTTAATTGCAATTTATGTATTCCTTCTTTTAGAATAAAATCCTCCGTGTGAAAGAGACCATTGACCTTGTTTTTCACAAAACAAAATTATGATATTTGAATTCTGCAATGACAACAAATGTAATAGATTCTAAGAAAGTTGTAAGACTAGTAAATGTGGAGGTCTAATTGTTTATTCGAATTGCAACCCGTCGCGAACACACGTGTGTGCAGCCGTGGCGTTCTCCCCCCTTAGTCGCGCATAAAACACCCAAAAACAAGTTTTTCAACAAAAAAAAAAAAAAAGCGAAGATTAATTATTATTAACTTAATAATTCCGCAAACAAATCACTGATCTTCTGCCGCGAATTAAAACACTTGTTTCTTACTTTTAAAATTAAACAATATTTATTTGGAACTATGTCCTTTATTATTGAAATACTTTTTACTAATTCTAAAAGGAGCTTAAGGCTACTATGTAGTTACAATAAGACTGTTGATAAATTCATCATACAGTCGTATTTATATACTTTTCTTATCTATCTACAAGGAGACCCAAGCGTACAATCGTCTTGCTTGATAATGAAGAAGAGATAATATTCCAACATTGTATACAAACGATATTATCTCTTTTACATATGTTATCATTGTAGCGTTGTGTGCAAGACTGTACTAGAGACTAAAGATATCATTGAATACAAATAATGTTATCTTTTTTCTCAATATGTCTTGCTATGGATACTTAACTCCCCCCCTTGTTAAACGAAATCGTCCCGATTTTTCGACGCTATTTTTAACATTTCTCTTTCATAAGTTTTGTTATATGCGTCAATCTTTTTTGTTTTTGACGATCTGTTATACATTGTATAGTTTTTATCATTACGTACGTAAATGCTAGAATAACAATCAGTGTTACAATTGTGTATATAGTTGATAATATCGGTTTTTCTTCAAAAGGAATAATTAGTTTTTTTAAAGTATCTATGTTATCGAATTTGTACATTGTATCTTCTTTAATTATTTGGTCGATGTAAGACTCTGAATTATGATTTCTTAATATAACTTCTTTAATTTGCTTATGCATGTTTTTGTATATTTTATCGTCTAGATTTATAGTATTTTCATAAGTAACTAAGTTTATACCATTAATTGTTTGATTATTTAACTTATGCTTACCGCTTAATAACATAACACCGGATTCAATTTCTAAGTCGTAATCGTATTCTTGTTTAATGTTGCATTTTGAAGTTATATTCTTTAAAAGTGGAATAAGACAATTTTCTTCTTCAAAGTTAATTTCACAAATGTTTTTACTTAGATGATTTTGACAATTTCTTGTTCTTAAATAAGTTTGGTTACATAAGGCAATTGTTTTATCTGTAATGATTTTTCCATGTTTTGAATTTAAAGGTGTTACTTTATACAATTTACATGATTTAATTAGAACTGGATATTTATATATTGTGATGAAGAATTCATCAGTTCTAGCTAATAATATTTTAGAGTACTCAAGTATATTTATTATGGGTACTTGAATTATTTCATGTTGAATAATATTTTTAATGTCATCTAAGTCTAGGCTTTCTGATAAATATTCATTATTTTTTGCTGCATTAATTGTTCTGGTCAATAATAATAATTGTTCGTACACTTGTTCTATTACTAAATGTTCTTTAAGGCTCTGACCTTCGAATTGTTGCAAAATTTGTTCAAATCTAGAATTTATAGTTTTTTGTTTATTATTGTTTTCTATGAGATTATTTATACTCGTTTCTATGTTAACTAAGTCATAATGGTCAGGATTACCAAACACATATTTGAAAGCTGTTCCTAAAAAGTTAATTGATCTAGTATGCCTAGTATGTTCTTGTAATTGGTCTGCTAAATTCTTAATTTTACTTAACCAAATTTTTTCTTCTTGTGTAGGTTGATATTTACTAGTTACGATATTTACGTAAGGTTGAAATATCGAAGTCAGGTTGGTGGCATGTAACAAATAAGTTTGTTCTTTGAATAAATACACGTCATCTGTTTGCGTAAGTATAAACTTCTTGTTTAGTAACTCAGTTATTTGAACGTTTCCTTGCCCTTCTTGACTCTGTACAATTCCTAGTAATGTTAGGAATATTAATATTTTCGTCATCTGAAAAATGATAATTCTTTATGTTATCCTTGTGAATTTTTATTCCTTCTTTAGAGATTACAGTGTCTCCTTTATCTTCTTCTACTATTCTTGTTATGTATCTGGCGTTAGATTTCTTTCTAAGACCTGTGATTCTTACCATTATCTTATCTCCTTTTTTATACTCTCTGTGTCGAGTTCCTTTATTTAGACGTTCGATCACTTTTTTGGATGCTGAGTTTAGTTTATTTATTATAATTTCACTATTGCTATATTTATTTTGATTAAAGAAAATGTCTCTAGGTTTCAAACCGGTAACTGAGTGTATAGAATTATTTAATTCACGCACTGTTCTAAATATTTCTTCGATAAGTCTTGTTTTATTCTGAATTGTGAATATTCTAGACAGTTCAGTTATTGTACCGTTTACACGTTCTACCTGACCGTTCGCTGTCGATCTGTATACTGGAGTTTCTACTTTAGTTATGTTGTATTTCAAACACATTTGGTTCACCATTTCTGTTTTGAATCCCTTCTCGTTATCTGTCATGAGTCGTTCACATTTTGGGAAATAATTAGATAAGACCTCTTCCATAACGTCGTACAGTCTGTTTCGAGTTTCGATTTCCCGAAGGATTGTATATTTAGAATACTTATCTACTGTTACAAGGAAAGTATACTTGTCGTTGAAGTATATGTCCATATGAATGTGTGTTCCCACATGTGTTGGTATTTCTGAATTATTCAGAGGTTCTCTGATAGGTTTTCTTTCATATTTTGCGTTCATGTGGCATATTTTTGTGGTGCTTATCTTGAGTGAGATGTAAATGCCTGTGCACATTATCATGTTCTATTCTGCGAGCAATTGCGAATGCGTGTTCTAGATCATTTATTGTAGCTGAATATAATGATCCTCTTGTAAAGTTGTCACTCATACCATCAATGAATATACGAACTGCGTCGTCGTTAGCATTTTTAATTAGTCTGTCGATTATATTCGGCGGATCACCTGACATAGTGATTTTTGATATTATTAAATTGAGATTTTTATTTATCTCGTCGTGGTATTCAGACAGTGTGCTTCTTTTTTGCGTGATGGCTTTCATCATGTCTTGTAGCACGTATAGAGGTTCTTGATTAGAGTACGTATAATCTAATCTGTTACGTATCGCCTCAAAATTAAAAATTGTGTTATAATTGGTTAACACATTCGCGGCTGCACCCTGTATTTTACTTTTCACTATAGTCAATGCTGCTGCGTACTTACTGTGTGTTTTGAAGTTTTTAATGCTGTCCATTAATCTGGATGCTTCTTCGCGCCACGACCGATAATTTGATTGATCGCCGTTGAAAATAGGTAGGCTTTTAAATGCGTCTAACTGTATTTCACTACCATCTGTATATGTGGTTCTTATTTCCTCTAGCACAGGTATGTTTGGTACTATGCCTAATCCAGATTTTACTTCATTTAGTTTTGTTTCTAAATTAGTGTTTATTTGATTTTGGTTAGTTATTATTGCTGCTAACCTTGCATTCTCTGTGCGTGTGTGCTCTAGGGTTTGTGTTACTGTGTTGCTCCTGGTTTCTAAAGCTTCTAATCTTGCCATTAATACTGCGAGTTGTTCCATTTTGAACTCGTGTCTGTTGTCGTCGAATTTGTGTGTTTTTTTTCTCCACATATACACTTTCACTGAATTGCTTTGCTGCTTCGTACGAAGAAGCTATATTTGTACCTGCTATGCTAGGTAATTCTTGTAACCGGTAACGCGAGTGTTCTGTTTATACTAGATTTCACTACTTGTTCCCGAGGTCCGCTCGATTGAAGTTAAAAAGTATATTTAACCTCCTGGCAGGATCGCCAATTAAAACACTTGTTTCTTACTTTTAAAATTAAACAATATTTATTTGGAACTATGTCCTTTATTATTGAAATACTTTTTACTAATTCTAAAAGGAGCTTAAGGCTACTATGTAGTTACAATAAGACTGTTGATAAATTCATCATACAGTCGTATTTATATACTTTTCTTATCTATCTACAAGGAGACCCAAGCGTACAATCGTCTTGCTTGATAATGAAGAAGAGATAATATTCCAACATTGTATACAAACGATATTATCTCTTTTACATATGTTATCATTGTAGCGTTGTGTGCAAGACTGTACTAGAGACTAAAGATATCATTGAATACAAATAATGTTATCTTTTTTCTCAATATGTCTTGCTATGGATACTTAACTCGCGCAATTAATCCATCCAGAGTGCAGTGCCAGTGAAGTGTTGTGAAAAAGGAAAAATCAAAAAAAAAAGAGGAAAAAAAAAACACCATAGCGTGGGCGAATCCCTCATCTCCCATTCCAACTCGTTTGCTGTTGCACTTTCTTGGTCTTTGCAATCGCCGCCCGCCAACATACAAGCGATTGTGCTTGTACTGTTGTACATAAGGCAATTGCAATGAGTGGGTGAGAGCAACATCTGGCGGATAGCGGGTTGTGTGTGAAAGTTTTTGTTGGTGGACCAAAGCAAATTGTCATACGGGCATAACACCTATGACAGTTTGATTTGAGAATCTAACATTGGATTTTCACTTCACAGCCCTGCTTAGAAGCGTCGGAGTTGTGTTTTTTGGTGTCTGTTTTTTGTATTGATGGGGAATTTTAGGGTTGACATGTGTAACATTCGTGGGCTATGATCGAATCTCTTCTCGGTGTACGTCCACGTTGCTAAATATAAACCAGCTGTTTTGGCACTGAGCGAGACCCAGGTGGGTGTAAATTCTGATAAATCGGAGTTTGATTTACCTGGGTATCGTTTAGTGCCTTTATTCTTTCTCCACCGTGGTCTCGCCATCTACGTACGTGATGATATTGCCTACCAAACTCCAGGTTCTTATGGCCAATGTTCCAATTCGGAATTTAATTTCATATGGCTGAAATTCCACATCCGTAGGCAAATCATTCATTATTGTTTCATTTACAGAAGCCCTAATCTAGATAGCAACTCGACTTTTAACGAGTTTGATGCGCTGTCTGACTCCATTACAAGAATTGTCTCCCTGTATCCTAATACTGAAATTGTCATTGCGGGCGATTTCAATATTCACAATTCTAACTGGCTTCGACATACTGGACAGACAACACCCGAAGGAATTTATGTTCAGATCTTCGCTGAGGTAAATCAATTAACCCAGCTTGTAAATGAGCCAACACGCGTACCAGATATTGACGGTCAAAATGCCAACACTCTGGACTTGTTTCTTACCTCCCACCCTGATAAATACTTTATAGAAGTATTATCGCCTTTAGGCTCGTCGGACCACTGCATCATATCAGCTAATTTCTCGTACTCCAACCACACAGTTAAAGAAAAATCTCCGAAAAGAACCGTATGGCAATACGAGAAAGCCAACTGGAGCGGACTTAACAACTTCTTTAAGAGTTTTAACTGGTCGTTATGCTTCCTCGATAACGACGTGGATGCCGCCGCTGATATGGTGTCCAGTATTATCACCTTAGGTATGAAATCCTTTATTCCTAACAGGATAAAGAGTATCATACCGAAAGAAAATGCGTGGTACGACTCGAGCTGTAAAGAGGCTATCAGACAAAAGGAGTTAAGTTTTCGGTCATATAAGGCCAACCCATCTGAGGAAAACCGAAAAAAGTTCAAGCGAGCCAGAAATGACTGCAATACCACTATCAAGCGTGTTAAATTCTCGTATGACCAAAAGTTGAGGCAAAAAATACTACAATGTCCCAAGGGTAGTAAAAACTTTTGGTCTTTTGTAAAAAATATAAAGAATTCGGCCACATCTTCGATCCCAACGCTCATTTACAATGACATTCCAGCTGTCAACTCTTTAGACAAAGCGAATCTGCTTGCTGCACATTTTGCAGCCAGCTCAATGCTCCCAGATTGCGCTTTGCCTCTACCTGTACTTGAGAGCGTCGAATACACCATGGGACAAATCCATTTTCGCACTCGTACAGTGGCAAGAGTACTTTATGATCTCAACATAAATAAATCCGCTGGTCCAGATTGTATTTCCCCAATTGTTCTGAAGAGGTGTTCTTCCACGCTGGCAAAACCACTGCGTAAGCTTTTCCATCTGTCCTATTCTTCTGGACTCTTCCCGAGAAGGTGGAAAACTGCATTTGTCCAGCCCGTCCCCAAAAAAGGCGAATCTTCTTCTCCCACCAACTACCGACCCATAGCACTTACATCCATTCTTTCTAAGGTCATGGAAACGCTGATAAATCGCCAGCTCATGAAATATCTTGAATCACGAAAACTCATTAATGACCGGCAGTCAGTGATGCCAGATTTTTTTGGCCTAAATTCCCCATTTTTGGGGAATTTTAGGAAAATTTTCCCCATTTCATATCCGTTTTTTCCCCACTTTTTTCCCCATTTCAATTCATTGAAGTAAAGACGCATTTTTAATATAATAAAAATTTATTTCCTTTTTTTAGCCATTTTTTTAAAAAAGGTGTTACAAAAAAAAAAAAAAAACAAATAATATTCAATCCGTGCAGTTTAAACTAATAAAAAATAAGTAAAATTAAAAGCAAATATTGCAGGTAGGTTGAATAGATTTAAAAGGCATAGGTAATTCACAAATAACGAGGCAGGTTGAAAGTAAATTATAATTTTGAAAGGTACATAAATACAAAAAATGATAAATAAAAAAATATATTAGGTATTTAAGTTATAAATTATATTAATACAAGTTATTATATAACGATAGGTACACTAATCGTCATTGGACTGGTACATATTTTTATTGTGCAAAACCAAGCATTTTTATCGATGCAAAGATCAAAGCAACTTTTTGATCATTTTTGCAGCATAATTTCGTCTGTGAAATTCCGTAAAGTGCTTCGGCTTCGAGCTAAGTCGCTTAGATTCTATAAACGCGGTGATGTTTTTATGTTCGAGAGATATTTGAAAGTCAACTACACGAGTTTTATTTTTAAATTATGCAAAATTAATAAACATGCATGGATTTCCGTTTTTCCCCATTTTAAGAGCACTTTTCCCCATTTTCCCCATTGAGTCAAAAATTCCCCAAAATGGGGAAAAATCCCCACAAATGGCATCGCTGCCGGCAGTACGGTTTTCGTGGCAACAGATCCACTGGTGATTTGATGGCTTATCTCACCGAAAAGTGGAACCAATCGCTACATCACTCTGGTGAAACGAAGATTGTTGCGCTTGATATTTCAAAGGCATTTGATAGAGTTTGGCACCAAGCTCTTTTATCGAAAATGCGTGCATATGGGATCGATGCGTCTCTTCTTCAATGGATTAGAAACTACCTCTCTGGCCGTTCAATTCAAGTTGTATTGGATGGCTTCAAGTCTGAAATTCACCATATAAATGCTGGTGTTCCCCAAGGCTCCGTTTTGTCTCCGACTCTCTTTCTCATTTTCATAAATGATCTCCTGTCTGCAACCTCTAATCCAATCCACTCCTTCGCCGATGACAGCACCCTCAGCTTCTCATATTCATTCCAGGACTCACGTCCCTGCTCTTCGGCCGTAGAACTGGAACGGCAACGTATGTTAAGCTCATTAAATTCCGATCTCGACAGCATTATAAAATGGGGTTTAGCCAATAGAGTGGAATTTAATGCTTCCAAAACACAATGCTGTCTGTTGTCATTAAAGCGAAACCAGAATCCTCAGCCATTATCCATGAATGGCACTTGCATCGCCGAAACCGAAAGACTTTCCATTCTCGGTATGTGTGTCCATGACAAACTTCGTTGGAATGACCACATACACGAAGTCGCCAAGAACGCTGCGAAATGTCTAGGTTTCCTTAAAAGGTGCAAGAAATATTTTACCCCTTCTGATCTGGCTACCATATACAAGGCGTTCATTCGCCCCAAACTTGAGTACAACTCTCATATCTGGTCTGGTGCCCCTAAAACCTCACTGCACCTCCTGGATAGGATACAAAATCGTGCCTTAAAACTCATTGGAGACATAAATATAGCGAATTCTATAAATTCGCTCGAACATCGCAGAAATGTAACAAGTCTCTCATTGTTTTATCGCTATTTTTACAAACAGTGCTCAAATGAAATTGCCAGCTGCATTCCACCCCTTCAACAATTCAACCGCAATACTCGCCAAGCCAGGAATGCCCATCAGTTTACCCTCCAGCCTACTTTCGGTCGTACTATGAAATATAGAGATTCTTTCATAAGCCGTACAACACGAATGTGGAATGCATTGCCCAGCTCGGTCTTTCCCCCTCAGTACAATTTACAGACATTTAAAACCAATGTGCATCGGAATCTCCTATCTTCTCTATCCCAATTTCCTTAACGCCCGCGCTGTGTACTTCGAACTACACCATAAGAGTAGTCACAACCTCTTTAGCGCGTGTTTATTATAAAAAAAAAAAAAAAAAAAAAAAAAAAAATTCACAAAAGCTGTACATTTTTACTAAAGCTGACATCTAACTAGTTGTCGACATTAGTGATTGATTATTAGTAAGGCCGAGTCACGTTGCCAGACTAAAAAATGCAGCATCCTTTATAACACAAAATATCAATAAGCTTATGACATGCCAAGGAATTGTTGTAATTTTCCTAAAATGCACATACAGCCCACCACACCCAGTATGCCACACAACCGCGGCAGTGTCGCTACTCTACTCTGGTTCGCTTGCTATTCTCATCAACCAAAACAAGCAGTGTGTGTGACTGCAGCACATTAGAAGAGTGTTACCAATTGTCAATGAGAGCATATCATTAAGGGTTTTTCTTCGGATCTTGTCAAAGAACTTTCGGTTTTTGTGCTTTTGAGAACGACTTATTGGTGTCATCGCAACTCATACCCCGACTACTCATACCCCGCTCCTAGCGACATCTACATCCCAACTTTACAACTGGACACTTACCTTCTTACTACTCACCCTTATCGTTCGAGTTGTTGTCTATGGCATTTAGTGTCAAAAATAAGTGTTAATAGAAATTAATTTATAATATTTACCGTCTTGGAATCGTATAACTCCATTCCAGGTACAACATACATAAAATATTTCCCACCCTTTTAGCTTCTACTTAGCATAACATACACTTTTTACCTACCTTCTTCCCCCATATTATATCTTTCCAAATTCCACAAACATAATTATTAAAAAACTTTAAGCAAGCACTCCACATAATTCTCGATTGATATGGTAACACCATATTCTAAAGGTGAGTGATGCGATTTGCTTGTTAGTTGTAAAGTTGCGATGTAGATGGCGTTAGGTGGCATATTTGACAGGGGATGAATCGTCTGGGTATGAGTTGCACCCGACCCCGACTTATTATGGGGGTGCTGCCATTCGGTTTTAATTTGTGTTTCTGAAGGATCCAATGATATTCAGTTAAACTATTTTCTTAAATGTTGACTTTCGGAAACAAGCAATAATAATTGATCGTAAGTGCGTTGTAGTGATGTATATACACTGCCGATCAACCAAATAGACTCAACATATTTTTTCTTTTCCTTTTTGATTTTCTTCTTTATGCTGTTAGCTATAGACACAGTTGTTGTTGTTTTTTTTAGAGCAAAGCAATAGACTAATTTTAGCGATAAGAGTTGAATGCAAAAAATGTACAGTTATTACATATTTCTATTTTGCTATGCCCATGCCGAAAGAATGTGCATTCTAGGCGATCATCAGAATAGACTCAGGAGCTGTAATTTTAATTTTTGATAAGTTGTGCAAGTGAAAAGTGTCAAATTGTCTTCTTAATCAAATTTTGAATAATTTAACACAAAATGGGGTGTGGAGCAGCATTAACTTATTCAGAAGAAAGAGGCAAAATATTAACCTACGTGAAGTTAGGCCGCACTTTTTCTAGAATGAAAAACGTGAATTGCAGTTCGATAGACATTCGTTTGTAGTTGTTTGTAATGATTTTTTTTTCGTTTGTAGTTCAAAGGTTAGAAAGTTAGAAGCATTAGAAAAAAATTTCAGCCCGCACTTTTGGCTTTTTGAAACAAAAACTAGCCAGTTGCATTTGAAATCGTTTGTAGTTGATTGTAGTGAAATTCTTTTTTGACAGAAATGTCTTACTTCCGAGATATAAGGACATTTGTGTTTGCACCTGTAACTCCGAATTTACAGAAGAGAGAAATAATTCAAAACCACTGGTAAAGCATATTCTAAGTTGCCGTTAACTTAAAAAAAAGTCACTAACTCGAACCTAAAAATCCACTAGATATGCTAAAATTTAAAAAAAAAAAGTCACTAGAAAAAAATTTTCACTACCTACCAATAAAAAAACAAATAAATATTCAATTTTAACAACATTTTTATTTTGATCAATAAATAACTTATGATGATGATGCTATAAAAAGTGCCAGCATACCTTCTGCTCGCAGAGTTGAAAGGTATTCGATTTTTTTTTGGAAATCGGATAAGCTGGTTTGTCGAAATAAGTTCTTCGTGGCTTTTATGTTTTTTAGTGGAGCAGTGCTTCTTCAAATCTGCAAGTCTTGCATAAATCTGGATTTTACAAAAAGAACAAAAGGCTTTTGTTTGATCGTCAGCAACAGGTTTTATCCATGACGTAAACTCAAACTCATTTTCCCATATTGGCCTGTACTTTTGCACATAAAATTTCTTTTTTAAAGGTAGATCCATCGGGACTGGAAATAATATTAATATCTAGTCAAATATTGTAAGTAACTACCTACATAGTTGCATGTCTACCTTTTTTGTTTATTTGGCAGCTAGCTCGCAAAATATTAATTTCCTTAGAAAATCTGCAATATAAGATTCACATTTAAAAGAAAGGAAAACGAATTAAAAACGCAACCTTACCAAGTTAAGCAAAAATTTATTTCTTCACAAAGCCAAAATCTCCACCCCAGCCGAAACAAAACAATCAACAACAACACGCAAAAAATCAAATTGAATATTGCAATTTGCAAGTGTCAAACTCGAATACGAGGGATGTAACATCACGAGGGGTGTAATAATTTAGAAAAAACATGTTTTTGCAAAAAGTCACTAGAAAAATATCTAGAATTTTTTAGTGACAAAAAATAAATTTTTGTCACTAAACTTTTGAAAATTCCACTAGATATAGCGACAAAGTCACTAAAACGGCAACCGTGATCCTAACTTAAATAACTGCATTTAAAATTTCTGAATTCACTTAAGCGTTACTTAATAAAAAGCAATCAAAGTAAAAAAACGCATCCCTTTAGAGTTGCATCCATATATGGGCTCCCCAAAAACAAAAAAACAACGGTAAGCACATTTTCGCAAAGCGCTCATCAGTGCCCATCCACATGAGTCGCTACTTGTCAATTAGCAACAACAACCAATCAATAAACACTGATTTTATCCAACAATTTTTTCTATTCCTTCGAATAACATTAAAACCTTACCCCTTTGAAACACTTTATAACAACAAAAATGCAATTTCTGCAAAGCCTGTATTGATGACTATCTAATCCAATTTTGTTAAAAATGGGTCAATTTAGACCATTATAGACTCACCTTTAATTGCGAATAAAAAGTGTCCAGTAATGCGGGCTGTCTTCTATTTAATATCATAGGTAGAAAAGGGTTCAGAGAATAGAAATTCAAAGTTTCATCGTTTGTAGTTTTTGAGTTATGGGGACCTTAAGTTAGAAGCCCAAATTTTGCTTAAATTTCAAATAAATCATAAACCAAACTCAGATTTCCATTCTAGAAAAAGTGCGGGCTAACTTCACAAATTAAATTAAGCTGGAATTTCCCTTAAATTGCATATAAATCACAAACCGTTAGGCCGATTGATACAATTTTTGTTTTATTAGATTGGTGAGGTGGAAAACTGTTGAAATAGGAAATTTTTATCACTCGGCAATGTAATGTTTCGAATATAACGCGGTCTTATATCGCCTGCTAAGAAACCCATCGGCTTACGGAAGAAATATGAAAAAACCCTCCTGGAAAGCACTTACGTCTTGCGAGGAGCGAAGGATCCTTTGAGAAGCTTCAAACTCAAAGTGTTCTGCAGTCAAAATTCGACAGAATTTGGGTGTGAATGCAAGTGTAGCTACCGTGCGATGAGTAATCCGCAAGGCAAAATATCTTAAGAGATTAAAACTAAAAAAAAAACACCGCTTACCGACATTCGTAAGCAAACTCGCTGTCTCTTTGCTCGGAGTCACATGGCATGGAATAGAGAGTGGCATCAAATCGTTTTTTCCGATGAAAAACGCTTTAATTTGGATGGACCGGATGGATTCAACTACTATTTCCATGGTATGAGAAAGGAAGAACACTATTTGACCCGTCACCATAGTCGTGAGGGGGGTATAATGGTGTGGGGTGCCATATCCTATTATGGAACATTTGATATTCAATTCGTTTCATCTAAGATAAACGCAATAAGATACAAAGAGCTGCTCCAAAATGCATTCTTCCATTTTTTCAACCTTTTTGAGCCATTATCTTGGAGGACGTTTCAACAGGATAATGCCCGAATCCATACTGCTCGAGTCGTAAAGAAGTGGATAAATGACCAAAATGTGAATTTAATGACCTCAACATTATAGAGAATTTGTAGGGATGGCTTTCGCGTAAAGTCTATCAATCCGGTAGACAATTTGAGGATATAGAATTATTAAAATCTGCCATTAAGAACGCCTGGAGCGAAGTGTCCTTGGACTATCTGACCGAATTTATGAAGTCATTTTAAATAAAGGTGGTTATACACACTATTAATTAACATTAAAGCATTATAATAACTTATTTGATACTATTTTTTTTTCAATAAATATGTGGTTTATATTAATTTTTTAACCTTGAGTCTATTTGGTTGAGCGATAAAAAGTGATAACTTTTGATGTTCACTCACAAAAAGTTTTTTTTTTAAATTAACCATTAAACTTAGAACGTTAATTTTTGTTTTGTTTAATTAAGAATTGAATAGTGCGTAATAAAAAATAAGTTTTCTAAATTATATTCTTAAAATAAAATAATAAACTCCATTTTCTTAAAAAATTAAGTCTGAGTCTATTTGGTTGATCGGCAGTGTTTATTGCGATAAATTAATAGTGATTACTTGGGCACCGGATTCATGAAAAATAATTTTTTTGGGGATATCGTATTAAATATTTTAATATACATAACTAAGTATGTAAGATTCTGTGAGGTAGCCGAATAATTTAAATCACATTTTTTTACTTTTTTCGATACCGTTCAGTAGTGAAAGACAGTGCTAAAAAAAAAAAAAAACACAAAAAGTTTTTTTTTTAAATTAACCATTAAACTTAGAACGTTAATTTTTGTTTTGTTTAATTAAGAATTGAATAGTGCGTAATAAAAAATAAGTTTTCTAAATTATATTCTTAAAATAAAATAATAAACTCCATTTTCTTAAAAAATTAAGTCTGAGTCTATTTGGTTGATCGGCAGTGTTTATTGCGATAAATTAATAGTGATTACTTGGGCACCGGATTCATGAAAAATAATTTTTTTGGGGATATCGTATTAAATATTTTAATATACAGAACTAAGTATGTAAGATTCTGTGAGGTAGCCGAAATAATTTAAATCACATTTTTTTACTTTTTTCGATACCGTTCAGTAGTGAAAGACAGTGCTAAATCAAGTGGATTTAGCTAAATCACGTTGGTGGGAACATGGTATTACCCAAGAATGGGGCTCATGCGGCTTTATCTTTTATTTTTGTTTTCAGTTGGTGATGTCGAGCCTTTGCCCCAAGACCTGAAGTGACCGAGTTTATCAATAAATAAATAACATTATTAATTAAATAAACAATTAAAAGAAAAAAAAAAATATCTTGCTTTTCTTTTAGTAATATTTTTATGTCTTTCTTGCATAATTGCATATTTTACTTTGTAGAGCATACTTTTGGCATATTTTAGAATTTTTGTTAAATTTTTGCACATTTGTCTATTTTTTCATCAAATAAATTTTCACACAGAAATGTGGAAATGACGAAGCAGGTAAGCCTATACCATTTATTGCTGGTCGTTGGGTTTTACCACATCCGGTCACTCCTCCCCAGTAAAGAAAATGCCTGGAAAAGATTTTATGACCCTTTTTTTACTACTGTCGCGAAGATCTGAAAAAATTGGATTAGATACGGTGATATATTTTTCGTTTTGATTTGTTTTTGTGTGTTAAGAAATTTTTATTTTTTGTTGGAAAACAAACTAAAGCGATTAGGACCTTAAGGAAAAATAAAAAGATAAACGGAATTTATTTCGTTCAGCAATATTTTTATTTTAAACTGGAAGATAGTAGCCCTACTAGTTTTTCTCTCTGAGTTATGGCGAATTGTCATACAAACTACGGTAACCCTGTGAGAGCTTTAAAGTGGGACCGATTTATGTAAGTCATTGCAAGCAGACTGAGAGACAAACATCCTATCTTCCCTGTACTGACAATTTTTGTTGGACAGAGTATAGTATATTTAGGTAGTTTTATAAAGCAAATATATTTTATCATTCGCCTTTTAAAAATATTTAATAACTAACCAATTGCGTTCACTAGGTAAGGTAAATGTGGTATTCCCCAACTCTATCACAATCCCCCACTATTGGCAAAGGTTGGCAGCATTTATTTTATATTTTTTTGTATGTTTTTTCACACGGAT
This sequence comes from Cheilosia vernalis, assembly GCA_949126925.1. NCBI lineage: Eukaryota > Metazoa > Arthropoda > Insecta > Diptera > Syrphidae > Cheilosia > Cheilosia vernalis. The sequence goes on from OX421361.1 coordinate 19,954,810, forward strand.
TCTAAATTGCAATTGCACCGACAGAAAAACAAATGGCGAATTTGAAAAAAAAAATTGAGGGGGCCAGCGGCAAGAGGCTTAATTCATTGATGCCATAATTGGGAACAACGACAGTAAGCTTTTTCATCCGAAATCCATTTGCTTAATGTTAAGTTGATATACGCAGGGCCCGATCCAGCATCTATGCCGCCCTAGGCAAAATATAATTTGACGCCCTTTTTAATATGAATAAACATAAACACAAATTTCACGAGAAACCTAGTTCAGAGAGAGCTTGAGTTCGAGCACTAATTTAGACGAGGTAAGAGTGTTAAGCAGTGCTTTTAATGCATCTTGGCTATCGCTGCAAACGCATAGCCCTCCACCTGTTTTTCACAATATAGCGCATAGCCATACGGATAGAGAAAAGCTCCGCTTGGAAGACAGACGCATGGTTACCTAAGGGGTAGTGTAGTCTAATATTCTCGCTTTCCACAAAGACTGCAGAACCAAAATCACGTTCGATGACATTCTTTCCCTGGCTCAGAGTCTGGCCGAAGCCATTCCATTGCCTGAGGAAAGTTGACTTGGTAGTTTTGTCGCAGTAGGATTTCTGGTTTCATTGTGTCAGACGGCATATCCATAAGACAGGGGTCAAATGATAATTCTCGCACAAGTTCTTCAAAAATGCGTGTGGTACCAAAAACCACCTCTCTTTAATCGAGAGATGGTTTTCAGCGTACACCCCATGATACAAATATCAAGAGGTTAGGTTCATCATAGCATCTAGAGCAGAGTCCGGAGTGCTAGGGAAGGCCCTTGTGCATCCAAGATAGACCGTTCTTTGAAGTTTTGCAAAAGAGGCAACACGTTTCCGCGAGAGGCTGTTCCAACATACAACCGATGCATTTGAGATGCCGTATAGATCCAAAGGAACCTTTGAGGAGATAGGCCCCATGTCTTGCCAAAAGCGCCTTTTGTACTGCTTGAAAGTTGACAGCGCTTTATCGGTTTTCGATTCAACATGCTTGGGCCAAAGAAGCTTTCTATCGAGGATTACTTCCAGTTATTTGACTTCATCGGAGATCGTCGTTGTGACATGTGACGCCTTTTAACACAAGATGAGTCAGACAAGTGACATTCCTACTTCTCGTGAAGAGAACAACCGAAGTTTTAAGACTATTCACTGAAAGCCCATTTTTTGCGCACCAATCATCGATAAGGCCCAAGGATCTCTGCGCCTGAGAGCAGACAGTCCTTAGGTCTGAACCGACAGACAGAACGGCATCTAGGCTTAATATAAGAAAACGTTATAAGGAACATCTTGTGTACTTTTTCACATTTTTAATTAGAAAGCTAGTTGCCAGACCGACAAAAAAACGTTAAAAAACTTCACAGAGCTATTATGACATGACATTATTGTCAATAAGTCTCAATTGGGCAGTGATGATTTTCTATACGCGAAACGTCACATATACAACCACTTTGCGGCTTCACTGGAGTACGCACTTTAATCAAGTTTGATTGACAGCTCCGGATTTGATTGTTAGCTTAATTATTATTGCGAGTTAAGGGCATTGCCAGAAATGTCGTGGTGGCATATTTTCAAGACCGAATTTAAGTATATGTACATCAAAAGTTCTCCAATTTCGAAACGAACCTATAGGGTCGAGTTGCAGAAACATCTTGAAACGAAATTTGGTGGATTAAATCAGTTTGATAGTTCTGATGTCGTTTTCCTTTTGGCAAAAGGCAGCATTCCTTCGGCACAAATCATACTGTTGAAGAAGCACTAAAGATCTAATTCAAGTATTTTTTATAAACCAACTTGCCTGATCTAGAAATAATGAGACCCTATTGCTATAGAAGCATCAGTCTCCTTAACTTCGCATATAAGATCCTGTCTGCCGTAAGGTGTGGATGCCTAAAACCTATTGTCAACGAACTGATTGCACATTATCAGTGCGGTTATAGGACCGGTAAGTCCACAACCGACCAAATGTTCACACTGATATTGAAGAAAAACCAATAAATGCTAAAGAGACTCTACATAAGACCCCTATCATCCCAGTCCTGCAGCATGGACAAACGCAAAATTCTTTCAGCGATTTTGAGTTCCGCTTGCGTTGACGGGCTTTGGAGAAGGAGATTTAAACACGAACTGTGCAGCGACAAATGTACGCATTAGTCGTTGCTGGGAAATGTAGAGCGAATGGACACCAACGTTCCGTCTTGAAAAGTCCAACTCAGGGGGATGACACAGTGGAGGAAGACCTCGCCTTAGGTGGTGCCCGCAAGTGGAAGGGGACCTTCAAGAACTTGGAGTGCGCAACTGGAGACAGGAGACAGCGTATTGGCTGTGGTCCAGCTCCATCCTGGAGTGTAGGGTAACCTAAGTAAGTAAGTATACAAAACAACTGCCTCAAGCGTATTCCTTGACGTCTCACAAGCCTTTGATAAGGTGTGGCACGACGCACGGCGTTTGCCCTTTGCAAACGAGGCCAAATACCTGGGAATGACACTCGACGCAAAGCTGAAATGGAATTCGCACGTGAAAATGAAACGTAAAGAACTCGATATCAAATATAGAGAAATGTACTGGTTACTCGGAAAACATTCCCAGCTCAGTACCTACTGAGAACAAACTGCTTTTATACAAGCAAGTGCTAAAGCCGATGTGGACCTACGGTATACAACTTTATGGGGTTGTACCAAGAAAACAAATGCCAATATTCTACAAACTTTTCAAAATAAAGTGCTTAGAGAAATTGTGCAAGCACCATGATATAACTATTAGAAACGACGATATCCATAGGGATCTCGGAATTCCAACAATCGAAGCTGAAACTAAAAGCTTCGCGAGAAAGCATAGAAACCGACTAATCGGACAATGCAGTCCGACAAATCTTGGACGAGAGGAATTTATTGCGCCGACTACAAAGAACGAAACCGTTCGACTTGCCAAGATAAGATTAACCGCGTCTAATTTGCGGATCACGCAGGATCTTTCATTGGAAAGTAACCTGTCAAAAGTTGTTATTTAATGATAGAAAAATTGCTTGATAAGTTATATCTTAGTTGCAGTATCTAACAATCTTTAAAACGGTGGTGTTTTTAGTCAGTAAAAATCTGACACTACTATGAGAACGCGCTGGCTATTCTCATAGTGTCTTTGAAAGATTTTCACCCTCGAATAAAATAAAAAAAAAAAAAACTGCCAGAAAATATAAATTAATTGTTAACATATCACCAAAACGGGACTAGCAAGAAACAGTTTTTAACTTCCTCATGTAAGAGAAAGATTTTGTGTACATATTAGTACAAAATTTCGAAATCGAGATGTTAATAAATTCTGACATTGCGATGATAGAGGAAATCAAAAACGTGTGTCGCAAAACTATGCCCGTTTGACTGTCTGTCTGTCCCGAGGCCTACGGCCTAAACGGTTAACCTCAATATTAATGGTAGGTTTCCCATACAAAATGTTCATACCAGTTTGTATTGTTCGAAAAAGTCTCTAACGGTTTCAACCAAAATTTATATTTAAGCTTAAGTAGGTGAGGTTAGCATGATTGTATTACTCAGTTTTTCGCTAACAAAAAAAAAAAAAACGGTTACTTTTTCAATTTAGACATAGGTACCTGCATTATCTCGAAAACGGTCCATACGATTGTAACAAAAATTAATGTCTTAATGGTAATTTCTAACTTAATAGCAAACTAAGTTTTTCTCCATATTATCTACTATATAATCCTGACGATATAACTCTAGAACGGCTCAACCGATTTGAATGATTTTTATTTTGTTTTGTTCGTCTTAAATCAGGGATGGTTTATGAAAAAAGAAAAGTCGGAAAATTCTCAACAGTTGGCGTTGTAGGCACATATTTCGTTTTTCATGGGGAAATGCACTTTGAAAAAAATATAAACTGGATAAAAATCGAGTAGTTTCAAATACAAAAAAAAAATATTTTAAATTTTAAAAGCAATATTGTTGTTGTCAATTATTTTAATGATTTTCCAAGCAAATTGTTGTTGTCAAAAATTTTGAAATTTATTTTTTAATATACGATATAGCTAGCCACCTAATAAGTTTGTTTATGTTTACTATGTTACATTAAGTAACTTTTTGAAATGAAGTAGATACTTTGATTTGTTTGTATCCATCATTTTTGTTTGGGAAGTACCTATTTTCAATATCCTTCCATTTGAATAGGTGGGTAAGTTCAAATGGAGGGGTGATTGAGATGACGAGGACAATGATGACAGGCAACAGGAGTTGCTGAGCGTTTTGAGTGTTCACGAAGGGGTTGTTACAAAAAATGAATGAGTAACCATCATGGTACTATGCCCATTCATGAGTAGGGTTATGGGGAGGGCAGCTCAAAGCTACCGCTACCGGTGTGGAGAGTGAAGGGAGAAGGCTTACCAACCAAGTTGATGGGTGTGGTTAGTTTTCTTCTAGGCTGTTAAAGTTACAAATATTTCATAGCAATAGCCGAAGCAGTTCGTAAAAATGTTCTGCAATTGAATCGACAACAAATGATTGCGTATGACTCTTTGATGGAAGCTGTGAACAAAAGAACTGGTAGCATTTACTTTCTGGGTGCTCCCGAAGGGTACTGCCAAAACGTTCTTAATTTCATTGCTTTTGGCACGGATTTGATCGCGGCATGAGTTGCCCTGGCATTGGCTTCATCTGGAAAAACAACAACTTTGTTAGAAGGCTACCGAACTGCACATTCAGCATTGATATCGCCACTGAACATGCAAATCAACCAGACATATTCTTGAAAAATTGAAGAAAAAATGCGAAGATTTTACAATGATGCAAATTGATCGATTGGGTCGAATGTACGATGGCCCCACAAAAAGTCAATGGTGGCGGTGGACAGGACGTTGAAAGATCTTCGTGTCAATCAAAACATTTTTTGAATAGCCATGGTTGTATTACCCGGTGATTTTCGGGAGACTCTTCCAGTTATTCCCACGATCAATTGCAGCTGACGAACTAAATGCGTGCTTGAAAGCATCAAATTTGTGGCTACATGTCAAGACACTCCGATTGGCGAGATCAATCTGCAGATGTGTTTTCGAAGCAATTGTTGGACATTGCTAATGGAAAGATTGCAGTTTATATCTCGACCGGACTTATCACTTTGCCCACTGATTTCTGCCACATGACCGATTCTAAGGAAGAGCTCATTCGACGTGTTTTTCCGGACATACCGCTGAATATAGAGGAGAATATGTTTTGATTCCACGCATCCCGATGATTCCAACGGACTTACCATTCGAATTCAAACGACTGCAATTTTTTACTACAAATCTTTGCATTGAATTTAAATATCATCTATTTTACAGGAACATAAAAGGCATTGAATTAATTTAAATTACTAACAAAATTTATTTAATCACCAAACTAAGTATAAATCACCAGGTCAGCCAACACCAGATGAACCGCATCAATTTCTGCAAATTTATTTCATTTCGTCGATGGTGGATCAGCTGAATGTGCGGTGCAATATACAGGGAACACAACAGTTAAAGAGACGAATTATTGAACAGTTGCAAGCATTTTTTCATTTAGAAAATCATTGTTTTTGACATGGGCAGCTATACGTTGCGTGTTCACGAGTTGGGAAACCATCCGCTTTGTTAGTGTTAACGTCAGACCAAAAAACAAAAAATGTGGTTTACCAAAGAGCACTTCAATGTAACGGATAATTTGCGGACATGTACCTATAACTCATCGATTCAGTGTTTACTTTGGTTGGATTCACTTTCATTTTTTACTTAGAGAAGTTCAACTAAATTACACTTCATTTTTATAGTCGAAATGATTTCATTACTGTTGTGAAATGATCTTTTAATCCTCAAACGAAATGTTACAAAAAACGAAGCCATCTGGTGGCGAAACGGAGTGCGCCGGGTTTGCTAGTCGTTCAATAAATTTTTGAAAAAAGTAATTTTTTAAAAATTTTGTTTTCTTTAGTTTATCTAAAAACTGCGATACCTAATGATTTTGACCAAAACTCATAGTAAGAGTAAAATTGATGCTTTCAAAACTTTTGTGTCTTTAATTTTCAATTCGAATCACCAAAAACGTTAATTTTAAGAACTGTCCATATCTCGAAAACTCCACTTTCGATTTCGATAAGAGTATAATGCTTACATCGTAAACAATAAATAATATTTAGCTTTCTTCTAAATAGTTAAGCAATAGTATTTTTCAAACATTGCAATATTTGGTACTGTTTTGTCTGCGTAGTTTTACAAAAACCGCTCTTACGATTTTGATCAAAATACTACATATTAAAGATAATATTAGTATTCTAAATAATATCCCCCAAGTGGTTTTTCTGAAAAAAAATTCCAATAAAGCATTTTTTTTTAATTATTTCACAAAAATGACTACCCATATCATAATAATATTCATATTTTCTTGTAAAGCTCAATACCGCACTTCCATTAAAAATGCAATATAATAGCAACGCAAAACTTGTTTTTAGAAACATATAAACCCACTTCTTCTGTTATTCAAAAATTGAATTGAAAAAACTGAATGAATATGCACCTTAAAATAATTCTAAATACTTGGATTTGAAACAATCAGAGAATCCCACACTTCCTTGAGGATATTTAGTTTATAACTGCTTGCTAATGCGAACTCAAAAACAAATGATTGTGTTCTTACAAATCATTAAGAACTTTAATTATATTCCAGTCAAGAATAAAAGCATGTCCCAGTAGGTCAAAAACACAAACCCTTACTACCTACGCTTGTTCTGTACTTAAAAATCTTGTTAACTGTAAGAGCTTAAAAAATAGTACAGGCGCTTAAGCGGCCTCTAGACGCTCAATATTATTGTAAAATATGATGCACAATATTATTGGCTGGGCGCCCCAGACAGTGCAATATTTTCCCAATAATTCAGTTGACCGCTGATATTTGTGTAGACTATAGACAACATGTTGACTGATAGATACTGAAGTTTTCACATTTTCACTAGCGGTGGTGGCGTAGCGAGGGGGGTGCAAGGGGTGCACAAGGCCCGGGCGGCAATTTGGAGCTGCTACAATTTTTAAGTATATAAAATCTATGAAACGGATTCTTTTTCCTACTCAACAAATTTATTTACAAGGTTTAACAGCATTAACACTGCTTCACAGTAACTAATGAGAAATTCCTAGCTTAGCAACAAAATCCAATGAACGCTTCTCCCTAGTAAGCAACTACATTTTACTACATTGGAGATATACTTCTCTGTTCAGTTCATATCATTTTGTTTTATTTTGCTAAAACGTATTTGTGCGTAAGTAGGTATGTGGTAGGGTGTCCCTTAAATTTCAATTTCGATATATTTTTGCGCATACCCTTTTTAAACTTTCGTAATAACCCAATATTGTATAGAAAAAAATATTATCCCGTTTTATAAACGATAACCCGTGCCGACTTGCGATTCAAATTTGTCCGTACAAGTTGGCCGGGTAATCTGCTGCGACCTGTAACTACGTGTTTCATTTATCATTTCATTCGTGCTTTTTACGATTATTAGTGTGCTATTGTTTATTGCATTAAGATGTCGGTGGAATTACGGAGTGATAAACAAAATATTTTCCTTATCGGACTGCCGAGCCATCAAATAAATGGTGCAAAATTACCATCTAATCGGCAAGTTCTCACTGTCTTATTTTATAATATTCGTGAAGTCAAACTGACTGTCAGTGAAAGTGCAAATCTTGTGATTAGGGAATCCATTATATTTTGGGAAAAAACAAGAATTCCCACAAAGGCATTTCCAAATTGCATGAAGAAACTTGTTGATTTATATCATGTTTGGAGAGAACTGCAAAAAAATTGTAAGAAAACTCAGGTCGCATTTAAGTACCGTCAAAACAATTTTAAAAGTGACCTTGATAACTTATTTGATATTGCACATGCCGATGCGTTTGATAGAATGAAAATAGAGGAAGACAAAGACTTTTTAAAGAAACAGAGAGAGCCAGGTCGACCTGGATGCTTAGGTGGTGTAGACAAAAAATTGGCGGAGAAAGAAGAAAGAGCAAAGCAAAGACGATTGGAAGAAGAGAAAAGGAATGTAAGGCAAAGAGAGTTATTGGCTGTGGAATCTAATTCCACTCAGGGTTACCTTTTGGACCCCTTGGGGTCCGATTGAACCTTTTTTCAACACTCGGAACCCAGGACCCGCCTTTTTCAAAATAGTCCAAATCGGACCCCTTTACGAAAAATCAGGACACTTTTTGACGCTTATGGACCCTTTTTCAGAGAATTTACCTGAACAAGACATTGCTGCCACTATCAAACTGTATGTGTTCCAAATTAAGCAAAGATTATATATTACCGGAAGTATTTAGATCCTAATGTTATAAATACGCAACAAGATTTTAATTACTCATTCCTTGTTTCGTCTGAGTTTGGTCGTTTTACTTCCGACCTGGAAAAAGTAATAAATTAATACAAGTTACTTGAAATTCAAGCTAAACATAAGACGTATTTGAAATTCATAACATAGAGTAGTTTTGGAAATTGGAAATGTGGGTTCCTAACTCCCATTTAGTTCGGAAATACAGGGGCTCATTTTCAAATTGATGATTATTTTTTTAGATATATAGCAAACTGTGAAGAAAATTAATTTAAATGCTGTGTTAATTTGTATTATTTTTATTAGTTGAAAGAGATACATATAGCTATGTACCTATAATCTATACCTACAAATAAAATATTTGTTTTGTCTCTTTTTATCAAATGGATTTAACATTATTTAATATTCTCTAAATATGCCTTCTAACATAATGTACTTGAAATTTTTTTTAATATTCATTTAAATAACACTTTTTTAAATAACACTTTAAGAACAATGTACCTGATGTAGTCACAGTCCATTGGGATGGAAAACTTTTACCCGGATTGGATGTACGAAGTTCAAAAGAAGATCGTTTGCCAATTATTGCTTCATTTGATGGTAGGGAACAGCTTCTTGCAGTGCCAAAACTACGGAGCTCTTCTGGAAAACATCAAGCTAAAGCCGTCTCAACTGCTCTCTTTGGCTGGAACCTTCATAATAAAGTAAAAATAATGTGCTGCGAGGCTGCGACACAACAGCTTCGAATACTGGACGTTTCAATGGAGCTTGTGCTGTTTTGGAGCACACTTTAGAAAGAGAACTATTGCTTTTCGCTTGTCGTCACCATGTTTATGAATTAGTGCTAAAAACTGTCTTCGAAACCAATATAAAGCAAGTTACTAGTAGCCCAGATATTCCGCTCTACAAAAAGTTCAGAGACAATTGGAAAAACATCGATTTCAGTAAAATTTACCTCTCTCTTGATTTCGTAAAAGAACGTGTGGCGGAGACAAACATTACATCTTTGCTAATGTTTTATAAGGCAGAACTGGACAAAGGTTTCATAAGAGACGATTACCGCGAATTGGTTCAACTATGCGTAGTGTTTTTGAGAGGAGATACAGAGAATAAATTAAAACTCAGACCCCCCGGAGCTATGCATCAGGCACGATGGATGGCAAAGGCGATCTATTCTTTAAAAATATGTTTGCTTCAGTCACAGTTTAGTTTAGAATGTTTGCAATGGACAAAAGGGCGCTACAAGATGTTTGCTTATTTATCGTCACATTGTATGTTAAGCCTTGGCTCGAATGCACAGTGGTGACTAAAGCACCTAACCAAGATTTGTGCTTCGTGAAGGCGTTAAAAGAGTACAAAAAAGTTGACGCAGCAATTTCTAAAACTTCTATTAGTTTAGCCATCACTTGTATTTATGTGAAGACATTGTCATTCTATCACTTTAATGAAGTTGATAACCAAACGAAGAGGAAAATGATTGCTAACCTAAATAGGGATAAAAGCTCAGATTTTGCCAAAAGTTATGTCGCATCGAAGTAAGAACTGACCCAAAAGTTGTTTGGTAAGCTAAATTATATTTTGATGTTTTTTTTTTTGTTGTTGAACTTGTTTTTATTTTCAGATAAAACGTTGGATGATTTTGTATCGGAAAATAGCAAAGAATTTCTATCTCGACTGCAGATCGATGACAGTTTTCTTCAGGAAGATGTATGTCCTTGGGATGATAACGCTGCTTTTCTGGAAGCTAAAAGAAAAATAAGTCATTTGAAGGTTGTAAATGACACTGCTGAGAGGGCTGTCAAATTATTGCAAGATTTCAACGGACTTATCACGGCTGAAGAAGTGCAAAAGCAGTTTTTGTTACGCTGTGTCCAGGAACATAGAAATTTGTATCCAGGCTGCAAGAAAACTACACTAAAGAGAAATTACCCTGGCTGATTGTTATTGTTTAATGTTTTTAAATAAAGATTAATGTTTATCTTATTTTATTTTAACTCTTATTCAGTTAATTTGTTGTGCTAATATTAATTTTATAGGAGACCGAAACATAAGGAAAAAACACGATTTTTAATAAACTTTGTAGCTCGGTCGGCACGGGTTGCGATAATGAAATACGAAATTTCATATTTGGGTATGTTTCAGCATTTATAAAAAAAATTAGAGGCTTTGCATTTAAAATTAAAAAAAAAAAAAATCTCATATAAGGGGCACCCTTGTACATACCTATGTATTACCAAAAAATACCAAATTGTTTGAAACACCCTGTAAATAAGAGACAAATATTACGTTTTCACCTGGGCCCTTCCTGTTTTAAAAAAGCATAGCACTGCAAAAAGAAATTTAGTAGAAACTTGGTAAAATGTATCTAGAAATGTTTATTGACATACATAATATGCGTACGAAAAACTGGTTGAAACCGTAGACAAAGCTTTTTTTTAGTGCGTGAAAAAACACTGAAATATAAATGAACAATGTTACCCACAGACGATACAATTTTTCTAAATTGCGCAAAAAATTTAAAAGCATTTTGATTTTCTACAATATATTGCACAACCTTGCAATGTTATCTACAGACGAACAATAATATTGTGCAATATCAAATATTTCACAATAATATTGAGCGTCTAGAGGCGCCTTTATAACTCTCTAGCCAGAACTTGCGACAATTGCCTGTTACTGAGTGCTTCAACTTTTAAAAAGAGATATGAGATAAATGGACGTCACCGCAATTGTACGAATTGGCATCCGATAAACTTGAGGATGCACTTCACCATCAGAGTCTAAACCGTCAACAAAATAACCGAAAATGTTCCTTTTTAATTCTCAAGTAATGACTTTACTTTTAGCAATGGCAATAGCTTATGTCCACGCCGAAGCCTATTTAAAACTAACTCTTACCGAACAGCAGCCTAATCCGATTTCGCTAATATGACTATCACCTAGTGTTCATAAAATTTAAATAAGATTGAAAGAGATAAGTAGTAAAAAGTTTCCTGGGGCTCTGGCACTGCGGCCTCTTTAAATGGAGCCTATTGTGCCTTTCCTGTCTACATATAGGGTCCGGTAAGAGGCCAATGCAGTGAAAGTGTTTTTTTCCAGAGGCAATGACCACTGAATATTCCTGTTAGGATTCTCGGGTTAATTTTATCCAGGTTAATTAAGAATCTGGGTTTCCTGGAGGTGAATTTGGGAAAGAATTGTTTGGTGCAGTTCTGCTTGAGTGTTTTAATCCAAGCTTCATTGGATTCAAAGCGAACCAGACTCATAGCATAGTTTTTGAAAATTATTTTGCTGACTCTACAGAAAGGCTCAAGTCCTATCAGTGGAGCAATTGCACCGTCCTTAGTTAGGAGTCTGGGTTCCCGTGCAGAATGACTATAGGTTTTTCTTAGGAAGTTCGAGCGGATTGCCATGTGTTTATCCAGATAGAGCTTCGATCTTATGACAGACGAGATCTTTGACAGCTGCTTTGTCTGAGACGTTAAATATGGTTTTTCCGCCCGTATTAAAAGAGAACTAAGATTTATTCAAGGGCAATGGTTAATAGAAAGGATTTCAGCCGGGAATATAGATGATAGGCCAATGCTGACTGAATATTTCATTTGAGGAGACTCCATAGATTCCAGAATCAGTCCCTCACTTTATTTTAGAACCATCTGTGTACCAGACGAAGTCAAGTATCGGTTTGGTTAGTATTTTCCCCACATGATCTTGTTGACACCACATGTTGTCCACGTGAGTTCCATTTATGCAGAACGAACTCGTTTATTACGTCGCGATAGGTAGCATCGGTAAGAATCACTGCTTGATCAGTCTCATTTTCGAAAAAAATACATATGTTGACACGAACGAAATTGCCGAACTGGGGCAAGCAAACTTTTATTATTTTTGAAATATTGTTCCCATTCTTAATCCTTTTTTTACTTACACTAGTTGCCAACACTTACAATGTTACAACACAGCAACAACTTTTAATGCAATATGAATTTTCAGTTATTCACGTCATGTTGCTTGTGCTGGCAGATGATTTACATAAAGAAGAATGACTGAGGCGAAGATAAACCCGGGACTCGTTGAGAGTATAATATCTAACAGCAGTCTCCATTTACCCTTCAGGCCGAAATTAGGGGACACATAAGGGGCTAGAGCCCCGGGGACACCACAAAAGAGGGGCCCCTTATTATTATTATTTATTAAAAAACTCAACAGAAAACATTTGTACAATTATTTGGAAAATAAGTAGGGATTAGGGAACATCCACTCCTTTATTGCCCTAGGGCCTCCAGTCAGAGTCCAGAACTCTAAATGCGGCCCTGATTCCCTTTAACAACAGGTTAGGAGTTGCAATTTCTTTTTCACTTCTCCATTATCGAGAGCCAAGAAGGCAAGAATCCAACAACCATTCGAACTTTCCACAAAGACTTTGCAGATATTTTAAGTAATTACTTCTTTAGGCGCGTCGAGCACTTCGTCGGCTGAGTTCTTAACTGTTCAATCTCCAATTTTTCCGAAATTGAGATTATTATTGATTCTTAGGTTTTTGGGGACGCTCTTTCGATTGGTGCAATCAGAAATTGTCTATCGTTAATAGTTTGGGAAATAATTTTTTCACATTTTGTTCAATAGACCAAAAATACGCGTTTTTTAGTCCACCGATTAGTTCTTAAATGTTCAAAGTGCCACTTTCGTGTCCGTTTGAACAAATTCACATGGAAAATGACAAAACGTCTAAATAATTCACATTTGTTCAATCTCCATATAAAATAACTTACTGTGGTGCTTCGTATGAATTTCAAAGCAGATGTAGTGGTAACGACATAGCTAGTGCACTAAACAAAATACTGAAAGCTGTAGTGGTGGTCAATCCAGATATAACTGGTATTATTTACTGGTCGGACTCCTGTATTCCGTAAAAACATAAATCGAATAACATCATTGGCAATATTCAAATTCCCGAAAGAAAATCCACATTGAACAACGCTTTTCCGTACCGACATTCACACCCTTTGTTACTTATTCGTGAACTCAAGGACATGAATTACGCAAATGTGTCCTTAAAAATTATGCAGTGCGCGGTAAAAGTTTTTTTTAACTATAGCGCAGCTACTAACGGCCTACAATTCATCACAGTACCATCTAGGAAAATTAGTTACGGTGAAGAAGCTAATATACTTACGTCGTTTTCGATTTGGCTTTTCAGATTTTGATCTGAGATTTCAGATTTCTGCAGGCAAACCGAACATGAAATCTTAATTTTATTGGTTTTTGTGGCATTAAATTGTCAGCAAAAATAAAACATTGTTGCACTTGCACTCGAAATCCGTTTCAATTGATTTTCACACATTTATAGTAATGCATTGCGAAATAATAAAAACTCGATCCCATACCGATTAACAATTCGTAACCGACGCCGTGAGTCATAAACATTGGTTTTGGTGAACGTTTATGTAAAATCTGAGAAAAAATTGAGATTTCTCAAGTGATCTGAGATACAAAAAAGAAGATTTTTGTGGCATGTATGCAAAAAAAGATTGATCTGTTTGCCCAACTGAAAACGACATTAGTGTTTCAATTATGCCACAACTTATTAAACAGAAAGAGAGATTAAATACATCAAATGATATAAAACGTGATCTGCCAAAAGTGCAAAACACAACGAAAGTGTTAAACTTACTTTCTAAAGTAAAAAATACTGATATAAAATCAATGCTCCCTTGGATATGCCATTATGTGACCTTGAATTCTACATTATTAACTTATTAGAATAACTTTAAGAGTTTCTTTATTTATCCTCTTTTTAAGTTTTTTTAAGTTGATTGAATTTTGTTATTTACTTTTTAAAACTGAACTACCTCCATACCTGAATTTGAAAAGACTGAATTATTCAAATAATAAAATAAATTCTTGAGTTTTCTTTTCTAAGGTGTAAGTCCATACATATTCATGTTGCTTCAGGAAGAGTGCTCTGTGTTCTTGTTTGTTCAATATCCAAAAAAATGTTCAATCTCCACTACTTTTCTCAAAGGTTTAGTATATGTATGGGGGCTTGTTCAATCTCCTTTTTGGATGATCTATAAAAATGTATTTTTATAAAATAAGTGTAAGGCATTTGAACATTCTTTCTGCTTCTATTAGGACCAACAAATATATAGTTTCTTTTTTTTTTTGTTTGGAGACGATTGCATATTTAGGAAAAAACTTACAAGCAAAATTAGGACAAAAAGTCGTCTCCTGAACATTTTAAAGTTTGGCAGATTGAACACTTAAGAACTCAGCCGACGACTTTTAGATGGGAAGAAATTGATGAATTCGCGTTACCTTTAAAATGACACCGCGTCATCGTCACCGAGAAACCGACACCCCATAGGTGGCGCTGTTGTCCATTTTCTGAGAAACTCAACCGATCTCAATGAAACATTGTATGTGTGAATTTTTGTATGCAGCTAGAAAGATAGGATAGTTTTGGACCCGATAGGTGGCGCTGTTGTCGATGTTTTTGTTCACTGTTTTTACTCCCAAAACAGTTTTAAGTATTTCCTGCGCAATAAAATATCTCCTGACGATTCGAAATATACACACTTAATTGTTCGAATAATAACTTCTGTCGGCACTCCCGGAGGTACTGATGTTTTTTTTTATATTTAGTTGTGCCACATACACACGTAAAAGCCTAGGTCCGATTTGGCGCTGGTGAATTTTGGAGGCCAATTCACTGGTCCGCAACGTGAAACTATGATGTTACCAAACGTTTCCTATCACCACTCCGAATACGGTAGTTTTGTTTATTGACGTATCCATTCAACCAAAAGAGAGCTTCATCGCTTACCAGAATTCGCTTATGAAAATTGACGTAGTGTGCGATACGTATTTCGAACAGATCCATGATTTTCAAAATAAATTTTGCTCAATTTGGAAGCATTGTTCAGGCGTCAGTCTATTCATGTTGAAATGCCAAACCAAACTAAAAATAAATCACTCGACAGCTGACAAAATGGCCGCCAGTTAAAATAGTGTTGCCAACTTAAGGTTCTATACCTCTAAAAGAAAAACACCCTTTATTTTAAGGGCGAATAAAATGTACCTGCGCAACGTTATTCCAAATACGAACGGTTGGTAGGTATTGAAATCATTCCCCCTGAATGTTAACCTGTAATTGGTGTCTGTCTGGTAGTTTAATCTGAGACCACTCACTCAGTAGCACACTAACCGATGAGCGACTGTGCCTACATGTAGACCAATGCGGCAATGCACCTTTATAATGTAGGTTAGGTTAAGTTAGGTTGAGTAGGGTTGTGAGATCGTTACAAGAGACCAGGCACCACAGTGGGCCAATGTAAGTAAATAATATTCACACAAATTTATTAGTTGTGTTTCAAATTTAAATTATAAGGGAAATGGTCTTACCTTAGCATTGTTAGCAATCGGTTTCGGATTATTAGCATTTGACGGCGATTGGTGTAGGTTGGCTCCTGTTAAAATACCTGTTTGTACTGTAGTTTGTACATTGATGATATTTGTTGGCTGATTAGATATCAGACAATTAGGACTATTGGTTGACACCAAACCACCGTTTGCATTTGGATTTGTCACATTGACAGCGCTATTTGCACTCGAGTTTTGTGTTTGTCCAACATGCAAACGGTTTCGAAGAGTGACTAATTCTGTACTCAGACACTTTAAGCGCTGCTGCAGATGTACGGCTTCATTAGATGATGATGCGTCTAAAATAAAAAAAAAAACGGAATATGTTATAAATGTTTTAAGTAGAAATGTTATATATGAATTATTATTGCAGTTGGAAAGGTTACTCCAATTTGCATGCGAGTGTGGTAATAAGTTTTTAAATAGAAGCTTTTAAGTAGCACTTTCGCGTAACAATATCAAGTTAAAGGGTATGATTCAATGTTTTTTGAGCTATTTTTGGTATAACACTAATATATCTGTTATGAATGAGAGTGGTTTCGACCTTTATTCGCTCCTCAGACATTATGCCTTCAAAGATGCAGGATTGCTTTGGGGAATAAAAAAGAAGAGTGAACAATTTATAACTCAGAATTTGATTTTTGCAAATTAACAACCTTATATAAAAGCGGCAGATGTTAAAGATAAAGATTTTTGACTTGGCCTTGGAAGGATATTCGGATACTGTTTTACTCTTTCTGTTTTTAGACATCTGAAGCAACTGATTCGTATTTTTCTGACCAGCTCGATGTCGCTATACAAAATACAACTAGTAGAATTCGTTGTAATCTCCTGCACTGTGAACGCAAATAACTCGAAGTTTTTTGAGTTCAATACGAGCAAAGATATCTTGGCTTATGTCCATGTGCTCTCCGCCCTATATAAGTAATAAGAGATGGCGAGATTCTTATAAAATCGCCTTAGTCTTTGCAGGAACACCGCGAGTCGGCATTTCACCAGGCCGAGATGGTTGCATTGTGCTGCATGCGTTGGACTACTTGCTTTGAGGGTCAGGTGGAGGAAAGAGATATCCTTGCACTGGACAATCAGGCGGTGATCAGACGCATGAAGCAAACATTACAACATCATTGCCACTGGGATTGGCTGGCAGAAGAATGAAGATTTTGGGACATCATTGGGTGGAGACCCAGTCGACGAAACAGATTTTCACATAAAAAACAGATGCTAACGGTAACACTAGGAATCGAACCCAGGGAAGAACTCTGGAGAAATTCAGAGAGTTTATCTGGGTAATGATTTATAGTGGTAGAGAGACGAAAAGAGTCTCGTCAATGGTGGTCTGATTCGAATATCTCTGGAAAAATATATATACCTAGTCTTTGGTGGAAATATTTTAGTCTTTGCTAGTGTCAATTGCCTTCTTAAGCTAAATAAACAGTGATTGGCTTGCTAAACTGTTGATGGTGTCTTGCTTTATAGTTAGCTACCTAAAAGTTATAGCTCTCGAAATTTGGTTTTTCAAACCAAGAGCGGAGACTTGATATTTGTATTTGAAAATTAATATTTTATACAGATTTTTTTTTTTAATTTTACGAATTTTTCAAATACTGACGAATTTTTAATCTAAGGAATTGAGAACAATTAAAGTCAAATAAACTGAAAAGGATGCTTCAAAATCAATTCCTTCTCTATTTTTAAATATCAAGAAAATTTTGTAACAGAATATTAACCTGCTTTGAAAGATGATGCAATTTCTGACAGCGACGTACAAAACACATGAAGGGAAGGCCCTAGTCTTTGAATGTATGTTCAGAAAAATAACAAAAAACTAATACTTAATAATAATACTTGTAAGACCCAACTATAAAAAAATTAAACTAGACACAAATATAAATAATTAACAATCGTTGTGCGAATTGACAATTGCAATTCTGCACTTTTTCGAGAGCCTGCTAACATTTTTTGCAATTCTGGCCCTTTTTTAGTTGGAGAAGTCCAGTAGAACACCCAGGAAGTTATGTGTGTCGATTTAAAGGCTGTGTGCCACAGCATTTATAGAGGCATCTCTGACATACAACTCGCCAGGTTACTCAGAATGGCGATGGGGTACGTATATCAGAAACAAAATAATCGAACCCTTGGATGTTGAAGAACCATTTATACAAACTGGTGCTGTCACGTGACTTCTTCATTGTCATCTTTGTAAATGTTCTACCTTCGATGAAAATAGAAAACTCTTAAAAAATATATTATCTCTATTTCCAACTACGCATATCGTCATTAAAGTGTCGTTTAAATAGAACACGCTAACTTTTTGTTCCACTATTATAATATATAGTTTGGCGTTAGAATTAAAACCACCCCAAAGCGGAAAGCCGAATCGCACCTTCACAATTTTAAAATATTAAATGGAATTATATCCACCCACAGATGCGAATACCCGTTTCCGCCGCTTTGATCTCTGTTATTGTCTATTGTTTATTTTCAAAATGCAAATGTGCTTATGCTGACATATATTCCTTAGTTGTGTGCAAATACCAAATTGTTATTAACATTTATTTGGCATTTTTAAGGTCAGTAGGGAGTTGTAAGCCTGCAATATGTGGAAAGTAGTGAAAAAGATATTCCAAGTTAGTAGTTAATTTGGTTTCTGGGCTTATGTGACGATCTCAAAACCCCACTCAACCTAACCTAACTTAAACTATGTACATACACCTAAAAAAGTAACATACGGCAGTGACGAAAGGAGTAACACATGAATATGCATATGTATCTAGCGAAATTGTTCAAGGTCATCGTTATGTTTTGAAACGACGAAGTGACGCCAAAGAATTTGTAATCATTTAATTTCACCCCTTACTTAACCAAAAGTAAGGTGCGATGCCCTCAGTTACATGGCTACAGAACATTAACAGAGCTGCGGTAACCAACAAAAAATATTTGAAGACTTACAAGTTATCTATCAGACCCGCATGCAGCGCTGTTAGTACCTCCTCACAGAGCTAATGCGCACGCATTCAAGGTTGTCACTGTCATAGCATCTCAACAGATTTGTGATACCCAAATGCATATGCTGTCAGAACCTCATGAGAGGCTGTCACAGCCAAATGGGAAGCTGAGAAAGCCTAGTAAAAGTATTCTCATACCCCCATAAATCTTGATGGATGTTTAACCTTTTTGAAGCATTATTATTAGCTCGACTTCTTAAAAATTTGGATAGCTTACAGCTATTTTTGAGACCCGGTTTATAACTACATATATGTATATATTCCTTACCTGTTGGAGAGGCAATATAAAAAATGTATAAAATAAATTCAAACAGAACCGGTATCTCTTTTCCACTTTTCCAAAATGCATACAAAACAGTTTTGAAAAATAGCAGTTTTGAAAACTAGACCAACACATAGCTGCCATAGACGCTTGTCAGTTGTCATTTATTCTACGAGCCAGAACAACTTACCCTAAGCAGAACTGTACATAAAAGAGCTATTATAGTCGTATGGCAGTGCTTGTACCGTAGCGCAGCTGATTAAATGTTGTTGTAAAATAGCATAGGACGCTTAACGGGTAACAGTACATTGGTGTATGGTGTTCATAACCGACACAAATTAAGTTCGTTAATAACCGCGTCTTAAAGAGCTATGGTAGCTCTTGATGCCTGATAGCCTCGACATCCAAGATATGGGTAAACTTGCCAAGCTATGGGTGTAGGAAACAAGTTTTCTGGTTTGTTACCCATATTTTAAAATTAAATACTTATAAAATTCAACTACATGGGAGTCAAAGTAACTGCATACGCAGATCATGTACTTACTATGGGAACGTTTTTACCGACCATAGGCAACATGTTAGGAAACTCACTTAGGGTATTAAGCACGTGGACAAAACAATGCGACCTTGGGGTCTAATAATAATAATAGAAATAATAAAAATAGTTGACGCAACAGGTCTGTAGGGACCCTGGGCCTAGCTTCTCGCAACCATTCGTTTTGTGTGAGTTTCAAACTTTTGGAACAAATGGAAGGGATCTACAATTTTATGTAGATTCCAAACAGCCGATTGAGAAGCTCTTTCAAGACAGTTATACTCTCGGATGTTTGTCAGACGTTTGGGAGAGGTGGCGCAGTGAAAAAAACCCTGAGTGGGAATTTGGGCTTTTGCGGGATTCGAACCTGGGACCCCTAGCTTAGTAGTCCAACACACTAACCACTAAGCCACTGCGCCTACGGCCTTGGGGTCTATCCGCGATTCGAGCCACCAACTCTGGAGGGAATACCCCTAAGCGTGGCAGATAGTTCGATGTACCTGGAAAGTATCCTTGATAGGAAACTTAATTGGAAGCCGAATGTCAATGAAAGAGTAAAAAAAGCAGCGAATGCTTTCGACGCATGCAACCGCATCTTGGGCAGGAGTTGGGGACGATTCTCAATCTGACACTTCTAGACCTATACATGGAAGAATCCGCAGCCAAACGTGCCTTAAGGATCAGCCAAACTAACACTTGGGACCCTTGCAACTTTGGGTATGCACAGATCTTAGGTAAACACGTAGGGAACGTTGCCACTTCAGACCACCTGCTTCTTTCCGAGTACGGGAGAATGGAACACAATGAACCCAAGAAAAGAAAATCAATATCCATCTACACAGATGGAGGATCAAAGCTGGACTGTGGAACATTGCTCAATCAGACTACCTGATAGCAGCAGTTTCTTCCAAGCTGAGGTTTTGTTAATTGCGGAAGCGCCCCGTAAATATTGGCTATACCAAGCGATATTACCATCTTCGTTGACAGTCAGGCGGCAATAAAAGCAGTTTCTGCCAATGAAATAAAATCCAAATTAGTCCACCGCTCAAGAGCTGGTGGTCTACTGGTCCCTGGACACACGACACAGTGACAAAACCGGCAATGAGAGGGCGGATGAACTGTCGAGAGAGAGGTCCGTAATGGATCTTGATCGACCACTTCAATCGATCGAGACACCACTTTGCGGCCTCAGAGAATGTCTGGAGCACAGCTACGGGTCGAAATAGCTCCCAACTGTGAATGAGAAATATCATGGAAACTTTGGGCAGAATATAACAGAAGCCGGACCATAAAAATTCATAAAAATTTGCAAAATTTTACACTAATTAGTCGTTTATGGTTTGGCGTAAGGCCGTCTACCAGATTGGCAATTAATCTATTTTAAATTATAAATATAGTAATAGTAATAATAACTTTAAATAAAAATACTGCTCAGAAATCGGCTTCCAATATACCCAAGACTGCCGTTTAATAAATTAATAACTTCGTCAAAACTCAGCAAAGATCGTCCGAAGTATCTCACGCGGAATTCGCTTAAAATGGGGCATCTTCCAATGAAGTGTTATACATCCTCCCTCTCTTTAAGGTTACACAGGTCGCATAATAATGGAAGATCGGTTCGATGCGGAATAAAGTATAGATTTACTAATTCACCTCTTAGTTTGAATACTGTGCTTATCAGTTGAAGAGAATAGCGGTTAAGAAGGTAAGTAGATGCGGTTCCCTTGAGGTTGTGGTTGAATCTAGGATACACCAGCCTATGTTGCGATGCATGTGCTTCATTAAGACATCTATCGTACAAAGAGTTACCCGCCATTTTCAATATATTGGTAAACATTTGTTTTAACATCGAGGGATCCGAGTCAGCTGCAATACTTAAACGCAATCCGTAATTTTCTGCCAAATCCTCCCACTTTTGCACCAAGTGACCTCTTGTTGAAATCACATGCTTCAGGACAATCCAGGGCAACCTTTCCCTTTCCATCGCCCCTACCCTAGCAATGTAATCTGCATGCATCTTAAGGGTATCCAAAAAGAGTGGGGGCATTCCAGTTTCTAAGTGCAGCATATAATTTGGAGTACAAGAGGGTAGTTTAAAGATACGCTTCAGAAAGTACCTAAGAAACTTCTCAATTTCCTCGTAATAGCGGTAACCCCAAATCTGGGCCCCGTACAGCAGTATTGATGCCGCGGTTGCACGAAAAAGCTTTATTTTCGAGGAGTGATCGATATACTTGCTGTCAATGCAAGGACCCCAAACTGATGAAATAGCTCTTTTAGCTGCTGCTAGATTAGATTCAAAGTGTTTTTTCATATTCAGGTTAGATGTTATTATCACACCTAAATATTTATATTCTTTTACTATTTCCACCCGTTCACCTTGATAGAACCATTTTTCGTTACGGGAGAACCTCCCTCCACCATCTCTAAAAATCATCATCTTAGATTTCGTTAGATTTACCGTCAAGTTCCATTGCTTGCAGTATCTTTCCAAACGGTTGATGACAAGCTGCATCCCTTCTACTGTGTCCGCCAAAAACACAATATCGTCCGCGAACTTCAGCGCTGGAATCCGTACACCTCCAAATTCTATCCCTCTCCCCACCTCCTCTGCTATATCATTTATAAATAGGATGAAGAGCAACGTACTTAGTATGCAGCCTTGCTTAACTCCCATTTGCGTTTCAAATTCTTCCGATACATAATCTCCATTCCAAACGTACGCAACATTGTTCTCGTACATCGCTTCAAGAACTTTAATAATTTTGCTTGACAAACCAATTTGATACAACTTATAGAAAAGTGCTTTGCGAGCTATGGAGTCAAAAGCTGCACGGAAGTCAACAAAGAAGGCGTATAGCTTTTTGCGGTTGTGTTTAAAAGTTTCCGCAATGTTCGTAATAGTAAAAATGTGGTCCAGCGTTGAATAATGCTTCCTGAACCCAGCCTGGTACTCGTTTAAGATCTTGTTGGAAGCTATCCATTGTATAAGCCTATTATATATCATAGCACTAAATAGTTTCACCGAAGTATTCAAAAAAGAAATGCCTCTGTAGTTTGCCGGGTTATCTAGCTCTCCTTTTTTATGCAATGGAAAGATTATCGCTCTTTTTAAACTCCCTGGAATACTTGCTGTTACGAAAATCCTGTTAAATTCCTTAGTTAGCGCAATGAGAAATTCAGAAGAGCAATTCTTGTAGAACTCGAAAGGAATCCGGTCGTCGCCTGGGGCTTTTCTCACTTTAGACGAATCAATTGCGCTTTTCACTTCGAAAAGAGTAAACGGCGCATCTAAAAGTTCATCTGCAAATGATGGGGCTGCGTATTGCGGTAATGGGGAAAACCGCGGGGTGTTGAGTAGATTTTCGAAATACTGTCTGAGCTCAGAAGCTTGCAAAGAAGACGAGATCAAATTCGGTCTGCCAGTAGCAATTTTAGCCGCTTTCCAAAATTCTGCAGAGGATCTTGCAGAGTTGAGAACTGCTATGGTCTTCTGTTTAAATTGTTTTCTCATTTCCATGCAAAGACGTTTAAAGTTTTTATTGGCTTCGGCATAGAGTTCTTTCGACGAGCTAGTGTTACTAGACCTTAGGCGCCTTAGCAATGCAAAGGATCTATTTCTCGCCTTGAGACAATCGCTGTCGAACCACTTCTGCTTACTGACTACAGGTTTTGCATTTACAGTAAACGGTGCAGCCCTTTTTATTATAGCGGTAAGATCGTCGATCTGTATCGCTGCATTTTGTTCACTTAGACTCGCAAGCTCAGAAGTCAGCTTATTTTGATAAGAGACAAGAAATTTGTTCTTCCAAACCAACTTCGGCAGAAGAGCCAGCTGCTTTGCGAATGGCGCATCACCAGTATTCGAAACTGCACACGATATTTCTAATGGCATATGGTCGGAAAACGTTTGAGCTGCTATCGAAAAAGCGTTGACTATTGATTTCCATTTTCCTGATAATAGGCAGTAGTCTATAACGGAGCATGAAGTTCCACGAATAAAGGTAAGTTCACCATCCATGTCTCCTTTACAGCTTCCATTGAGTATCGTGCAGTCATACGCGTCAGCAGTTTCCAATAGCTTCACGCCCTTTCCATCACATAGGTCGTCCTTTGATTTCCTCGTTGCATGTATAAATGATGACACATGACCACTTGAAAAATTGTTTTGCGATAACCCTAACCTTGCGTTAAAGTCTCCAGCAAGCAGAAGATCCGGCGAATTTAAAGACTGAAGAACATCGGAGAGCCTATCGTAGTCGCGCAACCAATGACTGCAGTTTAGATAAATTGGAACGATGCAAAGGGTTTCTCCATTGATGATTACATCAAGTACGTAGATTCCTTCCACCAATCTAAACTTTATTTCAACCATCTTAAGAGATTTCCGATAGCCTAGCAGTTCGCCGCCGCTACCTCTTCCGAACAAACTGGACTTAATTGCTGGGATCCATTTCACTTCATAATCTCTAAAAATGCTACTGAATCTAATTTCTTCCCCGGCTAAAACATGAGTTTCATAAAGCATAAAGACGTCAAAGCTTTTAATATAGTTGAAAAAATTGGAAAAAAATAATTTGTTCTTTAAGCCTGCAACATTATAACTTAATATGTTAAATGACACTATTTCCTGATTTACTTCATTTTTACTATAAACTTCATTTTTATTGCTACATAATTTTGTTTTGTTTAAGAAATTTCGGCAGACGGCATTATTATTAAAAATTAGGATGAGGCTCCAAAGACGAAGAACTGCTACTTGCGTTTCCACCCGATACATTTCCACCTTTAATGTTTACGTTTCTGACAGTTGCATCTGTCACTGTAGAACTGACGTCCACGATCTGCTGAAGGAGTGACATCCCACATTCACTGTCAAAGCCCTCACATCGGATTTTGTTATTATTATCAATAAAGAATGTTTTATTACTTATTTTAAGTTTATTTCCAATCACGATAGGTTTTGCGTTTTTATTTTTGCTCTCGATGTCCGATTTCAACATGAACAACGTCTTCCTTCGGTTACGAGAAGCTTCAGTGAAATCTCTGTGAATCGATACCTTGTTGCCTCTTAGAGTAGTTGCGTTGTTTAGCACACGGTGTGACCTCAAAACCCTGACGTCCGATATAAGTGATAGATCACTACTTCCCAGAAGTTGCAGACATATGCTTTGGGCTTTGTCCTCTGGCAAGATGCCTGTTTCGACAGGCATGTGCAATACAACGTTGCTCTCAATCGATCTTCTCTCTAACATCTCTACCTTTCGCTCCAAAGATGCGTAAGAAGCTTCAATCTCCTGCAATTTGTGACGCAGCAATGTATTGTCGTTTTGTATTGCTTGGAGTTCTACAGAGACTCCCTCGACATCAGCCTTAGTTGCCACATTCTTGAGTCTGTCATCGAGCAAAGATGCCATGGAACCAACTATAAGGGATTTTAGGTTCCCAATTGACATTTTGCCGACCATCGATTGATTGGTAGCAGCGGGCGAAGCCTGCCCTTCCTCCGGTGACGTTTCAAAAATACGACGCTTGCCGCCACTCACATGTGCATTGTTGTTGGACATTTTCGGCTGCGTTCTCCGTATACCCCCAACCATTGCAAATTATGAAGTAGATGCTTAAACTTGAACTGACTCACCAAGAATCGTGAATTGTCCCTTGAGGTAATGATGCAATTACACTGAGTACCTACCACTTTTTAGGCAGATTTGTAAAGAAAAATATTGTAAAAACAGGTTTAAATTGGGCGAGCGATTTTACGTGCGTTTAGGCTGTCAAATGTCCGCGTTGCCAATCGTTGGAATGACCACATACACGAAGTCGCCAAGAACGCTGCGAAATGTCTAGGTTCCCTCAAACGGTGCAAGAAATATTTTACCCCTTCTGATCTGGCTGCCATGTACAAGGCGTTCATTCGCTCCAAACTTGAGTATAACTCCCATATCTGGTCTGGTGCTCCCAAAACCTCATTGCACCTGCTGGATAGGATACAGAATCGTGCTTTAAAACTTATTGGAGACACAAATATAGCGAATTCTATAAATTCGCTCGAACATCGCAGAAATGTAATGTAACATGTCTCTCATTGTTTTATCGCTATTTCTATAAACAGTGCTCAAGCGAAATCGCCAGCTGCATTCCAACCCTTCAACAATTCAACCGCAATACTCGCCAAGCCAGGAATGCCCATCAGTTTACCCTTCATCCTACCTTCGGTCGTACTATGACACACGACACAGTGACAAAACCGGCAATGAGATGAACTGTCGAGAGAGAGGTCCGTAATGGATCTTGATCGACCACTTCAATCGATCGAGACACCACTTTGCGGCCTCAGAGAATGTCTGGAGCACAGCTACGGGTCGAAATAGCTCCCAACTGTGAATGAGAAATATCATGGAAACTTTGGGCAGAATATAACAGAAGCCGGACCATAAAAATTCATAAAAATTTGCAAAATTTTACACTAATTAGTCGTTTATGGTTTGGCGTAAGGCCGTCTACCAGATTGGCAATTAATCTATTTTAAATTATAAATATAGTAATAGTAATAATAACTTTAAATAAAAATACTGCTCAAAAATCGGCTTCCAATATACCCAAGACTGCCGTTTAATAAATTAATAACTTCGTCAAAACTCAGCAAAGATCGTCCGAAGTATCTCACGCGGAATTCGCTTAAAATGGGGCATCTTCCAATGAAGTGGTATACATCCTCCCTCTCTTTAAGGTTACACAGGTCGCATAATAATGGAAGATCGGTTCGATGCGGAATAAAGTATAGATTTACTAATTCACCTCTTAGTTTGAATACTGTGCTTATCAGTTGAAGAGAATAGCGGTTAAGAAGGTAAGTAGATGCGGTTCCCTTGAGGTTGTGGTTGAATCTAGGATACACCAGCCTATGTTGCGATGCATGTGCTTCATTAAGACATCTATCGTACAAAGAGTTACCCGCCATTTTCAATATATTGGTAAACATTTGTTTTAACATCGAGGGATCCGAGTCAGCTGCAATACTTAAACGCAATCCGTAATTTTCTGCCAAATCCTCCCACTTTTGCACCAAGTGACCTCTTGTTGAAATCACATGCTTCAGGACAATCCAGGGCAACCTTTCCCTTTCCATAGCCCCTACCCTAGCAATGTAATCTGCATGCATCTTAAGGGTATCCAAAAAGAGTGGGGGCATTCCAGTTTCTAAGTGCAGCATATAATTTGGAGTACAAGAGGGTAGTTTAAAGATACGCTTCAGAAAGTACCTAAGAAAATTCTCAATTTCCTCGTAATAGCGGTAACCCCAAATCTGGGCCCCGTACAGCAGTATTGATGCCGCGGTTGCACGAAAAAGCTTTATTTTCGAGGAGTGATCGATATACTTGCTGTCGATGCCAGGACCCCAAACTGATGAAATAGCTCTTTTAGCTGCTGCAAAGTGTTTTTTCATATTCAGGTTAGATGTTATTATCACACCTAAATATTTATATTCTTTTACTATTTCCACCCGTTCACCTCGATAGAACCATTTTTCGTTACGGGAGAATTTCCCTCCACCATCTCTAAAAATCATCATCTTAGATTTCGTTAGATTTACCGTCAAGTTCCATTGCTTGCAGTATCTTTCCAAACGGTTGATGACAAGCTGCATCCCTTCTACTGTGTCCGCCAAAAACACAATATCGTCCGCGAACTTTAGCGCTGGAATCCGTACACCACCAAATTCTATCCCTCTTCCCACCTCCTCTGCTATATCATTTATAAATAGGATGAAGAGCAACGTACTTAGTATGCAGCCTTGCTTAACTGAACTCCCATTTGCGTTTCAAATTCGTCCGATACATAATCTCCATTCCAAACGTACGCAACATTGTTCTCGTACATCGCTTCAAGAACTTTAATAATTTTGCTTGACAAACCAATTTGATACAACTTATAGAAAATTGCTTTGCGCGCTATGGAATCAAAAGCTGCACGGAAGTCAACAAAGAAGGCGTATAGCTTTTTGCGGTTGTGTTTAAAAGTTTCCGCAATGTTCGTAATAGTAAAAATGTGGTCCAGCGTTGAATAATGCTTCCTGAACCCAGCCTGACTCGTTTAAGATCTTGTTGGAAGCTATCCATTGTATAAGCCAGCGGCGTCGCGTGAATTACTTAGATGGGTGTGCAATTCTTTAAAATTATATATTTTATAAAAATACGGATTTATTTATTGTTTTCATAATTAAAATAAAAAAAAAAACAATAAAAAAAACTCCATTGTTCAAGTTAATAATAGAAAAAAAAAAAAAAGAAAAAGCACCGCACGAAACTGCAGCCACTTATACCTACTACCTAAACGAAAAGCGAAATTCGTTCATTCATTCATCGAGATCGACTGTCGTGCACTGCTTTTTTTTGCACGAGCGTCGATGTATTGCATGTCTGTTTGACTTATGACGCTTTACGGAAACAGAACAAAACAAAAGAAAATAATGAATATTCCGTGTGCACAGAAAGCGAGTGCACGAGTTCACTACAAGTTCATCAAAGTAAAGCGACATTAGCAGGTACGGCGTGCGGGTGACGAATGACGATGGGGATGAATTCTTGTAGCTGAAGGAAGGTATATAGTTTGGAGTTGGATGAACTTATTTGATGAATACGTGCACAGCCAGATTTCGTGCGAGTTTATTGTTTTCTCTTTGTTTCTCTCAACGATGAAGGAATTTTGAAAGAAAAATTAGGAAGGATGAATATGAGTATTATTATAGTAGGCTGTGTGATGTGATGTGATGGAGGTTTTATGGGATGTGTAAAGTGTAATTGAGCACATCATATTTATGTGTGTTTTTATTATTTGAGTGTTCGATGAGTGATTTTTTTGGTTAGATCAGGGTGTGCAATGCACACCTTGCACACCCTGACGAGACGCCACTGGTATAAGCCTATTATATATCATAGCACTAAATAGTTTCACCGAAGTATTCAAAAATGAAATGCCTCTGTAGTTTGCCGGGTTATCTAGCTCTCCTTTTTTATGCAATGGAAAGATTATCGCTCTTTTGAAACTCCCTGGAATACTTGCTGTTACGAAAATCCTGTTGAATTCCTTAGTAAGCGCAATGAGAAATTCAGAAGAGCAATTCTTGTAGAACTCGAAAGGAATCCGGTCGTCACCTGGGGCTTTTCTCACTTTAGACGAATCAATTGCGCTTTTCACTTCGAAAAGAGTAAACGGCGCATCTAAAAGTTCATCTGCAAATGATGAGGCTGCGTATTGCGGTAATGGGGAAAACCGCGGGGTGTTGAGTAGATTTTCGAAATACTGTCTGAGCTCAGAAGCTTGCAAAGAAGACGAGATCAAATTCGGTCTGCCAGTAGCAATTTTAGCCGCTTTCCAAAATTCTGCAGAGGATCTTGCAGAGTTGAGAACTGCTATGGTCTGCAGTTTAAATTGTTTTCTCTTTTCCATGCAAAGACGTTTAAAGTTTTTATTGGCTTCGGCATAGAGTTCTTTCGACGAGCTAGTGTCACTAGTCCTTAGGCGCCTGAGCAATGCAAACGATCTATTTATCGCCTTGAGACAGTCGCTGTCGAACCACTTCTGCTTACTGACTACAGGTTTTGCATTAACAGTAAACGGTGCAGCCCTTTTTATTATAGCGGTAAGATCGTCGATCTGTATCGCTGCATTTTGTTCACTTAGACTCGCAAGCTCAGAAGTCAGCTTATTTTGATAAGAGACAAGAAATTTGTTGTTCCAAACCAACTTCGGCAGAAGAGCCAGCTGCTTTGCGAATGGCGCAGCACCAGTATTCGAAACTGCACACGATATTTCTAATGGCATATGGTCGGAAAACGTTTGAGCTGCTATCGAAAAAGCGTTGACTATTGATTTCCATTTTCCTGATAATAGGCAGTAGTCTATAACGAAGCATGAAGTTCCACGAATAAAGGTAAGTTCACCATCCAAGTCTCCTTTACAGCTTCCATTGAGTACCTATCGTGCAGTCATACGCGTCAGCAGTTTCCAATAGCTTCACGCCCTTTCCATCACATAGATCGTCCTTTGATTTCCTCGTTGCATGTATAAATGATGACACATGACCACTTGAAAAATTGTTTTGCGATAACCCTAACCTTGCGTTAAAGTCTCCAGCAAGCAGAAGATCCGGCCAATTTAAAGACTGAAGAACATCGGAGAGCCTGTCGTAGTCGCGCAACCAATGACTGCAGTTTAGATAAATAGGAACGATGCAAAGGGTTTCTCCATTGATGATTACATCAAGTACGTAGATTCCTTCCACCAATCTAAACTTTATTTCAACCATCTTAAGAGATTTCCGATAGCCTAGCAGTTCGCCGCCGCTACCTCTTCCGAACAAACTGGACTTAATTGCTGGGATCCATTTCACTTCATAATCTCTAAAAATGCTACTGAATCTAATTTCTTCCCCGGCTAAAACATGAGTTTCATAAAGCATAAAGACGTCAAAGCTTTTAATATAGTTGAAAAAATTGGAAAAAAATAATTTGTTCTTTAAGCCTGCAACATTATAACTTAATATGTTAAATGACACTATTTCCTGATTTACTTCATTTTTACCATAAACTTCATTTTTATTGCTACATAATTTTGTTTTGTTTAAGAAATTTCGGCAGACGGCATTATTATTAAAAATTAGGATGAGGCTCCAAAGACGAAGAACTGCTACTTGCGTTTCCACCCGATACATTTCCACCTTTAATGTTTACGTTTCTGACAGTTGCATCTGTCACTGTAGAACTGACGTCCACGATCTGCTGAAGGAGTGACATCCCACATTCACTGTCAAAGCCCTCACATCGGATTTTGTTATTATTATCAATAAAGAATGTTTTATTACTGTTTTTATTTTTGCTCTCGATGTCCGATTTCAACATGAACAACGTCTTCCTTCGGTTACGAGAAGCTTCAGTGAAATCTCTGTGAATCGATACCTTGTTGCCTCTTAGAGTAGTTGCGTTGTTTAGCACACGGCGAACGTCTTCTTTCTTCTTTAATTTTACAATTGCATTAGAAGTGTTGTTGTGTGACCTCAAAACCCTGACGTCCGATATAAGTGATAGATCACTACTTCCCAGAAGTTGCAGACATATGCTTTGGGCTTTGTCCTCTGGCAAGATGCCTGTTTCGACAGGCATGTGCAATACAACGTTGCTCTCAATCGATCTTCTCTCTAACATCTCTACCTTTCGCTCCAAAGATGCGTAAGAAGCTTCAATCTCCTGCAATTTGTGACGCAGCAAAAAAAAAAAAAAAGTTGCCACATTCTTGAGTCTGTCATCGAGCAAAGATGCCATGGAACCAACTATAAGGGATTTTAGGTTCCCAATTGACATTTTGCCGACCATCGATTGATTGGTAGCAGCGGGCGAAGCCTGCCCTTCCTCCGGTGACGTTTCAAAAATACGACGCTTGCCGCCACTCACATGTGCATTGTTGTTGGACATTTTCGGCTGCGTTCTCCGTATACCCCCAACCATTGCAAATTATGAAGTAGATGCTTAAACTTGAACTGACTCACCAAGAATCGTGAATTGTCCCTTGAGGTAATGATGCAATTACACTGAGTACCTACCACTTTTTAGGCAGATTTGTAAAGAAAAATATTGTAAAAACAGGTTTAAATTGGGCGAGCGATTTTACGTGCGTTTAGGCTGTCAAATGTCCGCGTTGCCAATCGTTGGAATGACCACATACACGAAGTCGCCAAGAACGCTGCGAAATGTCTAGGTTCCCTCAAACGGTGCAAGAAATATTTTACCCCTTCTGATCTGGCTGCCATGTACAAGGCGTTCATTCGCTCCAAACTTGAGTATAACTCCCATATCTGGTCTGGTGCTCCCAAAACCTCATTGCACCTGCTGGATAGGATACAGAATCGTGCTTTAAAACTTATTGGAGACACAAATATAGCGAATTCTATAAATTCGCTCGAACATCGCAGAAATGTAATGTAACATGTCTCTCATTGTTTTATCGCTATTTCTATAAACAGTGCTCAAGCGAAATCGCCAGCTGCATTCCAACCCTTCAACAATTCAACCGCAATACTCGCCAAGCCAGGAATGCCCATCAGTTTACCCTTCATCCTACCTTCGGTCGTACTATGACACACGACACAGTGACAAAACCGGCAATGAGATGAACTGTCGAGAGAGAGGTCCGTAATGGATCTTGATCGACCACTTCAATCGATCGAGACACCACTTTGCGGCCTCAGAGAATGTCTGGAGCACAGCTACGGGTCGAAATAGCTCCCAACTGTGAATGAGAAATATCATGGAAACTTTGGGCAGAATATAACAGAAGCCGGACCATAAAAATTCATAAAAATTTGCAAAATTTTACACTAATTAGTCGTTTATGGTTTGGCGTAAGGCCGTCTACCAGATTGGCAATTAATCTATTTTAAATTATAAATATAGTAATAGTAATAATAACTTTAAATAAAAATACTGCTCAAAAATCGGCTTCCAATATACCCAAGACTGCCGTTTAATAAATTAATAACTTCGTCAAAACTCAGCAAAGATCGTCCGAAGTATCTCACGCGGAATTCGCTTAAAATGGGGCATCTTCCAATGAAGTGGTATACATCCTCCCTCTCTTTAAGGTTACACAGGTCGCATAATAATGGAAGATCGGTTCGATGCGGAATAAAGTATAGATTTACTAATTCACCTCTTAGTTTGAATACTGTGCTTATCAGTTGAAGAGAATAGCGGTTAAGAAGGTAAGTAGATGCGGTTCCCTTGAGGTTGTGGTTGAATCTAGGATACACCAGCCTATGTTGCGATGCATGTGCTTCATTAAGACATCTATCGTACAAAGAGTTACCCGCCATTTTCAATATATTGGTAAACATTTGTTTTAACATCGAGGGATCCGAGTCAGCTGCAATACTTAAACGCAATCCGTAATTTTCTGCCAAATCCTCCCACTTTTGCACCAAGTGACCTCTTGTTGAAATCACATGCTTCAGGACAATCCAGGGCAACCTTTCCCTTTCCATAGCCCCTACCCTAGCAATGTAATCTGCATGCATCTTAAGGGTATCCAAAAAGAGTGGGGGCATTCCAGTTTCTAAGTGCAGCATATAATTTGGAGTACAAGAGGGTAGTTTAAAGATACGCTTCAGAAAGTACCTAAGAAAATTCTCAATTTCCTCGTAATAGCGGTAACCCCAAATCTGGGCCCCGTACAGCAGTATTGATGCCGCGGTTGCACGAAAAAGCTTTATTTTCGAGGAGTGATCGATATACTTGCTGTCGATGCCAGGACCCCAAACTGATGAAATAGCTCTTTTAGCTGCTGCAAAGTGTTTTTTCATATTCAGGTTAGATGTTATTATCACACCTAAATATTTATATTCTTTTACTATTTCCACCCGTTCACCTCGATAGAACCATTTTTCGTTACGGGAGAATTTCCCTCCACCATCTCTAAAAATCATCATCTTAGATTTCGTTAGATTTACCGTCAAGTTCCATTGCTTGCAGTATCTTTCCAAACGGTTGATGACAAGCTGCATCCCTTCTACTGTGTCCGCCAAAAACACAATATCGTCCGCGAACTTTAGCGCTGGAATCCGTACACCACCAAATTCTATCCCTCTTCCCACCTCCTCTGCTATATCATTTATAAATAGGATGAAGAGCAACGTACTTAGTATGCAGCCTTGCTTAACTGAACTCCCATTTGCGTTTCAAATTCGTCCGATACATAATCTCCATTCCAAACGTACGCAACATTGTTCTCGTACATCGCTTCAAGAACTTTAATAATTTTGCTTGACAAACCAATTTGATACAACTTATAGAAAATTGCTTTGCGCGCTATGGAATCAAAAGCTGCACGGAAGTCAACAAAGAAGGCGTATAGCTTTTTGCGGTTGTGTTTAAAAGTTTCCGCAATGTTCGTAATAGTAAAAATGTGGTCCAGCGTTGAATAATGCTTCCTGAACCCAGCCTGACTCGTTTAAGATCTTGTTGGAAGCTATCCATTGTATAAGCCAGCGGCGTCGCGTGAATTACTTAGATGGGTGTGCAATTCTTTAAAATTATATATTTTATAAAAATACGGATTTATTTATTGTTTTCATAATTAAAATAAAAAAAAAAACAATAAAAAAAACTCCATTGTTCAAGTTAATAATAGAAAAAAAAAAAAAAGAAAAAGCACCGCACGAAACTGCAGCCACTTATACCTACTACCTAAACGAAAAGCGAAATTCGTTCATTCATTCATCGAGATCGACTGTCGTGCACTGCTTTTTTTTGCACGAGCGTCGATGTATTGCATGTCTGTTTGACTTATGACGCTTTACGGAAACAGAACAAAACAAAAGAAAATAATGAATATTCCGTGTGCACAGAAAGCGAGTGCACGAGTTCACTACAAGTTCATCAAAGTAAAGCGACATTAGCAGGTACGGCGTGCGGGTGACGAATGACGATGGGGATGAATTCTTGTAGCTGAAGGAAGGTATATAGTTTGGAGTTGGATGAACTTATTTGATGAATACGTGCACAGCCAGATTTCGTGCGAGTTTATTGTTTTCTCTTTGTTTCTCTCAACGATGAAGGAATTTTGAAAGAAAAATTAGGAAGGATGAATATGAGTATTATTATAGTAGGCTGTGTGATGTGATGTGATGGAGGTTTTATGGGATGTGTAAAGTGTAATTGAGCACATCATATTTATGTGTGTTTTTATTATTTGAGTGTTCGATGAGTGATTTTTTTGGTTAGATCAGGGTGTGCAATGCACACCTTGCACACCCTGACGAGACGCCACTGGTATAAGCCTATTATATATCATAGCACTAAATAGTTTCACCGAAGTATTCAAAAATGAAATGCCTCTGTAGTTTGCCGGGTTATCTAGCTCTCCTTTTTTATGCAATGGAAAGATTATCGCTCTTTTGAAACTCCCTGGAATACTTGCTGTTACGAAAATCCTGTTGAATTCCTTAGTAAGCGCAATGAGAAATTCAGAAGAGCAATTCTTGTAGAACTCGAAAGGAATCCGGTCGTCACCTGGGGCTTTTCTCACTTTAGACGAATCAATTGCGCTTTTCACTTCGAAAAGAGTAAACGGCGCATCTAAAAGTTCATCTGCAAATGATGAGGCTGCGTATTGCGGTAATGGGGAAAACCGCGGGGTGTTGAGTAGATTTTCGAAATACTGTCTGAGCTCAGAAGCTTGCAAAGAAGACGAGATCAAATTCGGTCTGCCAGTAGCAATTTTAGCCGCTTTCCAAAATTCTGCAGAGGATCTTGCAGAGTTGAGAACTGCTATGGTCTGCAGTTTAAATTGTTTTCTCTTTTCCATGCAAAGACGTTTAAAGTTTTTATTGGCTTCGGCATAGAGTTCTTTCGACGAGCTAGTGTCACTAGTCCTTAGGCGCCTGAGCAATGCAAACGATCTATTTATCGCCTTGAGACAGTCGCTGTCGAACCACTTCTGCTTACTGACTACAGGTTTTGCATTAACAGTAAACGGTGCAGCCCTTTTTATTATAGCGGTAAGATCGTCGATCTGTATCGCTGCATTTTGTTCACTTAGACTCGCAAGCTCAGAAGTCAGCTTATTTTGATAAGAGACAAGAAATTTGTTGTTCCAAACCAACTTCGGCAGAAGAGCCAGCTGCTTTGCGAATGGCGCAGCACCAGTATTCGAAACTGCACACGATATTTCTAATGGCATATGGTCGGAAAACGTTTGAGCTGCTATCGAAAAAGCGTTGACTATTGATTTCCATTTTCCTGATAATAGGCAGTAGTCTATAACGAAGCATGAAGTTCCACGAATAAAGGTAAGTTCACCATCCAAGTCTCCTTTACAGCTTCCATTGAGTACCTATCGTGCAGTCATACGCGTCAGCAGTTTCCAATAGCTTCACGCCCTTTCCATCACATAGATCGTCCTTTGATTTCCTCGTTGCATGTATAAATGATGACACATGACCACTTGAAAAATTGTTTTGCGATAACCCTAACCTTGCGTTAAAGTCTCCAGCAAGCAGAAGATCCGGCCAATTTAAAGACTGAAGAACATCGGAGAGCCTGTCGTAGTCGCGCAACCAATGACTGCAGTTTAGATAAATAGGAACGATGCAAAGGGTTTCTCCATTGATGATTACATCAAGTACGTAGATTCCTTCCACCAATCTAAACTTTATTTCAACCATCTTAAGAGATTTCCGATAGCCTAGCAGTTCGCCGCCGCTACCTCTTCCGAACAAACTGGACTTAATTGCTGGGATCCATTTCACTTCATAATCTCTAAAAATGCTACTGAATCTAATTTCTTCCCCGGCTAAAACATGAGTTTCATAAAGCATAAAGACGTCAAAGCTTTTAATATAGTTGAAAAAATTGGAAAAAAATAATTTGTTCTTTAAGCCTGCAACATTATAACTTAATATGTTAAATGACACTATTTCCTGATTTACTTCATTTTTACCATAAACTTCATTTTTATTGCTACATAATTTTGTTTTGTTTAAGAAATTTCGGCAGACGGCATTATTATTAAAAATTAGGATGAGGCTCCAAAGACGAAGAACTGCTACTTGCGTTTCCACCCGATACATTTCCACCTTTAATGTTTACGTTTCTGACAGTTGCATCTGTCACTGTAGAACTGACGTCCACGATCTGCTGAAGGAGTGACATCCCACATTCACTGTCAAAGCCCTCACATCGGATTTTGTTATTATTATCAATAAAGAATGTTTTATTACTGTTTTTATTTTTGCTCTCGATGTCCGATTTCAACATGAACAACGTCTTCCTTCGGTTACGAGAAGCTTCAGTGAAATCTCTGTGAATCGATACCTTGTTGCCTCTTAGAGTAGTTGCGTTGTTTAGCACACGGCGAACGTCTTCTTTCTTCTTTAATTTTACAATTGCATTAGAAGTGTTGTTGTGTGACCTCAAAACCCTGACGTCCGATATAAGTGATAGATCACTACTTCCCAGAAGTTGCAGACATATGCTTTGGGCTTTGTCCTCTGGCAAGATGCCTGTTTCGACAGGCATGTGCAATACAACGTTGCTCTCAATCGATCTTCTCTCTAACATCTCTACCTTTCGCTCCAAAGATGCGTAAGAAGCTTCAATCTCCTGCAATTTGTGACGCAGCAAAAAAAAAAAAAAAGTTGCCACATTCTTGAGTCTGTCATCGAGCAAAGATGCCATGGAACCAACTATAAGGGATTTTAGGTTCCCAATTGACATTTTGCCGACCATCGATTGATTGGTAGCAGCGGGCGAAGCCTGCCCTTCCTCCGGTGACGTTTCAAAAATACGACGCTTGCCGCCACTCACATGTGCATTGTTGTTGGACATTTTCGGCTGCGTTCTCCGTATACCCCCAACCATTGCAAATTATGAAGTAGATGCTTAAACTTGAACTGACTCACCAAGAATCGTGAATTGTCCCTTGAGGTAATGATGCAATTACACTGAGTACCTACCACTTTTTAGGCAGATTTGTAAAGAAAAATATTGTAAAAACAGGTTTAAATTGGGCGAGCGATTTTACGTGCGTTTAGGCTGTCAAATGTCCGCGTTGCCAATCGTTGGAATGACCACATACACGAAGTCGCCAAGAACGCTGCGAAATGTCTAGGTTCCCTCAAACGGTGCAAGAAATATTTTACCCCTTCTGATCTGGCTGCCATGTACAAGGCGTTCATTCGCTCCAAACTTGAGTATAACTCCCATATCTGGTCTGGTGCTCCCAAAACCTCATTGCACCTGCTGGATAGGATACAGAATCGTGCTTTAAAACTTATTGGAGACACAAATATAGCGAATTCTATAAATTCGCTCGAACATCGCAGAAATGTAATGTAACATGTCTCTCATTGTTTTATCGCTATTTCTATAAACAGTGCTCAAGCGAAATCGCCAGCTGCATTCCAACCCTTCAACAATTCAACCGCAATACTCGCCAAGCCAGGAATGCCCATCCAGTTTACCCTTCATCCTACTTTCGGTCGTACTATGAAATATAGAGATTCTTTCATAAGCCGTACAACACGAATGTGGAATGCCTTGGACAGCTCGGTCTTTCCCACTCCCCTCAGTGCAATTTGCAGACATTTAAAACCAATGTGCATCGGAATCTCCTATCTTCTCTATCCCAATTTCCTTAACGCCCGCGCTGTGTATTTCAAACTATACACCATAAGAGTAGTCATAACCTCTTTAGCGCGTGTTCCTCACTTGAGGAACAGAACACTTGGAAGGTACTGTCTGATCTTCATAGGTTTTTGAGGACGACGATTTGAGGGCTAAACAGCATCTATTACCCACAAAGGGGAGGGGGTGAGGAACAGTAAATAACTACTAAAAACAAATTTAGTATCTTTGTTCACAAATTTGGGAAAATTCAGCATTCAACATTCTGGATCCTGGCTTTCGAAAATGGTAAAGTACTTTTTTGTAAGTGCTACCGTTGTTTTTATAATATATCTTCTTTCATTTTAAGTATTTCGCTTTTTATATTACATTTCCCGCCCAAACGGAGCTAGATAGATGAACAAATTTGGAAACAAATGACCAATGTGGCAACCGTGACCGTACTGCCAACCGTTCTTTGAGGATATTATTAAATTGACCTCCACCAACTGTTTTTGAGCTTTACTTCCATTTTTCTGCACTTTGTCTACTGACTTGCAAGTACTGACTACTGATTCCGTTCTTCCCCATCAGCAAGAAGGCAGGAATAATCCGCCTAAACGAACCAACCAACATTGGCCTATCCTTTGTTTGTTTGTTATGACAAATTTTAGCGCTCTTTCCATTCGACACATGGGCAGTGACAAAATACAATGAAATATTTTGCACATATCATAAGTACGTCGTTAATCATACAACGAAAAAGCCAAATATCCGATGGAGAAATTCTGGGAAAATGAATTCCAAGATTCAATAATAGTTACTGCCCAAAGCCCAACAAGATTAGTCTGAACATACCTACATAAGATTTAACTGAAACAAGAACTTAGGTCAACAGACCACCGGATAGCAGTGCTATATGGCAATGAGCTATGTTGGGAAAAAGACTCTTTAAGGTGTGAAATGTTCGATGGCCGTTCATTTTTAGATTTGGCGACTTTAATTGGCCTCAAGGCTGCTGGACATCTTTTTGTAAGGTTAAGTCTTGGAGACCTAAGCAGTATTATGGCCGATATAGACGCCGATAGCAAGCAAATGACAACGTCTTTCATTTTCACCTACCCAAGTTTGTTATGAGAAAAAACCTACATACTTAAGTTCGATAGACAAATTTGTTATACCTACCAGCATTTTGATAACCACTCAACATTTTCACCGACCCAAGTTTGTTATGAGAAAAATCCTAGGTAGGTACTTAAGTTCGATAGACAAATTTGTTATGCCAGCAATTTGATAACCACTCAACATGCTTTTGAGCACTAGATTGACACCTATACCTATACCTATAGGTAACTACGAAATGGGAATGTACTGTGATTAAAGTCGGAAAGCGATGTAGTGCCTATAAATCAGAACGTGTGACCCAAAACTTTATTCCAACAGTGTAGGTAAATTTATCTATGAATCAACTATTTTTCTTTAATTTTAGCAGCTTACATTATATAGATACACTCAAACATAGGCACCCATAATACAGCTGAAGGTATAAATACTGAAAATAGGCACTCTAGACTAGAGTCTTCTAGAGCCAAGTATATAACCAGTTTATCTCGAAAAAGCCATCACCCACGGCATTGTACCGAATCTCTGCTCGCTTCATCGTCATTATGAAAGCGCGCTGCTGCAACGCCAAATTTCAACTAAAATGGCTACCCACAAGCACACACAAACAACATAGGCGAAAAAGCGAATAGAAAAAAAATTCTACATAAAACGTTGTTTCTTTTTCTGTATTTTTACTAGGCAAAGACACCATCGCCAAGCGCTCGAAAGTGGTTCCATGATTTTGGCTGCCGTAAATAAACCTACCTTGCAACTTCTTTTCTGTCTCCCAAAATTTTTGCAATTCCGTAAAGTATTTATCCAGGATGAAAACTTTTGAAAGGCCTAATGTGGCCATCGTTTACATTGGTATAGGTATCCAAAGTATTGCTTATTATTAGGTAGATGCTATCACTCAAAATCTCAATAGTTTAATTCTATGAGATTTATTTAAACGCTTTTCACGCGGTAAACAATTAATTTTATATTCGCACACTATATTAATTGGGAGGGAGAATTTTGTGAAACAATAAAAAGAACGTCTGTTATATTCGTTGAAATCTTATTTGAATTCACGTTTCGCGCACAAACAAGCCACAAACACTTTTTCGATGTAATTTGGAAATTCCAATACAAAAGTAGAATACAAACACATGAGAACACAAAGTTGGAAATAACCAAACAAATCACTTTCATACCAAAACACGAGCCCAATAATATTTTATTTATTTATTTTTCTTCAATTTTTGCTTCTCTTTTCCTCTGGCTCGGCAGCTCTTTTATTTATTCACCTCCACACGAAGATCACGCACAAGGCAATAGTAAATATGCTGCATACGTATATGAACTGAATTAACGAACACTTGTACAAAAAAATATAAATTTTATAAATTTTTATATCCTTCAGATTAAAAACTTGCAAACGTTGCAAAACTGTAATCTCAGCGCATTCTTTGTAAATTTATTGAAATTCTCTTTGAATTTCTTTAACATTTTTCGCAAATTTAATTTTCACTCGCTCACACAACGAGTAGGTACATACGATCGTCACGAAATGGGTAATTTGTTGAAGGCTGAAACCAAACCTGGTAAAGGTTTACTCAAAACTAAACCAATCGTGCATCTAACGAATAACAAAAGGTCCAAGACCAAGAATCCATCCAAGCCCAAGATACAACGTTAATACTCTCTTTCTTCTTTCATTTGCTTAGTAGAGGAAAACGTGGTGAACTGCTGCAGAGGAGCGAGTGCAGAGCTATATCTATACCTGGCCAACTATACCACCCATACACTGTTACGAGCAAGAAGGTTCATGCCATCGCCTGAATCCATTCAATTTGGAGCCTGCATCAGGTTTGATGATGGTGCTGCTGCTTGATACTTTGGCAGGTAGATATTATAGGCACACATATAAGGAGACTTAGCCGCACACAAATTAATTCAACAGGTAGAACACAACAATACCCTACCTACAATAAAATGAGTAAGAGGTAAGATGCAAGCAAAAAAGCAACAACTGCAGAGCTCAATCTAGCACCAGCAAAACAGCGGCTTAAGACGATGAGAAGAGAGTACTGGTCTTAACGATGATGTTTAAATTTTGCACAGATCTAGGGATAGGCTTGACTGTATTTCTTTTCTTTCTTTCTAATATTTTCCCACTACAGTTAGATGCGCAAATTTTCTCCTTAGATGGATGTAGTTATTTAAGCTAAACGCCGTGAACGATATGTTTAAGGGCATATATAAATTCATTCAAATTGTTTGTAGTCATTTCGTATTTAAAGCAATTGTTGTAAATACTTTTTCTAATGTCACAAAATATTAACTATAGACATAATGGTGATAGCTCAGCGAAAAGCCATTCGTTCGCCAGCGTATGATGATAGAGTTGAATTTTTAGTGAGAACGTTTGTTTTTTGTTATTATATCTGGTAGTTATCTGAATTAATTTAACACTTTATAGTTTAATAAACATCTCTCTCTCTCTCTCTCTCTTTCACGTAACAAGTGGGTGTCTTTAGGACCAAGGTCCAAATCCGAAAAGTAAATGAAAAGTATATAACAACACTTTTCCAGTAAATCCGCACGGGAATACCTCTGGGCATTAGTTCGGCGGAGCACCGAAATATTGTAAAGCATTAGTACCTTCAGTCCTTCACCCTTCACGTACCTATTGTGCTACAACAGAGTCCGCATCCAAGAGACACAGATAATATATACCCTTTCGACCGAAATAACCTACCATAAAGGATAACATCAAAACAACAAACCACCTGAACCACCACAATATTATAGATACCCGGATCTAAATAGGTACAATGAGGGCAAGAGGGGCCACGATGCATATTAGAATCTACATTAGACAAAACCTCCAGTTGTGTAAATATAATTAAGCCAACACATTTAAATATTAATTATTCATTATATCATTGTAAATCAGGTTTACGAAGAGAAAGTGTGTACCTGCATAATAAATGTCCTTTGCAGAAAATAAAATGATGAGTTTACGAAAATATGCACACACCGTTGAGAAAATCGTCCAATCAGTCTAACCTTTTACCAGCTTCGCAAAGATTTTATTGTGTAGGTACTTGAAGGATAGTACATCTTACCTACTGCGTAGATC
Source organism: Cheilosia vernalis (assembly GCA_949126925.1). Classification (NCBI taxonomy): domain Eukaryota; kingdom Metazoa; phylum Arthropoda; class Insecta; order Diptera; family Syrphidae; genus Cheilosia; species Cheilosia vernalis. The sequence continues at coordinate 19,996,791 of OX421361.1, forward strand.
TAAGAAAGGTGCGAATTAATGTAAGATATGTATTCAGGGGAATATCCAACAGCCAAAGTTTCAACATTCGCCTGACTTTTTTTGAGAAGATTGTGCAACGCTATGTGTTATTTGCTTTTTAATATTTTACGTGCAAGCCAAGGGACTATAAAATGATAGAATTTCTACGAACGGGCAAGCTCTAGTTTGCAAAAGTTTCCAATTTAGGTACATGAAAACTCAATAAATAGCAATTGCCAACTTTGTAACTATTACAACGGTGGCGCCGAAGCTAAACGAAATATTGTATTTGGCTTTATTTCGTTACTGTAAACGATTCAAGACCAATTATTTAATTTTTCAATAGTAAAACAAAGCCAAATTGGTAAGCACAGGTATAGAGATTAACGATTGAAAAACAATATATAGCCCTAGTCCTTAGAGACCAAAGTAAATTATACACATCCAATTCTACATGTCGACATTTATGACAACTTTTATGTCATATTAGCTCAGGTTTTAATGTAAACACTTTCGACATTTCTTGTAGGTACTTGATTTGAAATGTTTGCAATCGATATTTTTCAGAATAGGCACCTACGAGTACATCTACATCAACCTTAATATAATAGATATATTTTTTTGTTGTTTTACTATCTGATAAGTTTAAAATTAACCCTAAGTCCGCACCAACCAACTAACACACCACATATCCAAAACCAGACAAGTTTCAGGCGAAAAATACGCCGAAAAAACAAAACCATTAAGACGAGGCAAGTAAAATGCTAAAATGCACACAAAATAGATGCCTGGTTGCCATTTAATAAGTAGTGTAAAGAGAACCTGTTTTGAGTGTTTCTCTTTTCAATAACTACGATTCTACGGGTACGTATTGGGCAAATACTTTCAGGCAAAGGTATAGGGGAAACAAATAAATCTATAAGATACATTTGTGTTGGTGACCCCTGGCCAGAGTTCAATACTAAACAAATTTGAAGTGATTTCAAGGAAATTGAACCTATTTCCATTCACTTATTGGTAGGTATATCGTCGAAAAGAGAAAATTTCTATCTCCTAAACTGTTATTTTGTTCAATAAAATATTAGAATTGTGTGGGTACAAAAAAATATGATAACGGGCCTATTGTTTTTTCATTGATTGCTTAACATGTAGGTACCTATGTACCAAAAGTAATTTATAGGTATACATATTTGTAAGAAACAAAGTCACCGGAATATCAGTTTGTAGCATGTTAGCTAACGATTAACAGCCGTATTAATAAAAAACCCGAAACTAATCTAAAAACTCGTATATTACCTAGCACCTAGGTAAATAAATAACATATGTATTAGTTTAATATTCTTATTAATAAATGGAAATAACTCATATAATAACTAACTGATGTTTTCTCTAAAATAGCTGGCATCACCTAACGAAATTGTACTGAAAACTGCTGAAAACTATTACATATTGGCTATCATCACGGCTGGCTGTAAATATCAGTTGTGACAAATGGAAAAGAAAAAAAAAACATCAGAAAATTTTTGTTTGTTTTCAAATGTATTATTTGTAAACATTGTCATAGGGTTTTTTCTTTTTTGGTTCACTTTTTTCGAGTTGGGGAGATGGTAACCGAATCCTCCCGTAACATATTCACCTAATATTCACACCAAGTCTCACTATTTAAAAACACTGAAAAACGGTCAGCCATTTTGTTCCACAATTTTGAAAATTTTAATTTAATTTATTTATCATTTTGACGGGAACGATGGTTTTTTAAGAGTTATTGACTCGCTAACAGACCTCCTTAGTTAGTGATATGAAAGTTACGAAGCGTTAGTTATCTTATAAAAATTTTTATTAATAGCAATTTGAGCTTAACTAATGTGTTTGCCAATAGTAAGGCCTAACATGTAGTTACGCGACAATTATTAACACGGCTGTAAGTATATTGAATTATATCTGCATTCATCGATAGTAACAATGATAATGGAAAGATGAACCGTTGCTATAGAAATATAATATAGAAGATTTCACAGCAATTGGAATTCCATGCATGCAGTCATCAAGTAGGTAAAGCCGAATGCAAAAATGATTTTTCGTTATAGGTTTGAGTCTAAGACCGGATTTTTTCTTCCAAATGCCTAAAAGTATGCACTGGTTTTTGTTTGTATGCTTAAAATTATTTGCAGTAATATATTGCTGACATATTTTTTGGATCACATTGAGCAACAGCTGCAAATAATAATTATTGGAATTCTGTATGATAAAAACGTTCAATTTTACCGAGTCGGAGATCAGGGTCGGCATTCTGTAAGGCGAAACGTTAAAACGTTTTCGTTTGCACGAAGAAATTTGCATATAGGGCAAATCATTCGTGCGCACGAAAACGTTCGACCGTTTCGCCTTACAGAATCTGGCCACAGTTTAAGTATACTTTAACACGAGTTAAAACTCGATTTCATAATGGAATAGAAAATAAAAGTACCTAGCAAAAAGCTAAAAAAAAATTTCTTCATTCGTGAAATGGATGGTTGCTGTCTTCGTCGTCAAAAGACGAATTTGTTTCATCGATTTGTCTCCCTCTCCATGCTGCTAACATTCGAAGGCATAGTACATAACAATGCACCATGGACAACAGAAGATCGGTTTCCATTTTGGGAGAGCGCGGATTTTTACGTTTATCAATACAATTTACTTTGGACTGGACTAACAACAAATCAAATCAATTTCCGAGTGACAGACAACAAAAACCAAATGTAATTTTATGTGAAATTTAACATTACTTAGGTTTAAAACGGGGTAAATCGGTTTAAACTGTTTTAGATCCGAGTTTAAATGCATCCTTAATCGAGCGGGTTCTGGGGTTTCCCCCCAGATTTATTTTTTTTTGTCGAGGCGACCGACGGTCGGATATCTGAGGGTAGAAACAAAAAACTTAAGTTTCGGTCAAACAGGAGGCGTCAAACAGAATTGAACATTGAAGCTGTCTGCAAAATGTCAAGTAGCTTAGATTAGCCCTAGAACGGTAAGCATCGCCTGTGAGGCGAAACAATTTTTTTTTTTGCGATATTTCCCAATCGGTTACTCGTATTAAAGCATGCGCTCGTGCCAACTCAGTAGAGAGTGTTGTATGTGCTTGTGTGCAAATGCAAACGCGCTTTGTTTTTCTCCATTGCATTGCCGACATATTCACACATGTGTCGCCTGTGACTGTGAGGCGAAGTTTACCAATAGAGGTAATTTATTTCTGTGTAAAATGTAAGAAAACTTACTGTAGATCATCCAACTGTTGGCAAAGGGCAATGTGACGCCAAATAGTAGGTGGAAAATTCACAAAATTTATTTTGCTCTGCACAAGTTTTTGAAGTTATACGTTTTATATTATGATTTTAATTTATGTTAATTCGATTTAAGGGTCATAAGAAACAGACCTTTTTTTTTATTTCGAACTGATTTTTATGGTATTTTTTTAATTTTTTTTGTAAAAGATCTCTTCACACCATAGTTTAAAATATGTGATCTCCAAATAATTCCTATAATATTTTTAAGATATTTAATATCGATTTGTTTTTTGTTAATTCTTGTAGCCAAATATGTGATAAATATGTTTTTCTTTCAGTTTTAATATTTTTTGGTTTTATTAACGTTGAAAAAATGTAAATTTTGTACAGAAGTCGCCTCACAGGCGAAGTCTACCATTCTAGGGTTAGGCATCCCATACACTGCCGCAACTGTAATGACGCAGCCGAAAAGGAAACACTCACTGACTACCTTTGCATCTGTCCGGCACTAGCTAGGGCCAGACAGCGATCGCTTGGTAAACTTTTCTTCTACTCCCTTGAGCTTGAGGATGTCTCGAAAAGTAGTATTAGGGAACTGATAACCTTTTTGAATTCCACAGGCTGGATCTATAATCTCCTATATGACAATCTTAAATAACCAGTCAAATGAGTTGTGGTAACAAAACGGCACATAGTGCTTAGGTTTTTTAGTTAAACCGCCACTCCTACCTACCCCTACCTACAAATACAAAAAAAAAAAATGAATGCCTTCCGTCCTCATTGAATTCTTTTGAAATCGTTTCCCATAACAATGCAGCGGTGAATTTGACGAATTTGTGACAGGCGATATGTTTTTTTTTTACTTATTTAATATTTTTTTCTAATATTTATTTAGCTAATACAATACAATGAATTTTTTAACTTTCTCCATTACGTAGAAAGAGAAAGATATTGGTTTCGTACAAAATGTCGAACTCGAGATATTAAACAATTCTGATATAACCATGATAGAGGAACTCAAAAAAGTGGGTCGCAAAATTCTGTCCGGTCTGTCCGTCCTTCCACACTCCACAGGCCTACAGCCTAAATGGCTTCATGGATTTTGTTTGACAAATTTAACAAAAACCGCTCTAACGATTTTGACCAAAATACATAATATAAAAGATAATATAAATAAATGATTCTGTTAAAACTCAAAAGTTGCCCCCAGAGTGGTTTTCTACCGCCCTGCTTGAGTCCATCGTAGTAAATGAACTGCTAAACATACTCAGAAATAAGGGATTCTATGTCCATATGGATACTCTTATCGAGAAAGTTTCGTTCGACCCAGTCGTGCACTTTATTTTTTAATTCCTCCGAAGCCATATATAGGGCTTATCTGCAGGAGATTGTTTAAAATGGATTTGTCTATATTTTTGGTTGCCATTAAATTAATTTTCGTCACAAAAGAACTAATTGCATTATAAACAATTTTTAAGTTTTAATTTTTAAGTCTTCAATTATGTTACACATTCGAGAAAATACTGTTTTAATTTTCTTTTCCCTTCGCTGACTTAAGTGTAGTCTTCTTAAGTCTTGAGGGAGATTGTTCAGCAAGGTCGGGACGGTATACATCATGCATCTTCTTCCATATTCGTTGATGATTGGGCGAAGTTGGTACATACCCTCCGCTTGTCTTCTGGTGTGATGTTGGTGATAGATAGGTATCCTGAATTGTTTCGCCAATGTTCTCCATCGCCACACTCATCTCGTAGATATGCTTCACCTTGAGTATTTGAACATAATTGCTACTTGAGCTTGAAAACAGTCTCCTAGCCCTGTCTTGGGGGGTAATGTTGGCCGTCTTGCAACGCTGGACGGAGAAGAGGAGAATTTCTTAGAGTCAGTCGCAGATTTATACCTTTTTGTGGGATATCTTATGCATACATAGCCTTCCGTGGGATAAAGGGAAACAGCACGAAATCGTGCGATTTTTAGGAATCTAACAAAAAACAATCAAACTATAAGTTTAAACAGCAATTTCATCAAAAAATCAAACATTTCCTTTCAGTCCTTTCTGTCCACCGAAATTGAACAATATTATATTATACTTTAAGAAATAAAATAAGTTAAGTAGTAATAAAGACCTACGTGAAGTTAGCCCGCACTTGTTCTAGAAAGAAAAACGTGAATTACAGTTCGATAGACATTCGTTTGTAGTTGTTTGTAGTGAAATTATTTTCGTTTGTAGTTCAAACGCTAGAAAGTAAGAACCATTAGAAAAAAATTTCAGCCCTCACTTTTGACTTTTTGAAACAAAAACTAGCCAGTTACATTTGAAATCGATTGTAGTTGTTTGTAGTGAAATTATTTTTTAACAGAAATGTCTTATTTCCGAGATATAAGGATATTTGTGTTTGCACCTGTAACACCGAATTTACAAAAGAGAGAAATAATTTAAAACCACTGGTGCATAAAGCATATCCTAACTTAAATAACTGCATTTAAAATTTCTGAATTTACGTTACTGAATAAAAAGCAATCAAAGTCAAAAAACGCATCCCTTTAGAGTTGCATCCATATATGGGCTTCCCAACAACAACAAAACAACGGTAAATACATTTTCGCAAAGCACTTATCGGTGCCCATCCACATGAGTCACTACTTCTTGTCAATTAGCAACAACAACCAATCAATAAACCCCGATTTTATACAACAATTTTTTCTATTCCTGCGAATAACATTAAAACAATTTGAAACAATTTATAACAACAAAAATGCAATTTCTGCAAAGCCTGTATTCCTGACTATCTAATCCAATTCAAATTTTGTGACTTTATTACAAAGAAAAAAAAATAAAATGAAACTTAAGCGAACACTACTTCGTCATATAAACTCACATCCATATTTCAGTTATTAAGCAACTCAAAATAGTGCAAATAAATTTTTTTCTAATGTCAGATGTTTCTAATGGAGCAAAATAAATTACCTCTTATCAATAGATATTGATTTATTGAAAATTTAAGAAAATGGTTGAAATCGTCTTCGCAGACTGATTTAAGGAGACGGATATTTCAAATGCTGGACAACTACAAACGACAAAAACTAGTTGTTTGTTAGAAAGAATGTGTGCTCTATCTAATAAAACCTTAAATGTCGAAATTAACCAAACCAAAAAGAATTTATATGCAATTTAAGCAGGCGATATAAGACCGCGTTATATTCGAAACGGTACATTGCCGAGTGATAAAAATTTCCTATTTCAACAGTTTTCCACCTCACCAATCTAATAAAATAAAAATTGTATCGATCGGCCTAACGGTTTGTGATTTATATGCAATTTAAGCGAAATTGCAGCTTAATTTTTTTTGTGAAGTTAGCCCGCACTTTTTCTGGAATGGAAAACTGAGTTTGTAGTTCGATAGGCATTCGTTTGTAGTTGTTTGTAGTGATCCCTTAAAACCTTGTTATCTCCGAAACCGTGGCAAGCAGAGCGATGAAATTTTCTGTGTCGAAAGTGTTTGTCATTACTAATCTAATAGAATTTCAATTATACCAATCGGCCTAACGGTTTATGATTTATTTGAAATTTAAGCAAAATTTGGGCTTCTAACTTAAGGTCCCCATAACTCGGGCTTACCCTGATATATAGAAAAATATAATACAGAAAACCATAATTTTGAAAAATAAAATCTCGAAAACAAAAATTTATAAAGAAAAATCTTAAAACCAAAATCTCGAAAAAAAAATCTAGAATAGCAAAAATCTATAAAAAAAAATCTCGAAAGCAAAAATCTAGAATTTGTTACCATTGTCTCAAAAATCAATATTAATTCAAGATTTACTCATATGGAAAACTATTTGAATTGCAACAACAATTTGATCCACTGTTCATGCAAACAAATGAGTCAGCTAAAAAACAACAGGTCTTCTTAAACCTTATTGAATTGTTAAAACACCGCGTGGCTTAATTCAGGCTGCCTATATATTTCTTCCGTGTACGTATAGAGTCAAAGAGTGGGACAAATGAAAATTAATCAAAAAATTAAAACATATAAGGGCTTAGTAAAAATAGAGATAAATGGTTGCATTTATCATCACGTTTTTTGTATCGGTATTATATATTATTTGTTATTGAAAAATGAGTTTGGTTAGGTACGTTTAGATAATCAATCTTATGACACTCGACGCAAAGTTGAAATGGAGTTCGCACGTGAAAATGAAACGTAAAGAACTCGATATCAAATATAGAGAAATGTAGGGGAGGCACGCCAACAGTGAGACACTTTTTTTTTAAATTGCTGTAACTTGAAAAGTTTTCAAAATATTTTGAAATTCTAATATGTATCCATATGCGTCATGTTTCAACTTAACTTTTGCATATCAAATTTAGTATTTGTGTTTATGGAATAGAATTGGTGATAAAAAAAGTCTGCAAAACTCTTTTGTCTCACTGATGGGACACATGCACATACAGTGAGACAGCTGATAGCCAACAGTAAGACACGTGACTTAAATAAATATATTATCTTTTCTTTGCTAAGATTAAATAAATATTTTGCTAGACTTACATTTTTTATTGAGTTTTTAATGTTAAAAAACAGTCTTCAGTGACTAAACATAGGTAAAAAAATAATTAAAAATAAAACTCAGACTTCAAAAAACGGAATTAAACAAAAAAAAACTAGCGAACATCAATTTGGTCAAAATGTATTTCAAACTGTATGCTGCCTTGTTGCATACTCGTGTGGCCACATGAAATAGGATCGGGTTGGACAATTTTTATGTCTAGGGTAACAAATGATATATCGCCCACATTTGACACTGTCTCACTGTTTGTCGATGTGCACTGTCTCACTGTTAGCGAACCCTTCAAAATTAAACAAAATGCAAATACCTCCAAAGATACACTTTGAAACATCTTAATTGCACTGTCAATATTGACTACACACTCTAAACTAAATAATAGAAATACATCCTGTTGTAAATCACCTAGAAATATATCATTTTTTACTTTCGCCGAAAATCGAAAAAAAAAGATTTCTTGTGTTTTGTGAGCTTCAATCTCATAGCCGGTCTACACTACATGCGAACTTGATGAGAAGTGAGTCAAATGATAAAACACAGTCACACTCCTTGTATATGCAGGGTGCAACGTGTTGGAACAAGTCATTTCGGAGTAACATTGAGTGTCTCACTGTAGGAGTTGTCTCACTGTTGGCGTGTCTCCCCTACTGGTTACTCGGAAAACATTCCCAGCTCAGTACTGAGAACAAACTGCTTTTATACAAGCAAGTGCTAAAGCCGGTGTGGACCTACGGTATACAACTTTGGGGTTGTACCAAGAAAACAAATGTCAATATTCTACAAACTTTTCAAAATAAAGTTCTTAGAGAAATTGTACAAGCACCATGGTATATTAGAAACGACGATATCCATAGGGATCTCGGAATTCCAACAATCGAAGCTGAAACTAGAAGATTAGCGAGAAAGCATAGAAACCGACTAATCGGACATATCAAGAATACAGTCCGACAAATCTTGGACGAGAGCAATTTATTGCGCCGACTACAAAGAACGAAACCGTTCGTCTTGGCAAGATAAGATTATAACTGCGTCTAATTTGCGGAACACGCAGGATCTTTCATTGGAAAGTAACCCGTCAAAAGATTTTATTTAATGATAGAAAAATTGCTTGATAAGTTATTTCTTAGTTGCAGTATTTGACAATCTTTGAAGGGTGATGTTTTTAGTCAGTAAAAATCTGACACTACTATGAGAACGCGCTTGCTATTCTCATAGTGTCTTTGGAAGATTTTCACCTACCCTCGGATAAAAAAAAAATATAAAAAAAAAATAGAATAGTTATAGTTATAGTTTCAAAATAATGTATTTTGTTATGAGTATGTATTTGTTAAAAATTCATTATTTTCAATAAAAAAGCTTTAGAATGTTCATTCTGGACTTGTTTTCATTACTTTAAATTTAAGAAATTATAAAAATCTCGAAAGCAGTTTTATTTTCTAGATTTTTTCGAAATTTTTTGTACTTTCTAGATTTTGACCCATTCGAGATTTTCTCATTCGAGATTTATCAAATTCATTTTCGAGATTTAAACCATTCTAGATTTTAGTCGTTCTAGGTAACGTCATGATCCCCCATAACTCAAAAACTGTTGAACTAACGGGTGATTTTTTAGCTGGTTTGGTTTTGGCAACACTGGTTTTGACAGCTGACGTGTGTTTAGTACCTTGTGTCACTGTCAAACAGCTTCAGTTTGGTTTGCAATTTAACCATGGATCGTCTTACAAATGAACAACGCTTGCAAATTATTGAATTTTACTATCAAAATTCGTGCTCGGTTCGAAATGCCGAGGATCCGCTTTTTTATCGAAAAATTGTGTTCAGCGATGAGGCTCATTTTTGGTTGAATGGGTACGTAAATAAGCAAAATTGCCGCATTTGGAGTGAAGATCAGCCAGAAGCATTGCAACAGCTACCAATGCATCCCGAAAAAGCCACTGTTTGGTGCGGTTTATGGGCCGGCGGCATTATTGGGCCATATTTCTTCAAAGATGATGCGAATCGCAGCGTTACTGTCAATGGTGAACGCTACCGAGCGATGATAACAAACTTTTTTTTGCCCGAAATGGAAGTTCTTGACTTGCATGATATGTGGTTTCAACAAGACGGTGCCACATGCCACACAGCACGCGAAACAATGGCGCAATTGCGAGGCGAGTTTGGTGAACAGTTAATTTCACGTTTCGGGCCGGTCAATTGGCCGCCTAGATCGTGCGATTTGACACCATTAGATTATTTTTTGTGGGGGTATGTCAAGGCTAATGTGTATAGGGACAAGCCCGCTTCGATTGACGCACTGGAAGCCAACATCCATGCATTCATTCGTGAGATACCGGCCGATATGTGTGAAAGAGTATGCCAAAATTGGACTCAGCGGATGGGCTACCTGAGACGCAGCCGCGGTCAACATGAAATTATCTTTAAACATTAAATTGCAAGGTTCAAACTATCGATTCAAATAAATATTTCATTCATTTTTTCGAATTTTTTGTGTTTTTTTTTTTTTAAAGTTCTAAACCTCTTAAAAAATCACCCGTTACAAACGATGAAAGTGTAGAAACCACCATAGCTACTTTTGCAGATGACACAGCCGTCCTTGCTGTGGGAGCAACTGTCGAAATAGCAACGAAAAAGCTTCAGACGGCAATAAACAATATTTCAGAAAGGACTAAGAAATGGCAGATTAGATTAAATGACCTTAAGTCAGTAAATATTAATTTTACGTATTAAAACGTACGACATATTCCAGTCTACATTAACAACAATGTAGTAGAATTTTCTAACACAGCTAAATATCTAGGCATGACTCTAGAGTCTAGACGCTAAACTGCGTTGGAAAGCGCATGTTAAGAAAAAAAAAAACCGGCCAAGTGCGAGTGTCACTCGCGCACCGAAGGTTCCGTATTTGGCTAAAATCCAACACATCAGATATTATTTGAAATCTATAATAGCATTCAAACTTCCCCTCTTCATGAATTCATCACAATTTAGTTTAATTTAATTACTTAATATTTTTACTCTCAAAAATTACTCGCACATGAATCTCATTTTCTAATTATTACCTAGTAGGGGAAGTACGTCCAAAATGACACATATGGGTAAAATGACATACTAGCTTTAACTCGAAATGTGATACACTTACAGCACTAGATGCTATCTTCCAAGGTGACTACGATGATATTTAATATCCTGTCAAAATGACAGCCCCGTTAATAGCCGTGAGTCAGTGCCAAAAATCAAAAAGTATTTTCAGCAGCAAATATTTTTTTTTGGTTTTAACTTTTTTTCGTATTTTGGTGAGTTTTCTAAGGTTTTTCTTTAATTTTATTAACAACTAGCTGGCCCGGCGAACTTCGTTCCGCAAAAATTCGTTAATGTAGTTAATGAAATTAATAACTCCGAGCTTTCGCTTCCGGTCAATTTAAATTCTTTATTCAAAAATTATAAACGTTCGAATCCCGCAAAAACTCAAATTATAACTCAGGGTTTTTTCACTGCGCCACCTCTCGCGAACGTCTGACAAACATCCGAGAGTATAACTGTCTTGAAAGAGCTTCTCAATCAGCCGTTTGGAATCGGCATAAAATTGTAGATCCCTTCCATTCGTTCCAAAAATTAAAACTCACACAAAACGAATGGTTGCGAGAAGCTAGGCCCAGGGTCTCTACAGACCTGTTGCGCCAACTATTATTATTATTATTATTCAAAAATTATATATATATTTTTTTTTTTTTTACCCGAGGGTAGGTGAAAATCTTGCAAAGACACTATGAAAATAGCAAGCGCGTTCTCATAGTAGTGTCAGATTTTTACTGACTAAAAACAACACCCTTCTAAAGATTGTTAGATACTGCAACTAAGATATAACTTCAAGCAATGTTTCTATCATTAAATAACAACTTTTGACAGGTTACTTTCCTGAAAGTTCCTGCGTGCTCCGCAAATTAGATGCGGCTAATCTTATGTTGCCAAGTCGAACGGTTTCATTCTTTGTAGTCGGCGCAATAAATTGCTCTCGTCCAAGATTTGTCGGACTGTATTGTTGATAGGTATGTCCGATTAATCGGTTTCTATGCTTTCTCGCGAAGCTTCTAGTTTCACCTTCGATTGTTGGAATTCCGAGATCCCTATGGATATCGTCGTTTCTAATATACCATAGTGCTTGTACAATTTCTCCAAGAACTTTATGTTGAATATATAGAATATTGACATTTGTTTTGTACAATCCCAAAGTTGTATACCGCTGGTCCACACCGGCTTTAGCACTTGCTTGTATAAAATCAGTTTGTTCTCAGTACTGAGCTGGGAATGTTTTCCGAGTAACCAGTACATTTCTCTATATTTGATATCGATTTCTTTACGTTTCATTTTCACGTTGGAACTCCATTTCAGCTTTGCGTCGAGTGTCATTCCCAGGTATTTGGTCTCGTTTGCAAAGGGTATTCGGACCAAATTTAGAAAAATTGGCAATTCATTTGTTTTCTTATAAGTGAAATTCACGTGAAAAGCTTTAGTTTCGTTGGGGGCGATCCGCCAGTTCCTTGTCCATGTCCATTCATTTACCTTATTCACTGCGGCTTGCAGTTTTGTAGTCGCTTCTTCGATTGTATTACCTACTGCTAGGATAGCATTTCTTTTAGCTCCGAGTATTCGTTTCCATTTCTAACACGGAAGAGTCTATTCCCGAGATATGATTATATTAAAAAAAAAAATTGTGCGACTGTATCCATAGTCCCGAAATATATGTGTAAAACGGTGCGTGCGGTATGTGTGTGGCTTGATATACGTCATTGAGAAAAGCGGGAGTTGTAATAACCGTATTCTTGATATATTATGAAATAACAATAATTTATTCGTTCTGTGCTAGTTTCGGTAGAGTAGATACAACCGGATTGTGGTAGCTGAAGTAAAATATGTACATTCGATACTGTAATCTATCTAGATTACGCTGGAAGACAGCATCGGTGGTTGTTCCATATCGTGTTGTTGAAATTTTCCGTTTGGAGTTCATTTGAAGATTAAATTTATCTTATTTCATTCGGCTTGCATTGCATATTGTAGAGGTGCTGGTCTACGACATTTTTGTTAGTTGTTGTCCAGCTGTGATTTCTGCGTGCCTGGTAATTCATGAAAGATTTGGCACTCGCGAGAGGTTTGCCGACACGTGAGCACGCCACATACAACTGACCATGTGAGAAACATGGAACGCTATGCTGATGACGATTGTGTTGTTGTCTATCTCGGTCTCCAGTATGGACGACTGCATGATATTCTTTCCCGAAATTCCGACATATTCACTCGATTGTTAATTCCGATCTGACTGTTCGTCCTGATTTTTTGCGGTGTGAAACGTTTGCCCCTTCTCACTGGCGGCATGATCAAATTTGTCTTGGAATCGCCGAATCCCACACAAACTTTCATCCCCTATATCATCCTGTCAAAGTTTTAATTTAAATAATTGACAACAACAATTGCTTTCAAATTAAATTAAATTAAAAATATTTTTTTTTATATTTGAAGTATCACTACTCGATCTCCTTCCCGTTTATTTTTCTTCAAAGTGCATTTCCCCATACAAACTTTAATAACCTTTTTCATCCCCTCAAAGCTTTGCTTTCTCGACAAAAAGTAGCCTATAACCTTCCTTGGCCCAAAACGAAACCGTCAAGCCCAAAATCGTTGAAATCCAACAATCCTTTATCGAGTTATGCGCGCACACACGGACTTCATTGCCTTTTATATATATAGATTTCGATAGTTTATGACAAAACTTAGGAAATTAGCTAATTGTCTGCAATAAAATCAGAGTTTTATTACAGTTTATTTAGATATTTTTGTCGAAACTACGATATGGACATAATGACATACCATTATTATGGACAAAACGACATAGGTATATATGCATGCGAATTAAGGGAATAATTTTTTAATTGAAGTTACAAATACAAACGTGACACGCGGATATAAAAAGACATCGGATCGGATGTTGAGAGGACTTTAGTGAGGCATCTAAGGCTTCTAGAAGCCCGACTTTTAGGCTTGACTCATGCAGGCGTTCAGGCATCCTGTGCTGAAGTGCCAAAGAACAAAAAAGGATTCTTTTGTGAACTATGCGTATAAACTTAACTTGAAGGTAAAAGAAAATATTATAAAAATCATTTATTATTAACAATTTGTAAAATTGTAGCAAATTGGCTTATCGGATTTATCTTAATGACTGTATGTCATTATATACATAACTAGTATGTCATTTTGTCCATATCATATGGACAAAATGGATTTTTATATAGGCTTAGAAAACCATTTATTTTATTTAGTTTGTCTTATTTTTTTAATTTAATTATCATTGTAAAATGTTCGCAATAAATTTATGAAGATATAATAAACACACAAATTGCTATATCTCTTAGAAATAATTTTCTTTAAATCAAAAGGCTAACAGTATGTCATTTTGGACGTACTTCCCCTACCACCCACGCCAATTTTCCATTCTGTATGCGACCTGTCCCAATTAAAAACTATTGACTAAAAATATATTACTTTTATTTTGTTCTGTACCCCAACAAAAATGTATTATACTCCCCAACGAAATTAGCAAGCGGGAACCCTGTGACTCTCTTCTGTCTTTGATGGGGTCAATTGTGCACAACTGCGTAGTAGAGATTAAAATGATAGCAACGTATTTTACATGGTAAAATTATCTTTTTTGAAAATATCTTGTAAACTATTAACTTTTCGGCAAAACAGTATTCAGCACATATATAGATAAGAACATGATCTACAAAAAAGGAATTTATGTATTTTTTTGTGAATCAAGAAATAAACCGTTTTTTGGACGAATGAAAATATTTTTTTCACCAGATTACTAATTAATCCAAAACCAATCGATGTATTCCTTCCATTGGTATTTGTCGTTTAACTAGAGGTTATACCGGATGTTGTCTGTAAATTTTAGCCTCCTATGTCAATCGGTTCTTGAGATAGACCTGGTAACAAAATTGGCTTAGTGGGTTCGGACAGACAGACGGAGACACATCCGAGCGAAACTAATAAGGTTACGTTTTTTCCCTTTGGGTACGGAACCTTAAAAAGATGAGTTGAACATGCGATACAGTAAAATGTATTGGCTTATTGGGAGATACTCAACCCTGTCCAACTACAATAAGTTATTGCTATAAGGTTAACTTCGTCAACCACTCGCACGCGCAGCGGAAATGCTGCGCCTGGGGTAAGAAACGAATTTCCAGGGAAATTCCCATTGGGAAATAAAATGCAAGCTAGAGAAATCAATATCGTAATAAATTAAAGAAAATGCAAGCTTCGATAATTTAACTTGTACGAGTCTTCTTTATTCTTTAAGTTAGTCTTAATCGATACTTCAAATAATAAAGGACAGGGTAATCTGCCCTGAAAAGTTTTTTTTTTAAATAATTTCGGCGTAAATTCTATTAACTTATACAAGCAAGTTCTAAAACCGGTATGGACCTACGGGCTCCAATTGTGGGCATGTACTTTGTACATGCCAAACAAACTTACAAAAAATTCCGGTTTTCCAAAATAAAGTACTAAGGAACATAGTTAATGCACCTTGGTACATACGCAACGCCGATCTGCATAGGGATCTAAATGTTGAAATGGTTGAAGATGAGGTTAAGAAGGTTGCTCGGAGGCATAGAAATCGGTTTCTCAACCACGTAAAACAGAAATAACAGAACTTTTAAATAATGACAATGTAATCAGGAGACTGAGAGGGATTAAACCTTTTGATCTGTAAGATTTAGCTAGGGCTAAGAAATTAGGTATTAATTTCAAACAAAAAAGTTTAAAAATCCGACAAACGGCGGATTTATCTCTTTAAATTCATTAAATAATTCAAAATATAAATTGCTGATTAGTCGTACGACTAGGTGCAATCTTTTTCGGGATGGCTAATGTCAGTCCCCCGGGAGTTTTTAGATGAGTTAAAGTCCATCACTATTGCAGAAGCATCCCTCGCGTATAGCTCTGCAATGTCTTTCGATGATTTTTTACTTCCAGCGAATTTCCAACACAAAAAAAAAAAATAGATAGAGCACACATGCTTTCTAACAACCAACTAGATTTTGTCGTTTGTAGTTGTCCAGCATTTGAAATATCCGTCCCCTTAAATCAGTCTGCGAAGACGATTTCAACCATTTTCTTAAATTTTCAATAAATCGTTATCTATTGATAAGAGGTAATTTTTTTTTGCTCCATTAGATACATCTAACAGAAAGCATTAGAAAAAAATAGATTTCACTATTTTGAGTTGCTTAATAACTGAAATATGGATACGAGTTTATATGGCGAAGTAGTGTTCGCTTAAGTTTCATTTAATTTTTTTTTCTTTGTAATAAAATCACAAAATTTGAAATGGATTAGATAGTCAGGAATACAGGCTTTGCAGAAATTGCATTTTTGTTGTTATAAATTGTTTCAAAGGGGTTAGGTTTTAATGTTATTCGAAGGAATAGAAAAAATTGTTGGATAAAATCGGGGTTTATTGATTGGTTGTTGTTGCTAATTGACAAGTAGTGACTCATGTGTATGGGCACTGATGAGTGCTTTGCGAAAATGTATTTACCGTTATTTTGTTGTTGTTGGGAAGCCCATATATGGATGCAACTCTAAAGGGATGCGTTTTTTGACTTTGTTTGCTTTTTATACAGTAACGATTAAGTGAATTCAGAAATTTTAAATGCAGTTATTTGAGTTAGGATATGCTTTATGCACCAGTTGTTTTAAATTATTTCTCTCTTCTGTAAATTCGGTGTTACAGGTGCAAACACAAATATCCTTATATCTCGGAAATAAGACATTTCTGTTAAAAAAGAATTTCCCTACAAACAACTACAAACGATTTCAAATGTAACTGGCTAGATTTTGTTTCAAAAAGCCAAAAGTGAGGGCTGAGATACAAATGTACAAAGGGTTTTAAAATTAAGGACAAATTTAGAAATTGGAGATAATTTTTCAACCCTGGAAAGCTTTCGTTTAACGAAGACGAGTATTTAACGTATTTTGTCAACAATTGGACATAGGTTAAAGTTTGACAGCGAACGAAATAATTGCTTAAGTCCCTTGCAACAGATTCTATGCACACTACGTTGGATTGGAAATGGAGGGGAATATCATGGTCGCTGCTATGGACGGAATAAGTAAAGCTACAGTCTGCAGAGTAGTACAATGCAGGATATCTACCATTTCCAAATGCAGTACTTTTGTCTAACATTTATGCAGTGGAGGGTATCAAATCATCGGTCAGGCCGATGATAAATTTTTGACTTGTTATATAATTGCTCTGGACTTGGACGCTGTATTTTAAGATATTATGTTAAAAATTGCTCAAATTTCAGTTTGAATCGAAATTCATAGAGTATTAGAAAACATGTTTTTAAGCCCAACAAACAATTTTACGACAACAAAACTTGCTCTATATTACGTGTTGGTTGCAATTAAATATACGAACATACACGCATATGTTTCTCACTTTGCAAATTTGCAAAACACGATTATAAATGCAAAGTTCCTTCTTAAGCTCCGGTGGTCTCCAAAAGGACAACGAAACGTCTGCGAAAAGGCAGCGGAAAATAATTTGTGGAGGTTTTTATCAGCTGCTACACAATATCATGGTCGCTGCTACACAAGTAGCAGTGTTACCATCACTGTCAATTTATCTCCGATTTGGATACTCGAACTTTTCGCTGGCTCCTTAAAATTTTCATTTGGGAATTGTCCTAATTTAGATATTTACTTTAAAGTTTCGTGATTTTTTGGCTAGTTAGGTATTTATAAAAAAAAATGCATAGGTACTTCAATAACAAACGTATTCTCTTCGCATGACGAAACCGTAAACATTTTTTTTTTGCTTTTTTTGACCACTTAAACTTGATGGCTGAACTCATTCTTGGTCTTCGAATGTTGCTTATAAATTATAAAGTAAGTTTATCAAGAAAATATCGGCAAATTACCTTTAGGTAAATTTTCTAGAAAAAGATTTTAGAAATTTTTCCGTATGAACAATTTTTTCCGATCAACTTCTTAGTTAATTCCACAAAAAACATAAACAAATCATTCCACTGAAATATTTAATTTCTTTACTGTTCCATCTGTCTGAATTTGTGCTATGACCGCCTATTTTTTATTTATCGTCGTCCTTAAACAATTTAATAAGTCTGCCAATGAGTTTAGGTATTTTTGGCGCCAAAATTGTCCAACTTGCCTCCATACCTCTTATAAATCTGGCAACACTGGAGTATACAAATGTCAAATTTTCGCAAGCAAATAATGTCCCGGACAATAAACGTGTGCGAAAAGAGAGTGGTGAATTGTACCAAGCAATCTACTACAACTAACCACTTTTCCGCCATCATTTCGCAGCATCTGCGTACCAGCTGCGTACTGCAAAACGAAAAGGAGAGCGAAATTTTTCGTTTATGATTTCGTTGTGTCACTTTTGTATGGGATTTTCCGTTTCGGGTCATCTGATGCGTACTGAGCTTTAGTTGGTGAAACACTACTACTTTTCACTTTGCAAAAAAGTATGAAAAAGTGCAAAATTCAAAGTCGTGAGAACTTTGCATTTTTGGTGAAACACATCTCACTTTTACTTTGCAGGAATTTTTTTTTTGCGAAATTGCAAAGTGCAAAATGAAAAGTGTTGGTGAAATAGGGCCCACTCGATAGGAGATCACAAATTATATTGTTTTTGTGAACCTCACAGGTTGTGAGTGTGCTGACAGAATACGAAAGAAGAAGAATGTGAGGTGCGTGATGTTTGGCAGAAACGAGCAGTAAATTTTATTATACCATAGTTTTATTGAAAGGCTGGTTCTGAACTCGTCATAACGTACCCAGTAGCCAGCACTTTATATAGTCATTCGCGCATTTGACATTTTCGGTAGAACACAAAGAAAAAAGAATCTTATGCTTCTGTACAAAAAAGCTAACCATTAATTCCGACTTGACATTACGTACCTATCAAAAGTAAATAAAACGAAATCCTGCACAAAATGCGGTTCGCCAATGGCAATAGACAGAACTCGCATTATAGGTATATTATTGTGTGTTCTGAAGCATCTTCCATATCGAATACAAACGTCAGAGACAACAAAGATGAGCCTTCTAAGCATTTTTGATTTAATAGTCAACTCACCTGTTGATGTGGAAATACTGGCCATTTTCCTTATTTTGGAAGCCGGCAAAGTGTATATGGCTGTTGACATGCTAAATCGTTGCATAACCGGTGAGTCTTCGTTTTTCGGAACTTCCAAATTTCCCACCAATCGTTCATCTTCCTTGGGACTTTGGGACTTTGAATTAGGAGACGATAAACTGGAGCTGAAATATTGTTAATATGCTTTTTTTACTTTTATTTCTTCTGACAAAATTCGGTTGCGTATTTTACCCAATTGCCTTTTGAAACTTGCAAAAGAAGTCAGGTCGTATGCGATACCGACAAAGGAATTCTTCGCATTCTCTAAGGACATCGGAGCTATTCGTGAGCGACTGTATGACATTGCTGTTGGTTTTGCTATCGGACGCATAACTTTGGTCAATTTGTTGCCCAACAAATGCGAAGGGAGGAAACGACTCTCCAATATAGTCTGGAATATTGTTAAAGAATTCAGAAGTTTTTTCATAACTGCCATTTCTGGAGATTATTTTTTGTTTTCTTGTTGTTGTTGCTGAGTCACGTAAGATATTTCTTGTTTCCGTTTTGTTTTTAACCACACGAACATTCTTACTGGACTTTTCATTTTGTTTCTCAAACAAAGCCCTTGTTTTGATTTCAATATTCGTTATTTCAGCTGAATTAATCTCTTGCTCGTATGTTTCGTCTGGCAGCAACATATCACCATGATTGCAATATATATAAATCGCTCCTCAATACATTATTGAATAGCACTGATCTGAAAATGGAAAATATAAATTAGAAACTGCTTATTTGAGTATTTAGGTACCTACATACATTATTTTCAAATAATACTGCTTAAGTTAAAAAATAATAGATATAGACAGTGCCTATGATTTATGCGAAAAAGATATAAATGTAACCACAGAAAAAGCTGTAGCGAACAACACAAGCCGACCTGAGCATTATAATTCCCGTCCCTACTTATAATCATTTTTAAACTTCACAATTCACACTTAATATTTTAAGGTCACAATGGGTAATATTATATGGAAAATATGAGTACATACAATCTAGGCTGGACGCTAAATATGATAATTGGTTTTGTGCTCTATCTATAATCTAAAGACACACTTTCTTTGCATATGTCGGCACCATATTTAAAATATTAAAACAAGTTGAACTTAAAATTATGGCAAATATTTAAGAATAACTTTCACTGTCTTAAACACAACATATTTGCTTGTTTTTTTTTGTGGGAATATTATGCTTTGCGTAATTTGTTTTCCAAAATGCTGTGTCATCGGCAAAATATTTTGACAAAATAAAATTTACTTTGAAAATAAGATAATTTTAAATTTAAGTTGTTGTGTTGGAACTTACTGGTCTATGTTTTCCGAATCAAAATAGAAATAAAACTACTATTTGATTCATTTCCCGACGTTTCGTTGATGTTTTTTCAACTTCTTCTGGGGATTTTTTCTCTTTATTGGGCTGAAATTACACTGTCTTAGCAATATTTAAGGCTAAATTAATTCTTAAGATTATTGTCTAGTAATTTTATTTATCTATTTACTTGTATAGTGTCTATGTTACATGTAGGTATATTATTTGTGTTAATTTATTTAAAAAATGGTTAAAACCACTCGACCAATGTAAAAGTAAGAACCATCCCACATTAAGGAAAGATAATTTTAAGTTTTATTCGCCTTTAGAATCAAAAACTTTCATCGTATTGGAACTGATTCGATTGGTTTTTTTGCATTCTGTTCCAACTTAGTACCAGTTTTCTTATTTCAAAACTGTTGTGTCATTTCTGTTCCGAGTCAGAGAAACGGATTTTTGTGCTTTTGTGTAACCTACACATATTTTCAATAACATTACATCTAGGTATCCCGTTAAAGTCGTATCGTATCACCATTTGGGGAAACAAATTAATGATTGCCCGATGAGTCGATGGAGATGTAATTGTTTAAAAATTCTACTGGATCAATGTTCCATCGACTGGAACCAAATCTACACCACCTTGATGAAAAAATTAAAAGAGATGGATATATTTCTTAGGTCACATACTTTCTTTCGTATAACAATTCCCTCATCCACCAGCGATTTAAATTTTTCACCAATTTTTATGCCAATGACGGCAGTCCGGCAGCGAAGATCCATTTTTGTAGGTAACGAAACAGCAACCAGGAGTAGCGAGGAGAAGGGCTCACCCGTCCGCCGAGCTATTCTATATGCAAGTATGCCCAGTACCTCGCTTCCTTTCTCCTATACCTATATGCCATCCAAATCTTTGACAATTGTCATCTTTCTGAACACATTTCTTCCTCTCTTTCCCTCTCTTTAGCATAGGTAAGAGATTTTGTCGAGAATTGGAAGTAGAAAAAAACTTGGTTTTTCTATTACACTTCAGGACATTTGGACATTAGCTAACTACAGTTCATTAATTTATTTATTTCTCTGTAATTATTTTCGGAAATTTAAAACAACAGGTATGTGTCTGATATTTTCTCAAATTTCACAAGTCGAAATAAAATCAAGTGTCGGTGTTTCCCATCCATTAAACAAGTAAATAAAATTCATTCGGCGACGACTACATACTGTAGTTATTCAGATAATGCATGGTCACATTGCCATAAATAAATCGTCTTCACGTGCAGTTTCTGGATTACGTTAGATCCCTGGGGTTTGAGAGTAATTAAATAGTATACCACCATTCGACAACAAATTGCTGCTACACGTAACACGTACTACACAGTAGTTGTATATGGTCTAAAGGAATTCACGCTATTGAAGGCTTGTAACTTACTCTCGCAGTGTTTACAATTTAACAATATTTTATTGCTAGTATTTATTGCTAAATGTGTAGACTCTTGGCCTCTTACCCGCAATGCAGCGCTTACGCTTTATGCCAACTATTGACTAATAAAGACGCGCTTTTTATTGAGCTCGAAACGTGTTCGTTCGCTTGATTTCACAAGAGCGCACGCTCAAAAGATCTACGCTCTACAGTCAGCATTGAATTCGGACGTTATCGCGCTTCAATCTCGGCTGTAACCACACATGCGTGTAAAATAACCACCGGCTATCCAATATAGCACCAACGCTGAGATACATATCTAAAGTCGCTATAATGGCAAATAAATTGAATAGGATGACCGTCAACGTGCAAAGTAATTCGTTTTGAATGCAATAATCGTGTGTGAAGTCACATTTTAATGGATTCGATTAAAATACATGCTTTACTATTCACTGACCACACAGGAAGCAGATTCTTTCTGGATAAATATGTCGCTTACTGCCAGCCGATTGAAGCTATTGCAAAAGGAAGACCGAAGATGCATAGGCAATCCGCGGTATACTAATAATCATTTTTAGTGTCCAGGCTAAATTTTTCGAGCTCACAATACCGAAATTTTCCATACAAAATTTGCATATTGTAACCTAGAAAATATTTAGTGTGGAGGTTAAGAATGATTATTAGTAAGGCTCAATGTGTTTCTTACTTGAAACCAATACAGCATTCCGAAAACGTGTTTCAGGAACGCACACGTGCTCATACTTATGGGCTAATGGAGTGATAGAAAAAGGTGGCCAATGTTGGTGGAACTAATGATAGCTTTTAGTTAAATTTAATTATTTAATCACTATGTTCTTGCTAAGGGCATTCCTATGCAATAATGCGATTTGCATAATTGTAGTATATCGTATAGTTATTGTGATTTTGTGTCACTTTGTGAATTGCCGTACTTATGTTTTATGTCCTACATTCTCTGTGTGCCTTTGAGAGCATGGTTTGAAAGGGGCGATATAGGTTCCTTGGTACTTTTTGCAAACGAATATCTACTAGCCACTGTGAACTACTTACATTTAAAGTCGGAACTAAAAATGTTTATTGGTTTTGTCCGTTCTCAATTGACGAATTACTATGTATTTTTAACACCATTTTTAGGTATATATAGGAGAGATTTCTTTGCGCTCCGAATGTTTTATTTTATTTTATTTCCCCAAAAAGGGGTGTCGACTACTGAAAAAATATTGTGCGTGGGTAACTAAGAACGGAGTAAGGTATTCCAATTTCCTCTCTGTTGTTATAACAGAAAATATTTCATGAATTTTAAATTAACATCATTAAAATCGATGCTATTCGATCTATTTACGGAGAAATTTTCAAAATACTCGTATTTTCAAGTAATCGGCAAGCAGGGTTGACTTTTACATGTATTCTTTGCTGATCATTCGGTTATCTTTGGAAGCTCGGAGACAGAACTTAAGCCCGTGTAGGGAAATACGGAAATACTATGAGACGAAAAAGCAACAGATCGCTATGCAGTCAATACAATTTCCGATAATGGATAAACGACACAGAAGGTGATAGCGTACATCGTGAAGCAGCTTCCAGAAAAATGATAGATAGAAGAAGAACGCACACGAAGCAACACGATATTCGTGCAGTCGTATCAAGCGTTTTTTATTATGCCCACATGTGAAACTGCAGAAACTTCTGGGAAGCTGTGCGATGGGAATTTATATATGAATGAAATTTAACACTAATGGCGTTTTCGATTGAATAAAATAATTGCCATTTCTATCAATAGATCAAATCTAAAAATCTGTCTATGTTTTCTATGTTTCATTGAAGAAAAAAGGGCACTTCCAGGTCAATTCTTAACACGGCAAAAGTGTCCGTAATATGTTTGAAGAATTGTCCTAGCCTCACCAACAAACAATAGCAAAATGGTTGTTGTGTTATTCAAAATAAAATTTGCGCATATGCAATTATGCGAATGTAAACATTTATTGAAATTTATTGATTTGGTCTATTAAATCATTCATATTTATTTATAAAAAACAACAAAATACCAAATCTCACGTAATGGTGTCTGCCACTATAATGAAAGTGCTCCAACGAATTTCATTGTAAAGAGCAATTCACCCCGAGCTTCAATGCAAAACGCCATAAATCGAACTGATCGAGTTTAAGAATAGGTGTGAGGTGTAACCGAAGAAATTATGTTTTACAGTATATTCTTCCATTTTTTGTGGAGAGGAACAATGATATTTGTGGCAAATAGCAAAGTTATCACTGGAAATGTAAAATTTTCACAGAAATATTTAGGCCAAATGTAAATTGAACTGTCATTCAAACAGTGTCAAAAAAAAACTGTGCGACTGTATCCAACAGTCCCGAAATATGTATGTGTAAACACCGTGCGTGCGGTATGTGTGTGGCTTGATACACGTCATTGAGAAAAGAGGGAATTGTAATAACCGTATTCTTAATATATTATGAAATACCAACAAATCGACAACAGCGCCACCTATCGGGTCCAAAACTATCCTATCTTTCTAGCTGCATGCAACCATGCACACATACAAAGTTTCATTGAGATCGGTTGAGTTTCTCAAAAATATCGACAACAGCGCCACCTATCGGGTCCAAAAATATCCTATCTTTCTAGCTGCGTACAACCATGCACACATACAAAGTTTCATTGAGATCGGTTGAGTTTCTCAAAAGAATCGACAACAGCGCCACCTATCGGATCCAAAACTATCCTATCTTTCTAGCTGCGTACAACCATGCACACATACAAAGTTTCATTGAGATCGGTTGAGTTTCTCAGAAAAATCGACAACAGCGCCACCTATCGGATCCAAAACTATCCTGTCTTTCTAGCTGCATACAACCATGCACACATACAAAGTTTCATTGAAATCGGTTGAGTTTCTCAGAAAAATCGACAACAGCGCCACCTATCGGGTCCAAAACTATCCTATATTTCTAGCTGCATACAACCATGCACACATACAAAGTTTCATTGAGATCGGTTGAGTTTCTCAGAAAACGGACAACAGCGCCACCTATCGGGTCCAAAACTATCCTGTCTTTCTAGCTGCATACAACCATGCACAGCACACATACAAAGTTTCATTGAGATCGGTTGAGTTTCTCAGAAAAATCTACAGCAGCGCCACCTATCGGGTCCAAAACTATCCTATCTTTCTAGCTGCATACAACCATGCACACATACAAAGTTTCATTGAGATCGGTTGAGTTTCTCAAAAAAATCGACAACAGCGCCACCTATCGGGTCCAAAACTATCCTATCTTTCTAGCTGCATAGAACCATGCACACGTACAAAGTTTCATTGAGATCGGTTAAGTTTCTCAGAAAACGGACAACAGCGCTACCTATCGGGTCCAAAAATATCCTATCTTTCTAGCTGCGTACAACCATGCACACATACAAAGTTTCATTGAGATCGGTTGAGTTTCTCAAAAGAATCGACAACAGCGCCACCTATCGGATCCAAAACTATCCTATCTTTCTAGCTGCGTACAACCATGCACACATACAAAGTTTCATTGAGATCGGTTGAGTTTCTCAAAAGAATCGACAACAGCGCCACCTATCGGATCCAAAACTATCCTATCTTTCTAGCTGCGTACAACCATGCACACATACAAAGTTTCATTGAGATCGGTTGAGTTTCTCAGAAAAATCGACAACAACGCCACCTATCGGGTCCAAAACTGTCCTGTCTTTCTAGCTGCATACAACCATGCACACATACAACGTTTCATTGGGATCGGTGACGGTGACGGTAACGGTAACAGTGACGGTGATGGTAACAGTGACGCGAGTTTATTGGTTTTTTTCCATCCAAAGTGCCCAACGCGCCGCGCCTAAAGAAGTAATAGGTTTGTTTGACGTGGCTAGCACTAGTGCCCACTAGTGCGCACTGAGAAGTGTCAGCTGATTTTCCCGCCTACCCAAAAACCTGCACAACCCTGAAAATTCGGCTATCATATCGAACGCAAAATATGCTGCCCTGAAGTCTGGCAGTTTTTGAATTTGAAAAATACATATGTTTTGGTGAACGAAGTACGAAGATGAACACTTTGTTCTGTTTATTGTTAAAAATGAGTGAACTCAATTCTGATCTTGTGCTTGCCATAATGCAAACAAGTTGATAAAACTGTTTGCAATATATGCGATGCACTAAAAAATATAATCAGCTTTGATTCCAAATTTTTTTCATTCCATTTATCTTTAAAAAAGGGTTTTAGTCCATAAACGTTGTTGTTTTCAAACAATTCTTCTTTGAATATCAAATTTATTGTATTTATCTTTATTACGATATTCAAATAAACGAATAAAAGCAAGCGAAATGACAGCGCAACTCAGCACTGAGTTCTTGCCCCGACAAAATAACTGGGGTCGGTTCAGTGCACAACTAGGGCGCCCTAGAAGTCATGTCAAACACAGGTTTTCAGTACCAGGGCGAGTTCAGTGCTATATCGAACACATTAGGGTTAACCCAGTGCGCACTAGGGCCCACGTCAAACAAACCTAATAACTTCAAAAACATGCTTTATTTCAGCTCATAAATGTATGCAATTATAAAAACGTATGCAATGATAAAAACATATGCAAAAAACATATGCAATGATAAAATATATGCAATGGCGCATTTCCGTTACACATATCCGGCATCAAGTCCTATGTTTGGAATTACTCTACCAGAATCCAATACCGCGCGCATAAATGTTTACACATCAAAAATTCTACCTACCTACCTAGCTAAAAATTTAAATTTCTTAAAATTCCGTCTGGATAATTAACATTTTTTTAAAACAATTATTTAATTAATGTTGAATTCGAAACTACTTACATTTGGCACTTTGTTTAATTGTGTGATGTTTGGTCACAACTATTCAGCCTTTCGAAAATGGATAAATATTAAATTGTTTATCCATGAATAGATGAATAAGTGTCGTCCTGCAACACAGTTTTTACCTTATCTACGTAGGTAATAGAAGTAAACAATGGATAATGACAATGAATAAATAATGTTGTCAAATGAGTTTGGTGCAAGTGGCGCAGTTAAATTTCTCAAAAATGCTATTTTTAGTAAGAAACTTCACCTACTACGCAAAAGATAGCAATAGGCAATAACGTTTTTTTTTTACTCATATTTCCATTAAACTCCAAAAGAAGAACCTGTGGTGAGCCAGTATAGCTTAGTATAAAGTGCATATCGGAGAAGAGCAAACGTTAAACCGGTGACAAATATGAAGATTCATGCAAAAAAAAAAACTAGGATCCATTTAAACGTCCATTCAATTCAATTGATTTCTCGCATCTGAAGTCAAAAAATACAAAGAAAATTCCCTACCAAAAAGCAAACTGAGCTGTTGCAACCATAGCGGATGCATTTCGCATTGTAAGTGGGTGTTGGTGTTGGACCATGACCATGATTAGAGACACATCAAAACAACAACTCAAGTACGGTTTAGTAAAATGAACACAAGTATGTATGTACTATTGTACATACAATAAATCTGCAGGCATAAAAGTGAAAGAGATGCAACGAAGTAACGAAGTAACCATCGTTGTCGGTATCCCCATTGATTGATTTAATGGTATGTTCCCTTGAAAAATTCATGAATAGTTTATACGTGGTTGATTGGTAACTTTTGAAATGCTTATGTTTAACCATCGGCCACAACAACGCGATGTGCGGAACAAAGCACCGCAGCAAAATTACACGATTATCCACGGTTCTTCAGGTCTCCGGGCCATCCAAATAATTTTCAACGAAAAGTTCTCCTACAGTGAATAATTTCAATCAATTTGATCGCGAATTTTCTTTCGAAAGGAATTTATGTAATGGTGTGGCGGGACGCATATGATGGCGAGGAGCAGACAATTTATAAACAAGAGTACCTAGCTAGGTATGGGTTATATGTGTCTATCTGAATATGTAAAATCACTTAATTCTCATAATATGCTCTGGAAAAGGGGGAATAATGTAGGAGTTTGTTTGGGACCCTCCTATAACACTGTCAATTGTAGAGGCCAAAATTATTCAGATGCTGGGAATAGTAGTATAGTAGTGTGTGTAAGACAGATGGCACTATCTATGCAAATGAGATTTTATTTTGTCACCGAATAGGTTAAATGTAAAATAAAGTCCTTGGTGTAAGAAACGCTGGACGTTATACATCAGCAACTTAATGTCAATTCGTAAATTTTGTATATCAATCATTGTAACTCAAAGTGATCGGTTTCGTGTTCGTAGATTCAGTCCGGATGGGATGAGAGAATAGAACCTTCTCCGTTTAACAAAGAGATACAAGGAGAAACGATCGGCAATCAACTGGGATTCGGAGATACTCGTAGGAGCTACGAGCTAGAGAATGAAACAAATATTTACCTTGTGAAAGAAAAGTCAGCGGCTTGAAGTAGCTGATTCAAAGAGGACGCGAAAATATCACCGTAAGTTTATAATGAAATATTTACGACTGTCGTGCTGATGTCGGGTGGCTGGCAAATGACATCGTTAAATTTGTATTGCCCACCGCATGCATGATTGTTCTTCTAGTTGCTGTCCTTTTGTACGAATTAATGTACACCGATTTCAATGTACGATGCAATTCGTTTTAAATCCGTTCCATAGATGTTCCTATACTGTTCGATGCGTTTATTATTCAGCATAATACCTATTGTATTACAAAAAAAATTTGTGAATATAACCTGAGTTTTTATATTAAAGTGAGAGTCACAGAGAAGTGAAAGGTCTCTGTTTAAGGGCTCTGGTAATTACTGTTAATTCCCTAAATTTTGTTTTTTAATGCTGTACTCAAGCAATGTAATTTGCTATAAAAGACTTATGTGTAAGCATTTCCCTAGCTCCCGAAGTAGCATAAATTATGAACAGTTAACTGGAAATGTCAAAAAATTTGCAGAAGATAATTATTTAACGGAATTGCCACACTGCCAAAGAATTTATTCTATTTTATTTTAAGTAGGTATTTGTAGGCTTACACAGTAAGATACATTATATCTTTTAAAATAGTGATAAGCTGAGGATAGTTGATTTACAAAAACAAAATACGTACAAATTTAAAAATATAAGAATACTAGCTGACCTGGTGCACTTCGTACCACCTAACCTTGATCTACTTGAAGCTTCTTTTTTTTTGATTTCAACTTAGTTCGGTGATTAAATAAATTTTGTTAGTAATTCAAATTAATTCTTATTTTCCTGTAAAATAGGCGATATTAACATTCAATGCAAAGCTTTGTAGTTAAAAATTGCAGTCGTTTGAATTCGAATGGTAAGTCCGTTGGAATCATTGGGATGCGTGTAATCAAAACATCCTCTCCTCTATGGTTGGTTGTGATATCAAACCGATGACAAGCCCTGGTCCGTATCTCTCTACATTCCACAACAAGTTTGGACGTTGACTTAGTTGAACCGACAGCCTTAATCGCGGCCTGACTGTCGACGAATATGCCTATTTTTCTTTTGGGAGTCGCACTGTTGTGGAGCAGTCTGCACGCCTCCTTAATTGCAAGTACTTCTGCTTGAAATACACTGGCTACGTTGGGTAGGCGAAGGCTTTTAGAGATGTTTAATTCTGTTGAGAAAATGCCTGCTCCTACTCCACATTCCATCTTGGAACCATCTGTGAAGATAGGTATGTCGAATTCATTAACGACTGCATTCTCCTCCCATTCTGATCTAGAGGGGAATCTAACAGAGAAGTTTTTATGGAAGTCGTATTAGGGTACTATGTAGTCTGTAGACATATGACCTATGTCGTCAGGAAGGGAAAGAAGGATGCTGGTGTGGCCATAAGGCCTTTCGGACCAACACTTAGATTCCTTCAATCTAACAGCGCTACACGCTGCAATGTTTTTTATATGCAGATCCACTGGCAGGAAATTTAGAATGACATTGAGGGCAGCGGTCGGACTTGATCGCAGGGCTCCTGTGATTCCAATTCCAGCTGTTCTTTGGAGTCTACTTAATTTAAGGACGTTATAGGCTTTGCTTAAAGCGGGCCACCATACCAGTGATCCGTAGGTGAGGATGGGACGTACTACAGCTGTGTACATCCAGCGAACCATCTTTGGTTGAAGCCCCCACTTCTTGCCGAAGGTTTTACTACAAGTGTAGAAAGCTATGCTTGCCTTCCGCACTCGGTGTTCGATATTGTACTTCCAGTTGAGTTTGGGGTCAAGCATGACACCAAGGTATTTAGGAAGATAAAGGAAGATTTTGGTTGTTTAAGCGGGGAAGTGAGAAGGTTGGTATTTTGGTTTTGGTGGTGAAAAGCATCAGTTCAGTTTTACTTGGGTTAACGCTGAGGCCACAACTTGTAGCCCAACCGCTAATCTTACCCAGGGCCCTTTCCATGATTTCACTTATCACGTTCGGAAACATTCCTGACACTAGAACGACCACGTCATCCGCATACGCAACGACTTTTATACCTTCCCTGTCAAGGTTTGAAAGGATTTTGTTAAGTACCATAATCCATAAGAGAGGCGAGATCACCCCACCTTGAGGTGTTCCTCTGCTTATTGATTTGGTTAGATGAGTGTTACCAAGTTTTGCTTGAATGATCCTTGTTTTGAGCATGGAAATGATCCATGAAGTGACGAAATCCTCTACACCTAGTTCTAAGAGAGATTCCTGGATCGATTCAGTGCGGACGTTGTTAAAAGCACCCTCTATATCTAGGAAGGTAGCTAGGGTATATTGGTGATGGGAGAGTGACCTTTCAACTGTACGCACTACTTCATGAAGAGCGGTCTCCGTCGACCTGCCCTTGAGGTATGCGTGTTGTGAACTACATAAGGGGGACCTTTCAAGGCCTGTTCTTATGTGAAGGTCAAGTACGCGTTCTAAAGTTTTGAGTATGAAGGAGGTTAAGCTAATAGGTCGGAAGTCCTTCGCGGACTCCTGACCTCTTTTACCGACTTTCGGTATGAAGACTACTCGGACATACGTCCAAGACTGAGGTATGTGATTTAGTAGGATACTGCTTCTGTAAATTTCAACTAGCAGGGCCACAATTATCCTGTCATGTTTTTGAAGCATGATGGGAAGAATGCCGTCCTGCCCTGGTGATTTATACGGAGCAAAACTGTGAATAGCCCAGAAGATCTTTTCCTTGGTTATAATGCGCTCTATTTCTTCCCGATGTAAGGGAAGGTTGACCCTAAAGTTGGGCAGGGTAGCACAGTAGTCTGTACAACCAGGAAAGTGTGTGTTAAGTAGAAGCTCCAAGGATTCGTCAGTGGATTCTGTCCACGTTCCGTCCGTTCTTTTGATGAAAGATGGACTGGAGTGTCCTTTGGAAAGAATCTTACTGAGTCTTGCAGATTCCTTAAGTGTATCGATAGATTGACAGTATTCAGACCATGCTTGTGACTTAGCTGATCTGATAGATTTTTTGTAGAACTTTAGGCAGTCCTTATCTATACTTCCCCTTGATAATCGTCGCCTCGATAACGTTGTTCATAAGCTTTTTCACAACAAGTCTCGCTCCATTGCACATTCGAGGTTGATTGATGTTACGTAACATAATTTTGACTGAGCCTACTTTTAATTGAAAATTGTGAGGTGGTGGTAATCTGGACAACGAAACCAACGAATGCAAAAATTCTGCGGGATAGTTGACTACTTCAACCTGGTTCTTTACTGTGTCCACCGATTTGAAGGAAAACAACTGACCCGGAATGAAATTTTTAATAGTGGAGTTAAGATCTTGAACATCTCTGTTTTTCGCCGCCAATATGGCTATTCTCTCAGACAACTATTGTTTTTGAAGTTCTGCGTGTCTAATTGACAAAATATTACTCCATGAATAAGGCATAATCTTCTTGCTCTATCATAACGAAATCGAACGGCCGGGGCGCTATACCTACAATGCATTGAACTGGAGAAAGTCAGGGAATAAATATTAAAGATCACTTCACTGTCTTTCAATGACGCTTTGCTTTGTGTTTGTCAAAAATGGGTAAAAAAAATGTTACAAAATTCCAAAACGCACTACAAACCACTTTAAAAATAACGGAATAATAAAACGGACACGAAGGAACAATATCTTTCTCTTGATACATATACGAGAAATTCCATAATTGACGTCTATTTTATAGTTAGGTATAGTGCTGCAGAGCTAAAAATTCTAAGCGAGTTTCGGAAAAGAAAAAAAAATTCGAACTGTTCAAAACTGGAGTTCCGGGTGCGTTTCATAGAGCAGTTGATAGACAGTCCTTCCATTTTAATATACAAATTTGAACTTCGCTTTATCTCGATAATATTGCAACACTAAATACACTTTTCGAAACCAGACTTCCATTGGGAAAAGTTTTGTTTATCACTTTTTAATCAACTTCGTTGCTACAAAACATATTTATTAGCCTATCCACAGCCCCAGATTCGAAGCGATAACAATTTCGATGCAATGTGCGCGCGTTCCTCTCACAGCAGATTTTATGATGATTAATAGCCCCAAAGGAACTCCTTGTGTGATACCACATGCCCATGCCCACAACCCGGTAAAACAAATTATGACGGAGGAGGAGGAATGCCACATAGCAAAGAAATGCATTAGGTATTTTCTCATGATCCAAACCAGACTATTCCAACTCTTTCCATATAGCACGCTGTCGCAGTCTCCGACGTTTAATTTTAATACGAATAAAAATAATAATCAAGGTTTGGGCAAGCGAGAGAGCCAACAT